>OW569417.2:10997913-13497913 GCA_937662695.2 Halyzia sedecimguttata
GTCCTGAAAGTTACTCACAGAACCATACCTCTGAGAAATTAAAAACTTATCTTGATCTCAACAAGAATATGCTACATCTCCTCATGTGCCTCAGAAATCAGCTAGTGAGATTAGAATTAACAGTGATCGACAAATTCAGAGTCTGTGGACTCAATGAATTAGCCGAAATGAATGAAGTGTAATGCATGTAATTTGTAAGGTTTAATTTTTTCAATAATAATGAAAAATGGCGATACCGTTGTTAATAAATCAACAAGTCCAGAGCTTTCCTACCAATAGGGTCTTCATATTGGCTTTGTATAATTAATATACTTATGCATATATTTCACAAATCAAAATAAACCCCAGGGTTGCGTTCGAATATTAACTCCGCCATATTTATGATTAGAGTTACATATATGTGAAGAAAACAATAATAATAGGTTCTTTCTTAAATCAACATAACCTATATTTCGATATTGGCACCTTCTGTCACTGTCAGAGTAAACTCCAGAGTAAATCTGTCAAACCTTCGAATACTCTACTCCGTGGAGTTAATATTCGAAGACAACCCAGGGGATTTCATTGATTTGCCGAGAAGCAATAGCAGATGCGTTTCTGGCTTCTTGGCCTTCATCAGTACTCTGTAGATTCCCAACAAATTCAAATAAACTGCACCGTGTTAAGCCTCTCACAGCCGGCTTGAGTGGTTACACATAAACGCCCACGCCACTTATGAGACAAAACAAGGAATTCAGCCTTTCCCCACCAGTGAAAATTTGAAGCGTGAAATCATATGCCACCACATTCGCTCGATTTTAATAGAGAAACAAGTTCTGCAGAGCTCACTGGCTCAGACAGTATCTTCCTATGGCCATGAACACTTTTTAGCGTTTTCGAAAATAACAGTGAAAAATGGCGATACCGTTGTTAATAAATCAACAAGTCCAGAGCGTTCCTGCCAATAGGGTCTTCATCGTTTCTCGATTGAAATCGAGCGAATGTGGTGCCATATGATTTCACGCTTTGAATTTTCACTGGTGGGAAAAGGCTGATTTCCTTGTTTTGTTTCATACGTGCCGTGGTCGTTTATGTGAAGGGTTTTCCAATAAGAGGTGTTATTTTGATATTCAAAGAAAAATGACATTTTTCAATATAAATGAATGGATGTTTATTTCATTATAAAGAAGAAGATATGCCGTTAATAGTGGAAAATAACATCAGGCAAATGACCACCACGACCACGCTTACAGGACCATATCCTTTTAATGAAATTTTCCATAACCAAATCGCAAAGTGGCTGCCCTATGTCCTCGATAGCCTCACGAATTCCATCTTTGAGGTCTTGAATCGACGCTGGGCTATTGGCGTAGACCTTCTCTTTCACGTGGCCCTAAAGGAAGAAGTCGCAAGGTGTTAAATCTCAAGATCTCGGTGGCCAATTGTGATCACCTCTTCGAGAGATAACACGGTCCGGAAACTTGTCCCGCAAAAGATCAATGGTTTCGTTGCTTGTGTGGCACGTAGCGCCGTCTTGTTGAAACTAAACGTTGTCCAGATCAATACCATCCAATTCCGGCCATAAAAAATCATTAATCATCTTTCGATAGCGCAATCCATTCACCGTAACTGTTGCTCCAGCCTCATTTTCGAAAAAGGAAGGTCCAATGACTCCGCCGGACCATAAAACGCACCAAACAGTCACACGTTGAGGATAGAGAGGCTTTTCAACAATAACTCTTGGGTTTTCCAAGTCCATCAGATGTGACAATTTTGCTTGTTGACGAAGCCACCGAGGTGGAAATGGGCCTCATCACTCAAGATGATTTTTCGATGGAATTCCGGATCATTTTCATGCATTTCAACGACCCAATCAGCAAAGACACGACATTGTTGATGATCGGCCGGCTTGAGTTCTTGTGTTAACTGAACTTTATAAGCCTTAAAACCCAAATCTTTATGAAAAATAACGTGTAATGACGTTTGTGGAATGCCTAATTCCAAAGAACGACGAGGAGTGGACAAACCTGAGTTTTCTTCAACACTTTTGGCTACAGCAGCAATATTCTCGGCTGTTCTTGAGCGACGTGCACGGGTTTTATTCTTCACATAACTAACTTGTCCCAACAGCTCGAATTTTTCCACCAATTTCTTTATGGCGGTCCGACAAGGTGCTTCCCGACGACCCAAAAATGTTCGAGTTTTACGAACCGTCTCTGCCAAATTTTCTCCATTTTTATAGTGAATTTCAATAATTTCAGTGCGTTCTTGAAGCGTGTATCGTTCCATTATCATTAATGGCGTAGTTTCTACTTGTCAAATGTCAAAAAATGACAGCTTCAAAAGTGACATCTACCAAAATAGCAGACTATTCAAAATAACACCTCTTATTGGAAAACCCTTTATAACCACTCAAGCTGGCTGTGAGAGGCTTAACACGGTTCAGTTTAGTTGTATTTGTTGAGAAGCTACAGAGTACTGATGAAGGCCAAGAAGCCAGAAACGCGTCTGCTCTTGCTTCTCGGCAAATCAATGAAATCCCCTGGGGTTTATTTGACTAGTGAAATATATGCATAATTATATTAATTATACGAAGCTATTATGAAGACCCTATTGGCAGAAATGCTCTGGACTTCTTGATTTCAATTTTTTCATCAATGTGGACATATCCAAGAACCCACAAAAAAAATCATTTACAATTATATAATTTTATTCACTCTCAACAATAACTTCGATCATATAATACTGAACGATCTAACCGAAAGTAATAGCATAGACTGGTACATTTTTACAGGTGAATGTACTCTTGTGATCGTCATATGCGTAGCTGTAAGCATCTGGACACCAGTTCTTGAACTCCTGGGGGTAGTTACGAGGCCAGTCAGAAGACCTACAGGTTTCAGGTCTATCATGGGCACCCCTGCAGCAGTACTGGTCGGTGTTGAAGGCCAGGCATGCAGACTTGCAGCCGACGATATTGCCTTGAGCCCAGAGTTGGAGTTCTCCTGGGCAATTTCCGTTTATTTCCGTATCGCATCCTGCCCTTTTGCAACTGTACTGACTACCGTCACCTTGGCCCCCTAGTGGTGCTATCTGTAAACAAATCAACATTAAAATGGGATATAATTCACAGGGCCGGCGCCAACAAATCTGGCGCCTGAAGCAAGGAATCTTCAGGCGCCCCTACCTATGGAATATGAAAAGTCGGCCGGCGAACTGTATCCTAGGAAAGTTAGTGCTAAAAAGGAGCCTAGCCTCATTTTATATTTTTCTTTTTTGAATAACATTATATTTAGCGTCTAATGGCGTTAGAAACTTCGAAATCGGTTCAGTTGTTCAGCCGCAATCGCCCGTCAAAAATGAGCATTTCCCAGATAACACAGGATATCCTATGGACGTCCATTTCATGTCCAATTCAGGTCAGGATATCCGTGGATTTGAATTGGACATCCATAAGATATCCATCGAAGGATTAGGAATGGAAATCCTTCATTGGATATCCTATGGATATCCACTGAGGTATATCCGATTCAAATCCTCTGATGGATATCCATGAGATATCCATCGAAGGATTTGAAATGGATATCCTTCAGTGAATATCCTATGGATATCCATAAGATATTCATTTAAGGATATCCATTTCAAATCCTTCGATCGATATATCATGGATGTCCATCGGAGGATTTTAAAAGGATATCTTCTGGATATACATAGGAGGTTACGGAGGGTTGGGGTAAGAATCCCTTGACATGGTGTAGTGTAATAGGCCTTCAAAGGCGTTCAAGTAAGTCTACATAATATATCGGCCTGTAAGATACTCACGGAAGCTTTCAGGTTGAAACCATCGACGAGAGAGAGGTCGTAGAAATCAAGACCATCAGCTCCCTTCAATGTGATCTCGGCAAGGGTAGCTGGAGGGTTGCCTCCGGCTCCATTGCACTCAAGTCTGTTACCGCAGTCCCCAGTTTCGCAATGGTTACTGTTAGGATCACACCAAGTCCTTGGCCAGAAACGCCCAGCCCAGTCTTCGGGAGCATTCACAGATCTCTGAAATTGAAACAATTAAATATATTTTCTTGGTATGATTCTGAAGATTGGAAAATTGTTATTGACAATTTACTCAAGTGAAAAATTATAAAGCTTTAATGATGTTTTCAAAAGAAAATTTTAAATTATCTCATAAACAACGCATTGGTTTATAACAATTTTTCAAACAATAGGAGATACTAATTTTAAAAATCATTTTTGAGTACTTTCTGATCATAAAAAAACGGATCAATAGTAATATTATAAATTGGAGCTTTATAATTTTTCACTTGAGTAAATTGTTCATAACAAAACGAAAATTAACAATTTATCAAATTCTCCAATGAGAATCTATTCCAAGACCCTTGAAAAATAGCTCCACGAAAGGAAAAACATCTCACCTGTTGTCCTTGTCCAAGCCTGAAACCACCGTTTTCTAGATGAGGATGTCCAGGATTTCCTTGAATTCCGACCCATATCTCGCCTCCGGCATAGTTCGTGATCTGGAACTGAATACCTTGAGCACAGGCCAACAAGGCAGTCGCAACAAACAGTGTACTTCCCAACATTTTCTCGATGAATGGAAATGCTCAAACCTCCACTTCCTTTTATATCCTCCCGAGTCATATGAGAATAATTGCATTGTGTAAATATCTCTGATTCAGAAATCAGATAAACACGCACATCAAACGCAGACCCTCATAACGATTTTCATATCTTCATTGAAAATTGTAGATATCAATCGATTTAAAAATGGGACTACTAATAAACTAAAAATTATAGATAAAAAGTACAAGGATTATCGAGTTGAATGATGCACTTAAAACAAGGTTCTGATAAGCAAAATTTGAATTTTATACAGTGGTTGGGTATTTGCTTCCTGAAATATATGGACTTTTCCTTTTTGGCACTCTTGTTCCTCGGAATAGAGTGCTTATCAATTTGCCCAAATGTCTGTAATTTTCGAATTTTTTGATGAAAATGAAAACGATTTGGTTTGACTCACCGATCAAGAATCCGTAGTCGAAATCAATTCTGTCCGGCACGATAACTCTCAAACAGAATGAGATAGAGGATTGAAATTTGCAGAGTAGGTTTCGAGCGTAAATATCTCGGTCGAGTTTGTTAGAGGGCAAAATCCATCGAGTAGTTTCGGAGTTATGGCCGTTTTTATTGAAAATATTTTTTATGAATATTTCCGGAACCAATCATTCGATCTGTCTGTTCCATTTTTTTTAGGATGCCCTTCCAGCATAGAAATCGACTGAAGTCATTTTCAACTCTAACAAGCTAATACTTTCGGACATATGATTTTTCAAAATTTCAATAATACATCGTACTTCTTCCTATCTTTTCACAGAATGGAATCTGTCTGTTTTCTATCTGTGTTCACTATTCATTCATGTCATCTTATCTACCTATAAAGGCTGGTTTATGCTGGCTGGTAACTTTAACTTAATCATATATATATATATATAATATATATAGACATATATTTTTAGTGTTATGCTTTATAATCAGCCTAAATAATCCGTTAACTTATTAATTATTATTATTAATAATAAGTAAACGAATTATTAGGTCTCCATATCAACCATAGCGTTAGAAATCTATGTTTCAATTTTTAAGTTAGGGACTAAGTTAAAGTTACCAGCCAGCATAAACCAGCCTTAAGAGTCGTCATATTCATTTGTGTTCTAGTTTATTTATATAATTCGTACTTTGAAGGTATTTTGTGTTGTAAAACAAGGTTCCGCGACTTGAATTTGTGAATATGTATATACAAGACTGTTTTGATACCAAAAATAATATTGACTTGTTGCATATTGAATAATTTATGTGCAAATATTGGGGATGATATTTCAGAAGATTTAGAATTGGATCATTTTAATGATGTAGTTTATGAAGGTAATAGGAAAGAACAACATAATGGAATCATCAAAAGGAATTACTGTTCGTTGAGCACCGAGGTTAATGTTACCTTTTACTTCCTTAAGTAGTTAGACATGTTCTTGTATATAATATTTTAATAATGTTGCTAGCGAAAAAATGCTGAAATATTGATCTACATTTGTGCATCAAATATTCTTTCTTGAGTTAAGTACCTACTATCAAATAATGAAAAGAGGATTGTATTTTATTAATATATTTTGAAGTATTAAAATAATTTGTTTGTCCGCTTATACCTATTCAAATATCAGGAATAAATGGTCAATCTGCTATAATTGTCTCCAGCCTTGCTCTAGACATTTCGAAGATACTTTCCTTAGGTATTTCGAGTTGCGAAAACTATCTGGCGTTAGTGAACAACAAGATAATATGAAATTTACATCTTAATGGCGAATGTCATCAAAACACAGCGAATACGTTTAAGATTACTCGAAGTACCTATGGGTACATCAAGAAATAATAGCAACAATATATTGTGTGCACCTAATAAGTAATAGCCGTCATAATTTTCCAGGTTTTTACAATTGCACCATTTATACTATTTATAGTGGATAATAATGTATATATACCTAATTTGGTCGTGTTGATAAAGAATTTTTTATTGTTGTAGGTAACTAATAATAATTGTATCGAACTATTTATAGTTTTAATGAATAATTCCTGAGTGAAACAATAACTCGTCTTGCGGACTAGAGAAGTTTTACAAACATCTGGGCAAAATGATAACGCGATGTTCCCCAGAACATACGCGCAAAAAAGGGACACAAACAGACTAATGTCCAATACAGCATCCACGCTTTTACAACAAAAATGAATTTGAATTTTGTTAAACAATCAAATTTACCGAATTTTACTTGGATTGGATTTGTATGTTTTGAGTTGTAGAGGAAATTCAACAAAATTTCAGATAGGTATAATTCCAAAACCGTATGGCCAATTATGCCCGTAATGAACCATCGCATTCGGATGAGCAAACTACCCTGAAAATTGCAAGTCACTATCTCCTTCCGCTCGATTGTTGTCATGGTAACGGACGGCCAGCCAGACAGAATTGAATATTTCCTCGAATTCTTCATCTGTTAGTCAAGCTAATTGACCATCGGCAAAAAATTCGAAAATTACTTACACTTGGACAAAATGATAGCACGCTGCTACTCAGAATATGCGCGAAAAAGGCAAATAAAGAGTAATTCAATTATGGTAATTTGACCAAAGTGAGAGGTTACATATACTCATTCACTTTTATAAAGCCTCCCGGTTGGCCATGAAATTTTGACACATTTCACCATGTATATATTTTGAAAATGTAAGGTTATAGTCATTTTCCTGTCAGATAACTAAGCAACGTTGTCCTCTCTACATAGAAGTCGTAGTAATTACGTATTTTCACAATGTGAATTTACTAGGGAAAAATAATTAATTTGAGAAGATATTATGTGAATTCAATAATTCCCCAGTCCTGGCGGCTATAGAAGAAAAATTCCTCTGTTGTTACTGGAAATATGTCACGTATATAAACTGGTTGGAAGATTCAATTATGCTATTTTCTTGTATGGAAATCAAGAATCAAGTGTTGCAATTTTATTGAAAAATAATGGATACAGTAGTCCCTTACTTTGTGTTAGTTCATTTGAAAAAAGAATAAAAGTACCTGAATAACCCGGCAGGAAAACTTCTAAACGAACATACGTACCTATATGGAATTCCCCACTTTTCGAAATTCTCAAGAAATAAGCCTACAGAATACATTTAAATACCTTGTTGCACAACTTGAAATACACCAGCTTCAAGTTGTAGTAGTACTACGAAACCCTCGCCATTCTTATACCATTATATAAAATATAATTATAGGAAACCATAGACATAGAATAACATGGACTGGCCCTCACGTAATTTGATCACAAAGTTCGTTGCGGAATACATTAGAGAGAGAGATGTTATGAAGGATAGAATAATTAAAGGCAAATAATGGTATAAAAATAATGATGCACAGTAAATTGTGTTATAAGTATCAGAATATTCAGAAACGAGTCTCGGATATAAATGAAAATGTTTTGCCTTTAACTATTCTGTCTACAAATCACCAAAACACATACACAATACATGAAACCAAACAATACATTATACAAGAACGGTCAGAGGATAAAGGAAACCAATGTGTTGTATTCTGTGGTTTTGCCAAACGCCGAATTAAATGAAAATATTCATATACCGTGGTTTGCCTTTAACTATTCTGTCTTTTTTCAATGCTGATTTCAATGGTCCCTTTCTCACAACCAGTCCATGTTATTTTATGTCTATGTAGGAAACTAAGTAATTTCATTCGAGAGTTCAACATGTCAGAATAAAGTTTTCTTATTGCAGATTTCGGTTCTGTATCTGTATCTTCTTCAAAACTACTTTCGGAATTTTCAATTTCAAAGCGAATAATTCTTAATTATATTCGAAGATAATGATCTGTGACTATGATAATATTTTTTCTAAGATTGAAGATTACATTATGATTATTTTGAGAGCAGAAATCGGCAACGTCTCTGCGAATTGTTTCGACCTTGACGATATTTCAGCAGTGCCAACCTGCCTCTGTGTTAGTTACAAAAACCTGATAGACCTAAATCATGGCCAACCAGGAGACTTTATAAAAGTGAATGGAGAATATTTGCTGAGATTTCTTGGGTAGGCAGTGCCGAACCTGCCGTCCCCGAACAGCCACTAATTAGAACATAGCCAAGAAGCCACCCAAAATATCTACAACAATTTCAATATATAATTTTATTCACAGCAAACAACATCTAGAAATATCCCATAATGTCAAACCTAACCGAAAGTTATAAGATATGCCTGTGCATTTTTACAAGTGAAGGTACTTTTATGATCATCATATGCGTAACTGTAAGCATCTGGGCACGCGTCCTTGAATATCTTGGGATAGTTCTTGGGCCAGTCGGACGACTTGCAGGTTTCAGGCGTACCGTGAGAACCCCTGCAGCAGTACTGGTCTGTGTTGAAGGCCAAGCAAGCAGACTTGCAGCCGATGACTTGGCCTTGGTTCTTGACTTGGAGTTCTCCAGGACATTTTGTGTTGACGTCAGTGTCGCATCCTGCCCTTTTGCAGCTGTACTGACTACCGTCACCTTGACCTCCTTGTGGTCCGATCTGTCAACAATTGAACATTAGAATGGAATATATACTAACTGACAAAGAAACTGCAACACCCAGAAGGAGCTGTTTAAATTTTTTTTGGTAAAACATAGATATATATATATTCTTTTGAACTTGAGCATTACATCTCTGAAAAAAAAAAAAAAATTCATATACGCTGATGACATTTCCCTTGCATTTCGTCTTTCTGATTTCCAAAGTATAGAAAATAATCTATCTGCAGATTTAGAAAATCTGAAAAATTACCTATTTGAGTGGCGTTTGTGTCCGAATCCAAATAAAACTGAGGTTTCTTGCTTTCATTTGAACAATATTCAAAAATATAGAACATTGAGTGTAGCCTTCGGTGATTCTTTCTTGAGACATAATTTCAATCCTGGATACTTAGGAGTGAATATGGATTCCTCTTTGAATTTTAAAACCAATTTGGATGACTTGCGTTTGAAGTTGAAAACAAGGAATAATATTCTGCAGAAATTAGCTGGTTCTTCCTGGGGTGCTGATGTAGGTACTCTCCGTACGGCAGCCTTAACTTTGGTTTTTTCTGCGGCTGAATATTGTTGCCCCGTCTGGTTTAACAGTGTTCATGCGCAAAAAATTGACGCACATCTGAATTCATCTAAGAGAATCATCACTGGAACTATTGGGTCTACTCCTATTCATTGGCTACCAGTTTTCTCAAACATTGTCCCGCCCCGCATTCGTAGTTTTAAATTCTTGGAATAAATTTGATTCTTTTCCGATTCTCACCTTTATTCCAGGCAATGAGATTCCTACATTGAAGTCACGTAATCATGTATGGTCCAACTGTTTTCTCAATTCGAATAAAAGCGATAAGGAAGTCTGGTGGTCTGAATGGATTTCTTGCGATTTATCCAACAAAGATTTAACTTCTGATAAAAAAAAAACAGGGTTTGATCTTCCAAGGAAAATGTGGTCTATTCTGAATCGCTTAAGAACGGGTCATGGCAACAGCATGCTTTTCAGATGGAAATCAGTTGAGAGCCCTAGTTGTGAATGCGGGGAACCAGAGGAGACCATAGATCATTTAGTTAATAATTGCCCCATATTTAGATTCCAGGATAATTTTAGGGCTATTCATAATGTTTTTGAGTCTTTTTTGAAATGGGTGGTGAATTTCAAATCTATTTAATAAACCATGGAATATCCCATTTTGGATTTTGTCGTTTTCTCCTTTTGTCTTTTCCTTTTCCAGATTGAGTTCCGGGTATCTTGGAGAAACCTCTCAGCTTATTCAAGGAAGAATCAATAGTGATGAAAAATATGCCCTTCAATATTTAATATTTCAGCATATTTTGTTAACAATTTCAATTATCATGAATCACAACACTAACGGGGAGACATGGTTTTTTTGCTGAGATTTTTCCCTAAGTCATGTATCATACATCGAATTGTATGATACCCCGTTGCACTAACCTCTGCTAATACTTTTCTCATACACATGGTTTATTGTTAGATGAAAGAATGTAATGCTTAAAGTTCAAAAGAATATATATTACCAGACGAAGCAACAATATTCAGCTACAGAGAAAACAAGGCTGAGGCTGCCGTAGGAAGAATAATTGCTTCACTACTCCATTAGCTGGTACTAATTCCTGCAGAATATTATTCTTTCTTTTAAACATCAGACACAGGTCATCTAAATGTTCTTCGAAATTCAAAGAGGAATCTAGATTTCCTCCCAGGTATTTAGGATTAAAAATATTAAAATTATGGAAAGAATAATGCTTTAAGAGTGTGTCTTCATCGAAGCTGAATAGCAACAGACCGGTTTCGTCCGTATTAGGACTATCAGTGAAGCATAATTCACTATGACAAAAAAACACTACGAGAAAACTGGTCTTTGTGAGAATCCAGCAATCACTTCCACTAAGTAAACAGAAGTGACACCAGGCGTTCAACCAACCAAGGTCCTCGCTGCGGTTACTCAAAACTAAAGATCCCAGCGTATATTCTTTTCCCCTCTGCCGCGATTTGCAAGTACTCCGTTTGATGTCTCATTTCGAAAACTACACTCACCCAAGAAAGTGTCCACTGAATTATCATTAGCTAATTGTGTATTAATAGAGTCATTTAGCCTTTATTAGTTTAGTACCTGTCGGAAGAAAGTTATTTGTTTATTTTTTTACTCCATTGCCATTTGCTTAACTTGGTAATGAGATCATTAAAAGAAGAATGCTTAAGGATGACATTTCTCGATACAAACCTTTGAGATAATTTAATGATGGAATCAAAGACTAAATACCCTATTTGTCGCGAAAACCATAGACTTCATGTTCATTTGTTATCTATAATTTTTGATTTTGAGCATAAACAGAAGTTTGTTTTGATAGAATTATTTTTATAATCTCGAACAAGAGAAGACGAGGGTATCACAGGGATGTGTTCGAAAATTAACTCCACGGAGTAGAATTTTTGAAGGTTTGACAGATTTACTCTGAAGTTTACTCTGACACTGACACTGACAGTGACACAGGTGCCAATATCGGAAAATAGGTTATGTTGGTTTAAGAAAGAACCTATTATTATTGTTTTCTTCACATATATGTAACTCTAATCATAAATATATATTGTGAGCAGTATTAAAACTATTAAATTACCTCACAGAACATTCATAAAACAGTGAGACAAAGATACTAGATTTTCCGTCCCATGAGTTAAGTCAATTTTGGCAGGAGTAAAATGAACTCGGAGTCGAATACTCTGACATTTCGAACGACAGTCATGGAGTAAAATTTACCCAACCTTTCAGTCTTTGAACGCAATGGAGTAAATATTACTCTACGGAGTTAATATTCGAACACAACACAGTACAGTATCACAATACGTCGAAGGATCAATTTGCGATCCAGAATACCATTAAGAGTACCCAACATAGTAATTCCCTGACACATACTCGAACTATACATGACAGCCCGTAAGATATACTCACAGAACCTTTCAGGTTGAAACCATCAACGAGGGAGATATCGTAAAAATCGAGACCTTGGTCTCCTTTCAGTGTTATCTCTGCAAGGGTAGCTGGAGGGTTGCCACCAGCTCCATTACACTGAACTTTGTTGCCGCAGTCACCAGTCAGGCAATGGTTGCTGCCACCGTCGCACCAAGTCCTTGGCCAGAAACGTCCAGCCCAGTTGTCTGGAGCATTCACAGCTTTCTGAAATGGAAATCAATGTCACCTTAGCTTCATGCTTTTCTATATTTATTTCCACCCTCCACCTATGTTTTCACGATTTCTCAATAATTAACTTGCCCACACGTATACAACTAAATTATTGGGAAATCGTGAAAATATATAGAGAAAAAAATACTCCCATACTCAATTTATTTAAATAGAGACTACGAGTATAAGGCCGGCCTTATACGGCCGGAATTTCTCGTAACACGTAACACGCATAGGTAAACAAATACCTAAAATGGCCACAAATGATACACAAATATCAATTATCAATTACAATGCTTTATAACATAATATGTTAAGAAAAACAAGCACTGACGTGAAGTCGGGAGCTTTTGCGCGTATGTTCTATCGTCCATTCTCCTGTATTGGTTACTCTTATTCGAATTTAAATTCGATTCGACTAGAGCATAACTCTGAAACCGTTGGACCGATTGTGCTCATTTACTGGCCCATTCGGATACGCAACATACCTTGAAAATTGCAAGTCCCTATCTCCTTTCGTTCGAAAATTATCGAGGCAACGGTCTCCCATCCATTTACTGAACTCACACAAGGCTGCTCGATTCTCCTACAATATATATCTGATCGTGTTCAAACTTGGAACTTGCCAGCAGAGTTAGGTTCTGAAGGCTCTAAGAAAATATCAGCGATGTCGACCGAATAGTTACTGATATATATTAGAATTGTTTTCAATAATTTTCAATGATTTTTCAAAAATTTGATTTGATTTCTCATGTTTCGTAAATTTATTCAGTATTTGTTTTCATTTATGTCGATTTTTTTTGTATATGTGCGTAAGTAGTTATTTCCTGAATTAAATGATTTTATACATCAGAACAAAAGCGATTAAATATGAACTTCAAATATGAATAAACTATTTTAGATCTTAAGAAAACCTTTGCATAATTGGACGATACAGTTTTACTATCCAGTTCAGAATATTCTCACTGATTTGCGGAATTTTGATATTGTTCTTTTTTAGAAATTTCTTTTAGGAGAACTGGAGGTGTGCCAAAAAAACTAAAAATACTTGAGTATTGACAGATTAAGGTAGAATTTGAAACAGGTTGCGAAGTTATGATGAACCAATTGTATAGGGTGTTTTTTCAACCTGCACACTTAATATGAAATCATCACAATTCCCACCCTGTATTTTGAAAAAAATGTGGGAATTATTGAATATACTCAATTATATTGTACTACACTGAAAATTTCATCAAATTTGAATTAGGAATACCATAGATATTAATAAAAGAAAAATCGATCGAAACGGACAAATCACCCTGTAGACTCTTAATTAAGACCACCCAACCATAAATCAAACATTGTTTCGAAACTGTGTTGACTACTGTAAACTTCTTCTAAAATCTGACGGACTCCACCGGAATCACCCTGTATGATGCATAAGTAACTTGTAATTTCTGAGAATTTTCCAGATTATTAAATTTATTTTCCGATTCACTACAGGTTATTCTGAAAATTCTCAAATGTCAGTTTCAGAGTAGGTTGGAAAACAATTGTTTAGATGCATTTATATCGATATTCAGAACCATTCGTTGGTCAAAAAGAATCAAATATGGTATCTGTACGTATTTTGATGAATTGAAACAGGTATATTAGTTGAAAATGGTTATTGGAAATAATCTAATGAATTGCATAGAATATTTTCAGAATTTGGAATGTAATAACTGATAAGTTGAATTCCTAGAATTCTATGTTCTGTAGATTCACGATTTCAATTATTTCATAAAATTTTCTTGTTATTTATTGCCTAATCGCAATTCAGTTATCGCTGAAATTTTGCAACAGCCTTCAAAACCTTCAAGTTCTGGATTTGAACTCGATCGGATCTATATTGTTGGAGACATTGTGAAAATATCCGTGAAGCCAATGGCCTCACGTTATAATAATGCTTTCTCAACTTTTTGCATGTACGGGTGTAACTACAGTGCATTTCTAGTACTTCTATTTGCAAACTAAAAATATTACAGAAGCACTGGCGTGGACCAGCGCTTGAGCGCGCTCGTTTATTGAACGATAAATAACTCATCGATTTGTACTACTTTACACTACTGAAATATGGATATCAGTGATACATTAAATGAATAACACAGGATTTCAGGAGGAATATTCAGAAAATCACTTTTTGATGAAAATCTATAGATTTTCGATCGAACTTCGTGAATCTGTACCGTCATCTATTGATATTTTTCAGAGGCCCAAGATAATATTGATATAGTAAATCGAATTAGGTAAATAGCAACGAGTAAATAATTTACTTCGATACCAGCATTGAGATATCTAACGAGATATGAAATCTTCTAGAAATCTTGTATTTCCTCTTATGTTGGAAATACCTACTAGCTAACTCATCTTATTGACACTACACATCGTAATCATTAAAGGATACTGTGGGAGGCATATTCATTATTAAATAGTTTCTTTCTAGGTTTTCTCTCCCATTTAATAATACTACACATAGTCTAATAAGTTTTCGGTCTAACGAAGAAAACAACTTTTTTGGAGTGTCCAATACAGGAGAATGGACAATAGAATGCTCTAGTCGAATCGAATTCAAATTCGATTAAGAGAATCTAATACAGGAGAATGGACAATAGAACATACGCGCAAAAGCTCCAGACTTCACGTCAGTGCTTGTTTTTCTTAACATATTATGTTGTAAAGCGTTGTAATTGATAATTGATATTTGTGTTTCATTTGTGGCCATTTTTCTAGGTATTTGTTTACCTATGCGTGTTACGTTGGGTTTCACGAAGCTTTGACAGTTCTTGATTGCCAAATTAGTGCGATTCTATGTCGATTTTCAGCTAATTTTTGATACAACCATCGAAATAAATCCACGATTAAGCTAATCGAAGCTTCGTGAAACCTAACATTACTATTGTAAATAAATAAAATATGTAAAGCTCACTAATAAAATGAAGAAAATTAAAAACTGTGAAAACATTTTATGTCAATCAATAATTTTGGAAATACTTACGTTGCATTCAGTATTTCAAATACAGAAAGAAAAATTATTTTGTTTAAGTCAATTTATTTCTCACCTGTTGTCCTTGTCCAAGCTTGAAACCTCCAGATTCTAGGTGGGGATGTCCAGGATTTCCTTGAATTCCGACCCATATCTCGCCTCCAGCATTGTTCTTAATCAGGAACTGAATGCCTTGTGCACCAGCTACCAACGCAGCCGCAACAAACAATGTAATACCCATCATTTTTTCAATGAATGAAAATACTCGAATGTCCAGTCCACATTTTATACCCTCCCGACTATTTAAAGAATTGGATTGTTAAGATATCTACAATTCGAAGAAATGATAATCACGCAAATTTGCTTCAGGTCCCCATTCGAATATTTCCATTTCTGTATTAAAAATTGTTGATATCAATTGTTGTTGAAATATGGAAAACATATTATAAAAGCACTGACGTGGGGTTAGAAGCTTTAACGCGTTCATTCTTTAATTGAACACTTGGTACTGAAATCTAGTTATTGTATCTGTTATGTCAATAAAACAAAAAATAAAACTTAACTTTTCACGTTCAATTTTTACCATACCTATGTACTGGACTAGAAAAATTTTCTCAGATTGAGCGCAATGCATGCATATCTTAATAAAATTAATAATAATAATAATAAATGTCTATTATGAATTCATATAATAAAGGGTTTTCCAATAAGAGGTGTTATTTTGATATTCAAAGAAAAATGCCATTTTTGCGCGTATGTTCTGGGGAACATCGCGTTATCGTTTTGCCCAAATGTCTGTAACTTTCGAATTTTTTGACGAAAATGGTCTCAAACGATTAAGTTCGACTCCCCAATGAAGAATTTGAGGCCAAATTTGATTCTGTCCGGCCGGCCGTCCGGCCGTTGCCACGATAACTTGAGAACGAAAAGAGCTAGCGACTTGAAATTTTCAGGGTGGGTGGCGCATCCCAATACGACGGACAAGTTCGTTGATGGGCATAATCGGCCCAGTGGTTTCCGAGTAATAATTTTGTTTTCAACCAATATAAATCCGATGGAATTGAAACTTGGTGAGTAGTTGTAGAATATGAACCTAAGCACGTTCGTGAAATTTTGTCCGAATCGTATGGCTAGAAAATTTAAAAAAAATTATTAAAAAATATTTTAGTTGTCACGATAACTTGAGAACGGAACGAGATAGCGGCTTCAAGTTTTCAGATTATGATGTGCACCAGAACGCGACATTTCAGTTTATTTATGAGCATAATCGGCCGAACGGTTTTAGAATTATAGCCATCTGAAATTTTCTGAAATTTGGTGGTTTTTTGTTCCTCATTAACTCGAAAAATACTGAACCGATTGAATTCAAACATTAGTTGTAGAATGCCAAGGCGAAAATGTTTGCAAAATTTCGTGAGGATAGCATTTGTAGAAAATTTTTAATAAATCATTCGTTTGAAATTGCTGAAATTTTGCAAGAGTCTTCATAACCTAACTCTACTGCCAAGTTTCAAGTTTTAATAAGATCGGTTAAATATTGTTGGAGATTCGAGCATTCTTGTGTGAGTTCAGTAGATGGGTTACCGATGCCTCGATAACTTTCGAAAGAAAGGAGATAGGAACTTGCATTTTTCAGGGTAGGTTGCGTATCCGAAAGGGAGAGTTGAGTTCGTTTTTGAGCATAATCGGTCTAACGGTTTCCGAGTTATACCCACCTGGAATATTATTTCCTTGATAACTCAAAAAATAAATATTCGATCGAATTGGTGCTTGGTAACTAGTAGTAGAAAATCAACATAAAGACGTGTTTAAAATTTTGTAAGAACCGTAGCCCTAGAAAATTCGAAAAAAATGAGGAAAAAAAAAATTTTAAGAACCGTACCCCTAGAAAATTAAAAAAAAATCACGAAAAAAAAATTGGTTCAAGCACTGACGTGAAGTCAGAAGCCTTTGCGCGTATGTTCTATTGTCCATTCTTCTGTATTGGACACCCTTAATCGAATTTACCATGGTAAATAATGTTGTCCATTCTCCTGTATTGGACACTTAAATCGAATTTACCATGGTAAATTCGAATTAAGAGGAATGGAATTAGTAAATAAAACGAAAAGTTATCTGATTTTTCTTTATTAAGAATACATGTTTTCTGGAAAAAGGGTCCGCAAAAAAAAGGTTCGCGGTCCGCATCCGGACCGCGGTCCGCCATTTGGTGACCCCTGCTCTACAGTAACCAAGATAATGAATTCATATTACATTTGGCTTTGGGTAAATTGATAGCGCTCTGGTACTTCATTGAAGAGCCGAGGGTATTTATTCATTTATTTATTTGTTCATGAGCAAACTATGAGATATACTGCTTCTTTTGAGTTAGATACGCAATCGAAGACTGACCGACTGGATGAAATAAATTAAGTAAACTATTAATTCAGCCTTAGTAAAAAGATGACTGCCTTTGATTTCATTGAAGAGCCGAGAGTATTTTATTCATTTATTTATTTGTTCATGAGCAAACTATGAGATATACTGCTTCTTTTGAGTTAGATATGCATTCGAAGAGTGACTGACTGGATGAAAAAAATTAAATAAACTATTAATTCATCCTTACTACGAAGATGACTTCTTTTGATTCACTTGAAGAACTGAGAGAATTAGTTCAGGAGAAAACTAGGAGACATACTGTTCTGTTTAACTTGTGCATTCGAAGTCTGACTGAAGACAGGAAAAAATAGAATTTAATATTTGGTTGGGTGTTTGCAAGTCTTCAATGTTCATGGTAGCGGTTACCAATATTCGATGTGTTCCTGAAAATTGATCAATAACTCCATCTTGTTAGTTTCATAAATAAAATAGTTCGTTTTTCGCTTTCGTGATATTTAAATATTTGGTTAGGAATTACGGATAACCACCGAAAAACGGACGAAAGGTTTATCAATTAAGGTTAAATTCTTCTTCTAATTCACATAAAAGTCAAGAAATACAGTGTTGTCAGCTCTAAAATCAATAAATTTTGACCTACTAGATAGCAATATTGCTGGAAGTTAATTGACAACCAACATTGCTATAACAGTCCGAACAGAATACGTAATACCATAGTCATATTGTTAAAAATTAGGAGGATAGCAATATGACTTGAATAGCAATGTTTATAGCAATACGCAAACAGAATAGGTCTGAATAACTGATACAAGTACGAAAATGAACGGATACACACCTGTATAAATACCATATAATGAAGATATTTACATGAATAATTACTAGGCTTCATTTACTATCGCTGTACTTTTTTCGTTCTTGGGAAGCACAGAAATACAAACAATTTTCCTTGATAAATTTGTTTGTGATAAAGATAAAGAATTTAAATTATTGGTCAAGCACTATACATACCACATTCCATGTCACCTATATTCCTTAATGTATTATACTGAATCTATTTATTTTTGCGCGCTTGTACCGCCAGGAACAGTGCTATCATTTTGGCCAGATGTCTGCATTTTTGGAATTTTTGAAAATGGTCTCAAACGATTAGGTTCGACTATCTGTCCCATTCTGTCATTCAGGCCGTAAACACGTTAACTCTCGAACAAAATGAGTTAGATAGTTCAAATTTGTAGGTTAGGTTAGTTACAAAATACCGACATAATGACTTAAGGCGAAAACTCATGAGACGATTTCGTCGTCTAAAAGCAACGACGCTGTCGTTCAAAATTTCGACGATATTATCGTTCAAAAGCAACGACTGTCGTTCAAAATTTCCCTTCCCCTATATTTCATGGAACGACGAAATCGGACGACAGCTTATTTTGAACTGACATAGAAACATAACCTAATTGAAATTAAATATTACAACTAAATATATATTTAGGTATAACATGAGTTCCTAAAGTACTACAGTTATCTCTAATCTTATACAGGGTGAGTCTTTGACCACTGCATTAATTTTAACCAAAGATTCCTCTCATCAAATGAAACACTTTTTTCATTTAACATTTTTCCAAATTAAGCTCAGGTAAAAAGATACAGGCTGTTGAAATTTTGAAAAAAAAATCAATTTTTATTTTGTAGCTTGACATCCTTTTATCGAATAAAATGAATGTTGGCGTAAAGTTTCCTATAACTATGATACATATTTTCCAAATATTAGTTATTTTCTACTTCTACTGGTTTTCTAGTTATGGACTCGTGGATTCATAAAACTAAACGAAATTAGCATAAAGAAAGCATATAAAGATTTTCTTGAGTCATTTCAAGAATATTCCATCGTTTTAGAACATTATATTATTCTTCATCATTTTTCCTTAAACGCACCGTTTTCGAGATATTCATTATTGAATGTTTTAAAATGGAAAACTCCAGAAATTTCACTACTTTTATGGATCCGTACCTGAGCGTTGGAATCCCGAATCAAGCTGTAAACCATGTTACCATGCCTTATTCTCGTCCGCCAACAATGTCATAGATAATTTATATGCGGGAGTGTATTAGCACATTGTGAAATCTATAACGCTTGTAACTTTTTACCTGAGCCGAATCTGGAAAAATGGTAAATGAAAAAAGTGTTTCATTTGATGAGAGGAATCTTTGGTTAAAATTAATGCAGTGGTCAAAGACTCACCCTGTATATAAAATTCTCGTGTCACAATGTTCGTTCCCGTACTCCTTCGAAACGGCTTGACGAATTCTCATGAAATTTTGCTTGTATAGTACTTGGTAAGTTATCCCAGAGAAAGAGCTAATTAAAACCAAGTCGCCGTATTTTTTGTGAATTTTTTCACTCTATTTCGATTAAAATTTCCCTGAGCTTATGGCAAAGCTAAAATTTTTGTACCAAAAAAACATTTATTTTTATTGAAGTATCAAGGCAGTTTATTCCTGCTATACTTAGTGCTAGATTTTTTAAAATTTCCGCCTCTTTCTGGATCAACACTCATTTGCCAGACTATACCGGTGTCACGTCCCAGTAAACAGCACGGAGTAGGGATAAGAACGAAGCCGGTCTCCTGTCTTTCTCACCTTTTCTCACTTTTCTAAACCAGATACGTTTGAGTGGGTAGTTCGTATTCGCAATTGAACCCGGTAGGTGGCGCCGAAATCGGGTTCTAGGTATTTTTTAGAATTACGTGTTTGAGTGGGTCCCTGGATAACTTGGAAATTCAACTGTCCCGGTAGGAGGCACTGCAATCGGGTTCTAGGTTTTTTTTAAAGATTTTTCGCATTTGGAAATGAAATTGCAACCGCAATAACCGATTTGGCGCAGGCGAAGTTGCGTGGGTCAGCTAGTAATTATATGAATGTATTAAATCGCAAAAGAGAAACAATTGGGAACATCCAAGACGATGCAATTTCTGGAGTACATAGGAGCTTCAACTCTTAATTCTAGAATCCTTGTAGAAGGAGAAGAGGTTCTAAATGTAGATCATGTAATCGTGGTTGACAAAACAAGATGGTCACAGTTTTATAGACATTTGCTCCTTATGTTTACAAAGTAGTGCCCTTAATTCAGAACCACATAAAATTGATGGCCCATATTAATGTGGATAATGGTAAAAATAAAATGTATGGTATATTCTTGTGAAGTCAGAGCATGGAGCAGGTGTAAACATATTACTGATGTTTTAATTCAAGTTCAGGTGTTCTAGCTGTTCTAGTTCATTTATGAGGATATAGTGTATCATTGATCCAGATAAAGCTTTTGTAAAACAGCTATCAATAATTAAAATGATTTTTTCAAAATATGATACATATATTAAGTGAAAATAATTATTAAGTGTTATGTTTGAGGTATTATAAAGTGCTTTTTTTTTGGTTTTGTTTCCAAGAGTTTTGATGACCATCTCTTCTATTCAATTGAAAATATTAAAATTGTTTATGCCTGTGAAACTTTTCAAAGCACTGTCACTGTTCAAGATATCCCTCTTTGTAGATAACCGGGATGTATCAACGTCACAAGTGTTAGGTGGTCTGGTAACAATGTACACAACCAAGTATACTACTAAAATTATTATTGCTGTTCAACTAACTCAAGGGTGCTTGGGCGATGCTTATTTCTTCTTCTGAATGATTTTTTCAGCACAGCAAGTCATCGACAGATCCTTCCTCAGTTCTCTTTCGAGGTACCTCTTTCTACTCTGTTTGAAGATGCTGTAGTTCCAGGTTGAGTACTCTTCAGTCTATTAGTTATCCTCCTTACGCAGGTTCAATAATTATATTTATATTTGGTTTTCCGGAGGTAAGAAGTGAAAACACAAACCTATACATTTTGGCAATTTTTTCGCCCATGAATTGCATTTCGGCACACAACAATAGTCATTTCTGGTCGAAGACATATTAGACAGGATATTATTATCTACTTTCGTTTGAATTTTAATTCACAGAATTAAATTATTCTGTATTAGACACCCTTAATCGAATTTACCATGGTATATTATGTTGTCCATTCTACTGTATTGGACACTTAATTCGAATTTACCATGGTAAATTCGAATTATGAGTGTCCAATACAGGAGAATGGACAACATAATTTACCATGGTAAATTCGATTAAGGGTGTCCAATACAGGAGAATGGACAATAGAACATACGCGCAAATGCTTCTGACTTCACGCCAGTGCTTGTTTAATTATTGGCAATTGGCTACAGTTCACCTCATTCAAATAGGCACAAAAGCTCCTGACTTCACGTCAGTTAGTGCTTCACACGAGAGCGAGATTTTTCTCGTCTCGTCTCGTTGTCGTCTCGGAAAAGTGAGACGAGACGTTTCGAAAAATATTATAGGTGATACCGAGACCACATACAGCGCAACCCGAGAGTCTCGTTAATTTTTTTTATTCGAAAAATTGGAAAAGGTCTACAAAGAGATTAATATATTTCACAAAATATCAACTCTTGTGACTATCTTTGGAATATTTTATTGTAAATTCAAATCATTTTTTTAACATTTTTATTTCAACTTGTTATCTTTTCTTATAACTTCTTATAGTCACGTATCTCTTATCATAAATATCTATCCTTGCAGATTTTTATATTTCAGGTTTGAATATGTTTTTTTCAAGATCGATTTTTTATTCTCGGTTGAGTATATGCTATATATGTCTATAAACTACTGAGTAATGAACGTGTATACTATTGAAAGGGTTTCTTTGGCTCGAAAATTTCTACCTGGAAGATCGTCTTATTTACTACATTTACTACATTTTCTTACATACTCTCCTTTTTCAACACCCACAGAAAACAATTATGAATATGTAGAGTTTCCACTATAATTACCAATATATTTTATCTCTATTATACATCGTTCGTTCTAGAAATACACGATATTTTAAAGACCTTGCGACAATTGAGTTTATTTTTCGTAAAAAAATAGAATTCACAACCATAAAAACTGATCCTATTATGAATTCAATACTTAACGGACAACTTCTATTGCCCCTAAATCCCAATGCTTTTGAAATTTCGTCTCTATTTGAACATCTGGAGAAATTTATTGTTTTTGGCGCTCTAGTTCCTCGGAACTGAGTGCTTTTCATTTGCCCAAATGTCTGTAATTTTCGAATTTTTCGATGAAAATGGTCTTAAACGATTTGGTTCGACTCATTGATCAAGAATCCGTGGTCGAAATTCATTCTGTCCGGCTGTCCGGCCGGTCCGGCCGTAGGCACGATAACTCTCGAACGGAATGAGCTAGACAGTTGAAATTTTCAGAGAAGGTTTGGGAGATAAATATCTCGGCTAAGTTCGTTATTGGGCGAAATCGGACAGATGGTTTCGGAGTAACAAAAAAAAAAATTTTTTTTACAAGGCAAATTCCAAATTAAATTTTTTTCAATAAGCTGTTTTACCATAAGAATCCAATGATATCATTTTTAACTCTAACAAGCCAATACTTTCGGAGATATGATTTTTCAAAATTTCAATAATAAATCGTATTTCAACGTTGTCACAGAATGTTATTATTCTATGTATGAATTGTCATAATGTCAAATGATGTTCCTAAGACATGACATTATCTAATCAATCGAAGAATTGTGAGCGAAGTGAGAATAATCTCAGTTGTTTGCTCCGAAATTAGGTTTTCTCAGAAAATTCTTACATTTCGGAACGGAACATGAAGTAAGAGATCTGAGAGTAGTGAGACTGCTTTTCATCCATAGACATAGATATAACTCTCGAACGGAATGAGGTAGGTAGTTGAAATTTTCAGAGTAGTTTAGGGAGATGAATATCTCGGTTAAGTTCGTTATTGGGCAAAACTGGCCAGATTTAATTTGATTTCTTCCATGGTGCAGTTCTCATTCTCATGATTGCTCATTTAATCTTGATAAATAAACTATTATTTAAATTGAATTTCCTTTATGATGCAGTTCTATCATATGAATACATTGATATAATTCCCAACTCTGAGAAACCCATACTTTCGGAGATATAATTCGTCTGTTTGAACTAGAGCGCCAGAAAGCTCCTGTCCACAGGGCTTGAACCCATTTTTTATTGTGTTTCTTGTAGTGAAGATGTGAACAATTATTGTATACATTTGAGGAAGTACATATAATAAAACTGGTAATTAATAAAAAATGAAGCTATTCAATGTTTCGAAAAGTGTTATGAGGAATACGCCAAGAACATCCTCATTGATCTACCCACTGGGAAGTTATTCATTGAAAACGATACCAATTTGTCCAATTCTATTAAAAAATGTATCGACATCGATAGCCTCTTTAAAACATCATCCAAACTATCGAAACATTGGAAAGCTGAGTTTGAAGAACATTTGCTGTTAGAAAGATCAAATAGGAATCAAAATTGTATTTAAGAGTGGTGGCAAGAGCATGAAAATGTTCCTACACTTTCCAAGATGCCCGATGATTTTTTTAATGGCTACATCAGCACCTGTTGAAAGATTATTTTCCACAGTAGGTATGATCATGGCAAAAACACGTACATAATTGAAAGATGATGGGATGCGAGCGTGATTATGTTTGAATTCTGGGTCATCGAGTAATTTAATAGATGAAATTAACAGTGTGTAAAATTATAAAAATAGAGTAGACCGTAAAAATATAGCTATACAAAACTATTCAATGTAATCTACCATTTCGTTTATATATTATAATATTTATTATCGTTATTCAGAATTAAACAAGACGAGACCATGACTTAATTTTTTGGGAATTGGCGAGACCGAGACGAGATTTTTTATATTCTCACGTATTCTCGTCTCGTGTGAAGTACTAACGTCAGTGCTTTTCGAGAACTTTCTAGGATTAAGATTAACTTCTCCAACTCTGTTTTGAGAGTTGGTATTGAATGTCAGAAAAATTTTACACACTAATAAAATTGATGAATATGTCAAAAATTGTATTTCCTCAATAGAGATAATTATCTACAATGTACAATGTACAATTTTGGACATATTTTCGGGGATTTTCAATTGAACAAAACTATATTTCTCGAACATTTATTTTTCCACATCTTACAAGTCTTTCCACATCGATGCTGATTGAAGAAGTCATTGAAAAATCACATATTTACATCACAAGGAAATACACATATTTCACATAGTAAAAATGAGGAATCTCTACTAATTTGTCCTATATCGGTGCGGCCTATAACAATTCCAAAGGTAGAAAAACTATTCGAAAACGATCAACACATCAACTGTTCCAGGGATATACTTGGAGATCCATATAATCCTCAACTTTGTGTAGAATCCCATGTGTACATGGGAAATTAAAGATGTTATGTCATAAACTCCATTTTCATTCAATAACGGCAAGAAAGATGAGGAAATGCCGGGTTCAAGTAACTTGAACGATCATTCTTCTTTTTAATATCTTCCCTACGCGTTATTGCTCTCCTGGAAATGTTTTCGCTATTTTAATATCGATTTTTCTTAGTATCTCAACCGACAAATTTTCCATATCAAAGGCTCATTTCTCAACTTGTACAGGGTAAAGCAGAACCAACCGTATGGCCTGTAGCGCCATCTTTATGAAATCACACAGTGTGCGTCAAAATTATGGAATAATGTTTCTCTATTTCAGTATCGTAATGAGTCCATTCCAGCACTAAAAGCAGTGCTGGAATGAAATCATTCCAGCATTGTTTCTAGTTATATTTTTCGTTTTGTGGTAGTCAGCACTGACATTTGATCCTGTCAAATTTCAACACACGTCAATTATCAATATAATATAATCTGGATATAGTGAAATAATTGTCGAGGGAAAAGAATTATTTTGATTGAAAAATAAGGTACTAGAGATTTCCTTCTTGCTAATTTTGAATCATTCATGCTGTTAGGAAACTGTTTTAAATCTGATCTCCATGCCCTACGTATGATTCAAATTCAAATTCCGTAATCTGTCAACTTTGGTAACAGTCACACCAACTGCCAAGATACAACACAAAAGTCACTAGGATGTAAAATCCGAACTTTTCATTAAATTTCAACAGTATTTTACAAAACTTGCCTGAAATAGAGAAAATATCGTCTAATACTCGTTGCAGAAGGCAATTCCAACACTCGTGCGTTGGAAACCGAGCGACGAAGGAGCGAATTTCGCATTCGTGTTTTAATAGGAGCCCATTCTGCAACTTGTTCTAGAATATACTATTTTATTTTCTTCCCTTTTAGAAATGGCAAAAATGGTTGGATAAGTCAAATTAATTTATATCTTAAGGAATGTTTTCCCGCAATTCTTATTGTTCTACCATCTCACGTTACCAAGCAGTGACGTCATCGATATTTTTTTAAACTGCAAGCAACTATTTTTTGCACTTTTGTTACTCGAAATAGATTGCTTATCAATTTGACCAAATGTCTATAATTTTTTAATGTTTGGCTGTAAATGATCTCGAACGTATTGGTTCGACTCACTGATCAAGTGGTCAAAATCGATTCTGTCCGTCCGTCCGTTAACACGATAACTCTCGAACAGAATGAGCTAGGCAGAGTAGGTTTGGGATATAAATATCTCGGTCGAGTTCGTTATTGGACAAAATCGACCTAGTAATTTCGGAGCAACGAAAAAAAATTTTTTTTCACATTACAAATATCAATTATTAATTGGTTTCTTTCCAGGTTTTCTCTCCCAAACTCTGGTAAATATCTATTAAATAAAAATTAACTATTTTGTGAATTGCTTCTGCGTAAGAAACACAACAACTATATCGTAACGTTTCGGAGTCTAAATCAGACTCCTTCGTCAGACACTTAACGAAAATCTTCTGTATCAACTTCCTCATCCCTATCTCTAGCAATTTTCGAGTAATTGACTGATTTACTTCTTTTTGGGGCTCTTGATCCTCGGAACAGAGTGCTTATCAATTTGCCCAAATGTCTGTAATTTTCGAATTTTTGGCTGAAAATGGTTATAGCCTCTCCCCTAATCGCAGATTAGATTAGAGGTGGTTGAGGTTCTACAGGACCCTACTAGCTCCTAGCAAAACTAAAATATGGATGTTAAGTGGGCGCCAGACACTCCAACTTCAGAAAAACTCGAATTATATTTTACAAATTTATTCAAATCAACAGTCTAAAGATTGGCCAATGTGAAACATGCAATATAAATACTAAGTCAGACTGATCACAAATGAAATGCTTAAACTACTTATCTTGGAATCGTTTCAAATATAGTCACTATGGGCAACTTCACAATGAGTCAATCTAAGTGTCCAATCAGGTTCCCCAAATTAGCAACAGGAACTGGATATCATGCAACTCGAGACTGGTCTTCTTCGTCGATTGCTAGGTCCCTCTATCCAAACGAAATAATTCCAACCAGGTGGTTGTCCTGGGAAACAGCGTATGAAAGCAAATTGGATTAAAACCTACCAGATTCAGAACCCTTCATTCAAGGAAAATGGCCACAACTCAAGATAACTAAAAACTCCACAGCCACCGAACAAAATGATCGTCCACCTCGCCTCGACTAACCAACGAACCCCCTCCAGCAGACCGCGCCGACGTTCGATTGACATCGACCACAGAATCGACCACGGAGCTAGCTCACACGCACTTAACAAGTCAGGGGCGTCCCAACCAATACAACCGGGGGGACACAAAATGCAACCAAACTTTCAAATACAAACGGGATTCTCAAGAACCCGTTACACCCCCTCACCAAGAAGAGCGCAGGCCAGACGAAGCAGAAAACCACTTGCAAGGGAAGATGAAAAAACCGACAATAGCAATACAGTAGTCAGATGTTCGACACTGGTCTAGAAGTTGCGCCAAGTGATTCAGTAGACAAGGCCTCGTTCATCTAGACAAACCAACACACAACTCAGAGTGAAATCCCATTAAAAACCCCAAACCCCAAAAAAATTGAAACCCTGCTCAGGTGCTGAAGGCCTGTCTCTGGGATACCACTGGTATCCGAGAGATTAGGGGTGGATGCCAATTTGACTCCACCCAGATGAACAAGGGGTCATGCCCGGCGGGAACGCAGTCGTTCACTAAAAATCAGCTTCATACAGAGAACTTCGTCTCTACTCAAATTGACCTCAACCAAGGATGTTAACGAATTGAAATTGATATCTGGAACCGAGGGAACCCAATTGTTCCAACTGTTCCAGACCCCCAGCGGTAGGGGAAAAAAGAAAAAAAAAACGTCAAATCCGTGTAGGCTATAAATTAGCGACATCGAGCGAAACATGGTCCGATCATTTCCAACTTCAATCCTAAACAATAGACTGCAATCACGAGTCCCAAAATCGAAATAAAAAAAAGAATCTCAAACTGACGACAAAATCCTCCCCTACGGTTCGAAGACAAATTCTCTCTCAAACTTAACAGGGAGACTGCAACGTCAAAACCACGAGGCGTCTTAAACCCTCAAAACAACAACCAGGCGAAAGAACATGACCAGACCATACTCCACCCATATCACCAATCAATGTTCATCCAATGAACCAAATTCGAGCCTAAAAACAGTTAAAATCAGGCAAAGTTCAATCCGGGCCTAAATAGAACAGGAACTCATCACAGGTGACACACAGGTGCGACGCTTCAAGACCGGCATGATCATAGCAGTTGGAGGAAACAAAAATATACCGAAATATACGCAATCTTAAATTTCAGACTTCAAGGGAAAAACGTCGCAAAACGAACGAATGAAATACACGGACTCAAGTCCAGTAGTACTAAACGGTTACCAAAATAACAACTACATACCAGTAGTTCTGATAAGGGAAAAGGGCCAATAACTCCGAGGCAAAGATGGCGGCGAATAGTTCCGATGCGTAGAGAGGAGAATATCTCCGAGAAGAAGAACGGCGAAAATTTTCAGAAGGGAAACAAATTCGAATTTACAAGAAATTCTCGTCCGAAGACTAATTTCCCAGTTTCATCATGCTAATCGCCACCCTCCGACTCAGAAACATCAACCAAGTCAGGCTTCAGATCTTTAACATGCCAGTTGCCCAAATCACGACCATCCGAGTCTCTTAAATTATAGACCAATCTAGAAACAACTGCACGAACAGTGCACGGAACGAAAGAGCTAGTTAATTTGGATGCAAATTCGTTAGCCGCGTCTGATTGAGTGAAATTGCGTTTCCAAACTCGGTCACCCACTTGAAAAACGATATCCCTTTTTCCCGAATCATATAACCGTTTGTTTCTCAAATAGGCATCATGTAAGCGCTGTCGCATGTTGGCGTAAATAGGAGGCAGTCCCTGTAGGTCGTCACTCCACTTTAATCGACGGGAGACTTCATATAAACTCTGAAAATTTTGATCAACCCTACCATAAGTATCACCTGAATTTGGAATACGACGTCCAAAAAGCAAAAAGGCGGGGGAAACACCCAAAACTTCATGCTTAGCTGTATTGATAGCGTGGGCGATCTGTTGTATATTTTCATCCCAGACAGTATGATTATCTGCGATATAGCAACACATTGCAGTCAAAATAGTCCTATTAGAACGTTCACTATGATTAACCTGAGGGTGTCGTTTCGCGTTAAACCACGGGGTGATCTTATAAGACTCCATAAATTGTTTATAATCTTTGGAAACAAACATGGTGGCGTTATCCTGAACTAAAATCTGAGGTACACCAAATTTCAAGAACACATTCTGTTCCAAAAACGCAATAACTGCCTTGGCCTTAGCATCCCGAAGTGGGCGCACAAATGTAAACTTAGTGAACCAATCCAACACCACTAGCAAATACTTGTTTCCATGTTTTGACCGAGGAAAGGGCCCCATCAAATCTAACGACAATAATTGAAAAGGGAAATTTATATTCTTATAGGATCCCATTAACCCTATTCTAGCCTGGTTAGAACTTTTGTTGGCCTTACACACATCACAACCATTACAATACGTTTCATAAGAGGCCAATAATAATGCTCAGCGACACGAGCTAACGTTTTAGAAATACCAAAGTGACCACAAGTAGGAGAGTCATGATTTTCGCGAATGACTTCTGACCGATTAGCCGTGGGAACAACCAGCTTCCATTCTGACAAATTGGAATCAATATTGAAACTGTGTGCGACATGTTTGTAAAGACAATTGTTCTTAATTAAATAGTCGGGGTACTTATGTGGGAACTTAGTAACCTTTTCTAACATATCATGATACCAGGTGTCAGGCGTCAGCTTAGCAACATCAATCAAATCTACGCTACGTGAAAGAGTATCGGGCATTAAATTCAAACAGCCTTTCCGGTGCTCAATATCAAAAGAATATTGGGACATTTTTAAACTCCAACGTGCTAATCTCATGGCCGGGTCTTTTAAGTTTTTAAGCCACAAAAGGGAGTGATGATCGGTTATGACTTTAAAGTGAGTCCCCTCAATAAATGGACGGAAATGCTCAATACCAAACAACACTGCCAAAGCCTCCTTTTCCGTCACCGAATACTTTCGCTCAGTTTTAGTCAAAGATCGGGAGGCATATGCTATGGGATGTTCTAACCCGTCAAATTCCTGAATCAAAACAACACCAAGACCTCTATCCGAGGAATCACATTGAATCACAAAGGGCCTGGAGAAGTCAGGGCTAGCCAAAATTGGTGCAGATACCAAACTATTCTTTAATTCACCGAAAGCAACATCAGCTTCAGGTGTCCACCTAATAGGTTGTCCCTTTTTCTTACCGTGTAAGAGATCGTTAATAGGGGAAGCTACGGATGACATATCTTTGACAAACCTTCGATAGTATGAAATTAACCCAATCACTCTTTTAATGTCAGAGGTGGTCTTCGGAGTAGGTAAATTAACAATAGCTGAAACCTTCTCAGGGTCAGTACGCAAACCGCCAGTAGAGTCAACAATAAACCCAAGATATTTTAAAGACGGCCGACAGAATTGACATTTGTCCAAATTTATAGTGAGCCCTGATTGGTTCAATTTCTGATAGACTTTAGTCAAGGTATCCAAATGCTCGTCAAAGGTAGTACTAACCACAATAATATCGTCTAAATAAACAAATATTCTATTGTCACCCAGTGGGAACAACGCATCCATCAGCCTTTGCATAGTTTGGGGAGCATTCTTTAAGCCAAAACACATACGAGTATACTCAAACGACCCCCTACCAGGTACTTGAAAAGCCGTTTTAGGCCTTGACTCAGGCGTAAGTGAGATCTGATAGAATGCTTGTTTCAAATCAATACTACTCAAAAATCGCGCTTTACGTAAACTACTGAGAATTGAGTCAACAGTCGGGAGAGGATAACTATCCTTAACCGTGAGTTTATTCAAACTGCGTCCGTCGAAACAGGCCCTATATTCCCCGGAACTTTTCTTTAATAATATCATGGGTGAACACCATGGAGAGTGCGAGAGAACAATTACTCCCTTTGCCAGCATGTCGTCGATTTCACGATTTAAGTGCTCTTTAAGAGCCGGAGAAATAGGATACTGTCTAGTACGAATTGGCGCAGCATCGCCCGTATCGATATGATGTTGAATAAGAGAAGTATGACCCAGACCGGTATTTGATAGAGATTTAAACTTAGAAATAACCTGTCCCAGCCGAAATTGATCTGAAGGACCGAGACCCTCCCCGGGCTGGACTGACTCAACCGCGTTAACTATTAAATCAGTACCAACCACATTAAAGGAATTATCTTCAAAATTCACACGCATCTTTGAGAGTCGACAAAAATCTATACCCAATATCAAAGCATGACTAATAGAGGGGACCACCAAACACATCATTTTAAAGGCAACATTGTTAATTTTAAAGGGTACAACAACAGAACATAATACCGTTTGTGGAACACCATCAGCTGTCTTTACCTGACAGGGAGAGAGCCCCTCCTCCGGAGTTAACTTCAATGAGTCAATAATATACATTCCCGAAGAACCAACTATGGAAACATTAGCACCCGAATCAAATAAGGCGTTCAAACAAAAAGGTACCACCTGAACTTTAAGATAATGGCGGTCATCATTAGGTAACTGAGCAAAAATAGGCGAGACAGATTTAGGTGAATAAAAAGAATTGATCTCACCCAACCAGTCCCTCCATTCAGACAACTTAAATTGAGCAGGACGAGTGGATTTTACTGATTCACGCTGCCTACCACTCCAGGAGCGCCCATTACGTTTTTTTGACTCAGGAGCAACAAAACCAGGATGACATCAAGTTCTCACAACAACGTTGGGTCTGCCACATCTGAAACAGAAAGTTCTCCGGGGCCTCCTACACTGCCGATACAAATGGCCAGTTTCTCGACAATTCCAACAAGTTGGAGAATTGGATCAGTCACTGCACATGCCTGCGGCGTAGAAGCATAGCTCAAACAGGCCAAATCAGGTTCCAGAAGATCAGAGCAAGACGGTGGTGGCTTGTACCTAGAAGCACGAATGTGGGATTGTTCAAGTGCCTTACAACAAATTTCAAGATCATCCAAGTTGTCAACTTTGCTCAATGCCAAATGGGGGTGAAAGAAGGGTAACAAATTATTCTTCACTACTTTAAATTTAACCTCCTCAGCAGGGGTCTCATTCAAACGGTCAAATAAACCCATCAAGGATGCAATAAAGATGACAACTGGTTCATTTTTACCCTGAGTTCTAGCCCTAATCTCCTGCCACAAATCCTCATCATAATCTATGTCCACAAAATCACGCTTAAGACGCTCAACTAACTCATTCCAAGAGGAAACCTTGGATTGGACTCGACGGAACCAAGTCAAAGCCTGACCCTCAAACAAATCGATAGCGGAATCAAATAAGTCTTCAAAAGACACATGTCTGGCTTTACGTAGTTCCTCGATTCTCATTAAAAAACATTTAATACTGAATTTGGTGACAACCCCATTAAATCTCAAATTCCATTTGGAAACAGGCGTATAATTACTACAATGCACAAACTGGGAGCACGACTGAGTTGGATCGGCAGGGTAGGTCGATTTAGCATTTGGACTAGAAGAAGCTAAAGGCTGGACTGACATCCTGCGATGAGCCTCTTTCCTATCTGTTTGTCGAACGGCAAAATCAGAAGCTTTATCTTCAAAATCCCCTTCCACCAATAATATCCTCTGACAGTGCTAAATGGATGGCTCTTTCTTCATCCCGAACAACATTCATGAGACTAATTCTATGTGAAAGATGATTGAGTAACGATTCAATCCTACGATAAGCTTCACTATCCCTAGAATCTGAAAAAGCATCTACCAAAGACTTCACGTCAGACAAGGTTTCACCGATTTCTCCCTCATTCACACCAAAAGGAAAAGGATCCTGAATCTTAACTAAAGAACGTTGATGACGTTCTTGGTGTAGCAATCCACGGAGGATTTTTTTTTTCTCATCAACTTTTTCCTTATCAAACTTGATCCCCCTAATTGACAATTCATAATTCAATTCCCTGGTTCTCAAAAATCTTACTTCCATCGTACTATATCAAATTTAACTTAACCGAACTATATCAAATAACACACCGTATGATATCCAGATGAGACAAGTTAGAGAAAACCGAATCGATGTCTGACCAGTCGGTTCTCCGAATTCGAGTGTCAATTTTAGAAAGGTTTTGCTAAGTTGGATAAAAAAAATAACAAAGGAACAAAATATGGGTCAAAGAGCAAGTGATACTAGAGGAATAACATTTGAAGATGTGCGAATACCTAAGGAGAATGTTTTAATTGGAGAAGGAGCTGGTTTCAAAATTGCCATGGGCACCTTTGATAAAACAAGACCACCTGTAGCATCTGCAGCTACTGGCCTTGCACAAAGATGTCTAGATGAAGCATCTAAGTATGCCAATGAGCTTAAAGCTTTTGGAGTGCCTATATCTCACCATCAAGCTGTGGCTTTCATTTTAGCCGACATGGGAGTGGGTGTCGAATTGTCAAGATTGGCTTGGATGAAAGCTGCTTGGGATGTCGATAACGATAACAGGAACACTTATAGTGCTTCAATTGCTAAATGTTACGCTGCTGACGTTGCCAACAAGAATGCCACTGATGCTGTACAAATTTTCGGAGGTTATGGATTTAACACTGAATATCCAGTAGAAAAACTGATGAGGGATGCTAAAATTTATCAAATCTATGAGGGAACTGCACAGATACAGAGGTTAATCATATCGAGGCAAATAATTGATAGAGCTAAGGAATTAAACTGAAATTATATAATTAGAGATCTCAGTATTGGAAATATTCCGAGGTGCAATATCAATATTTTGAAGAGTAATTTTTGATATAAAATTTCAGAAAATACCATATTTACAACTAAAAACTAATATATTCTTTTATGCAATTTTTATGTAGGTATATCAGGTGGAATTTTTTGAATTTAATAAATTATACAGTTAATTTGTAAAAAAAAAAAAAAAAAAGTTCTCTGTATGAAGCGGATTTTTAGTGAACGACTGCGTTCCCGCCGGGCATGACCCCTTGTTCATCTGGGTGGAGTCAAATTGGCATCCACCCCTAATCTCTCGGATACCGGTGGTATCCCAGAGAGAGGCCTTCAGCACCTGAGCAGGGTTTAAATTTTTTTGGGGTTTGGGGTTTTTAATGGGATTTCACTCTGAGTTGTGTGTTGGTTTGTCTAGATGAACGAGGCCTTGTCTACTGAATCACTTGGCGCAACTTCTAGACCAGTGTCGAACATCTGACTACTGTATTGCTATTGTCGGTTTTTTCATCTTCCCTTGCAAGTGGTTTTCTGCTTCGTCTGGCCTGCGCTCTTCTTGGTGAGGGGGTGTAACGGGTTCTTGAGAATCCCGTTTGTATTTGAAAGTTTGGTTGCATTTTGTGTCCCCCCGGTTGTATTGGTTGGGACGCCCCTGACTTGTTAAGTGCGTGTGAGCTAGCTCCGTGGTCGATTCTGTGGTCGATGTCAATCGAACGTCGGCGCGGTCTGCTGGAGGGGGTTCGTTGGTTAGTCGAGGCGAGGTGGACGATCATTTTGTTCGGTGGCTGTGGAGTTTTTAGTTATCTTGTGTTGTGGCCATTTTCCTTGAATGAAGGGTTCTGAATCTGGTAGGTTTTAATCCAATTTGCTTTCAATTGACGACATGTTCTGATGCATATTTAGTAATTAATTCATTATTCTTTCAGCTTAACTTTTCGATAATATTTTTGCTGTATTATAATCATATTTTTGCTTCTCCGTTATCTGACCGCGTGGCCATTTTGAGCTCTAGTTTTTACCGGCAATTATTATCCATTGTTCTCTTTCAAGAACTAATTCATCCTTCAGAATCATTTAGTGAAAATGGAAAGCCGGATTGATGTTTTTCCAGTCGTTTTGTAGTTTTTAACTGGAATAATTTTATGACCACTTTGTAACTTGAATGAATCACATTGTCATTATATCTAAATTGTGAACTAGAACTCGAAATGGGCACGTTATTTGCAAGGATAAAGTCTAAGAATTATGTACCTTGCAGGAACCCTTTTTTACCTTATTCTGTAGCTGTTGGGTTATCTTCGAATTGCTTCCATACAAAGGAAGTTTCATAATCCTGCTTTGAGAACCGCCTGTCAGGCACGTACCTCGAGTTATTCAGTTGGAGGAATATCTACGCTGTTTCCCAGGACAACCACCTGGTTGGAATTATTTCGTTTGGATAGAGGGACCTAGCAATCGACGAAGAAGACCAGTCTCGAGTTGCATGATATCCAGTTCCTGTTGCTAATTTGGGGAACCTGATTGGACTCTTAGATTGACTCAATTGGCGCCCAACGTGGGGCGCCAATTGTATAGCCTCTCCCCTAATCGCAGATTAGATTAGAGGTGGTTGAGGTTCTACAGGACCCTACTAGCTCCTAGCAAAACTAAAATATGTTAACTCTAACAAGCTAATACTGCTAATTAGCTAATATGATTTTCCAAAATTTCAATAATAAATCGTACTTCTGTGTTTTCACAGAATGCGATAATTATTCTATCTATGAATTATTATAATATGATCTGAGTTGATACATGTCAACTTATTTTCCTGAGACATGATATGCCAAATTTTGATATTTAATACTCATGGTTAATCCATATGATGATGGGAATGGTAATAGTAAGTTAATAATATTGAGTTCAGAATATCTCCGGTAAAAACAAAACAGAAATATTGACTAAAGTTTTAATTGATATACTTAATACAATTTTCAGAGTGTATTTGAGGAAAAAATATATCGTTCATCGTTGAATTGAGGAACGAATATCTCGGATGAGTTCGTTGTTGGGTAGAATTGGTCTATTGGTTTTGGATTGATAATTTTTGGCACTATTGTTGAATTTAAATTCTTTGATGATGTTTGAATTTAATTTCTGCTACTATGAAGTTCTATCATAAGAATCCATTGATATAATTCCCAACTCTTACCAATACTTTCGAAGATATGATTTGTCAAAGTTTGAACAAGAACGCCAAAGGTCCTGTTCACAGGGCTTGAACCAATTTTTTTTGTGCAAAATATAGTTCCTATTAAACATTTATTACTTCGCTACTTGGAATCCTAGAGAGCTGAAATTTCGGGCATGGATGACTAATATCCCGTGTATCATTTACGTCTCTAATCATACAGGGTTGTTCAAAATCCGACGCTTTTCCGAGAAAACCTAAAACGAACAATGCCGAAGCGAATATAACATTTTAAATGGATTAACTTATTTTAGCGCAATTCCTCATGTTTTCACTAGATGTACAGAATAAGATTTAGGCCTAACCAGAACATTCTGCATGCATGTTCTTGCTACAATTTGATCGCATTGACCGTGAAAAATAAACAATTTCATCAAAACTTAATTTGTATAATTATTGCCTTCCATTTGAATGATTTTCCAATAAAATCTGCGTTAATAAATTCAACAATACTTTACAATCGATGCCAATTATTAAATTATCATAATTTACATGTTCTATTACCTACATTTCATGGATAGCTAATAAAAATGTAGATCAATATATTCATTTTCATTGGCATGAAAACTTGCTTTTAATTCGAATACCATACAATTGAGATATAGGAACATGTTACATCGTTTGAAAGGAAATTTAATTCTCTTTCAATACATCTCATGATATACAGGTCATTCAATTTGAAAAAAACGCATTCTTTATCGTTCAACTATGTCTCGGAAAAGCCTCGGATTATGAATCACCCTGTATGATTAGGAACGTTTGTTATTATACATAAATCATACACGGGATTTTTGTAATCCATAACCGAAATTTCGGCTTTCTAGGATTCCAAGTAACAAAGTAATGAATGTTGAATTGAAGCTATGTTTTGCACAAAAAAGGAAGTAAATCGATTAATTACTCGAAAACCGCTAGAGATAGGGATGATGACGTTTACACTGAATTAATTAGGAGGCTACGGCGGATCGAAAAAAGCAATAATATATAGGGTGTTTCAAATGAAATATCAAAAATATTAGTATTTTTTGATATAAGCGGAAATACTGCAGTGCTGAAAATATTCTAGATCGATGGAGCAGTGGTTCGTAGTCAAAGAACCAAATTTTCAGTAAAATCGTACTTCCCGTTCTCTGTAAAAGTCCAGGTACCATCAACCGCGGCCCACTCTGTATAGGAAAGAAAAGGCGCCAAGTAAAAGAATACAAGTTGCAATACAGAAATACTGGTTTTGCAAAGCGCAAACAACTCTGTTACTTCTCTGATAAACTAAGGGTGTGATGCGCAAAAAGCTCTATCAAAATACTCTAAACACAAGATTTGCAAAGCGCAAACAACTATGTTGCCACATATAGGTAACTAAGAGGCGCCAAGCGCAAACAAGTTGCAATATGTGTGAAACTATGTGCAAAAAATAATGCTGCAATACGTACAAAACTAGAAAAAACCATATATTTAATAAACTAAGGGCGCAAAGTGCCATAAAACAGTGTTGTAATACCTATGTGAAGCACTAGATTGGCGAAGCGCAAATAATTTGTTTGCAACTTTTAATAAAACGAGGACGCGAAGCGCAAAAATCAGTGTTGAAATATGTGAAACTAGATTAGCGAATCTTTGCTGCCACATATGAATCTAATGGCACCAAGTAGGTACGTATAAAAAACTAGATTTGCAAAGCGCACAAAAACGTGTTGTAAAACGTAAAACACTTTATTTCCAAAGTGCAAACATATAAATATAAGACGCCAAAATCTCTATTCTACAGTGCGCGTCAAAATTATGGATCATATTCATTATCTCAGAAGAAAAATATTTGGCAACGAAATCCTGAAACAGGTAAATTTTTGTTTCACTTTTACCAAATTTTTATGCATTTTTGAAGGATTTTTGTTGCACCCTGTGCAACCCTCTAAATTTTTTGAATAGGGAAAGTGGGTCCTGTGGTACTTTTTTGGCAAGGTCTTTGTATCTTCTTTACAGGCGTGCATAAATTTTCAAGAAAACATTTTTCTTCCTTGAAAAATAGTTAGTTCAAATAGGTTTTCAGTATGTGCACTTTGTCATGGCTCATTTACTTTGAGACGATGGTACCTGATGAAATTTGTCACCGAATGAAAGTCGACCATTGCAGTTTTGTTCGTGCACAACTTTCAACCCCTTTCAACCCCCTTAAGCCCCTCCATTTTTTTCTCCATTAAAGGGTTCGTAAGGGTTGAAAGTTGTGCATGAACAAAACTGTAATGGTCGACTTTCATTCGGTGACAAATTTCATCAGGTACCATCGTCTCAAAGTAAATGAGCCATGACATAGTGCACATCCTGAAAACCTCTTTGAACTAACTACATATTTAAAAAAAAAAAAATTTCTTGAAAATTTCTGCACGCCTATAAAGAAGATACAAAGACCTTGCCAAAAAACTACCACATGACCCACTTTCTCTATTCAAAAAATTTAGAGGGTTGATGGGGGTGGCACTGGGTGCAACAAAATTCCTTCAAAAATGCATAAAAATTTGGTAAAAGTGAAACAAAAATTGACCTGTTTCAGGATTTTGTTGCCAAATATTTTTCTTCTGAGAAAATGAATTTGTTCCATAATTTTTACGCGCACTGTATACCTACAATTCATTCTATTTGTAAAGTTTTGGAATATTTGCATTTCTCTGAATTTAGATTAAAAAACTTTCTTGTCACAGATCTACCAGTTTCACTCTCAAGCAACTCGGTTGGTTCTGCCGCACCCTATTTTGTCAACCCAATGACGGAATTTTCATGAAAAATCTACCACAAGAATACTCTTCCTCCATGTATTTCTCTATCTTTGTTCCACCCACGAACTAAAGTACCCCCTTAGGTCGTTAGCGCAAGGTTGTTGTTTACAATTCACGTAAAAAAAAAATTCTCGTCAGTTCATCATCCTCATATCTGCTCGTCCATTATGTTCATCGAACATCTCGACTTCCTGCAGAACACTATGCTGGAGTTTGTACGCACAGAAGCCGAACGGGCTGGTTCCCTGCTTGCTGATTCACCAGTCTTCAGTCCGTTCTTCTTGACACTTATGTACGTTGTGTAGGTGTTATTACGGTTGATCATTGCACTATCTGTAGGTTCATTACCTGCAAAAAATGAGATGGATCAATTCAACATTCAAGTCACAAGTCATATTTAAACATGCTTTGTTCGGCCTGATTTTGAGTCCAGGTAATGATCTAAAGGGTCCGCCCTCTAACGTTTTTTTTTCAACTAGTGCTTATTTCCTGAATGGTAACACTTAGCTCATGTCTGCTTTGACAGATAATTAGTTTTATCCTTCCGCTGAACGAATATGGTTGTGTATACGCTTGAACAACGCTGAGAAATATTGCGACATTACTTTTAAAATCATGGTAATGTTGCAGAATGTATGCGAAGATTGCGTACGGATTTTGGAAGAAGAGAAGCACCGTCAGCTCTATATGTTCGTTATCTTGTGAAAAAAGTGAAAGAAACTGGTATCCTCATCGATAAACCAAAGCGTGAAAAGTCAAAAACAGTGCTTATTCCCGTGAATATTGCTGCTGTGGCAGAAAGTGTGCGTGGAGCGCCATCAACATCAATTCACCGTCGTTCTCAAGAATTAAACATTTCGGAGACATCATTGAGACGAATTTTGCATAAAGAACTTGGTATGACGCCATACAAAGTCCAATTGGTTCAGGAGTTGAAGCCAACTGACCATCCAATGCGTTTTCGCTTCGCTAAGTGAGCCTGCGATCGACTTACAGAAGATGCCGATTTTGCCAAAAAAATCATCTTTTCAGATGAAGCTCATTTTGATCTTGGCGGGTATGTAAACAAGCAGAATTGTCGCATTTGGGGCACAGAAAACCGGCACGCATACATTGAAAAGCCGATACACCCAAAACGAGTCACTGTTTGGTGCGGATTTAGGTCCAGAGGCATAATTGGGCCATTTTTCTTTGAAAATGAGCTAGGAGTGGCCGTTACAGTCAATGGCGATCGTTATCGGGCCATATACAACGAATGTTCGTTCACAAAAATTGAAGAAGAGGATATTGGCAACATTTGGTTTCAACAGGACGGCGCTACGTGCCACACAGCCGAAGCTACACTCGATGTTTGGTGCCCTGTTTTTGAAGTAAGAATAGTCTTTGACTAAACTTCGCTCTGGAGTGATCTCCCACCATCTGAATTCTTTTTCAAATGCATGTACGCATTTTTTTTTTCTCAATAAAGGCGATTATTATCATTATTATTATTACATCGGAGCTACGATTTGACACCGTTGGACTATTATTTGTGGGGTGCCGTCAAAGATAAGTGTTACGCCAACAAGCCAGAGACAATTGACGCTTTAAGGGACAATATTCGTGAAGCCATTGGTGAAATACAGCTGCACACAGCTGGTGCTTAAAAATTGGACCGATCCTGTAGGCTACTGCATGGCCAGCCGAGGCAGCCATTTGAATGAAATTATATTCCATTATTAACCGGAATTGTACTTTCAAATAAAAAAAGAAATTTGAAAAAATATTCAGTAGCTTTTTTTTTATTGCATTTTCAAAAAAAAAATTATTTGGCGGACCCTTTATACAGGGTGAGTCTTTGACCACTGCATTAATTTAAACCAAAGATTCCTCTCATCAAATGAAACACTTTTTCCATTTAACATTTTTCCAAATTCAGCTCAGGTAAAAAGATACAGGCTGTTGAAATTTTGAAAAAAAATCAGTTTTTATTTTGTAGCTTTGACATCCTTTTTTCGAATAAAATGAATGTTGGCGTAAAGTTTCCTATAACTATGATACATATTTTCCAAATATTAGTTATTTTCTACTTCTACTGGTTTTCTAGTTATGGACTCGTGGATTCATAAAACTAAACGAAATTAGCATAAAGAAAGCATATAAAGTTTTTCTTGAGTCATTTCAAGAATATTCCATCATTTTAGAACGTTATATTATTCCTTATCATTTCTCCTTAAACGCACCGTTTTCTAGATATTCTTCATTGAATCTTTTAAAATGGAAAACTCCAGAAATTGCACTACTTTTATGGATCCGTCCCTGAGCGTTGGAATCCCGAATCAAGCTGTAAACCACGTTACCATGCCTTATTCTCGTCCGCCAACAATGTCATAGATAATTTATATGCGGGAGTGTATTAGCACATTGTGAAATCTTTAAACGCTTGTAACTTTTTACCTGAGCCGAATCTGGAAAAATGGTAAATGAAAAAAGTGTTTCATTTGATGAGAGGAATTTTTGGTTGAAATTAATGCAGTGGTCAAAGACTCACCCTGTATAATGGATATAATTTTTTTTAGCCGAAAAGTATATACCTTAATCGGTAACTCACTGACTTATCAGTCTGCCCTCGTATACAAATCTAATCCTTCTATCGTAGCATCCGACCGCCAATGTTCAATATTGGTTCTTATGGAATCCAAGCCAAAAGCCCAACGGAATTTTCTCAATTGATAAGGCACACAAGAAGGCAATTATATTTGACCGAGGGCTGGAGGGTTCAATAGCACGATTAGGCCGCGAAGGATCGGCAACTATGTAAATATTAACCCAAGTATCATGGGTTGAGCCAGTTGGGGCCTCTTAGATGCGTATTTATAGCTCGCAAAGAAAAATCCACGGGCTTTTCAGATCTTTTGCCAGCCCTTTTTCCTGATGCGTTCTCGTGCGGAAAATTGAAAGCATTTAACAACTCCAAATCGTAGAGTTTTCGTGAATTGCTATCTTCATCTGTGGTCTGGTACTGATGTGTATTTATTATTTGGTTTTTATAGACTTGTAGTATTAATTGGTATCGTGAATAATAAACTGTTTGAACGATTGATTATTCGATCATTTGGGGTGTATAGTCGGCGGTGAAGGGGCACCGGGGAAGAACTAAGAATGGCACCCACAATAATTTTTAATCTTATAGGTATATAAAATTCTCGTGTCACAATGTTCGTTCCCGTACGCGTATTGGCATTGTTTACTATGCTGCAACGCATACATATTGTTGCTACGCAGTAAAGAATGACTGAAATAATACTCTCTCTACCCAGACATATCTTACCACGACTCAGCACAGGCAAGGGTTCAGACGTAGTAACTATTGTATTATTGATACGCTGCCATTCTCAAGACATTGTTTACCGCGTTTCAGCTCAACATTGGGCGTGACTTGGTGGATTTCGTTGCCCATATGTTTTCGAGCCCTATCAAAGACGACACTTGCTGTCATTAGCTAAAAAGAAATACTGTTTAGAAAAATATCGCCTTCTGCTAATGTCTCTGTTCAAAGAATCGACAAAGATACTATTTTTTCTTCGGGGACCAATGACCATATGTTTTACACTGCATTTTTGGACAGGGTGGAACGTAATATGAACAACTTTGCGCCATATAGAATTAGTTTGGAACCTGTGTGCAAATAAACACAGAAAAGTATTAGCAGAATTTTATGAAAACATGTCAACTGATGTGGGTATAGAAAATGACCTGCCAACTAGTACAGAGCCACAAAGCAATGTTTTTATGTAACAGGATACTTTTTCTATCGAAACAATAAACACTGTCGAGAATGCCAATAAAACAAATTAGGTGAAGCACATTCCGCAGCTGTAACACAGCTATCAGAAAATTTTGAACGCATTAGTAAAATATCATCCAAAAAAAACGGTTGATATGGTTAATGCCATGAAAAAATTTAATAATACAAAATTATGAAACCCTCTGACGTGTTTAATTTTATTCATGTATCCAAAAATATCTTACTAAAGAAGAACATTTCTGTTCAGCCAACATTAGTGAGCTGATGAAATATTAGACATGTCTTATCGTGCGGCTCAAAACGTGTTCAAGCTGGTGGGCCATCCAAGAAATAAATGCCAAACAATCCTGAAGGCAAAGATCTCTAAAGGAAAATATTTATCTTAATAGACCAAATGCAAATAAATCACATGTAAATGCTCACTATGTAATTATACTTCAGTGGATTTTGCATTTAATGTTGTTTTTTGTATTTTATTGTGGTTTAATAAACTGTTTTTATACTAACTACATTATATACTATTATTATTTTATGTGTTTTGTATTATTTACTATATATTATTTTTTTGCATTTAAGTGTGGTTTGATAAAATATTTTTGGCGATAGTAGGTATATTATTGTTATATTTATGAACGCGAACTGCAATATTGCAAAAAAAAGCAAATTTGAACGTGGTTGGGACTGCAACGCGGTAAACAATGTCTTGAGAATGGCATCGTATCAATAATACAATAGTTACTACGTCTGAGCACTTGCCTGTGCTGAGTCGTGGTAAGATATGTCTGGGTAGAGTGAGTATTATTTCAGTCATTCTTTACCGCGTTGCAACAACATGTATATGCGTTGCAGCATAGTAAACAATGCCAATACGCTTCCCGTACTCCTCCGAAACGGCTTGACCGGTTCTCATGAAATTTTGTGAGCATATTGAGTGGGTCTGAGAATCGGCCAACATATATTTTTCATACCCCTAAATGATAAGGGTTGTTCACCCTTAAAATTTTATTTTTTATTTTTGGATGACATTTTTTGTTTTTATTTTTTTACTTAATGTGGCATTACAAAATACATACAACCCTTAAATTTTACCCTTCTATCACCAACCCCTATTTTTTTATAGTCATTTTAGTAATTAACCAGAGTTGGAGTAGGCATTAGGGTTGGAGTTGTCGTTGGCGTTGGGGTTTGCATTGACGTTGGAGATATTCATCTCCCAAACTTACTCTGAAAATTTCAAATGTCTAGCTCATTCCGTTCGAGAGTCATCGCTGTTTAATTAGCCGAAAGCCGCGGATGGTAATGTTTTTTTTTGCCTGCCCTGCTTCGCCCCACTTGGCCCTTAATACCTTCGCCTGTTAATGAAACTACCTAAATGGGATGTGTTCTCCTTTCAAGGTTGAGATCCAATCTAATATCTTAGAGCAGACAATCCAATCATTCCGATCGTATTCATAAGTCATCAAGATTATACTGTTCACGAAGCACATTCAATTCTCGCTAGAACGGTAGCCTGTCAGATTGAGGTTACGGAGCTTTTAGTACCGTTCTCAAGGGTTAACCGGACGATAAAGGGTCTTCCAACAAGCGAATAAATTGGAATTACGCTTCATTTTTGGCCCTCGGAACAGAGTGCTTATCAATTTGCCCAAATGTCTGTACTTTTCGAATTTTTGGCTGAAAATGGTCTTGAACGATTTGGTTTGACTCACTGATCAAGAATCCGTGGTCGAAATCGATTCTGTCCGGCCGTCCGGCCGGCCGTTAACACGATAACTCTCGAACGGAATGAGCTAGATAGTTAAAATTTTCAGAGTAGGTTTGAGGGATAAATATCTCGGTTAAGTTCGTTATTGTGCAAAATCGGTAGAATAGTTTCGGAGTAACGAAAACAATTTTTTTTTACAATCCAACTTTTGAATTCATTTTTTTTGAAGATGCTTTTTCATCATAAGAATCCGCTGTTATCATTTTCAACTCTAACAAGCTAATACTTTCGGAGATATGATGTTCCAAAGTTTCAATAATACATCGTAAGTTCTATATGTATTCACATAATGTGAACACAGAATCTGTCTGTGTTCACTATTCATAAATGTCATCTTTTCTAGCTATTAGAAATTGTCAATTCGACCAAGAGAAAATATACTCTTGGAAAGCAAGTATTCGATTCTTGAATTTGTGGATATATAAAAGACTGTTTTGATGTAGTTTATGGTTCGGTTTATGGAGGTAATAGGAAAGAAGAACATAATGGAATCATCAAACGAAATTACTGTTCGTTGACCACTGAGGTTAATATTACCCTTTACTTCCTTAAGTAGTGGTAGTGAGACATGTTCCTATATACAATATTTTCATAATGTTGCTAGCAAAAAAATACTGGTATATGGATCTACATTTGTGTATCAATCATTTTTTCTTGAGTTAAGGTTCATAATACAGAAAAGAATGTGTTAGTGGTATGAACTATTAAATTTTAAATTATGAATAGATATAATATTTTATTAATATATTTTGAACTATTAAAATAATTTGTTCGTAATCCACTACCTACTCAAATATCAGGAATAAATGCACACTCTGCTATGATTGTCTCCAGTCTTGCTCTAGACATTTCGATGATACTTTCCTTAGGTATTTCGAGTTGTGAAAACTATGCACCGAGTGTAAGTTGCAACAACCCATTCCACGAGGTTGAATCATTGCATATTGCTCCTTTAATCTTGATAAATAAATCTAATGACAAATTTTGAAGCATTAAAGCATTGTAGATTGAACTTTTTTTTTAAAGATAATTTTTGAATTATTTTTTTAAACGACTCTTTTAAATTTAATTTCTTTCATGATGCATTTCTATCATAGGAATCCATTGATATAATTCCCAACTTTGAGAAACCAATACTTTCGGAGATATAATTTGTCTGTTTGAACAAGAGCGCCAAAAAGCTCCTGTCCACAGGGCTTGAACCAATTTTTATCTGACAATATAAAACTGATAGTGTTATAACATTTGACGTGCAAAAGCTAGGAATTTTCAAATATGAATCGACAAACGTTCGCACAACACATTGAGATAGTGGTAATTCACTTGAAATCACTGAAAATTCCGAGCGTAATATTTTATCATAAAAATTGGTTCAAACCCTGCGGACGGGAGCTTTGGCGCTCTTGTTCAAACTTTGACAAATCATATCTACGGAATTATTGGTCTCTGTGAATGATATAAATGGATTCTTACGATAGAACTGCATCATGAAAGAAATTAAATTCAAACAGACCGATTCTCCGCAATGACGAACTTATCCGAGATATTCATTCCTCAAATCTACTCTGAAAATTTATATTATATCATTTAAAACAATATTGCAGTTTTGTCTTTACTGGAGATATTCTGAACTCAATTCGATAAACCCCCCAAAGTATATATTTCCATCATCATATGGATTATCCACGGGTATTATATTATCACCTTGAAAGTATAATATCATAATATCATCCTCATAATTCTACGATAGCTGAGGTTATTTCATTGGTCATTTTGCATTCAATCATACTTTGTTTTCTAGAACAGGAGATGTACTTTAATTCAAGAATAAGGAACCAGAAATAAGTTTGACATTTATCTCTCATATGAAAATAAGATGACATGTAAGAACACAGATCATATAATAATTCATAGATAGAATAATTAAGTACAGCATTCTGTGAAAACATATAAGTACGATCCATTATTGAAATTTCTAAAAATCATATCTCCAAAAGTATTAGCTTGTTAGAGTTTAAAATGATATCAATGGATTTTTATGGTATAACTGCAGTTAAAAAAATTGAATTTGAAATTTGTATTGTAAAAAAAAATTTTTGTTACGTTACTCCGAAACCATTTTGCCCAATAACCGAGATATTTATCTCTTTAATCTACACTGAAAATTTCAACTGTGAAGCTCATTCTGTTCGAGAGTTATTGTAGAAACAAAATTTAAAAATGTTGATACTTTACGGCAACCCGATCAATAAAAAACTTCGCATGCATATAAAGGTCATGGTTCTAAAATTGGATGCTAAATTTCAGATAGATCGAGTGATCAGTTTCGGAAATATTCATAAAGAATGTTTTTACTAAAAACGACCATAACTCCGAAATCGCTTGGTGGATTTCGCCCATTAACGAACTCGTTCGAGATATTTACGCTCTAAACCTATCGTCCTAATTTCAATCCTCTAAATCCTTTCGTTCGAGAGTTATCGTGTTAACGGACGGACGGACGACCGGCAGGACAGAATCGATTTCGACCACGGATTCTTGATCAGTGAGTCAAACCAAATCGTTTAAGACCATTTTCAGCCAAAAATTCGAAAATTACAGACATTTGGGCAAATTGATAAGCACATTGTTCCGAGGAACAAGAGCGCCAAAAATATATATCAATTTAAATTTTTGTTGTTGAACCTGAGAGAATTGACGTAAGGAGGAATAATTTTCAAAATTTCTTACCCAAATCTCCCTCCATAATTTGAGTCGATCTGATCGGAAGCTTATTGGATTGATTCATTAGATAATGGGGGTGATTTTAGGCTCAACACTACAATGTAGAACCATTTTAGTGTTGGGCCTAAACAAACAAAACAGGATTATTTTGATAACAGCATGGATTTTTTTCTGAACTCCACGAATTTGTTGAAAATTACTCTAGATTTGCTGGCGTAGTAAAAGCTTCAGCGAAACAATTCATTTCAAGAGTACATTCCGGGTTGGTGAGTTGAAGCAGAAAATGTATATAAGGAATATCAAAATTCCCCAACTAAAGAAAAATGCGAGAAAATAATTAATTCTATAAATGCAAGTCACAAGGAAAAGTGGAATAGTGTAGTTTTCGATATGACTTTCACACATTCGAGTAGAAGTACATGGGATGTTTTGAGGAAATTAGGAGAAGCTACTACTCTAACATTGTCATCTTCCAAAATTGATCCTGAATTGATTGCTCGTCGACTAGTTGATGTTTCCAATTCGGTTGAAATTTCAAAATAAAAAATATAAAGTATAATTTGCACCAATTAAGGACATCATCTTCATCTGTAGACAGTATCTCTCAAATCGGATGAATTAAAATCAGCAGTTCAAAGCGCTATACGCAGCAGGATTTGATGGAATTCATCCTGAATTCATTAAACACTTCGGCAAAAGGGCCTTGGGCTGGTAATTATCATTCTATAATAATATACTGAATACTGGAAATATTCCGAAAGAATTCCGCAAAGCGAAAGTCATAGGAATTTTAAAACGTGGGAGGAATGCCGAAAGAATTACGCAAAGCGAAAGTCATAGGAATTTTAAAACGTCGAAAGAATGCTTGGGATCTTAGCAGTTATCGACCCATTAGTCTGTTGAGTGTTCTTTTTAAAATTTTAGAAAGATAGATTCTTTTTAGGATCGAATCGTCTGTAGAAGACGTTCTACAGAATTGCCAGGGGGGCTTCAGGAAAAATAGGAATTGTTGTGTTCAGATTCTTAGTCTAACTACTTCTATCGAAACATGTTTCAATAATAAAATTAAAACAGGAACAGCATTTGTGGATTTGTCGGCAGCATGTGACACGGTATGTAAAGATGGTTTAATTTTAAAACTTTATACTCATTTGAAGTGTGGAACAATGGTTCGTTTACTCGAAAATATACTGACAGATCTAAGGTTTAGTGTTTGAGTTGATAATAATAGTAGTCATTTAAAAAATTTGAATAATGGTCTCCCACAAGGTTCAGTTTTAGCACCTCTTCTTTTCAATTTATATCTGTGTGATATTCCTACTACTTCCTCTGAGAAATTCATATACACTGATGACATTGCCCTCGTATTTCGTCCCGGCCCCTATTCGCAGGCAGACTGCTGTTTCAAATTCTTGGAATGAATTTAATTCTTTTCCGAATTCATTTCCGATACTTACTATATTCCAGGCAATAAGATTCCCAGTTTGAATTCACGTAACCCTTTATGGTCTATCTATTTTTTTTTAGAGTTTCAGGGTTTGATCTTCCAAGGAAAATATGGTCTATTCTGAGTCGTTTAAGAATCGGTCATGGTCGTTGTAGCAGTATGCTTTTCAGATGTAAATCAGTTGAGAGGCCTGGTTGTGAATACCATAGATCATTTAGTTTGATAATTGTCCCATATACAGGGTCCAAGGCCGCCACACCGACATGGGCAAGGAGGGTGTCACACTTCCTTCTGTTAAACTGTCCTTTGGATCTTCAGATGGAAGTAAGGGATGGTTTAATACAGGGGTGAGTTTCCTTATTTTGCAAATATTTTAGAGGCCAGTTGAGACAGAGCAATGAAATTTGACGGTTCGAATTCCAAAATTGATTTTACATATGTGGCTCCATCTATGTTCTTGTCCTGAAACTTTTTGATCGATGTAGTATGCTATGTTGAGGGATCTAGGAGTTTTGAGTATAATAATCATATCAAAACATATTTTGGATGTGGATGACAAAACACCTGTGGTCACTCACCTAGGCTCGGAGGACCAAAACCAGGTCTTGCGTAGTAATTCCTGCATCCAGGTATCCTTCTCAGGATGTGGTTCAAGCTCTCCCTGAACCGACTGTTCATATAGCAATAGATGACAGGATTGTAGCAGGCGTGTGACATGGCCAATACGTGAAACGGGAAATAGAGCAGCGCCAGGACTTCTATGCCGATACTGCCCATAAATATCTGCGGAATAATTAAAATTAGTGTTATGAAGGGTTTTCCAATAAGAGGTGTTATTTCGAATAGCCCGCTATTTCGGTAGATGTCACTTTTGAAGCTGTCATTTTTTGACATTTGACAAGTAGAAACTACGCTATTAATAGAAATGGAACGATACACGCTTCAAGGACGCATTGAAATTATTAAAATTCACTATAAATATGGTGAAAATTTGGCAGAGGCGGTTCGTAAAACTCGAACATTTTTGGGTCGTCGTGAAGCACCTTGTCGGACCGGAATAAAGAAAATGGTGGAAAAATTCGAGCTGGTGGGACAAGTTAGTTATGTGAAGAATAAATCCCGTGCACGTCGCTCAAGAACAGCCGAGAATATTGCTGCTGTAGCCGAAAGTGTTGAAGAAAACCCAGGTTTGTCCATTCCTCGTCGTTCTTTGGAATTAGGCATTCCACAAACGTCATTACACCGTATTTTGCATAAAGATTTGGGTCTTAAGGCTTATAAAGTTCAGTTAACACAAGAACTCAAGCCGGCCCATCATCAACAACGTCGTGTCTTTGCTGATTGGGTCGTTGAAATGCATGAAAATGATCCGGAATTCCATCGAAAAATCATAGTGATGAGTGATGAGGCCCATTTCCACCTCGGTGGCTTCGTCAACAAGCAAAATTGTCGCATCTGGGGCTCGGAAAACCCAAGAGTTATTGTTGAAAAGCCTCTCTATCCTCAACGTGTGACTGTTTTGTGCGGTTTATGGTCCGGCGGAGTCATTGGACCTTACTTTTTCGAAAATGAGGCTGGAGCAACAGTTACGGTGAATGAATTGCGCTATCGAGAGATGATTCATGATTTTTTATGACCGGAATTGGATGGTATTGATATGGACAATGTTTACTTTCAACAAGAGGGCGCTACGTGCCACACAAGCAAAGAAACCATTGATCTTTTGCGGAAAAAGTTTCCGGACCGTGTTATCTCTCGAAGAGGTGATCGCAATTAGCCACCGAGATCTTGTGATTTAAGACCATGCGACTTCTTCCTTTGGGGCCACGTGATAGACCAATGCATCCTCCAAGAGTCACAGTTTGGTGTGGATTTTGGGGTGGTGGCATAATTGGCCCATTTTTCTTCGAAAATTATGCCATCGAATTAAATCCACGATTAAGCTAATCGAAGCTTCGTGAAACCCACAGTAGATCTATTTCGAAATTGTGTGAAAAGTGATAATGAGGGTTATAATTCAACATAGAAACTGTAAGCCACAGAAAATGTGATCCTGAACAATCGCTGTCAACTATGCAAGTATAATAAAGTGTCACCTCAATTTTTTCCACCCATTTATGGATTGTTTTGTCGCTTGTTCTTTCAAACTCCAACGTATTGTATTCGAATATCTACGTGATGTCGTCGTTTCAAACTGACATTATCACTTTTAATGTTCGCCCATAACGACAAAAGCGCGATCTTCAATTTACATACAGCATACGACATTATTCAATAAAAACGGCGAAATGAAAGTAGTAAAAGGTTTAACGATATTCACTTTATGGTGTGGTTTCGATGTTGGGGCTTTTTGATGGGGAGGGTGAGATTTGTCATTTTCAGGAATCGTATTCCACCTCTGTCGGCTTTATGTCCGCAACCTGAGTACTATTAAGATCGTAATGATGCATATATTGGGCTTCCATATAACGTATTTAAATAATTCTTCTCTCACATGGAAGTAGAGAATTCGAAGTGCCGAATTGTGTCTCTCTTATATAGCCTGATGGAGCATGGACTCTGCAAGCAGGCAGGATGTGCATGACAGTTTCCTGTTGGCTATGGCATGCTGTGCAATTGGGTGTCCACTTCCATCATGTGCTTTTTATACCCTCTTGTATTTATCACTTGACAAGCCATCACAAATGAATTTGGGCCCAGCCGATTTAAAAAAGGCAAAGCATAAATCTTCAAACTGGACCTGGACTTACGAACTCAATATAATGGAGTGCAGACATTTACTCATGTGATTTTCGAAAAGTGCCTGTTTTCTATGTCTGCTTACTCTTCTTTGGTCTGTTGGCGTGATAGGTGTTCCTGCTAGGTCATGATCGATGGATATGCCCGTACTGAGCTCCATCAAGGCTCTCCCTCCAGCCCTGAATAGGAAGGCTCCATGAGATTCCTAATTTTATGAGAAGCCACCATTTTCACTTCTCAGTATCCTTATTGCCATTTCCAACGTTTGTTGATGGTGTTGGCATTCCAAACTTTGCGAACTCCTACCTCCCTGCGTTCATGGAAGGTTTATTCTTCGTATCGAGCATTTGGGATGCAGACTACGATTCATGTTAATCACTTTACGTGTGGCTCTGTCGAGCTCCAGAATTTCACTGACTGTCCGGTCAACTACACTGAATTAGTGGGTGACTTCTCCTGCTTCTTCAGTTGTTCCTTTGCTTAGATGAGAAACTGTACATTTGTCTAAACCGTATGACATTCCTATTGCTGAGATGTATTCGGCAACGATATTCAGTATTTGCTGCAGCACTTCTACTATAACTACTGAAGGAGCCTACAGTGAGCGAAACAGAAAACGTGAACACAGAATCTGTCTGTGTTCACTATTCATAAATGTCATCTTTTCTAGCTATTAGAGATTGTCAATTCGTTGTTTGAAAATAATTTCTCTTGGAGAGCAAGTATTCGATTCTTGAATTTGTGAATATATACAAGACTGTTTTGATGTAGTTTATGAAGGCAATAGGAAAGAAAAACATAATGGAATCATCAAAAGAAATCACTGTTCTTTGACCACTGAGGTTAATATTACCTTTTATTTCCTTAAGTGGTGAGACATGTTTCTATACACAGTATTTTCATAATGTTGCTAGCAAAAAAATACTGAAATATGGATCTATATTTGTGTATCAAACATTTTTTCTTGAGTTAAGGTTCATAATACAGAAAAGAATGTGTTAGTGGTATGAACTATTAAATTTCAAATTATGAAAAGAGGATAGTATTTTATTAATAATAGGTTGTCAAATATCTCCCTTCCGCTTTTTTGCTCTTTATTCAATGCTTTATAAAAAGTGTTACAGTGATCGGATTTAGTTCAAATATGCGCCGTTTTGTTCGATAATCTGTTTCCATCTAGACGGCAGCTTCATAATACCTCCCTCGTAGAAGCCCCCCTCCTTATTTGCAAAGAACTCGGACAGCCACTTTTCACAATCCTCTTTTGAGTTCAACTCTACACCACCAAGGGCGTTCGCCATGGACAGGAACAGGTGGTAATCACTTGGCGCTATGTCCGGGCTATATGGTGGATGCGATAAAACCTCCCATCCGAGCTCCCGTAGCTTCTGACGAGTCATCAACGAAGTGTGTGGTCTATGCGGTCCAGTTGTTCGCAGTAAATGGTAGAATTAAGCGTCTGGCCATATGGGAGCAGCTCATAGTGGATGATTCCCTTCCAATCCCACCAAACACACAGTAAAACCTTCCTGGTCATCAATCCCGGCTTGGCCACTGTTTGGGACGATTCACATGCCTTCGACCACAACCGTTTTCGCTTGATATTGTCGTATGTGATACATTTTTCGTCGCCAGTCACCATCCGCTTCAAGAATGGGTCGAGTTCGTTCCGTTTCAGCAGCATATCACAGGCGTTGATTCGGTCCAGAAGGTTTTTTTGCGTCAAATCATGCGGCACCCAAACATTAAGCTTTTTTTTGTATCCAGCCTTCTGCAGATGGTTTAAAATGGTTTGGTGACTAACTCCCATCTCCTGGGCGATGTCACGAGATGCCACATGCCGGTCTAACTCGATGTATTCTTTGATTTGATCGGTATTTGTCGTCACAGGTCTTCCGCCGGCTGGCTTATCCATGGTGTCGTTTTCACCGGCTCTGAATCGTCGAAACCATTCCTCCGCGGTTCGAACTGATACAGTACCATCCCCCAAAACACCATTAATCTCACGGAACGTTTCTCTAGCGGATTTGCCTTTAACGAAGGAAAACTTTAAAATAGCGCGAATTTCGGCGTTAGTGAACTCCATGTTTACACGTCTATAACTGTTGAACGCAATATCCAAACTAATCATGCATAGCGTCGTTTTGTAGGTTATGTCAAGACCTTTCAAATTATGTATAGTATTGCGAGTTACGAGCTCTGTAGCGCTTTGTACATAGCCGCGAAATTCAAAAGACAAAAAGGCGGAAGGGAGATATTTGGCAACCTATTATATTTTGAACTATTAAAATAATTTGTTTGTTATCCACTACCTACTCAAATATCAGGAATAAATGGACAATCTGCTATGATTGTCTCCAGCCTTGCTCTAGACATTTCGATGATACTTTCCTTAGGTATTTCGAGTTGTGAAAACTATGCACCGAGTGTAAGTTGCAACAACCCATTCCACGAGGTTGAATCATTGCAGATTGCACATTTAATCTTGATCAATAAATTTAATGACTATTTATGAAGCATTAAAGCATTGTAGATAGCTCTTTTTTTAAAAGTTAATTTTTGAAGCATTTTTTTTAAACGACGCTTTATTTAATTCAATTTCTTTCATGATGCAGTTCTATAATAGGAATCCATTGATATAATTTCCAACTCTGAGAAACCAATACTTTCGGAGATATAATTTGTCTGTTTGAACAAGAGCGCCAAAAAGCTCCTGTCCACAGGGCTTGAACCAATTTTTTCAATACTTTGTGGCAAGTACACAAGGGGACACAATACTGTAAAGATAATTTATTCAGGGAAATCTGAGGATTTTGTTCAACTCCTGTTCTCAGTTCTTCAACAATTTCTTGAGAAACTTGAGGTCTTCCTGTAGATTTTCCCTTGTTAACGTTTCCAGTCTGCATGAATCTGTTAATAACAGATTCTAGAATCTGAACATCAGGATATTTCGCCAGATATTCATTTCTACAGGCCTCTACCATAGACATAAAATAATATCGACTGGTTGTGAGCAAGATGCATAGAATAACAAGGTGTGGACACTCCCTACTAATTCCTGCTAAAATTTTCGGCCGAAAAACGGACCAAGAACTGTCAAATCACGTAGTTTATGTACTACTTCACTTTATTAACGATGGTGCCGCTAGGGTCGATTTCGAAGATTCTGACAAGCGAATAAATGAAAACTGACAAGCGACAAAGTTCACTTTTCACCGTTGCTAGTTCGTAAATTCAAATTAAAAGAATATAATGAAGCAGTTTATTGAAAAATCAATCCATTTTTTGATTAATCAGATATCTGTTCGGAGATAATATGTAAACCACATTGGTTTGGAACAGAAATTTCATCTTGCCAAGACATAATGAGGTCAAATAAGGGATTTATCAGTAAAGGAGTTTCTTTGGAACATTTTGAATGGAACTGTAAATGAAGAAATCTGTGAAATCATTATTTTTCCATTACGAAAGATCACATCCAACGTCATTAGAGTACAAGCATTTAATTTATGTATTTTGAAATACATTGAATGATACAGAATTTTCTGTAATACCTCTACATACAATATATCTTTCGATATCATATTATTATTCAAATGTAGTAATTCCTTTATCATGTAAGGCTCTTTTAAATTGAGCATTTTACTTATTATATTATATGTATAATTTGAAATTTCATCAAAACATTCTCATGTATACAGCATTTTTACAGTCACCCAATACCCCTTGACAACTTTTCATGTTCTCAGCAATTAGATTGCTGAATATAGATATTTAATTCGATAGCTATTATTCAGAACTAAGTATATACTGATGAAATATCGAAAAATGATTCATTAAATTGATAAACTAACCAAATAGAGGGTAGTGTACTACGTTTCAATCTTTTATTCAATATACATATATTCGCTAGAAAAATAATTTGAACAAACAAATGTTCTAATTTTCGATACCCTACCTCTAGCACAAGCCAGTTGCCATTCTTGTCGTTTAACAATATCCTTGAAACAAATAATATTATAGTATAAGAGCGCCAAAAAGAATGACGCCTTAGGAAAGCTATTCAAATTGATGAAATCACACTGTGTGGTTGCTCTGAACTTTATTCTCTGCTAGTCCTTTCATCGTTCACAAATAATATTGTTAGTTTTCATAACATGGCATTTCATTCCTTCTCAATATATAACTGAATTGTATAATGAATATAATTATTAATCAATAGAGTTATATCTTAATTTCAACTGTTAAAACAGTTTATGTTCATCAACCGGCAAGATTATAGTAAATCAACAAGTCTTACGTTCTCCTATGTTGATTTATTAACAATTAACGGTATCAGCGATCTTTCAATATTATTAATATTAAAATTAATAACTATCTTGATACTAGAAATCTGCTCCTGATCCGGTAAGAATATACAATTGTTAAAAAAATATATTCGCATAAAAACGAAGTATTTTCGAAATGAAAATAGTATTTGATTAAAATGGTTCTGGATACTCGTTCAGAGTTCACACAGCAAACATTTGACTTACTTTCGGCGCGGCAAACGACTTTCCACAAGAAACTGGAATAAGCAAAGATTCAAATTTAATTTGACATGTCGGTAATTTTGTCCATAAAATTTCTACTGCCGGCATCTATCGGCGAAAATTGAAGTAAAACAAAATCCTTGTATTTTGACAGTATTTGGACCGCAAATCGGCCGAAAATATGTCAAAGAGTGTCTTCACCATGTATTCTATGCATCTATGTTGTGAGAAAGAGACCATTGAAATCAGGCAAACCACGGTATATGAATATTTTCTTATAATTTGGAGTTTGGCAAAACCACAGAATACAAAACATTGGTTTCTTTATCCTCTGACCTTTCTTGTATACTGTATTGTTTGGTTTCGTGTATAGTGTATGTGTTTTGGTGATTTGTAGACAGAATAGTTAAAGGCAAAACATTTTCATTTAAATCCGAGACTCGTTTCTGAATATTTTGAACTTATAACACAAATTACTGTGCTTATAATATGGAAATATTTCTCATAAATTTCCTTACTGTAATTCATTCAGCTTTTCCAATATACCCCAATTTCCAATTTGTGTATTTGTCCATGGTATAAAAACATCATTATTTTTATACCATTATTTGCCTTTAATTATTCCATCCTTCAACTGTGTGATAAAGTTACGTGAGGGCCAGTCCATGTTATTCTATGTCTATGGCCTCTACAGAGTTATCCATTCACCATCGATTAACGTACCTTTGTGTTGATTGGACATCACAATAAATGTGTGTTGTTCTAAATCATAAGTCATTGCAGATTTGTATAGTTTGGAAACTGAATTTTAACGAATTTCAAAAAGAATCTTAAGAATTGAAAACAATTCAATATTGGCTGTCAGTTTAGAAATTCTATGAAATACACAGAACACAAGGAGTGAGAAGTGGCAACTGCGATGTTACAATCATTTATAAACACCCTTTATTATTGTTGAAATTAAATGTTTGTGTTACGGCGGAGCCAAATTGTTTGTTCGCTGCAGGAGCGGCGAATTCAATATTCAACATCCATCCGTTATGAAACCGAAGAAAAAGTTCTGTTTTCACAAACAGCCAATCAATTCCCACATTTGCAAATTGGAACAGAATCCCTTCAATGGAGATTCCACCTTATTAAAGTGACTTTCCGACGTTATAAGAGGCCCCTAACGATCTATTGGTTCAAGGGGGCACCGTATGATTCATCTGGGCCCTCATCATCCGCCTCAATAGTAACGTAATTGCCGGAAACTCTTCTGCGAATAATTCAACGATCTGACACCCGAAAGTTTTCCAAACTTTCCGCAGGTATGTAAAAGCGCTACTCCGATGTGTTTCAAGTGGAAATTAGACTTCCCGTCTCCTGGAATTACGGCTTTTACTGGAGAGCTACTCCAAGAGGATGTTTCACGAATGATTGTACAGACTTTCAGTGCAGAGGCAGGACATTTTGGTGAGACTAAATCAGTGTTCGAATTATGACCAATAATCGGGGAAAATTTGGATATCGAGATGTGAAAATCATAGATTTCGGACGGGAAAGAAGAATTTTCCTTCGATTCCGGGTCAAAAATATTTCTAAGTGCCGACCCAAAAATTTTTTTTCATGGTATATCGATACGGAGTTCGTGTCTAATTAAATCGAGGTCGCTGATCACGAATATGCAATTAGTTTTTCCCTAAGTGGCGTACTTTGAGAAAATTTTCACTTAGAGTGAAAAAATGGACGAAAATAGGTCAATTTTGGAAGTTCACACCGCCCAAAAAAATCGGAGTAGGGTGTTGTTGATTTTTGCCGTCATATATGGATCCTTTATCTACTGAATAATCCAAACAGAAAATGTCCAGGCCGTACTATTCGGAAATTATGATTTTTTTCCCAAGGGTCTGTTTTTCGGAGAATTCATTTCGCGGTATTTCCGCGGAAAATTCTCTAATGAAAAATCAGATCATATATTCGTAATCTACGGCCCCGAATTAGTAAATGACGTAATTTGCATCGAAATCGGAGACCGGTCGAATTTTGGCAATATTTTAATACTTAAATTAGCCTTAAGAAAATCCCATTTTTCGAGAAAAATTTTTTGACGCAAAACTATGAAATGGGTACTTATTCTTATAGATTCGGGGCCGTAGATTCCGAATCTACCATCAGATATTTAATACAAAAATTTTCCGAGGAAATATCGCGGAGAGAATTTTCCGAAAAATAGACCCTCGGGAAAAAAATCATAATTTCCGAAGCGTACGACCTGGACATTTATTGTTCGGATTATTCGATAGATAAAGGATCCAAATATGACGTAAAACATCAGCAACACCCTACTCCTATTTTTTTGGGCAGTGGAAAGCTCCAAAATTGACCTATTTTCGTCAATTTTTTCACTTTAAATGAAAATTTTCCCAAAGTACGCCACTTAGGGAAAAACTAATTACATATTCGTGACCAGCGACTTTAATTAGACACTAGCTCCGTATCGATATACCATAAAAATTTTTTTTGGGTCGGCACTTAGAAATATTTTTAACCCGGAATCGGAGGAAAATTCTTCTTTCCCGTCCCAAATCTATGATTTTCACATCTCAATAACCAAATTTTCCCCGATTATTGGCCGGTGGACGATGTTTAGATTTATGTATCTATTTTTCCTGTATCTCTATCCGTTCAGAAAATATTAGGAAATGAGCGACTCCGTCAAACGCCAAAAAGTTTTCTCAAGTATCCTACACATAAAAAAATCTACAATTTTCCGATTAGGTCGACGCGGCTTTGGTTATTCACTAAATCGGGGACGCAGATCACGAATCTGCAATTAGATTTTCCGTATCTCGATTAGTTTCGGAGCAATGACGAAAAAAGTCGCAATTTCTGGCTCTACCTCCGGAAAATGGACTAATCAGTCGGATTTTCGCCAAAATTTACCAAAATTAATCGAGATACGGAAAAAACTAATTACAGATTCGGAATCTACGCCCTCGATTTAGTGAATAGCCAAAGCCGTGGTGATCTAATCGGAAAATTCAAGATTTTTGTATTGGTTAGATACTAGAGAAAACTTTTTGGCGTCTGACAGATTTACTCATTTCCTAATATTTTCCGAACGGATAGAGATACAGAGGAAATAGATACATAAATCTAAACGTCGTTCACCAAACAATAATCGGGGAAAATTTGGTTATTGAGATGTGATAATCATAGATTTCGGACGGGAAAGAAGAATTTTTCTTCGATTCCGGGTCAAAAATATTTCTAAGTGCCGACCCAAAAAATTTTTTTCATGGTATATCGATACGGAGCTCGTGTCTAATTAAATCGAGGTCGCTGATCATGAATATGCAAAAAGTTTTTCCCTAAGTGGCGTACTTTGAGAAAATTTTCACTTAGAGTGAAAAAATGGACGAAAATAGGTCAATTTTGGAAGTTCACACCGCCCAAAAAAATCGGAGTAGGGTGTTGTTGATTTTTGCCGTCATATACGGATCCTTTATCTACTGAATAATCCAAACAGAAAATGTCCGGGCCGTACTATTCAGAAATTATGATTTTTTTCCCAAGGGTCTGTTTTTCGGAAAATTCATTTCGCGGTATTTCCGCGGAAAATTCACTAATCAAAAATCCGATCATATATTCGTAATCTACGGCCCCGAATTAGTAAATGACGTAATTTGCATCGAAATCAGAGACCAGTCGAATTTTGGCAATTTTTTAATACATTAGCCTTAAAAAAATCCCATTTTTCGAGTAAAAATTTTTGACGCAAAACTATGCAACGGGTACTTATTCTTATAGATTCGGGGCCGTAGATTCCGAATCTACCATCAGATATTTAATACAAAAATTTTCCGAGGAAATATCGCGGAAAGAATTTTCCGAAAAATAGACCCTCGGGAAAAAAATCATAATTTCCGAAGCGTACGACCTGGACATTTATTGTTCGGATTATTCGATAGATAAAGGATCCAAATATGACGTAAAGAATCAGCAACACCCTACTCCTATTTTTTTGGGCGGTGGAAAGCTCCAAAATTGAACTATTTTCGTCAATTTTTTCACTTTAAGTGAAAATTTTCCCAAAGTACGCCACTTAGGAAAAAACTAATTAAATATTCGTGATCAGCGACCTCGATTTAATTAGACACGAGCTCTGTATCGATATACCGTGAAAAAAACTTTTTGGGTCGCCACAAATATTTTTGACCCGGAATCGGAGGAAAATTCTTCTTTCCCGTCCCAAATCTATGATTTTCACACCTCAATAACCAAATTTTCCCCGATTATTGGTCGGTGGACGACGTTTAGATTTATGTATCTATTTTTTCTGTATCTCTATCCGTTCGGAAAATATTAGGAAATGAGCGAATCCGTCAAACGCCAAAAAGTTTTCTCAAGTATCCAACACATAAAAAAATCTAGAATTTTCCGATTATTCATGGTATATCGATACGGAGCTCGTGTCTAATTAAATCGAGGTCGCTGATCATGAATATGCAATTAGTTTTTCCCTAAGTAGCGTACTTTGAGAAAATTTTCACTTAGAGTGAAAAAATGGACGAAAATAGGTCAATTTTGGAAGTTCACACCGCCCAAAAAAATCGGAGTAGGGTGTTGTTGATTTTTGCCGTTATATATGGATCCTTTATCTACTGAATAATCCAAACAGAAAATGTACAGGCCGTACTATTCGGAAATTATGATTTTTTTCCCAAGGGTCTGTTTTTCGGAAAATTCATTTCGCGGTATTTCCGCGGAAAATTCTCTAATGAAAAATCCGATCATATATTCGTAATCTCCATTCACTTTTATAAAGTCTCCCGGTTGGCCATGATTTAGGTCTATCACGTTTTTTTAACTAAAACACAGGCAGGTTGGCACTGCTGAAATATCACCAAGGTCAAAACAATCCGCCGAGACGTTGCCAATTCTACTCTCAACATAATCATAAAGAACAGAACCGAAAAAAACTTCATTCTGACATGTGGAACCCTCGAATCACTATATTTTATTAAGGTATAAGAATGACTCGGGTTTCGTAGTACTACCTACTACATTTTGAAACTGGTGAGGCCCATTTCCACCTCGGTGGCTTCGTCAACAAGCAAAATTGTCGCATCTGGGGCTCGGAAAACCCAAGAGTTATTGTTGAAAAGCCTCTCTATCCTCAACGTGTGGCTGTTTGGTGCGGTTTATGGTCCGGCAGACTCATTGGACCTTACTTTTTCGAAAATGAGGCTGGAGCAACAGTTACGGTGAATGGATTGCGCTATCGAGACATGATTAACGATTTTTTATGGCCGGAATTGGATGGTATTGATCTGGACAACGTTTACTTTCAACAAGACGGCGCTACGTGCCACGCAAGCAACGAAACCATTGATCTTTTGCGGGAAAAGTTTCCGGACCGTGTTATCTCTCGAAGAGGTGATCACAATTGGCCACCGAGATCTTGTGATTTAACACCTTGCGACTTCTTCCTTTGGGGCCACGTGAAAGAGAAGGTCTACGCCAATAGCCCAGCGTCGATTCAAGACCTCAAAGATGGAATTCGTGAGGCTATCGAGGACATAGGGCAGCCAATTTGCGATTTGGTTATGGAAAATTTCATTAAAAGGATATGGTCCTGTAAGCGTGGTCGTGGTGGTCATTTGCCTGATGTTATTTTCCACTATTAATAGCTTCTTCTTTATAATGAAATAAACATCCGATCATTTAGATTGAAAAATGGCATTTTTCTTTGAATATCAAAATAACCCCTCTTATTGGAAAACCCTTTATTCCTTCACACTTCTATCCATACTTAATTCGAGTTTTTGTTTGTTTGGCGTAAAATCTTCATTTATGCTAAAATCCGTTTCAATTGTTTGAAAAACGAATTTTTATTGATGAATAATTCAAAAATGAGTATTTCTATCATTTCTATTTTCAGGTACATAGGTAATCAAATGTGGAACTCCTAAATTCATGTTTTGGATTTAATAAGATGCAGCACTTTAATTAAGTGATATTACTGAGAATTTCAATTGATTAAATATGAATTAACGCATTATTCGGAGATTCATAGGTCCGTGTTTATTATTAATTAATTGAAAAGTCCAAATGTTCAATGGTTCATAAAATATTGATACGAAGTGTGCCATTATTGCCATTATATCTTGTTTGAAAGAGTATTCATTGTATATTCCGAGAAAAATTTCACTTCTTGAAAATTTGAAGTACAGGGTGTTTTACAAGATGTGGAATAGAGAAAATAATCTTCTCAGTCCGGACCTGCTCTATCAACAAGTCATTATGAGCAAATATTAGGCATAGGACTTCACTCATTCCCTGAAATTTTCATGAAGATCCTTGGAGGCGTTCAAAAGTTATGGCTATTGAAATTTTTTCAATAAAATATATAGAATATCCTGTATCTTTTAAAGAATATAGTTAGGAAATATGCAGTGAATCTACACTGAAAGCTTGTACAATCATTCGTGAAACAACCTGTATATGGGATAAACGGAAGACTGCAGTTAATTTTTGAATGGCATATGCTTACTATGAGGATGTTGTATGGCAACCAGCACGTCGTGTATACGCATACTACTGTCACCATCATCTTCACCATCTGAAAAAGAAAAACGTAATGAATAAACATTGGTTCAAGCACTGACGGGAAGTCTGGAGCTTGTACGCCCATGTTCTATTGTCTATTCACCTCTATTGGACATTTTTAATCGAATTTACCATTTTTAGTTTTTATAAGATATGAATACATTTCATACCATTTTAATGACAGACTTGATTAATGATGAGAGAATCGTCTATGATCACAGAATATTTAATTCTGAGATATGTATTCTATTGGAATTGAATATCCTTGAATATCTAATAATATACGAAAAAAATTACGCCTCAAGTTATTTCAGGATACAATATTTTCGTGTATATATTGCGTTAAAGAGGAAATAACAACAACATTTCAATTGAATATAACTCCAAAACTGTAGGGTTGATTATGCCAACGCCAATTAATGAACTTAAATGTCGCATTCGATACATAATATTCTTTCATAATTTTTAAATTTTCTAGTGGTACAATCTTCAGAAGTTACGTCTTTATGTCGAAATTCTACAGCTAGTTACCATGTTTCTATTCGATCGGGTCTGTATTTTTGAGTAATCGAAAAAATGATATTCCAGATGGGTATAAATCCGTAACCGTTAGACCGATTATGCCCAACAACGAACATAACTCTCCCATTCAGATGTGCAACCTACCCTGAAAGTTGTCCCTATCATCCAGCTGCTGAACTCACACAAGGCTGCTCGGATCTTCAACAATATATCTCGCAAAATTTCAGCGATGTCGGCAAAAAGTTTCTGATATATAAAATTTTTTTCAATGATTTTTAAAAAAATTTCTAGTGGAACGATCCTCACGAAATTTGACAAGAATTTTCGTGCCAGTTTTCTACATCTAAATATCATGTTTGAATTGGATAGGATTCGTATTTTTCGAATTATTGAGGAAATAAAAACAAAATTTCAGATGGGCATAACTCCAAAACCGTTTGGCCGATTATACCTATAAAAAATTCAAATGTCGCGTTCGCATGCGCAACCTACCCTGAAAAAATGAAAGACGCTATCTCTTTGCGTTCCCAGGTTATCGTGAGATAAAAATATTTTTTAATATATTTTTTTTCAAATTTTGTAGTGATACGATTCTCAAGAAATGTAACAAACGTCTAAGTGTCAGTATTCTAAAACTATTTAGTAAGTTTCAATTCGATCGGATATGTATTGGTTGATGACAAAATTATTACTCGAAAACCGTTGGGACGATTATGCTTATTTTACACTTTAACGAAGTTGTGTACCCTATTATATCTGGATAAAATATCGTTCAACATTAAATCAAACCTAATTGTATGGATCCCATTTTTTTAAATAGGTCCATAAGTACCACATTTAACTCGTATCGACCAAGATAGGTATTACATATCTGCGCCACCTTTTTCAATAAGTTTGTAATCTCAGTTCTTCAATGATTTCAAAATGATGTATTAAATATGTAATAATCTTGATATGCAGTTCGGGGTTTTTATTTGCTCCCGATGAAAGACGTCAATATGTGGCTGGTAATGGTTGTTAGGCAAAAATAGTATACTATAAAACATGTTGCAGAATGGGCTCCTATTCAAACACGAATTGAACAAAAACTCATGAGTGTTGGAATTGCCTTCTGCAACGAGTATTAGACGATATTTTCTCTATTTCAGACAAGTTTTGTAAAATACTGTTGAAATTTAATAAACAATTCGGATTATACATCCTAGTGACTTTTGTGTTGTATCTTGGCAGTTGGTGTGACTCTGTTACGAAAGTTGACAGATTACGGAATTTGAATCGTACTCAGAGTATGGAGATCAGATTTAAAACAGTTTCCTAATTTCAGGAATGATTCAAAATTAGCAAGAAGGAAATATCTAGTACCTACCTTATTTTTTAATGAAAATAAAACTTTTTCTCGACAATTATTTCACTACATCCAGATTATAGGATAGGATAGGATCGAATGTCAGTGCTGACTACCACAAAACGAAAAGTATAACTAGAAACAATGCAGGAATGAATTAATTAAAGCGATACTGAAATAGAGAAATAATTTCAACAGATATAAATTCAGGCTTTGGCTAATGAAGGTGGGTATTGGTTTCATAGCAACAGTTTTGCATCCGGCAGTAGAAAAAAGAAAAGTAAAACTGCCGCGGCGGAGAAATTGAAAATTCCTGTCATACTGTCCATCCAGATATGACATTATTAATGTACATTTGAAAATAAATAGTATATTTCAATACCTGTCCTGAAAGTGACCTTTTCCCGTTCGCTCTCAACCAATTTTCGGCCTCGCCTCACAGGAGAAATTCAGCAAGCACGGAAAAGCCTTTCTCTATTTCAGTATCGTAATGAGTTGATTCCAGCACTAAAAACAGTGCTGGAATGAACTCATTCCCGCATTGTTTCTAGTTATATTTTTCGTTTTGTGGTAGTCAGCACTGACATTATTCCTATCAAATTTCAACACGCGTCAATTATTGTCAATATAAGATAATCTAGATAAGGTGAAATAATTGTTGAGAAGAAAAGTTTTATTTTCATTAAAAAATAAGGTACTAGAGTTATTCCATATAAAATCGTCTAAAAATAAAAAAAATTGTTGCCGACCCATATTAGAATTTTGTTTAACTTTGAGGAACTCTTCCTTAGGGTCCCAAAGAACAAAATTTACACGAGTTTGATTTTTACTAGCGCTTGTTTCTGCCTATTTAAATAAAAACTTCCCAAAATCGATATTTTTAAGCTATATCAACTTTTGCTTTAAAATTTTTCTGTTTGAAGATATCTATATAATCAAAGGTGAATTCTTCGAGGAAAAGATAGTAGTTTAAGCGTAGGTAACGATAATTGGCTCAATCAATACCTTTGAATAATGGCAGCGTGCTAAAAATGAGTGTTTTTAACTCATTTTTCGTAAATTTCAATCGACTCTGGTGTCTTAACTATTGAGAATTAAAAACATATGCTGCGGGGGAATTAAGTATACATATCATAGATAAAATTCAGCCACGGGTCGACCTGAGCAGCCCACTCTTAATAGAAGAAAACTTTGCTTGAAATTTTGAAATTTAAAAAAATCCCATTATAAGGTTATAAAACGAACGTGTTGACTGTGAAATAAAAATCTAAAACTCACAGAATCTACTGTTCTTACCTCCAACTTTGAATGACTACATCATTTGTTTTGTTATTTTTATGTTTAGTGCATGTACGAGCTGTTTTTTTACAGCGAAAATTTGGATGATTTTAGTAATGGATAAAAACTACTTTTCATCAAAAAGAATTATGAATGTGAAAAAATTTTTCAAGTTTTAGTAGATTTATTGATTTTTTAAGTGTATAATTGTCTGAAAGTATTCATTATCGAAAATGATAATAACTGTAAACAATTTCAACTAGAAAATTATCTTTTATTCAACAATTTACGTTTTGGTTTAACAACAAATATAACATTATATTATTTTTTGTAAAGTATATGAACAATAAATGTAATTAAATTATAATATGATGTTTATTTTAAGTAAGTTGAATTATTTTAGTGATATGTATCGTAAACTTTAAAGAAGTTTTACTTCAATCGCGCGTAAAGATTACACGCACCCTTTTTTTATCATAATATAATTAATAAGTACCGATATTGTTGATTACTTTTTTAAATTAACGTGTATTCTTGCTTACTTCAAAATGCAATACGGTCAAATTATACGAATGAGCTTACCTCTACAAGCATACATGAAAATATATGAAAATTCTATATATAAATCCGAATATTTTTCTGAGATAAAAACTAGGAGTCAATTGGAAAAAAATAAAAAATTGAGTTGATTTTTGCTGTAAAAAAACAGCTCGTACATGCACTAAACATAAAAATAACAAAACAAATGATGTAGTCATTCAAAGTTGGAGGTAAGAACAGTAGATTCTGTGAGTTTTAGATTTTTATTTCACAGTCAACACGTTCGTTTTATAACCTTAATAATGGGATTTTTTTAAATTCCAAAATTTCAAGGAAAGTTTTCTTCTATTAAGAGTGGGCTGCTCAGGTCGACCCGTGGCTGAATTTTATCTATGATATGTATACTTAATTCCCCCGCAGCATAAGTTTTTAATTCTCAATAGTTAAGACACCAGAGTCGATTGAAATTTTCGAAAAATGAGTTAAAAACACTCATTTTTAGCACGCTGCCATTATTCAAAGGTATTGTTTGAGCCAATTATCGTTACCTACACTTAAACTACTATCTTTTCCCCGAAGAATTCCGCTTTGATTATATAGATATCTTCAAACAGAAAAATTTTAAAGCAAAAGTTGATAAAGCTTAAAAATATCGATTTTGGGAAGTTTTTATTTAAATAGGCGGAAACAAGCGCTAGTAAAAATCAAACTCGTGTAAATTTTGTTCTTTGGGACCCTAAGGAAGAGTTCCTCAAAGTTAAACAAAATTCTAAAATGGGTCGGCTTTGTCAATTAGACGATTTCAAATGGAATGAATCACTAGAGATTTCCTTCTTGCTAATTTTGAAACATTCATGATAGTAGGAAACTGTTAAATCTGATATCCATGCTCTACGTACAATTCGAATTCCGTGATCTGTCAACTTTCGTAACAGTCACACCAACTGCCAAGATACAATACAAAAGTCACTAGGATGTATAATCCTAATTTTTCATTATATTTCAACAGTATTTTACAAAACTTGCCTGAAATAGAGAAAATATCGTCTAATACTCGTTGCAGAAGGCAATTCCAACACTCATGCGTACGAAAACTCGCTCCTTCGTCGCTCGTTTTCGAATTTCGCATTCGTGTATGAATATCAGCCCATTCTGCAACTTGTTTTAGAATAAACTATTCTGGAAGTGTAATAAACTATATTTTTCATTATGTACTCACTGACAAAGAAACTGCAACACCCAGAAGGAAATCTTTTTGGGTAAAACATAGATAGTATAGCGAGGAGTAAATGATTTAAATTTGGAGAAAAAATCGTGAAGGTTTTTTAATGTGAAAATTTTTTGTTACTTGCATATTGTAGTCGTTTTTTGCAAATTTTTGTAAATTTTACAACAAACCAGCTGTTCGAGAAGATCCAAAGTCGATGTTTAGTTGTTGTTGAATTGCCTAGAGCACGTGTACGCGGAATTTATCGCCAGCTAAGTGAAATTGAAAGAGGTCGAATTATTGGTCTACGGGAGGCGGGTTGTCATTTCGAGAAATCGCTAACCGTACGAACAGAAATCCAACTACTGTTATGAGATGTTGTCAAGCGTGGTTTGATAATGCCCAAAATCGAAGAAGAGTAGGCACCGGACGTCGAAGGGGCAAAAATGAAGTTCAAGATCGACGTCTAAGACTTATGGCTATTAGATACCGATTTGCGACAACTCGATCTTTGGTTGATGAGTGGTTTGGGGAACAAGGCCATCCTGTAACTGTCCGAACGGTTTACCGCCGGAACCGGATAAGGTCTTTTGGACTGAAGTATTATCGACCCCATCTTGTGTTACCTCTGACGGTTGAGTATCGCGGGCTACGATTACAGTGGTGCAGAGAACGTCAAAATTGGAGTGTGGAATGGCATCAGGTCGTCTTTTCTGATGAATCTCGATTCTCCTTGGGTGTACATGATGGCTGAAGAAGGGTTAGACGACGTCGGGAAGAAAGACGTGAACCTTCGTTCGATATTGAGCGTCATGTACACCGGACAGTAGGCGTTATGGTATGAGGGGCTATTGCACATGCAAGTAAGTCACCTATAGTCTTTATTCGAGAATACATTTCTCCAGATGTTCAGATAGAGACGAAATTTTCAAAGCATTATGATTTAGGGGCAATAAAAGTTGTCCGTTAAGTATTGAATTCATAATGGCATCCGTTTTTATGGTTGTGAATTCTATTTTTTCGTGAAAAATAAACTCAATTATCGCAAGGTCATAACGAATTAATAATCTTCTAAAAAATCGTGTATTTCTAGAACGATCGATGTATAATATAGACAAAATATATTGGTAATTATAGTGGAATAAACTCTTCATATTTAATTTTTTTCTGCGGGTGTTGAAAAAAGTCGAGTCGTATATAAAACTTCATAGAAAAAATTTAACGAGACCAAAAACGAGACTCTCCTGTTGCGCTGTATGTGATCTCGGTATCGTCTATAATATTTTTGAAAACGTCTCGTCTCGTCTCGTCTTGCTTTTACGAGACGAGAACGAGACGAGACGGGAAAAATCTCGTTCACGCGTAAAGCCCTCGAAGCTCTCGAACGGAATAAGCTAGACAGTTGAAATTTCCAGAATAGGTTTGAGAGATGAATATCTCGGTTAAGTTTGTTTTTAGTCAGAATCGGCCGGATGGTTTCGGAGTAACGAAAAAAAATGCATTTGTATCATAAGAATCCATTGATATCATTCCCAACTCTGAGAAACCAATACTTTCGGAGATATGATTTGTCAAAGTTTGAACAGAGCGCCAAAGCTCCTGCCACAGGGCTTTCCCACTGTTCAATGTATTCTGTCCATTTGTATTGATTTATTACCTGCATTCGAACATTAAAATTAGTTCAAAAGTATGCATTCAGTTATCAGTACTTACATCTCAAAAATTCTGAATAGGATTTCAAAAATTCTTCTATTCAAACACAAGGGAACAGATTTTTCATATCTGTTCAATAACTTATAAAATATCTCTCGAAATAGAATCCCAACGAATGAATAATTCACCCTCGAGTCCATCAGCTTGATATTTTCTGAAACAAATCTACTTTCAACGAACTAAAATTACAGTATAATTTATCATTCATCATTCTTTCAATCAAATTATCCTACTTTTGTCATCCAAGGTCTGTTGTAAACCCAGAGAAGGAGTCAGTTTCAGCAATTTTGCTATGTACCCAAAATCACGCGAAATAAAAACTTAAATCCAAAAATGTATTCATTTGAAAAATTCAATTGCTACAAAATTAATGTGAACTATATCTATAATACTATATATACCGGGTGTCCCAGTATACATATTGCAATGGATTATCTCAACCATTTCAAAACATGAAAATTTCAAAATTTTTACGATTTTCAATTCGTTCAAGGAACCTTCAACTGAGAAAAACAAAAATTGGAAGTCACTTTCGGTTTGAGCGGAAGTGACTCTGACTTTTTGCGCGTATGTTCTGGGGAACATCGCGTTATCATTTTGCCCAAATGTCTGTAACTTTTTCGACGATTTTTTGGTCGAAAACGAATTCGAGGTTAAAATTGATTCTGTCCGGCCGGCCGTCCAGCCGGCCGTCCGGCCGTTGCCACGATAACTTCAGAACGGAAAGGGCTAGCGAGAGTGGCGCATCCCAATACGACGGACAAGTTCGTTAATGGGCATAATCGGTCCAATGGTTTCCGAGTAATAATTTTGTTTTCAACCAATATGAATCCGATGGAATTGAAACTTGGTGAATAGTTGTAGAATATAAACCTTAGTACGTTCGTGAAATTTCGTGAGAATCGTATAGCTAGAAAATTTTAAAAAAATTATTGAAAAATATTTTTTATGTCACGATAACTTGAGAACAGAAAGAGGTAGCGACTTGAAATTTTCAGGTTAGGTTGCGGGGTCCTGCGGGAACGCGAAGACGAGATTCGAAAATAGTCCGTAACAGAGCCCTTTTTTCGATCCTCTCTTTCGTTTTCCTGGAAGAACGATAGGAAAATGTAACTTTTCGCGAAAATCGACAACAATCTGACGTTTCACGTATTTCTGAGGAGAATTTTGACGCGGCTCCTTCAAGGTCGACGTTTTCGGTCTGAACCAGCGACGAGAAATGTCAAATCGAATTTGAATTTCGAACGGAATTACTCGAAAATCTTGGAATCGTCTAGAAAAACTGCGAGAAATATGAACGAGTAACCGATTTCGATCGATAGCTTGACAGGATTGACGATATTCTGAAAATCGACTAAAAATCTTTATTTGGTACATAATAGGAGTTGATTCAGGTAGGTAACGTGGCCGAGTGAGCTGAGGCGTTGGATTGGGAATTCATAGGTCCCGAGCCTTCCGAGCCTCGTGGAGCGGCGGGATCGAATCTCGGAGCGTCCGAAATAGCTTTCTCTTAAATTTTTTCCACTTTTACCCAATGAAAAACTTAAAGTAGCTTTACTCCAGTAAACGTATCATGGGATTTGGATTTTTTCGTTAAGTTACGAAATCTGTAATGAATATCCGTTCGATCGGACGGATTTTTGCATTAAGATTACTCAAAATATTCAAACATTGAGCAGGAAATTAACGGTCGAAAATGAAAAACCTCCAGCCGTTTTTTTATTCATGCTCAAAATGGAAAAACAAAAATATTGTTTATCCAAATGTTTCGTATTAAGTTTTGAAATAGCTAGCAATTAATTAATTATTTTATTGTTTGAATAAATGAATTGGATGTTCCAATTTATTTTCTTTATACGTAGCGAAGCACTTACCGGGCCGCTAGTCATTTATAAAGACCCTGTATTATTTTGTACTTGGATGAATCTAAGCTTTTTGGCGCACTAGTTCCTCGGAACTGAGTGCTTATCAATTTGCCCAAATGTCTGTAATTTTCGAATTTTTCGATGAAAATGGTCTTAAACGATTTGGTTCGACTCACTGATCAGGAATCCGTGGTCGAAATTCATTCTGTCCGGCCGGTCCGGCCGTCCGGCCGGCCGTAGGCACGATAACTCTCGAACGGAATAAGCTAGACAGTTGAAAGTTTCAGAGTGGGTTTGGGGGACAAGTATCTCGGCTAAGTTCGTTATTGGGCAAAATCGGACAGATGGTTTCGGAGTAACAAAAAAAAATTATTTTTGTTACAAAACAAATTCCAAATTAAATTTTTTTCATTAAGCAATTTTACCATAAGAATCCACACATATTACTTTTAACTCTAACAAGCTAATACTTTCGGAGATATGATTTTTCAAAATTTCAATGTAAATCGTATTTCTACGTTTTCACACAATGATAGAATTATTCTGTGGGTATTCTATGAATTGTTATAATGTCAAATTATTTTCGTGAGACATGACGTTGTCTCATTGTCATTCATTCCAGCAATCCTATAAATATGAGAATGATAATATAATATCATACTTTTTGTTGGTTGATATTTTCATGCCGATGGTCAATCCATATGATGATGGGAATGGTAATGGTAAGTTAATAATATTGAGTTCAGAATATCTCCACTAAAAACAAAACTGGAATATTGGTGTATTGGAATTGGAGTAGATATGAGGAAATATATATATTATCGTTCATCATAGAATTGAGGAATGAATATCTCGGATGAGTTCGTTGTTGGGTAGAATTCGTCTATTGGTTTTGGATTGATAATTTTTGGCACTCTTGTTGAATTTAAATTCTTCTATGATGTTTGAATTCAAGTTCTGCTAAGATGAAGTTCTAAATGACAATAATGAATCGAACTTCTATATTTTCACAGAATGCTATAAATATTCTATCTAAGCTTTATTATATGATCTGTGTTCATACTCGTACATTTCATCCTGTTCTATAAGAGAGAGTCAAATTCATTTCAGCTATTTTAATTTGGTTTCTTCCAAGGTGCAGTTCTCATTCTCAGATTGCTCATCTAATCTTGATAAATAAACTATTATTTGAATTGAATTTCCTTTATGATGCAGTTCTATCATAAGAATACATTGATATAATTCTCAACTCTGAGAAACCAATACTTTTGGAGATATAATTTGTCTGTTTGAACTAGAGCGCCAGAAAGCTCCTGTCCACAGGGCTTGAACCCATTTTTGGGCGCATGTTCTAGGGGAACATCGTCCTATCATTTCGTCCAAATGTCTGTAATTTTCGAATTTCGAGCTGAAAATTGGCTAATAGACTAATTCGGACTCCCTGATCACGAATCCGGTGTCAGATTTTTGGGTGCCGTCCGGCCGTAGGCACGATAACAGGAGCACCGAAGGTCCTATCGACTTCAAACTTTCAGGGTAGGTTTCTGATCAAAATGCGACGGTTAAGTTCGTTAACGGGCAAAATCGGCCGGACGGTTTAGGAGTTATAGATATTTAAAATTTTGAGGTTATTTCCCTGATATTTCAGGAACTAAAGAAGATGTTGAATCGAAACTTGGTAGTCAGTTCGAGGATATAAACGCGCAACTTTTGGCAAAAGTCTGTTATGATCGAAATGTTGGTAATTTTTAAAAAAATATTTCTTTTAATTTTTACGAAAAAAAAATTTTTTTTTCGTGAACTATTCATCAGATTGCAACAAAAACTTGTACTAACGTCAATTGTAGTATTTTGCAACATTGTGCAAAATTTTGGCTCTATACGATTTCAATTTCTGGAGATATAAGACAAAATGTGTCAAATTTCCTGGGTCTCTCTCAGTATTTTCATCGATTATTATATAATAATCAATAATATTAAGGTATTCAACATGATACTGCTTTTTTTCTTTACTGGTCAGTACGGGCCACAAGGAAGATGAACATGCGCCCAATAGCTCCTGTCCACAGGGCTTGAACCAATTTTTTGATATCCCACCCAGTCTACCCGCTCTTGACAAGGGATAGAGAAAATATTCAATAGATAAAACGAACTCGAAGCATCAACTTAACTTCGAGGAAAGCTGTACTCATACTTCGATCCAATATATGCCCGCTGTGATAAAGGTTATTCTTACCGCGCCTTACAAAATTCGAAAAAAATTACAGAATATGTTCCAATGAAATTTTCACCTTTGAAGACTTCGTTCAGCAGACGCTTGAAAACCCCATTCAATCCCCCTTTCCGCGCGAATTTCTGCTCTGAAATACGCGTTCGTTCGGGCACGACACCATTGAAGTTTCCTTCTTCCCTCATCCGCACCAACGAAGCACCGGTAGGACTGATGTGCGGATCATTTAAAATATGTCACATCGTTTTTTAACCCGGGGGAGTTTGTCGGATAAATCCTGGAATATACTACTATAAATATTGTGGATTTTGAACAAATTTTTTACGCTTTGTGGAAACTGTCAAGTGAACAGCAATTTGTGATGGGTGGTTGGATTATTTTAGTGTTTTGGACAGGTCTTCAAGCTTGTTACTCGATATTGAAAATGAGCAAAATTGAAACTTTTTGTCGCTAGTCGCTTTATGGAATTATTTTGAACTCAATATTTTACGAACTCATGAATAGCAACAACAATCAGTTGATGTTTTTGACTCTCTTGTTCCTCGGAACAGAGTGCTTATCAATTTTCCCAAATGTTTGTAATTGTCGCTTTTTTTGATGAAAATGGTATAAAACGATCTGATTTGACTGATCAATTGCTACTATTTTCAACTCGAACAAGCTAGTACTTTCGGAGATATGATTTTTTTTTAATTTCAATATTAAATCGTAATTCTATGATTTGATTCACATTACATAATAGACCATCTATTGTCCTGCCATCTATTGGTACGTTTTTAAAAATGCGACCAAAAGAGTATGCATTGATATTTTTTATTAATTTTTTTCTGTTGTAAAGCTAAAAGTATCCCCGTCAAGAATAAAAAACGATTTCGTTCATGTGGCTCCCTCTACTGGCCTTACAGTATGCCATTCGGTCACCCCAATTAGTGATGACATTTTGAACTACCTCGGCGCCAATTTCACTAAAAACAGTGGTAATGTTGATTTCAAAGCTGGAATTGTCTCTGGATTATCCGCATAACATCGGTCTTTATCGGAACCCCACTGGAAGAAGTCCAGCGGTGTCAAATCGCAGCTACGCGCAGGCCAATTGACATCTCCTGAACGGCTGATTATGCGGTTGTTAAACTTGGTGCGCAGAAGGTCGATCGTAAGTCGACTTGTATGGCATGTGGCGCCATCTTGTTGAAACCAAAGGTCATCCACATTCATAGCGTCGATTTTAGGGCATAAAAAGTTGGTCAACATGGCTCTGTAGCTTTCGCCATTGACGGTAACGGCGTTGCCAGCATCATTTTCGAAGAAAAATGGGCCAATTATGCCACCACTCCAAAATCCACACCAAACTGTGACCCTTGGAGGATGCATTGGTCTCTCTACGATTGCGTGTGGCTGTTCCGAACCCCAAATCCGGCAGTATTGCTTGTTCACATATCCGCCGAGATGGAAATGCGCTTCGTCCGAAAAGATGATTTTTCGACCAAAATCGACATCATTATTGAGCAGGTCTATGGCCCACACAGCGAACTGATATCGAAGCGGATGTTCATTTGCTTTCAACTCCTGAGTCATATGGATATTGTAGGCGTATAATCCGAGGTCTTTGTGCAGTATTCTCCTCAGGTTGGTGCGACTAATGCCCAGTTGCTGTGATCGGCGTCGAGTTGAGGTCGTCGGATTCTGTCTCACACTTTGGGCCACAGCCTGAATATTCTCGGGTGTGCGCACTGTCCGAGCTCTGGGACCACTTCTGTCATCCACTAACATCCCTTTCTCACGAACTTTTTTCACCAATTTGCGTATAGCGCCTTCCATGGGTGCCTTATAACGACCCATAATTCGAGGTCAAATATCATTCTGTCCGGCCGGCCGTCCGTTGCCACGATAACTTGAGAACATAAAGAGATAGCTACTTGAAATTCCCAGGGTAGGTGGCGCATCCCAATAAGACGGACAAGTTCGTTAATGGGCATAATCGGCCCAATGGTTTTTGAGTGATAATTTTGTTTTCAACCAATACAAATCCGATCGAATTGTGAGAATCACATCGTTAGAAAATTAAAAAAAAAATTATTAAAGAATATTATTTATGTCACGATAACCTAAGAACGGAAAAATATAGCGACTTGAAATTTTCAGGTTAGGTTGTGAATCTACATGCGACATTTGAGTTTGTTTATAGGCATAATCGGCAAAACGGTTTTGGAGTTATACCCATCTGAAATTTGTTTGTTATTTCCTCAATAACTCGAAAAATACTTTACTAAACTTTAAATTGTTTTTTTATCCGGACGATTATAACGACCAAAAATTGAAGTTAGAGCACGTAAAGTGAGTAAGTAACAGATCGTAATTTTTCAAAATAAATTTGGATTATTTGTAAACGTACTTGAATAGTGTACATTTCTATGATTAAATGATAGACATTGACAATTACCACTGTCAATGTCACGAATAAAAAATGGCTTCCGCATTGACCCGTTAGTATATTACATAGTGTAATATAACTCGATCCAAGGGTTTTCTTTCCCTCAAGAATTTCACAAAATATTTCACGAAGGGATTAACGAGAACTCAATATTTTTAAATTTCTCCACTTTTCTCAAATATCCTCAAACTTTTCTGATTTGAGTATATTTTGTTGAATAAACTTTTAGGTTAGTGATATACTAAGATTAATCTGACATTTCGAATTCTTAAATCAAGAATCGATTTTCCTTAACACGTCTGATTGAACCATCGCCAGATGATTCCCAAAACTGCTTCCGATTCAGAAATTGAAGTTTAAATGGGTGAAAAAGTAATACCGTGGAACATTTTCCGCCCTATGGGAAACGCCTAGCGTCTTATTAGATTATTGGATGATTTTCGTTAGATATTCATCTGAAACGGGTCCATCTCCACCAAATTGCTGTGAAAGTATATCATTGGAGCGGAACCAACCCCATTGCGTTCCTTGCAGAAAGATAGGAGTAGGTAGAGAGGTAGAGAGGTAGAGGGTAGGTAGAGAGTAGGTATTATATTATGTCGAATAATAATTAACCTTAGAGATCGTACACACTGCAAGTTTTGAAAGGTTTTGTTTTGATTCAAAGATCAATAATATTGCGATTCAATTTTTTATTTATTGATCATTACCGATATATTTGTAATTTAGCAACATGGTAGAGAAGATTTTTCGATTCCATAAATTACCAACAACTAGAGAAGCATATCTGCTTTCTTTTCTAGATGTTTCGTTAATTAAGTATCAGAACCATTTTGAAATAAACATCTTCAGGGAGCAGGCACATCATACAAATAGATATTTGAATTTCTATTAAAATCATCCATAGTTTGAAAAGAGGTGTTACTAAAACACTTAAAACACAATTAAGATAGCAGAGCTTCTAATAAAATAAAAATGAATCAAGTACAACAGAATAACCAACAAGAACAACAACCCAATCTATTGAATTCATGGCCTTTCGGAAAAAAATTAGGAGAATCGGTTCTGAGTTCAATATAAGAACCGTTTTCTAGACAAAAAATGATTTAGGTCTTTATTAATTAAGACAAAACAAATTAATGAAAAAGTAAAATGGAAAACTGTGTATATTATATTCCTTTTATTTGTGTTAAATCGTATACAGGAGAAACATCGAGACCACTAGAAAGTCGGAACACAAGAACAACTTAAGAAATAGAGACATACAACTTAAGAAATAGAGACCAGCAACCTGATCAATACAGACATCCGCATGCATATAAAGGTCATTATTCTACAATTTGATACTGAATTTCAGATAGATCAAGTTATCGATTTCGGATATATTCATAAAAAATGTTTTTACTAAAAACGGCCATAACTCCGAAACCGCTTGGTGAATTTTGCCCGTTAACGAACTCGTTCCAGATATTTACGCTCCAAACCTACCCTGCCAATTTCAATTCTCTAACTCCTTTCGTTCGAGAGTTATCGTGTTAGCGGCCGGACAGAATCGATTTCGACCACGGATTCTTGATCAGTGAGTCGAACCAAATCGTTTAAGACCATTTTCAGTCAAAAATTCGAAAATTACAGACATTTGGGCAAATTGATAAGCACTCTGTTCCGAGGAACAAGAGAGCCAAAAAAAACTTCGATCAGGCACTAGATTATCTGATAATTAAACACTTTTTTTTATCCGTTTGATTTTTATGAATCTCCAAGGATAAGTGATGGTCACCGCAAGGAGCTTCGGTTGGAACTGGATCAACACAAAGAGCAATTACTTTTAAAATTATAATTTTTTTTTCTGAAATTTCTGTCAAATCAAGTGGAAACCCTATTCAATGATGTTATATTATTACTTTTATAAAATAAAATAATATACTGGCAAAAAAATATTTAAAATTGTCATTTTTCCACGCCTCTGACTACACCTAATACCCTCATTACACTATGCCTTTTTCGTGCCTATTTGTCAGCCTGACTGACTGTGCCTGAAATTTCGAGGAAATACGCATGCGCCCGGGACTATTTTGTAGACTTTTTCAGGCTTGAAAATAAATAGAACTGGTTCTATTTGTTCCCCCTGAATCGTGGGGATTTCAAGCCTTTTTGTCGAAATGTCATGTCTACCAACACAATATTTATCTGTTTGACTTGACGTCTTAACATAACCTAGTTTATTCTATCCTTTGAATCGTAGCCTTCGTAATTTCAATAATAAATTTATGTTTATTACTCTGTGGAAGTAAACTAACTAAACTTACGAAGGCCAGATAATCTGTGATGGTTATCCCCGAGTGATATGAAGTTTTCACCAGTAGCCTAGTATCGCAAAGTAATTATTAATTTCGTTTTTGGAGAAATGCTTTCTGGAATTACAGTGTCTTTTTTCTGTATGTGAATATGCACTCTATGTAGTAGCATATTCAACGTTTCTTCAGGCATTCCTAAAACACTATGGTATTGTTTTAAAAATATAAGAACAAAACAAGAACTTAAGGTAAATTTGTCCATTTCTTCAATGTTTGCAGCTCTGAAATTACTGCCTGAATCAAGCGCGGTGTAATAGTGCCACTCATTTGGGGGAAATTCACCGAACAAATAGCCATGAAAATAAGCGCAAATATAGACGTGAAAAAGGCATAGTGTAATAAGGGTAAACCCCTAAATTTTTGAGTTGAAACCCTGCCGGAATACCAGTGTTTCCTGCACTTATATAAGACAATACAATTCCTAAAGCTCCCATTACTGGAAATAACGATTCCCATCGAGACTGAGAATTTCTGAATCAATATAAGCAATACAGCACAATACGTCTTTTAACGATCGATGCTTTTAGGTCACTTACAGTTCTCCCCATCAGGGAAAGCAACTTTTCTCAATTTGGCTTTACGATGGGAGACGAACAAGGAGATAAGAGACACGATGAGTGTAAAAAAAGAACGAAACAACGCGATCAGAAGGCGAGATCCATAAGATTTACATCTTCAGTTTTATATGTCTAGGGGTGGAGAAGACGAGATAAATGGAGTTAAATGACCGACAAGATATGACAAACTGTAAAGTGTCGGACGATAAATGAGAGTTGGTACCCTGTGATAAACCGACGGGGTGAGTCAGGGGCGGAACTTGGGGCAAAGATGATTATGGGGCCCCCTTTATTAATTATTTTTCCAAGGACCTCGCAATAATGAAACTGTTTAACGAGATCATCCATTATGACCCTTATTAACACTCAATTTCTATCCTATTAATGCTTGATTGTCATGGGTAACCGCGAATAGAAGTAATTCACAAGCAATCTGAATTATGTCAGAACGTTACTGAAATATTTTTTAGCGGGATTTTTTTCGACTCACTGATCAAGTATCCGTGGTCAAAATCAATTCTGGCCGGCCGTCCGGTCCACCGTTAATACGATAATTCTCGAACGAAATGAGTTAGATAGTTGAAAATTTCAGGGTACGTTTGGGAAATATCTCGGTTAAATTTGTTAGTGGCAAAATCAACCTGATGGTTTCGGAGTAACGAAAAAAAATTTTTTTTACATTACAAATTTCAAATTCAATTTTTTTGGATGACTTGCGTGTGAAGTTGAAAACATGAAATAATATTCTGCATAAATTAGCTGGTACTTCATGGGGTGCTGATGCAGCTACTCTTCGAACGGCAGCCTTAGCCTTGGTTTTTTCTGCCGCTGAATATTGTTGTCCCGTCTTGTTAGATAGTGCTCATACTCAAAAAATTGATGCACAGCTGAATTAATTTATGATGATCATCACTGGAACTATTAGATCTACACCTATTTATTGGTTGTTAGTTCTTTGAAACATTGTCCCGCCCCACATTCGCAGGCAGGCTGCTGTTGCAAATTCTTGGAATACATTTCATTCTCTTCATAATTCATTTCCGATTCTCTACTATATTCCAGGCAATAGGATTCCCAGATTGTCACGTAACCCTTCATGGTCCAACTGTTTTCTCAATTTGGATAAACACGTCAAGGAAGTTTGGGGGTCTGAAAGGATTTCTTGCGATTGATTAAACAAGGATTTAATTTCTGATCCTTCAAAAAGAGTTCCGGGGTTTGATATGGTCTATTCTGAATCGTTTAAGAACTGGTCATGGTCGTTGCAACGGGATGATTTTCAGATGGAACTCAGTTGAGAGCCCTAGTTGTGAATGCAGGGAAGCAGAGGAAATCATGCATCATTAAGTTAATAATTGTCCCAAATATAGATTCCAGGATGGTTTTAGGGCTATTCATGATGTTTCCGAATCTTTTTTAGAATGGGTAGCGAATTTCGAATCTATTTAATAAAACATGGAATATTCCATTACTAATTTGTTAGTTTTCTCCTCTTGTCCTTTCCTTTTGAGTTTCAGGTACATACGTCTCTGCTTGTTGAAGGAAGAAGCGATAGTAAAGAAGAAGACGCCCTTCAATATTAAGGATTTCAGCATATTTTGTTAACAATTTCAATTTTCGTAAATCACGACAATAACGAGGAGATGAAAATCTATTCATATCATTTTCAACTCTAACAAGCTAATACTTTCGGAGATATGATTCTTCAAATTTTCAATAACAAATCTGAATTCACAGAATGCTGTAATCGAAAATCAACGTCCGTATTTGTTACTATGAATTTCATGATCTGTGTTCATACATGTCACCTTATCTACAGATAAGAGATATGTTATATTTATTTCTAGTTCTATTCCTCATGATATAAAATACCTCCTGTTCTAGAAAACAAAGAATGATTGAATGCAAAATGACCAATGAAATAACCTCCGCTATCGTAGAATTATGATGATTATATGATATTATAATTTTGGGTGATAATATATTGCCCTTGGATAACCTATATGATGATGGAAATACAGGGTGAGTCTTTGACCACTGCATGTATTTTAACCAAACATTCTTATCGTCAAAAGAAACACTTTTTTCATTTAACATTTTTCCAAATTTGGCTCAGGTAAAAAGATACAGGCTGTTGAAATTTCGAAAAAAAATCAGTTTTTATTTTGTAGCTTTGACATCCTTTTTTCGAATGAAATGAATATTGGTGTAAAGTTTCCTATAACTATGAGACATATTTTCCAAATATTAGTTATTCTCTTCTTCTACTGGTTTTCTAATTATGGACTCGTGGATTCATAAAACTGAATGAAATTAGCATAAAGGAAGCAGATAAAGATTTTCTTGGGTAATTTCAAGAATATTCCATCGTTTTAGAACATTATATTATTCTTCATCATTTCTCCTTAAACGCACCGTTTCCGAGATATTCTTCATTGAATGTTTTAAAGTGGAAAACTCCAGAAATTTCACTACTTTTATGGATCCGTCCCTGAGCGTTGGAATCCCGAATCAAGCTGTAAACCACGTTACCATGCCTTCTTCTCGTTCGCCAACAATGTCATAGATAATTTATATGCAGGAGTGTATTAGCACATTGTGAAATCTTTTAACGCTTGTAACTTTTTACCTGAGCCGAATCTGGAAAAATGGTGAATGAAAAAACTGTTTTATTTGATGAGAGGAATCTTTGGTTAAAATTAATGCAGTGGTCAAAGACTCACCCTGTATATAGTTTCGTAAGTTAATCAAAATGGGTTCAGTAAAAACAAAACTGAAATATTGGCTAAGTTTCAATTGATATAATATAATTTTCGGAGTAGATTTGAGGAATGAATATCTCGGATAAGTTCGTTATTGGGTAGAATCGGTCTTATGATTTCGGATTAATAATTTTTGGCACTCTTGATTTTTTTAATGACACTCTTTGAATTTATATTTGGTTAGTGAGTCGAAAATGAATAGTAAAAGGAAGTCGAGCATAATTTACAAGTCATTCTATGATTATGGAAGATTTAGAACGGGATTTCCAACTAATGTACGGGTAGTTATTCCTTAGTTACACTATTTAATATTTCCTTCATAAGTATTGTGGTTTAAGTTCTCTCTGGAGTGATAACATTCGATTTATTTCATAAATAGAACTGGCTGTTGCATTTACTCAATTTTTCAGAATGATTCCTGATAGTTTTGAAACACTTGTAGCCAAAATTGGATCGTCATATAAAGATAAGATGCAAAGGGAATTTAATTTCTTATATGATGCAGTTATATCATAAGAACCCATTGATATCATTCCCAACTATGACAAACCAATACTTTAGGAGATATCCGCCAAAGCTCCTGTCCACAGGGCTTTCCCACATTTACAAAGTTGATTTTCTTTTTCCTTTCTACTTGGAAACCCGGGGCATAGACCAGTTTGCGCCTAAGTGGTTCCGACCCTGGCGAAAGGTGTAACTTAATGAACGGTAGGACAGTTTTATTATCTGCTAAATTAAGTGCCGATGTGGGATAATCCTATTCAGACAACCCCTTCAGAGTATATTACGTTTTGTTATGTTGGGTCCTTCGCAGGCGTACGAAATTAAAATATACCTACCATTTCTAAACTTGTGTTGGAACATTGATGTTAACGTGTTTACCTCGATTTTCGTGTTGAGGCTGAGCGGGTAGCTCCCGAAAATTATCATGTTGTGACAGCAATTTTGGTCGCTTATAACCTCAAATTAACCTTCGGAATCTTGCAGTGATAAATATTTTACAAGTTGCACAACTGTCAAAAAAACTTGACTTTTCTTCATCACTATGGATGCGTAAATGATTACTTTTTTTTCCGTGAAAAATAGTCTATTCTAAAACAAGTTGCAGAATGGACTCCTATTAAAACACGAATGCGAAATTCGAAAACGAGCGGCGAAGGAGCGAGTTTTCGAACGCATGAGTGTTGGAATTGCCTTCTGCAACGAGTATTAGACAATATTTTCTCTATTTCAGGCAAGTTTTACAAAATGCTGTTGAAATTTAATTAAAAATTCGGATTATACTAGTGACTTTTGTATTGTATCTTGGTAGTTGGTATGACTATTACGAAAGTTGACAGATTACGGAATTTGAATTTGAAACGTACGTAGGGCATGGAGATCAGATTTAAAACAGTTTCCTAATAGCAGGAATGATTCAAAATTAGTAAGAAGGTAATCTCTAGTAGCTACCTTTTACCTTATTATTTTAATGAAGATAAAACTTTTCCTCTCAACAATAATTTCGCTAAAAACAGATTATATTATATATATGTATTGACAATTGAAGTGTGTTGAAATTTGATAGGAATGTCAGTGCTGACTACCACAAAATGAAAAATATAACTAGAAACAATGCGGCAATGAGTTCATTCCAGCACTGTTTTCAGTGCTGGAATGGACTCATTACGATACTGAAATAGAGAAAAGTCTTTTTTTCACCCTTAAAAAAGACTTTTTTTCACTGCCAGAATAATTCACACAATAAACATAAAATATTACTTAATGAAAGATTTATTTCTTACAGAGTCAATTATTGATGATTAATAATTCTCCAATCAACTTTTCAAGTAATATTTAACGTTCTTAATCAGAAACAACATGGAACATCTTCAGGATTATATATTTAGAAGTAATTGTTCGAACTTCCCTATCAATTGTAACTACAATAAACATTTTCATTTATTGGAACAATAGTTGATAGTGAAGTGTGGACAATTACTTCCAATATAAATTCCCGAAGATGTTCCAGGTTGCTGCTGATCAGCAACGTTAGATATTTCGTGAAGAGTTGATTCCACAGTGTTATCAGATATTTTTTTGGAATTAGACGAATAATTCAAAATTTTGTTTGAAATCTCAATTTTATTATTCAAACTATCTTCTATATATACTTCTGCTACGGAGGCAGATTTCCAGCCACCGTGTTGTTTTATCGATGTAATGTTGCCCCCTGCATTGGCCAGAAGAGTTACAGAGCTTCTCTTGAAACAGTGACCTGTGTAGCTCTTATACATCTTTCATGATAATTCATAGATAGAATAATTAATTCACAGCATTCTGTGAAGACATGATAGTACGATTCATTATTGAAATTTCGAAAAATCATATCTCCGAAAGTATTACCTTGTTAGAGTTGAAAATAATACCAAGGGATTTCTATGGTGAAACTGCATCTTAAAAATTGAATTTGAAATTTGTGATGTTTTCTCGTTACTCCGAAACAATCTTGCCGATTTTCCCCAATAACGAACTTCACCGAGAAATTCATCTCTTGAACCTACTCTGGAAATTTCAACTCCCTAGCTCATTCTGTTCGAAAGTTTTTGTAGAAACAAAATCTTCAAATTTTTTCTTTGACACTTTACGGCAACCCGATCAATACAAAACTTCGCATGCATATAAATGTCATTATTCTACAATTTGATGCTAAATTTCAGACAGATCGAGTGATCGGTTTCGGAAAAATATTTATAAAACATGTTTTTACTAAAAACGGCCATAACTCCGCAGCCGCTGGGTGGATTTCGCCCGTTAACGAACTCGTCGGAGACATTAACGCTCCAAACCTGCCCTGCAAATTTCGATCCTCTAACTTCATTCGTTCGAGATTTATCGTATTAACGGCCGGCCGGACACAATCGATTTCCACCACGGATTCTTGATCAGTGAGTAAACCAAATCTTTTAAGACCATTTTCAGCCAAAAATTCAAAAATTACAGACATTTGGGCAAATTGATGGATTAAATGATTTAACACGAGTTTGAATCCGTAAGAAGTTTTATTAATCTTAAGTTATACACTACATAAGTCGAACAGTCGAAGTGACATAACTTTTCAGAACCTACTAACTTCTTACGTGCGCTTGAAGAGCGGAACATAGATTTTACAATGACATGTCATGTCACAGAAGGTGACAGAGTTACCAACACAAAGGACATCAGCAAATGAATATTCCTACATCCTCCCTATTTGGTGATTTCCTTCAGTCCCTGTTGGTTTATGCAGCGATGAAATTTCTCTCGGTCCAGGGCCTTCGTCAGAGAGTCAGCAACCATATCCCTAGTGGGTATGTACCTGAAAATTATTTGATTAAGTTGGACTTTCTCTCGCAGAAAGTGGTGACGAATATCAATGTGCTTAGTTCGGGCTTGATAAGCACCATTCAGAGCTAGATTTAGAGCTCCTTGGTTGTCCATGAAAATTGTTGTCGGTCCACTGACATCTGATGGCTGCATCTCTTGAGCAAGTCCCCTGAGCCATAATGCCTCTTGAGTGGCAGCTGATGCAGACATGTATTCTGCTTCTGTGGTCGACAATGCAACAGTTGGTTGCTTCTTCGTTGCCCAAGATATTGGTCCACATTTCATGAAGATGTACCCTGTAGTGGATCTTCTGTCTTCAAGATCATTGGCCCAGTCAGCATCGCAATAGCCCAGAATTGGAGAAGGTTTTTTTCCATCATATTCCAATCTGGCAGATGTGGTTCCCTTAATGTAGCGCAGAATTCTTTTGACGGCAGTCCAATGTTCAGGAGCTGGGTTTGAATTGAAACGGCTCACATTGCTAACAGCATGGGCAATATCAGGTCTTGAAACTTGAGAGGCAAATAGCAGGCTTCCCACAGCTTCTTGGTACGGCCAATCTCTTGGACTTTCTTCATTTCCTGATGATGATTTCTTCAATTTTTCTCCTGGAGTTGATGGAGTAGCAGTTGGGCAGCAGGTGGTCATATTAAATTTTTCTAAAATTTGATTCAAATATGATTCCTGAGAAATCCATAATTTTCTATCCTCCCTGTTTCTGGAGATTTGAAAACCAAGTACATTTCTCGCTTCACCCAAATCGACCATTTGGAATTTCTTAGACAGTTGATTCTTCACATGGCATTTATCTTTGTTATTATTAGAGAATATTAGAATGTCATCTACCCATATGGCCACAATCAATGTTCTGTCCCCTGTGATTTTGAAGTAAACACAAGGGTCAAAGCTAGATTGCTTTAATCCAATGTTCTTTAAAATTTTATCTAATTTTTGATTCCATATTCTACTGGCCTGTTTCAGCCCATAGATGCTTTTGACCAATTTACAAACTTTATTGCCAGAACTGTATCCTTCAGGTTGCAGCATGTATACTTCATCCTTTAGATCGCCTTGCAGGAATGCGCTGACTGCATCCATTTGATCTATGTCTAGATCAAGTTCAGCTGCTAGAGCTAAAAAATATCTTATAGAGCTATAGCGGACGACAGGTGAGAAAGTCTCATCATAATTCACACCTTTTTTCTGGGCGCAACCTTTGACAACAAGGCGTGCCTTCTTTTTAATTATTTTACCTGAAGCATCTCTTTTGGTCCGAAAAACCCATTTACAATTTAATGCTTTCTTTCCAGGAGGTAGGTCGGTCAGAATCCAAGTTTGATTATCCCTTTGGCTCTGATACTCCTGGTCCATGGCTTTCTTCCATTGAGTCCAGTCTGCACGTTCCATTGCTTCATGAACAGTGGTTGGGTCGCCAGGTTCTCCACTGATACAGCTGTAGGTTTCGAAGTCTTTCAGATATGTTGGAGGATTTCGATTCCGTTGCGGTCGAGATGAATCATCTGGAGTTGGATTTTCAATGTGGATTGGTGGCACAAAATTTGGGTCATCCATTTGATCCATGCCTGGTGACTCATCCTCGATGGAATTACTATTGTCAACCGATATAGTTGAAGATTGGAGACTTCCAGAGTCCTCTTGATCTGAGTCTGTTTCAATGGTTTCAACTTGTATGCTCTCTGGAGTAGACGGGATATCAACAGGTGGCAACACAGGATCATCATGAACTGGGTCTTCAATTTCTGCCAGATCATCGCACTGGTAAAAAGATCCTTCCTGTGGTTGACGACGTTTCTTCAACAATGAGCATCCCTTCTCGTCTTCTGCAAATGTGACATCTCTAGAAACTAAAATAGTGTTCTTAGACGGGTTATAAAATCTGTAAGCTTTAGATTCAAGGCTATACCCCACAAAGATACATGGTATGGCTCGACGGTCTAGCTTTTTTCGTTTTTCAGTAGGAACATGAACGAATGCTTTACATCCAAAAATTCGCAAATGTGCAACAGTGGGCTTGATTCCACTCCACACTTCTTCAGGTGTCTTTTCTTGCGATTTTACCGGAGAGCGATTCATGATATATACAGCTGCATATACAGCTTCTGCCCAAAAAATATTTGGAAGCTCAGCCTGAATGAGTAGGCATCGAGCACGGTCCATTATGGTTCGTCCTAAACGTTCTGCACGACCATTTTGTTGGGGTGTATATGGACAACTTGTTTGGTGAATTATTCCGTTCCTTTTACAAAAATTGTTAAATCTGTGGTTGCAAAATTCTTTACCATTATCAGTACGAATAACTTTAAGGTTCTTTCCGGTTTGCGTTTCAGCAAATTGTTTGAAGAACTCAAAGGTTTCAGCTACTTCACTTTTTGATTTCAGAAAATAAACAAAACATTTTCGGCTGAAATCGTCCAAAAAAGTGAGAATGTATCGAGATCCAGCCATAGAATTTACTTCTACAGGTCCAATTAAATCTGAATGTACTAATTCCAAAATATTGTTTGAGATAGATGTACTCAACTCAAAAGGTGAACGGTGGCTTTTTCCAATAACACATACTTCACAGACATTGGGTTGTCTAGATATCGAAAATTCAATCCCATGAACAAGTCCATTTTTCAATTCAGTTAGGCTGTTGAAATTCAAGTGTGCCATTCTATTGTGCCAAAGATTTTGATCACATTGAGCTGAAAACACGGAGGCATTTTTACAAGATACATTCAGCCTGAATAAATTGTTCACATGACTGGCTGTAGCAACAAGAGTCCCATTCTTATCAATAATTTTTCCACCTTCATTTGTAAATATCACTGTATTTCCTTTACGAACAATTTGACTAACAGATAGTAAATTTACCTTCAAATCTGGTACATAATAAACGTTTTGAACTTCAATATCAGACTTACGACCATCCATGGCAATCGAAAGGTCAACGGAGCCCACAGTCGTCGTATTCATCTTTCCATCATTAGCAGTAGAAATAGTAATCGGTGACGATTTCTGAATGTTGTTCATCACTTCACAATTTGTCAAATGTTCCGATGCACCAGAGTCAATAAACCATTCATCGGTATTTTGAGCGGAATACGCGGTGAAAAGCAACTGTTTGTTTTTGTTTACACTCTGATTCGATGTCTTATCACTGTTACCTTGATTACGGTTCTTCTTCTTCGGACAATTTTTCGAAATGTGACCGTAGCCGTTACACTCGTAACAACGCACTTTTTCAAAGTTTCTGTTCCTGTTCCCGTTCTTGGAATTTCGAGATGAACTGTTACCGGAACCAGTTCCATACATCGCTAAATTTTCGACCGAGTTTGATGATCCGGCGATCGAAATGTCCTGCAGTAACTTTGTTTTGATGGAATCCGCGGTAACCTTGATACCAGAGCTCTCTATGCCCATTATCATAGGTTCGTATTTTACCGGTAAACCAGCTAAGAGAATAGTTCCAATCCACTCATCACTCACGACGAGACCGATTCCGTTCAGTTTATGAGCGGTTGTGACGATAGTGTTCACGTAATTTTCCACTGAACCACTTTTTTCAAGGGTTGTCGAAATCAAAATTCGCAGAAGGCCTACACGTCGCGTTAATCCAGAATCCTCAAACGCTGCCCTGAGGTTGTTCCACGCTTCCTTCGCTGTTTTAGCAGACTGAATATGGACGTAGTTAAGCGGTTCAATCGACAATGTTATTTTCGACTTACACTTCAAGTCCTTTTTCGCGTCCTGTTCGGTTCCTAGTACACAATCCCACAATTCGAGATCTTCCAGAAAGGCTTTCATACCAAACTGCCATGAGTCAAAATTTTCCCGGCCTTTTAACCGTTCTACCGGCGGATTCTGAAAGGACATGGCGGACGGGTTTGGTTATGTTCGCGAACGCCGAACACGTTTACGGATTTTCACACATCAAAAAACTCGCGTACACTACGGAGGCGAAATAACTGGGCCCATAACCTGATGGATTAAATGATTTAACACGAGTTTGAATCCGTAAGAAGTTTTATTAATCTTAAGTTATACACTACATAAGTCGAACAGTCGAAGTGACATAACTTTTCAGAATCTACTAACTTCTTACGTGCGCTTGAAGAGCGGAACATAGATTTTACAATGACATGTCATGTCACAGAAGGTGACAGAGTTACCAACACAAAGGACATCAGCAAATGAATATTCCTACACAAATTAATAAGCACACTGTTCCGAGGAACAAGAGCGCCAATATCATAAACAAAATATTCCTAAAAGTTACCAAACTTTTGTATATTCACCTATAGGTCGAATCAGTGAATTTTCATGAGACATATTGAAACTTTGGGTAAAATTTGCAGCGCTTAGTTACGTATTTTTCCTGGAATTGCGTCCTTTTAAAATCAATTGCGATAGGGCTTTTCGTTATGTGTATTTTCTACTTTCGTTTGATGCATATAGGGTGGATTATTATACGTTGAAGGCAAACAATAAACCTTTAGTATATTTGCGCGTTTCTTCAAAGGCAAAGCCGTCGCAAGGTTCATAAACTCTTGAAAAACAAATAGTGGTATAGATAGAAATTTCCAATTTGTCGTTGTGGGATACATCATAAAGTTAACTGCAACCCGGTTGAAAAGCACTATTTGCCGTACATGCTTTGTCGTTACGGTTCATATGGAAAGCCCGATGGTGAATAACACCGTTCATATAAACCGCAGGTTGCCAGCCATTGCACCTTTGTCGGAAATATGGTATGTGAACGGGCGATAAGTTTTTGAATCGTTCTGAATACTAGCCCAGGCAAATTAGTGCTATCGCCCCTAGAAATTGCTCCAGAGCTCGAAATCATTTTATACCCCTATTATACTATGCCTTTTTCGTGCCTATTTGTCAGCCTGACTGACTGCGCCTGAAATTTCGGAGAAATACGCAAGCACCCGGGACTATTTTGAGGCTGTTTCAGGCTTGAAAATAAATTGAACTGGTTCTATTTGTTCCCCCTGAAACGTGGGGATTTCAAGCCTTTTTGTCGAAATGTCATGTCTACCAACACAATATTTATCTGTCTGACTTGACGTCTTAACATAACCTAATTTTTCCTTTGAATCGCAGACTTCGAAAATTCAATAATAAATATATGTTTATTACTCTGAGGACGTAAACTAAACTTACGAGGGCCAGATAATCTGTGATGGCTATCCCCTAGTGATACGAAGTTTTCACCAGTAGCCTAGTTTCGCAAAGTAACCATTAATTTCGTTTTTGGAGAAATGCTTTCTTAAATTACAGTTTCTATTTTCTGTATGTGAATTTGCACTCTATGTAGTAGCATATTAAACGTTTCTTCAGACATTCTTAAAACAGTATGGTATTGCTTTAAATATATTCAAACAAAACAAGAACTTGAGGTAGGTAAGTAAATATGTCAATTTCTTCAATGTTTGCAGCTCTGAAATTAGTGCCTGAAACAAGCGCGAAAAAAGCGCGGTGTAATAGTGCCACTCATTCGGGGGGAAATTCAATCAACAAATAGCCATGAAAATAGGCGTAAATATAGACATGAAAAATGGGTTCAAGCCCTGTGGACAGGAGCTTTCTGGCACTCTAGTTCAAACAGACAAATTATATCTTCGAAAGTATTGGTTTCTCAGAGTTGTGAATTATATCAATGTATTCATATGATAGAACTGCATCATAAGGGAAATTCAATTCAAATAATATTTTGTTTATCAAGATTAAATGAGCAATCATGAAATGAGAACTGCACCATGGAAGAAATCAAATTAAATCTGGCCAATTTTGCCCAATAACGAACTTAACCGAGATATTATTCTCCCTAACCTACTCTGAAAATTTCAACTACCTACCTCATTCCGCTCGAGAGTTATATCTATGTCTATGGATGAAAAGCAGTCTCACTACTCTCAGATCTGATACTTCATGTTCCGTTCCGAAATGTAAGACTTTTCTGAGAAAAACTAATTTCGGAGCAAACAACTGAGATTTTTCTCACTTCGCTCACAATTCTTCGATTGATTAGATAATGTCATGTCTCAGGAAAATAAGTTGACATTATGATAATTCATACATAGAATAATTATATCATTCTGTGACAACGTTGAAATACGATTAATTATTGAAATTTTCAAAAATCATATCTCCGAAAGTATTAGCTTGTTAGAGTTAAAAATGATATAATTGAATTCTTATGGTAAAACTGCTTATTGAAAAATACTTAATTTGGAATTTGCTTTCTAAAAAAAAATTTTTTTTCTTGTTACTCCGTCCTGTCTAGCTCATTCCGTTCGAGAGTTATCGTGCCTACGGCTGGCCGGCCGGATCGGCCGGACGGCTGGACAGAATGAATTTCGACCAAGGATTCTGGATCAGTGAGTCGAACCAAATCGTTTAAGACCATTTTCATCGAAAAATTCGAAAATTACAGACATTTGGGCAAATTGATAAGCACTCAGTTCCGAGGAACTAGAGCGCCAAAAAGGCATCGTGTAATAAGGGTATTAGCCCCCTCTTGTGCAGGACCTGAATACCGGGTATCTGAGTTTGCGACGGTTTCTAGGTGGTGCTTCAGATTTGACAGCCTAAAAACCGCGAAATTTTCGCACCTTTTGCGGGTAATGTTCTGGGGAACATCGCGTTATCATCTTGCCCAAATGTCTGTAATTGTCGAATTTTTCGCCATAATTTGTCTCAAAGGATTGGGTTCGACTCCCTGATGAAGAATTCGAGGTAAAATTTGATTCTGTCCGGCCGGCCGTCCGTTGCCACGATAACTTGAGAACGGAAAGAGATAGCGACTTGAAATTTTCAGGGTAGGTGGCGCGTTCAAATACGACGGACAAGTTCGTTAATGGGCATTATCGGCCCAACGGTTTCCGAGTGATAATTTTGTTTTAACCCAATACGAATCCGATCGGATTGAAACTTGTTAAGTAGTTGTAGAATACAAACATAAAGACGTTTGTGGAATTTTGTGAGAATCGTATAACTAGAAAATAAGAAAAAAATATTATTTATGTCACGATAACCTGAGAACGGAAAGAGGAACTGGCTTGAAATTTTCAGGTTAGGTTGTGCATCTGAATACGATATTTGAATTTCTCTATAGGTATAATAGGCGAACCGTTCTTGGAGTTATATCCATCTGAAATTTGGTTGTTATTTCATGGATAACTCGAAAACTACAAAACCGATATAATTCAAACATGGTTATTAGTTGTTGAATGTCAACGCGAAAATTCCTGCGAAATTTCGTGAGGATAATATCACTAGAAAAATTCAAAAAAACCACTGAAAATAATTGTAAAAAATTCTATATATCAGAAACTATTCGCTCGACATGGCTGAAATTTTGCGAAAGCCTTCAGAACCTAACTCTTCTATCAAGTTTCAAGTTTGAACACGATCGGATCCATATTGTTGGAGATCCGAGCAGCTTTGTGTGAGTTCAGTAGCTGGATGGGTGATCTTTGCCTCGACAACTCTCAAATGAAAGGAGATAGGGCAATTTTCAGGATAGGTTGCACATCTGAATGGGAGAGTTAAGTTCGCTGTTGGCCATAATCGACCCAACGGTTTCGGAGTTATACCCATCTGGAATATTATTTCCTCGATAACTCAAAAAATATAGACTCGATCGAATTGAAGCTTGACAGCTAGTTGTAGAATATCGACATAAAGACGTGTGTAAAATTTTGTGAGGACCGTACCACTAGAAAGTTTAGAAAAAATTACGAAAAAATATTATGTATCTCTTGATTCCTTGAGAATGGAAATAAATAGAGACTTGCAGTTTTCAGGGTAGATTGCGCATCTGAATGCGATATTTAAGTTCGTTAACTAGCATAATCGGCCAAATGGTTTTGGAGTTATATGAATCAGAAATTTGATTGTTATTTCCTCAATAACTCAAAAAATACAAATCCGATCCAATTCAAATATGGTTGTTAGTTGTAGAATACCAACGCGAAATTTTTTTGCGAAATTTCGTGAGGATCGTAGCACTAGAAAATTTTCAAAAAATTATTGAAAAAAAAATTGTTTCAAGCACTGACGTGAAGTCGGAAGCTTTGCGCGTATGTTCTCTTGTCCATTCTCTTGTATTGGACACTCTTAATCGAATTTACCATGGTGAATTCTATTGTCTGTTCTCCTGTATTGGACACTTTTAATCGAATTTAACGTTAATAAATTCTCGGGAACAGTTTATTCGAAGAATATCAGCATGAATTCAACTGTTATTGCATACTTGCATACTCTTGATAAGGCCCTAAATATAAAACCCATTGCTTCTTTCTAGATCCCACTCACTCAGAAAAATAGATATTTTCAATGGTATATAGACCAGGGTCGATAATTTTTGAAACCAAATAAAATTATAGTAGAATGAAACTCATTGTAAAAGGAAGAGAATATTACAAAAATTATAGGAAAAATAATTTACGGGCGATCTGAGGTCGGGAAGGGGAAGAGGGCGAGTTTTTAAGGGTAAAAAACGGTTTATCTCGATTTCCGGCTAAACTACAAGTCCTATGGGGAAAAGTTGAATGGCAAAGTTGTAGGTAATAAAAAGATCTACAACTTTTGTTTTCACACTTTTTTCACATAACCTCAAAATTTATGTGAAAAATTCAAATAACCACGTTTTTGGTTTTTAATTTTTATCTTTTACAAAAAAAAATATTTTTTCACCAAATTTGGTAAAAACTTACCTTTTCATGTCCCAAATACACTGTAATTTTTGGATTTGAAATATTTCTGTTTTCACCTTAATTTGACTTAATATCGAAAAAACATCCTAATTTTCAATCAAAAATTCTCACGTCAAAATATCTGCTTTTTTGAAAAAGTAGGTGGTCTTTCTATTCGCTAAAATCTCTACTTTCTGATGATCTAAAAAAATATACATTACTATGGTAAATTCTCCCAGAAAATGCTACGAAGTAACAGGCAGTAAGGCGCAAACCCTCATAGCCCCTTCCTCACTTCTCTATGAAATAACTTTTGATGGGCTAAAATTATCCGTAGGTCACCTAGGTATACAAGTTATCTCAAAAGACCAATAAATAGGCATCTACACATATAATTTAGAGAAGATTGTACAACTTTCGCAAAATATTGTGGATATCTTATTAAATATTAACTTTATTAACTTAGCATTTTCCGAGAAAATTTACCATAGTAATGTATATTTTTTTACACCATCAGAGACTCCAATGAACAAAAAACCCATGTACTTTTATAAAAAAGCAGATATTTTGACGTGAGAATTTTTGATTGAAAATTTGGGTGCTTTTTCGATATTAAGTCAAATTAAGGTGAAAACAAAAATATTTCAAATCCAAAAAATTACAGTATATTTGGGACATGAAAAAGTAAGTTTTTACCAAATTTGGTGGAAAAATATTTTTTTTTGTAAAAGATAAAAATTAAAAACATAAAACGTGGTTATTTGAATTTTTTACATAAATTTTGAGGTTATGTGAAAAAAGTGTGAAAACAATAGTTGTATATCTGTTTAGTACCTAAAACTTTGCCATTCAACTTTTCCCCATAGGACTTGTAGTTTTGCCGGAAATCGAGATAAACCGTTTTTTACCCTTAAAAACTCGCCCTCTTCCCCTTCCCGACCTCAGATCGCCCGTAAATTATTTTTCCTATAATTTTTGTTATATTCTCTTCCTTTTCCAATGGGTTTCATTCTACTATAATTTTTGTTCACTTTTTATCATTTTTAAAGGCTTCGACCCTGGTCTAATATGGAATAAACCCGAATAAGTTATAGAATCACAGTAGATCGATAGGAATATAAATGGATTTTTTGCCCCGTGTTATGCCGGCGTGATAATATGCTTCCGGCGCTTATGCCAAAGGAAATATGAGGACCCTGGAGTTTTCGGTATATTTAGATGTCCGATACAATTCGGGGAAGATGCAGGAGCGTGTATATGAAGTTTTCCCAGTTTATTCGAAAGTTATTGCAGAGTTTAGCGAAGAAATTTGCGATACCATATAATGAAAATAAACTTTTTATAGTAGCAAATACAGATTGCTTCCTGGGATTTCGTAAAGGGAAAAATTCACTCATCCCAGTTCTATCAAATATGAGAACCCTGGTCCTTGTTAACAAACACCATCCTAGCTGATACTAATTTGTTTAATGTTTGAAGCCACTATAAATTTTGTCTGTGTGTTGTTGACAAAAAAATTTTTGATGTTATTATTTTACAAACATCGAATTTTTATTAAAAAATTATTAAACTAAAAAAACAACTTGGCTTAACTTTACCAAGAATATAATATGTCGTTGACATAAATTTTTCGGATTTTATCTTATTTTCAAAACAGTAGAATAAATCTGATAATGTAATTAACTGACATATGAAGAGAAAGGGGATATTTATTTTTACAGTTGATTATTTGAGATGGGCAGTATTTGCCTGTGAGCGTATAAGGGATTTTTATGGATTTCATCATATATAACTTTTTCTTTTCATCACCTGAATGAAATAATCCGTTTATTCAGGTAATAAAATCTGTTAGACTGTAAGATATGCTAAGAAACCCCAGAAATCTTCTTGTTAAGTAAGAATAACTCTGCCTTTACAATAATTATCAAAAATGTGGGCTCAGATTCAAAATCTACGGAAAAATTCCTATAGGAAGTTCATTTCAGTTACTCCGTTATAAATTATTATTTTCAATTTTTTCACTCAAGAAATTAATTGTCTGATAAAGTTGGTTCCATCAAAATTGGGGGTAATATACAAAATATTTTCGAAACCAATACAAAAATATTATTATTCTCTTTAAATAGTTCGTTGTAAAATTTACCCAAAAACCCCAAAAAAACTGAAGAATAATTTCGTATCAGGACCGGAATGAGTCTTTTTCATGTTCTTGTAGGAATAACTGACCTAGTACAACAATTATCAATAATCTGATTGCAGACCCGAAATCTGCTGAAAATATCGTAAAGGAACTTGTTAAAACAAAGAACTGGATTTAATTTTTCGTAAATTATATTTGCCTACTGAGTAATAAATTTGAATTCATGAAAATACAATACAACGCAAGATAATTTTTTGTAATGAACATTTTTTTGAAAGTTGAATGTTCTTTTGGCGCTCTAGTTCCTCGGAACAGAGTGCTTATCAATTTGCCCAAATGTGTGTAATTTTCGAATTTTTGGCTGAAAATGATCTCAAACGATTTGGTTCGACTCACTGATCAAGAATCCGAGGTCGAAATCAATTCTGTCCGACCGAAGGCACGATAACTCTCGAACGAAAGGAGTTAGAGGATTGAAATTTGCAAGGTGGGTTTGGAGCGTAAATATCTCGGACAAGTTTGTTAATGGCCAAAATCCATCAAGCGGTTTCGGAGTTATGGCCGATTTTATTAAAAACATTTTTTATGAATATTTCCGAAACCGATCACTCGATCTATCTGAAATTCAGCATCAAATTGTAGAATCATGACCTTTATACGCACGTGAAATTTTGTATTGACCAGGTTACCGCAAAGTGTCAAAAATTTTTTTTTTTTAATATAATTTTTTCTACTTACAATAACTCTCGAACGGAATGAGCTAGGCAGTTGAAATTTTCAGAGTAGCTTAGGGAGACGAATATCTCGGTTAAGTTCGTTATTGGGCGAAATAGGCCAGATCGTTTCGGAGTAACGAAAAAAAAATTTTTTTTTAAGTAACAAATTTCAAATTCAATTTTCATTTAAGATGCAGTTTCACCATAAAAATCCATTGATGTCATTTTTAACTCCAACAAGCTAATAATTTTGGAGATATGATTTTTCGAAATTTCAATAATGAATCGTACTTCTATGTTTTCACAGAATGCTATAATTATTCTGTCTAAGCTTTATTATATGATCTGTGTTCATAATCGTAAATGTCATCATGTTTTATATAAGAGAGAAAAATTCATTTCAGCTATTTTAATTTGATTTCTTCCATGGTGCAGTTCTCATTCTCAGATTGCTCATTTAATCTTGATGAATTAACTATTATTTGACTTGAATTTCCTTTATGATGCAGTTCTACCAGGTACATTTCATCAGCCAATCTTCCTAGTGACGAAATGATCAAGAAAGTAAGACTCGAAAAGAACTTCACTACGATGCTTGGTAGGAAAAAAGAATGGGACCGGGAATCCACCACCCAAGTTCTTAAAAGAAATACCATTAAATGGTACACAGACGGTTCAAAAACCACTTCAGGAGCTGGCGCTGGAGTATAAGGGCCAGGCACCAAATTCTCACTATCGCTAGGCTCCTATCCGAGCATCTTTCAGGCAGAAGTACTTGCAATAGAAAGATGCGTGGAAATGAACCTACAAAGAAACTATCAGAAATGTGACATATCAATCCACTATGACAGTCAAGTTTTTTATTATTATTATTATTGATAAGGGGGTTACGTTGCACCGCGACCTTGAGATCTATTGTGCCCCCCAACAGAGCTGTTCTCACCATTACGCCATCTACAGCTCGCCCTCCAGTTCCAGAGTATAAATGAACCTCAATATCTGGGAAGGCTTCAAGGATATTATGTCTTCACTCCTACAAGTTTCCTGTCCAAAGCATTCCTTTCGCTGACTTGCAATGGCGAGGCATTCTGTAACAAGGTGAAGAGGAGTTTCTTCCTCCTCCCCACAGAATCTGCACTCGTCAGTATCTGATAAACCTATTCTCATCAAATGCTTCCTGAGGCGACAGTGTCCTGTGAGGAAGCCAGTGACCAGGTGTAACTTATTCTTGCAAAGATCCAGATACCTTTTGGATCTCACTTCTTTAAAGTTCCTAAGGAACTTTTTGGAATGAACCAAACCTGGAAGATTCCGCCAGAGTGTCTCTCTTTTGGTTTCCTCCTTCTCCAGAAACTCTTTCTTGTAGGTGCATTTTCCTATACCGCAGAAAGGTTCTGGGCCGATAAAAGGAGTTCGTGCTGCCTTTCTGGCAAGTGTATCGGCCTCTTCGTTCCCCTTGACTCCCGAGTGACCGGGGACCCAGACTAAAAAGACCTTATTATTCTTGCCAATTTCATTTAGTTTTCTTCGGCACTCCCATATCAACTTTGAATCGATGGCATGGGAGCTCAGTGCTGACAGTCAAGTTACTATTGAAGCTCTAAGCTCCCCTGTTAACGAGTCCAAGCTAATATGGGAGTGCCGAAAAAAACTCAATGAAGTAGGCAAGAACAACAGGGTCTCCTTGGTCTGGTTGCCTGGTCAGGCGGAAATCATAGGGAATGAGGACGCAAACACACTTGCCAAGAAAGGAGCACAAACCCCCTTTATTGGCCCAGAACCTTACTGTGGGGTTGGTAGATACACCTACAAAAGTAAATTCCGGACGAAAGAAGAAACTGAAAGAGGTATTTTCTGGAGATCTCTCCTCGGAATGTAACACTCCAAGAAATTCCTCCGGAACTTTGATACTGTCAGATCCAAGAAATACTTGGACCTCAGTAAGAACACGCTGCACCTCCTCACTGGCTTCGTCACAGGGCACTGCGGCCTTAGGAAGCATATGATGAGATTAGGGCTAGCAGAAACTGACGAGTGCAGATTCTGTTGTGAGGAGGATGGAACTCCTGATCACTTGATAACGGAATACCTCACCATCTCAAACCAACGCAAGGAATGCTTTAAGCGAGAAATCTGCAGGAGCTAAGGCGTAGCCTCCTTGAAGCCATCCCAGATACAGGAGTTCATCAGAACTCTGGAACTGGAAGGTTTTGCTGTAGATGGTAATAACATCGTCAGCTCTGACGGGCGGGAGCACAATAGACCTTAAGGTCGCAGTGCAGCGTTACCCACTTCAATAATACACAATACAATAGGTGCATTTGTTAAATATATCTGAGCGCTCGTATCGCTCAATCGTGTTTGTTATTTACAAATCGAGTACACCGAGTGATCAAAATGGTGTATGGTTATTACCTCAGCGATTGCTTGGACGTCACTCGAAAAGCTCCGAGCAAATCGGTGGACGGATCTAGCTATCCATCATTTTCAATTCCAATGTCAATAAAACCGTCAAACGTTCAAATAATTACCCAAAAAAAATTGAGAATGATTTATAAATGCGAAATTTGCCAAGGAACAACAGAAAGCATTTCTGTTATATGAAAATAAATATGGAAGAACGTATGTTTCTTTAAACATGATTCTATGTTAGCAAGGTACCACACGCAAATCATTAATTGCTTCTCCATTGCGCCTTCAGGATGGCCTCTCGGCACGTTATCTTCATGAACCTCATGCAATTTTATTAAAATAAGGCGACCGGAGTTATTCGAAAATTATGCCTAAATTGATCATCTGTAAATCTCATAGCGGTATCTTCGGCAAAATACCATATTTTTTCTTCATGGTTGATTTCCTCATCTTCTGAATCACTATCGAGTATCTATCTGTTCCCTATATGTAGATTGAATAATAATTCATTATTCATATTTTTGAAATTTTAATATGACGGAAGCAGTATATTTAGGTTAGGTTAGGTTAGGTTAGGTTAGTGTAACGGGGTACAATATAATTTGATATATGATACTAGAGCTTAGGGAAAAAACCTCAGCAAAAAAACCCTATCTCCCCGTTAGTGTTGTGATTTATGAAAATTGAAATTGTTAACAAAATATGCTGAAATATTAAATATTGAAGGGCATCTTTTTCTTTATTATCGCTTCTTCCTTCAACAAGCAGAGAAGATTCTCCAAGGTACCCGATCTGGAAAAGGAAAAGACTAAGGGAGAAAACGAACAAATTAAAAATGGAATATTCTATATTTCATTAAATAGATTTGAAACTCGCTACCCATTCTAAAAAAGATTCAGAAACATTATGAATAGCCCTAAAACCATCTTTGAATCTATATATGCGGCAATTATTAACTAAATGATCTATGGTTTCCTCTGCTTCCCCGCATTCACAACTAGGACTCTCAACTGAGTTCCACCTGAAAAGCATGCTGTTGCAACGACCATGACCGGTTCTTAGACGATTCAGAATAGACCATATTCTCCTTGGAAGATCAAACCCCGGAACTCTATTTGAAGGATCAGAAATTAAATCTTTGTTGAATAAATTGCAAGAAATCCATTCAGAACGCCAAACTTCCTTGTCACTTTTATTCGAATTAAGAAAACAGTTGGACCATAAAGGGTTTCGTTACTTCAATCTGGGAACCATATTGCCTGGAATGTAGGAGATAATCGGAAATGAATTCGGAAAAGAATGAAATTTATTCCAAGAATTTGAAAAAGCAGTCTGCCTGCGAATGTGGGGCGGGACAATGTTTGAAAGAACTGGCAACCAATGAATAGGTGTAGATCTAATAGTTCCAGTGATGATTCGCATAGATGAATTCAACTGTGCATCAATTTTTTGAGTATGAGCACTATTAAAGCAGACAGGGCAACAATATTCAGCGGCAGAAAAAACCAAGGCTAAGGCTGCCGTTCGAAGCTTAGACTATAGAAGTCTATAGTCTAAGGTTCGAAGAGTAGCTGCATCAGCACCCCATGAAGTACCAGCTAATTTCTGCAGAATTGCAGAATATTATTTCTCGTTTTCAACTTCAGACGCAAGTCATCCAAATGAGCTTTGAAATTCAAAGATGAATCTAGTTTCACTCCTAGATATTTAGGATAAAAATGATGTCTCAAGAGAAATCTCCGGAAGTTACACTCAATGTTCTATATTTTTGGTGATTGTTCAAATGAAAGCAAGAAACCTCAGTTTATTCGGATTCGGACACAAACGCCACTGAAATAGGTACTTTTTCAGAATATCTAAATCTGCAGATAGATTATTTTCTATACTTTGGTATAGAATGACGAAATGCAAGGGCAATGTCATCATTAATTACCATATGCACCTAATATACAATATACGTAGAGAGGACAACGTATTACGTAGTCATCTGACAGGAACATTACTATAACCTAACATTTTCAGAATATACACGGTGAAATGTGTCAAACTTTCATGGCAAACCAGGAGACTTTATAAAAGCGAATGCCGTATATATACATTAAAGCGTCAACTTTAGCAACCGCCAATATCTCGCATGCCCCCCCTCGTTCCTTGTTTCCGCTTCCGCGGATTATCTGCCACAAAAAGTCGAGAATCAATCTACCACATCTACGGACTCCAACTGTTTTAAAACTACCCCATCGTTCTCCCAGTAAAAACGCCCAACCGGATTATTAACTTTCTGAAAAGAATATGCGATTCCATCTCTAGTATTTTCAGCGCAGGAAGTGATTAAGAAGTTTAAACTTCCAATTTTAAAAAGACCATTCGTCGTAGTCAATTGTTAACTTCAGGAACAACTTGCTCGGTGAACTGTAAATTATACAACTTTGGTTTTATTTAGATCTCTCGCGGAAAGTTCGACGGTACGTCCCTAGAGGGCGCTGTTTAATGGTTTTCTCGGGTGAGAAATGTGAGGACGTTCTGCTGAAATATCATAATTGAGGGGATACACAGGTTCGAGATCAAAAGTTATTCACCAGGGAAAAAAGGGTTAGTAACACTACTCTGGAAACATGGCGCAAACACTGGCTTGATTTAATTAGATAGAAGTTCAGCGTATTTCCGTTTTAATTATTGAGAAGTAAAATCGTGTTGCTGGTCCAATTATTCAATAAATGTATGAATATGTAGACTCTCGATAATTTGAAACTCGAAGGACCAATAAAAAAGTTCAGATAATCGAGAGTTCCAAAGAATAAGATCTTATTATTTTGAACTCTCGTTTTTGGGGCGTTGTTCAGGCGAACAGATCAATTCGTCCAAATGCCTGTAATTTTCGAGAATTTTTGGCTGAGAATGGTCTCAAACGATTAGTTTCGACTCGCCGATGAAGAATCTGAGGTCAAAAAAGGTTTTTTTACATCACAAACTACGAATTCAATATTTTTAAGATGCAGTTTCATCATGAGAATCCATTGGTATTATTCTCAATTCTAACGAGCTTATACTTTTGGAGATATGATTTTCGAAAATTTTAATAATACATCGAACTTTCACAGTTTTCACAGAATGCGAATTATATCTGTCTGTGTTCTAACTGTTCGCGGTAGCTCTCGTTTGGTCCAGTTTGAAAGATAAACGAAACTGAAAGTGTATTTCTGGAGAATTTGGTTGATGTAAGCATGTAACCAATTTGAAATTTGGATTCGCTAAGTTCATAGGCAGAGTTTTTTGGTTAGTGAGTCGAAAATGAATGATGCAAGGAAGTCGAGCATAATTTACGAGTAATTCTCTAATTATGGAAGATTTAGAACGGGATTTCCAACTAATGCAGAGGTATTCCTTAGTAACACTATTTAAGATTTCCTACATAACTATTCTGGTTTGAGTTCTCTCTGGACATTAGATTTGGCTCATACATAGAACTGGCTATTTCATTTACTCAAAATTTTCAGAATGACTACTGATAGTTTTGAAACGTGAGTATTTTCATATATTATTAGATATTGTAAAAATTACTGCTATACAGGGCGTTTTTTAAAATGTCAATTCATAGTTCCTCATGGCACAACCGTACGATTGGACTGATTTGTGTCCTTACGCCGCCACAAACAAAGAACTCTTTATTTTTGACCCAACAGTAAATGTATGTATTCGAATGGGTCCTCGCGCCACGACAAACACAGCACTGTTCATTTTCGAACCAGCAGTGAATCTATGTGTTCGAATGGGACATTTTGCCACCACAAACACAGCACTTTTTATTGTTGATCTAACAGTAACTGTATGTCTTTGAATCGAAACTGACCGCTTGAGGCCAAAAAGTGTAGTTTTTTCCAGTTTTTTTTGGACGCTTGTTTGTACAGCCGCATTCTGATAACAGAGTCTTATCGCATTAAAAGGAACTTAAGGAGTCGACTTGTATTTTGTTGAACATAGAATGCAATTTTGCAAATTGCATTCAATTAGAATCGACCATATTCGGTTTAATTTGTTGAAGAAGGAGTTGCAACTCGGAAATTTCTATTCAAAGTGAAACTATGTTGCTAAGATCTTCAAAGACTGCCAATGTGAGAATTTTCGAATTTCAGAATAACTTTCGAAAAATAACTCTGAAGATTTTTGGAGCGAAACCATTATTTTATGGTTGATGTTATTTCGTTAGGTATTGTTTTTTAGTCAAAATTATTCTTAATATTAATTTTGACAAATATCTTGTGTTTCTAACGCTGAAGCAAATGAGTTTGGGAGAGAAAACCCAGTAAGGAACCATTTAGTATCTCCATTATTAATCGATTGAAGAAAAATATTTTATTTTCGCTAATTTTTATAGAAATTACACAACAATTTGTTCCATCGATTACATTATTACTTTATCAGGTGAGAATGTAAGTAGCTATTATTTTCAAATCTGTAGTTTTAAATTGTAATCAAGCGATATATGATCTCGAACGTTATAATAATTCGATCTGATCATTAATCGCTTTCGTTATCGAATATGGTAACCAACTATTATTTCCATATCGGTATCTTGAAATATAAATCAGATAAGAAAAACTTGTTGAGATTTTGATTAGTTTTAGGGAATTCCAGAGATTTGTTCAAAACTGTTCAGATCTGTCATTTTGCAAAATAGGTTTTTGGCGCTCTTGTTCCTCGGAACAGAGTGCTTATCAATTTGTCCAAATGTCTGTAATTTTCGAATTTTTGGCTGAAAATGTTCTTAAACGATTTGGTTCGACTCACTGATCGAGAATCCGTGGTCGAAATCGATTCTGTCCAACGTTGGCCCAACGTGTGGAGCCGGCCTTATGAAGATCAAGATATTCTGATAGTATTAAGTATAACAAGCCCTGTGGACAGGAGCTATTGGGCGCATGTTCATCTTCCTTGTGGCCCGTACTGACCAGTAAAGAAAAAAAGCAGTATCATGTTGAATACCTTAATATTATTCTAGAACACAAATTTTCCATTACAATAATCTTCATCTAGCTTCTATTTAGTATCAATTCCTGTAGAACGTGATCATAATAAGTGTTTTCCATATAATAAAATGTGTTTGAACTTGGTATGTAGGAAATCTGACATCAATTATTGGAATTAATTGATTTGACAAACAGCTGTCAAATGAGGTAAATAGATTTTTGTGACGATTTTCTGTGACCATAGAACGTCAAAACACGCTGGAATGTGAATTTTAAGCAATATCTTCTGGAATTGAGATCGTATCGAACTGAAATTTTGCACACTCGTGTAGAATGCTTGATTTAACGTCGGTACAAATTTTTTTATTAAAAAATTTTCCAACTGCCCGATCCCAACAATACTTAGATAATATTATATCCATAAATTAAGCATTTCATTATTGCATTTCTTGAAATAGGTACCTTTTCAAGTCGATCAACATCGTCCTTCTTTCGACGTCCAAACTATGACTTGATTCTTTATGTTTATGTCTTTGAATTTGTTTTCGGTGGAATTCAAAGAGTTCATAGAATAATCGATGAAAATACTGAGAGAGACCCAGGAAATTTGACACATTTTGTCTTATATCTCCAGAAATTGAAATCGTATAGAGCCAAAATTTTGCACAATGTTGCAAAATACTACAATTGACGTTAGTACAAGTTTTTGTTGCAATCTGATGAATAGTTCACGAAAAAAAATTTTTTTCGAAAAAATTATAAGAAATATTTTTTTAAAAATTACCAACATTTCGATCATAACAGAATTTTGCCAAAAGTTGCGCGTTTATATCCTCGAACTGACTACCAAGTTTCGATTCAACATCTTCTTTAGTTCCTGAAATATCAGGGAAATAACCTCAAAATTTTAAATGTCTATAACTCCTAAACCGTCCGGCTGATTTTGCCCGTTAACGAACTTAACCGTCGCATTTTGATTAGAAGCCTACCCTAAAGTTTGAAGTCGATAGGACCTTCGGTGCTCCTGTTATCGTGCCTACGGCCGGCCGGCCGGCCGGCCATACGGCACCCAAAATTCTGACACCGGATTCGTGATCAGGGAGTCCGAATTAGTCTATTAGCCAATTTTCAGCTCGAAATTCGAAAATTACAGACATTTGGACGAAATGATAGGACGATGTTCCCCTAGAACATGCGCCCAATAAAAAGGTGTTCTGGAAGATATCTCCCCATTTATTGTAGATCGTTTTTGTTGGACAAATGACTTCGATGTAACTTATTGCTTCTTCAGGCGTCGAGATAATGAATTGTCCTACCTAACAGCATGGAAATTCCCCAACCTAGCAGTAATTTTGATGTCATGACATGAAACAAACTGAAACACCAGCTCAGATCGACAATACTAAATTAGTTATGTCCTTTATTTAAGTCTAGTTTGAGTTAAACGGTCATCTCATTCTGCGAGCGATATTATTCGATTTGGACTGTTAATAGAGGATCAGTTTGTTGTCAATAAAATTAACGACATCCTCAAGACGAAATTTTATGTCTGGTAATAATTCAAAGCGGTCTTTTAGATAGCCCATAATGATGATGGCAAGAGATATTGTTCTTTGATCTTTGAGGTCTATCTTTTCTCAGAAGTAATAATAAATGTTCAATTTATTTTATATTATATTTAGTGTCCGACCGAAACTGGTATTTCAGCCGAAACCGAAACCGAAATTTCGGCCAGGGTCTTAGCTTCGGCCGAAACCGAAACCGAAACTTTATATTTCATACTGAAATCTACTGTATTTTTACAATTTTATTCGCATATACATAAAAATAGTTAAGGAGTGTTAAATAAAATAAAAAGAAATTTTTTTGAGATCTTTATTCATTATTTTGGTATTATCAAGTTATCAAAATAATCAGTCAAAGTATACAGGGTGATTCCAAATCAGACGTGAACCTTAGAGGAGGTGTTAGTATGGATCATTTGCTGTGGTTTGAGCCATTTTCATTGAGGACCAAAAATCAACGGTTTCCGAGATATTTGAGTACTGGTCCTATTGAAAAATAATTAGTATGATTTGAAAGGGTATATAAGAAGCAAATAGAGGAAAATAACGAATTCAATATTTGTTTGTTGTAACCAATCTCGCAATTACATTAGAAAATGTATTCATAAATTATGTTCCACCATTCTATAGGCTAGCACGTGCCGTCTTTCTGATTTCTTCAGTTGTTTTTTCCGCCTGAAATTTACTCACGCTGTCTTCTGATACAAATTCACTATTTTAAATGCCGGACATTCAAAAGGTTGCTTATAAAAAATCTGCTGAAACGAAACTAGTTAAGCAATCTAACGACATCTTTTTGAGAATGAAGAAGGAATTTGGCAAGTTTTTAAAATAATGTTGGCATACAAAATTGTGAAATTCGGAAGTTGCAGACAAATTGATATTAGAAATTGATTTTTCATTTATTCATATACCACATTTCGAATCATACTAATTCTTTTTCAACCTCTTATACAGCATAGTTTTGATTTTTACGTACATATCATATTCTTTTATGAAGAAAATAAACCAAAATTATCACCAAATTTGGTCATCGTAGAAAAAATTGACGAAATATGTACAATAAGTTCAGAAATCTTTTAAAAATCACCCGAACTCCAAAAACCGTTGATTTTCGGTTATTAATAAATATGGATTAAACAACAGCTAATGAGTCATACTCCAAGTTTCACGTCTTATTCGGAATCACCCTATGTAATCTAATTAATAATCATTAAAGTGAATTCTCAGTCATAACAAAGATAGATCACAATAATTCGTACGACAATTATGTATACCTACATATAACTCCTGGCCAAACGACCAGGATAATTCACGAACATTCAAGTTTCGGCCCGGCCGAAAGTTTCGGCCATTTTGGGCCGAAACTGAAACTAAGGCCGAAACTAGATTTCTTGGCCGAAACTGGCCGAAACCGAAACCGAACTTTCGGTCGGTCACTAATTATATTATGTTGGAGAATCATTGAATTTCTGTGATATTGTTTTCTGCATTTATATCGTTATGGAAATACAGGTTGATTCAAGAAGACCGTTCGTTAAATTATTATTATTATTTCATTTTTATTTTACCATGAATAAATTCGAATTAAGACTGTCCAATACAGGAGAATGGACAATACAGGAGAATGGACAACACTTAATTCGAATTTACCATGGTAAATTCGAATTAAGAGTGTCCAATACAGGAGAATGGACAACATAATTTACTATGGTAAATTCGATTGAGGGTGTCCAATACAGAAGAATGGACAATAGAACATACGCGCAAAAGCTCCTGACTTCACGTCAGTGCTTGTTATATAATAGATTGATAAAAGTACTAGTTGATGTACATTACACTTATGACAAATAAAAATATATTTGTGAATTGTATAAACTCAATAGTGACAAATGTCTTGGCTCTTACACCTAGGAAGACATTATTTGTAGCAAGTGAGCAATATCAGAAAATTCATTTTACTTATCGCTGTGCACCTTGTTATTAACGGTAGATATATGAAAACTCTATTTGTCCTTAATAAAATAACTTATAATGAACTGTATATTTGGTCGAGTCTTCTCCGTGAAAAAAAATTCATTAAACTGTACATAATATCCATTTTATATCCAGAAATATGATTAAGGGATATTTGATGTTGAATAAGGCCAGACTAATCCTTTAGATCGCCATAATTGCCACAGGAGCTGAGTTGTTAGCGAACTGGATCGAAATTGACTTCAGAATTTGCTCTATCGCGTTTATTCGCTTATGTTATCTCCAATGAATTTTTTTTTACCAGGATTATACCCCCACGTAGCTGATATATTGTTCACCAAGGTTATGGTGATGATTGTTTGGAACAATTATCGAATTGTATGGAATGAGTTGGGAGATGTGAAAATAAGTGAATCATCTTCGATATTGATCTGTAATTCGTTTTGATTTTCTAGATGTAAAGATATTACTTCAAGTGGAATTGATATAAAATCAATTTATATGGTATTTCCGCGATCTTTGAATTGCTGAAGGCGTTTTTGTCCAATTACTGAGTTATCAGGTGAGATAAAACGAAACGTGAAAGATAGGCGATTTTCCCACAAAATTTCCATCACCCAAATTGCCTTCAGATCTTGTGCACAAGGAATGAGTAGGACTTTACACGAGACGAGAGTAGGCGAGAGTATACAAAATCTCGTCTCGCTCTCGCCAATTCGCAAAATATTAACCGCCATATTCACAAAGCATTCAATCTCCGTTAAGTCCTAACTGAGGTCCTCAGTTAAGGATAAATTGGGGATAATAAGGGACAATAAGGAATAAAGGTGGTAAAACAGGCCTGTTTCACCACCGTTAAATACGTTAACTGAGGTTGCGATTCAAATTTATCCTTAACTGAGGACCTCAGTTAGGACTTAACGGAGATTCATACACTTAACAATGCTTTGTGAATACGGCATTTAATGCCGTACCATACGTAGAAAATTTCAAAAAAATCACGAAAAAAAAATTGGTTCAAGCACTGACGTGAAGTCAGAAGTTACCTGGATTAGCGGCATACAGAAAGCAATGTCCGAGAGAAACCTGATACCAGGAGAATGGGAGGACAGAAGAGGCTGGAAGCTGGGAACCGGAAGGCGTAGGACGCTATAAACCCGGATATACAGGGTGAGTCTTTGACCACTGCATTAATTTTAACCAAATATTCCTCTCATCAAATGAACCACTTTTTTCATTTACCATTTTTCCGTATTCGGCTCAGGTAAAAAGTTACAAGCGTTTAAAGATTTCACAATGTGCTAATACACTCCCGCATATAAATTATCTATGACATTGTTGGCGGTCGAGAATAAGGCATGGTGACGTGGTTTACAGCTTGATTCGGGATTCCAACACTCAGGGACGGATCCATAAAAGTAGTGAAATTTCTGGAGTAGTCCATTTTAAAACATTCAATGAAGAATATCTCGAAAACAGTGCGTTTAAGGAGAAATGATGAAGAATAATATAATGTTCTAAAACGATGGAATATTCTTGAAATTACTCAAGAAAAACTTTATATGCTTTCTTTATGCTAATTTCGTTTAGTTTTATGAATCCACGAGTCCATAACTAGAAAACCAGTAGAAGTAGAAAATAACTAATATTTGGAAAATATGTATCATAGTTATAGGAAACTTTACGCCAACATTCATATTATTCAAAAAAAGGATGTCAAAGCTACAAAATAAAAACTGATTTTTTTTCAAAATTTCAACAGCCTGTATCTTTTTACCTTAGCTGAATTTGGAAAAATGTTAAATGAAAAAAGTGTTTCATTTGATGAGAGAAATCTTTGGTTAAAATTAATGCAGTGGTCAAAGACTCACCCTGTATATAAATTTTTGTTCACTGAAGTAGGTATGATTTCCGGAACGAGAGGAATGAATTCGCTCGCAAATCTAAACAAGGAATTCACGGTGGTCCTACAGCGCTAATTGTTCTATTTCATGACTACGCAGTTCCGGGCAAAAGTTGAGATCACTGAAACGTTCAATTCTTTCGGTAGTTAGAACTTGTCCTCATCAACATCAGAGCCTCGGCGAGGCTTGCTTCATTTCAGTAAACTCGCAGTTACAATAATATGCTAACGAGACAATCTCACAAAATTGCTTTTTGAACGGAATCAGGATAAATGGAATCGCCGCCAGACTCTGAAAAGACCGAATAATTTTTAGCGTAACGAGAAAGGAGGAACAGGATTCAAAACAAGATGATACTATTTCTAATTATAAAAATCTTTTTGTCGTAGCAGGACGATATCATTTTGCCCGAATGAAATCAGTTTTAACCGGAAGTCTGACGTTAAGAGAGTCTCGATCAGTTATGATCTTTGGCGCTCTAGTTCCTCGGAACTGAGTGCATATCAATTTGCCCAAATGTCTGTAATTTTCGAATTTTTCGATGAAAATGGTCTTAAACGATTTGGTTCGACTCACTGATCATGAATCCGTGTCGAAATTCATTCTGTCCGGCCGGTCCGGCCGTCCGGCTAGTCCGGCCGGCCGGCCAGCCGTAGGCACGATAACTCCGAACGGGATGAGCTAGAGAGTTGAAATTTTCCTAGAAGATATGGCAGATAAATATCTCGGCTAAGTTCGTTACAGGGCAAAATCGGACTGATGGTTTCGGAGTAACAAAAAAAATTTTTTTTTCTTACATAACAAATTCCAAATAAAATTTTTTTCAATAAGCAGTTTTACCATAAGAATCCAATGATATCATTCTTAACTCTAAAAAGCTAATACTTTCGGAGATATGATTTTTCAAAATTTCAATAAAAAATCGTATTTCTACGTTTTCACAGAATTATATAATTATTCTATGTATGAATTGTCATAATGTCAACTTATTTTCCTAAGACATGACATTGTCTAATTCCTTGCTAATAGTTGGTTCGAGAAACGTCAAAATCGACTTAGAGAGACAAGGGTAAAAAACCGTCAAATAAACCCCCATGTGGCGATTTTATGTCGAAAAGTGAAAATTAAGAATATATACCCCAGGTAAGTACCGACGTTTTATTCTAATACCGGAGATCGACAAGATCGTACGAGGAGCCCGATAGCCGTTTCGTCTAGTCAGTCGGGTTTTCGGTTTCGGAACGAGAGAAGGCGGGCTCAAATCCCCGAAAGGGAATTACACTTTTTGGCGCTCTAGTTCCTCGGAACTGAGTGCTTTTCAATTTGCCCAAATGTCTGTAATTTTTATTTAAGATGCAGTTTCACCATTAAAATCCATCGATATCATTTTCAACTCCAACAAGCTAATAATTTGTCTGTTTGAACTAGAGCGCCAGAAAGCTCCTGTCCACAGAGCTTGAACCCATTTTTTAGCAATGATACCGCTTATAACCCGGTTATTAACAACGGTTTGTCATCAATGTCAAAAGTTTATCCCCCCCCCCTATAATCGCAAAATGTTACTGAAGTTGTCAGTGTTGTTACTAAAACGTCAACGGTTAATCTTCGTTTACTTTTTATTGTGCAAACCTTACTTATTCTATCGTTTGATAAACAATTAACATGAATTACATGCAAATGTTGAATTTATTTGGCGAAATGCTATTCACTAACGAGAATTATTGTGACTTATTGGAATTTCTTAAAAGTGTATTACATCCAAATATTATCCCACTTTCCAGTGATGATAGCACTATTCAAATAATGCACTTCAGGCTAGACCAAGGAGATATCTGGCTTGAAATGTATACTGTAATTGTATTTTTTCAATTGTTTCGAATGAAAGAAGAAACTTTCCAAAATTAAATTTGTCTGATGAAATTAAAGAAAATGATTCTCACCACCTAATTAACAAAAAGTAAAGAAGTGGGCACTAACCAGTACAACAAGTAATAACGTAGTCTACTAGTCTTTTTGTGGTATATATCCCAGCCAGATTGCCTTCATTCTATTACCATTTAATAAAACCTTCGCCGTTTAGCGATCTGTAATGACGAAGTAATCCACTCCTTGGTAGTTTAGAATATATTAAAAAAATTCCACGCTTTCCCTTGCCCCAGCCATTTCAATTGCTTTCAACAGTTTCAAACTTTCAATACTTTTGACAACTTCAAACTTTCAACAGATGTCAACCGCCAGTAACTCACCTCAAGAGTCGAATTTAAGCGAATAACCGGAGCAGTGCGGTTAAGACCAATCCCTTGCTATTATAACCGATCGGTTATGTTTAGCAAGAGATTGGTTTTAACCGCTCTGCTCCGGTTACTCGCTTAAATTCGACTCTTGAGCATGTCATAAATTTTGATACCGGTATCAAATGTCAAAATGAAAGCTTTGGAGGGGAACTTCCGTTACCGCTTGTAACCACTCTCGCTAAAATGTAGAAATGATAACCGTTTGATACCGGTATTAAGCGGTATCGTCGCTAAAAAACGATTAGTATCAGACAACAACAGAAAGCAGAGTATAATGAATTCAATTGTGTTTTTTGAAATAGATGAAAAAGAAGTAGGGGATGTGATCAGGGAAATTAAGAACAGGACTGCACCTGGAATAGATGGACTCAAAACGTAGACGATAAAGTTTTACAAGCTATATTAAAGTCCTATTGGTGTATCTTATAAATAAACTAGCTGCCCGCCCCGGCTTCGCACGGTTGAAATGCTGATACTAAATATACTACAGAATTTCTTTATATAGTACAACGTTCACAGCATTTTTGTCGTTAGACAATATGTTTTCTTTAGAGGTTACTCTTGAAAGAGCGACATTTAATTGGTCATGTGAAAAACACTCAACGCTCAAATATAAGCCTGTAGCGTTGAAAGTTGGACCCTGCAATTTTTTAATTGTCATTGCAAAATATATCTTTACCGGAAATTGTAGGCGTTTAAATTGGATCAGTTAATCCGATGGTATCAGAGGAATTTGGGAATTCAATACATATATCCTGGCTGAGGCGAGCCTCACGCTCTACAGATGATTCTCTGGCTCTCTGTATTCGATTTCTATCCCTATCCTGACTGTGCCGGCCTCCCGGTCGGAACCACCACAACCGCTTTGTCCCTGCATTTTAAATCTACAATATCTTCGAAAATATTCATTTAAATTACATGCTGTAAAGGGTCATATTGATCAGACTTGACTCCTCTGGACTTAAGCATCTTTGAATATCTGAAAGATGAGCTTTTCAAAAGATAATACGATAATATTGAGGACCTCCAATCATCAATTACAATATGCTGCCAAAATATTTGCCCACAAATGTTAAAAATATATTTGATAACAAACGAAAAAGAATTTATAAATGCCTTGAGAATAATGGAGCACATTTTGAACATTCGATGAGAATTTTTCGTTAGAATTCTCACAAATGACCAAACTGCGAGTTATCTTACAGTTACTCAATGTATTCTGTCCATTTATATTGATTTATTACCTGCATTCGAACATTAAAATTAGTTCAACAGTATGCATTCAGTTATCTGCACTTACTTCTCAAAAATTCTAAATAGGATTTTAAAAATTCTTCCATTCAAACACAAGGGAACTGATTATTCATATCTGTTCAATAGCTAATATGAAATCTCTTGAAAATTACTTAGGAGAATAGAATCCCAAGTAATGAATCATTACTCAACTCTGGTCATCACAAGGTCTGTTATAAAACCCAAAGGAGGAAATTCATTAAATCCATTTATTTTGTATAATAAAAAATGTTGGTCCAAACTGGGACGGGAGGAAATCTAATCTCCCAGAGACAATCATTTGGGAACTCATTGTCAACGAAGAAGAAAGTGTGGTTATGTATATAATGAATTCCACAGAATTAGGGTATATTCTCTGATGAATTATGTGGCTGGAATTGCAAATGTGTTGAGCATGCATCATCGAGTTTTGGTTGTAGTTAATTACACACTTAATGTGGATTAGTTGGGCGTAGGGAAGCAGGTGAGTTGCTACTTCATGCCCAGGTGGTCAGTGAATTGTAATTGTTCAAGTGGCTATACATATAATCCATCTAGATCCCTTTTACGAAGTGGGAAGTTGTTTACTAGAACAAACACGCCAAAAAAGATTACCCCCTTAAAAACCCTCGTTATAGACCCAACTAGAAAGTAATATTTGATGACGAAATAATGAATAATTGTGTGAAATTAAAGGATATTTCGAGAAATTTTCTGTCCCTGGCAAATTGAATAACCCTCATCCCAGTTTAATTGTTATGATTCGATCCGACTCTGTGTTTCAGCTTACGATCGGTATTATTTGTCACGATTTGAAATTGTTCGGGTCTCTGAAGGTTAGAAGTGGATTTGTCGGCAGGACTAGGACCTGAATATACGAATTATCCCGCTCATATTGATTTAGTCCCAAGTATTTCGGCGGTATTTCATATCTTCTCAATTGTGGTTAGATCCTTAGAAGCACGCGAGGGGATCAAACTAAGGAATAATTCCATCTCACTTGGACAGGAAATACGTAAAATCTGATCCATTGGACTAAGCTCTAGTCAAACCAACAAATAGATGATAGATTGTTATCTATTATGATTGTGGATTTCTATCAAGTAGAAATCAAGTCGATTGAATAGAAAACAAGTTGGAAAAGCACTGTGGCCAGGAGATTTGGCTCGCTTGTTCGAATTTATACCCAGAGCGATCCCCCATCCAGGTGCTGAACACGCCCAAGGCTGCTTAGCTCGTGGAAAAAAATAATATTCCCAATATTTCCAAGAACATAAGTCCGACTGTAAAAACAAGTGTCCAAAAAAACTGGTACACTTTTTGGCCGAGAATTGTCTCAAACGATTAGTTTCGTCTCAAATTCACAGTTGGGTCGAAAATGAACAGTGCTATACCTGCATTGGCGTAAGGTCCCATTCGAATACATTTACTATTGGTTCGAAAATGAACTGTGCTGTGTTTGCGGTGGCATGAGGTCTCTGTTCAAATACATACTTTCACTGTTGGGTCAAAAATAAACAGTGCTGTGTCTTTGGTGGCGTAAGGACCAATTAGGATACATACTTTTACTGTTGGGTCGAATATAAACAGTGCTTCGTTTGTGGTGACGTAAGGGCATAAATCAGTTCAATAATTCAATTGTGAATTGAGATAAAACACACCTTGTATAGCAGTGGTTTATTCTCAATGGTTTATTCCGAGAGTAATTTCTATGAAACAAATCAGTCCAATTACACGGTTGCACCTTCTGCATAGCAGTAATATCAATATCTAATAATAGGTATGCGAAAATACTTACTTTTTACTTAATTTTAAGAAAAATCGAACTAAATTAATTCGACCATTTCCCTAATATCTTCTACAATATAGATCCAATCGAACTTCACTGTAAAATAAGGTTTTGAAGTTTTCAACGATATCGGAAAGAATTTTTTGAAATATATTTTTTTTTAATTTTCTAGCCATGCGGTCACACAAAATTCGGCATAAGTCTTCGTGGCGATATTTTTCAACTAACTAACGTGCCCTAATTTGATCGGATCAGTATTTTTCGAGTTATTGGGAAAACAAAATTTCAGATGGCTATTATTGCGAAATTACTAGACGGATTTAGTTCATTATAGAATCAGCGAGCACATTAGCCGACTCGAGAATGCTTGCACAAAGATTGCCGGAACCAACCCGGACCACCGGAACTGAAAAAAGTTGTTAGTAATTTTTTATATAAGCGGCAACACCGCAAAACTGACAATTGTTTAGATCCATAGAACAGTGGTTCCTACCCAAGAAACCAAATTTTCAATAAAATCGTACTTTCCTTTCCCCGTTAAGAGTCCAGGCTAGTGGACCAGCCTGTATAAAAACAATTTATAGATCCATTTATCTTAATCCACATACCTTCCTCTTGGACCTCGCTATCCTCCTGTCTCTCGAGTTCTCGGCCTCTCCAGGGATCCTGTGACACCAGATGACAACTGCAATGCTGGTGTAGGAAATTAAGAGGACAGTGAAAGGGATGACGTATTGAAGGACCATAAGAACGCTCGAGTAAAGCTTGTGATATTCCATGTTCCCCTCGCCGTAAGTCTCGAAGCACATATATCTGAAAAATATCGAAAATAAGTTTCTCTATTTCAGTATCGTAATGAGTCCATTCCAGCACTGAAAACAGTGTTGGAGTGAACTCATTCCCGCATTGTTTCTAGTTATATTTTTCGTTTTGGTAGTCAGCACTGACATTCGATCCTATCAATTTTCAACATTCGTCAATTGTCAATATATATAATATAATCTGTTTATAGCGAAATAATTGTTGAGAGGAAAAGTTTTATCTTCATTAAAATAATAAGGTAGGTACTAGAGATTTCCTTCTTGCTGATTTTGAATCATTCATGCTATTAGGAAACTGTTCTAAATATATGATCTCCATGCCCTACCCACGATTCAACTTCAAATTCCGCGATCTGTCAACTTTCATAACAGTTACACCAACTGCCAAGATACAATACAAAAGTCACTAGGATTTATAATCCCATTTTTTTATTAAATTTCAACAGTATTTCACAAAACTTGTCTGAAATAGAGAAAATATCGTCTAATACTCGTCGCAGAAGGCAATTACAACACTCATGCCTCGCTCCTTCGTCTCTCGTTTTTGGATTTCGCATTCATGTTTGAATAGGAGCCGATTCTGCAACTTGTTATAGAATATATACTTTTCTATAGTAGAGATATTTTTGTAGGCGAAGTCAGCAGCAATATTAAAGGATACTGCTCCACAAAAGTTGAGACTCAAACATTTTCAGATTGCTTCAAGAGTTTTTTTTCACCAATTTTTTTAAAATGTGAGTTCTAAATGTTCACTCACTGATCTAACTCACTCTTTGGCCCATTTATTTAAAAATTTCATAGTTTCAGGTGAAAATTTATTTTTATTTTTTGTAGTGCAAAATCAGTACACTCAAAAAATTGAAAGAATAAAGTTCAGTAAAGAGTATGACCTCCTCGAACATCAAACACAGCCGACAACGCCCTGCATACTTTCGATCAGATTGTTGAAGTAGCCTTGATCAATTTCTTTCCAAAGTGTGGAGGTGGTTGATGAGAATCCGAAGGTCTTTGTAGCTGATCCCAAGCTTGTTTGATGGGATTGAGGTCTGGAGACCGAGAGGGCAGGGCCAACTGAGGAATAGCATGGATTTCCAGAGCTTCATCGACAATTTCGCACGATGGCGTGGCGCATTATTATCCAAAACTAAAATTTGACCCAATATAGCAACATGAAACAAAGGAATAATATTGTCAATGACTTGCTCTATGTAAATCTGCGCATTCATGGTAGTATCAAGAACGAACAATTCTGTACGTCCATTGAAACAAATGCCTCCCCAAACAGTAACTGTACCACCTCTGAACGGATGAACTTCCTGAATCGATCTCCGATTTCTGGGCACCCATATCCGAATAATTGTATATTGTATTGTATACTATTATACTGATCTTCCTAGGTCTTCCCCAAATAGACCCCTCATAAGCTCTTGAAGAGCTTGAGCGAGTAAGGAGAACCAGTTGTGTTCTGTGTAGGCTTTGTTTCTGTGTCCTTACGCCACCTTAGACACAGAACTGTTAATTTTTTGACCCAACAGTGAATGCTTGTGATTACCGTGACTAGAAAATTTCTTTCCTAGCCTCGGGAATGAACTTGGGGCTTCCGCTCCCAAGTCGAACGCTCCACCCCTGAGCCAACCAATGACGACTATTCAATTCAAAGTAATATTCAATTACTTATTCTTAACCAATAAATGTCCATTGGTAGATCTAAAGGTGATGAGGTGAAACATAAAGATGTATTCTCATTAGTGATAGAAAAACTGGCCTAAAATTCCTCTCTACCCATCACGAGATTTGATATCCACAAATGAGCCTCTCACCTTACAAGATCAGAAGCCTTCAACAAAATTTCAGCGATATCATATTAAAAATAATACATAACCTTTCAAAAGTCCCCTCTCGCAAATATACTCTTCTGAAGGCACATGGATCTCTTGAAGAAGAATCGTCCTCTCTATTTCTCAAAGATATTCACTCTTGTTCATAGAAATCCCTTCAATATTTAGTTGCCTCCTCCTAAGGAGGATCTCTTTTAAAACCAGGTCTGACCACTAATGTAGGGCTATAATCTCCCATAGATTTGTGATGAAATATCACGATTTTACCATAACATATGCGCAAAAGATATGTCATAAAAACATTCAAATTTTCATTTTTGAAGGTTCTCGTAAAAATACGACCATAGACAACATATCATACGACGATTCGCATCCGCTACCGCTACCGCTTCGCTACCGAACCCACAAAAGGCTGCGCGGTTCTCCAACAATATAGATCCGATCGTGTTAAAACTTGGAATTCTGCATTAGAGTTAGGTTCTGAAGGCTCTTCCAAAATTTCAGCCATGCCGGACGAATAGTTTATGATATATAGATTTTTTTTCAATAATTTTTAATTATTTTTTTTTAAATTTTCTAGTTATACCATCCTCACGAAATTCTGCAAGAATTTTCGCGTTGGCATTCTACAACTAATAACCATGTTTGAATTCAATCGGTTTTGTATTCTTCGAGTTAATGAGGAACAAAAAACAACCAAATTTCAGAAAATTTCAGATGGCTATTACTCTAAAACCGTTTGGACGATTATGCTCATAAACAAACTCAAATGTCGCATACAGGTGCACAACCTAACCTGAAATTTTCAAGTCGCTATCTCTTTCCGTTCTCAGGTTATCGTGACAACAAAAGTATTTTTTAATAATTTTTTAATAATTTTCTTGCGATACGATTCTCACAAAATTTCACAAACATGCTCAGGTCTATATTCTACAACTATTCACCAAGTTTAAATTCGATCGGATTTATTTTGGTCGAAAACAAAATTATTACTCGGAAACCATTGGGCCGATTATACCCATTAACGAACTTGTCCGTCGTATTGGGATGCGCCACCTACCCTGAAAATTTCAAGTCGCTAGCTCTTTCCGTTCTCAAGTTATCGTGGCAACGGCCGGACGGCCGGACGGCACCACAGAATTAAATTTCACATTTGGGCAAAACTATAACGTGATGTTCCCCAGAACATACTCGCAATAAGATACAAGTATATACAGAGAAATTATTGAAAACACTTAATAGCTACCTATTACAATGTTATGAAAATTTTAGTTGTATTTAATCATTTTGTATTTGAATGAAATCAACTGTAAAGTTTGAAAAACCGCAGTAGACTGAATATGAGAGACTGAATTATGCAAGTTTATTGTTTATTTTTGTGTTTGTTGCATACATGTTGTTGATGTACTAACTGGTTGAGGTGTTTTTGAACTGTATATTTTATTTGCAGTATATGTCTCATTCTTTTCGGAATCATCAATGCACCCCTCAGCCACATTATTTGATCGCCAACCGCCATGGCGTTTCAGTGCCGTTATATCCTCTCCAGCATCTACTAACAAAGTTGCCGACGAGCGACGAAAACAACGCCCTGTATATAACTTACAGTCTGGTAATTTCTGAAATGTAGCCATGTCTTTCCCCATTGTCCCAAATTTATTAATGCCAATTCTTTGCGAGTGATATTTTCCATTTTGAAATTAAGGAATAATATCGTTTCAGGAACATTATGAAGTCCTAGAACCATCCTTGAATCTATATATGCGACAATTAGTAACTAAATGATCTATGGTTTCCTCTGATTCCCCGTATTCACACCTAGGGCTCTCAACGTAGTTCCATCAGTAAAGCATGCTGTTGCAACGACCATGAACGGTTCTTAGATGATTCAGATTAGACCATATTTGCCAAGGAAGATAAACCCCGGAACTCTATTTGAAGGATCAGAAATTAGATCTTTGTTGAATGAATCGCAAGAAATCCATTCAGACCGCCAAACTTTCTTGTCACTTCTATTCAAATTAAGAAAACAGTTGGACCATAAAGGGTTTCGAGACTTCAAGCTGGGAATCTTAATGTCTGTAATGTAGGAGAGAATCGGAAATGAATTCGGAAGGAATGAAATTTATTCCGAGAATTTGAAACAGCAGTCTGCCTGCGCATGTGGGGCGGGACAATGTTCGAAAGAACTGGCAACCAGTGAATAGGTGTAGATCTAATAGTTCCAGTGATGATCCTTATATAGATGAATTCAGTTGTTCATCAATTTTTCGAGTATGAGCACTATTAACCAGACGGGGCAACAATATTCAGCGGGAGAAAAAACCAAGGCTAAGGCAGCCGTTCGAAGAGTATCATCCCCATCAGCAGCTCATGAAGTACCAGCTAATTTCTGCAGAACATTATTTCTGGTTTTCAACTTCAGACGCAAGTCATCCAAATGATCTTTGAAATTTAAAGAGGAATCTAGTTTCACTCCAAGATATTTAGGACAAATAAAAATAAAATAAAATAAATTAATCAATAAAATGAAATGAATGAATTAATGAAACCAACTTTGCTTCAATTCGAGTTTTGCACGAGTGTAGAATCCACGAGATCAAGTTTACGGAATTATATATTCCTAAATTGACGCGATAAGAATGACGGTGTAGAACACGCCGAGGTGCTAAATCATATTTCCCGTTATACACCGACGAAAAATGAAATTTACAGCCTTTTGACGATGAAAATATCCGCTTCACGAAAAGATTTATGAGCTTTATCCGTCGTGTAGCTATGGAAAACCCACTGTTCCCGCTACAACTTGCAGTTTCCATCACTTATATCGAAAGGAGCCGGGTCCTTTAGAACGAGATATGGACGAAGTATACAGCGTGCCAAAAAAGTAACGTAACTCATCAATAATTCTTGTAATTATTAAGAAAAATCCTCGCGCCCGTCGATTTTTGGCGCTCTAGTTCCTCGGAACTGAGTGCTTATCAATTTGCCCAAATGTCTGTAATTTTCGAATATTTGGCTGAAAATGGTCTCAAACGATTCGGTTCGACTCACTGATCAATAATCCGAGGTCGAAATCGATTCTGTCCGGCCGCTCCGGCCGGCCAGCGGTAGGCACGATAACTCTCGAACGAAAGGAGTTAGAGGATTGCAAGGTGGGTTTGGAGCATAAATATCTCAGACAAGTTCGTTAATGGGCGAAATCCATCAAGCGGGTTCGGAGTAATGGCCAATTTTATTAAAACACATTTTTTATGAAAATTTCCGAAACCGATCATTCGATCTATCTGAAATTTAGCATCAAATTGTAGAACCATGACCTTTATTCGCATGTGAAGTTTTGTATTGACAAGGCTTCCGCAAAGTGTGAAAAAAAATTTCAAAATTTAGAAAAAATTTCTACAATAACTCTCGAACGGAATGAGCTAGGCAAATGAAATTTTCAGAGTAGCTTAGGGAGATGAATATCTCGGTTAAGTTCGTAATTGGGCAAAATAGGCCGGATGGTTTCGGAGTAACGAAAAAAAAAATTTTTTTTGAGCAACAAATTTCAAATTCAATTTTCATTTAAGATGCAGTTTCACCATAAAAATCCATTGATATCATTTTCAACTCCAACAAGCTAATACTTTCGGAGATATGATTTCTCGAAATTTCAATAATGAATCATACTTCTATGTTTTCACAGAATGCTATAATTATTCTATATATGCTTTATTATATGATCTGTGTTCATGCTCGTAAATGTCATCCTGTTCTATAAGAGAGAGTCAAATTCATTTCAGCTATTTTAATTTGATTTCTTCCATGGTGCAGTTCTCATTCTCAGATTGCTCATTTAATCTTGATAAATAAACTATTATTTGAATTGAATTTCCTTTATGATGCAGTGCTATCATAAGAATACATTGATATAATTCCCTATTCTGAGAAACCTATACTTTCGGAGATATAATTTGTCTGTTCGAACAAGAGCGCCAGAAAGCTCCTGTCCACAGGGCTTGAACCAATTATTATTTTAATCATATAATAACATATTCAGCATTCATTCTTTATCTATAGCTTCGTGGTTCAATATACCCCTTGTTAGTAGTCCGCAACCCGTAAAACATTTGATTTGATTTACTGGTCACCATATAATTTGAACTGGGACTGATCGCTACACACCTGCTAAGAAAAAGATATGGCTTACACAGCAAGATTCGAAATATTGCTATTCTGATCATCGATTTTGATCTGTCATTTTTGGACAGCTATCCACATTGCTTCAGCAAACCTGTAATAGGACTCGCTACGAGGATAACAAGATTTGGAATATGGCAGAGAACCACTTTCTTCCTCCAAGAATTCGAAAATATTGGTAATAGGCAGGTCCTTCAATAAATATAGGTATACATGATCGTTTATAATTGTTAAAGGTACTTTAAAATACTTAATTTTGAGGAAATTCCTAAGACTTAGTTCTGACACTAACAATCCCTTCTATTGAAACAGAAAAGTTCACAAACCTTGATAATAAGATTGATGCTTTCGATTTAATTAAAGAGCTGAGGGAATTTTATTCATTTATTCATTTCTTCATGAGCAAACTATATAGTAGAGATACTCTCGGAGATATACTTTTAAGTTTATGCTTTCGAAGACTGACTGACTGGATGAAAATAATTAAATAAACTATTAATTCAGCCTTAATACAAATTTGACTTCTTTTGATTCAGGAGAAAACAAGGAGACATACTGTTCCGTTTCACTTAGAAGTGCGCATTCGAAGTCTGACTGACGACAGGAAAAAATTAAAATTTAATATTTGTTCAGGTGTTTGCAACTCTTCAATTTTTCGGTCATGGTAGCAGTTATCAATATTCGATGTTTCCTGAAAATTTATCAATATCTCCATATTGTTGGTTTCATAAATAACATAGTTAGTTTTTCGCCTTCGTTACATTTTATACAGGATGTCCCACTAGTGCCGCAGAGGACGATATTAGCGTAACGGTCAAAGTTTGGCAAACTTTTTGATGCAAACTTGAATTATTTCGAGAATAGCACAACCTAAAAACATTTTTGAATATATCGGGTGTCCCACAAAAAAAGAATAGAGAGTGACTTTGATATTTCAAATGGGACACACTATATTCAGTAGTGTTTTTCAATTCTCTGGAACTTCCTGCATGCTCTTGTATACTTATCACAAATTTTTGTTCAACAGTTTTCGAAATATTTGTCATTTTGACAAAAACATTATATTTGTAGGGGCTATGTTATCTAATTATATTTCACGAACCCTTGCGACCAATAACAGTTTCATATGGATTGAAATACAAGACTTCATAGTATCATAGCCAGCTATAATAAAGGATCTCCAGCATATGCACTGTCCACAAAAAGATTATGACGAATTTCAAATCGATTTATATAATTTTTTTCAAATGCAACGCTTTTTGTGATTTCATTGATGAAAAAAAATATATATGCACTCAGGACTGAAAGGAAACATCCTCAATTCACTTCCGATACACAATTTCTTCAAATAGTTGACTGGAATAGCAAATTGTAGCTGCATACATATACTTAGTCCATAAAACTATATTCACTTCGAAATCGCTATCCAACATTGAATTTGCCAACCGGCTACGGTTTCTCCAGTTTATGGACGTAATCCCGTTCAGTTTTCATTTCTGCATCGAATAACGCCTGATTACTTCCATGTTCGATACATTCCGCTAAATGAATGAAGAGATTACCGATAATCGCCAACGGGAGTTGATAGCTTTTACGTGCTATGACAGAACGCTGCCCTGAGGGGTCGTCACAGAAAACATACGGATCGTGGATAATCTGTGGCGAATGTACGGAGTTAAATGGATTTGTTGAATGGCCATAGAATGTGCCGATAGGGCGAGAGCCGTTGATGAGATAGACATAGAACAATATTCAGTTTTGGTGACTCAACAAAACAGAGAGACTTAAATTGAATTGGTAATTGTTCGAAGAATGTGATATGAGATGTGCAATGAAATAAAGGTTTACATGGTGTTCCACGATGGAATGGACAATCTTGGTCTGAGAGTAGAGGACATCTAAACATGACGTTTGTTGCGTCCCATGACTTCACATGTTGGGAAGCGCTCATTTGAATTTCTAAACAAAGCAGCTCGCTTGTAAAACTTAAATGTTTTGGGTTAACTGGTTTAGTTTACCATGTGTGGTCTCACCCTTGAAATTAATATTTTCCACGAAAAGATAACTGTAAGTAAAATATCTTGTAAAACTTCGACTCTTGTAGAAGTATTTATGACCTATTTCCTGTGAAATAGTGCTAAAATGCATACAACAACTAACACATTGCCAGAGCTGTTAGTCCTTTTGTCTAGACTATTCGAAAACCCCTAGTCTGTGAAAGTCATTTATCAAGCTTTCGCTGATAGATTATATCCAGACAGCTAGTGAAAATTAGTCCAAATGGGGGGAAGAATTCGAGATTTTGAATTTCTAAGATTAAACACGCTAGGAGTTCACTGATTGGTGCATTTAGTATGCATTCCTACTGCTTTTCGTAACCAACAAATGAGAGTATTGGTGTAACATATCTGGGGCGGTTTAAAGATCGAACCCCCAATCATTGTTAATATTTCCCCTTTTTTACCCAGACGAAGGAACCTCCTATATTTCCTTCTATCTGGGCATTTATATGCAATTACACTGTACAAATTCACTACTATTCTTGATCTGTCGCGGAAATTTTGCGAGAGCCTTCAGAATCTAACGCGACTACCAAGTTTTAAGTTTGAACACGATCGGATATATAGTGTTGGAATTCGAGCGTTGCCTCGATAACTTTCGAACGGAAGGAGGTAGGGACTTGGAATTTTCAGGGTTGCGTATCCGAATGGGAGAGTTAAGTTTGTTTAAGGGCATAATCGGTCCAACGGTTCCGGAGTTATACCCACCTGGAATATTATTTCCTCGATTACTCAATAAATATAAACTTGATCGAATTGAAGCTTGGGAACTAGTTGTAGAATATCGATATAAAGACGTGTTTGAAATTTTGTAAGAACAGTACCCCTAGAAAATTAAAAAAAAAATACTACGAAAATTTTTTTTTAAAACCGTACCCCTAAAAAATTTCAAAAAAATTACGAAAAAAAGCTTTTGCGCGTATGTTCTATTGTCCATTCTCCTGTATTGGACACTCTTAATCAAATCTACCATGGTGAAATCTAATGTCTGTTCTCCTGTATTGGACACTCTTAATCGAATGGTAAATTCGATTAAGAGAGTGTCTAATACAGGAGAACGGACAATAGAATTCACCATGGTATATTCGATTAAGAGTGTCCAATACAGGAGAATGGACAATAGAACATACGCGCAAAAGCTCCTGACTTCACGTCAGTGCTTGAACCAATTTTATACAATTGCCTAGTGTACCAATTTTCTAAAAATTACCTTTTCCCGGAGGTTCAGAGATCCCAAATGTTCTATTCGGCATCCCAAGCACCCCGAAGTAATTCATGAAGATATATCAGCGAAAAGTACCTACGTTAGTAGTTCCATTTCATCCGTAAATGCACGATGTTGAACATCTGGTGAGTTGTGTAAACGACGACTAACAAAATTGCATGAAAACAACAAGACGGATGACTTCTTTTGTACGGAATGAACCTCCGAAGCTCACGAGCTCACATTCGAATACTTCTTAAGGGCTTCCTACGCGAATGCAGCCACTGTACGTATCTGTGAATGACGTTAATTCCCAAGAAGTTATTCCTGTTGATATCTTGAGTGAACACTCCGTTTTCAGGACCATTCAGAATGTATCGTAATGGAAAACTCGGTTTCCAGGGCGGAAAATTTGCATATGAGAGAAATAGGGAATTGGGATTCATATTCCTGTAGGAATAAATGTCATGAATGCATCTATTTTATTCAATTATCCTGTATGAGATCTCAAATACCATACATATACTGTACAAGTGTACAATAAAGAAGAGGCAAATTTGGATCTCCTTCACATTAATATCTCTCCGACATATCATTTCACGAATGAACAATCTTCCAGTATATCACAAGTTCCCTGCGCTGTGCTCTTGACCTGGATAATGTTTTTTCGTCCGAAGAACTAGTGAGAGATTATTTGTCGGCTCTGAATATTTCTCCGGCTACAGGTGCGGATGGGATCACGCCTCTTTTACTTTCACGATGCTCCATTGGTTTTGCAAGACCTCTATACCTTCTGTTGCAACGATCTTTTTTAACACCTTTGATATCATCTGACTGCCGATCAGCTATTGTAACTTCGATTCATAAGGGTGGAGATAAGACTTTGCCTACCAATCACCGGCATATAAGCTTGGTGTCAACAATAGCTAAAGTATTTGAACGTCTCTTGGCGGATCAAATTCTGGAATTTGCAGAGGCTAACCACTTAGTCCCTAAAGAGCCGCATGGCTTCCTTCCAGGTCGTTCAACCCTCACGAATCTCCTGTCTGCAATAAATGATTGGAGTAGAGCGGTCGACGAAGGGATTCCAATGGATGTTATATATCTAGATTTCTCAAAGGCTTTCGACCGTGTGCCCCACAAGCGTTTGCTCAAGAAATGGGAACACCTTGGAATACGTGGCCGTCTGTTGTTGTGGATAGAATCTTTTCTGAGTCTGAGAACTTGCAGGGTGAGGGTTGGTGGAGTTTTTTCGTCCGTGGAGGGACGAGTTCTGAGTGGGGTGCCACAGGGATCGGTGCTTGGGCCAATTCTTTTTCTCTTTTACACCGCCGATTTTCTTCAACTTATTAGGTCCAGGTGCATGCTGTATGCTGATGATACTAAAATATACGGAGTCCCATCATTGAACACTAATCAGCTGCAGCTTGATCTTGATACTATCACCCAGTCGACGGAGGACTGGTAGTTGCCGCTCAACACTGATAAATGTTGTGTCTTATACATGGGCAAGAGGCATCCACGTATACGATATACGTGGCAGTCCCTTAACGTGGTTGAGATGCAGAGGGACTTGGGATTGACTGTCACTTCTAACCTGGACTGGTCTAAGCATATCTCATCTGTCTGTGCTAGCCCAAGAAAATTGGAATATGCCGGACCTGCCTGGTGGGTTGCTATCCAGGGAGATGGAGAGTTGGAGTTGGTTCAGAGATGGTGTACCAGGGTTCCGTTATCCACCTAATGGTCGTCCCGACTACAATACCAGGCTGCAGATTTTTGGTCTAACATCATTCGAGGATCATCGTACTAGGGGGGATTTAATACTTTCTTATCGAGCCATAAATAATAAATTTGGAGTTGATCTGCGTCATTTGTTCGAGTGCAAGAGGACGAATAGCCTCTGAGATGTAGAATTTTTTCAACCATTTTGAATGATTTTTTCAGAATTTTTTACTGATACGATGCTCACAAAATTTTGCAAGAATTTTCGTGTTGGCATTCTACAACCAATAACCATGTTTGAATTAGATCGGGTTTGAATTTTTCGAGTTATTGAGGAAATAACAAACAAATTTCAGATGGGTATAACTCCAAAACTCTTTGGCCGATTATGCCTATAAACGAACTCAAATGTCACATTCAGATGCACAACCTAACCTGAAAATTTGAAGTCACTATCTCTTTCTTTTTTAAAATTTTCTAGCGATTCGATTCTCACAAAATTTCACAAACGTCAAGGTTTGTATTCTACAACTACTCACCAAGTTTCAATTTGATCAGAGTAGTAATGGTTGCAAACAAAATTATTACTCGGGAACCGTTGAGCCGATTATGCCCATTAACGAACTTGTCCGTCGTATTGGGATGCGCCATCGACCCTGAAAATCCCTGAAGTCGCTATCTCTTTCCGTATTCAAGTTATCGTGGCAACGTCCGGCCGGCCGGACAGAATCGAATTTGACCTCAAATTCTTCATCAGTGAGTTGAACCTTGTCGTTTGAGCCCATTTTCGGCAAAAAATTCGAAAATTACAGACATTTGGGCAAAATGATAACGCGATGTTCCCCAGAACATACATGCAAAAATGACCATTACACGTAGAAATTAGAACAAAATCAAAAAGCTTCTGGAAGAAATGTTGTTCAGAATTTCCTTTTATACCAAACTGCCAAATTTCATAGTAAAATGCCGAGATTTTTTGGCGCTCTAGTTCCTCGGAACTGAGTGCTTATCAATTTGCCCAAATGTCTGTAATTTTCGAATTTTTCGATGAAAATGGTCTTAAACGATTTGGTTCTACTCACTGATCAAGAATCCGTGGTCAAAATTCATTCTGTCCGGCCGGCCGTCCGGCCGGTCCGGCCGTAGGCACGATAACTCTCGAACGGAATGAGCTAGACAGTTGAAATTTTCAAAGTAGGTTTGGGAGTTAAATATCTCGGCTAAGTTCGTTATTGAGCGAAATCGGACAGACGGTTTCGGAGTAACAAAAAAAAAATTTTTTTTTACATAACAAATTCCAAATTAAATTTTTTTCAATAAGCAGTTTAATCATGAGAATCCAATGATATCATTTTTAACTCTAACAAGCTAATACTTTCGGAGATATGATTTTTCAAAATTTCAATTATAAATCGTATTTTTACGTTTTCACAGAATTATATAATTATTCTATGTATGAATTGTCATAATGTCAACTTATTTTCCTGAGACATGACATTGTCTAGTTCCTTGCTAATAGTTGGTTCGAGAAACGTCAAAATCGACTTAGAGAAACAAGGGTAAAAAACCGTCAAATAAACCCCCATGTGGCGATTTTATGTCGAAAAGTGAAAATTGAGAATATATATCCCAGGTAAGTACCGACGTTTTATTCTAATACCGGAGATCAACAAGATCGTACGAGGAGCCCGATAGCTGGTTGGTCTAGGCCGTCGGGTTTTCGGTTTCGGTTTTTTGATTTGGTTTTCGGTTTTGGAACGAGAGAAGGCGGGCTCAAATCCCAGAAGGGGAATTACACTTTTTGGCGCTCTAGTTCCTCGGAACTGAGTGCTTATCAATTTGCCCAAATGTCTGTAATTTTTATTTAAGATGCAGTTTCAGCATTAAAATCCATCGATATCATTTTCAACTCCAACAATACTTTCGGAGATATGATTTTTCTAAATTTCAATAATGAATCGTACGTACTTCTATGTTTTCACAGAATGCTATAATTATTCTATCTAAGCTTTATTATATGATCTGTGTTCATACTCGTACATTTCATCCTGTTCTATAAGAAAGAGTCAAATTCAGTTCAGCTATTTTAATTTGATTTCTTCCATGGTGCAGTTTTCATTCTCAGATTGCTCATTTAATCTTGATAAATAAACTATTATTTGAATTTAATTTACTTTATGATGCAGTTCTTTCATAAGAATACATTGATTTAATTCCCAACTCTGAGAAACCAATACTTTCGCAGATATAATTTGTCTGTTTGAACTAGAGCGCCAGAAAGCTCCTGTTCACAGGGCTTGTTTTTAAATAGATGTAAGATATTTTAGTAAGAAAAAAATGGAGATTATGCTCCAACATAATATTAACAAGTCCCCACAACACTGAAGAAGAGATAAATCAAGGCGTTTATCGCAACCTCACCAGCTGGTGTTGAGTGAGAGGTTTAATTTGCATCAAAAAGCGTTGCCTTTCAACGCCGCTTAGGATGTTGCAGAAAGTGTAGATAAGGTATGAGATCTCTGAAAGTTCCGGAACATATATCCCCATATTCTGCAGGGTGAAATGAACTGAGGAAATTGTACCGGCGTTGCACCTCTTGTTTCTCGGGGATAAAATGATAAATTGTCATGTCCACTCAATTTCAGATAAAGCATAAAATTCCCCAACGAATCGAAAAACATGATGGGTTCCAGCAGAAACCGAACTTGTCGAAGAAAGAAAGTAGATGTGTTGTGACATGGAGACGAACCACACAACTAAATACTTATGCAGTCCCCATAGGTAAAACAAAAATAAAGTATTGGTTCCTCAGAGTTGGGAATGATATAAATGGATTCTTATGATAGAACTGCATCATAAAAAAATTAAATCGAAACGTAGGTCTATGACTCACCTCGTTTTTGCGCGTTTGTTCTGGGGAACATCGCGTTATCATTCTGCCCAAATGTCTGTCATTTTAAAATTTAGACATGTAGACAGTGTCCCAGTCTGTAAGATAGGGGGCTTATGTGATAGGGGCTCAGAGATTCCCAGTATCTGATTTTATCCATCCGTATACCAAATGGATGACATTTTGGTAATTTGTAATACAATCAAAAATGACCAATTACGAACATGCATGGTCCTTCGAGCCGGAGTTAGTTAAGTTGGGAATGTAAAATTGGAGAGCTGTTGAGCAGCAGTAGTTAACTAACCAACAACAACATGCCCAACCTCAAATTTCCCTACCGAAATAAGAATATATCGCATACCGTCCGGCCGGCCGTTGCCACGATAACTTGAGAATGGAAAGAGATAGCAACTTGAAATTTTCAGGGTAGGTGGCGCGTCCAAATACGACGGACAAGTTCGTTAATGGAGATAATCGTCCCAACGGTTCCCAAGTAATAATTTTTTTTTCAAACATTACTAATCTGATCAAATTGAAACTTGGTGAGTAGTTGTAGAATGAAAACCTAAGGGCGTTTGTGAAATTCTGTGAGAATCGTATTGCTATAAAATTTAAAAGAACTTATTAAAACATATTATTTATGTCACGATAACCTGAGAACGGAAAGAGATAGCGACTTGAAATTTTTAGGTTAGTTTGTGCATAGTAGGCATAATTGGCCGAACGGTTTTGGAATTGCACCCATCCGAAATTTGGTTGTTATTTCCTCAATATCTCGGAGAAAACGAACCCGATCCAATTCAAAAATGGTTATTAGTTGTAGAATGTCAACGCAAACTTCTTGCAAAATTTCTTGAGGATCGTATCAGTAGAATTTTTTTTTTAAATCATTGAAAAAAATTCTATATATCAGAAACTACTCATCCAACATGGCTGAAATTTTGCGAGAGCCTTCAGAACCTAACTCTATACTACCAAGTACCAAGTTTGAACAGGATCGGATTTATATTGTTGGAGATCCGGTTAGCCTTGTGTGAGTTCAGCTGCTGGATGGGTGACCGTTGCCTCGATAACTCTCGAACGAAAGGAGATAGGGACTTTTCAGGGCAATTCTCAGGGTAAGTTGCGCATCTGAATGGGAGAGTTAAGTTCGCTGTTATCGGCCAAAGGTTTCGGAGTTATACCTATCTGGAATAGTTACTCAAAAAATATAGACTCGTACGAATTAAAGCTTGCTAACTAGTTGTAGAATATCGACATGAAGATGTGTGTAAAATTTTGTGAGGACCGTACCATTAGAAAATTTTCAAAAAATTACGAAAAAATATTATATATCTCACGATACCTTGAGAAAGGAAAGAAATAGCGACTTGCAAGTTTTCAGGGTAGATTGCGCATCTGATTGCGACATTTTAGTTCGTTAATTAGCATAATCGACCAAATGGTTTTGGAGTTATATCAATCTGAAATTTGGTTACGTTTCTCCTGTTGTACTGTAGACTGCTCTAGAGGTTCTTTTGCCGGATTCCTCTAACATGTTGATAAGAAATACTGGGTGTGCCATTTGAGATAAGGAAGTTTTTGACCATTATTTGTAGTTGATGTTTGAAAATTAATTATGATCACTCTGTATATTCCAGAGTAAATTTTTAATTTTCTGTATATGGGTAGCTAATATGTATATTCAAAAAAATACTGTCTGTATCACGAGCGTAACTGGTTTCTTCATTAATTTGCTATTTAAAAAACTCCGCCATTTTCTCGTAAATGGTACTTCTAAGGTATAAAGAGATCTGAAGAAACTCATCATAATTTGAGCTTGCCATTCCGTTTTTTAGGTCAAAGACAGGGTGTTACTATTACAAAATGTAACTTTGGTCTTTATCTATGTTTTCGAACACCCTGTATATATGAAAATAATTTTAAATTGTGCTTTAGAACACCCTACACACATCACAAAAAAATATTCTCAAATTATCTTCATTTACTTCCTCAAAACGAGATCCGCGTCTGTGGTGGGCCACCCGGTATAGCACCTGATCCCAAAACATTCCCAGTCCTTAGAGACTTAGAGTATGCTCATTCCCCTTGTTCCCCTCACGTTTCATTACCCTTACGTATTATCCGAAAATGCCTGATTTCGACGTTCCCTCCACAAATTAATCAGTATTTTCTATTAAGTTTACACCATGTTGTGGAAGGAGGCAAGAACAGTTACTGTGGAATGTATATTTAACGAATAAGCCGCAGAACGCGAATAGAAAGGTGGAATGATCTTGCGGACTTATCCCCAACCTGAGATGGCTATGAGCAGTGCCTCGAGCAGTTTATAGAAAGGGAGATTGTGTTTAATTTATCTTATTTGAGTTTTTTTATTATTTTTTTTATTTAATTTGTCTTATCCATTATGATGTATAGACAACGTAGAATCCCTCCTCTTGCTAGCTCGGTGGTACAGCATCGGATTTGGAACCAGAAGTTCGCGGGTTCAATCCCAGTATAGGGAAGAAATTTCCTTGCCATACTGTAGCGACCAAGTCCATTCGAAATAGACAAATAAAAGTCAAAATTTCGCATAGAACTGAAAATTGGGAGAGATGTTCAATACATCATAAGAAATAAAATGCCAAAAGTCCCCATCGATCCCTCTTCTGCAAAAAAAATTATTCAAGGTCAAAAGTGCGACATTTTCTTTTTCCTCGTTTTTCTCGAAAGCGCAAGACTGCAAGACACCTGGTCGGACATAGAAAGAGGGCACAATAGGACACAAGTCATCGTGCCCTCATACTCACCATCAATAATAATAATATTAAGACAAGATATACAGGAGAAAAAATTGGTTCAAGAACTGACGTGAAGTCAGGAGCTTTTGCGCCTATGTTCCATTGTCCATTCTCCTGTATTGAACACTCTTAATCGAATTTACCATGGTGAATTCGATTAAGAGTGTCCAATACAGGAGAATAGACGATAGAATTCATCATGTTAAATTCGATTAAAAGTGTCCAATACAGGAGAATGGTCAATAAAACATACGCGCAAAAGCTCCTGACTTCAGTGCTTGAACCAATTTTTTTTTCGTGAAGTCAGGAAGTCAGGATAGAAAGCAATGATGAAAAAATTAACACATTATTGTCTACTTTCAATTCTTCTTTAGGAGAAGAATAATCAGTATAATAATAATAATAATAATAATAATAATAATAATAATTCGAGAAAAATATTACTGGAATAATGTCATATTTAAATAATCAAAGTAAAGAAAATTATAAGTTTAGTTACTAACATATTGAATGAAATTCAATTGAACTCCAGTAATATTCAATTACTTATTCTTAACCAATAAATGTCCATTGATAGATCTAAAGGTGATGGGGTGAAACATACAGATATATTCTCATTAGTGATAGAAAAACTGGCCTAAAATTCCTCTATACCCATCACGAGATTTAATATCCACAAATGAGCCTCTCACCTTACAAGATCAGAAAGTGTGGTTAATTTAAAGTTAAGTTTTGAAGCCTTCAGCAACATTTCAGCGATATCATCTTAAGAATAATACATAACCTTTCAAAAGTCCCCTCTCACAAATATATTCCTCTGAAGGCACATGGATCTCTTGAAGAAGAATGGCCTTCTCTATTTCTCAAAGATATTCACTATTGTTCATAGAAATCCCTTCAATATTTAGTTGCCTCCTCCTAAGGAGGATCTCTTTCAAAACCAGGTCTAACCGCTAATGTAGGGCTATCATCTCCCATAGATTTGTGATGAAATAACACGATTTTCCCAAGAACATACGGGCAAAAATATGTCATCATGGCATTGATGTTTTTGAAGGTTCTCACAAAAATACGACGATTCGCATCCAGCTACCGGACTCACAAAATCTGCTCGGTTCTCCAACAATATGGATCCGATCGTGTTCAAACTTGGAACTCTGCAGTAGAGTTAGATAATCACCTGTTTATTCGGGATAGTTAACGGGACAGTGAATGACATTCCCAAGCTAGACAGATCCACTCGTAAAGTGATCAACATGAATCGTAGCGTGAATCCCAACTGCAAGATTCAAAGAATAAACCTTCCACGAATGCAGGGAGGCAGAGGTTTGCAAAGTTTGGAATACCAACAGTATTAACAAAGGTTGGAAATTAAATTAGGAACCAAGGAGCTTTCCCATTTAGGGCTAGTCAGAGAGCTTTGGAGAAGCTCAATATAACTGAAATATCCATCGATCATGAGCTTCCAGGAACACCCGTCATGCCTACAGACCAAAGTGGAGTTGGCAGAGAGATAACACAGGCACAACTGAAGAGACTACTCGAAGTAAAAACCTGTTCTCCTTATATTCCAGGAGTTTGAAAGATCAGGGCCTATCGGAAGGATTATCCTTTTTGAAGTCAGCTGGGCTGAAGTTGGAAACGGAGAGATTTATTATGGCTTGTCAAGATGAGGGGATACATACAGGATGCTATAAAAGAGCATCATGAGAGTGGACACCCGAAGAACGTGCAGAGTATGCTCCAGCTATCAGAAAACTCTTATGCACATCCTGTGTGCTAGCAGAGTCCATGCTCATCCAGGATATGAGGAAAGACACAATGCTGAAATCAAAATTCTATACTTCCATCTGAGGGAGGTTTATGGTATAGACAACGAACCAGTGCTACCATATGTTACTCTGGTGATTGAAGCAGTTTTTTTTTAAATAACAGAGCTCGCATCTACTGGAACTATGCTATTTCGACAACTCGGCAGATCCACGCCATAAAGCCAGATATACTGGACAAAGAGCCACAGAAAATAATGTGGCGATGAACGAAGAACAGAAGAGGGACAAATGAAAGGATTTAATGTTCGAACTGGGGATCCTGTATCCAAGGCATAAAGTCAGAATGGTCGTACTAATCGTAGGATGTATAGGTGGAATGGGAGCAAACTACGCGACAGAATTGAAGATTATTCCGGCCTCTAAATCTCTGGCTGAGATATTCATCAACTGTGAAGGCCGCTTGCAGCTCATCTCTTTCGTTGATGGACGCTGTAAGGGCAGGACGAAGAACTACTCCAAGGAATGTATGAGAGGTTTTTTAGTGAGAAACCAAACAACAACTCAAAAAAAAACGGTCATGAAAGCTCACATATTACTCAACCACAAGTTTATTGCTAAAAACCAATCTACAACACTTACGTTTTACAATACACGTATTCATCGGTAGGCTGAACCAGCTGCGTGAAGGCTGCCGTTGGCCATACAGTCACACCAGCGAATATCCAGATGGTGATAATGGCCCACGTGGCGGCCTTCTTCGAAATCCTCGGTCTGAGCGGCCACATTATAACCATATACTTATCGATACTGATCGCTACAAGAGTATAAGCACTGACGAACACAGCGATCGCTTGCACGTAACTTATCACCGGACATAGAAAACTACCAAAAATCCATCTCTGATTCATGATGGTCACTGATGTGAACGGAACACAGAGCGTAGCTATCAATATGTCGCCGATGGATAGGTTCAGGATGAAGTAATTGGTGACCGTTCGCATCCTGGGGGAGGCTAGGACGACGTAACACACGAAGAGGTTTCCCACGAGTGCGATGACAAAGATGATGGAGTACATGGTGTACCAGGCTGTTTTGTATAAAGTGTCCACTTTACGCTCGCATGTGAAGTTGTCGTTTTCGTCGGTGAAGTTGAAACGGATGTAATCGAGTTCGCTGGTGGTTAGTTCGAGGTGGGAGGCTACGCTCGTCGAGATATTCATTTTGTTCTATGATACTTCAGATTCGTTGAGTGTCAGTCCTTGTTTCAATTCCAGTTAGCGTGCCTGCAAAAAATAAGAAATATATTCCTCATGTGAAATTGGATATCTGCATTTATTATTTGCTATACTCATTTTAGTATTAGACTAGTAGCCAGTAGATTAAACTTTGATTTTTTTCGCGTGAAAAATGTATTAGTTGTTATAGCGCCTAACATGGGGCATTGAGAATATGTGATCTAAACTGATTGTGGTTAACAGTTTTGATCACTTTAAAGCGGAGGATATCGTAGGAATGACTCAAGTCAAGAACGAATTTATAGGGAGCTATTAGACTTGAAATATGTGTCAATTCTATCATGGTGAATATAAAACAAACGTGATGAAGAAAAATGTGGGAAAGCCCTCTGAATGACATGAATGGATTTTTATGATAGAACCGTATCATAGAAGAAATTAAATTAAAAAAAAGAGGGAAATCCCTGTGGCAGGAGCTTTGGCGCTCTTGTTCAATTTTTGACAAACCATATATCCGAAAGTATTGGTTTCTCAGAGTTGGGAATTATATCCATGGATTCCTATAATAGAACTGTACCATAACTGCAATAATTTATCCTCGTGGAATGGGTTGTTGCAACTTACACTCGGTCCATAGTTTTCACAACTCGAAATACCTGAGGGGAGTATCATCGGAATGTCTAGAGCAAGGCTGGAGACAATCATAGCCGATTGTCCATTTATTCCTGATATTTGAATAGTTATAGACTGACGAACAAATTATTTTAATAGTTCAAAATATATTTATAAAATACAATCCTCTTTTATTATTTTTGGCGCTCTTGTTCAATTTTCGACAAACCATATATCCGAAAGTATTGGTTTCTCAGAGTTGGGAATTATATCCATGGATTCCTGTAATAGAACTGCACCATAAAAGCAATTTAATTCAAATAATAGTTTATTTATCAAGATTTAATGAGCAATAATTTATCCTCGTGGAATGGGTTGTTGCAACTCACACTCGGTGCATAGTTTTCACAACTCGAAATACCTAAGGGAAGTATCATCGAAATGTCTAAAGCAAGGATGGAGACAATCAAGGCAGATTGTCCATTTATTCCTGATATTTGAATAGGTATAGGCTGATGAACAAATTATTGTAATAGTTCAAAATACCTATATTAATAAATAATGAAAAGAGGATTGTTCTCTTTTCATTATTTGATAGTTCTTACCACTACCACATTGATTCTGTATTATGAAGCTTAACTCAAGAAAGAATATTTGATACACAAATGTAGATTAATATTTCAGCATTTTTTTGGTAGCAACATTATAAAAAGTTTGTATAATAAGAACATGTCTCACTACTTAAGGAAGTAAAAGGTAATATTAAACTCGGTGGTCAACGAATAATGATTCATTATGTTGTTCTTTCCTATTGCCTTCATAAACTACATCATTAAAATGATCCAATTCTAAATATTCTGAAACATCATCTCCAATATTTGTACATAAATGATTCAATATGCAACAAGTCAATATAATTTTAGGTTTCAAAACAGTCCTGTACAAATTCAAAAATTCAAGACGCGAAACCTTGTTTTCCTACACAAAATATTTTCAAAATACTAATTATATAAATGAACTAGAACATAAGTAGATATGACGTCTCTTATAGGTAGATAAGATGACATGAATGAATAGTGAACACAGATAGAACACAGACAGGTAGAATTCGCATTCTGTGAAAACATAGAAGTACGATGTATTATTGAAATTTTGAAATATCATATTTCCGAAAGTATTAGTTTGTTAGAGTTGAAAATGATATCAATGGATTTTTATGATGGAACTGCATCTTAAAAAAATGGAATTTGTAATAAAAAAAATTTTTTTTTGTCGTTACTTCGAAACCAACATACCGATTTTGACCAATAACGAACTTAGCCGAGATATTTATCTCCCAAACCTATTCTGAAAATTTAAACAGTCTTGCTCATTCCGTTCGGGAGATATAATATATCTGTCCGGCCGGCCCTCCGCTAACACGATATTATCGTGTTAGCGGAGGGCCGGCCGGACAGAATCGATTTTAACCCCGGATTTTTGATCAGAGAGTCAAACCAAATCGTTAAAGAATATTATCAGCCAAAAATTCGAAAATTACAGACATTTGGGCGAATTGATAAGCACTCTGCTCCGTGGAACGAGAGCGCTAAAAAAGGGGTAAAATGTGCTGGATAATTAATCAAATAACGGGTAATGATGTTGATTCAATTATGCCCACTTTATATGTGTTGATCCCTTGTTACATTACATTACTTGATAGAGCAATTTGTTTGTATATTCTGTATATTTTCAACAAATATGAATACCGTGTCGTTTCAAATTTATTTGAGTGCTTCGGAATAATAGCAATAAAACATTGCTATTATTTGATTGAATAAATGGATAACAGATAGTACTCGAAATGGTTTTACCATAATTACGTAGATCAAAACAAAGCGAGGAAGTCTTTCACCCCAAATATTTCCGGTCGGACATAAACGAGTGGGGTTGGCAATCGTGACAAACGATGTTTTTCGCACGATTTGCTCGATAAGGGACCTTCAAGTTCAATTGGATATGTTGAATTCTCGGAGGAAGTCACGGAAACCATGGTACAGTCCATCAGAAACCCACATTTCAATTAATTGCGGTTTATATATCGTCCTGTCACTTCCTGTCAATTCTGTCTATGATGAGTTATGGGATTGTGTTATATCTGTTGTAAGAGGGTCCCGATGTGCCTTTATTGATATACTGATGACAGGACTAGTATATTTCTCTATGCAGAGAGCAAGATGCATAGAATAACAAGGTGTCGACACTTCCTGCTAATTCCTGTTAACATTTTCGGCCTAAAAACGGACCTAGAACTGTCGAATCACGTACTTCATGTATTACTTCACTTTATTAACGATGGTGCCGCTAGAGTCGATTTCGAAGATCATGAGAAGCGAATAAATGAAAACTGACAAGCGACAAAGTTCACTTTCCACCGTTGCTAGTTCGTAAATCCAAATTAAAAGAATATAACGAAGCAGTTTATTGAAAAATCAATTCACTTTTTGATTAATCAGACATCTGTTCGGACATTATATGTAAACCCCATTTGTTTGGAACAGAAATTTCATCTTGCCAGGACATAATGAGGACAAATATGGGATTTATCAGTAAAGCAGTTTAATTGAACATTTTGAATGGAACTGTAAATGAAGAAAGCTGTGAAATCACTTTTTTTCCATTACAAAAGATCACATCCAATGTAATTAGTAATACCTCTAAATAATATGTTATTATTTCGATATCATATTTTTATTCAAATGTATAAATTACGTTTATTATGTAAGGCTCAATTAAATTGAGCATTTTACTTATTATAATTCGATGTATAATTTGAAACTTCATCAAAACATTCTCATGTATACAGCATTTTTTCAGTCACCCAATACCCCTTGACAATTTTGTATGTTCTCAGCAATTCGATTGTAGAATATATATACTGATGAAATATCGAAAAATGATTCATTAAATTGATAAACTAACCAAATAGAGGGTAGTGCACCACGTTTCAATCTTTTATTCAATATTTATTCGCTAGAAAAATGTTTTGAACAAACAAATGTTCTAATTTTCAATACCCTACCACTACCACAAGCCAGTTGCCATTCTTGTCGTGTAACAATATCCTCAAAACAAATAATATTATAGTATAAGAGCGCCAAAAAATGACGCTTTAGGAAAGCTATTCAACTTTGATGAAATCACACTGTGTGGTTGCTCTGAACTTTGTTCTCTGCTAGTCCTTTCATCGTTGACAAATAATATTGTTAGTTTTCATAACATGTCATTTCATTCCTTCTCAATATATAACTGAATTGTATAATGGATATAATTATTAATTAATAGTTATACCTCAATGTTTTAACTGTTACAACAGTTTATGTTCATCAAGCGGCTATATAGTAAATCAACAAGTCTTAGCGTTCTCCTATGTTGATTTATTAACAATTAACGTTATCAGCGATCTTTTAATATTATAATCAATACCTAACTTGATACTAGAAATCTGCCCCTGATCCGGTAAGAATAAACAATTGGTAAAAAAACTATATTCGCATAAAACATATTCTCGAAATCAAAATAGTATTTGATTAAAATGGTTCTGGGTACTCGTTCAGAGTTCACACAGCAAACATTTGGCTTACATTCGGCGCGGAAAACAAGGACGTTGAACTAAATACTCAAAATACTAAATTTCAGCAAACGGTACGACTTTGCACAAGAAACTAGAATAAACAAAGATTCAAATTAAATTTGACATGTCGGTTATTTGTCCATAAAATTTCTACTGCCTGCATCTATCGGCGAAAACTGAAGTAGAACAAAATCCTTGTATTTTGACAGTATTTGGACCGCAATTCGGCCGAAAATATGTCAGAGGGTGTCTTCACCATGTATTATATGCATCTATGCAGAGAGCATCGAAGGAAATATATGCTCCAGCCTCGTTGTCAACAAAAGTGTTGCCAACGATTTCCCTAGTTGGATCCATTTAATTCCAATATGTGGGTTATATAACGAACCTAAAATATAGCCCTATTGGGCTCTCTATTTTTCGCTAACATTGGGGGAAAATTCAAATTTATGGTGAAATTCAGACACGTATTCCAGAGCAATCAAACAGAAAATTATCCAGTTTTCCGTATAAAATTCTTAACGATCCCTCCTTATTGAAACTGAACTTTGTTTATATACAACATGGGGGATAACGGGGAATATCAGGTTATGAAATTCGAGGAAGAACAGTCAGGGTCTAGTCGATATCTTGAGGGATAAATTTGTTGAGGCGACCTATACAATGTATTCCATTTTTACTGAGGAAAATATGGAATTGTCGTAATGGGAAATAAAAGCCTAGATGGGTTGCAACGGAAGCTTGAAGGGTTGAAACGGATACAAAGGATAGGATAAACTCGATATTCCTTTGAATTTGGACAATGACGTCGTACGTCGTAGTCTTCCGATTCCCGAGATTTTTGTGCATTTCAAATATATTCCAAAATAGGCCATCTGCAAGTTGAAGTCATTTTTTATTATACAAGGTGATTCATTGTGAAATGCGCATACAGTAAGGGTAGATGAAGGACACAGATGTGCTGCTAAATAACCTATATTTTATTGGTCTATCGTTCTTCATAACCAAGTTATAGATACAGTGTGATTAATACATTTTCCGCAATTTTTCAATTGCTCATAAATTATGAATCCTTCCGTTTTTGTAATTTTTGTTTCGTATGTTCTTTGTCCAGAAAAACGATTTAAAACGGTGCATAACGATTTCACACTGATCTGTGTTCATACATGTCATCATTGTCATCTAATCTGCAGATAAGAGACATGTCAAACAAAGTATGAATGCAAAATGAACAATGAAATAACCTCAGCTATCGTATCAGGTCTTGGATAATCCATATTATGATGGAAATATATACTTTGGTAAGTTAATCAAATTGGGTTCAGAATATCTCCAGTGAAAACAGAACTGGAATAGGCTTAGTTTCAATTGATATAATATAATTATTTTCATAGTAGAAGGTGGAATCGGTTTGGTGGTTTCGAATTAATAATTTTTGTTACTCTTATTCAATTTAATTTCTTTCATTATGTTTGAATTTAATTTCTCTTATGATTCAGTTCTATCATAAGAATCCATTGATATCACAGTCCACAGGGCTTTCCCACATTTTTTTACGAATCGTTTCGAACAGTTCAAAATCGTTTCAAATCGTCCATTCCGAATCGTTTCGAATCGTTCTCAAATCGTTGTTTCCGAATCGTTAGAAACCGTTTGGAATCGTTCTTCCCGAATCAATCAGAAATTCAATTCGCTCTTTTTAAACATAATTTTTAGACAGCTCTGGCAGGAATAACAAAAATTGAACTCTATCGTCCAGTTGGGAAATTAATTATACGAGGTGAATGCATCTTGTAATCAATTGCTCGATAATTATACGATTTTACTATCTGAAAACTGATCCCATGAATCCTCAATTACTTATCTACAACTCGCAGGAAGCCGTAAATAAGTACACTCAGGCACGTACCTAGTTGGGGGGGTCGGAAGGGGAGGATGATCATACCTCCCAATGTTGAACGCAGTCCAACACAGTTTGAAAAAGTAGTTAGAAAAATTTTCGAAGGAGTTGCCGTAAATTCCATATTCAGTATCAGTAGTTTTCGTGTGTAGCGTACAAAAAATAATAGGTATCATAGTATAGCGTTATCCCAAAGCGGGCAGTTCTCTTGATGTTTCAGTTTCGACCGACCGGACTGCTGTAAATCAGATTAAAATGGTAGGATTGGGTTGAAATTAAGAGAAAATGATGGGATGGTATTGTTTTTCTGATGCGCGAAATTGGAAGGCATTCCAAGACCTTTTAACATTTTCGACCAAAATGGGCCATGGGTTGAAATTGAGGGAAAATGATGGGATGGTATTGTTTTCCCGATGTGCGAAATTGGGAGTTATTCCAAGAACTATTAACATTTTCGACCAAAATGGGCCATGGGATATCCTTAGAAGTTTTGTGCATTTATTCAAACTGCAGTAAATCAGATCAAAATGGTCAGATTGGGTTGAAATTGAGAGGAAAATGATGGAATGGTATTGTTTTCCCCATTTTCGAAATTGGGAGTTATTCCAAGAACTTTTAACATTTTCGACCAAAATGGGCCATGGGATTATCCTTAGAAGTTTTGTGCATTTATTCAAACTGATGGAATGGTATTGTTTTCCCCATGTTCGAAATTGGGAGTTATTCCAAGAACTTTTAACATTTTCGACCAAAATGGGCCATGGGATATCCTTAGAAGTTTTGTTCATTTATTCAAACTGCAGTAAATCAGATGAAAATGGTCAGATTGGTTTGAAATTGAGGGGAAAATGATGGAATGGAGACGTTGATTTCCAGTTAGCATTTGTCATCCGAAAACCTTTCATTCTACTATAAAAGTCCAATGGCTAATCTTCTAGAATCCCATTTCAGATAGCCTGATTGAAAACCGTCTCTTCATCTAAAGGCAGATTATATTTGGTACCTATCTCCGTAGTCTGTTTTCTGTTAAGTAATTGAAATTATACTCTGCTCCATTCATCGAGGTGTCTCGAATAAACCTCGTTTTATACCTGATTTAATCAGAGCAGGATAGATTTTTCAACGTGTACTCATTCGAGTTTATTTTAGAAAAGGTTCTATATCAATTATTCTGTTGAAATTATCAGATTTCACTGATGAACACTTGTTCTTTCATAATTCGTATTCCGCTCATTGTAGATGATTTGGTTATTCATCCTTCTGTTGCGATTCCTACAGGGGATTATGTGAAGTACTGGAATCCGGAGTACAGAATACGGAAGTTACACGGTCAGTCTGCCATCAACCTCACCTCAGTTCAGTCCGCGACCTTGATCACGATGACACTGATGCGGATTAATGGACTGGCGAAGCACATTGATATGCATTAATATTTAATCAATCCGGACCATCAATCCATCAGTTTCCCGTCAATCTGATATCAATCCATGATTGATGTGATGCGGGACTGATACCTGATTGACCGTGTAACCTCCGTCTTACAGATAACATAATTTTCAATTTCTTGAACATGAATAATAATAAATGCTCAATTGCTATCACCATAGATCTAAATATAATATTGTATTAGGTCTATGGCCGTAAGACGGAGGTTACTCGGTCAGTCTGGTATCATTCTCGCATCAATCTAACATCAGTATTACCATCAATCTGGATCATCAGTCCACCAGTCTAAGCATATAGCACCAATTTCCCGTCAATCTGACTTCAATCCATGATTTATGTGATGCGAGACTGATAACAAATTGACCGTGTAACCTCCGTCTTACAGATAATATAATTTTCAATTTCTTGAACATGAATAATAATAAATGATCAATTGCTATCACCATAGATCTAAATATAATATTGTACTAGGTCTATGGCCGTAAGACGGAGGTTACTCGGTCAGTCTGGTATCATTCTCGCATCAATCTAACATCAGCATTACCATCAATCCGGATCATCAGTCCACCAGTCTACGCATATAGCCCCAATTTCCCGTTAATCTGACATCAATCCATGATTGATGTGATGCGGGACTGATACCAGATTGACCGTGTAACCTTCGTCTTACACATAACATAATTTTCAATTTCTTGAACATGAATAATAATAAATGCTCAATTGCTGTCACCATAGATCTAGATAAAATATTGTATTAGGTCTATGGCTGTAAGACGGAGGTTACTCGGTCAGTCTGGTGTCATTCTCGCATCAATCTCACATCAGTATTACCATCAATCCGGATCATCAGTCCACCAGTCTACGCATATAGAACCAATTTCCCGTCAATCAGACATCAATCCATGATTGATGTGATGCGGGACTGATACCAGATTGACCGTGTAACCTTCGTCTTACACATAACATAATTTTTAATTTCTTGAAAGAATAATAATAATTGCTCAATTGCTGTCACCATAGATCTAAATATAATATTGTATTAGGTCTATGGCCGTAAGACGGAGGTTACTCGGTCAGTCTGGTGTCATTCTCGCATCAATCTAACATCAGTATTACCATCAATCCGGATCATCAGTCCACCAGTCTACGCATATAGCCCCAATTTCCCGTCAATCTGACATCAATCCATGATTGATGTGTTGCGGGACTGAAACCAGATTGACCTTGTAACCTCCGTCTTACATCTGATGTTTAGATGATCAAACGCTTTAATGCTCGTCTGAACGAAAGTGACATTTAATTCAACCGATCTTCATCAGAGAGCCACGTTCATTGCAACTACCCATAATAAAATTTTTGACATGAAGTCACTAGCTTTTGCGCGTATGTTCTATCGTCCATTCTCCTGTACTGGACACTCTTAATCGAATTTACCATGTTAAATTCGATTAACACGAACGCGAACATACGCGCAAAAACTCCTGACTTCACGTCAGTGCTTCAACAATTTTTTTTTCTAATTTTTTTTAAAATTTTCAAGTGGTATGGTACAAAATTTTACACACGTCTTCATGTCGATATTCTACAAGTCAGCAAGCTTCAATTCGATCAAGGCTGCTCGGAGCTCCAACAATATAGATCTGACTTGTGTTCAAACTTGGAACTTGGTAGTAGATCTAGGTTCTGAAGGCTCCCGCAAAATCAGCGATGTCGGACGAATAGTTTCTGATATCTAGAATTTTTTTCAATGATTTTTTTTAAATTTTGCAAATTTTCGCCTTGACATTCTACAACTAAAAACCATGTTAGAATTGGATCGGTTATTGAGGAAATATAAACCAAATTTCAGATGGGTATAACTCCAAAACCGTTTGGCCGATTATGCCTATAAACAAACTCAAATGTCGCACTCAGATGCACAACCGGACCAGAACATTTCAAGTAGCTATCACTCTCCGTTCTCAGGTTATCGTGACATGAATAATATATTATATTAAATTTTTGTTAAATTTTCTAGTGATACGATTCTCACAAAACATCCTTAGGTTTGAAATCTACAACTACAAATCAAGTTTCAATTCGATCGGATTAGTATTGGTTGAAAACAAAATCATTACTCGGAAACCATTGGGACGATTATGCCCACTAACGAACTTGTGCGTCGTATTGGGATGCACCACATACCCTGAAAATTTCAAGTCACTATCAATTTTTTTTTAAATTTCAACACCCCGTATCTCAGAAACATGTACCTTATTCTGAAACACCCTGTATATTCGGGAGACGGATCTAACGTTCCGCTACTAAAACCATTCTACAAATGTTTAACGAAATAGGAAACGTTGGTAAGTAAGGGGGACATCTTCCTACGTTTTATTCCGGTACTAAAAAGGTTTATTGGCTGTATATCCGGTGTAATTCCGGTCTTAAACTATACACCGTTGTGGGAAGCCATCTCCTAGCGGGCACGTTGTCTTCAAGAAGTAGTATAATTTGGGACAATACAAGGGGAAAAAGGGATTGCTTCCGGAGATACCAATAAAATCCATGATGTCGTTGAAGAGTGTGAGTTTCATGTAGGGAGGTTTGAAATTTTACCAATTTCTTTACGAGCTATTGGTATCACCGGTCATAATAAAATTGATATTGAAAATTATAAAAACAAAGTCGTAGAGGCAGGAGTTCCTTATTACTAGTTTATTTAATGATTTCTACCATAAAATGGTTCGGATATGGACGGTGAAATTTGTCAAAATCATATTGATTTTCATAATTATATCTTAACAAGCTGCCCGCCCCGGCTTAGCACGGTTGAAATGCTGATAGTATATATTCTACAGAATCTCTTTATATACCACGTTCACAGCATTTTTGTCGTTAGACAATACAAACATGTTTTCTTTAGAGGTTACTCTTGAAAGAGCGACATTAATTGGTCATGTGAAAAACACTCAACGCTCAAATATAAGCCTGTAGCGTTGAAAGTTGGACCCTGCGATTTATTGATGGTCATTGTAAAATATATCATTAGCGGAAATTGTAGGCGTTTAAATTGGATCAGTACATCCGATGGTATCAGAGGAATTCGGGGAATCAATTCATCTTCCTGGCTGAGGCGAGCCTCACGCTCTATAGATGATCCCTATCCTGGCACCCCGGTCGGTACCACCGCAACCGCTTTGTCCCTGCTTTTTAAATCTGCAATATCTTCGAAAATTTTCATTTAAATTACATGCTGTAAATGGCCATATTAATCAATATTAAATTCACAATTCATTTAAGGTACTTAGTTGGATAAGGATCACTGCTGTATCGCTTAAAATAGCTTCGTAATCAAGCCATTATTTCTCGCAGAATGTAAAGGATAAAAAATGGTTATTGTGGGTTATCCTCAAGAGATAGACATATACCATCGCGGAGTTTTTTGTAGACCATTGTAAGGTGTACCATACTGTACTACATTATTTTGATCTCCCTCGTAGGGTTCAGCCAGCGTTTGCAATGTAAGCGCAAAAATGTGTTTATTTACGACATCACATTAGAAACCTCTAAAATTATCAGTGTTTCTCCAATATATTATGCATGTATTATACATGTAAACCTTCCTATTGAATCACTCTATCTATTAAAAAAAACCGCATCAAAATTCTTCACTTGGTTTTAAAGATCTAAGCATACATAGGAACAAACAGACAGCGGGAAGCGACTTTATTTTATAATATGTATAATATTGTATAAGGATGAGGATATATAAAAATCAATGTTAATTTTATAACTCAAGAACGGGCTCACTTATCCAAACCAAATTTTTAGGCTTTGTTCGGACTATTTAGTAGATGATTTATGTGAAGTTTGCACGAAGTCGGTCGAGCGGTTCTTCATTTATCAAAGGAAACTCTTTGAAAATGTTACTATAAACGCGATGTTTTTTGTGGATGTTAGGAGGGGGGATTGGGGGAAATTTCGAAAGGGTTTATAGAGGAAAAATACGGAAGTTTCGTAGAGTTTCTCGTTTTCTGAGAGAAAAGATGGGGGTGTATCTTAAAAAAAATCGAGAAAAGTTGAAAAAACGCCGATTTTGGCAAAAGGAGCAAAATTGTGGGAAGAAATTCGGGGGAAAGGTGACGTTCGGAACGACGGTATTTGCGGGAACGCGAAGACGAGTTTCGAAATTAGTCCGTCGCGGAGCCCTTTTGTTCGATTCTCTCTTTCTTTTTCCCGGAAGAACGATAGGAAAATGTGACTTTTCGCGAAAATCGACAAAATTCTGACGTTTCACGTATTTCTGTGGCGAATTTTAACGCGGCTCCTTCAAGGTCGACGTTTTCGGTCCGAACGAGCGACGAGAAATGTCAAATCGAATTTGAATTTCGAACTGAATTACTTGAAAATCTTGGAATCGTCTAGAAAAATGGGTTCAAGCCCTGTGGACAGGAGCTTTCTGGCGCTCTAGGTCAAACAGACAAATTATATCTGGTATTGGTTTCTCAGAGTTGGGAATTATATCAATGTATTCATATGATAGAACTACATCATAAAGGAAATTCAATTCAAATAATAGTTTATTTATCAAGATTAAATGAGCAATCATGAGAATGAGAACTGCACCACATTTTCAAATTTTTTTTTTGACACTTTGCGGTAATCTGGTCAATACAAAACTTCACATGCGTATAAAGGTCATGATTCTAAAATTTGATGCTAAATTTCAGATAGATCGAGTGATCGGTTTCGGAAATATTCATAAAAAATATTTTTACTAAAATCGGCCATAACTCCGAAACCCTTTGATGGATTTCGCCCATTAACGAACTTGTCCGAGATATTTACGCTCCAAAACCACCTTGCAATTTTCAATTCGCTAACTCCTTTCGTTCGAGAGTTATCGTGCCTACGGCCGGTCGGCCGGCCGGACAGAATCGATTTCGCACTCGGATTCTTGATCAGTGAGTCGAACCAAATCGTTTGAGACCATTTTCAGGCGAAAATTTCAAAATTACAGACACTTGGGCAAATTGATAAGCACTCTGTTCCGAGGAACTAGAGCGCCAAAAAAACAAGTTTCGTATGACAATTGCCCAAAACAGGTTTAAAGTACCTACAAATAGTAGGTATTCCATAAAACATGTATGACAGAAGATAAGTAATAATAAAAAATTACCTTGTAATCGATCAAAAATTTCCTGATCTACGTTCACCAAATTTTCTCCTCTCTCGAACTACAGAATTATGCTTTCAATATTTACGTAATATTTTCAAACATTTTCGGGTGAGGTCCCCGTTGCATCGCTAAAATACGAGTATTTCAACCCCAATATTTTTGAAGTTACAATATTCCCTTCTGTCAGTCCCGTCATAAATTGAGAGAACTGAGCATTCGTCTATGGATGAAAAGCAGTCTCACTACGCTCAGATCTCTTACCTCATGTTCCGTTCCGAAATGTAAGACTTTTCTGAGAAAAACTAATTTCGGAGCAAACAACTGAGATTTTTCTCACTTCGCTCACATTTCGGAATACACTTTATTCTCATAATTCTTCGATTGATTACATAATGTCATGTCATGTCATAAGTTGACATTATGACAATTCATACATAGAATAATTATATCAATCTGTGAAATACGATTTACATTGAAATTTTGAAAAATCATATCTCCGAAAGTATTAGCTTGTTAGAGTTAAAAATGATATGAATGGATTCTTATTATAAAACTGCTTATTAAAAAAAAATTAATTTGGAATTTGTTATGTAAAAAAAAAAATTTTTTTTGGTACTCCGAAACCATCTGTCCGATTTTGCCCAATAACGAAATTAGCCGTGATATTTATCGGCCAAACCTACTCTGAAAATTTCAATTCTCTAGCTCATTCCGTTCGAGAGTTCTCGTGCCTACGGCCTGCCGGACAGAATGAATTTCTACCACGGATTCTTGATCAGTGAGTCGAACCAAATCATTTAAGACCATTTTCATCGAAAAATTCGAAAATTACAGACATTTGGGCAAATTGATAAGCACTCAGTTCCGAGGAACTAGAGCACCAAAAATTGGTTCAAGCACTGACGTGAAGTCAGGAGCTCTTGCGTTATTGTCCATTCTCCTGTATTGGACACTCTAAATCGTAAATTATTCCTTAGTAACACTATTTAGGATTTCCTACATGAGTATTCTGGTTTGAGTTCTCGCTGGACTGATTACATTAAATTTTTTTCATAAATACAACTGGCTATTCCATTCACCCAATATTTCAGAATGACTTCTGATAGTTTTGAATTGGACCGTCATAAAAAGATAAGATGGGATTTTAATTTATTTCGTGATGTAGTTCTATCATAATAATCCATTGATATCTTTCCCAACTCTGAGAAACCAATACTTTCGGAGATTTGATGTGTCAAAGATTGAATAAGAGCGCCAAAGCTCCTGCCTACAAGGCTTTCCCACTTTTTTTTCCTGGAAAATCCCCTATTTCCAAAAATATCGTGGCGAACATAAGACCCAGAATAAACGACGTTGTCTTTTAACTCCCATAATACACATCAGTGAGGAAAGCGGATATCTCCCTTCTATCAACGAACTACCTTCATTAGGTCAGTCTCGCAATATAGCTTGGTCAGTGAACCTCTTAATTTGACGATTTTCATTTCCTTCCCATGACCCTTCGCCGACCTAACATTCCCACACCATAAACCTCTCAAATCGACCCTGTCACAATTAATTCCATCAGAATGTCAAAGACACTCAGTCTTTTTAGGAAAACCGCCAGAATTTAATTCGTTCGGTTTTCTTGGCCGCAAGATGTGCGTACTTCGTCGTCTTCCTCATTCAGGCCTTCCCGGCCATTAAAATATGGAAGTTTGTAATCCGTTGAAAAGGGATGAGTCTCTCGCGCCAGTCCAGGAGTAAATTGAGGTAGGGAGGTGAAGGGACTCGCACTTTGGAAGTAATTCCTTCCGAGTTATACATCACGGTGTGCCGTGTAATCCTAGGTTAGGTTTTGTCGGCTATAAATTGACCAAGTAGGAACAAATCCTCTTACCTGAATTTAATCATAACTTTCTATAGGTATACGAGCCTGGAACATGATTAAATGGCAACATGACATAGAGGCATACGCTTTACGTCCTACGCCTACATAAACTCTAAGTTGGTTGGTGAGGTACTGTGAGTTGTAAAGGGTTTTCCAATAAGGACGATATGATTTTAAAATGAAATGAAATAGAAATTATTTCAGATATAAGTAATCATTAAAGGATACTGTGGGAGATATATTCATCATTAAATGGTTTCTTTCTGGGTTTTCTCTCCCGAACTCTGAAAAATATCAATAGAAATAAAAAAATTATTATTTTGTGATTTGCTTCTGCGTAAGAAACACAAGATATTTATCAGAAGCAATCAATCGAACAATGTTGCCTAAAAAATATCAACGAAACAATATCAACGAAGAAACAACTAAATCGTAACGTTTCGGAGTCTATATCAGACTCCTTCGTCAGACGCTTAACGAAAATCTTTAGAATTATTTTGTTGATAGTTATTCTGAAATTTGAGAATTGTGACATTGACAGTATTTGAAAATCATAGCTAACATAGTTTTACTTTGCATAGAAATTTCCAAGTTCCAACTCCATTTCAATAAATTCAGCCAAATATGGTCAATGCCAATTGAGATATTTTCAAAATTGCATTCTCTGTTCAATAAAATACAAGTTGACTCCTTAAGTTTCCTTTTAATATAATCAGGTCCATCATGTGGTCTCCTTGGATTATACATACATGTTCTGCTATTTTTGATTTCTGTATGTCTCTATTTCTCAACTTATTCTTATGCTCTGACTTTCTTACTCCTAGTGGTCTTGATGTTTCTCCTGTGTATGATTTACCACAAATACAAGGAATATTATATACACAGTTTTTTGATTTTTGTTTTTCATTAATGGGTTTTGTCTTCGTTAATAAAGACCTAAGATCCTTTTGTGTTTTGAAGACGGTTCTTATATTGAACTTAGAACCAATTCTTCTGATTTTTTCAGAAAGGCCACGAACATAAAGGATCACATTCAACAGATTGGGTTGCTGTTCTTGTTGATTATTCTGTTGTACTTGATTATTTGCTCTTCTATCTAAATTCATGATTGATGTACATGATTATTTATGAATTGCCTCGGGTATCTATTATCTTCAAGAAATTTTTGTATGAAATCAATTTCTTTATTTCTAATTTCTAGAGTAGAACAAATTAGCTTAGCTCTATCGTAATGTGTTTCGATAACACCTCTTTTCACACTAAGTTGATGGTTGAATAGAAATTTAAATATCTATTTGTATGTGTCTGCTTCTTGAAGACACTCGTTTCGAAATGGTTCGGATACTTAATTATCGAAACATCCAGAAAAGAAAGCTGATTATTTTTCTCTATTTCCAAAGTGAATTTTATTGCAGGTTCCTTTGAATTTATGAAATCGAAAAATTTGCTTTTTCTCTACCATGTTGCCAAATTACACATATATCTCAACATATCGCCACCAAGCTTTTGGTTCCAAAAAATATGTATCAAAATTTTCCATGAATATATTACTCATGACAGGTGATAAAGGCGAATCCATTGCCATTCCAAAATTTTGTCGATAAAAAACATATCCTATAGTTGGAAATAGGTGGTATTCAAAGTTTCAAACTTACATCAAGCATTTCCATAATATCATTAGCATTAAATTTTGAATCCTTAATCACCGAGTCATCATTTTCTAATTTCGTTCGAACTATTTGAAGCGACTTATCGACAGGAACAACGGAACATTATAGTAGTTCAATGTATGTACAATCAATAGCATTTATGTTTTGAATAGCACGTCGTTTAAATGTCCACCTCGACTTCGTAAATTCGACGAACCCAATTTTCGACTATTTTGAACAATACAGCATTGATCATTATCCAATTAAGTACCTTAAATGCATTGTGCATTTTATATTCATCAATATGGCCCTCGACAGCATGTAATTTAAATGAATATTTTCGAAGATATCGCAGATTTGAAATTGACAAAGCGGTTGTGGTGGTACCGACCGGGGGGCCGGCACAGTCAGGATAGGGATAGAAATCGAATACACAGAGCCAGAGAATCATATGTAGAGCGAGAGGCTCGCCTCAGCCAGGATATATGTATTGATTTACCAAATTCCTCTGATACCATCGGATTTACTGATCCAATTTAAACGCCTATAATTTCCGCTAATGATATATTTTACAATGACCATCAATAAATCGCAGGGTCCAACTTTCAACGCTACAGGGTGATATTTGAGCGTTGAGTGTTTTTCACATGGCCAATTATATGTCGCTCTTTCAAGAGTAACCTCTAAAGAAAATATGTTTGTATTGTCTAAGGACAAAAATGCTGTGAACGTTGTATATAAAGACATTTTGTAGTATATTTAGTATCAGCATTTCAACCGTGCGAAGCCGGGGCGGGCAGCTAGTTGTGCAATAAATCGGGCGTAATCTCACGAATGCAGCGTTCAATGTTTTATCTCAAAGCATCAAGTGTTTGTGGCCTGTTTGCATAAACCTTCGATGTTGAATAACCCCACAAAAAGTAATCTGAAGGAGTCAATTCACAGCTAGGGCTTCACACGAGAGCGAGATTTTTCTCGTCCCGTCTCGTTCTCATCTCGGAAAAGCGAGACGAGTCTCGTTAATTTTTTTTATGAAGTTTTTATTCGAAAAAATAGAAGAGGTCCACGTAGAGATCAATATATTTTAAAATATATCAACTCAAGTGACTATCTATGAAATATTTTATTGTAAATTAAAATTATTTTTTCATATTTTCATTTCAACTTGTTAACTGTTCTTATAATTTCTTTTAGTAACGTATCTCTTATCATAAATATCTAACCTTGTAGATTTTTATATTTTAGGTTTGAATGGGTTTATTCAAGATCGATTTTTTACTCTCGGTTGAGTATTATGTCTACAAACTACTGAGTAATAAACGAATATAGATATACTATTGAAAGGGTTTCTTTGGCTCGAAAATTTCTACCTGGAAGATCGTCCTATTTACTACAGATACTTACAGTAAACTTTTCTTATATACGACTCGACCTTTTTCAACACCCACATGAAACAATTGAATACGAAGAGTTTCCAATATAATTACCAATATATTTTTCCTATATTAGGTATACATCGATCGTTCTAGAAATAGACAATTTTTTTAAATTAACACCTTGCGATAATTGAGATTATTTTTCGAGGTGAAATATAATTCACAACCATAAAAACTTATCCCATTATGAATTCAATACTTAACGGACAACTTTCGTCTCTATCTGAACATCTAGAGATATTTATTGTTTTTATTGTGCTTCTTGTAGTGAAGATGTGAACAACTATTGTAAGCATTTGTGGACAAACATATAATAAAACTGGTAAAGGAATGAAAAATTAAGCTATTCAAAGTATCGAAAGTGTTAAGTAAACATTAAAGGATACTGTGGGAGGTATATTCATCATTGAAGGGTTGCTTTCTGGGTTTTCTCTCCCAAACTCTGAAAAATATCTATAAAATAAAAAATTAATTATTTTGTGATTTGCTTCTGCGTAAGACACACAAGATATTTGTCAGAAGCAATCAATTATTATTATTATTATTATTATTATTATTATTATTATTATAGGACAGTTTGGAGCTGAGGCTAAGCCTATAACTAGCTCTAAAATTTAAAAATATCAATTAGGTAATTAGTTGACAGTATAGAAAACAAAGTGAAAATACAGCAGATATAACAAAGAAAGGAAGAGAGAACAACAGCAACAGAAGCAAGATATAAACACGAGTGAATCACAAAACCGGCGGCACAATGGTTCGTTTCAAATAGTCATCATATTTGTTTTTGAAGGTGTTCACTGTCGATGCACCGACGATCTCTGCGGGCAAACGGTTCCAGGCATCGAAAACTCGGTTGGATAAGAAGGTCTGACGAGGAGTGGTCCTGAAGGATTCCTTTTGAAGCTTGAACTGATGTCCCCTCAAACGGTTAGTGTTACGTCTAAACAACGATGACAAGTCTGATCCAAACGTGTTATGTAGGGCTCTATAAGTGACAATCAGGTCTCCCCTCACTCGTCTATCCTTGAAGGTACTCAAGCCAAATATTCTGAGCCGTTCATCGTAGCTTGGTCGATTAAAGCCATATGGAATACGGGTTGATGATCTCTGAACTGCCTCCAACTTGTCCATATCACCCTTAATTGAACAATGTTGCCAAGCAAATAACAACGAAACAACATCAACGAAGAAACAACTATATCGTAACGTTTCGGAGTCTATATCAGACTCTTTCTTCAGACGCTCAACGAAAAAATCTTCAGAACTATTTTGTTGATTGTTATTCTGAGATACGAGAATTGTCAGAATAACAATCAACAAAATAGTTCTGAAGATTTTTTCGTTAAGCTCTTACATTCTTACAGCAGCAATATTGTCAACAGTTCTGCAATGGAGTTTTTACACCGTAAAGGAAAATTTCTCAATAATGCGACGAATAATGGCAAGCATATATAAGTGTGATTAGACCATAGTTTTCGTGAAGTGCGCGAAAAGTGTTTACAAAAGAACGCCTATTTTCGTGAAATTTAGTGACAGGTATAATTATATTACCATGGTTGGTACATTGTTACAAAATCATAACATTCTCATTGATAAACCCTAGGTTTATATTTCGCGAATTTCTTTTCTTGCTTAAAATATGTACGTGCAATACCGCGAAATTTAATATATATATATATATATATATAATAATATATATAATAAAGCGGTTTTTCTTGACAGTTAGAGGAGGCGTAAAATAAGTGGTTATTACCTACTTTCATGCTCGTTAACAAGTAGATCCGTTCTTATAGAGCGAAACAAGTAGATTTTCACGAACATCCTAACCGTTCATTAAATCATAAGTACTTCGATAATTTTCTATTAACGTTCGTTGTGGGATATGATATACGGTTTATGACAGCCTTAATGGGTAGTTCACCCTCTTGATGTCGTTAGAAAATTCAATTCTACTCCATCATACTCATATACAATATAATGAGAGAGCTTTAGAATTGTTTGAAATGAGATTTATTCAAAATTGGAGTTTCATTGCTCAAAATAGTTATTTTTCTACAATCGATATCCAAAGTAGGCATTTGATAACGGAAACGTCATCTTTTGCGAGGAATGTCAGTTTTTGCCCAGGAAAGATAGTGCTAAGATGGAGTCTAGCCCCTAGAAATTACTCCAGAGCTGGAAATCGTTTTAACCCCTTTTGGGGGCCCTGAATAACGGATATCTGAGTTTGCAACGGTTTCTAGGTTGCATTTTCTTCTGTATTTCGCGTAGAACTCGAGAAGTACGTATACTACAAGAAATTTTTCTTTCTTTTTGAAGAACATTACATTTAGCGTCTAATGGCGTTAGAAACATCAAAATTGGTTCAGCAGTTCAGCTGAAATCGCCCGTTAATGATGAGCAATTTTTAGAAACTTGACAACCCTCAACTTCCAACGCTTTTAGGTCGAAAAAGACTGAACCGATTGAAAAATATTATAGAACTAAACTTGTAGGAAAATCAATTGTTAATCAGTGCTTCTTGAAATTCGAAATTCGCCTACTTCAATGCTGAGATATGAATTTTAAGCCGAAATAGTCAAATTTCCGCTAAGGCAGTCCAGAGCAAGAAACTTATTTTCAACCAAAAGTTAACGTAATCAACTGAATTTAAACTCAAGTTACTATAGGTAATTGAGAAAAAACGTTAATAACTTATGAAGATAAAACTATGAACTATTCAAACTCATCTAGACTTTCCTCGGCGTCTAGAATTGTTATAAAAAATTGCTAAAACTTTTCATTCATCAAATTAAATAAATTTTTGGATCTATGTCTCTTTCAATCGACAATATAAATATCATTTTTCGCTCTTAAAACACGAATAGCTATTTCCACAAAGTGATACTTTTCCACACGCATTTACAGTTAGACAAACGACGCGAAGTGGAGTTCAGATAAGTTTTTACCTTGCAAATAACTAAGAACAATTATATCAACTAAACATTTATAATACTCAAAATACGAAATTTCACCAATTATATGTAAAAATATGAATAAATGTCGGTAATTCTTCTAGTGCCAGCATCTATCGGCGAAAACTGAAGTTGAACAATATCCTTGTATTTTGACGTTATTGGACCGCAGTTCGGTCGAAAATATGTTAAAGAGTGTCCACACCATGTATTCTATGCATATTTATCTCCATACCCCAAAATGTTATTCCTTAAACACGAAAATGTCAATGGATTCACAGAAATATCGGTCACGTTCCATAACAAATTCATATGTCACCCGTCAAAAAGAAATCGACCGGGGTCCCAGGAGGACATTTCATGAATAAATTGCGAAGAGCCGAAAAGACCGCTGTTTTACATGCATCATTGGTCCTCCAGCCCCCATCAACACTAGTGAGATCTCGATTGGGGGAACTTAGGACCCTCATTGTTCAAAATCCTTCCACTTCATCATGTGCTCCATCAGGGGTTGCCATCAATCAATCGGCAGTTCGATTGGATGGCCTGGAACACGAAGAGTCCTAAACGGTGATGGAGAGTCCTTATCTGTCGAAATTTCTACAGTTGTCAGCTGAATTTTGATAGACCTTGAATGATATCTGAAGCAGCTCGGCTGAAAGAGACACATATTCTACCAAGTGTTGATTTGTTGAAATTACGTTCGATAAAAGGAGCGAAGCAGCCGTAACATCACTTATCCCCGGTTTCTGAAAGGCTGATCAACACAGATGTTAACTAATCAGACATCAATCTCTTGTTAACCTGTCCGGCCGGCCGTCCGGCCGTTGCCACGATTACTTGAGAACAGAAAGAGCTAGCGACTTGAAATTTTCAGGGTAGGTGGCGCATCCCAATATGAGGGACAAGTTCGTTGATGGGCATAATCGGCCTGATGGTTTCCGAGTAATACTTTTGTTTTCAACCAATACAAATCCGATCGAATGGAAACTTGGTGAATAGTTGTAGAATATAAACCTAAGCACTTTTTGGAGTTATACCCATCTGAGATTTGGTTGTTATTTCCTCAATAACTCGAAAACTACAGAACCGATTCAATTCAAACCTGGTTATTAGTTGAACAATTCCAACGCGAAAATTCCTGCAAAATTTCGTAGGGATCGTATCACTAGAAAATCATTAAAAAATAAAATGGGTTCAAGCCCTGTGGACAGGAGCTTTCTGGCGCTCTAGTTCAAACAGACAAATTATATCTCCGAAAGTATTGGTTTCTCAGAGTTGAGAATTATATCAATGTATTCTTATGATAGAACTGCATCATAAAGGAAATTCAATTCAAATAATAGTTTATTTATCAAGATTAAATGAGCAATCTGAGAATGAGAACTGCACCATGGAAGAAATCAAATTAAAATAGCTGAAATGAATCTGACTCTCTCTTATAGAACAGGATGGCATGTACGAGTATGAACACAGAGCATATAATAAAGCTTAGATAGAATAATTATAGCATTCTGTGAAAACATAGAAGTACGATTCATTATTGAAATTTCGAAAAATTATATCTCCGACAGTATTGGTTTCTCAGAGTTGGGAATAATATCAATGGATTCTTATGAAAGAACTTCATCTTAGCAGAAATTGAATTCAAACATCATAGAAGAATTTAAATTCAACAAGAGTGCCAAAAATTATCAATCCAAAACCAATAGACGAATTCTACCCAACAACGAACTCATCCGAGATATTCATTCCTCAATTCTATGATGAAAGATAAGATATATCTTTCCTCAAATCCACTCCAATGCACCAATATTCCAGTTTTGTTTTTAGTGGAGATATTCTGAACTCAATATTATTAACTTACCATTACCATTCCCATCATCATATGGATTGACCATCGGCATGAAAATATCAACCAACAAAAAGTATGATATTATATTATAATTCTCATATTTCTACGATTGCTGGAATGAATGAATTAGACAACGTCATGTCTCAGGAAAATAAGTTGACATTATAACAATTCATAGAATACCCACAGAATAATTATATCATTCTGTGAAAACATAGAAATACGATTTATATAGAAATTTTGAAAAATCATATCTCTGAGAGTATTAGCTTGTTAGAGTTAAAAATGATATCAATGGATTCTTATGGTAAAACTGCATATTGAAAAAAAATTTACTTTGGAATTTGTTATGTAAAAAAAATATTTTTTTTGTTACTCCGAAACCATCAGTCTGGTTTCGCCCAATAACGAACTCAGCCGAGATATTTATCTTCCAAACCTACTCTGAAAATTTCAACTGTCTAGCTCATTCCGTTCGAGAATAATCGTGCCTACGGCCGGCGTAAGCCTCGCCCCCTTCGGACCTTTCATGAATAAATATTATTTAAACTTATTGAATACAAAAATAAAAAATTGGTTCAAGCACTGACGTGAAGTCAGAAGCTTTTGCGCGTATGTTCTATTGTTCATTCTTCTGTATTGGACACCCTTAATCGAATTTACCATGGTAAATTATGTTGTCCATTCTCCTGTATTGGACACTATTACTTCGAATTTACCACGGTAAATTCGAATTAAGTGTCCAATACAGGAGAATGGACGACATAATTTACCATGGTAAATTCGATTAAGGGTGTCCAATACAGAAGAATGAACAATAGAACATACGCGCAAAAGCTTCTGACTTCACGTCAGTACTTGAACCAATTTTTTTTTTGAGTTATCAAGGAAATAATATTCCAGGTGGGTATAACTCGGAAACCGTTAGGCCGATTATGCCCAAAGTCGAACTCAACTCTCCCTTTCGGATACGCAACCTACCCTGAAAATTGCAAGTCCCTATCTCCTTTCGTTCGAAAGTTATCGAGGCAACGGTCACCCATCTACTGAACTCACACAAGAATGCTCGAATCTCCAACAATATTTAACCGATCGTATTAAAACTTGAAACTTGGCAGTATAGTTAGGTTATGAAGGCTCTTGCAAAATTTCAGCAATTTCAAACTATTAGTTACTGATATATAGAATTTTTTTTTTTTATTTTCAATGATTTATTAAAAATTTTCTACAAATGCTATCCTCACCAAATCTTGCAAACATTTCCGCGTTGGCATTCTACAACTAATAACCATGTTTGAATTCAATCGGTTCAGTATTTTTCGAGTTAATGAGGTACAAAAACCCAACAAATTTCAGAAAATTTCAGATAGCTATAACTCTGAAACCGTTAAGCCGATTATGCTCATAATCAAACTGAAATGTCGCGTTCTAGTGCACACCCTAACCTGAAAATATCAAGCCGCTATCTCATTCCGTTCTCAAGTTATCGTGACAACAAAAATATTTTTTAATAATTTTTTTAAAATTTTCTAGCCATACGATTCGCACAAAATTTCACAAACGTTCTAAGGTTCATATTCTACAACTACCCACCAAGTTTCGATTCGATCGGATTCATCTTGGTTGAAAACAAAATTATTACTCGGAAACCACTGGGCCGATTATGCCCATTAACGAACTTGTCCGTCGTATTGGGATGCGCCACCTACCTTGAAAATTTCAAGTCGCTAGCTCTTTTCGTTCTCAAGTTATCGTGGCAACGGCCGGACGGCCGGACGGCCGGACGGACAGAATCAAATTTGACCTCGAATTCTTCATTGGGGAGTCGAACTTAATCGTTTGAGACCATTTTCGTCAAAAAATTCGAAAGTTACAGACATTTGGGCAAAACTATAACGCGATGTTCCCCGGAACATACGCGCAAAAATTTAAAAAATTCAAGCGTCTGCAAGATAGATCAATGAACAATAATCCGTGGTCCAAAAATGCGATTTTTCAAATAGTGGTCCATTGGTTAATAAACAATTTTTTGTAGCACAAACATTAATATTTCAAGTAAGATAATTGTTAAACTATTAATCTGAGAATTTTTTCCTTTCGTGGAGCTATTTTTCAAAGATCTTAGAATAGATTCCTATTCGAAAATTTTAAAAATTATTAATTTTCGTCTTGTTAAGAACAATTTACTTAAGTGAACACTTATAAAGCTTCAATTATGTTTTCAAAAGAAAACTTTAAATTATCTCATAAACTTTAGTTTAGAACAATTTTATAAACAATAGGAGATTGAAAATCATTTTTAGGTAGTTTCTGAACATATGAAAATGGATCAATAGTAATATTATAAATTGAAGCTTTAAAATTGTTCACTTAAGTAAATTGTTCATAACAAGACAAAAATGAACAATTTTTAAAATTTTCCAATAGGAATCCATTCTAAGACCTTCGAAAAATGGCTCCACGAAAGGAAAGAATTCTCAGATTAATATTTTATAAATTATCGTACTTGAAATGTTAATGTTTGTCTTAATCAACTAATGTTAGGATATTTCCTGCTCTTCTTGAATATTTTTTCAAATTTGAATTTTCCCAGATAGTTTTTGAGATATTGGCGAAAAACCAAACCCCTTTCTTTTTGCGCGCGTGTTCCGCAAGGAACAGCGTGCTATCATTTCGTCACAATGTCTGTATTTTTCGAATTTTTTTTCGAAAATGGTCTCAAACGATTGGGTTCGACTCCCTGATGAAGAATTCGAGGTCAAATTCAATTCTGTCCGTCCGGCCGGTCCGGCCGGCCGGTCCGGCCGGCCGGTCCGGCCGTTAGCACGATAACTCTCGAACGGAACGACTTAGAGCGTTGAAATTTGCAGGGTAGTTTCGTAGCGTAAATATCTCGGACAAGTTCGTTAACGGGCGAAATCGACCGAGCGGTTTCGGAGTTAAGGCCGTTTTTAATAAAAACGTTTTTTATGAATATTTCCGGAACCGATCACTCGATCTTTTTGAAATTTGGCATCAGATTGAAGAATCATGACCTTTATATGCCTGCGAAGTTTTGTGTTGAACGGACGGCCCTAAAGTGGCAAAAAAAATTTTTGAAAATTTGAAAATTTTGTTTTCACGATAACTCGAAAAATACTGATCTGATTAAATTGAAACTCAGTAAATAGATGCAAAAGACCAAAGCAAACAGTTTTGCAAAATTTCGTGAAGATCACGTGACATGAAAAAAATAAAAAAATTACTACTATTTTGCGGAATACTTTGCTTTTAATGCCGAAACATATGTTTTTGAGGTTCATGCTGCCCTTTCCGGGCATTTTCCGTATTGCGCATGCGCAGATGAGAAGTCCTTTAACTGCTGTAGTTTTCGTCAGAGAGGATTGGGGTTTTGGGGTGGCGGATGCTATTCCTCCATAGAATTCAGATCCCTGATGAGGGTCTGCGCATGCGTAGATTAAAGATGCGATATCTTCCGAACCACTAGTGTTGGAGAATCGGAGTTTTTTGTAAGGTGTGTTATTTTGAGAGGACTTTTAGCCGCCAGTAGATTGCGCATGCGCAGAAGAGAAGTGACTATTATTGGGTTGGATGGGTTATGTTGGGAGTGCTGAGTCGATATTATGAGGTTTTGAAAGAATATTCATAGCAATTCAGTGCAAGGACAAGTCAGTTTGGGGGATGTAGCGTTGTTTCCGAGTTAAAGTGTCCGTACCGTGGCCCTGGGGCATATTTTGAAATTGATGTTACTCCTTACAGGCATTTTTCGTTATGCGCATGAGCAGACCATAAGTGATTTAACTGGTGGTGTTTTCATCAGAGAGGATTAGGGTTTTGGGGTGGCGGATGCTATTCCTCTATAGAATCCCTTGTTGAGGGTCTGCGCATGCGTGGATTAAAGATGTGATATCTCCTGAACCACTAGTGTTGGAGAATCGGAGTTTTTTGTAAGGTGTGTTATTTTGAGAGGACTTTTAGCCGCGAGTAGATTGCGCATGCGCAGAAGAGAAGTGACTGTTTTTGGGTTGAATGGGTTATGTTGGGAGGGCTGAGTCGATATTATGAGGTTTTAAAAGAATATTCATAGCAATTCAGTGCAAGGACAAGTCAGTTTGGGGGATGTAGCGTTGTTTCCGGGTTAAAGTGTCCGTACCGTGGCCCTGGGGCTAATTTTGAAATTGATGTTACCGCTTACAGGCATTTTTCGTTATGCGCATGAGCAGATCATCAGTGATTTAACTGGTGGTGTTTTCGTCTGAGAGGATGAGTGCTTTTCCGCTATAGAATCCCCTGGTGAGGGTCTGCGCATGCGTGGATTCAAGAAGCGATATCTCCTGAACCACTAGTGTTGGAGAATCGGAGTTTTTTGTGAGGTGTGTAATTTTGGGAGGTCTTGCAGCCACGAGTATACTTCGCTTGCGCAGACGAGAAGTGAATGGTTTTGGGTTGTTTGGGTTATGTTGGGAGTAATGAGCCGATATTGTGAGGTTTTAAAAGAATATTCATGTCAATTCAGTGCACGGACACAAGTCAGTTTGGGGGAAATAGCGTTGTTTCCGATTTGAATGGTCTGTAAGGTGGCCCTGAGGCGAATTTATAAATAACTATATTCGGTAGATCTATATTAAAATGCGTTCGGATTTGGAGAAGATGCAATTTCGTCCCTAACGGAGGACCCACAACCGAATTTTTTTCTGATCTACGGTAAAACTAACAGCCAAACTGTATTGATAGCTATATTTGTTAAAGGAACTTGAAAAAAAAAAAAAAAGCACTGACGTGAAGTCAGTACTCTTTGGCGCGCGTGTTCACGGTGGCTAATTTGAATTGAATGATTCAAAAATTAACAGTGCTGTATCTAAGCTGCCATCAGGATAGAGTAACAAAGTTGGAAAAGAACACAAGTGACTCTCCTTAGTCGCACAAGCTCCTAGAAGATTTGGGAGGGTCAGTATAATTCTAATCATGTTTATAGCACGCGCGCAAAAGCAGATTGACTTAACAATGAAAGAAAAAGTGTAAAAAGTCAATCTGCTTTGGCGCGCGTGCTATAAACATGATTAGAATTATACTGACCCTCCCAAATCTTCTAGGAGCTTGTGCGACTAAGGAGAGTCACTTGTGTTCTTTTCCAACTTTGTTACTCTATCCTGATGGCAGCTTAGATACAGCACTGTTAATTTTTGAATCATTCAATTCAAATTAGCCACCGTGAACACGCGCGCCAAAGAGTACTGACTTCACGTCAGTGCTTTTTTTTTTTTTTTTTTTACTTAATTGTTTATAACTATGTATAACAATTTTTGGGGGCGGTCTTAGCATTTTCTCAAAAACTATCTACATGCCATTCCGAATCGAATGACTCTTCAATCATAATTTTCGGAGAATACGTAAAAATTTTGACCTAAAAAGGACTTGTTGACTGGACTAACGATCTACTGTCCAGTTCCGAATCGGATCTATTTATTATTTATTATTGAACGTTTAACAATCGGAACTGCAGCAGTAAAACGAATCTGGTTAGAGAACAATTTCCAGTAGAAAACTATATTTGGTGAAACCGTTTCTATTTGAATAATTCGCGTAACCACTGCATTGTTGGAAACTGAAAAAATGCAATAAAGAGAATGGAAAATTGCGCTCGGTGAGTTGTAAATATCCTTTACGATCAAACGTAACATGTTCAACACGAATATCCAATATAACATAATTGATTCTTTTTGCGCGCGTGTTCCGCAAGGAACAGCGTGCTATCATTTCGTCACAATGTCTGTATTTTTCGAATTTTTTTACGAAAATGGTCTCAACGATTGGGTTCAACTCCCTGATGAAGAATTCGAGGTCAAATTGAATTCTGTCCGTCCGTCCGGCCGTTAGCACGATAACTCTCGAACGGAACGAGTTAGAGCGTTGAAATTTGCAGGGCATGGTTGCAGTGTAAATATCTCGGACAAGTTCGTTAATGGGCAAAATCATTCAGCCGTTTCGGAGTTACGGCCATTTTTAGTTAAAACGTTTTTCAAGAATATTTCCGAAACCGATCACTCGATCTATCTGAAATTCAGCATCAAATTGTAGAATCATGACCTTTATATGCCTGCAAAGTTTGTATTGATCGGATGGCTCTAAATTAGAAAAAAAAAGTAAAATATTTGAAAATTAAATTGAAATTTTGTTTTCAGTATAACTCGAAAAATGCTCATCCGATTGAATTGAAACTCAGTAGTTAGCTGCGAAGTACCAATGGAAACACTTGTGCAAAATTTCGTGGGGATAGCATGAGTAGAAAAAATTTAAAAAAATTTTAACTATTAGCGGAATATTTTGCTTGAAATTCCGAAACAAAATATCGGAACGAGTTCAGTTTTGGCACTTCGGTGACGAATTATGACCTCTTGGGGTGTGCAAAATTTCACTGAGAACAGACCACTAGGAGCCTAAAAAAAAAAATTATAATTTCTAACTCCCAAACTCGACAAATTATTTCATTTCGAATTTCTACATGGAATATCTGTAACATCTGGAGATCAGATTTCGTTCCGAAGCATTTTTTGCGCGTTTATCTGAATCAAGTCGATATGTACGAGGGCAACTGATTAAAATATGGACCACTTACTAGCATAGCAAATGAATTAATGCGTAAACGATGTGTGGAATTTTAAATTGGTTTTCAAAATTTGTCTGAACGGTGAACGACTGGGTGTGTTACTGCCTCTTTTGGGCATTTTTTGTTATTCGGATAAGCAGACGAGAAATAATTTAACTGCTCGAGTTTTCTTCTGAGAAGATTGGGGTTTTGGGGTGGAAGATGCTATTCCTCCATAGAATCCCCCGGTGCGGGTCTGCGCATGCGTGGATTCAAGATGCGATATCTCCTGAACCACTAGTGTTGGAGAATCGGAGTTTTTGAGTTATTTTATTAAGGTTTAACATGTTTCGTAGTACTACTACATTTTGAAACTGGTGTATTCAAGCTGTGCAACAAGGTATTTAAATGTCTCCTGTAGGCTTATATCTTGAGAATTTCGAAAAGTGGGTAATTCCATAGGTATGTCTGTTCGTTTAGAAGTTCTCCTGCCGGGTTCTTCAGGTACTTTTATTCTGTTTTCAAATTTTTTCATTATTTTTCATTAAAATTTCAACTTGATTCTTGATATCCGTACAATAAAATAGCATAACTGAGTCTTCCAACCAGTTTATATACGTGAAATATTTCCATAGTAACAACGGACGAAACATTTTATTGAACAGTCGCCAGGTCTTTGAAATTGTTGAATTCACGTAATATCTTCTCAGATGCATTATTATTCCCAAGAAAATTCACATTGTGAAAAATACGTAATTACTACGACTTCTATGTAGAGAGGACAACGTTGCGTAGTTATCTGACAGGAAAATGACTATAACCTAACATTTCAAAATATACACAGTGAAATGTGTCAAAATTTCATGGCCAACCGGGAGACTTTATAAGAGTTAATAGAGTATAGATGCTCTTATTTATATTCTACATGCTGCCTCCTCGGAAATATTCACAAATTTAAATTAGCCGACGATCACAGAAACGTCTCCAGGATTTTCTTAAGCTAATAAATTAATCGGAAATGATTACTGAATCTGTCCTTTATTCAACGTCCCTTTCGAAATATTTACGTCTCCCTTAATCCACATCTCAAACGCCAATTCTCCATGAATTCCCCCTTGCCATCTTGCCATCTAGGTCCTTAATCCACGTTCGTTTTCATCAGAAAATCTGCTCTACTAATTCATAGCGTCGACGATTGTTCGACGTCGAAAGTCAAGGGACCCATCGTAATCAAAATTGAGTTTAATTGTTGAAACGGCATTAGCTAATTGTTGACTCGAGTACTTGGACCATAACTTCAGGGACACCGAGTAGAAGAAGTCTGGTCCGTGGTTGTAAAATTGTTCTCTGCTTCACGACCCACTTCGGTGGTTTACTGAATCATCACAAAGTCATAGAAATAATTCTATTTTATAGGTTTATGTAGCTCTGACGCAGGGTCGTGACACTCTCTTTCCCCCACCCCAAACCCTGTTTTTAGTTCATTGGCATTCTAGAGATGTCACTGCCTGCGCAAATTCCATGATTTCCATGGGATGAGATCCGATAGATGACTCTGTTGCGCGTTCAGAATTACAGTGATTCAGAATGTGATGGATTTGTCATTAATTTCTGAAAGTGTCAACGAACCTTGTTTACAACTATGAAAATTATTCAAATAAATATATTTTTATTGAGTGGACAATTTTATATTATAACTATTCCGATGAAATATGTGTACTTGGATCCATAGAATACCGATAAGATACCTGCACAGATACCTGATCGTTTCTATGGCAGGTAAACCAAATTACTGTTTACTCAGGTAGAAATTGAAGTGAATTTGAATTCGCACCTTCGACCCAAGAGGTTCAGCCAAAATATCGATTGGTAAGTGACGAGCTCGTGTTTGGAACTTTATCGTAAAAATGGGAAAATGGATCAAATGTTGTGTATATGGTTGTGAGGATAATGTTAGCATGAGACATCGATTTCCTAAAAACAATCCAAGTCTTTTTAAAACGTGGATCGACATTATCAAGCCAAGTGATTGGGAAATATTATCTGTTGATTGACCAGATTTATAACAGGCATTATGTATGCCATGCACATTTGGAGACTGTTACAAGATAGAAGGAGGAAGAAGAAGGCTCGCTATGCATGCAGTTCCTACACTTGGTGTTTCAGGTAAGCTATACATTGGCAACAATAATTTGAATTTGTTTTTAAAATTTTTGTGAAATTCTAAGAAATATAAAACAGTTCATCTTTCTTTTGAAGGTATCTCAAAAGTTCTTGATGATGTATGGAACCAACCATCAACTTCAAAAACCGATATTGACTAACTACAAATGTCACTGTCTAAAGGAACGCAAAATATTATGGAGCCAAGAACTCATAAAAGTAAGTGTATAATACTAATGTTGGAGTGATGACATGATTGCTTTGAATAGTAATGAGAGGATCTTCTTTTAAATTTTAAATGCTTGTACATTTTCCACAATATATATGTCCTATACCAAAAATTTTATTATTTATTTATTATTTATTATTATTTCCTCAGTTTGGTCCTGGAGATGCCCCAGTTAAGGATAGTCATGTGGGACAAACGCTAGGATGGGATGGAGCACAGAGCAGAGCAGATTGAAAAAGAATCCTGGCCTCAAATGGTTAGCATATTTGAAGGTGATCTTTTGTCTGGAGCAGTACTGCATTCTCCTTTATTTTATTGTTTTAAACAGGAATCAATTCTTTGTTTTCCCACGTAGCAAAAGTGTTATGAATATCGGTTGTATGGACATCTATATAACAATCCAAAAAACCGATAGCCTACGTAAATCAGTATCAAATTAGTACATTATAACGTCAGTAGCACGGTTACTACGACAAAAGTGGGAATGATTTCACAACATATACAACTGTTGTAAAGTTGTAATTGCAACTTCTTAAGCAACTGATATGTTATAATACCACCATACACTATATAATGTGAGCGAACAAGATATTTGAGTTTTTACTAAGTCAGCTGAGGAAAACCATTTTTCCCATAGACAGCTAGAGCTTTGTGGGTATACTTTCTGTATTTCTGTTTTTGTTTGTTTTATTTGTGTATATATTGGGTTTGGGTGTAATAGGTCTCTTGCATGCATTTTTTTGCGCGCGTGTTCCGCAAGGAACAGCGTGCTATCATTTCGTCACAATGTCTGTATTTTTCGAATTTTTTTTCGAAAATGGTCTCAAACGATTGGGTTCGACTCCCTGATGAAGAATTCGAGGTCAAATTCAATTCTGTCCGTCCGGCCGGTCCGGCCGGCCGGTCCGGCCGGCCGGTCCGGCCGTTAGCACGATAACTCTCGAACGGAACGACTTAGAGCGTTGAAATTTGCAGGGTAGTTTCGTAGCGTAAATATCTCGGACAAGTTCGTTAACGGGCGAAATCGACCGAGCGGTTTCGGAGTTAAGGCCGTTTTTAATAAAAACGTTTTTTATGAATATTTCCGGAACCGATCACTCGATCTTTTTGAAATTTGGCATCAGATTGAAGAATCATGACCTTTATATGCCTGCGAAGTTTTGTGTTGAACGGACGGCCCTAAAGTGGCAAAAAAAATTTTTGAAAATTTGAAAATTTTGTTTTCACGATAACTCGAAAAATACTGATCTGATTAAATTGAAACTCAGTAAATAGATGCAAAAGACCAAAGCAAACAGTTTTGCAAAATTTCGTGAAGATCACGTGACATGAAAAAAATAAAAAAATTACTACTATTTTGCGGAATACTTTGCTTTTAATGCCGAAACATATGTTTTTGAGGTTCATGCTGCCCTTTCCGGGCATTTTCCGTATTGCGCATGCGCAGATGAGAAGTCCTTTAACTGCTGTAGTTTTCGTCAGAGAGGATTGGGGTTTTGGGGTGGCGGATGCTATTCCTCCATAGAATTCAGATCCCTGATGAGGGTCTGCGCATGCGTAGATTAAAGATGCGATATCTTCCGAACCACTAGTGTTGGAGAATCGGAGTTTTTTGTAAGGTGTGTTATTTTGAGAGGACTTTTAGCCGCCAGTAGATTGCGCATGCGCAGAAGAGAAGTGACTATTATTGGGTTGGATGGGTTATGTTGGGAGTGCTGAGTCGATATTATGAGGTTTTGAAAGAATATTCATAGCAATTCAGTGCAAGGACAAGTCAGTTTGGGGGATGTAGCGTTGTTTCCGAGTTAAAGTGTCCGTACCGTGGCCCTGGGGCATATTTTGAAATTGATGTTACTCCTTACAGGCATTTTTCGTTATGCGCATGAGCAGACCATAAGTGATTTAACTGGTGGTGTTTTCATCAGAGAGGATTAGGGTTTTGGGGTGGCGGATGCTATTCCTCTATAGAATCCCTTGTTGAGGGTCTGCGCATGCGTGGATTAAAGATGTGATATCTCCTGAACCACTAGTGTTGGAGAATCGGAGTTTTTTGTAAGGTGTGTTATTTTGAGAGGACTTTTAGCCGCGAGTAGATTGCGCATGCGCAGAAGAGAAGTGACTGTTTTTGGGTTGAATGGGTTATGTTGGGAGGGCTGAGTCGATATTATGAGGTTTTAAAAGAATATTCATAGCAATTCAGTGCAAGGACAAGTCAGTTTGGGGGATGTAGCGTTGTTTCCGGGTTAAAGTGTCCGTACCGTGGCCCTGGGGCTAATTTTGAAATTGATGTTACCGCTTACAGGCATTTTTCGTTATGCGCATGAGCAGATCATCAGTGATTTAACTGGTGGTGTTTTCGTCTGAGAGGATGAGTGCTTTTCCGCTATAGAATCCCCTGGTGAGGGTCTGCGCATGCGTGGATTCAAGAAGCGATATCTCCTGAACCACTAGTGTTGGAGAATCGGAGTTTTTTGTGAGGTGTGTAATTTTGGGAGGTCTTGCAGCCACGAGTATACTTCGCTTGCGCAGACGAGAAGTGAATGGTTTTGGGTTGTTTGGGTTATGTTGGGAGTAATGAGCCGATATTGTGAGGTTTTAAAAGAATATTCATGTCAATTCAGTGCACGGACACAAGTCAGTTTGGGGGAAATAGCGTTGTTTCCGATTTGAATGGTCTGTAAGGTGGCCCTGAGGCGAATTTATAAATAACTATATTCGGTAGATCTATATTAAAATGCGTTCGGATTTGGAGAAGATGCAATTTCGTCCCTAACGGAGGACCCACAACCGAATTTTTTTCTGATCTACGGTAAAACTAACAGCCAAACTGTATTGATAGCTATATTTGTTAAAGGAACTTGAAAAAAAAAAAAAAAGCACTGACGTGAAGTCAGTACTCTTTGGCGCGCGTGTTCACGGTGGCTAATTTGAATTGAATGATTCAAAAATTAACAGTGCTGTATCTAAGCTGCCATCAGGATAGAGTAACAAAGTTGGAAAAGAACACAAGTGACTCTCCTTAGTCGCACAAGCTCCTAGAAGATTTGGGAGGGTCAGTATAATTCTAATCATGTTTATAGCACGCGCGCAAAAGCAGATTGACTTAACAATGAAAGAAAAAGTGTAAAAAGTCAATCTGCTTTGGCGCGCGTGCTATAAACATGATTAGAATTATACTGACCCTCCCAAATCTTCTAGGAGCTTGTGCGACTAAGGAGAGTCACTTGTGTTCTTTTCCAACTTTGTTACTCTATCCTGATGGCAGCTTAGATACAGCACTGTTAATTTTTGAATCATTCAATTCAAATTAGCCACCGTGAACACGCGCGCCAAAGAGTACTGACTTCACGTCAGTGCTTTTTTTTTTTTTTTTTATTATTAGAATCGAGTATTATATCCATAAGAATTCTGAAAAAGTGAAACTGCCGTGAAAATTTTCAATATTCAACGAGGAAACGGTCATTGAAATTTGGTTGCACATAATGGCCCGTCATATCTACTCTCATTCTCTTCTCGTGTCCATTTCACACTTTCTTCCAGTGCAATACGGCCCCCTATGGAGGGCTTCTAGTCGGCATATTGGCTGTAACAAGCAGATGGTACATTTTGATTACGTCAGCCGTTATAGCAATGATTCAGAAGCGTTTTTTTACCTCATTTGAATTTGCTTCTTGATTTACCGATTTTCAATACCGAAATATTCAAATTGTATAAATTATGAAAGTGGATGAGGGCATACATGTTGATCTGGTATTGAATTAGATTTCAGAAAGACATAAACATATGGTATTTCATGTTACATGCAAGAGAACTATTGTTTTAATTATGTTAATAGCTATTTTTTTCTTGTTACTGTTATAATACCTCAACACCGCACACTATATAATGTGGGCGATGATATTGTGAGTTTTACTTAATTGCTTAAAAGTATTTTACGTAAACAAATAAAACTTAGGGCTGCATTAATAGTCGACCCTCTAGATGAGGTACGAAGAACTCGTTTTTCATACCTGATCTTGAGGGCCGACGATGAGTATGGCCCTCTTAAAACTGATTTTTTAGTGTTAAAGTTTTATTCTTTGCATTTATTATAATTTATACACAATTAATTTCACATATGTTCACTGTGGTGAAAATATCAATATATATAATTTATGTGTGATAGTACCTTTTATTTTCCTTCAAATTTAAAAGTTATTCTGTCTTCCAGGCGTACAAGGCCGATACAAACTGGATTGTGAGGTACAATTACCCTTTCAATTAATGGAATGTGACCGAGTTTTATACGAACATGCAAATTTTTTCCAATCTTTAACAAATTCAAGTTTTCCTGTGATTGTAACATTGACATGATTTTCCTCTCTTGTTTGTTTTTAAAGTCGGTTTTGTGCACCGCAATGAACTTGGCTCAGTGTGATTTTTATGGAAACGTTGATTTATTGGAAAAGTAATTCTATCTCATACTTCCTTTTATTGTAACAAGATCTGTCAGACCACTAAATGTATACACCGAAATGTTTGCGAAGTGAGAAAATTCACAGAAGTTTGTTCTGAAATTTGTTCACCTCAGCAATTTCCCCGAAGATTCTTATATTTCGGTACAGAACATAAGTTCTCTTACGAAAGACAAGAATCTTCTAAGAAATTGGTGAAGGAAAACAATTTCAGAACAAGCTTCTGAAATTTTCCTCATTTCGCTCACATTTCGGAATACACATTAAATAAATTAATTTGAATTTCGCGCCAAAAGCGAAATACCGACATAATTTGAATTTCGCGCCAAAAGCGAAATACCGACTTAATTTGAATTTCGCGCCAAAACCGAAATCTGTAATACCGACACATGCGATGTGCCCGCCTCTGGAGAATGCCAATGAACTAAAAACAGTGTTTTTCATGTTACAAGGCCAGTGTCGAATCTATATACTTAGTTATCTGTGCTCTGACGTTTTGTTGACGTTTGAGGCGGATTATGTAAAGTGGGGTTAGCATAGGATATTAGGTTGTTTTCATTGAACTAGATTTGTTTGGAACACAAGGAAATAATTACTTCCATATTCTATGTGCTGAAAATTTCAAGGTTCTAAATCGGATTATTTGAGAAGGAATGACAATTAACGTGAATAATATACCGGGTGTCCCAGTATACCTGTTCCAATGGATTATCTCAGCCATTTCAAAAGATTTGAAAATTTTATGATTTACAATTCGTTCAAGGAACCTTCAAGTGAAAAAAAAAACAAAAATTGAAAGTCACTTTCGGTTTGATCGGAACTGACTCTGACTTCTCTATCTCAAATAGCACCCAGAAAGCCTGAAAGATCTCCAGATTTAACACCGCTAGTTTTCTTCCTTTGGGGATATTTGAAAGATCGCGTGTACCAGACTCCTCCTATTGATTTGGGAGGAAAGGTAATTTTGAGTAGAATTAAAAAAATGCAAAACAAATATGGGGTGCTATTAGATATAAGAAAGTCAGAGTCACTTCCGGTCAAACCGAAAGTGACTTTCAATTTTTTTTTCTCTGTTGAAGTTTCCTTGCACGAATTGAAAATCGTAGAATTTTCAAATTTTTATCTTTTGAAATGGCTGAGATAATCCATTGGAACATGTATACTGGGACACCCGGTATATGTTTTTGTGATTTTTGTCAGTCTACTCCATTGACCTATGTTCTAGGGAAGATCGCGTTATTATTTTGCCCAAATGTCTGTAATTTTCGACTCCCTGATGAAGAACTGTTCGGCCGTTGCCACGATAACTTGAGAAAGGAAAGAGACAGCGACCTGAAATTTTCAGGGTAGGTGGCGCGTCCCCATATGACGGAAAAATTTAACAATGGACATAATCGGCCCAACAGTTTCCGAATAATGATTTTGTTTTCAACAGTTACAGGTCCGATCGCATTTAAACTTGGCGAGTAGAGGTAAAATGCACACTTAATTAAAAATGGGTTCAAGCCCTGTAGACAGGAGCTTTCTGGCGCTCTAGTTCAAACAGACAAATTATATCTCCGAAAGTATTGGTTTCTCAGAGTTGAGAATTATTTCAATGTATTCTTATGATAGAACTGCATCATACAGGAAATTCAATTCAAATAATAGTTTATTTATCAAGATTAAATGAGCAATCTGAGAATGAGAACTGCACCATGGAAGAAACCAAATTAAAATAGCTGAAATGAATTTGACTCTCTCTTATAGAACATGATGAAATGTACGAGTATGAACACAGATCATATAATAAAGCTTAGATAGAATAATTATAGCATTCTGTGAAAACATAGAAGTACGATTCATTATTGAAATTTAGAACTTCATCTTAGCAGAAATTGAATTCAAACATCATAGAAGAATTTAAATTCAACAAGAGTGCCAAAAATTATCAATCCAAAACCAATAGACGAATTCTACCCAACAACGTACTCATCCGAGATATTCATTCCTCAATTCCAGTTTTGTTTTTAGTGGAGATATTCTGAACTCAATATTATTAACTTACCATTACCATTCCCATCATCATATGGATTGACCATCGGCATGAAAATATCAACCAACAAAAAGTATGATAATATTATAATTCTCATATTGATACCATTACTGGAATGAATGACAATGAGACAACGTCAAAGTTGACGTTATAACAATTCATAGAATAGCCACAGAATAATTCTATCATTGAAATTTTGAAAAATCATATCTCCGAAAGTATTAGTTTGTTAGAGTTAAAAATGATATGAATGGATTCTTATGGTAAAACTCCTTATTGAAAAAAAAATTTATTTGGAATTTGTTCTGTAAAAAAAAAATTTTTTTTTTGTTACTCCGGAACCATCTGTCCGATTTTGCCCAATAACGAACTTAGCCGAGATATTTATCCCCCAAACCTACTCCGAAAATTTCAACTGTCTAGCTCATTCCGTTCGAGAGTTATCGTGCCTACGGCCGGACGGCCGGACTGGCCGGACAGAATGAATTTCGACCACGGATTCTTGATCAGTGAGTCGAACCAAATCGTTTAAGACCATTTTCATCGAAAAATTCGAAAATTACAGACATTTGGGCAAATTGATAAGCACTCAGTTCCGAGGAACTAGAGCGCCAAAAACGTATGTGCGCTTTTGTGAGATTCGTATCACTAGAAAATTTTGAAAGAATTATCAAAAAATAAAATGAAATCTAGTTGACAGGCGCATTAAATAAATAAATAACTTACAAGTGTATTATTCTATGCGCCTGTTAATTCGATTTCATTATGTTATTTTGACAGGTATCTTTTTGGCGCTTTTGTTCCTCGGAACAGAGTGCTTATCAATTTGCCCAAATGTCTATAATTTTCGAATTTTTGGCTGAAAATGGTCTTGAACGATTTGGTTAGACTCACTGATCAAGAATCCGAGGTCGAAATCGATACTGTCTGGCCGGTCGTCCGTCCGGCCGTCCGCCTAGCCTTTAACACGATAACTCTCGAACGGAATGAGCTAGACAGTTGAAATTTTCAGAGTAGGTTTGAGGGATAAATATCTCGTTATTGGGTAAAATCGGTCTCATAGTTTCGGAGTAACGAAAAAAAGTTTTTTTTAAATTACAACTTTTGAATTCAAATTTTCTTAAGATGCAGTATCATCATAAGAATCCATTGTTATCATTTTCAACTCTAACAAGCTAATAATTTCGGAGATATGATGTTTCATAGTTTCATTAATACATCGTAAGTTCTATGTATTCCCAGAATGTGAACACAGAATCTGTCTGTGATCACTATTCATAAATGTCATCTTTTCTAGATATTAGAGATTGTCAATTCATAGTTGTTATTTTCTCTTGGAAAGCAAGTATTCGTTTCTTGTATTTGTGAATAGATGCAAAACTATTTTCATGTAGTTTATGGAGGTAATAGGGAGGAAGAACATAATGGAATCATCAAAAGAAATTTCTGTTCGTTGACCACTGAGGTTAATATTACCTTTTACTTCCTTAAGCAGTGAGACATGTTCCCATATAAAGTATTTTCATAATGTTGCTAGCAAAAAAATACTGAAATATGGATCTACATTTGTGTATCAATAATTTTTTTCTTGAGTTAAGGTTCATAATACAGAAAATAATGTGTTAGTGGTATGGACTATTAAATTTTAAATTATGCAAAGATTTCGATCGAAAGACATTTCGATGATACTTTCCTTAGGTATTTCGAGTTGTGAAAACTATGCACCGAGTGTACGTTGCAACAACCCATTTCACGAGGTTGAATCATTGCAGATTGCTCATTTAATCTTGATAAATAAATTTAATGACAATGTTTGAAGCATTAAGGCATTGAAGCATTGTAGATTGCTCTTTTTTTATAAGATAATTTTTTAAGCATTTTTTTTAACGACACTTTTTTTTAATTCAATTTCTTTCATGATGCATTTCTATCATAGGAATCCATTGATATAATTCCCAACTCTGAGAAATCAATACTTTCGGAGATATAATTTGTCTGATCATGGCAAACACACGTACATCATTGAAAAATTATGTGATGCAAGCGTGATTATGTTTGAATTCTTGGTCATCAGGTAATTTAAAATTTGAAACTATGAGTGTTTAAAATTAAAAATAATATGTTCCTACATATACAAATATTTTTGTATGAGAGCGTAATAAATATAGCTTTACAAAATTATTCATTATTGTATACCATTTTGTTTATATACTATAATATTTATTATCGTTATTCAGAATTAAGCGGGACGAGACTAGACAACTGATAACGAGACGAGAACGAGACTTAAACGAGACTTAATTTTTTGGGAATTGGCGAGAGCGAGGCGAGATTTTTAATACTCTCGTCTCCTGTGAAGCCCTATCAGAAATATTATCACTTTCATGTTTATTGCAGAAATCAAATTTAAAAAAAATAAAATCAAGTGATGAGCAAAATTTGGTAGAATATCACTCAGGATTTTCAGACCAGAATCGGTAATTTTGAAGATTAGCATGTCCGTTGAGAGAAAGTGTTTTCATCAGAAAGCAAAACGTCTACTAATTGGATAATATTATTATCCAACATGTCCATCATTTGTTCACAAAAATGAGTTCTCCCATCAAAATCGTCTTCCAAGAGCTCCTGGTACCATGGTAAATTCGATTAAGAGTGCAATACAGGAGAACGGACAATATAATTCACCATGGTATATTCGATTAAGAGTGTCCAATACAGGAGAATGGACAATAGAACATACGCTCAAAAGCTCCTGACTTCACGTCAGTGCTTGAATCAATTTTTCAAGAAAGTGTTTGCTGTTCTTCAAAAAACTCCAAAAAACGTCTTTCTGTCCTGTTGTTGCATCCTGATTGGTTTATCAGGATGTTATGGTTTCGAAGGATCATGTGTTGAGTCCTGATGCTTTTATCAGGATCTAATGTATTTTCGAAGGACCAGAATTATACACCCTGATTGGTTTATTAGGGGGATGCGTGAAGGGGGTATACTAAACTTTAAGCACCCAGTAGTAATCTCGTTGATTACTGCGTAAGTTGTTACTTGTAATAAAATAACAATTACGAGGATAGGAAGTGGTGCAATATTCGAACGCACTTTTAACACAACAATAAAATGTATTTTCTTGTTACCGACAATGTGATAACAAGCACGAAGTATTGTACAATGCAATAATGATACAATATAAAATCTTCCTTCTATATGAAAAGGGAAGAAGAGACTACTAAGTTGCTAACGAAGACAAGGCAATGTTATTGTTTCGCGACAGATCAAGAATAGTAATGAAATTGAACAGTGTAATTGTATATAAAAGCCCAGATAGAAGGAAATATAGGAGGTTCCTTCATCTGGGTAAAAAAGGAGAAATTTTAACAATGATTGGGGGTTCGATCTGAATACCGCCCCAGATATGTTACCACAATACTCTCATTTGTCGATTGCGAAAAAGTAGTAGGAATGCATACTAAATGCACCAATCAGTGAACTTCTAGCGTGTTCAATATTAGAAATTCAAAATCTCGAAGTTCTCGCCCCATTTGGACTAATTTTCACTAGTTGTGTGGATATAATCTATCAGCGAAAGCTGATAAATGACTTTCACAGACTAGTCTTCGAATAGTGTAGACCAAAAGACTCACAGCTCTGGCAATGTGTTAGTTGTTGTATGCATTATGCATTTCATCAATATTTCACAGGAAATAGGTCATAAATACTTCTACAAGGGTTGAAGTATTACAAGATATTTTAATTGCAATTATCTTTTCGTGAAAAATATTAATTTCAAGGGTGAGACCACACATGATAAACTAAACCAGTTAACCCAAAACATTTAAGTGTTACAAGCGAGCTGCTTTGTTTAGAAATACAAAGGAGCGCTTCCCAACATGTGAAGTCATGGGACGCAACACCTCTTAATGGGTTTAAAAATTGTAGTAAATATTTCGCTAAATTTTGGCATGGGGATCCAATAGAACTTACTATTGGTCTGGTGGAATTAGAGGTTTGTGTATTTTTGGAGGTCCATATAAATGTGGTGGCTTACTGTAATATGGCATGAGCTTTTTTCTGTCTATACGTAAGGGTTTTTGAATGCTTTGATAAAATGTTTTTGACTTTTCTTTTTGTTATAGAAATGGGATCTACATTGATTTTGGTATATTTGTTCTTATCGTTAACAAATATCCAAAAGTTTATTATTATATTAATTTCAATCCAGAATGACTGTAGCGTTCCCTTTGTCAGCAGGTAAGATTTTAATATTGTTATCTTTTTTAAGTAGATAATAGCTTGTTTTTCCATATAACTTAGGTTTGAAGTTGTTTCGACTTTTGATAGGCATCTCTAGTAACAGAGATATTTTTCAGAGCTTGGGAGAGAAAATCAAGGAAGAAACCTTCTAATAATATCCATTTACTTAATACAAATTTGCAAAAACTGATTCCTTGTTCAAAACGTGATCGCAATGGTCGCATTCAGCGGACGAAACAGTTGGGCAACCGTTACCAAAACGTCCGGTGGCACATGCCCTACGAACTCAACACGTTGTGGAACGGAGGCTATTTATGGAGCACATTTGATTTGTGCTAGGTAGCGGTAGCGTAAAGTGGCTGAGCGCTTCGTCCGCTGAATGCTACCAATAATTAGAATTAATGTGTATTCCGAAATGTGAGCGAAGTGAGAAATATTTCTCACAACAATTTCTCAGAATTCTTATATTTCGGAAAGAACACGAATTAAGATCTGAAAGAAATGAGACTGCTTTGCATCAGAAACTTAATGGCAGGAGGTAAAATTATAGCCTACAAAATTTAAAATTGAGCCTTATTTTGGAATGCACATCTTTAAAAAAATTGGTTCAAGCACTGAGGTCAGGGGCTTTTGCGCGTATGTTCTATTGTCCATTATCCTGTATTGGACAGTCTTAATCGAATTTACCATGGTGAATTCTATTGTCCCTTCTCCTGTATTGGACGCTCTTTATCGAATTTACCATGGTAAATTTATCGAATTTACCATGGTAAATTCGGTAAATTCCTGTATTGGACATTCTTTATCGAATTTACCATGGTAAATTCGATAAAGAGTCTTCAATACAGGGTAACGGACAATAGAATTTACCATGGTACATTCGATTGAGAGTGTCCAATACAGGAGAACTGACAATAGAATTCACCATGGTAAATTCGATTAAGACTGTCCAATACAGGAGAACGGACAATAGAATTCACCATGGTAAATTCGATTAAGATTGTCCAATACAGGAGAATGTACAACAGAACATACGCGCAAAAGCTCCTGAGTTCACGTCAGTGCTTGAACCAATTTTTACAGATTCTTTCTATAATTAATCTAATTCTAATCGGAGCAATGAGGATTATTACCAGAAAAAAAAATGTTATTGGAAAAATGAATGGGAATCGAGAAATTGCTTATTATGGTGATTTCTGGCGATAAATTTATCGCTTCAGGGCATCGCAAGCGCTTTAACATTTCTGAGGTTTTCCGGGACACTTTAAGGTTGAAAAATCATCAAGTTATCCAAGTAAAATAATACAATATATGGAATATTTTTCAGTTTTCCAGGACTTTATTGCTTTGATTGATGAAAATTCCGCGGCAAATCATCGTATAGGTTTTTTAGTTGGATCAAATTAAAGGGCATTACATTCCTAAAAAACTTACGGTGGAATTTGAAAAAAAAAATTTGGTTTCCCCTAAGCCTTTTTTACTAGCAGCTAAATTTATTTTTTTTCCGATGGTATTATCAAGATTGCTTCGAAAGATTAAAAATCGTCTGTGCCTAATCTGAAAACTATAGACACTTGAAGCTACAATTCGCTCATCTTCTTTTCCTGTATGATAATTTACCTCCGCTGTTGAAAATCACCCAAAAATTTGGAAACTTACTTCATATCCCTTATTTTTAAATTAAAATATATCAGCTCCTCACTATATATCGAATTAAGAAAATATTAAAGCAGCATTCAAATTTGCGGCGGTTCATAATTATATACCTATTTTTGAAATGAGAATAGAAAAATACAATATTATCCGCATTATATTATTATCGCATATTGGACTAGCCCATATGAGTTCAAACAAAGCTCAAGTAAGAAATGGAAATAGAATGAAAATTTTTATTGCATCCTTGAAATTTTACGATCCTAAACCTCGACTCCCAATGAAAATTTTTACGATTATTCTACGCATTTTTCACTATCCTTCAATAGAGAAAAAGCAATAATTATATTTATAATTTCGGCTAAATCGAAAATGACTCACGTGTTCTCTCACATTTCCCGCCTAAAAACGGTCCCAAAAGAATAAGAAAGTCTCATCCCTCACTAAAAACTTTCCCAAACATTCGAACAGGTGGTTTTCGAGCGCAGTTTTCCCGCTGTTCGTTGTTACCGAGACAGTGAGCGCGCTACTGTCGAAATTTCACCCCGACCAAGTTGATTTCGCGAAAATCGTAAATGCGGCGGCGCATGCGCACCACCCCCGAAATTAATGAGTATTCAAAATGTCGAATTAATATAATCGAGACGAATTTTCTTAATTTGGGGAAGAAAATTCCTCAGTTCTCTTCCGAAATTAATCTTTTCTGTGGAGCTCGGGAGTTTTAAGTGGGATTTTTCAATCTTTAAGGGTGCTCAAGTGGCTGGGTTGACTTTTCAAGGGCTCGGGAAATCGGGGAGGTGGAATTTTCTCTGCTTTCAGAGCATATTTTGATGAGCAATTGAGACTCGGATCATTCGAAGTAGAAAGATTCAGAATTAATGGGGATGCGTAAATTTCTATGGTTCAGTGGGGTGAACTCGTGGATACAGGGTGGATGGTTAATGATGGTACTGGTTGATCAGGCAGTGAACCACTCTTATACCCTTATTACACTATGCCTTTTTCATGTCTATATTTGAGCCTATTTTCATGGCTATTTTTTGGTTGAATTTCCCCCCCAACGAGTTGCACTATTACACCGCGCTTTTTTCGCGCTTGTTTCAGGCTGTAACTTCGGAGCTGCAAACATTGAAAAAATTGACATATTTACCTCAAGTTCTTGTTTTGTTCGTATATTTTTAAAACAAAACCATAATGTCTTAAGAATGTCTGAAGAAACGTTTAATATGCTACTGCATAGAGTGCAAATTCACATACAGAAAAAATGCACTGTAATTCCAGAAAGCATTTCTCCAAAAACGAAATTAATAATTACTTTGCGATACTAAGCTACTGGTGAAAACTTCATATCACTCGGGGATAGCCATCACAGATTATCTGGCCTTCGTAAGTTTAGTTAGTTTACCTACTCAGAGTAATAAACATAAATTTATTATTGAATTTACGAAGGCTGCGATTCAAAGCATAGAATAAACTAGGTTATGTCAAAATGTCATTCAGACAGATAAATATTGTGTTGGTAGACATGACATTTCGAAAAAAGGCTTGAAATCCCCACGATTCAGGGGGAACAAATAGAACCAGTTCTATTTATTTTCAAGCCTGAAACAGTCTACAGAATAGTCCCGGGCGCATGCGTATTTCTTCAAAATTTCAGGCGCAGTCAAGCTGACAAATAGGCACGAAAAAGGCATACCACCATATCCTCAAAGCATTCAGTCTCCGTTAAGTCCTAACTGAGGTCCTCAGTTAAGGATAAATATGAATCGCAACGTCAGTTAACGTGAAAATTAACGTGAAACAGGCCAGTTTCACCACCGTTAAATACGTTAACTGAGGTCGCGATTCTTATTTATCCTTAACTGAGGACCTCAGTTAGGACTTAACGGAGATTGGATGCTTTGTGAATACGGCAGTTTGTGTAATAAGGGTATTAAAATTGGATCGACAGCATATTCGATATCCAACTAAAATATTTTCGGTGTTGCCGCTATTGAAGGTCGGGAATTTTAGCACACTCGTTCATGTGATCAATACAGAGTCTTCAAGTTGTACATTAATTTTAACCATAGATTCCTCTCATAAAATGAAACACTTTTTGGCGCTCTTGTTCCTCGGAACTTATCAATTTGCCCAAATTACCGTCATTTTCGAATTTATGGCTGAAAATGATCTTAAACGATTTGGTTCGACTCACTGATCAAGAATCCGTGGTCGAAATCGATTATGTCCGGCAGTCCGTCCGTTAACACGACAGTTGAAATTTTCAGAGTATATTTGGGACCTAAATATCTGGATTAGGTTAGGGAGATGAATATCTCGGTTTATTTCGTTATTGGGCAAAATAGGCCAGATGGTTTCGGAGTAGGTACCTAACGAAAAAAAAAATTTTTTTGTTTAAGTAACAAATTTCAAATTCAATTTTTATTCAAGATGCAGTTTCACCATAAGAATCTATTGATATCATTTTTAACTCCAACAAGCCAATACTTTCGGAGATATGATTTTTCGACAATTTCAATAATGAATCGTACTTCTATGTTTTCACAGAATGCTATAATTATTCTATCTAAGCTTTATTATATGATATGTGTTCATACTCCTACATATCATCCTGTTCTATAAGAGAGAGTCAAATTCATTTCAGCTATTTTAATTTGATTTCTTCCATGGTGCAGTTCTCATTCTCAGATTGCTCATTTAATCTTGATAAATAAACTATTATTTGAATTGAATTTCCTTTATGATGCAGTTCTATCATAAGAATACATTGATATAATTCCCAACTCTGAGAAACCAATACTTTCGGAGATAATTTGTCTGTTTGAACAAGAGCGCCAGAAAGCTCCTGTCCACAGGGCTTGAACCAATTTTTTGACTGAAAGTGTTTTTCATTCCGTTTATTCCAATCCATACAGGAGAATTAATTTTCTAGAATCCTACTACCTTCTCCATCGAGTTGAAAAAGTGCATGTTCCCGAACAACCAGCGCTGAGCGCAATCTTTCATGATATCTCATATGATATTCTCCTTGTTTAATCAGAACTGATGAATTGAAAATTATTACTTTATCGTATGCATTGATATTGACTTCAATACGCTCTGAGAGGACAAAGAAATGGTATGAAAGCATACGGATCCAGTGGATTACTTGTGTTATTCCGCCCACTGAATCAAAGCATCGATTTGTTGGATATACACGATTAAATGCGCGGTGATAAATGAGAGAGAACTCCTATAGCCCAGGGCTTTATTTTTCGTTGCGTGGCTGATTTCTAATATGTGCTGTTTTTCAATTGAATGATTCCAGGAGAACCCTTTTATCTCACAGTGAACCTGCGGCGAATAATCTGTTCGGAGAATAGAGTTTTCAGAGCTCGTTCGCTTGAAATATGTATAGTTAGCATACCTACGCGCCAGGAATAGTTAGGGGCTTAGTGTTACTGGGGTGTATTTGAATATGATGTACTGTGAAAGCTCGCATTGAATCGATGAATACATTGGCTAATAAATTTCCTGTCTATTGAAGAAACTCTGTTTTTTCGGGTATCCATAAAGAACGATACTTTAATTCCAGCGTTTCTCTAACATTTCGAAATCTGAACACGTCCAAAGCTTTTGATCAGGTCTGGCATCAGGATCTTCTGAATAAGCTGTGTGCGCGTCAAAATTATGGAACAAATTCATTTTCTCAGAAGAAAAATATTTGGCAACAAAATCCTGAAACAGGTCAATTTTTGTTTCACTTTTACCAAATTTTTTTTGAAGGATTTTTGTTGCACCCTGTGCCATCTCCATCAACCCTCTAGATTTTTTGAATAGGGAAAGTGGGTCACTTAAGGAAAAACTAATTGTATATTCGTGATCAGCGACCTCGATTTAATTAGACACGAGCTCCGTATCGATATACCATGAAAAAAATTTTTTGGGTCAGCACTTAGAAATATTTTTGACCCGGAATCGAAGGAAAATTCTTCTTTCCCGTCCGAAATCTATGATTTTCACATCTCGATAACCAAATTTTGTACGATTATTGGTCGGTGGACGACGTTTAGATTTATGTATCTATTTCCTCTGTATCTCTACCCGTTCGGAAAATATTAGGAAATGAGTGAATCCGTCAAACGGCAAAAAGTTTTCTCTATTATCTAACCCGTACAAAAATCTAGAATTTTCCGATTAGATCGCCATGGTTTTGGCTATTCACTAAATCGAGGGCGTAGATTCCGAATCTGTAATTAGTTTTTCCGTATCTCGATTAATTTTGGTAATATGGCGAAAAATACGACTAATTAGTCCATTTTCCGGAGGTAGGGCCAGAAATTGCGACTTTTTTCGTCATTGCTCCGAAACTAATCGAGATACGGAAAATCTAATTGCAGATTCGTGATCTGCGTCCCCGATTTAGTGAATAACCAAAGCCGCGTCGATCTAATCGGAAAATTGTAGATTTTTGTATGTGTTGGATACTAGAGAAAACTTTTTGGCGTTTGACGGATTCGCTCATTTCCTAATATTTTCCGAACGGATAGAGATACAGAAAAAATTGATACATAAATCTAAACGTCGTCCACCGACCAAGAATCGGGGAAGATTTGGTTATTGAGATGTGAAAATCATAGATTTGGGAAGGGAAAGAAGAATTTTCCTCCGATTCCGGGTCAAAAATATTTCTAAGTGCCGACCCAAAATATTTTTTTCATGGTATATCGATACGGAGCTCGCGTCTAATTAAATCGAGATCCCTGATCACGAATATGTAATTAGTTTTTCCCTAAACGGCGTACTTTGGGAAAATTTTCACTTAAAGTGAAAAAATTGACGAAAATAGGTCAATTTTGGAACTTTCCACCGCCCAAAAAAATCAGAGTAGGGTGTTCCTGATTTTTTACGTCATATTTGGATCCTTTATCTATCGAATAATCTGAACAATAAATGTCCAGGTCGTACGCTTCGGAAATTATGCTTTTTTTCCCGAGGGTCTATTGTTCGGAAAATTCTTTCCGTGATATTTCCTCGGAAAATTTTTGTAATAAATATCTGATCGTAGATTCGGAATCTACGGCCCCGAATCTATAAGAATAATTGCCCGGTCCATAGTTTTGCGTCAAAAAATTTTTCTCGAAAAATGGGATTTTTTTTAAGGCTAATGTATTAAAAAATTGCCAAAATTCGACCGGTCTCCGATTTCGATGCAAATTACGTCATATACTAATTCGGGGCAGTAGATTACGAATATATGATCGGATTTTTCATTACAGAATTTTCCGCGGAAATACCGCGAAATGAATTTTCCGAAAACCAGACCCTTGGGAAAAAAATCATAATTTCCGAATTGTACGGCCTGGACATTTTCTGTTTGGATTATTCAATAGATAAAGGATCCATATATGACGAAAAAAATCAACAACACCCTACTCAGATTTTTTTGGGCAGTGTAGACTTCCAAAATTGACCTATTTCCGTCCATTTTTTCACTCTAAGTGCAGAAATTTTCAAGAAAAAATTTTTTTTTTTGGAAAATAGTTAATTCAAAGAGGTTTTCAGTATGTGCACTTTGTCCTGGCTCATTTACTTTGAGACGATGGTACCTGATGAAATTTGTCACTGAATGAAAGTCGACCATTACAGTTTTGTTCATGCACAACTTTCAACCCCTTTCTGTTATGGTCGACTTTCATTTGGTGACAAATTTCATCAGGTATCACCAAATATTTAATTCGTTATTTTTCTTTCTTTGCTTCTTATATCCCCTTTCAATACGTACTTATTCTTTTTCAACATCTAATACACCACAATTTTGCTTCTTTCACACACATCACATCCTTTTCTGATAAAAATAATACAAAATTATAAACAAATTTGGTCAACATAAAAAAAGTTGACGAAAATTGAACTAAGGTGAGAAATCTTTTAAAAATCACAGGAACTCAAATATCTCGTAAACTGTTGATTTTCGGTTATCAATAAATATGGCTCAAACGACAGCAAATTATCCATACTAACACCTCGTCCAAGATTCACGTCTAATTTAGAATCACCCTGTATATTCACAACGTTCTATGATTGTTGGATGGTCTATCTGATTTATTTTCTGACGGTTCTACGGAGTTATCGTGGACATAATATAGTCCAAGGGAGTTACCAATCGGAGTAGTATATGCATCATTACGAACGAGCTTGCTAAAGCGCAGGTTGCGACATTAGTGCCTTAAATTTCTCTCAATTTTTAAGATGGCAATGTAAAAAAAACAAATAAGATGAATGAAAACAATTTATTTCGTTATTACGGTTCCGCCATCTGACCTTTTTTTTTTAAATAGTGCTTATTTCGTGAATGGTAACACTTAGCTCATGTCTGATTTGACAAATAATTAGCTTTATCCTTCCGCTGAACGAATATGGTTGTGAATACGCTTGAACAACGCTGGGAAATATTGCGACTTTACTTTGAAAATCATGGTATTGTTGCAGAATGTGTGCGAAACTTTGCTTACGGATTTTGGAAGAAGAGAAGCAGCGTCAGCTCCGTATGTTCGTTATCTTGTGAAAAAAGAGAAACAAACTGGCATCCTCATCGATATACCAAAGCGTGAAAAGCCAAAAACAGTGCGTACACCCGAGAATATTGCTGCTGTTGCAGAAAGTGTGCGTGAAGCGCCATCAACATCAATTCACCGACGTTCTCAAGAATTGAACATTTCGGAGACATCATTGAGAAGAATTTTGTGTAAAGACCTTGGTATGACGCCATACAAAGTCCAATTGGTTCAGGAGTTGAAGCCAACTGACCATCCAATGCGTTTTCGCTTCGCTAAGTGGGCCTGCGATCGACTTACAGAAGATGCCGATTTTGCCAAAAAAATCATCTTTTCAGATGAAGCTCATTTTGATCTTGGCGGTTATGTAAACAAGCAGAATTGTCGCATTTGGGGCACAGAAAACCCGCACGCATACATTGAAAAGCCGATACACACAAAACGAGTCACTGTTTGGTGCGGATTTTGGTCTATAGGCATAATTGGGCCATTTTTTTCGAAAATGAGCAAGGAGTGGTCGTTACAGTTAATAGCGATCGTTATCGGGCCATTGTTCAACGAATTTTTGTCCACAAAAATTGAAGAGGAGTATATTGGCAACATTTGGTTTCAACAGGACGGCGCTAGGTGCCACACAGCCAAAGCTACACTCGATGTTTTGCGCCCTGTTTTTGAAGATCGCATTATCAGCCGCGGAGCTGATGTCGTTTGGCCACCTCGGAGCTGCGATTTGACACCGTTGGACCATTATTTGTGGGGTGCCGTCAAAGATAAGTGTTACGCCAACAAGCCAGAGACAATTGACGCTTTAAAGGACAATATTCGTGAAGCCATTTGTGAAATACAGCTGCACACAATCGATAATGTGCTTAAAAATTGGATCGATCGTGTAGGCTACTGTATGGTCAGCCGAGGCAGCCATTTGAATGAAAATATTTTCCATTTTTAACCGGAAGGATTGTACTTTCAAATAAAAAGAGAAATTTGAGAAAATATTCAGTAGTTTTCTTTTATTGCATTTTCAAAAAAAAAAAAGTTATTTGGCGGACCCTTTAGTTCTATTTCTGCCATTCAGGAAAGTTTGAAAGTTTTGGTAGGAGTTACAGCCTTCAATTTTTGACTACCGTGTCGGGACAAAAATTCCATATCTAGTTTGTAAGAACAACAACAAGCTGAGGGTAGCTTGAAGGAATCTGAAGCTGGTTCTCCACGATCACTCACAGATAGAAGACGTCTGTAGATGTATTTTTGCTTGCAGCTGGTTATGTAGCCTAGCGGCAAGTCCCTGATGATATCACATGGTGCGTTCCTTCTGAAACAAGAAAATTGATTCAAATATGTCTTCCAATTCTGGTCACACAAATTCATTAATCTTTCTTCGATGGAGTGATTCATCACCAAAACAGCGGCTCCAGATTAAATGAAAAATTGGTTCAAGCCCTGTGGACAGCAGCTTTTTGGCGCTCTTGTTCAAACAGACAAATTATATCTCCGAAAGTATTGGTTTCTCAGAGTTGGGAATTATATCAATGTATTCTTATGATAGAACATAAAGGAAATTCAATTCAAATAATAGTTTATTTATCAAGATTAAATGAGCAATCTGAGAATGAGAACTGCACCATGGAAGAAATCAAATTAAAATAGCTGAAATGAATTTGACTCTCTCTTATAGAACAGGATGACATGGACGAGTTTGTACACAGATCAGATAATAATTTATAGATATAATAATTATAGCTTTCTGTGAAAACATAGAAGTACGACTCATTATTGAAATTTCGAAATATCATATCTCCGAAAGTATTAGCTTGTTGGAGTTAAAATGGGTTTCTATGGTAAAACTGCATCTTAAATAAAAATCGAATTTGAAATTTGTTACTTAAAAAAAAATTTGTTTTTTCGTTACTCCAAAACCTTCTGGCCTATTCTGCCCAATAACGAGAGATTCATCTCCCTAACCTACTCTGAAAATTTCAACTGCCTAGCTCATCCCGTTCGAGAGTTATAGTAGAATTTTTTTTTTTAATTTTCAAAATTTTTTTTTGACACTTTGCGGTAACTCGGTCAATACGAAACTTCACAAGCGTATGAAAGTCATAATTCTACAATTTGGTGCTCAATTTCAGATAGAACGAGTGACTAGTTTCGGAAATATTCATAAAAAATGTGTTGAATAAAATCGGCCATAACTTCGAAACCACTTGATGGATTTCGCCCATTAACGAACTCGTCCGAGATATTCACGCTCCAAACCTACCTTGCAAATTTCAATACTCTAACTCCTTTCGTTCGAGAGTAATCGTGCCTACGGCCGGCCGGCCGGACAGAATCGATTTCGACCTCGGATTCTTGATCAGTCGAACCAAATGTTTAAGACCATTTTCAGCCAAAAATTCGAAAATTACAGACATTTGGGCAAATTGATAAGTACTCCGAGGAACTAGAGCGCCAAAAAACATACGATAAATTGCTTTTGAAATTAAAAATCGACGGGTACAAGGATTTTCCTTAATAATTCTTTGTACAAGAATTATTGAAGAGTTAAGTTACATTTTGGCACGTTGTATGTATTTGAGTCGAAACTAATCGTTTCAGACTATTCTCAGCCAAAAAGTTTTTTTTTACGCTTGTTGGCGCCCTAGTTCATCGGAACTGGGTGCTTATCAATTTGCCCAAATTTCTGTAATTTTCGGATTTTTGGATGAAAATGGTCTTAACCGATTTTGTTCGACTCACTGATCAAGAATCCGTGGCCGAAATTCATTCTGTCCGGTCCGGCCGTCCGGCCGGCCGTAGGCACGATAACACTCGAACGGAATGAGCTAGAGAGTTGAAATTTTCAGAGTAGGTTTGGCAGATAAATATCTCGGCTGAGTTCGTTAGTGGGCAAAATCGGACAGATTTTTACATAAGCAGTTTTACCATAAGAATCCAATGATATCATTTTTAACTCTAAGAAGCTAATACTTTCGGAGATATGATTTTTCAAATTTTCAATAATAAATCGTATTTCAACGTTTTCACAGAATTATATATATTCTATGTATGAATTGTCATAATGTCAACCTATTTTCCTGAGACATGACATTGTCTAATTCCTTGCTAATAGTTGGTTCGAGAAACGTCAAAATCGACTTAGAGAGACAAGGGTAAAAAACCGTCAAATAAACCCCCATGTGGCGATTTTATGTCGAAAAGTGAAAATTAAGAATATATATCCCAGTTAAGTACCGACGTTTTATTCTAATACCGGAGATCGACAAGATCGTACGAGGAGCCCGATAGCCGGTTCGTCTAGTCAGTCGGGTTTTCGGTTTTGGAACGAGAGAAGGCGGGCTCAAATCCCGGAAAGGGAATTACACTTTTTGGTGCTCTAGTTCCTCGGAACTGAGTGCTTATCAATTTGCCCAAATGTCTGTAATTATTATTTAAGATGCAGTTTCACCATTAAAATCCATCGATATCATTTTCAACTCCAACAAGCTAATACTTTCGGAGATATGATTTTTCTAAATTTCAATAATGAATCGTACGTACTTCTATGTTTTCAAAGAATGCTATAATTATTCTATCTAAGCTTTATTATATGATCTGTGTTCATACTCGTACATTTCATCCTGTTTAATAAGAATAAAGAGTCAAATTCATTTCAGCTACTTTAATTTGATTTCTTCCATGGTGCAGTTCTCATTCTCAGATTGCTCATTTAATCTTGATAAATAAACTATTATTTTAATTTAATTTCCTTTATGATGCAGTTCTTTCATAAGAATACATTGATTTAATTCCCAACTCTGTGAAACCAATACTTTCGGGGATATAATTTGTCTGTTTGAACTAGAGCGCCAGAAAGCTCCTGTCCACAGAGCTTGAACCCATTTTTTTACAGTTGAATTCATAGTTCGAAATATAATTTGTTTCCTGGAGCTAAGCAGCCTTGGGCGAGTACCCAGTAGCTGGATGGGTGAATGCTCTGGCAATACATTCGAACAAGCTTGCCAAGCCCCTGGCCACAGAGTTTTCCCAACTTGTTTAACTTTTATAATGGCATAGTTTCTACTTGTCATCTGTCAGAAAATGACAGCTCTTTATTTGGCAGCTGTCGAAAAAGCGTGCTATTCGAAATGAATTCTCTGATTGAAAAACCCCGTATCTTCCAAATCTACAAGATCATCCAAACAATCGTGAATTGAAAAGCGGAATAAAAATTTATTTTTCATCCCATGTCTCCGCCAGCCCTTATAATTCCCTCGACGTGCCTTGGGGGATTAACTTCACCCATAATTGACTCTTGCATCGTTTTTTCGCAGACGTATTCATTTTCTACTGATGATAAAAAGTGAGAAGAGATCAGTTGGTGTTAGTTGGGAAGTTCATCACTTTTGTCGTCTGGCGGGAAGTTAATTGAGTATTGGAGACTGTAGGGGATACTTCTTGCTGGGCATGTCTGTAGCTTAACAGGAGGAGCAATGTATGGATCTAATCAACTTGTTGAACGCCGCTCCAGAATATTAATGAAGCGTTTTCACGGTTGTCGATGCTGCATGCATTCGTCTGGCTATTCACCTTTAACAATTAGGGACATTCAGCCGAAATTTTCATTCCAGGAAACAGTACGAAATCAGACCAATTAGTGGAACTTTGGAGGCCTTTGGAGAGCATGGTTCTGCAATCAAAGTCTTGGAGGCCATTTGGCTGATATTCTGTTTGCGTTTTGCTATAAATATTGCTATTCAAGTCATATTGCTATCCTCCTAATTTTTAACAATATGGCTATGGCGAATTTTGTCTATTCGTCCCAAAAAACCCTATTTTCTGGACTTGTTACGTAACTACTATTTCCAAGAATTTATCTCTCCTAACAAAGCTTAAAAATAAAATTACAAGTTTTTATCTCGAGGCTTTCTTTGAAATATTCTAATGAACGGTCTTCGTGAATCTGTTTCTTGAATATACATTGGAAATAATTATAAGTCAATTATAGAACTTAAAAGACACTTACGGTGGGTTTGACGAAGCTTTGACAGCTCTTGATTGCCGAATTAGTGCGATTCTAAGTCGATTTTCAGTTCATTTTGATACAAACATCGAATTAAATCCACAATTAAGCTAATCGAAGCTTCGTGAAACCCAATGTAAGAGTACCTTTCTCCATTAGACCAGGAACCTATAAGCCGATGTTAATAGATGAATATACCTCATATCTCAATCTAAGTTGATCTCAAGTTCAAAGATCCATGAACATTTAATCATTTGAGACTATATTTCCCTCCACTCAGTGAGCCTTGTGGCATGAAATACTCACCTTATACAGGTCTCCAGCCGCACCCCCTGTATATACCCATCTTCTCCTTGGTTTATTATGAATTTCCACTTATTGTTCTTATTTTTTCCCACATTGGGAAAATACGTCCTCTCCACGGACGGGCACAGATAGTTCACCGTCTCCTCCAAACCTCCATGCCTGTTCACTATGAAGGGAGTCTCCTCATCCTTACCGAAGAACTCACTCACGCTCTGCTTCTGGGCCAGCACCTGCCTGAGGTGGTGTTTCGGATAGCCCTCGTAATTCTCACAGAAAGTATCACCGTTAGAGCACTTCGGTATTCCGTTTATCCTGGGGAAGGTGTCGAAGATGACGTCGTAGTCCTCGGGGAAGACTACCTCGGTATGATTTCTGGCCTCTGGAAAATGTTGAGATCAACGGGAATGTCTGCTAGAGGCGAAGATAATCAGAAATTCAATTTCAACATTAAATATATTTATAAATAGTAAGAAGGTACCTCAACCGAATGTGCGTTTATGGGAGTGTAGGTTAGGATTAGATCTCCAGGCCGGATCATACTCCGTGCCTTGGAAGTTCATAATTTTATTATCGTTCCCTTGGAGAATTTGGTATAGTATATTCTAAAACAAGTTGTTCTTTTCTGAATTATTAAGTTTTGTGTGTTGAACATCTGGAAGAGGGCGGTAAGTATTTTGGATTATATTTGTAGTTGTCTGAAAGCTAATAGAATTAATCGATGTTGAGTAATATATCATTCTTGGGCGGATCGAAAATGCCTAAATTTTTAAATGTTTGTGATGTTTTGTATGGTGAAATTAATTTCTTGAAAGGGCTTTTCTGAAATTTGTTTACAAATAAATTCAGGAAATGTTTCTTGAGCGGTCACTCATCTAGGTACTGAACTCACCCAAAGCTGCTTAGCTCTAGGAAAAAATAATATTCCCAATATTTCCAAGAAAATAAATCCAACTGTAAACACAAACTTCCAAAAAAAACAACTTTTCGGCTCAAATAACTAACGAATGGGTCGACAGTAAACAGTGCTGTGTCTGTGGTGTGGCATGGACCCACTCAAATAAGTAAGGACCCTTTCGAATACATACTTACTTACAGTTGTGGTGGCGTAATGAGACAAATCAGTTCAATCGTGCAATTGTGCCATGAGATGAAAAAACAACGGTATAGCAGTGGTTTATTTTCAATAATTGATTCCGAGAGTTATTTCTATGATACCAACCAGTCGAATATATTCATTTCATGAAAATATCGACTTAATTTCGACCATAACCCTCTTCTCAAAATTATTATTCCGATAGAAGGGAAATCAAATGGAAAAGATCTCTAATTTCAGCTACGAGAATCGATCCCGGTGCCTACTAGCCAAGAAGACATTTTCCACTTTCGGAAAGGGTAGATCTCTGAAGGAAATTCGTAGGCAAAATATCCAAATATGATTTCCATCTACGATGCCAATTGATCCAAAATTTAAACCAATCGTTTCAACCCCGATGCTTCAGACGGGAAATCAATTATTTCCCATTTCCCTCCGGAATTTCCCAGGAGTTAAATTTCATCCGGTCCGGAAATCTGAAACCCCTTTTAGTCTAGTCAACAAGTGCTTTTAGGTCAAAATTTTTGCGTATTCTCCGAAAATTATGATTGAGGTGTCATTCGATTCGGAATGGCATGTTGACAGTTTTTGAGAAAATGCTAAGGTCACTCGCAAAAATTGCAATAGTTATAAACAATTTAGTGAACAAAAAGAAGGGGGTATGGTTTTTCACCGATATCTCAAAAACTATTTGGGATAATTTAAGTTTGAAAAAAGATTCAAGAAGAGGAGAAAATTTGCTAAAAAGTCTCAACAACCGGAACTGTAGTATCAATATTTATAAATTTCCTAGAGGGTTGAAAATACGCCGGAAAACGGGTACTCCGGCTTGCGCAAGCCTCGCCCCCTTCGTACTTTTGATGAATAAATAATGTTTAACTTATTAAATATGAAAATAAAAAATTGAAGAAATTCAGGCGTATGCAGGATAGATCTATGAACAATAATCCGTAGTCCAGAAATGCTTATCGCGTTTTTCAATTAGTTATCCATTAGTTAATTAAGAAAATTTTGTAGCACGAACATTAACATTGCAAGTACGATAATTGCTAAATTATTAATCTGAGATTAATTTAATTAGTTCTTTCGTGGAGCTATTTTTCAAAGGTCTTAAAATAGATTCCTATCGGAAACATTTAAAAATAGTTAATTTTCGGTTTGTTATGAACAATTTACTTAAGTGAAAAATTATAAGCTTCAATTTATAATATTACTATTGATCCTTTTTATTATCATCAGACAGATCAGAAACTACTCAAAAATAATATTTAATAATTATTATCTCCTATTGTTTAAGAAATTGTTATAAACCAATGCGTTGTTTGTGAGATAATTTAAAATTTCCGTTTGAAAACATAATTGAAGCTTTATAATATTTTCACTTGAGTAAATAGTTTATAATAAATTGAAAATTATCAATTTTTAAAATTTTCCTGACCACGAAAGGACGAAATTCTCAGATTAATAGTTTAACAATTATCATACTTGCAATGTTAATGTTCGTGTTACAAAATATTGTTAATTAACTAATGGATAAATAATTGAAAAATCACCATAAACATTTTTGGATCACGGATTATTGTTCATTGATCTATCCTGCAGCAGCCTGGATTTTTTAATTTTTTTATTTTCATATTCAATAAGTTTAAATAATATTTATTCCTGAAAAGTCCGAAGGTGGCAAGAGGAGTACCAGTTTTCGGGAGTATTTTCAACCCTCTGGGAAAATTATAAATATTGGTCCTAGTTCAGGCAATTGAGACATTTTCTCAAATTTCCTCCTCTTCTTGAATCTTTTTGGCGCTCTAGTTCCTCGGAACTGAGTGCTTATCAATTTGCCCAAATGTCTGTAATTTTTGAATTTTTCGATGAAAATGGTCTTAAACCATTTGGTTCGACTCACTGATCAAGAATCCGTGGTCGAAATTCATTCTGTCCGGCCGGCCGGCCGTAGGCATGATAACTCTCGAACAGAATGAACTAGACAGTTGAAATTTTCAGAGTAGGTTTGGGAGATAAATATCTCGGCTAAGTTCGTTATTGGTCAAAATCGGACAGATGGTTTCGGAGTAACAAAAAAAAAATTTGTTTTACAAGGCAAATTCCAAATTAAATTTTTTTCAATAAGCTGTTTTACCATAAGAATCCAATGATATCATTTTTAACTCTAACAAGCTAATACTTTCGCAGATATGATTTCTCAAAATTTCAATAATAAATCGTATTTCAAAGTTGTCACAGAATGATATTATTCTATGTATGAATTGTCATAATGTCAAATGATGTTCCTGAGACATGACATTATCTAATCAATCGAAGAATTGTGAGCGAAGTGAGAAAAATCTGAGTTGTTTGCTCCGAAATTAGGTTTTCTCAGAAAATTCTTACATTTCGGAACGGAACATGAAGTAAGAGATCTGAGAGTAGTGAGACTGCTTTTCATCCATAGACATAGATATAACTCTCGAACGGAATGAGGTAGGTAGTTGAAATTTTCAGAGTAGTTTAGGGAGATGAATATCTCGGTTGAGTTCGTTATTGGGCAAAATTGGCCAGATTTAATTTGATTTCTCCCATGGTGCAGTTCTCATTCTCATGATTGCTCATTTAATCTTGATAAATAAACTATTATTTAAATTGAATTTCCTTTATGATGCAGTTCTATCATATGAATACATTGATATAATTTCCAACTCTGAGAAACCAATACTTTCGGAGATATAATTTGTCTGTTCGAACTAGAGCACCAGAAAGCTCCTGTCCACAGGGCTTGAACCCATTTTTTTTTCACTTAATTGTTTATAACTATTGCAATTTTTGCGAGCGGCCTTAGCATTTTCTCAAGAACTATCTACATGCCAGTCTGAATCCAATGACACCTCTATCATAATTTTAGGAGAATACGCAAAAATTTTAACCTAAAAAGCAGTTTTTGACAAGACTATTTCTCTTGTTGAATGGTCAGATAACTCAAGAAAATCGGTAGGCAAACAAATCCAAACATGATTTTCGTCTACGATACTAATTGAAATTTGAACCAATCGTTTTCACCCCGAAGCTGAAGACGTTGAATCAATTAATTCACATTTTCCTCAGGTATTTTCCAGAAGTTAATTTTCCCGTGAGTCTAGAAATCTGAAACTCCTTTCTCTTTGCGGGAAACTGATTGGAAATGAAGGAAACGGCATATTTTTGATAAGGAATTTTATACGTCTTTTGATAACGGAAAATTAGCAATTAGTTTCTTAGACGAATTTTCCCTTGCAGTCTTTGGGTTTCGAGAGAAATCTAAATGAATAATTCTGTTTTTGCTCCGACGTTTGAGTTTGGGGTCAAATTTTTTATCATGGAGTCGATTTTGCCGACTTACCTTTCTTGAGGTTTGATGTCAGGGAAATTATTCTCAATCTTGCGATTCTTTCGGTTTGCGTGGAATTTTTTGGTGTCGGCTTACTCTCGACCTGCAAGACAAAATAATCATGAAAATAATAGGTGAGCAGTCAGGAGCTTTGACACTCTTGTTGACTGATAAATGTACTAAGTAACTTCACAAGCTGCACTCAGAAGAAATGATTTCTTCAAGTTGATAATTTCGCTACATAATCTCTATACAGGGTGTCCCAAGTTCGAATGCCTATTAGACGTTTCTGGAGAATTGGACATATTGGAAACCTGAAAATTGGGATTATGATATTGCTTGAAATTCTCTACAGAGCTGAAATATTTTGGAAGCCCAATCACTTCCAGTTATACAGGGAGTGAAAATAAATTTGATGAAAAAAATGTTTTTTCAAGCTTTACATTCTTGGTATGATCAAGTATTCAATGATGAATACATTTCTGTTAAAACAATTGTATTCATTCGAATAGTTTTCAAAATATCGAAAAAACCGGAAAAAAAGTCAAATATGTTTTAAACAACTGAGCGTGAACCGTTTTTAGAACATCGAAGAGGAAGAATATGGAAAGATCATGCATCTTTTGAATTTCAAAAATATCATCACAGGGTGTTTCAAATTTTGTACCTCGGAACAGAGTGCTCATCAATTAACACATGTCTGCAATTTTCGAATTTTTGGATGAAAGTGATCTTAAACGATTTGGTTCGACTCACTGATCAAGAATTCGTGGTCAAAATCGATTCTGTCCAGCCGGTCCGGCCATTAACACGATAACTCTCGAACGGAATGAGCTAGACAGTTGAAATTTTCAGAGTAGGTATGGAAGATGAATATCTGGGTTAAGTTAGTTATTGGGCAAAATCAGCCTCTTTTTCTCACATTAGAAATTTCAAATTCAATTTATTTCAAGATGCAGTTTCATCATAAAAATCCATTGATATAATTTTCAACTATCAGACGCTAATACTTTCGGAGATATGATTTTTCAAAATTTCACTCTGGGACACCGTGTAGGTACATCAGGAGAATTCTATTTTTCTCGAAAACTTCTTGAGTCATTTTTAACCAGCACGTTCTTCGTGTTTATTCTATGTTGATAGCTTTCTTTGTTGTTATCGTAAGAACGAAATGAATAATGCTGATAAATGAGGAATTTCATATTTTTCAAACCATGATAAAATCCGGGAAGAATGCGGTAAACGCGTAAACTACGTCGCCTAGGTAAGTATTCGAATGTTTTGAAAGCAGCTCGACCCAAACGACATCTACAATGTAGAAACGATAACGTACTTACTGAATCATATCAAATCGATTTTGGATAGTGCCTAACAATTCGCCCAAATGTCTGTAATTTCCGAATTTTTGGCCGAAAATAATCTCAAACGATTAGTTTAGACTGACTCATGAAGAATCCAAGGTAAAAATTCTGTTCACCCGAGACGCCATCCGTCAGCACTTTTAATCCCAAACGCCATGAATAAGGCTTGTTTCACACGCATATACGGTTCCATTCGGTTCGGTTCGTTTTCGGTTTCTATTCGGTCGCTGGTGAGAAGGATTAGATTCGGTACCGAATCAAACCATCCTTCATAACATCTCTCTCTCTCTCTCTCTCTAATGTATTCCGCAACGAACTGCGTGATAAAGTTATGTGAGGGCCAGTCCATGTTATTCTATGTCTATGGGATACTTCGCCAGATATTTATGTTGGGTTTCACGAAGCTTCGATTAGCTTAATCGTGGATTTATTTCGATGGTTGTATCAAAAATGAACTGAAAATCGACATAGAATCGCACTAATTTGGCAATAATTAAGAGCTGTCAAAGCTTCGTGAAACCCAACGTCATTGTTACAGGCCTCTACACTCGACAGAGTAATCCATTCAATATTGATTAATGTACCATTGTGGTAATAGGACATCACAATAAATGCGTTTTGTTCTAAATCAAAAGTGATTGCAGGTTTAAATAATTTGGGAACTGAACTTATACGAATGTCAAAAATAATCTTAGGAATTGACTATAGTTTAATATTGGCTGTCAGTTTAGAGATTCTATGATATAAACAGAACACAAGAACTGAGAAGCGCCAACTGTCACAATCATTGAATTTATAAGACTCTGTATATACTAGTTAGTTTAGTTATGTATATTAGGTTCACTAATATTAGGTTAATGTGTAATAATTATTAGCAACAATAATTTCATTTTGAAATAGGGGTTCCCTTCTATTCGCAATTTATACATTTTAATAGTTTACAGAATGAACTAAATAAATTATGTTTTTTGATTTCCGAGGAGATCTATCATCCGACACCCTACGTACAATTACAGGACCGACCAAATCACCAATTGCGAAGCATTCGACGGCAAGGAAACTCACCACAAAAACGGCTACGGCGATAACACAAAAACCTAAATGGATTCCTAACATTTTTCGGGAAATTCACAGTTGAGCACACACATTTCTCACCTTCTGCCGCTTGCGACGGAGTAGCACTGGAATCTCGGCCATTTACAGACCTCACTTTATCCGAAACATTCAAATCTCGCGGCCAGTTGAAGTAATCTCGGGCCGTCCAGAAGGCGAACTGAGAACTCTACATCCTACCGGTTATGGGAGGCTGACATTGAACTCTTTCACCGCGAATATACAAATGAACTTTTCACTTTTGTGTCGCGAATTGGCACGCTAATCAACGACCGGTCGACGTTCAAGACTTTCATTTCCTGTGAGGGATTACCTGATTTATGATACAACATGGATGAAGCTGGGTTTTCGGCCGAAGAAGCTGAGATAACGAAGAGATTACGGCGGACAATCACGAATTTATTCTGACACAGCGTTATCAATAGCACCAAATCTCTTTATTCTGCTTATTTTCAGTCAAAAATGGTGTCAGTCGCAGTAGCGTAGCAATAGGGTAACTCTAGTGGTTGAAGGCACAGGATAATCCAAACCTTGATCAACAGATTTCAGTAAAATTGATCATTATTACGTTCAATCAACATCTCTCAAGAACAAACATAAATGGAAGAAGAAAAATTGGTTCAAGCACTGACGTGAAGTCGGGAGGTCAATCGAATTTACCATGATGAATTCGATTAAGAGTGTCCAATACGCAGGAGAATGGACAATAGAACATGTTCTTCTTTTCGTAATTATTTAAAAATTTTCTAGGGGTACGGCAAAATTTTACACACGTCTTTATGTCCAGATTCTTCCACTAGTTACCAAGCTTCATTTCGATCGAGTCTCTATTTTTTGAGTTATTGAGGAAATAATAGTGCGAAAACGAAATAAACTCTCCCACGCGTATGTTCTACAGAACATACGCGCAAAAAGTATGTTATCATATTATAATCCTCATAATTCTACTATAGCTGAAATTAATTTGACGTGTCATGTCTCTTATGGGAAAATAAGTTGACATATATGAACCTTATAATAATTTTACGATTTATTATTGAAATTTTGGGAAATCATATCAACGAAAGTATCAACTTGTTAGAGTTACAAATGACATAAGTGGATTCTTAAGGTGAAACTGCATCTGGACAAAAATTAAGTGTCCGAGTGTCTGGGTGTATGAGTATGTGGATGCATAGTCGAAATGCTCGTATTGTTATTGAGCAATATGCCCCCACTAATAAAGGGGTAGGAAGGATAATATACAGAAAAATCGCTTTATTAACTAAAAACTTGATAAAACCCTTATTCTCTCAAATTTATTTATTATTATAAAGGAAAAATATGATTTTATATTTTTCAATCCTTACGTTAATTAGCGGAAAGGCTATTTTCAAGAGCAGTTTTAACAATAACCACGCCAAGGATTCAGCTAGGTGTTGACTCCATAAGAAGTCTTAATTCATGACTTATGAATTCCGATTTAAATTTAATATTAATTTTGATATTTTTCAATATCTAGTTTTCAATTTTAGTTTAAACAGAATTATCATTTATTATTTTTGGCGCTCTTGTTCCTCGGAACAGAGTGCTTATCTCGGTGCTTATCAATTTGACCAAATGTCTGTAATTTTCGAATTTTTCGATGAAAATGGTCTTAAACGATCAAGAATCCGTGGTCGAAATTCATTCTGTCCGGCCGGTGCGGCCGGCCGGCCGTAGGCACAATAACTCTAGAACGGAATGAGCTAGACAGTTGAAATTTTCAGAGTAGGTTTGGGAGATAAATATCTCGGCTAAGTTCGTTATTGGGCAAAATAGGACAGATGGTTTCAGAGTAACAAAAAAAATTTTTTTTTACATAACAAATTCAAAATTAATTTTTTTTCAATATGCAGTTTTACCATAAGAATCCATTGATATCATTTTCAACTCTATAACAAGCTAATACTTCGGAGATATGATTTTTCAAAATTTCAATAATAAATCGTATTTCTATACGTTTTCAGAGAATTATATAATTATTCTTTGTATAAATGGTTACAATGTCAACTTATTTTCCTGAGACATGACATTGTCTAATTCATTTCAACAATCGTAGAATTATGAGAATTATAATATGATATCATACTTTTTGTTGGTTGATATTTTCATGCCGATGGTCAATCCATATGATGATGGGAATGGTAATGGTAAGTTAATAATATTGTGTTCAGAATATCTCCAGTAAAAACAAAACTGGAATATTGGTGTATTGGAGTGTTGGAGTGGATTTGAGGAAAGAATATATATTATCGTTCATCAATTCATCATAGAATTGAGGAATGAATATCTCGGATGAGTTCGTTGTTGGGTAGAATTTGTCTATTGGTTTTGGATTGATCAGTTTTGGCACTCTTGTTGAATTTAAATTCTTCTATGATGTTTCAATTCAATTTATGCTAAGATACCAATACTTTCGGAGATATAATTTTTCTGTTTTTTATTTACATTTTTCTGAATTGTTCTATCAAAAAATGTGTTCAATAAATTAAAATATGTTTATGTTATCTTCTTCACAAATAAATAAGTTTTAGCGTTTTCAATGCTAGTCAAGATATTTCTAGGTTTCTTGTTTTCTTGACAAGAGATCTTGGTATTGACATACAATTTCTTGTCCTGTCTTGAAATCAAGACAAGATCTTGAAATTTTCATAAAAGTATGTAGAGTTCGACGAAAAAATGTAATTTCCACCTCGGCGAAAATCTTTCTATTTGTCTCGCCCGCTTGCAATTTGCAGACTCGACTATAATAGACAGTGTTTCTTCCTTGGTACATAAATAACTCTTCTAGCACCCTGTAACTTTCCCAGAGAATTACCCTGAGGAATCATTCAATTTTCTTGAAATAAATAATTTGAATGGATTTGTCTCATCACTTAATTTACACACCTCATATATTTACAATGTTAAACAGCTAAATTTCCTTTTAGATCAACGGAATATCCCATGAAGAAATATTCAGAATATATTGGTTCAAAACTGCGTCCAATAGACGTCAATGATGTGCATAAACTAACTGGTTTTGGTATGGCTAAGGATGGGTTTGCTTCAGGCCACTTCATTATGTTATAATCGAAAACATAAGCTGGGTCAAAACGCAATAAATATGCCTTGGATTTTCCAAACTTCTCGGAAAGTCATTTCAGGAATTTGTGTATTTTTTTTTTTAATCCTCTACCTGAGGTACGCATTGAAGTTATTGAAGGTGGTGAAAGTTGTATTTAATATATTACTTCACGATGTGCTCAGCTTATAAGTAACAATTCCATAATGTAAAAGATCTGAAACATTTACTTAAAGAGGAATATTTTTGGCGCAATTGTTCCTCGGAACAGAGTGCTTATCAAATTGCCCAAATGTCTGTAATTTTCGAATTTTTGGATGGAAATGGTCTTGAATGATTTGGTTCGACTCACCGATCAAGAATCCGTGGTCGAAATCGATTCTGTCCACGATAACTCTCGAACGGAATCAGCTGAATAATTGAAATTTTCAGAGTAGATTTGGGAGATAAATACCTTGGCTAACTTCGTTATTGGTCTAAATCGGCATGATGGTTTCGAAGTTACGAAAAAAGATTTTGTTTTACGTTACTAATTTCAATTTCAAATTTTTTAGAATGCAGTTCCATCATAAAATTCCACTGATGTCATTTCCAACTCTAACCAGCCAATAATTTCGGAGATATGATTTTTCAAAATTTCAATAATATATCGTAATTTTATATTTTCACAGAATGAAAATTCTATCTGACTGTGTTCTATCTGTGTTCACTGTTCATTCATGTCATCCCATCTACCTATAAGATACATGTCAAATTTATTTCTGTTCTAGTTTATTTACAGAATTCGTAGTTTGAAAATATTTTGTGTTGGAAAACACAAACGAATCTTGAATTTGTGAATACATACAAGACTTTTTTGATACCAAAAATAATATTGACTTGTTGCATATTGAATAATTTATGTGCAAATATTGGGGATGATGTTTCAGAAGATTCAGAATTGGATCATTCTAATGATGTAGTGTATGAAGGCAATAGGAAAGAACAATATGATGGAATCATCAAAAGAAATTACTGTTCGTTGATCATCCAGGTTAATATTACCTTTTACTTCCTTAAGTAGTGAGACATGTTGCTATATGCCAGGGGTGGCCAACCGTTCGATCGTAGCTATAGGTCCAGTCGATAGTGATGAGGCAGACAGCATCGAATTTCATTTAAATTTTTTTCAATTATAGATCGATATATCCATATTGCTAGATCGCGCAGAGCTTTGTCAGTAAATAGTAGATCTTTGGTCTCATCAAATTGGCCACCCCTGCTATATACAGTGTTTTCATAATATTGTTAGCATAAAAAATGCTGAAATATTGAGCTACATTTATGTATAAAATATTCTTTCTTGAGTTATGGTTCATAATACAGAACGAATGTGTTAGTGGTATGAACTATTGAATTATGAAAAGAGGATTGTAGGTATTTTATTATTGGCTCTAGTTCCTCGGAACTGAGTGCTTATCAAATTGCCCAAATGTCTGTAATTTTCGAATTTTTCGATGAAAATGGTCTTAAACGATTTGGTTCGACTCACTGATCAAGAATCCGTGGTCGAAATTCATTATGTCCGGCCGGCCGGCCGTAGGCACGATAACTCTCGAACGGAATGAGCTAGACAGTTGAAATTTTCAGAGTAGGTTTGGGAGATAAATATCTCTGCTAAGTTCGTTATTGGGCGAAATTGGACAGATGGTTTCGGAGTAACAAAAAAAAAAAATTTTTTTCAAAACAAATTCCAAATTAAATTTTTTTCAATAAGCAGTTTTACCATAAGAATCCAATGATATCATTTTTAACTCTAACAAGCTAATACTTTCGGAGATATGATTTTTCAAAATTTCAATAATAAATCGTATTTCTACGTTGTCACAGAATGATATAATTATTCTATGTATGAATTGTCATAATGTCAACTTATTTTCCTGAGACATGACATTATCTAATCAATCGAAGAATTTTGAGCGAAGTGAGAAAAATCTCAGTTGTTTGCTCCGAAATTTGTTTTTCTCAGAAAAGTCTTACATTTCGGAACGGAACATGAAGTAAGAGATCTGAGAGTAGTGAGACTGCTTTTCATCCATAGACATAGAATGCTCAGTTCTCTCAATTCATGACGGGACTGACGGAAGGGAATATTATAACTTCAAAAATATTGGGGTTGAAATACTCGTATTTTAGCGGTGCAACGGGGACCTCACCCACAAATGTTTGAGAATAATACGTAAATATTGAAAGCATAATTCTGTAGTTCGAGAGAGGAGAAAATTTGGTGAACGTAGATCAGGAAATTTTTGATCGATTACAAGGTAATTTTTCATTATTACTTATTTTCTTTCATACATGTTTTATGGAATATCTACTATTTGTAGGTGCTTTAAACCTGTTTTGGGCAATTGTCATACGAAACTTGTTTTTTTGGCGCTCTAGTTCCTCGGAACAGAGTGCTTATCAATTTGCCCAAGTGTCTGTAATTTTGGAATTTTTGGCTGAAAATGGTCTCAAACGTGGTTCGGCTCACTGATCAAGAATCCTAGGTCGAAATCGATTCTGCCCGGCCGGCCGGCCGGCCGGTCTATATCAGACTCCTTCGTCAGACGCTTAATGAAAATCTTTAGAATTATTTTGTTGATAGTTATTTTGTGCTATGATTTTTAAATACTGTCAATGTGACAATTCTTGAATTTCACAAAATAACTATCAACAAAATAATTCTAAAGATTTTCATTAAGCGTCTGACGAAGGAGTCTGATATAGACTCCGAAACGTTACGATATAGTTGTTTCTTCGTTGATGATGTTTCGTTGTTGATCATTAGGCAACATTGTTCAATTGATTGCTTCTGACAAATATCTTGTGTTTAACACGCAGAAGCAAATCACAAAATAATTAGTTTTTATTTTATAGATATTTTCCAGAATTTGGCAGAGAAAACCCAGAAAAAAACCTTTCAATAATGAGTATACCTCCCACAGTATCCTTTAATGATTAGTTTTCCATACATCCTGAAAATATTTTAAATCAAAAATATTGATTGGTACCGCAACATTTCATCCTTTAATTAATCTTCTAGATGGTATTCAATCATTGAAGGCGGGTTTATACAGCAAATGAGATAAGATGAAATAAAATAGAAAGAAATATATAAAAATAAAATACGAAAGTTGAACGTGTACCGGGTTTCCCACTATAATTTGGCCCCCCTTTAACTTTGTTACGAATGGAGATACAAAAAAATGTTCTGTACAAAAGTTGTACGAAATCAACTAAATTTTTCAGGATTTTTTCACGAATTAAAATATATACAGGGTGAACAAGATATTGAGTGCGACTTAATTTTTTTGAATGAAACACCCTATACATTTTTTGATATTTGGCTAGTTCTTTCTCACCTGATTTCGAATATATAGGCATATATTGGTTTGTCTCTCTCATTTTGAGAACTATAAAGGCTTAAATTCTGGAAACCACCTGGCAAACTCAGTAGTCAGTTGTCAAGTGGGAGGCTGTGATTAATCAACTAACTGCATTGATAACGATATCACACAACCCACCAAATACGCTTACTCAACTCTGACTTTCAAAATAAATAACCTATTCATTTCAATCGATGGGTTCAATTTCAGATACATCAAAAAATGTTGTTCCAACTAATAAAAATGTTTGAAATCGTTCAAACTGCAACAATATTCAGGGCTGTTGTGGCACTATTTAATGGTTGAGTTTTCAAAAAGAATGTGTTCCATTTAGGTATAGAAACACCTCCCGAACACTCTTTATAGGATGGGTTGGTCTATTTGAATATGAAATTATAGCATCATGCCATCATGTATGTAGGTACTTTTGAACACTGTTCATTCTAGGATATACAAATAGAAATAATGTCCAATTATCGCTTTATATCGACTATATAAAATTACATATTTGATATTCTGAACAAATATCCTAAATAAATAAATAGTATATACAATATTATACATGAGAATAATTGATTTATCTAAACACTGATAATATTGGAATAGTTTCCATTGCGTCCACCAATCGAAATCAATATCATACTGGACACCAAGCCTTATGCCGAGCTCGCATCTGAAACAGAATAATACGATTTTCAGTATCAATTTTAATTGGAATAATCGAATTTAAGGAGATGCTTTATGTTAGATTAGTATTTCTGAAATATGGAATCAATTATCTACAATATCATTGCAACCGCCATTTTATATCCACAAACGTAGACCAAGAATGAGCATCCACCAAAATATAGGAAATGCAGACTATTACCTTAAGGACATTATATTATGTCCCTAATTATCAGCAATAAGTGATATATATGTATATTTGATATGTATTGTTTTCTGTAATGAAGGTTGAAATAAAGCATACGTTAGGATAATATTTGAGATAATATAGGTAATAGAATATTATCGAAAAGCCTGTCGGTGTATTTTGCTCCCTGAGGATATCCTCATTTGAGATTCTCGGGAACACTTGCTCATAGAATATTGCAGTGAAAAAGTTTTGTCTAAGCTTGAATTCGTAGGGGCTAGTTGAAGAAGATTTCTCTTCTATAACTAGCTCCATTCAAAAATTACGGCAGTTTCATTGTCATTTCAAATCAATTACTGTCAATGCCCGTTGTTCTGTTTCTTACTGCGATTTTAGAAAAATTTCTAAGGAAATGAAGAGTTGTTTTATTTATATTGAAACATCATTGGATTCCGATTATTTCAGAAGGACTTGTAACGTACCTCCATATATTTCATGCTGTATATTGTTCTTTGATGTATGTCAGTCTCCACCGACTTCTAATAATAATTATTAACTCTAGGTAGTCGGATCTGTCCATATACAAAAAATACTTCGAAACCATTTCATAAATCATCATAAACTTACATGATCTGCAATTGAAAGGATCTAAAGGTCCTCATCGATCTTGGGCAACCTCCTTTCCTACTGATCTAAGGGTGATGAAGGTTCATCCTGATTGAGTTCAGTCTTTTGGTTTAAGTCTTCAGCTATGGAAGTCCATTTCATGAAAACATATTGACATGCAGGGAAAGACAAGAGTATGTTTCAAGGTCCTCTTCATCTTTCAGTAGATTAGATGTTGTTTGTTTATCCTGCTTAGCTTACGCAAGTTCAATATACTTGAAACAAGATTCCATTTTGTAGAAACATGTCTTGCATCCAAAGGCCTCGAAATGAGGCTGGTTCTTATTTATGCAAAGTTGAATATTATTCCCTTTATACATATTTACATTGTTGATCATAAGGTTATGGGGAGTAAGATGAATCACAGAGTAAATTTTGCTTGGATAATGGAGAGGAAGTTTTGACCTTTATAAGTGCAGAAACCTGGTCTATAATGAAAGTATAGGAATGAATAGTTGTGAATGAGAATGTTGGACTAGATAAAAAGGTCTGTTAGAAAGGGTACAAAAATTGATAAATGAAACTTCAAGAAAGTAGGTCAGTAGTATAGATGGAATTCTCATTGTGGAAAAGTGAGATACACGGGCCCTAAAAAGTTAAAAAGAATAAGAGATCAATGTTATGAAAGAGATGGCGGACAGATAAGATGGAAGACAGTGTGAACCAGATAGGTTACACAAAAGCAAACGTTGGGTAAAACGCATTGACCAGACGGAATAGAAGGAAGGAAATATCGACCACAAATAAAATTGGGATAAGATAAGGAGTAGGAAATAGGAAAAAAGATTTTTGAAACCTTTCGTAATTTCGATTTCCATTAATGAATCCGAGTTTCCCGTCTATTGGTTGATTTGCTCAACTGAAGAGGTAGGATTTCATGACGCACATACAGGCTACGGGAAATCTGAATACGTCAGATTCTAGGCTTCCATCGTACGAAAGTGACAGCAAACGACGATAAGAGAATTTCTGCTCGCATGTCGGAATCATGTAAGGGTTCTTTCCTGATATATAGTCGCACTTCTTTCCCAAACTGAAAATGAAAAAAATATTAGAAATATTTCAGCATGGAATATAATAATAATTATAAATTGCCTTTATTTGTTTGCAAATACAAACAATTGTTCCAAGAGGCGGATTCTAGCTTAAGCTACTCTACTCAACCACATTTTTACAATAAGGATACAACAGAAATAAAAATGATAACACACAAAAATTAAAAGTAATATTCACAAAACATTTATAGAGGTCAAGTAACCTACTGAAATGAACACAGCATTACAAAGTTATACCCAGGGATCAGTACTAGATCACTTTTACAACAACATAGCATATTTCAGGGTTACTGACTTTGCAGCAAACTCTTCCGCTTCCCATAATTACGCTTTTAAGGGGTTAGGTGTAGTCAGAAGCGTCAAAACATGACGATTTTAAATAATTTTTTTTGCAAGTAGATTATTTTATTTTATAGAAGTAAAAATATGGTATCGTCAAATAGGGTTTCGACTTGATTTGACAGAAATTTCAGAAAAAAATGGGTTCAAGCCCTGTGGACAGGAGCTTTCTGGCGCTCTAGTTCAAACAGATAAATTATATCTCCGAAAGTATTGGTTTCTCAGAGTTGGGAATTATATCAATGTACTCTTATGATAGAACTGCATCATAAAGGAAATTCAATTCAAATAATAGTTTATTTATGAAGATTAAATGAGCAATCTGAGAATGAGAACTGCACCATGGAAGAAATCGAATTAAATCTAGCCAATTTTGCCCAATAACGAACTTAACCGAGATATTCATCTCCCCAACCTACTCTGAAAATTTCAACTACCTAGCTCATTCCGTTCGAGACTCATTGTAGAAAAACTTTTTTTTAATTTTCAAAATTTTTTTTTACACTTTGCGGTAATCTGGTCAATACAAAACTTCACATGCGTATAAAGGTCATGATTCTACAATTTGATGCTAAATTTTAGATAGATCGAGTGATCGGTTTCGGAAATATTCATAAAAAATATTTTTACTAAAATCGGCCATAACTCCGAAACCGCTTGATGGATTTCTCCCATTAACGAGCTCGTCCGAGATATTTACGCTCCAAACCCACCTTGCAAATTTCAATCCGCTAACTCCTTTCGTTCGAGAGTTATCGTGCCTACGGCCGGCCGACCGGACAGAATCGATTTCGAACTCGGTTTCTTGATCAGTGAGTCGAACCAAATCGTTAAGACCATTTTCATCGAAAAATTCGAAAATTACAGACATTTGGGCAAATTGATAAACACTCAGTTCCGAGGAACTAGAGCGCCAACAAGTTTCGTATGACAATTGCCCAAAACAGGTTTAAAGTACCTACAAATAGTAGATTTTTCATAAAACATGTATCAAAGAAGAGTAATAATGAAAAATTACCATGTAATCGATCAAAAATTTCCTGATCTACGTTCACCAAATTTTCTCCTCTCTCGAACTCCAGAATTATGCTTTCAATATTTACACTCTATTGCATTCTATGTCTATGGATGAAAAGCAGTCTCACTACTCTCAGATCTCTTACTTCATGTTCCGTTCCGAAATGTAAGACTTTTCTGAGAAAAACTAATTTCGGAGCAAACAACTGAGATTTTTCTACTTCGCTCACAATTCTTCGATTGATTAGATAATGACATGTCTCAGGGAAATGAGTTGACATTATGACAATTCATACATAGAATAATTATATCACTCTGTGAAATACGATTTATCATTGAAATTTTGAAAAATCATATCTCCCAAAGTATTAGCTTGTTAGAGTTAAAAATGATATCATTGGATTCTTATGGTAAAACTGCTTATTGAAAAAAATTTTATTTGGAATTTGTTCTGTAAAAAAAAAATTTTTTTCTGTTACTCCGAAACCATCTGTCCGATTTTGCCCAGTAACAAACTTAGCCGAGATATTTATCCCCCAAACCTACTCTGAAAATTTCAACTGTCTAGCTCATTCCGTTCGAGAGTTATCGTGCCTACGGCCGGACCGGCCGGACAGAATGATTTTCGACCACGGATTCTTGATCAGTGAGTCGAACCAAATCGTTTAAGACCATTTTCATCGAAAAATTCGAAAATTACAGACATTTGGGCAAATTGATAAGCACTCAGTTCCGAGGAACCAGAGCGCCAAAAATATTAAAAATTTTGAAAGTAATGGCTGTTTTTGTTGATCCAGTTCCGACCGAAGCTCCTTCCAGTGACACTCACTTATCCTTGGAGATACATCAAAAATCAATCGGACATAAAAAATTAGCTTTATTAAAGGATAATCTTATGCCTGATCGAAGCTCTTTTTCTTTTCTTTTAAATTACCTAAATGGCAGCCTCAGTAAAATGTCTGTAAATTTCCAATTTTTTCTTGTGAACGGAACGAGATGGCAACTTGAAGTTTTCAGGGTAGGTGGCGCGTCCAACTACGACAGACACGTTCGATAATGGGCATAATCGGTCCAACGATTTCCGAGTACTAATTTTGTCTTCGAACAATACAGATCCGATCGAATTGAAACTTGGTAGCGAGTTGTAGAATACTGACACAAAGACGTTCGTGAAATTTTGTGAGAATTGAATCTCTAGATAGTTTAAAAAAAAATATGAAATAATATTATGTATCTCACGATTACTTGAGAACGGATAGGGATAGCGATTTCCCATTTTCAGGGTAGGTTGCGCAACCGAATGCGACATTTAAGTTGGTTAATAGGTCTCCAAAATAAAAATACGGCACCTGAAGAAGAAGAAGAATAGGTACAATCGGCCAAACGGTTTCGGAGATATATCAATCTGAATTTTTTTTTTATTTCCTCTATAACTCGAAATATACTAATCTGATCCATTTGAAACTTGGTAATTACTTGTAGAATGCTGACGCACTAGGTTTTGCGGAATTTCGTGAATATCGTAGGTTTCCTGGAATCACTTGAGGCGTAAGTTTTATCGTTTAGTATAAGATATTCAAAGAATTTCAATTCTGATAGAATACATATGTCTGTGATATTAGAAAATTATCTCATTACTCAAGTCTGTCACTAAAATGGTACGAATGTATTTATATCTGCTGAAGAACGCTGAGAAAACAGTCTCTATCGATGGTAAATTTCGATTAAGAGCGTCCAATTGAGGTGAAGAGACATAAGAACATGTGCGCAAAAGCTTGAACCAATTTTTTTTGGGATAGATCAGCTTATACTTACTCTTTGCATTCTTCTACTGCGATCCCTTGGACTTTATTCACACCTTGGTTAACCACATATTTCCACTGGTTCCTTTTATTTTTCGCTATCCTCGGAAAAATGATGCTCACTGTCGATTGACAAATAGAGTGTGTCTTCACTAGCGCCTTTTTCTCAGTGCTCAAATTCCGCGGAACCAGATACATGTTTGGCACCCCCATGTCCTCAGATGAGCTGTCTATAAGCTTCACCATCCTGTCGGTCATCTGTTCGTCTTCGTCAACGCCAAAAATATATTTGTACTGTTCACCAGCTTCAGAAAGCTTGTGATTTACCTCGCTGTATGGGTAGTAGTCGGGATCTTCACAGAAAGTTTCGCCCTGGCATTCTTCTGGTCTCACCTTAGGAATGAAATCGCCCATGTCCTGTTCTTCGGATTCAAAGACTTCTCTAATTTCCATTTGATGTGGGACCGCTGAATTTTGACCAAGGTGTGTGTTTCGTCCCTTTGGATCGAATTTGATCAGGATACCGTTATCTGGAAAGCAAATTCATATTCGAGTAATCATTTGGGAGGTAGATTCATTATTAAATGGTTCATTTATGGGTTCTCTCCACCAAACTCTGAAAAATTACTATAAAGTAAATTAATATTATTGATTATTATATAATAATCGATGAAAATACTGAGAGAGACCCAGGAAATTTGACACATTTTGTCTTATATCTCCAGAAATTGAAATCGTATAGAGCCAAAATTTTGCACAATGTTGCAAAATACTACAATTGACGTTAGTACAAGTTTTTGTTGCAATCTGATGAATAGTTCACGAAAAAAAAATTTTTTTTTCGAAAAAATTAAAAGAAATATGTTTTTAAAAATTACCAACATTTCGATCATAACAAAATTCTGCCAAAAGTTGCGCGTTCATATACTCGAACTGACTACTAAGTTTCGATTCAACATCTTCTTTAGTTCCTGAAATATCAGGGAAATAACCTCAAAATTTTAAATGTCTATAACTCCTAAACCGTCCAGCCGATTTTGCCCGTTAACGAACTTAACCGTCGCATTTTGATCAGAAACCTACCCTGAAAGTTTGAAGTCGATAGGCCGGCCGGCCGGACGGCACCCAAAAATCTGACACCGGATTCGTGATCAGGGAGTCCGAATTAGTCTATTAGCCAATTTTCAGCTCGAAATTCGAAAATTACAGACATTTGGACGAAATGATAGGACGATGTTCCCTTAGAACATGCGCCCAAAAATGTATTATTTTGTGAATTTCTTATCCGTTAAAAACATAAGATTTTTGTCGGAAGCAATGTATAGAACAATATTGCTTAACAAACAATAACGAAACAACATCAATGATAAAACAACTATTTTGTAACGTTCAGAGACTAAATCAGTCTCCTTCTTCAAACACCAAGCGGAAATCTTCAGAATTATGTTGATAACTATTCTGAAATCCAAAAATTGTGACAGTCTTCCACGATCATAGCAACACAGTTTCACTTTGCATAGAAATAATCAAGTTCCAACTCCTTTCTCAACTAATTCAACCAAATATGGCCAATTCCAATTGAGCAATTTGCTAAATTTAATTCTCTATTCAACATAATACAAGTCAACTACTTAAGTTTCCTTTTAATGTAATTAGACTCTGTCATCAGAATCTTTGTTTTACTCCAATCCATCATGTGATCTCCATGGATTGTACACTTTCTTACATCTAGTGGTCTTAATGTTTCTTCTGTATACTATTTCCCACGAATACAAGGAATATTATATACACATTATTGAGAGGTTTTTTTTTGGTTTTCTCTGCCAAACTCTGAAAAATATCTATAAAATAAAAATTAATTATTTTGTGATTTGCTTCTGCGTAAGAAACACAAGATATTTGTCAGAAGCAATCAATTGAACAATGTTGCCTAACAAACAACAACGAAACAACATCAACGAAGAAACAACTATATCGTAACGTTTCAGAGTCTATATCAGACTCCTTCGTCAGACGCTTAATGAAAATCTTTAGAATTATTTTGTTGATATTTATTTTGTGAAATTCAAGAATTGTCACCCAAAAAAAAACCTTTCAATAATGAATATACCTCACACAGTAACCTTTAATGATTAATTATATACACAGTTATTTGATTTTCATTAATGGTTTTTTTTTCTTAATGAAGATCTAAGATCATTTTGTGTCTTCAAACTGGTTCTGATATTGAACTTAGAACTGATTCCTGATTTTTTCCGAATGGCCACGAACATAAGGAACCACATTCAACAGATTGGGTTGTTGTTCTTGTTGGTTATTCTGTTGTACTTGATTAATTGTTATTTAATTAGAAGTTCTTCTATCTAAATTCATGATAGATGTATTTATGAATGCCTCCATTATCAATTATCTTCATGAAATTTTTTGATGAAATCAATTTCATTATTTCGAATTTTAGGAATAGAACAAATTCGATTAGCTCTATCGTAAAATTTTTTAATAGGTAACACCTCTTTTCACACTAAGTTGTTGGTTTTAATAGAAATTCAAATGTCTATTTTATGTGTCTGCTTCCTGAAAGCACTTGTTTCGAAATGGTTCGGATACTTAATTATCGAACCATCAAGAAAAGAACAATAAAATTCACTTTAGAAATAGAGAAAAATAATCAGGTTTCTTTTCTTGGTGTTTATTTTATATATATTTTCCAGAGTTTGGTAGAGAAAACCCATAAAGGAACCATTTAATAAATTAATATTCGTGTACAAAATTGGACTAGTTGGAAAAGCAATGAGGTAGGAGGTTCCCTTCCATGGTACTTTACTCGCCCAAGGCAGCTTGGCTTTCAGGAAAAAACAATAATATTTATACAATTCTTCCAATAATATATGTTCTACAATCTCCTCTGAAACTGACATTTGGGAATTTTCAAAATGATTTTTAAATGTTTTGTTGTTTTATATAGTGTGTGGATAAAGTAAGGAACAAAATTCATAATTGCGTTATTGAATATTTTCAATTTACCACCTTTCGGCATAAAAATTTCACTTATGACGTCATAATAAGGGAAATGATATCAAAATAATAAATTGTAAATTCATAGATAATGGAGAATTGAATCAAGTACTTACAATCTGAGTAGGCGACAGGTATCCCATATTCTCCTCCTTCAACAATCTGAAAAAAAATCATGAATTAAATTCGAGGAAATTATTAACACAAAAAAATTGGTTCAAGCAATGTGGACAGGAGCTTTTTGGCGTCCTTGTTCAAACTGACAAATTATATCTCTGAAAGTTTTGGTTTCTCAGAGTTGGGAATTATATCAATGGATTCTTATGAAATTATAAATTAAAAAAGTGTCGTTTAAAAAAAATGTTTCAAAAATTATCATTTAAACAAGAGCGCCAAAAAAAAGTGCAATCTACGATACTCCAAAAATTGTCATTAAATTTATTTATCAAGATTGAATGAGCAATCTGCAATGATTCAACCTCGTGGAATGGGTTGTTGCAACTTACACTCGGTGCATAGTTTTCACAACTCGAAATATACCTAAGAAAAGTATCATCGAAATGTCTAGAGCAAGGCTGGAGACAATCATAGCAGATTGTCCATTTATTCCTGATATTTGAGTAGGTAGAGGGTTACGAACAAATTATTTTAATAGATCAAAATATATTAACTAGCCACATTATGAAAATACTGTATATAGGAACATGTCTTACTACTTAAGGAAGTCAAATGCAATATTAACCTCAGTGGTCAACGAACAGTAATTTGTTTTGATTATTCCATTATGTTCTTCTTTCCTATTGACTTCATGAATTACAACATTAAAATGATCCAATTCTAAATCTTCTGAAACATCATCTCGAATTTATACGTAAATTATTCAATATGCAACCAGTCAATATTATTTTCGGTTTCAAAACAGTCTTGTATGTATTCACAAATTCAAGAATCGGATACTTGTTTTTCAAACTACGAATTGACATGACTCTAATAGCTAGATAAGATAACATTTTTGAACAGTGAACACCGACAGTGAAAACAACTACGATGTATTATTGAAATTTTGAAATCATATCTCCGAAAGTATCAGCTTGTCAGAGTTGAAAATGATATCGTTGGATTCTTATGATAAAATTGCACCTTAAAAAAAATTTAATTCAAAAGTTGTAATGTAAAAAAACAATTTTTTTTTCCGTTACTCCGAAACCAACAGGCCAATTTCGCCAAATAACGAACTTAACCGAGATATTTATCCCTCGAACCTTCTCTGAAAATTTAAATTGTCTAGCTCATTCCGTTCAAGAGTCATCGTGTTAACGGCCGGACAGAATCGATTTTGACCATGGATTCTTGATCAGTGAGTCGAACAAAATCGTTTAAGACCATATTCAGCCAAAAATTCGAAGATTACAGACATTTGGGCAAATTGATAAGCACTCTGTTCCGAGGAACAAGAGCGCCAAAAAGTGATATCCATATTTCATTGGATATTTTTTGATAAATTGAAAGTACAGTTTTTTAACGTTCATTATTTTGAAATTATTGGTTCATCATTTTCTCGAATAATATTGGAATAATTCTCAGGGGTTGAAATTGGGTGTGAAAAATTACATAATTCTACGAGGAGGAAAAGTGTGACTTTTGTGGCTTAATCCGTTCCCCTAAATTTGACCAAATATCAGTATTTTTAGACTTTTTGGTCGCGAATGGTCTCAAACGATTAGTTTGGAAAACAAACTCATGACTGAACAATATCACCAACCATAACCATAAACCTTTAAAAATAAAAAAAAGATAATGGAAATTCATAGAAACACCAATAATTGCAACGGAAATGAGAACGTATTGATATGTATTGATTAACAATTTCTTGTTAATTTTAGATATCTCCATTATTTAGTTGACTGGTTAGACAAACAGTTAGCATCTCTGAAGAAATAAACAGATGATATTGTAACAGAAAATAAACAAGAGCCTGAATAAAGTGGCAAGAAATATTGAATCAATGCATAACGAATTTAATTTACATATATTTCGACCACTGCATTGCGATTTCAAACTGTCAGATACATAGAATCCGAATGTTTACCATAAACAAACAGGAACATAGCAGCTAACATAAATTTGCAATTCAAATATTCATTCAATTCGTTCGGATTACGGATGACCTTTAGAGGATTTCCGTGAACCATTGAATTAATATAACCTCGATAAAATTGGAGAAATTCACACTTACCGACATAGAAAAAACTACTACGATGATGAAGAGAAGGATCGCACTATACATTGTCATTTTTTCATACTGCACAGTTCAAAGGACTTCTACTGACTGTTTTCATTTGACACTGACTGATAGATTCGTTCAGAACAGGTCTTATTCATTGAAAATCCTTCGGTTTTATACCTGAAATTGACTTCCAGTTAAGGTGATTAGTAATAAATCGACTTACTGTCATCGTTAGTTGTTAATGCTGCTGCACACCCTTCCACTCGAAAGACGTTTCGAGATCTGAACTATAACGGAAGTAGGAATATTCGAAAATAACTGCCCCTTCTTAAAATTGCCCCTCCCATTTCAATGTTAACAACTGAAAATAAAGAAGCAGAATATTATTGGTTTTAGGTTCAAAATAAATAAAAATTCATCGCAAAAATAAAAATGTATTTACTGAAAATATCATTAACTAGGGCATACATCCATCATCAAAAGCAGATAAGGCACAAAATTTCATATCATTATTTATATGTAATTATTATTTGGGAAAAAAATAACAAGATACTTAAATTACAAAAAGATTTAATATATTTCTAGCAAAATGTACCCAATCTTTCAACTCCAGTGAATTTATCTAGCGCATTTTTTAGCACATTAAACATACAGAGTACAAACATTTGTTAAATCAGAATAGATATTTTATATCCTCTCTTTCTTAAGAAAATATATCGTAAAATTAATCTGCATTTATATTTCTGTTCTGTAAAATAGTTACAGGAGTGATATACAGGGTGTTCGGTAACTAGAGTACCAAAATGAAATATCATATGTGAAAATGAATTGTACTTATAGGGCCAAAAATCACTTTTTTGGGCACTGTGATTTTCGAATTTTTGGATGAAAATAGTCTAAATGGATTTGGTTCGACTCACCGATCAAGAATCCGTGATCGAAATCAATTCTGTCCAGCCGGCCGGTCTGGCCGGACGTAGGCACGATAACTCTCGAACGAAAGGAATTAGAGGATTGAAATTTGCAGGGTAGTTTCGGAGCGTAAATGTCTCGGACGAGTTCGCTATCGGGTGAAATCCACTAAGCTCGGAGTTATGGCCATTTTTAGTAAGAAAATTTTTTATGAATATTCCCGGCACCGATCACTCAATCTATCTGAAATTCAGCAATAAATTGTAGAATCATGACCTTTATATACATCCTAATTTTGCCATAAAGTGGCAAAAAACTACAGTCGGCCGTAGGGATGATAACTCTCGAACGGAATGAGCTACACAGTTGAAATTTTCAGAGTAGGTTTGAGAGATAAATATCACGGTTAATTTCGTTACTGGGCTAAATCGGCCTAATGGCCCGATAACGAAAAAAAAATTTTTTTCATTACAAATTTCATATTGAATTCAATTTTTTTTATGATGCAGTTCCATCATAAGAATCCATTGCTGTCGTTTTAAACTCAAACAAGCTAATACTTTCGGAGATATGATTTTTCAATATTTCAATAATGCATTGTACTTCTATGTTTTCACAGAATGCGAATTCTATCTGTCTGTGTTTCATCTGTGTCACTGTTCAATCATGTCATCATATTTTTCTATAAGATACATCATATTGATTTTTGTTCTAGTTTGTTTATATAATTCGTATTTTTAAAATATTCTGTGTTGGAAAACAAGGTTCCGCATCTTGAATTTGTGAATTTATACAAGACTGTTTTGATACCAAAAAAATATTGACTTGTTTCACATTGAATAATTTATCTGCAAATATTGGGGATGATGTTTCAGAAGATTGAGTATTGGACCATTTTAATGATGTAGTTTATGAAGGCAATAGGAGAGAACAACATAACGGAATCATCGAAAGAAATTACTGTTCGTTGACCACCGAGGTCGAGGTTGAGTTTCAGGAAAAACCCTGTATCCCAAAATCTAGTAGGCATAAGAGATGTCTGAATGCCCATTTATAACTCCTCATATGGCATTTAATTATGAAGATCTCATGTAATAACTTGTGGACAGGAGCTTTGGCGCTCTTGTTCAAACATTGATACACTCCGAAAGTATTGATTTCTCAGAGTTGGGAATTATATCAATGTATTCTTATGATACTGCATCATAAAGAAAATTGAATTCAAATAATAGTTTATTTATCAAGATTAAATGAGCAATCTGAGAATGAGAACTGCACCATGGAAGAAATCAAATTACAATAGCTGAAATGAATTTGACTCACTCTTATAGAACAGGATGACATGTACGAGTATGAATACAGATCATATAATAAATCATAGATAGAATAAATATAGCATTCTGTGAAAACATAGAAGTACGATTCATTATTGAAATTTCGAAAAATCATATCTCCGAAAGTATTTGCTTGTTAGGGTTGAAAATGATATCAATGGATTTTAATGATGAAACAGCATCTTAAAAAAAGTAAAAAAAAACTTTCATTTCGTTTCTCTGAAACCATCTGGCCTATTTTAACCAATAACGAACTTAATCGAGATATTTATCTCCCAAACCTACTGTCCAACTGCCTAGCTCATTCTGTCCGAGAGTTATTGTAAAAACAAAATTTGAAAATAAAAAAACAAAAAATTTTTACACTTTACAGCAACCCGATCAATACAAAACTTCGCATGCGTATGAAGGTCAGTATTCTACAATTTGATGCTAAATTACAGATAGATGAAGTGTTCGGTTTCGGAAATATTAATAAAAAACGTTTTTATTAAAAACGGCCATAACTCCGAAACCGCTTGGTGGATTTCACCCGTTAACGAACTCGTCTGAGATATTTATGCTCCAAACCTACCCTGCAAATGTCAATCCTCTAACTCCTTTCGTTCGAGAGTTATCTTGTTAACGGCCGGCCGGACAGAATCGATTTCGACCACGGATTCTTGATCAGTGAGTTGAACCAAATCGTTTGAGACCATTTTCAGCCAAACATTCGAAAATTACAGACATTTGGGCAAATTGGTAAGCACTCTGTTCCGAGGAACAAGAGCACCAAAATCTAAGGGAATCACTCAATGAAACACAAAATATGTATTATGCATTATCAGGAATCAACTCGAAATGGTTATTTCAGATTTTAGAGTAGAAAAAATCGGCTGGAGCCATATCAGGGTAGAACGGTGGCTCTTCAATGAGATTTCTTGAGACTCGCTCACAATAATAGCATGAATTCAAACTGGTTCTTTGTATTAATCGGTCTAGATGTTTCAGAACCAAGACAAGACTGGCCCAATCTCGCTTTTGGTCTCGATAGTCATGGTTTTGGTCTCGATAGCTTTGGTCTTGGTCTTGGTGGTCAAATGTTTAAAATCCACATAACATAAGAACTCTACAATAGGTATCATTCATAAAAAGTAAATCAATAAATGTTTCTCAATGAATTATATATACGATTTACACTTATTTATTCAATATTGTGACGCGTTTCGTCGACACAGCGACTTCATCAGACTACATCATACTGTATGATGTAGTCTGATGAAGTCGCTGTGTCGACGAAACGCGTCACAATATTGAATAAATAAGTGTAAATCGTATATAATTTTTCATTATGTTAATATGGATTTGCATCAAGTAAAAGCCACAAGCATTAAATAAATGTTTCTTCAAATTTGCCATTCAAAGAAAACAATCAATTTCTATTTCAACCCATACCTACCTGAGCATTTTTAGGAAATTTTGAGAATTAATTCCGGCTCATTCAGCCCAGACAAAGGTTCTCGATAAGGGTCGCATACTTCCTTTGCATTTTATTGGCCTATTCAAGATATGTGATTAGATTTGGGTTGGGTTAGTTTAGGTGAGATGCGGACTTGTGTACAAGTTGATTTCTAAAATTTCGAAAAGTTTCGGTAACTTGGGTGAAGTAGTGCAAGTATAAACATTGCCATAAAGGCAAGAAACAAAATTGAAATGGCTGCGGTTATCGACGATATTGAGGTACGAGGGCGAAGGTGCTTCTGCAGAAATTGAAAGACCTGTATATTCCAAATATTTCCAATATAATAAACAGGGATAGCAACAGCAAAATGTTTACTTTGCGAGCGGAAGAAAATGAATAATGTTTTAAAAATGAAAAATGGCAATACATCCGGTTTAGAAAAAACATTTATCGGCGGAAAATCCATCATAATGAATTGTTCAGTTCGGGAATCATGAAGAACCAGTCAACTTTGGAAAGCTATGCAAAAACAAAAGCGGTAAGTAAATATTGCAAATAGTATCTACCTACCTATGTTTTTATCTCGTTATTTTGCTACGAGAGATTAAAATTATAAATTATGAATTAACTAAAGTCCTCTTCGACTCGTATTTTTATAGCCACCAGCATTCAGGCCATTAGAAAAAATTGTTTAGCAACTCGTTTATTCGAATGGTTTCGGAAAAATTAGAAGCAATTATGATAATATTACCTTCGATAATATGCCTGAAATTAAGTTGATAATTGTCAAATAATAAACTGGTGGGAATAAAATTATTTAACACTTCACTTGGTAAGTACCTGCGCAAAAAAATATTAAAATAACCTTTTGACGTCCATATTATGGTTTGCATCATAATATGAAAAAATATCTATATATATATATAATATATTTTTTTAAATGGATTTTTAGCATGAAGCTCTGCATGACTAAAAATAAAAAGAAACCTTAAATTTGAGACTTGTCTCATACCTGACAAATGTCATTTGAAATATTTAAACAAGGAAAAGTGGCAAAATGCAAACAAATATTGTACCAAATGGCATAGAGTGTTGAATTCTCGTTTTAAAAAAATATTTAAATTTTTTTGAATGCCTACTAAAGCATAACAATTTCAGGATTTCTTCTGCAGCAATTATTTTAAAATCACCTCTTCGAAACTGGCTAATGATACTAAAAAAATACCATATATAATAAGGAGTTTCTACATCAAAAAGAAATATGTATTTGTATTAATATTCTGAGGTGGCCTCTGGACTATTACAAACATTTTAGATTTGTTTAATTCAAATGTTGGAATGTTTGTGTATGATCTACTCAATTCTAGGAGCTATAAAAGTTATATCAGTAAAATAATAAACATTCTTCAAAACTTACCTTGAAGTCGAAGTTTAAAAAAAAAATTATTGGTCTTATAATGTTTATAATATTATTAAAAGTTCCTTGTTTTTTCTTTTAAATAATTAATTTGCATTAAACAGGCTTAGAAAATACAGCAGTTATTTAGTTCATTTTCTGTTGAATAAGTTTTCTAAAGCGATAAATTATGAGTAACCACGATTGATATCCATTACACTTCATAATTTTTTTTTCTATAAGCAAATATGTATATAAAATTCATGGGTACCTAATAAAATGTTCTTGTTACTGAATGCATTATAAATCATATATAAATATTGTCTACCTACTATGTTATAATTTAAAATATAATCTGTACCTACTTGTGAATTGGAACATTGAAATAATTAATTTGAAAATGTTATTTAATTGAAAGAATCAAAAGTAGGTATAGAATTTTTAAGATATTATTAAATATTGAGTTGAATTTTTTTATCTTTACCAATACCTAGACGCGGCTCTCTCTAGAGAGTTTTGTTGTTTTGCGAAACCCTAATTCACCGTAAGCCTTATGTAACAATAAATAATAGAATTTCTCAACATTACTAATTCGACTAAACAATTGTGAACATCCACACTAAATGAATTGTAAGGTTCGTTCGCTAATAACCCTAGAGGTTGATGTGATATCTTTTAAATAAAAAAAGCATTATGTAAAATTTTCAGCTCTTCCGTACACAATTTTTTTTTTGTTATTTTATTCGACCTTAGTGAATTCAATATCTAGTCATCATCAAATTTAGGAATTAGCAAAGAAATTATCAAAAATCAAAAGGATAGACAAGGACACAAAACACTGAGGGGCTCTTCAAAGTAATTTTTTTTCTTCCTACACTACTCAAGGAGTAAGATTTTTCGTATTTCAATTCCAATAGAATACATATGTCAGAATAAAAATTTCTGTGAGCGTAGACGGTTCTTTTTGAACTGAAGTCTGCCATTTAAATGTGTATTCATTTATTATCATATAAAAGCTGAGAAGACGGTATATATCGATAAATTCGTGACTCTTCCTAGTATCTCTACACAATCCTCCAATGACTTATATTTTGGGAAATATTGCTATACGAAAAAGGGTCCTTCCTGTACCCTAAAAATGATAAATCGTGTTGAATAACGTATTATTAATAGGATATTTCGTCAATGACCAGAACGTTCTAAGAGGAAACATCGGTTCGCAATTATCAAAATGTCTTTGGAATGATGTGAAGAGTAGGAGATAATTATCTCAATTATTACGAAATTAACCGGAAATCACTGCAACTTTCCTCATCATAACCGCATATGCAGGACCACTCTGATAATATTATCGGAGTAGTAAACCACTGAAAACTTAGATTTCGTTTTCAAACAATGAATGATTAAAATCACTCAACAAAGAAATGTTTAACCCCCAGATTTTTTCACTGGCCACGTCAGTGGCAACTCTTGAATATTTATCATGAGTCGGCAGATATACAGGCTGGGAATTTAAGTTGTTCCTAATTGTAACCATAAATCCCTTTCACACTTTATGTGAGCATATTCTAGAGAACATACTTATATCGTTTCGCCCAAATTTTGGATTTTTCCCATCTGAAATATTGTTTCTTCAATAACTCAAAAAATACAGATACGATCTAATTCAAACTAGGTAATAAGTGCTAGAATACTGACATACTAATATTTGCAGAATATGATGAAGGTCCTATAACGAAACAAGTTGGATAAGCTCTGTGGCCAGGACTGGCTCAGAACTATGGTAAATATAAGATGCATGCAATCTGTATACTAAACTCACTTCCTTAAAATCTTAGTAACATCGAAGAGTTTATTTAATTGGTTCAGTTCTGGGTTTTCTTTCCAAACTTTGAAAAATATCTATAAAATGAAAAATTGCTACTGTTTTAGGAATATATTTCCGTTGAAAACCTCCCTCTGACCAAGTACTTGCATGTATCAAATCGTTGGATTTTTCTTTAGATATTTCAACTTTGAACTATATACAGGGTGTCCCAAAAATACCACGCGAAAGTGACACTGGAGATAGATTGGCATTAGGTCTATCAGATAGCATCAACATGACCTCAGTAAAAGTCCGCTGGGTTTCGAGATATCACCACTTTTGTGTATTTTTTAAAAATCTCCAGTTTTCGGTCTTTTATCGCCTAGCATTGCTAGAAATTACTTCAAACTCATGTTTTTTTTTACCTAGGCTATCCTGAATAGTTGCTTTAAACAATGAAGTAATAACTTCACCGACAACTAGAACAAAATCCTTCAAAAAAATGTCTAACTTGTTGTTAACTTAACTTAAGTTTGACTGACTGCTGTGAAAAAAAATTATATCAGACTGAATTGACAAATAATCGCAAAAACTGGTCCATTTCAAGCCCTTTTCAAAATGATACAACACTACCAATTTTTTTTAATCAGAACCAGAATTGCTACTTATTAAAAAAAACCAAAACCCTTATCGGCTATGTCGCTCCCACATTCATTGTTTTGTAACATGGAAACCGGTCCGACTTTCACAGACTAGGGGTCTTCGAATAGTCTAGACTTTGTGAACGGACCTCCAATGAAACTAATTGGTGACCCCTGGGTTAGATACTAGAGAAAACTTTTTTGCGTTTGACGGATTTACTCATTTCCTAATATTTTCCGAACGGATAGAGATACAGAGGAAATAGATACATAAATCTAAACGTCGTGGATATCGAGATGTGAAAATTATAGATTTCGGACGGGAAAGAAGAATTTTCCTTCGATTCCGGGTCAAAAATATTTCTAAGTGCCGACCCAAAAAATTTTTTTCATGGTATATCGATACGGAGCTCGTGTCTAGTTAAATCGAGGTCGCTGATCACGAATATGCAATTAGTTTTTCCCTAAGTGGCGTACTTTGGGAAAATTTTCACTTAGAGTGAAAAAATGGACGAAAATAGGTCAATTTTGGAAGTTCACACCGCCCAAAAAAATCGGAGTAAGGTGTTGTTGATTTTTGCCCTCATATATGGATCCATTATCTACTGAATAATCCAAACAGAAAATGTACAGGCCGTACTATTCGGAAATTATGATTTTTTTCCCAAGGGTCTGTTTTTCGGAAAATTCATTTCGTGGTATTTCCGCGGAAAATTCTCTAATGAAAAATCCGATCATATATTCGTAATCTACGGTCCCGAATTACTAAATGACGTAATTTGCATCGAAATCGGAGACTGGTCGAATTTTGGCAATTTTTTAATACATTATAGCCTTAAAAAAAATCCCATTTTTCGAGAAAAATTTTTTGACGCAAAACTATGAAACGGGTACTTATTCTTATAGATTCGGGGCCGTAGATTCCGAATCTACCATCAGATATTTATTACAAAAATTTTCCGAGGAAATATCGCGGAAAGAATTTTCCGAAAAATAGACCCTCGGGAAAAAAAATCATAATTACCGAAGCGTACGACCTGGACATTTATTGTTCGGATGATTCGATAGATAAAGGATCCAAATATGACGTAAAAAATCAGCAACACCCTACTCCGATTTTTTTGGGCGGTGGAAAGTTCCAAAATTGACCTATTTTCGTCAATTTTTTCACTTTAAGTGAAAATTTTCCCAAATTACGCCACTTAGGGAAAAACTAATTACATATTCGTGATAAGCGACCTCGATTTAATTAGACACGAGCTCCGTATCGATATACATGAAAAAAACTTTTTGGGTCGGCACTTAGAAATATTTTTGACCCGGAATCGAAGGAAAATTCTTCTTTCCCGTCCGAAATCTATGATTTTCACATCTCGATATCCAAATTTTCCCCGATGATTGGTCGGTGGACGACGTTTAGATTTATGTATCTATTTTTTCTGTATCTCTATCCGTTCGGAAAATATTAGGTAATGAGCGAATCCGTCAAACGCCAAAAAGTATTCTCTAGTATCCAACACATACAAAAATCTACAATCTACGATTAGGTCGACGCGGCTTTGGTTATTCACTAAATCGGGTACGAAGATCACGAATCTGTAATTAGATTTTCCGTATCTCGATTAGTTTCGGAGCAATGACGAAAAAAGTCGCAATTTCTGGCTCTAACTCCGGAAAATGGACTAATCAGTCGGGTTTTTCGCCATATTACCAAAATTAATCGAGATACGGAAAAACTAATTACAGATTCGGAATATACGCCCTCGATTTAGTGAATAGCCAAAGCCGTGGCGATCTAATCGGAAAATTCTAGCTTTTTGTATGGGTTAGAATCTAGACAAAGGACTCACAGCTCTGGCAATGTGTTAGTTGTTGTATGCATTTTATCAATATTTCACAGGAAATAGGTCATACATACTTCTACAAGGGTTGAAGTATTACAAGATATTTTACTTGCAATTATCTTTTCGTGGAAAATATTAATTTCAAGGGTGAGACCACCCATGCAAAAATAAACCAGTTAACCCAAAACATTTAAGTTTTACAAGCGAGCTGCTTTGTTTAGAAATACAAATGAGCGCTTCCCAACATATGAAGTCATGGGACGCAACAGTGGTGATATCTCGAAAAACAGCGGACTTTTACTGAGGTCATGTTGATGCTATCTGATAGACCTAATGCCAATCTATCTCCAGTGTCACTTTCGCGTGGTATTTTTGGGACACCCTGTATACAGGGTGAGTCGTTGACCACTGCATTCATTTTAACCAAAGATTCCTCTCATCAAATGAATCACTTTTTTCATTTACCATTTTTCCAGATTCGGCTCAGGTAAAAAGTTACAAGCGTTTAAAGATTTCACAATGTGCTAATACACTCCCGCATATAAATTATCTATGACATTGTTGGCGGACGAGAATAAGGCATGTTAACGTGGTTTACAGCTTGCTTCAGGATTCCAACGCTCAGGGACGGATCCATAAAAGTAGTAAAATTTCTGGAGTTTTCCATTTTAAAACATTCAATGAAGAATATCTCGAAAACGGTACGTTTAAGGAGAAATGATGAAGAATAATATAATGTTCTAAAACGATGGAATATTCTTGAAATGACTCAAGAAAAACTTTATATGCTTTCTTTATGCTAATTTCGTTTAGTTTTATGAATCCACGAGTCCATAACTAGAAAACCAGTAGAAGTAGAAAATATATAATATTTGGAAAATATATATCATAGTTATAGGAAACTTTACGCCAACATTCATTTTATTCGAAAAAAGGATGTCAAAGCTACAAAATAAAAACTGTTTTTTTCTCAAAATTTCAACAGCCTGTATCTTTTTACCTGAGCTGAATTCGGAAAAATGTTAAATGAAAAAAGTGTTTCATTTGATGAGAGGAAACTTTGGTTAAAATTAATGCAGTGGTCAAAGACTCACCCTGTATATATTAGTTTATGGAATTTGATATCGAGTCTTTCGCATCGGAGATTTTTTTGAATAGCTAACTCATTTCCATTCTTTGTTTGTAACTTGCGAGAATGGTTCCAGAATCCCATCTGTTCCGCAAGATTTGCTATAGTATACAGGGTGTTTGGTAATTGGACGTAATCCTTTAACGGGGTTATACTAGACATCATTTGCAACGATTTGAGTCCAATGAACCATTGTCCAAAAGTCTATGGTTACTGATATATATTGATATTTCGACTTTTTGAAAGTTTTTCGAATTACCATCGAAAATAATTAATTTTGTGGAAACTAGTCAACACTGAATACAGAAGTAGGTTTTTTAAGCTGATGAGATGAAGATCATTTCCTGAAAAAATCGTTCACCAAAAATTCGAATAACTTGAAAAACAAAGAGTCTGAAGTGGCATCACTTGTTTTTCTCATTAAATTTTCAGGAAAACAATTACGTATTCCCGAAAACATCATAATTTGCTTTGCGTACAAATAAGTTAAAAACTTCCTTGGTTGATGAACTGCAAAATTTGCAGAAGTGTGGGAATGCTAAGTAGTTCAGGCCATCTATTTTGCGGGGATCCCCACTAGCCTCGATGAGCACGTTGATAAATCACAGATAATATGCTCAGAAAGTTGTTGATTAACTCCAAGATACGTAATTGCCTTCCTTGTGTTCCATGGACGAAAGTTAGTCAGAATACAACAATAGCTGGTGTACTACCTTTTACTTACACGGAACTTGTTTGACTATACGCGCCAACATGATAACACGAGTAGTGATTTTGACATGTGCATCAGTGAGTAAATTTATGTTATAGATATCTATTTTTCCATTAGATGATTTTTTGCCAGTTGCCCAGTATACATGTTCCAATGGATTATCTCAGCCATTTCAAAAGATAAAAATTGGAAAATTTTATGATTTTCAATTCGCTAAGGGAACCTTGAACAAGAAAAACAAAAATTGAAAGTCATTTTCGGTTTGACTTTTTTATGTCAAATAGCACCCTATATATTTTTCGTAATTCTATATTTCTACTCAAAATTTCCTTTCTAACGATCTATCACACTTTGCATTTTACATTTGATTTGATGGAGAAAACGTAAAATGAAATTTCAAATTGAAAGAATTGTAGTAGGCTACGATATTTTGTGTAGTCTTCATATTTTCTTCAATAATAGTCATCAATAAAAAAAACTTCTAATAGTTGAAATCAACTATGTATTTTACCTAACGTTGAACAAAGAATGAATAGTAAAAGAAACTAAGAATTACAAAAAAGGGGACAAAAAATACCCATAATAACTACAGCATAGGTTCGAAATGTTGACCAATCTGCTTCTACACATCTTTCAGCTCGGTGGACTAGTTCACGCGAAGTAACAATTCCCAACACCTAAGCATTAAGGACTCTACATGCAGTCCCTATTTTGATTACACAAAATATCGTAACCTAGTGCAATTCCTTCAATTTGATATTTCAATTGACGTTTTCGCCATCAAATCAAATGTATTGACACATCGTTGGAAAGATAATTTAGAGTAGAAATAAAAAATTGCAAAGATATACAAGGTGCTATTTGAGATAAGATATCAGAGTCACTTCCGGTCAAACCGGAAGTGATTTTCAATTTTGGTTCTTCTCAATTGAACGTTCCTTGCACGAATTGAAAATCACAAAATTTTCAGATTTTTATCTTTTGAAACGGCTGAGATAATCCATTGGAACATGTATACTGGGACACCCAGTATATATATTTTTTTTACATTACAAATTTCAAATTCATTTTTTTGAAAGATACAGTTTCATCATGAGAATCCATTTGTATCATTCACAACTCTAACAAACTAATACTTTCGGAGAGATGATCAAAATTTCGATGATTAATCGTAATTTTATGATTTCATAGAATGCTCTAATTATAATTTGCTGATGTATGTGAATCCAACATATGAGGTCAGTCATAGACCTACGTTTTCAATTGAATTTTTATAATGCAGTTCTATCATTAGAAACCATTGATATCATGCCCAACTCTTACGGTACGTTTCACCACAGCCCCCCATATCTCTATAGTGGGCTGTGGTTTCACAAAGCTTTGACAGCTCTTAATTGCCAAATCAGTGTTATTCTATGTCAATTTCCAGTTCATTTTTGATGCAACTACCCAATTAAATCCACAATTAAGCTAATCGAAGATCCATTATGAGAAACCAACACTTTCTGAGATATGATTTATCAAAGTATGATTAATTACTCGCTAGTGATTGATAAGAGCACCACAGAGCTTTTTTTGATATACAGGGTGATTTTCTGATAAGGAGTAAAATTTCGAAGATCAATAAATCTGGAACCAATCAACTGGCAGATTTCAGAATTAGCAGTTATATCACATTTTTCGACCATCCTCGTTTACCTCTTCCAAAATTGAAAAAAGTGGGAAAGTCCTGTGCACAGGAGCTTTGGCGCTCTTGTTCAAACTTTGTGACAATTCATCTCCGAAATTATTGGTATCTCAGAGTTGGGAATAATATCAATGGATTCTTGTAATAGAACTGCATCATAAAAGAAACTAAATTAAAATTAAATATCGAACTTATCCGAGATATTCATTGCTCAAATCTACTCTGAAAATTATATTGTAGGTATCAATTGAAACCTATTAGCCAATATTCCAATTTGGTTTTCACTGAAGATATTCTGAACCCAATTTGATAAACTTGCCAAATTATATATTTCCATCATCATATGGATTATCCAAGGGCATATAGGGTAGGGGTAATTATAATATGCTATATATTTGGTCATTTTGCATTCAATCATACTTTGTTTGTTAGAACAGAAATACATTTGACAAGTCTGTTATAGGTAGATAAGATTACATGTATGAACAGTGAACACAGATAGAACACAGAAAGATAGAATTCGCATTCTGTAAAAACATAGAAGTTCGATGTATTATTGAAGTCTTGAAAAATCATATCTCCGAAAGTATTAGCTTGTTAGTGTTGAAAATTATATCAATTGGATTGGATTTATATTTTTCGAGTTGAGGAGGAAATACAATAAAATGTCCGATAGGTATAACTTCAGAACTGCTTTCCAGATTATGCCTATTAACGAACTCAAATGTTGCATTCGGATGCTCAACCTATCCTGAAAATTCTATCTCTTACCGTCTCAAGTTGTCGTGACATGAATAATATTTTTTAATAATTTTTTTGATATTTTCTAGTGATACGATTCTCACAAAATTTCACAAACGTGCTTAGGTTTGTATTCTGCAAGTACTCACCAAGTTTCAATTCGATCGGATCTCTATCGGTTGAAAACAAAAATAGTACCTACTCGGAAAACGTTGGGCCGATTAAACCCCTTAGAAAATTGGTCCCTCACATTGGGACGCGCCACATACCCTGAAAATTTCAAGTCGCTATCTCTTTCCGTTCTCAAGTTATCGTGGCAACGGCCGGTCGGCCGAACAGAATCAAATTTTACCTCTAATTCTTCATCAGGGAGTCGAACCAAATCGTTTGAGACCACTTTCGGCAAAACATTTTAAAATTACAGACATTTGGGCAAAATGGTAACGCGATGTTCCCCAGAATATGATGCGCGCAAACAAACGCACACTAATTAAAATCCTTAATATGTAAGAAATGATGTTTCCCCATTAAATTTGATGCAAATCTATGCAGTTTTGATTCCATTCAGTGAACTGTAACTTCATTGAATGGTTTCTTTCTGGGTTTTCTCTCCCAAACTCTGAAAAATATCTATAAAATAAAAAATTAATTATTTTGTGATTTGCTTCTGCGTAAGAAACATAAGATATTTGTCAGATGCAATCAATCGAACAATGTTGCCTAACAAATAACAACGAAACAACATCAACGAAGAAACAACTGTATCGTAACTTTTCGGAGTCTATATCAGACTCCTTCTTCAGACGCTTAACGAAAAAATCTTCAGAATGTGACAATTCTCGAATCTCAGAATAACAATCAACAAAATAGTTCTGAAGATTTTTTCGTTAAGCGTCTGAAGAAGGAGTCTGATATAGACTCCGAAACGTTACGATATAGTTGTTTTTTCGTTGATGTTGTTTCGTTGTTATTTGTTAGGCAACAAAATAATGATTTTTTTATTGTATAGATATTTTTCAGAGTTTGGGAGAGAAAGAAACCATTCAATGATGAATATACCTCCCACAGTATCCTTTAATGATTACTTAACTTTAACTTCATCGCTTGATATTTTCCGGGAACCAAAGATGATATTTATAGTAAAGAAAATTCATAGAAACGAATAAATCATTTACTTAGATATCATTAATCATAGTTAAACAGCTGTATGGTTAAGTTTCAACACTTTTCATTTCATTAATACGTTATTTGTACGGGCTGTCCCATTCAAATTGGTTTTGTAGGATTTCTCGGTTATGGTTATAGAAAGAGTGGTTTTCGTCACACTGCATTTTGATGAATCCAAAGATGCCACATACAGATTGGTTCTAGATCCCATAGTTTTTGGCGCTCTTGTTCCTCGGAACAGAGTGCTTATCAATTTGCCCAAATGTCTGTAATTTTCGAATTTTTGGATGAAAATGGTTTTAAACGATTTGGTTCGACTCACAGATCAAGAATCCGTGGTCAAAATCGAATATGTCCGGCCGGCTGGCTGGTCCGGCCGACCGGCCCTCCGTTAACACGATCACTCTCGAACGGAATGAGATAGACAGTTGAAATTTTCAGAGTAGGACTAGGAGATAGATATCTCGGTTAAGTTCGTTATTGGGCAAAATCGGACAGTGTGGCAGTGGGAGTATAAAAAAAACTGTTAATTGCAGATTATTTTTCAGCGTTACAAAAAACTTCAATCCAAATATAATCGTATTCTGAATAACCATGTCAAAACATGAACAGTCTGTATCTTTTTACCTGAGCAGTATTTGGAAAAATGGTAAATAAAAGAAAAAGTTTTATTTCATGAGAGCAATCTATGGTTCAAATTAATGTACAACTACTGTACATCCCGAAAAACCTACGGGGATGACACACCTACTACACAATGTAAAATTAGTTTATCCATTCTAACTTATTAGGCCTAGGGTGAAACCCATTTGAAAAATGAAAGGAAAAATATTTTACGGGCGATCTGAGGTGGGGAAGTCGAAGGGGGTGAGTTTTCAAGGGTAAAAAAACGGTTTATCTAGATTTCCGGCAACTACAAGTCCTATGGAAAAAAGTTGAGTCGCAAAATTGTAGGTAATAAAAAGATCTACAACTTCAATGTTCAATACTTTTTCCACATAACCTCAAAATTTATATGAAAAATTCAAATAACCAACTTTTCGGTTTTTTATTTTTATATTTTACAGAAAAAAATTCTTTTTCACGAAATTTGGTGAAAACTTTCGTTTATATGTCCCAAATGCACTGTAATTTTTTTGATTTTAAATATTAATCTTTTCACCTTATTTTGACTTAATTTCGAAAAAGCAGCCAAATTTTCAATCGAAAATTCTCACTTCGAAATGTTACTTCTTATATTTTCATATTTACCCTCAAGAACTCACCCCCTTCCACTTCCCGACCTCAGATCGTCCGTAAATTATTTTTCCTTTCATTTTTGTTATATTTTCTCCTTTTTCCAATGGGTTTCATCCTACAATTATTTTTATCTTGTTTCAAAAATTATCGACGCTGCTCTATATCGATTTGAACTTGGTTACATATATCTGAATTTTCCTCAATATGGGAAAGCAAAATTCTAAAAGACTATTCTTTAACCCCTTGGAGGCATCATGCTCATTTACACACTCAGAATTATTGAAATTTTTCTAAAATTTTCAAAACAGGTTTGTGTCCTTCGACCTTCATCATCCAGTCCTGCTGAGAGAGGTCCAGCTTGGGCGTATTTAACAGATGACTCGGAACCTTCATCGGACCTTCAGAATAGTAGAGAAGGTAGGGAAAATCCATGAGATCAAAGAGAACAGATTCATTTCATCAACAAGTTTGAATATTCATAACTGATATGAAAATGTGTTGCCATTTATTTTACATAGTTTACTGTTTCTGATCATGTCAAAAACACGTACATCATGTGTTTTTGCTATGATCATACCTGCTGTGGAAAATAATCTTTCAACAGGTACAGATGTAGCCATCAATAAATCATCGGCCATCTTGGAAAGTGTAGGGTCTCATCAATTTCTATTTGAGGAATATCTAAATTAGAAAGCAAGCCTTTCAAATTTTCTACTGCGATTTCAACCGGGGTGTTATACTGAGCTTCTCCAAGGCTCTGCAGCCCTAAATAGGAAGGCTGCTTGATTCCTGATTTCATGATGATGAGCTTACATATTCAGTAGCACCCCTTTCCTTCTCAACATCCTTATTGCCATTTCCAACGTTCGTTGATGGTGTTGGTATTTTTATTATTATTATATTTCACTTCACCGCCAGTTGGGGTCGTAAAAAGACCCCATTTCTTTCGAAATGATCAATTTCATCAATTATTTCAGCCGAGAGATTCCATAGGCACACAAGAGTAAAACTTAATTCGGAGTTCAGTGAATCTGTCAGCGACTACCCCACAGAAATAATTGCACAACTGATATCGGAAGCTCCTTCACTAAGCTTATTCTTCGCGGAGAAAAAGGTGCCGAGGTTTGGTAACAAACACAACCTGTTCGACAGGACCGAAGACAAAAGCATGTGCGACATGTCGTTCAGGACCTATTGGCCACAGAAGCTTAAGAATGTAAAGAATGTAGAGAAGTTCGTCGTGAATCAAAAAAACTCATATCAGCCTGTATTCGTAGGAAGCTGCAGGTGAGTTGGGTTCTCCTGAGAACGGAGAAGTATATTTGAAAGTTTACTTACATTTCATCATTTTTGGCGCTCTAGTTCCTCGGGACTGAGTGCTTATCAATTTGCCCAAATGACTGTAATTTTCGAATTTTTGGCTGAAAATGGTCTCAAACGATTTGGTCCGACTCACTGATCAAGAATCTGAGGTCAAAATCGTATCTGTCCGGTCCGTCCGGCCGGCCGGCAGGCCGTAGGCACAAATTTTTAGAGTTGTAAAATAGTTTTACTTGAACTAAATAAAGCTTATATTTTATTATTATTATTATTATTATATCTCTCGAACGAAAGGATTTAGTGGATTGATATTTGCAAGGTCGGTTTAGAGCGTAAATATCTCGGACAAGTTCATTAATGGGCGAAATCCATAAAGCGGTTTCGGAGTTATGGCCAATTTTAGTAAAAATATTTCTTATGAATATTTCCGAAACCGATCACTCGATCTATCTGAAATTTAGCATCAAATTGTGGCATCATGACCTTTATACGCATGTGAAGTTTTGTATTAACCAGTTTACCGCAAAGTGTAAAAAACAAATTTTGAAAATAAAAAATAAATTTTTCTACAATAACTCTCGAACGGAATGAGCTAGGCAGTTGAAATTTTCAGAGTAGGTTAAGGAGATGAATATCTCGGTTAAGTTCGTTATTGGGCAAACTAGGCCAGATGATTTCGGAGTAACGAAAAAAAAATATTTTTTTTATGTAACAAATTTCAAATTCAATTTTTATTTAAGATGCAGTTTCACCATAAAAATCCATTGATATCATTTTCAACTCCAACAAGCTAATACTTTCGGACTTTCGGAGATATGATATTTCGAAATTTCAATAATGAATCGTACTTCTATGTTTTCACAGAATGTTATTATTATTGTATCTAAGCTTTATTATATGATCTGTGTTCATACTCGTACATGTCATCCTGTTCTATAAGAGATATTCAAATTCATTTCAGCTATTTTAATTTGATTTCTTCCATGGTGCCATTCTCAGATTGCTCATTTAATCTTGATAAATAAACTATTATTTGAATCGAATTTCCTTTATGATGCAGTTCTATCATATGAATACATTGATATAATTCCCAACTCTGAGAAACCAATACTTTCGGAGATATAATTTGTCTGTTTGAACTAGAGCGCCAGAAAGCTCCTGTCCACAGGGCTTGAACCCATTTTTTTGTTCGCGTGCTAGACCTGGATTGATGGCTTATGGACCAAAACAAAATAATGGTAGTATATAGGGAAAGGAAGAGAATATAACAAAAATGAAAGGGAAAATCATTTACTGGTGGTCTGAAGTAGGGAAGTGAAAGGGGGTGGATTTATAATGGTGAAAAACGGTTCATCACGATTTCCTGCAAAATTTCCTATGGTCCTAAAGTCCTATGGAACAAAGTTAAATGGCAAAGTTGTAGGTTAACACGATAACTCTCGAACGGAATGAGCTAGACAGTTGAAAATTTCAGAGTAGGTTTGAGGGACAAATATCTCGGCTGAGTTCGTTATTGGGAAAAATCTAATAGTTTCGGAGTAACGAATATAATATTTTTTTTCATTACAACTTTTGAATTCAATTTTTTTTAAGATGCAGTTTCATCATAAGAATCCATTGTTATCATTTTCAACTCTAACAAGCTAATACTTTCGGAGATATGATGTTTCAAAGTTTCAATTATGCATCGTAAGTTCTATGAATTCACAGAATGTGAACACAGAATCTGTCTGTGATCACTATTCATAAATGTCATCTTTTCAAGCTATTGGAGATTGTCACTCCGTAGTTGTTATTTTCTCTTGGAAAGCAAGTATTCGATTCTTGAATTTGTGAATATATACAAGACTGTTTTGATGTAGTTTATGGAGGCAATAGGAAAGAAGAACATAATGGAATCATCAAAAGAAATTACTGTTCGTTGACCACTGAGGTTAATATTACCTTTTACTTCTTTAAGTAGTCAGACATGTTCCTATATACAGTATTTTCATAATGTGGCTAGCAACAAAATATGGATCTACATTTGTGTATCAATCATTTTTTCTTGAGTTAAGGTTCATAATACAGAAAAGAATGTGTTAGTGGTATGAACTATTACATTTTAAATTATGAAAAGAGGATAGTATGTTATTAATATATTTTGAATTATGAAAATGATTTGCTCGTAATACACTACCTACTCAAATATCAGGAATAAATGGACAATCTGCTATGATTGTCTCCAGCCTTGCTTTAGACATTTCGATGATACTTTCCTTAGGTATTTCGAGTTGTGAAAACTATGTTGCACCGAGTTTAAGTTGCAACAACCCATTCCACGAGGTTGAATCATTGCAGATTGCTCATTTGATCTTGATAAATAAATTTAATGACAATTTTTGAAGCATTAAGGCATTGAACCATTGTAGATTGCTCTTTTTTTTATAAGATAATATTTTCAAGCATTTTTTTAAACGACACTTTTTTTAAATTTAATTTCTTTCATGATGCATTTCTGTCATAGGAATCCATTGATATAATTCCCAAGTCTGAGAAACCAATACTTTCGGAGATATAATTTGTCTGTTTAAACAAGAGCGCCAAAAAGCTCCTCAGGGCTTGAACCAATTTTTTAAAAAAGTCTTTCTGATGGTGTAAAAAAAAATATACATTACTATGGTAAATTTTCTCAGAGAGTGCTAAGTTAATAAAGTTAATATTTAGTAAGACATCTACAATATTTTGAGAAAGTTGAAGTATTTTTCTAAATTATATGACTAGATGCCTATTTATTTCTATTTTAAGATAGCTTATACAGGGTGTTCCTACATAAGTGTAGCAAAAATAACATTTTTTTTTCTCTTCCATTTTTGCCTCCGGGTCTTCGTTCCAGAGATAGAGGGTGTGAAAAATTTAAATTTTTTTATGGTCGCTATAAATAATGAAAAATAACTTTACAATTTAAACTTAAAAACCTAGTTGTCAAATTTTTCTAGAAATTAATAAACTTGTTAATTATCACTATTAATTTATCCAATTGCAAGAAATTCACAATGCGTTAGCAAATTGTCTTTGATCATAAAATGCCAGTTTTCTCGAAAATGGTTCACTTTAGAGCAATAAACCAAGAGTACCTTTATATGTAAGATACATTGGCGCATCAAAACTTGCTGTACAAATGCAAATTTGTCTAGTGGAGTAAAAGTTGGGAGGTAAAACCTTTGTGCAAATTCAATATCTCCGCCACTGGCACATCTAATAAAACTCAATTCTCTAATTCAAACGGAACCTGAGATATTAGCAAAAAAACTGAAAAAAAAACATAAATTTTTGTCACCCTGTATCTCTGAAACGAAGACCCGGAGGAAAAAATGGAAGAGAAATTTTTTTTATTTTTTCATGAGAAATCTACATTTGACCGTTGATACACTTATTTAGGAACACCCTGTATACCTGAGTGACCTAAGGAAAATTTTAACCCATCAAAAGTTATTTCATAGGGAAGTGGGGAAGGAGCCTTACTACCTGTTATTTCGTAGCATTTCCTGAAAAAATTTACAATAGTAATGTTTATTTTTTTACACCATCAGAAAGTAGAGATTTCATCGAACACCGACTTTTTCTAAAAGGTAGATATTTTGATGTGAGAATTATCTATTGAAAATTAGGGTGCTTTTTCGATATTCTGTCGAAATAAGGAGATTAAATGAATATTTGAAATAAAAAAATTACAGTGTATTTGTGACATAAACAGGTAGGGTATCACCAAATTCAGTGAAAAAAAAATGTTTGTCAAAGAAAAAAATTAAAAACCAAAAACTTTTTATTTGAATTTTTCACATAAATTTTGAGGTTATGTGACAAAGTTCGAATACAAAAGTTGTAGATTTTTTTATTACCTACAACTTTTTTCCATAGGACTTGTACTTTTGCCGGAAATCGAGATAAATCATTTTTTACCCTTAAAACCTCAACCCTTCCACTTCCCGACCTCAGATCGCCCGTAAATTATTTTTCTTTTCATTACTTGTAATATTCCCTTCCGTTTACAATGGGTCTCATTCTTCTATTTTTTCAACTGCCTATCAATCCAACCAAATGTCTGTAATTTTCGAATATTTGGCCGAGAATGGTCTGAAGTTTTTTCGATTCACTGATAAAAGAATCCGAGATCAGACTTAATTCTGTCAGCACGAGTTGAAATTTTCAGAGTAGGTTTGGAGTCCAATTGCGCCGGCTAAAAATTCGAAAATTGCATATACATTTGAACTGATAGGCACTCCTTTCAGTGGAACAAGCATTCCGAAAACTATTGCTGTACTGTTCCATAACTCAAAGTACGATTTTTTTCAGTGAAAACGCCAGCTGCCGACTGAAAGGGAGTTTTCCGGCAGATTATGAATCAAGTTGTAAGCAGCATTATTCGATAGTTCGGCTCGTAGCTTTGAACAGCACCAACGACAGAAGCCTGGTAGTAGATGAGTTCGATGTAGGCTGTGGATGCGTTTGTACCATAAGAAAAGTTTAGGAGGACTTTTCTTTTGCTTTTATACTTACTGAGAAAGTTCAAAATTATATTGATAAATGTAAAAATTAAGTTGGAATATACTCTTTTGTAATAAACGTGATTAATAAAACTTTTTTTCATTTTAATGCACAAATGGGTATTCGTTTGTCTAACATTAACAATGCATTTCGATAATATTCAAGTGTTAAGCTTTGTTTAATTATTAATTTATCATATTTAATAATATATCTCATTAAGTGAATATACATACTTGTTTAATATTACTTACCTATTGTTGAGTGGAATACTTTAATTATATTCTAATATACAGTGTGGTCCAACGAAAACTATTGAACGAATGTTTCTATAGAAACACACTAGTCTTACGCGTGGAATGATGTTTATCCCCTCCACCTTCCCACGTCGATCTGGGTTGTGTTCGAAAATTAACTCCACGAAGTAGAGTAGAGTTTTTGAAGGTTTGACAGATTTACTCTAAAGTTTACTCTGACACTGACACTGACAGTGACAAAAGGTGCCAATATCGGAAAATTGGTTATGTTGGTTAAAGAAAGAACCTATTATTATTGTTTTCTTACATATATGTAACTCTAATCATAAATATATATTGTGAGCAGTATTAAAACTATTAAATTACGTCACAGAACATTCATAAAACAGTGAGACAAAGATAATAGATTTTCCGTCCCATGAGTAATATCAATTTTGACAGGAGTAAAATGAACTCGGAGTCGAATACTCTTGACATTTCGAACGACAGTCATGGAGTAAAATTGACCCAACCTTTCAGTTTTCGAACGCAATGGAGTAAATATTACTCTACGGAGTTAATATTCGGTCGCAACCCTGGATCGGCAGATCCTACGTTGCGTGGGACGCGTGGGACAGTGTTGCGTATGATAGCGTGTGATAAGTGTGTTTCTCTATTTCAGTATCGTAATGAGTCCATTCCAGCACTAAAACCAGTGCTGGAATGAACTCATTCCCGCATTGTTTCTAGTTATATTTTTCGTTTTGTGGTAGTCAGCACTGACAATAGATGCTATCAAATTTCAACACACGTCAATTTTCAATATTATATAATATGGATATAGTGAAAGAATTGTTCAGAGGAAAAGTTTTATTTTCATTAAAAAATAAGGTACTAGAGATTTCCTTCTTGATAAATTTGATTCATACTTGCTTTTAGGAAACTGTTTCAGATCTGATCTCCATGCCCGATTGAAGTACGATTCAAATTCAAATTCCGTAATCTGTCAACTTTCGTGACAGTAACACCAACTGCCAAGATACAATACATAAGTCACTAGGATGTATAATCCGAATTTTTCATTGAATTTCAACAGTATTTTATAAAACTTGCCTGAAATAGAAAAAATATGGTCTAATACACGTCGCAGAAGGCAATTCCAACACTCATGCATTCGAAAACTCGCTCCTTCGTCGCTTGTTTTCGAATTTCTCATTCGTGTTTGAATAGGAGCCCATTCTGCAACTTGTTTTAGAATATACTATTCTAGGCATGTAAATTCAAGGGTCCTGATATCATAATGCGTTGCGTACGTTGCGTACGTGGGAATGGTCTGTCTCAAGATGCATAGAATAACATGTATTCTATGCATCTATGTCTGTCTCTACCTTCAATGTCAATATTGTCAAACAGAAGTATAGGCCTAAATTCGGTTGGAGTGTCATTCTAACCGGGAAATTCTTGGCGGCCATGTTTGGCTGCGACTTAGGAACATAGAATACCAAGTTTCACCCCCTTGTGTATCAGTACCATGAGTATCGCCCGCTGGAGAGTCGGAACTCGTTCGCTTAACACGGAAACTAGTAAATCGAACGAGTACGTCATCGGGTATCATTATCTCCATCAGCGAGAGTGGATCAGCTTCCTGTCATCAAACAGACAGCCACCAAGCAGTCGTCCTTGCCGGAGCTGATCGGACGGGTGTTTCTATTTACGTTCCGTTTCGAAAGTTCCGTTCAGTACGATTATTTCGGTCAAATCATGTGCATCGTGAGCGAATCGCGAAAAAGAAGTGGCCTCTGGAATAAACACTGGTGTTGAATCGGGCGTGCGAAGTACGAGGCATTCAGTTGCATGCCACTAACAATGCAAAGTTGGGCGATTTTTGTGACTGGTTGTTTTGCTCTTTTAGTAAGTTCGAAATTTTCGAGGGGTGGGAAATATTTAGTTTCGGGTATACCCATTCGATTAACTTGTGGGTTCTGTGAAATCACGAAGAAATAAAGTTTTTCACTACCAAATGGATGACTCCCATACGTAGTAGAAAGGTATAGATTTCAGTGGAGGTTAAAAGACGTCAATAGCATCAATATCATAATTTGCGTATTGTCCGAAAATTATAATTGAGGTGTCATTCGATTCGGAATGGCATGCAGATAGTTTTTGAGAAAATGCTAAGGTCGCTCGCAAAAACTGCAATAGTTATAAACAATCGAATAAAAAAAAATGGGTTCAAGCCCTGTGGACAGGAGCTTTCTGGCGCTCTAGTTCAAACAGACAAATTATATCTCCGAAAGTATTGGTTTCTCTGAGTTGGGAATTATATCAATGTATACATATGATAGAGCTGCATCATAAAGGATTATTCAATTCAAATAATAGTTTATTTATCAAGATTAAATGAGCAATCATGAGAATGAGAACTGCACCATGGAAGAAATCGAATTAAATCTGGCCAATTTTGCCCAATAACGAACTTAGCCGAGATATTCATCTCCCTAACCTACTCTGAAAATTTCAACTACCTAGCTCATTCCGTTCGAGAGTTATTGTGGAACAACTTTTTTTAAATTTTCAACATTTTTTTTACACTTTGCGGTAATCTGGTCAATACAAAACTTCACATGCGTATAAAGGTCATGATTCTACAATTTGATGCTAATTTTCAGATAGATCGAACGAACTTGTCCGAGATATTTACGCTCCAAAACCACCTTGCAATTTTCAATCCGCTAACTCCTTTCGTTCGAGAGTTATCGTGCCTACGGCCGGTCGGCCGGCCGGACAGAATCGATTTCGCACTCGGATTCTTGATCAGTGAGTCGAACCAAATCGTATGAGACCATTTTCAGCCAAAAATTCCAAAATTACAGACACTTGGGCAAATTGATAAGCACTCTGTTCCGAGGAACTAGAGCGCCAAAAAAACAAGTTTCGTATGACAATTGCCCAAAACAGGTTTAAAGTACCTACAAATAGTAGGTATTCCATAAAACATGTATGAAAGAAGATGAGTAATAATATGAAAGAAGATGAGTAATAAATAAAAAATTACCTTGTAATCGATCAAAAATTTCCTGATCTACGTTCACCAAATTTTCTCCTCTCTCGAACTACAGAATTATGCTTTCAATATTTACGTAATATTTTCAAACATTTTCGGGTGAGGTCCCCGTTGCATCGCTAAAATACGAGTATTTCAACCCCAATATTTTTGAAGTTACAATATTCCCTTCTGTCAAGTTGACATTATGACAATTCATACATAGAATAATTATATCAATGTGTGAAATACGATTTACATTGAAATTTTGAAGAATCATATCTCCGAAAGTATTAGCTTGTTAGAGTTAAAAATGATATAAATGGATTCTTATGATAAAACTTCTTATTAAAAAAAATTTAATTTGGAATTTGTTTCGTAAAAAAAAAATTTTTTTGTTACTCCGAAACCATCTGTCCGATTTTGCCCAATAACGAACTTAGCCGAGATATTTATCCCCCAAACCTACTCTGAAAATTTCAACTCTCTAGCTCATTCCGTTCGAGAGTTATCGTACCTACGGCCGGCCGGACAAAATTAATTTCGACCACGGATTCTTGAACAGTGAGTCGAACCAAATCGTTTAAGACCATTTTCATCGAAATATTCGAAAATTACAGACATTTGGGCAAATTGATAAGCACTCAGTTCCGAGGAACTAGCGCGCCAAAAAGAAGGGGGTTTGGTTTTTCGCGAATATCTCAAACTAACTGAGATAATTCAAATTTGAAAGGAGATTTAAGAAGACAAGGAAATTTTCTAATAAAGGTCCCAACTCCCGGAACTAGGACCAATATTTATAATTTTCCCAATCGGTTGAAAAAACTCCCGAAAACAGATACTCTGGCTTGCGTAAGACTAGTCCCCTTCGGACCTTTCATGAATGAATATTATTTAAACTTATTAAATAAGGAAATAAAGAATTGAAAAAATTCAGGTACCTGCGGAATAGATAAATGAACAATAATTCGTGGTCCAAAAATGTTTATCGCGACTTTTCAATTAGTGTAGCTCTTTTTCGAAGGTCTTGAAATAGATTACCGTTGGAAAATTTGAAAATTGTTAATTTTCGTTTTGTTTTTAACAATTTACTTAAGTGAAAAATTATAAAGCTTCAATTCAAAAAGAAAATTTTAAATTATCTCATGAACAATGCATTGGTTTAAAACAATTTCTAAAACAATAGGAGATATAATTATTAATAGTGATTTTCAAGTAGTTTCTGATTATAAGAAAACGGACCGAATCGGTATTCAAATCCCAAATTTGCAGGGAAGTTTAAAAGTCGAACTGCTCTGGTCGAATTGGGGAATGGGCAAAATCCTACATTCCAATCAAATCTAAACCACACAGGGACATCAAGGAATATTTCGGAGATGGGATGGTTTGAATTGTTTTTAGATATTCTGTGTCCAGGGTAGGATAATAATAATAATAATAAACTTTATTTAGCTGAATCAGCTAAAAAAGAAAGAAAGAATAAAAATTAAAGGAGAGCACTGACTTTAAGTCAGGGTCTTTTGCGCGCATGTTCTATTGTCTATTCACGCCTCTCACACGAAAAAAAATCATTAAGCACTGACGTGAATTCAGGAGCTTTTGCGCGTATTTTCTATTGTGCATTCGATTAAGAGTGTCCAATACAGGAGAATGGACAATAGAACATACGTGCAAAAGCTCCTGACTTCACGTCAGTGCTTGAACCAATTTTTTTGTTTCGTAATTTTTTTGAAATTTTCCTGGGGTACAACGGTTCTTACAAAATTTGAAACACGTCTTTATGTCGATATTCTACTACTAGTTACCAAGCTTCAATTTGTTCGAGTCTATATTTTTTAAGTTATCGAGGAAATAATATTCCTGATGGGTATAACTCCGAAACCGTTGGAGCGATTATGCCCGTAAACGAACATAACTCTCCCATTCGGATAAGCAACATACCCATAAAATTCAAGTCCCTATCTCCTATCGTTATCGAGGCAACTGTCACCCATCCATCTACTGAAATCACACATGGCTGCTAGAATCTCCAACAATATATATCCGATCGTGTTCAAACTTGGAACTTGGCAGTAGAGAGGTTCTGAAGGCTCTCGCAAAATTTCAGCGATGTCGGAAGAATAGTTTCTGATAAGTTACTAATATAGAACTGTTTTCAATGATTTTCAAAGATTTTTTAAAAATTTTCTAGTTATACGATCCTCACGAAATTTTGCAAGAATTCTAACATTGGAATTGTTCAAATAATATCCATGTTTGAATTCAATCGGTTCTGTATTTTTCGTGTTACTTAGGAAATAACAGCCAAATTTCAGATGGGTATAACTCCAAAACCGTTTGGCCGATTATACCTATAAATAAACTCAAATGTTGCATTCAGATACACAACCTACCCTAAAAATTTCAAGCCGCTATCTCTTTCCGTTCTCAGGTTATCGTGACATAATATATATTTTGTAATAATTTTTCTCAAAATTTCTAGTGATTCTCACGAAATTTCGCAAACGAGCTAAGGTTCAACAACTATTCACCCAGTTTCAATTCGATCAGATTTATATTGGTTGAAAACAAAATTATTACTCGGAAGAGATTGGGCCAATTATGCCGATTAACAAAGTTGTCCGTCGTATTGGGATGCGCCATCTACCCTAAAAATTTAAAGTCGTTAGCTCTTTCCGTTCTCAAGTTATCGTGACAACGGCCGGACGGCCCGACGGCCGGCCGGACAGAATCACATCTGACCTCGAATTTTTGATCAGGGAGTCGAACTCAATCGTTTGAGACCATTTTCGGCGAAAAATTCGAAAATCACAGACATTTGGGCGACATGATAACGCGATGTTCCCCAGATCATACGCGCAAAAAGTACTATTTGCAATGATAGCCCTATTTTTGAAAACATTCTGATTGCATTGATCGGAATAAATGTTCAACTAACAATTAATAATTGCCGTGATCAAATTGTATAATTAGTTCAAATGGAGACTTATCTTCAAATTTGAAACTTAGCAATACTCTTGTGCAATGGTACCGATCATTTTTGGCGCTCTTGTTCCTCGAAACAGAGTGCTTATCAATTTGCCCAAATGTCTGTAATTTTCGAATTTTTGGCTGAAAATGGTCTTAAACGATTTGGTTCGACTCACTGACCAAGAATACGTGGTCGAAAACGATTCTGTCCGGCCGTTAACACGATAACTCTCGAACGGAATGAGCTAGACAGCTAAAATTTTCAGAATAGGTTTGGGACATAATTATCTCGGCTAGGTTCGTTATTGGGCTATGTTATTATTTTTGACTGATTTCGAGTGAGCTAAGACATACGTCAATCGAATTTGGTAAACACTTTTATATTTATTAATTATTTTGGAAATATACAATTCTGTTATGAAAACTTGATTCTAGATTGTTGAGGAAGGTTCACTGAATCTATTTCAACCGAAATAAACGTTAAGAAATTAGCCAAAGTATCTAAAAACAGGCGAGAAATTCGCGTAAATCATTAGTCCATAAGAAATGCACGGGGAATTCAGTGCTCGGATCCACGGATGGATCGTAATTCAAATTTCCCGCTTAACCTAACTAATGTGGTCTATTACATTAGTCATTTTTCCTCGAACATAACCATGCAAACCAGGTTAACTTTCCTATGACGTCACGGTATACTTCGGTTTACTTTTGAATGTTGACAGATGTTCGTTTGAAGTGTTTGAAACATTTGAATATCGCGCTTATTATCTTCTTAGCTATTTCCCAATTTGTTTTCTAGTTCTTGAACATACAGTGAGAATAGATGTGACAAATTTATTGGTTCTAGAATGCATGGAGGATTCAGATTGTACCGCAATCTTCTTTAGCGGCCATCAATTCAAGGCGAATAAATTTTTTCAACATCTCGATTGCAAATTCTGGTAGATGATGAACATTTCAGAATGCCCATTGTAGATGATGATTGATGTATACCATCAAAAGAGTAGTGGATATTGTAGTTGCTTATTGTTTAATTTTTGTTTGGACAATAATGATGTGACTGAAGAACAATTCCAAGAACCAAGCACTTTTGATCATTTCCAACATGCGGAATATGTAGATGTTAATGGAGCAACAAAAAGATAAAAATTATGAATTGAAATAAACTCATTTATGTTTTCGGTGTTTTTTATTGTTACATATAACAAACAACGCAAAGTTATATTCTATGAAATGCACAACAAATTATAAATTTAAATAAACTCCATATAAAAACGATGTGGTATTTAAAATATCTCCGTGATGAGAAGTCAGTCAGATTCTGATGAAATAGGTCTTTTTCGTATCCTAGACCTAGAAATTTTATACATTTTATTCTTTCAAGATCTTCAATAGTCTTTTTTTTGTTCCAGTTGTTTTTCCATAAAATAAGTTTGCTCATGAATAGCTGCACAAATTTTATTAGTAGTTCCTTGCTGAATAGCATTATTTTTTCATCACATTCTGTAATTTTATTTATAATATCAGTTTTTGTTTGTACCTTCGTCCTTTTTTTCTCAAGACCAGATGAATTTGGTATACATGTTGTTGATGTCTCATATATGGGAGCATCAATCTCACCTGCATCAACAATTACTGTTGGTTTTGGGGTTCTAGATATGGTAGGTATCTGAAATGTCTCTCAACTGTACTTTATCTTCTATTTCTGGTGCTCTCCTAATGCGAATACGGCCCTCTTTATCGGCAGAGTCCACTGTCGGGCCAGTATCCTGTTTCATTTTATAAAAATTATATTCAATTAGGTATTCTTCATCTGTAACAGAAAAGTTCTACTTCAGATACGAAAAAATTAGATGAATTAGCCACTTACCTATTTTCGGCAAGTCGATTACATCTTTTTTATCAACAATCTGCTATTTTACTTCATTCACGTAAACTTCGTACGAATCCATTGTACCTCTGATTTCTTCATTTTCCTCCCTTGATACAAAGCAAACATAACCTCCAAAAAGATAACCCGGCCAAACTACCTCCGTGAGTTGGTTTATGTGGTTGGTTAACTCTTACGTCATAGTTTGGAATACACTTCGAGGAATATTGGGTGTTTAACTTATTTCTAACCTGGTTTGTATGGTTAAGTTCGAGGAAAAATGGCTATTGATAGTAACAAATATTCAGTTTCCGAATAATAGTTGAGTGCCCCCTGAGATATACAGGGATCTGAAAAGGGAGATGTGTTCGCCCCAACAGTGATTTCTATCCATTAAATTATAGTTTCAGGGGATCATTTGAAATGCAAAACGAGTATACAATAAACTTATGGGTTGTTCATACACACATTATTTGTATAATCGATTTCTATAGAAAGTTGTTACCAATTTGCATGTTTGGGAAAGGAATTTGAATAATTGATTTGCTATTATGATATGATACGTAGCTATAACGATAATGGGAATCATATAACTATTACGAGAATGTATTTTAACGTATAACGTTCAATATAAGGTCAGTAAAGGCGGGTTTATACAGCAAATAAGATAAGATAAAATAAAATAAGAAATAAAATAAGAAAGTTAAACATGTACATTTCTATGAGAGCGTTTATACACGAAATAAGATAAGATAAGAAATAAGAATAAGAATTAAAGTTGGCCAACTCTCATCTTTATTTCTTATTTTATGTTATTTTGTTTGGGAAATGACAATGCGCATGCTCAAAGAGTTAAATTCAAAGAACTTGCATTAAATTGTCAAAAAGCTGCGATTTGATTGGTTCATTCTTATTTCTTATTTTGTTTTAGATTATCTGTATAAACCGATCCGTTTAACCCTTAATTCTTATTTTATTTTAATTTGTTTCTTATTTTATCTTATTTGCTGTATAAACCCGCCTTAATTTACTGAAATGGTGTATTTCTATAATCGTCGGAGTTGGCAGGCGCACCCTAAACTGCGTGGGCCCACCATGGGCTTGAAGCAATCTTATGTAAAACCACAGAATACAAATATACCGGGTGGCCCACCACAGACGCGGATCTCGTTTTGAGGGAGTAAATGAAGATATTTTGAGAATATTTTTTTGTGATGCGTGTAGGGTGTTCTAAAGCACAATTTAAGATTTTTTTCATATATACAGGGTGTTCGAAAACAAAGATATAGACGAAAGTTACATTTTTTTAATAGTAACACCCTGTATTTGACCTAAAACTTGGAATGGTAAGCTCAAATTATGATGAGTTTCTTCAGATCACTTTATACCTTAGAAGTACCATTTTCTTGAAAATGGCGAAAAATTGAAAATATGGAGTTTTTTGAAATAGCAATTACTGAAGAAACCAGTTACGATCGCGATACAGACAGTATTTTTTTTGAATAGACATATTAGCTACTCCTATACAGAAAAAACAAAATTAACTCTGGAATATACAGAGTGATCATAATTAATTTTCAAACCTCAACTACAAATAATGGTCAAAAACTTTCTTATTTCAAATGGCACACCCGGTATTTCTATATCTCGTTGAACGTAAAAAATTATTTTGAAACTATCTTCACAAGGTTTCCCTACACCTAAACCTCATAGTTTTCTCAGCAATTTTCGACCATTATTTGTAGTTGATGTTCGAAAATTAATTATGATCACTCTGCATATTCCAGAGTTAATTTTTTATTTTCTGTATAGGAGTAGCTAATATGTCTATTCAAAAAAATACTGTCTTATCGCGGGCATAACTGGTTTCTTCATTAATTCCTATTTAAAAAACTCCATATTTTAAATTTTTCGTCATTTTCTCGTAAATGGTTCTTCTAAGGTATGAAGTGATCTGAGGAACTCATCATAATTTGAGCTTGCCATTCCATTTTTGAGGTAAAATACAGGGTGTTACAATTAAAACATTTTTACTTTAGTCTATATCTTTGTTTTCGAACGCGCTGTAAGTTTTTCCAATATCCGGAACATTTAAAATATACAGTTCCATTAATATTCATTCATAAATATTATAATGCCCAGAGAAAAGTTCAAACCTCCCTTGATGATTCATCAAATTCCAGTTTCCAGTTAAAAAAATGTGGCAAAGCCCTGTGGACAGGAGCTTTGCCGCTCTTGTTAAAACTTTGACAAATCATATCTCCGAAGGTATTGGTTTCTGACAGTTGGGAATGATATCAATGGATTCTTATGTTAGAACTGCATCATAAAAAAATTAAATTAAAAAAAGTGTAATTTAAAGAAAAACAAAAGTGCCAATAATTATTAATCCGAAACCACCAGACCGATTCTACCCAATAACGATCTTATCCCAGATATTCATTCCTCAAATCTAATCTGAAAATGATATTATATCAATTGAAACTTAGCCAATATTTCAGTTTTGATTTTGCTGCAGATATTCTGAACCCAATTTGATTAACTTACCAAAGTATATATTTCGATCATCATATGGATTACCTAAGGACATTATATTATCACCCAAAAATTATAATATCCTCATAATTATACGACAGCTGACATTATTTCATTGGTCATTTGCATTTAATCATACTTTGTTTTCTAGAACAGGAGGTATCATATCATTTGTAACGAATTTTGAATAGAACCAGAAATAAATTCGACATGTCTCTTCTCAGTAGATAAGAAGACATGTATAAACACAGATTATGAAATTCATAGATAAAAATAGATACGGACCTTAACTTTCGATTACAGCATTCTGTGAAATCATCAGATTTCGATTTATTATTGAAATTTTGAAAAATCATATCTCCGAAAGTATTAGCTTGTTAGAGTTGAAAATGATATCAATGGATTCTGATGATGAAACTGCATCTTGAAAAAATTAAATTTGAAATTTGTTACTCCGAATCCCAATAACGAACTTAACTGAGATATATCTCCCAAACCTACTCTGAAAATTTCAACTGCCTAGCTCATTCCGTTCGAGAGTTATCGTGTTAACGGTCGGACCGGTCGGCCGGACAGAACTAATTTTGACCACGGATTCTTGATCAGTGAGACGAAACATTTGGGTAAATTGATAAGCACTCGGTTCCGAGGAACAAGAGCGCCAAAAAGACGGCTTGAAGGTTCATGCAGTATTTCGTGAGGGTGTAAGATGCGTCAATAGACAGAAGAATATGAGCGCAAAGCTTCTGACTTCAGGTCAGTGCTCGAATTTCATTTCATGTTGAATCCAAAAAAATTCATCGCAATTTGGGATAATTCAAAGGGACAAATAAAGGATACCATCTAAAATTGTACGTTATATTTTCATAACAAAGGGATGATAAGGATTTTCTTTTTAGTGTACATAGAAGTTGCAGAAATTAATCTTACGGATTTCGAATCTATAACCTCTGCGACGCTTGATAGGGGGCTGAGTGAATCAATAATCATTATAGGTAGGTACATTTGAAAGATATCAAGAAATAAACTGCATCTGGTATCTATTTTTAGTTCTCGAACTATGAGTGAAAGGCCAACTTTATAATTCTCAAGCTCAAGGTTCATTTTCCTATGAATCTTTCTGCGTAGATACACCAGCAATAGTTTAATTAATCTACACCGATATTTTCTGATAGTGCACCAAAAAAGTTTCATACATAACTTGCAATATAGATACAAAAAAAAGATTTATGAGATCCCTGATGGATTTTAATGTGAAAGTTGAATACATCTCTCTGTTGTTCAGTTTATAAACGAATCAATGAATTAACCTCCCATAAAAGGTTATCATTAATAATTCAACTTGAGAAGTCACTCGTTTCTCGTTCAATGTCGCATGCTATGATAGTTCAGTGACTTTTCTGCATAAGATTAATTAATTATTGAAGAGTGAACAACAACAAACTAACGAAGTTAGTTGGAATCTCAGATCAATAAGAAAACATTGAATTCTGGTTGAACTTTCACCTTTGGGTAGACGTTTATGACATCGCAATTTCATTTCAAATACAAGAGGACTATATCAACCACAGATCAGGATCTTCAATCCGCATATTTTATGTTAGCTTCATCTACTGGAACAAAATTTATGTCGATGAAATGCTATCGTGAAATGTCTTTCTGTGAACATGTTTTCATATAACTTTGCTTTGCATGTTTTTCTACTCCCAATCTTCTACCATCTATACAAGAATAATCTCACGGTATATAATATTTATTTTTTCTTCAAGAACCGATTTTTTTGACGGCAGATCCAACAGATCTGCCTTCATATCATTGGCTCACATATACAGGGTGATTTCTGACCAGTGACCAATCGGACAGGGGGTAATGGAGAACCTTAGGAGGGTCAGAAATGGGCACTCAAACATCTCTTATGGCTACTAGTTTCTGAGATACAGGGTGTTTCCTGAAAATCGTAGAATTTTTAAAACTGTTGAATCGATTTCGATAATATTTCGCACGCTCATTGTCTTGGAGGCACTCAAAAGAATCAGAAAGCAGACTAACCGTCGTATTCACAAAGCATTCAATCTCCGTTAAGTTGTAACTGAGGTCCTCAGTTAATGATAAATTTGAATCGCAACCTTAGTTAACGTGAAATAGGCCTATTTCACCATAGATACATACGTTAAATGAGGTTGCAATTCATATTTATCCTTAACTGAGAACCTCAGTTAGGACTTAACGGAGATTGAATGCTTTGTGAATACGGCGGAATATCTTTCAAATGACTCCATTAAAAATATGGTATTAATTTATCAAAAAGTCGAGTGATAAATGTTTTAATATTTGACCATCAAAACTAAGCCTCAGAGGCGGTCCTATCTTTTAGATTGAAATTATTTTTAGCAACTTATTCCTAATCATAGTTTTCATTGAAATAGGTCAATAGTTTCGAGAATTATAGGGACTATTTTGTTTTTGGCACTCTTGTTCCCCGGAACAGAGTGCATATCAATTTGCCAAATGTCTGTAATTTTCGATTTTTTTTATGAAAATCTTAAACGATTTGGTTCAACTCACTGATCAAGAATTCGTGGTCAAAATCGATTCTGTCCGGCTGAAAATGAGCTAGCAGTTGAATTTTTCAGAGAAGGTTTGGGAGATAAATATCTCGGTTAGGTTCGTTATTGGGCAAAATAGATCTCATGGTTTCGGAGTAACGAAAATAAAATGTTTTTTTCATCACAAATTTCAAATTCAATTTTTTTTGCGCGTATGTTCTGGGGAACATCGCGTTATCATTTTGCCCAAATTCTGTAATTTTCGAATTTTTTGTCGAAAATGGTCTCAAACGATTGGGTTCGAAGCACTGATGAAGAATTTGATGTCCAATTCAATTATATCCAGCCGGTCCATTTTTTCAATTTACAATTTATTATTTAGTTTATTATTTAATTCATTAATTACAAGTTTTAAGTTTGTACCTTTGACTAGGTTTTTTCGAATGAAATGAATGTTGCTGTGAAATTTTCAATAACTATGACACATATTCTTCAATAATTTATTTCATACTTCCAATGATGTTCTAGTTATTGACTCGCAGATTCATAAAACTGGAATTAGCAAAAGAATGCAGATAGAGATTATCTCGAGTCACTGCAATAATATTTATCCGGTTGGACGCTCTGAGTTTTCAGGATCAAGTTGATTTTTCCTTGCCTGGTCCGACATGAATTGTTTATCTCTGAATGTGGCTAAATGCAATGTTATCTCCTTTTGTCGGTCCCAAAATCCCATTTGGTACGATTACCAACTTTGCAACATTTTCTTGAAACGTGTCGAGGTTCTTGGTATTATATTATTTTATTTGATAGTCGTTCAACGTTCAGGCTTCGTGTTGACAAAGTCAGCTCGAGGATCCAAAGGACTTTAGTTTAGATCTCTTACGAGAAATTGTAGGGATTTCACTCCATACACAGCGGTTCGATCTATTCTCGAGCACGGCACGATTGTCTGGTCCCCTCATTATGGCTGTGATGTGGATAATTCAACGCAAATTCGCCCGATTTACCGCTTATAGGTCGTATATTCCGGTTGACGGCTATACTCCTTATATCCGTTTATATGGCTTGGAAAAGCTTTATGTATCTGATCTAAATTTCATGTATAAGCTCCTCGGATTCGCTAAGTTCATAGGCAGAGTTTTTTGGCGAGTCGGAAATGAATAGTGCAAGGAGTCATTCTCTAATTTTGGAAGATGTACTTATATTTAATACTTTGGAGATTTGGAGTTCTCTCTGGACTGATTACATTATATTTGTTTCATAAATATAACTGGCTGTTTCATTTACTGAATTTTTTCGAATGATACCTGATAGTTTTGAAACATTTGTAGTCCAAATTGCCCCTTCATAAAAAGATAAGATGCAAAGGTATGATGAAACGCTCGTTAGCATGAGAAACTGGTTCAAGCAATGACGTGAAGTCAGGAGCTTTTGCGCGTATGTTCGATTGTCCATACTCCTTTATAATTTACAATGGTAAATTAAGAGTGTCCAATACAGGAGAATGGACAATTGAACATACGCGCAAAAAAGGCTGCAAAAAAAGCAGCCTGTACGATGCAACCTAAATCCGAGGATATGAAATAAAGAGATAAAGGACAATGCTGAGAAGTATATATTTGAATGGAAAAGTTTACTTGGTATTTCCGCAAAAGAAAGAGAGAAAAATCATTCTGCTAGTATAGGTACTTAGCCGACACGTGTTTCTGCTAATTGGCTTCTTCAGGGTCAAGAAAACAAGTACCAATTTGTCTCTGCTCCTTTTGCTGAAATAACCGTTAAAATTTTCCATTCAAATATATTTGGGTGACTGCTCTGGCTAGAAATTTGAACAAGGGCGTCAAAGCGAACTAACCTCAAGTTTTCCCTACTTTTTAAACTAAACTACTCCTGTATACTACTCAGATAATCCTCGGAAACATGTTGAATGTTTGTCATTCTCATCTCGATTTTAATTAGTGAATTCTAATTATCCACAGGTATTTAACTCGAGAATTTCAGCTTGCCATCCTTATCAGACTCAACATTCACAGAAGGATGAAAGGAAGAGATCTTCTGGAAGAGAAACGGCACCTTCTTCAGAAAGCAATTTCAGCTGGACTAATGAAAACCAAAGAGTGCAGATCACAACCCTCGATGTAAACAGAGGTGAGGCTACTTTTTTGAAATGTTGTACCTATTTGGTAGTGATGGGGCCTCTCGAGTGAAAATAATCGAACATTTCGATTATTGAAACATCTCGAGATATCTCGAGATGTTCTGAAAAATGTGAGTGAATTCATTCGAATGATTTTCGGTCGTCTATCATATGGCATCCAGATGAGATATCACTCGACTCGAGCAAGAATTGAACGAAATGAAATGAGATACGAGATATCTCGTACTCGTAATTCGTTCGTATACGTTCTGAATGTTTTGATATTTCGAAGTTCCTTTGGCGGCATATAAGTATGAGATGTGAGAGGTTTCCTTAACAATCGATCAAATTTATGGCTGCCATCTGGATTTTGGTTGGGTGCTGCCGAAATAGTAGCCAGTGAATGATTTCATTATTTATTCCATTGCAAATTGCGGAGGTTGCCTGCGAATGTGGGGCGGGACAATTTTTGAAAGACCTGGCAACCAATGAATAGGTGTAGATCTGATAGTTCCAGTGATGATCCTCATAGATGAATTCAGCTGTGCATCAATTTTTTGTATATGAGCACTATTAAACCAGACGGGGCAACAATATTCAGCGGCAGAAAAAACCAAGGCTAAGGCTGCCGTTCGAAGAGTAGCTGCATCAGCACCCCATGAAGTACCAGCTAATTTCTGCAGAATATTATTTTTTGTTTTCAACTTAAGACGCAAGTCATCCAAATGGGCTTTGAAATTCAAAGAGGAATCTAGTTTCACGGACAGAATCGAATTTGATCGCAGATTCTTGATCAGCAAGTCAAATTGAAGCCTCCGTGACCATTTTCGTCTCAAAATTTGTGAATTACAGACAACTTGCTGGTATACATTCGGAACAAACTCATGTATCGGAAAATCTATCTATTACCACTTGGAGTATCTAAATCGTAGGAATGAAAATACATATATAGTGACCTTGTATTAAATTCAGGAAAAGCAAATTATTTATGGATGATGACAGGTATAATAATAATTGACCGTATGTTTCGTTCCCAAGTAATCCGCAATTATTTAAACATTGCGAACTGTAATTTGTCGAATCATTAAACCAAGCTCGCTGAACTCAAGTATCGTCTATTAGTTGTTTCTAAATCTGAATTATTTCCACATTTTGTCGCAATTGGACTCGGATTTGGGGAAACGTGCTTCGGAAGATAAATAAAACATAGATTTTTCGAAGGAATTATCTCTTATTACATACTTTAATTTATTTTATGGCTAATGAAACTGAGGTATCTCTATTGATAGCTTCCGTAATTATTCAGGTGTCCAGGGAATACGACAAAAAAGAAACATAAACTGAGGTCGTCTAGGTGTGGACTCATATCGAGGTTCGAAAAATCATATCTCCGAAAGTATTAGCGCGTTGAGGTTGAAAATGATATCAATGGATTTTTAGGGTGAAACTGCATCTTAAAAAAAAACTTTTTTTTGAAAGTTGTGAGTAAAAAAAAAATTTTTTTTCGTTACTCCGAAACCATCTCGCCTATTTTTTATTGCGAACTTAACCAAGATATTTATCTTCCTAACCTACTCTGAAAATTTCAACTGCCTAGCTCATTCCGTTCGAGAGTTATCGTAGACACAAAATTTAAAAATTTTCAAAAATTTTTTCGACACTTTACGGTAATCCGATCAATACAAAACTTCACATACGTCTAAAGGTCATGATTCTACAATTTGATGCTAAATTTAAGATAGATCGAGTGATCGGTTTCGCAAATATTCATAAAAAACGTTTTTAGTAAAAACAGCTATAGCTCCGAAACTGCTTGATGAATTTCGCCCGTTAACGAATTATTCCGAGATATTTACGCTCCAAACCTACCCTGCAAATTTCAATCCTCTAACTCCTTTCGTTCGAGAGTTATCGTGTTAACAGACGGCCGGACATAATCGATTTCGACCACGGATTCTTGATCAGTGAGTCGAACCAAATCGTTTGATACCATTTTCAGACAAAAATTACAGACATTAGGGCAAATTGATAAGCACTCTATACCGAGGAACAAGAGCGCCAAAAAGTGATTTTGCTGCCGAATATTAACAATAAGGATAGCCTAGAATAATATCGTCCTGTTTTGGACACCCCCTAAGTATCTATGAAGTGTCTAACCTTACTTTATTCAAGGTTATGTCGAGCCAATCATCCCCGACTACTACCCCTCACCCAGGCCGCATAGAAGCCAGACTAAGGAGGAGAAACATAAGAAAAAATGCATACGAAACTTCTGCGAAGACGTAGATAATTATCCAGAAGCTGTGATCAAGAACGTCTTGAGTAGAACCAGAAACTTGGAGGCCTACTTCAAGGAAGCGGAGGTGACCTTCGACATCAGCAACAGGGGTGGATTCGATGATGATGAGGACACCAACGATACGATGTGTCCAACGAAATCGATCACGCTATATCCAAAGACTGCCCTCAATACGAGGCAGGAAGAAAAGTTCCTGATTAATGTGGAAGGTCACAGACAGGGCATCGTTTTTCAGACCTGCCTGTAGGTATTTGACAAACTTTCATTTAACTTCATCTGTTTATTAGTATACAGGTGTTCCTAAATTGGAGGTACAAAAGGGGAGGGGTAATTACTTCGATGACATTAAAAATTAAAGTCTGATTAACATGGATCCGGTCTGCAAATGCTTCGTTCTCTAGATACAGGGTGTTTGAACTTTTTCCTCATAGTATTGCATTTATCAAGATATGAAGCTGACATTTGGGAAATATTACATTCCAAGGGCCACTTGCGGGAAAGCGGTTGATCCTAATTAACTCAGAGTTGAATATTATCCCAGAAATAAATTGATAATTTGTCTTGCACCTTCAAGAGTTATAGCTTAACCCAGAATTATAACTATACAAATTCAATCCCGTAAAAGAGCAGGGTTAAATCGCTAACTCCGGGTTAGAAATGTCAAAATTGAAGTTTCCATTTTGAGTAGTTGACAGTTGATATTTGTGTTGAATTTCTGGTAAATAATGAATAAAATATTGGCAGTGATAGTGATCTGTTATATTTCAGTATGAGTTCACTGTGGACTTATTATGAACACTACAAAAGTAACTGCACTCTTGTCCACTACAGTTTTTGTCGTCTGACATATGTTTCGGAAACAAAGTTTCCATCTTCAAAGACAAAGCGTTACTCATATTTTCCAAAATTTTGGGCAAAATACGTAGATGACATCTTTGTAATTGTTGTTGAAAACTTTGATATTAATTAATTTACCAGTAATCATTAAAGGATACTGTGGGAGGTATACTCATTATTGAAAGGTTTTTTTGTGGGTTTTCTCTCCCAAACTCTGAAAAATATCTATAAAATAAAAATTAATTATTTTTGTGGTTGGCTTCTGCGTAAGAAACACAAGATGTTTGTCAGAAGCAATCAATTGAACAATGTTGCCTAACAAACAACAACGAAACAACATCAACGAAGAAACAACTATATCGTAACGTTTCGGAGTCTATATCAGACTCCTTCGTCAGACGCTTAATGAAAATCTTTAGAATTAATTTGTTGATAGTTATTTTGTGAAATTCAAGAATTGTCACATTGACAGTATTTAAAAATCATAGCTAACATAGTTTTACTTCGCATAGAAATTTCCAAGTTCCAACTCCTTTTTCAATAAATTTAGCCAAATATGATCAATACCAATTGAACAATTTGCAAAATTGCATTCTCTGTTCAATAAAAAAAAAATTGCTCAATTGGTATTGATCATATTTGGCTAAATTTATTGAAAAAGGAGTTGGAACTTGGAAATTTCTATGCGAAGTAAAACTATGTTAGCTATGATTTTTAAATACTGTCAATGTGACAATTCTTGAATTTCACAAAATAACTGTCAACAAAATAATTCTAAAGATTTTCATTAAGCGTCTGACGAAGGAGTCTGATGTAGACTCCGAAACGTAACGATATAGTTGTTTCTTCGTTGATGTTGTTTCGTTGTTGTTTGTTAGACAACAGAAGCAAAACACAAAATAATTAATTTTTATTTTATAGATATTTTTCAGAGTTTGGGAGAGAAAACCCACAAAAAAAAACCTTTCAATAATGAATTTACCAGTGTCTTAAACAGCAAATATCCATCTATTAGTTCACCTTCGAAATGGAAAAGGACTACTTCTTGCCATTCTTAGGTCACATAAAACAGCCAGCGTACATTTCCTCGTCAACCGGTTTTTTATTATTCCGCTAAGCAATGTAAACTTCAAGAAAGAAAGAAAAATGATTTTCCAAATTGCCGAATGAATCGGGTATAGTCATCAACTAATTCAGAAAATATTCAATAAACATAAAGATAAGAATCTCGTTTGTAAAATAAACCTAACCAAAGAAATAAAAACGGTAAAAGGTTTCCATGCGAAAACGAACAACAAACTACAAAATATATTTAAAAAGGTTTATATAAAAATTTAACACCAAAATACGAAATCGACAGATTATCAAATTCAAATTATCATAAAACAGACTGACATGATAGCAAAAGATGTACAATATTCTGTAAACCATGGCAAAAATCACAGAAAAGCCTTACCACGCTATAAAAATCAAAGAATGAAACGGGTTAACTATAACTCATAGTTAACTGTCTCAAGCGCAATGAAATCGCAGGGTTAAAAATGTAACATTTTAACTCGATATACTTTACCCTGTGCTTAATATTTTAACCCCTTAAAGTGGGCCTAAAATAACTAACAGTGGCACACCACCAAAATATTCTGTGGGGAAAAGTGGGACATTGCTGCAGAAGAAATATCACCCTGTAAAGCTCAAATCAAATTTCAGTATCTTGAATAGAATTTGACTACGGGTTCTTAATCAGCAAATCAGATGGAATGGTTTAAGATCATTGATGGCTCAAATTTCTAAACCGGGATATCCGGGTAAAATGATGTACGAGCGTAGAAATTAATTATTATTTCAGAAGGAATTACAACGTACACATACTTCATGCTGGGAAATTGTTTCGTGTTGAATGTCAGTCTACATTGATGATATAATAATACGTTAATCTGTCATTATACAAAAAAAAAGGTCGTTTCTATTTCATAATTCATTATACCTAATGGTTGGGAATATTAATATGATAGTTAGGTATTGGTTCATAAAGAAATAGATGTGCTGATTTGGATTTCCAAGTGATTCCGGTCTGTACAGTGGCGTATCATGACAATTGATCGTGGGTTGGCAGTTATAATAAATGTAAATTTTAATTAAAATCGGTCCAACCGAGTTCAGCGACAAACACACGTACAAAAAACTTAAATAAAGGGTGAGTCCTTAAGTTTTACATACAGGCTGTTCAAATTTAAAAAAATCAGTGTTTGGCGCGCCTGTTCACCTGAACAGATTGCCTATCAATTCGCTCAAATGTCTGTAAATTTCGAATTTTTGACCGAGAACGATTAGTTTCGACTCATTGATGAAGAATCCGAGGTCAAACTTGATTCTGCCTGGCCGTCAGCACGATAACTCTCGAAAGCAATGAGATAGAGAGTTGACATTTGCAGAGTTGGTTTGAGGTTCAAATGCGCCGGTTAAGTTCGTTAATGAGGAAAATCTGTCGAGAAGATTCGGTATTATAGCCATCTGAAATTGTGTTCTCCCAATAACTAAAAAAATACTGATCTGATCGAATTGTAGCATGGTAGTTGGTTGAAAAATACAGACACGAATACTTATGAAAAATTTTGTGAGAATCGCATGACTATGGAATTAAAAAATATATAAATTTTTTTAAATTTTTTGAATTAATATATTTAAAAAAAAAATTCTGTATCTGGGAAACTTCTGTCCGATATCGGTAAAAACTTATTATACAGTAAAGTTCATGATTTTAACTCAATCGGATCTATATTGTTGTGGACCGGTTTTTTTTACATTCACCAAACTTAGCATTCAGATAAAACGAGGATAGAAATACATTTCTATGAGAATCAATCAAATTCTAAGAATATATATCACTCCTGAATAGTTTAAATTAATATGTTGTTTAAATATCAATTATTATTATTATAAATGATATGACTGTCAAAACAGTCAAAATAGTTTATAATACAGCTTGAAAATGGGAAAAAATGCCGAGATATAGCAAATCTTGGTGAACATGATAAAAGTTATCGTTAAAGGATACTTTGGGATGAACATCAATTATTAAATGGTTGCTTTATGGGTTTTCTCTCCCAAACTATGAAAAATATCTATAACATAAAAAAATCACAATAAAGTTGAAGATTCAAACTCAATCAGATCTATATTGTAGAAGATATGAGGAGATTTCGGAATAGCTATGAACAAAAAATAATTCTAAAGATTTTCGCATGTTGTCCGACGAAGGAGTCTGATCTAGTCTCCGAAACGTTACGAAATAGTTGTTTTATCATTTATGTTGTTTCGTTATTGTTTGTCAGGCAACATTGTTCTAAAAATTGCTTCTGAAAAATATTTTGTTGTTCTGACACAGAAGAAATTCACAAAATAATACATTTTTTATTTTATAGATATTTCTCCGAGTTTGGGAGAGAAAACCCATAAAAGAATCATTTAATAACATGATAATAGTATTCTGGAACCAGTCTCGCCAGTTACAAACAATGAATAGAAAAGAGTTAGCTATCCAAAAAAAAGAATGAAAGAAATTTTAACTCCACAGTTTCCTGAACAAATATGTACACAGTGAAAATACCTGAAGAAAACTTCAAAGATGCGATGAATCCAAGTATTTGGCCAAAGGGAGACCATATAAGCAGGTTTATTTACCGAAATCTACTGAGGAAAAAGGAAAACTAAGTTACCTACATTTCATACATAAAGCAAACTCAATATGCTCAACACATGAATGTTCGATATTCATCAAATAAACTTGATGAAAAGCTGCAACTTTCTGCAGAACTGGAATGCAATAAGATAGAAGTTATATCTGAGAGATACAGTTCAATCATTTACAATATTTAATTTTCCCACAACTAAGGAAGTATACAGGGTGCCCTGAAACTCAACGTCAAACCGGAAGTGGTGATAGGACAAGTAATAATAGAAATAAGAAATATTGAAAAACAATTAAGCTACGTATTTTCAAAATTATAGGCATTTCACAAAATCGAAAAAATCTTCACCCTATGATAGTGTTTTAACTCCAAGTACTGCAAATCTCTATTTTAATATCAATTTTATTTTTATTATGTATACCTACTGAATAGTACTGTAATTGGTGCCCGATATTTTAAGCCAACTGCTCCAGCTTTGAAGAAAATGCCACTTTCCACTCAACTAAGTATTCAAAATTAATAGTTTGCCCAATTTTAACTCTGTACTGAATAATAAGTACCTACTACACTAGCTTGGTAAGTAAATTTAAAAGTTGACGTATCACCCACTTCATTCTTGAGCACAATTAACTAAGAACTCGTATCTTTTCCTCTGATAGACAGTAAAATTTTTGATAATTCTCAGATTTTCAGGAAGTGAGTTATACAACTGCATGCACATAAACTGCTCCACAAGAGTTAGGGATAATCGTTTCAACTAAAATAACTGACATTCTGAAACCTTTGTTTGCGCTGAAAACGTAATTTAATATAGTTTTAGGTTCAAAACTATAAATGCACGTGAGTTTTTTGGTCTGCAACATATACAGGGTGATTAAAAGAATAGGCTCAAATTTAAAATTTTATTTCCGGACATTTTATTGTTTTTTTTGTCTTTTTATGCCTTCAATACAAGGTATGGCCACCACGGGCATCAATGACCGCCTGACATCTTCGTTGCATACTGTCAACGAGGGTATTGAGCATATCTTGAGGAATATCATTCCATAAACGAGGCAGTAGTGCTTTGAGGTTATTCGATGTTTCTGGTGGAGGTTGGCGATCATCTAGTCTTCTTTGTAGCATATCCCATGCATGTTCTATGCAATTTAAGTCTAGCGAATGCAGAGGTATTGGTAAATGTGGAATACCATGCTCGTCTCGCGCATTTTCTACTATTGCTGCACGATGTGGTCTTGCGTTATCGTCAAGAAATTGGAAAGCTTCACCAATGGCAGCATGAAAATTTGGCACTACGTTGCCAATGACATGTTCCCTATAATGTAAAGCAGTCATATTGCCAGGATAAATGTGAAGGTCTGTGCGCTCGTTGTAACATATCCCAGCTCATACCATAACAGAGCCTCCTCGAAATGGATGAACCTCTTGCACATGACGGCGATTTCGGGAATCTGAAAATCGACCGTATCTGGATTCATCTGTGAAAAGTACACTACGCCATTGGACGTTCAGATTAACATGCTGCCTGGCCCATTCTAATCTTTGTCGTTTATGCTCACGTGTTAACGGAACACCCGTCAATGGACGTCTAGCAGCCAGATTAATCTCCCCCAAACGACGTCGGATGGTTTCAATGGAAATATCAGGACCATTGGCATTTAAAAGTCGATTTCTCAGCATCCTACATGAAGAAAGACGATATCTCCTCGCCGAAATGGTGACAAAACGGTCTTGTGCGGGTGTTGTTTTTCTTGGTTCACCAACCCTATGTATTTCCTGCACCGAACCTGTCTCATTGAAAGTATTCCAGAGTCGCGATATTACACTTTGCGATACTTGAAACGTTTCTGCCACCCTGTGAGGCCATCCTGTAGCATACCGATAGCCCTATTAGCCTCGGCGTTTGTTAATTTACGTCTTGGCATCTTAAGAAGCTCGTGAAATTTACTAAGTTCGATATTGCTAAGGGACTGACAATAAATTACCTGCATATTGAAATGCTAAATCTTACGAATAATGGGAAAAACTGCCAAACTCAAGAAAAAAGACGTCCGTATGGTGAAAAAATGCATTCGAATCGAATTAATAAGTTTTTATTGGCAGTTGATCATGTTTTTGATATCGTCTTTAAAATTTTACGCCCCTCAGAACAACTTAATATGATATCCCTAACTCTTGTGGAGCAGTTTATATTTACCATTGTTCTGAGCTAGACTGAGAGAATGTTTCGAATAAAAGCACCTAACGTCTTGTATTATTGACATTTAAGTATTCTGCAGAAAATTTAGGATACTTTCTCACAAATAATTGCATTTATGCATATAGAGACCAACCAATATGAGCAATTTATTTTTCTGGTAAACATATTTCACGCTATTTATTTTTGTTCCAAAGTAATCCTGGCAACAAACGGCAGGACGGAATCTAATTTGACCTAGAATTCTTCATCACTGTGTTAAACCTAATCATTTGATATGACATCATTTCGTCAAGAAAATTACAGACATTTGGGCAAAATAATAGCACGTAAATTGACACAAGTGGGAGTTTTCATGTTTGATTGCTGATATTGGTTGGGTCGGCAATGCCCTGACGAGTAACACCTGATTTTGGCCCAAACAACAATCTTTTATCCTCAAAAGTTCACTTGACACTTTTACGAGCCCTCATTTTGAGCCAAGCATATCTAGGTGAGTGTAAATACACCTTTGTTTTAGACATCTCGAATCAGTAAAGGATTAACCGATACGCTTAGTGCGCTTAAACGTAGGGTCTCGAGGCCCACAGGGGCCTTCGAATCGAACTTGTCGATATGTTTCAGAATAAAAATTCGGCCTATAAATTAAAATGAAAAAAAATTTCGTTGCCTCCTTAGACTGCTATATTTTATAAGCAGCGCATATATATAGTCGCACGAACTGCAATTGAATGACAAACAAAAGACCTAGAGCAAAATCCAGCTGTTAGTAGTGAAAAAAAAACATCAAAGGCTCCGCATACTTTTCTTACTCTAATTAGAAGCTGTCTGTCTGAAAAAATTCTGGCAACGTTGACTATCGAGTAGCGATTCGGGATTCCCAATATTCCTCGTAATACAATAAATCTGTAGGCATTCCCTTTGAAGTTGAGTCCAGACCATGTTCTACATATATTCCTTATTCATATTTCCTAACCCAAAGAAAGATTGCAAGTGTTGATATAGTATCGGACAAGTACAGTTTATTCTTCGTTCTAACGGGTCCGCCAAATAACTTTTTTTTTAAATGCAATAAATAATTCAAAGACAGTTGGTGTCGCTATAATACGAGCTGTCTTTGGCCTGTAGTTGTTCAGATTTTGATATGAGTAAAATACTCTCCGATAATTTCTAACGAATACTAATATTTCTAACTTTTTCAGTGAAAACTCCAAGTGTAGATTTTCCGAAAGTTTTCCGCTAGGCTACCAATCTACGTGCAAGCAAAAGTACGTCAGGAGGAGTCTGGCTATCCTAGGCGAAGACAACCAGACAACGGCATGGGATTCCTTCGAAGTACCTTCATGTTGTGTTTGTGTTATCAAGCGTGAATAGTGAACACTAAAGACTGGTTTAGTCCATGCTAGATACATTTTGTACATAGAAAATTTTGTAAGAAATATATCTGAGTTAGTATAATATATTCACCTAAATCCTTAATTCGTTAAAACCCACAACACAATGTCAAAACAGTTTGCTCGAACCCCGTCTGGATATATCTTGGAGATCGCTATGACCAGACAAGCCATAGTCTTCTCAAAAACATATTTTCCCAAAAACAAGCGGTCATAGTTTGAAACTGGCAAAAATTATTTACCTAAGTATTATGTATATATACTGATTTATTCTTTAGTTTTTTTGGGTTATGAGAGTATTTTATTAAATTTTACTACGAACTTATTGAAGAAAATAACAATATTTATGATTTGGTATAATTAATATTTATTATATTATCCCGTTTTTGATGATACTTCTTCCGAAAATTAATTTCTTGAGTGAGAAAATTGAAGATAATTTAGTACGGAATAATCGAAATTGTGGTGTTTTAACAAGTTCCTGTAGAATTTTTTCCGTAGATTTCGAATGTACCTCAGATGTTTGATAATTATTATAGAGGGTGAGTTATGCTCACAAGAACTTAACATGGAAGAAATAGTATATTATAGAACAGATTGCAGAATGGGCTTCTATTCAAAACTTGCCTGAAATAGAGAAAATATCATCTAGTAATCGTTACCGAAGGTAATTCCAACACTCATGTGTTCGAAAACTCGCTCCTTCGTCGCTCGTTTTTCAATTTCGCATTCGTGTTGGAATTGCCTTCGGCAACGATTACTAGATGATATTTTCTGTATTTCAGGCAAGTTTTGTATAATACTGTTGAATTTTAATGAAAAATTGGGATTATACATCCTAGTGACTTTTGTATTGTATCTTGGCAGTTGGTGTGACTGTTACGAAAGTTGACAGATTACGGAATTTGAATTTGAATCGTAGGTAGGGCATGGAGTTCAGATTTAAAACAGTTTCCTAATAGCGTGAATGATTTAAAATCAGCAAGAATCAAATCTCTAGTACCTTATTTTTCAATGAAAATAAAACTTTTCCTCTCAACTTTTTTTTTACTATATCCAGATTATTTTATATTGACCATTTGACGTGTGTTGAAATTTGACAGGATCCAATGTCAGTGGTTGACTACCAAAAAACGAAAAATATATCTAGAAACAATGCGGGAATGAGTTCATTACAGCACTATTTTTAGTGCTGTTCCATTCTAATACGTACCACGAGACTGCATTGGATGCGCAAGCTGAGAAAACAGTCTATACATGTCCATGGTAAATACGATTAAGGGTGTTCAATAGAGAGATTTTTAAATATATCATAATGATTATTCAACAGTTGATTGAAATTTCGAATATTATCTAAACCCTTTAATTTGTCAAAAATATTAATTTTGGTTGGTTGAGGTTAAGTGGAGTAGCATCTTGCTAGACTTCACCTCATTTTTGTATTATCATATTGTAATATTTACAGTATAAATAAAGGCAATTTATTAGTATTATTATTATTTAACTCAATAACTATGATTTTGACGTACAAATTTCATCTGGAGTTATTCTTAGGGGGAACAGGAGATTTCGAAAGATATCTAGGCAAATTTGGCTGAATTGATGGAACTGCATTGTTGCTAAATTTCTTGTACAAGGCTTGTATTCAAGAAGGCTGCGGGGAAACAATAAAAGTACCATCCTTCAAAACATTGTAATTCACCGTCTGCTAATCGTCACATTATTATGAAACAAATTATCACATATCGAAACCTTTATCAAATCAATCTTCTTTTCTATATTTTCTTTCATCAGTCTCTGGTACTTCTCGTCCCCATACGTATCTGCTTCCATCGCCTCTGTTCTTGACCACATTTTCAATAAGTTCCTGGGAAGGTACCTTCAGATCGTAAATCCAGCCCATGGAAGCGAAAGAATCCAGGAAAAACCCAGTTAAATTTAGCCACCATCCGAACTCCGCTGCCTTGTAATCCCACGGGAATGTGTGATGGTAGTTGTGCCATCCTTCACCAATTGAAATTATTGATAGCCATCCATTATCAGTGGGTAAAATATTCCTGAAAAGTGCATCCAATCCAGAGATTTAAAAACCATCAAAGATTCGGTGTGATGATAAAACATAGACTAATATCACAGCCCAAGGATTTTGGGTTCTAGCTGTAGGTCGTGGAATATATGGTAATTGAGTTTAATTTTGATACGTTTCTAGGTAATTTCATACCGGATATTAAAATGCAATTAACCAGATATACCTAGCATTGTGTTTTTTTCTTTATGCAAGATAATGCACCTCCACATACCAGCAGAGTTTCTAAATTGTCCCTTGAAATGGAAGGAGTTGCAGTTGAGTGGCCTTCTTGTTCACAGGATCTGAATCCTAAAGAGCACTTATGGGTTGAGACCAAAAATAATATTAGAGCTCGTCAAAACAACAACAACTTATACAAGCTGTTTTAGAGGAATGGGCAAATGTTTCCCCAGAAGAAATGAACAACTTGATATATAGCATGCCTGGCAATATTAAAATGATTTAAATAGTATTATTCCTTGTTTGTAATAATTATTATTTTATTTTTGTAATAAACTTGGTTTGGAAAACTGCTCTTCACTGCTCAATAATTTTTTTCAAATTAAATTCTATTTCTCGAAATTACTGGGTGATTCCATATAAGTTTGGTTGTGTGTATTGTCGATAATGGCATCTTCTATAGAAGTGCCGTGATAGAATCACCGTCAAAGCACAAGAACAGAAAATCGACGAATGAATATTGCTTGTTATAATTGGTATAATCACCAGCATATGGATACTTACTTATCAAATGGTTTAGCACCCCAAAGATGCGCTGCACTATTAAGCGACCAGACAGCGTTCAATGTAATAACCCATTTCATAACATTCAGACAGAAGCAGTCCCAAAGCGCGTAGTTCCAAAAATACCATGGTATCAATATTGGAATAACATGAGATAAAGACAGAGACAAGAGAAGGAAATGTCTGAAAAAGAGGTTATGTAAAGACATCAGCTTCTAGTAACAGTAATTAACACAAACTTTTCCTGAAATCGAACAACAGGATCCTCCAAAATATCACGCATGTCCGTCTTACGACCCTCCTTTATAACTCCTGAATTTTTCTTCATCAGGAGCCACCCCACGTGGGAGAAGAAAAAACCCCTGTTTGCGTTGTGGGGATCCGAAGTCGTGTCCGAGAATTTGTGATGGACTCTATGGTCCCTTACCCAGTTGTATATGGAGTTCTAAAAGGAGATTATGATTACAAAGGATTCATTCAAGGAAAGAGCGACTCACCATTCCAGAGCTTACGTATGCCAAAACCAAGAAGATCCTAACAGGGAGGTTAGCTTTGTAACTTCTATGAGTGTACAATCTGTGGGCACCTGCGGTGACTCCAAAGGCGCCAATATAACCAATGGGAACATCTGTAACGAGAATGCAAATTAGGTACTCAAGATGAGTAAATCATTGCGATATTATGAGATGAATTGGAACAAGTGCTTCGTTCTGGGTTCAAAGATTGATTGCTAGAATGATAGGAAACGATTAGTTTCGACTCACTGATTAAGAATCCGAGGTCAGAATTGATTATGTCCGGCTGGTTCGGACGACCAGCCGTCAGCACGATTGAGCTCGAACGCAATGGGTTAGAGTGTTGAAATTTCCAGGGTAGGTTTGAAGTCCAAATGAGGCGGCTAAGTTCGTTAATGGGCAAAATCCACCGAGTAGTCTCAGAGTTATAGCGATTTGAAATTTTGTTTTCGCAATAACTCGAAAAATAGTAATCTGATCGAATCAAAGCACGGTAATTAGTTGAAAAATACCGACACGAAGACTTATGCAAAATTTTGCGAGGATCACATGACTGGAGAATTAAAAAAAATATATTTCAAAAAGTTCTTCAGCTCAGAAACTATCCGTCAGATGTGCTTGAACCAATTTCTTTTTTTATTTTTTTTTTATTTTCTAGTGATACGTTCCTCACAAAATTGTACACACGTCTTCAAGTCGATATTCTACAACTAGTTACCAAGCATCAATTCGATCGAGTCTATTTTTTTTAGTTATCGAGGAAATAATATTCCAGGGGGGTATAACTCTGAAACCGTTAGACCGATTATGTTCAAAAACGAACTTAACCCTCCCATTCGGATGCGCAACATACCCTGAAAACTGCAAGTCCCTATCTCCTTTCCTTCGAAAGTTATCGAGGCAAGCTGGTGAAAATTTTGATTCAAGCAATACTTACAGTAAAATCCAAATAAGAAATAAAGTTTTTTCGTGAGTAGTATATAGTAAAAACTATATATAGACAATAAATGTACTGATCCCAGGAGAACAATATTAAACCATTTCAATTCAGTGTTCCCGAAGTAGCACCATAGATTCTTCCAATTCTTCTTGATCGTTTCAAACTCTGTTGAAACTTCTATTTGCTCTATTTGTTCTTCGGTTAGCTGTGGTAGTGAAGTTTTGAGCATATTGGGAGCTTTTTTTATTTGCATTACTGAAAAGAAAATTGTTTTGAAATGTTAATCAACCATTATCAACGCTACTCAACGAATTAATATTTCACTATTCTACTAATGAAATAGATAGTGTTTTTGGCGCTCTTGTTCCTCAGAACAGAGTGCTTATGAATTTGCCCGAATGTCTGTAATTTTCGAATTTTTGGCTGAAATTGGTCTTAAACGATTTGGTTCGACTCACTGATCAAGAAACCGTGGTCGAAATCGATTCTGTCCGGCCGTCCGGCCGGCCGTTAACACGATAACTCTCGAACGAAAGGATTTAGAGGATTGAAATTTGCAGGGCAGGTTTGGAGCGTGAATATCTCGGACGAGTTCGTTAACGGGCGAAATCCACCAAGCAGTTTCGGAGTTATGGCCGTTTTTAGTAAAAACATTTTTTATGAATATTTCTTCGGAACCGATCACACGATCTGTCTGAAATTTAGCACCAAATTGTAGATTAATGACCTTTATATGCATGCGAAGTTTTGTATTGATCGGGTTGCCGTAAAGTGTGAGAAAAAAAAAATTTAAGTTTTAGAATTTTGTTTCTACAATAACTCTCGAACAGAATGAGCTAGACAGTTTAAATTTTCAGAGTAGTTTTGGAAGATAAATATCTCGGTGAAGTTCATTATTGGGCAAAATTGACTTGATGGTTTCGGAGTAACGAAAAAAAAATTTTTTTTAGATTACAAATTTCAAATTCAATTTTTTTAAATGCAGTTTCAGCATAGAAATCCATTGATATCATTTTCAACTCTAACAAGTTAATACTTTCGGTGATATGATTTTTCGAAATTTCAATAATGAATCGTACTGTTTTCACAGAATGCTGTACCTATTTAATTATTCTATCTATGAATTATTATATGATCTGAATACTTACATGTCATCTTCATGACACTTTTTTGACTTTAATTACTATTAAGATGTAGTTCTATCATAAGTCTCCATTGATATCATTCCCAAATCTGAGAAATCAATACTTTCGGAGATAAGCTTTGCCAAAGTTGTAACAAGAGCGCCAAAGCTCCTGTCCACAGGGCTTTCTAACATTTTTTTTCTGATGTAGCTCCATATATGGTAACAGTCAATCTTTCACCAAAATATGGCTCATATTAGGTATAAACTAGGACTCGGAATTATATTGGAATAATTCAAATATACAGATATTTGACTATTTTAATTCCGAGGATTGCGTTAGACAAAAAAAAACGACTACTCGAATATTCGATTCTTCAAATATTCGAATGAAATACCAAGCGACTATTGGAATATTTTTGATTTGAAAATTCCGAGCCCTACTATAAACAGACTAGCAGTGGAAATGATTCTTACTAAGCAATGTAAAAAGAGTTTTTCTAAAAGCACCATTACGACTTTAATGTATAAAGAAAATTTTCGTTGTTTAGAATTTCCACTCGAAGCCGTGGTAACCAGAGGTAGGTCACTTGATTTGACATTACCTTATTTCATGCTGACCAAGGAAATAATATAATATTTTGCCGATTCTGCTCAAGCAATAACAAACACACATTCGTGAATGGAAAATCTCCAGTTCTCACAATAATTAGTATAAGCTAGAATTCAATAAGGTACATACATCTTTGTTACGACACTATTATAATTGGAACAAGAAAAAATTATTTTTGACTACTACCGTACACAACAGAAATTGAGTCTGTAATATGAAAATCGGTTCAAGCCCTGTGGACAGGAGCTTTGGCGCTCTTGTTCAAACTTTGACAAATCATATCTTCGAAAGATTGGTAAGAGTTGGGAATTATATCAATGGATTCTTATGACAGAACTTCATAATAGCAGAAATTAAAGTCAAACATCATAAAAGAATTTAAATTCAACAAGAATGCCAAAAATTATTAATCCAAAACCAATAGACCAATTCTACCCAACAACGAACTCATCCGAAATATTCGTTCCCCAATTCTATGATGAACGATATATTTTTTCCTCAAATCCACTCTGAAAATTATATTATATCAATTGAAACTTTAGCCAATATTTCAGTTTTTTTTTACTGGAGATATTCTGAACTCAATATTATTAACTTACCATTACCATTCCCATCATCATATGGATTAACCATGGGCATTAAATATCAAAATTTGAAATATCATGTCTCAGGAAAATAATTTGACATGTATCAACACAGATCATATTATAATAGTTCATAGATAGAATAATCATCGCATTCTATGGAAACACAGAGGTACGATTTATTATTGAAAATTTGACAAATCATATATCCGAAAGTATTAGCTTGTTAGAGTTAAAAATGACATCAATGGATTCCTTTGGTAAAACTGCATCTTGAGAAATACTTATCTTCAAATTTGTAATGTAAATAATTTTTTTTTGTTACTCCGAAACCATCTGACCGATTCTGAACAATAACGAACTTATCCGAGATATTTATGTCCCAAACCTATTCTGAAAATTTCAACTGTCTAGCTCATTCCGTTCGAGAGTTATCGTGTTAACGGCCGGCCATATGGCCTGACAGAATCGATTTCGACGACGTATTCTTGATCAGTGAGTCGGACCAAATCGTTTAAGACCATTTTCAGCCAAAAATTTGAAAATTACAGACATTTGGGCAATTGATTGATTGAAGCACTCTGTTCCGAGGAACATGGGCGCCAAAAAGATCAATGGTAGTGAGATTCGATAGAGAATTAAAAGTTTTACAGCATCTTATAAGCAGTGAATTCATATGATAATTGGAAGAGTTCTTATTTATATGGAATACAATTTTTTTTTGTACACTATGTAGGTTGAAAGTGAGCATATTGACAAGTTCAAGAGAATCGAAAGTATTAATAGCCTTGTATATAAATATGACATCCCTCAACATTCTCTGGTCGAACAGTTGTTAACCCCAACTCCTTCTTAATCGACCCCGATCATCAGTAATATTTTTGTAATATTTTCTGTTCACATGTCTGATAAATTTATTATGTACGTTATCCAGTCGACTGTAAATATTAAAACTAGTGTTCCAGATTACCGATCCGAAACTCAACTCACTCTGCACATAAGCCATGTATAAAGTCCTCAGAGATAGTATTAAAAAAAACAATTTTTCTGAATAAATTTCAACAACTTGTGTATCGAAAATATAGCAGAGACGGATATATGTTCATATGAACATTTAGACTTAAATTCACGATTGGATCAATCTGCTTAGATATAGATATTCATTTAGAAAACAGCCCTGTATATAGCTTAATATAAAAAAGTTTTGGGTTGAATAAATATTACCTACCTACACCGTCGATTATTAACAACACCTCACGCCAGTACTACAAATGATTAAGTACGTTGGATGAATTTTCGAGCCTATAAATTAATAATAACACAAGTTGTTCAATTTATAATCAACGGTACCTACGCAATGGAACATCAATACATGAAATTTGACAATAATTAAAACAAAATAAATTCTACATTCACCCAAAAACAGTGAATTCAACACATTGATTCATTATTTAATCGTGCGACCAATTTGTTTTTGTACATCCGCTCACATGGGATATTGAATGAAAATAAAAAGGGCTTGACCGAGGTTAGAAGTGTGAGAACCCTGATGTCCAAAAATCCCGTGTTGGAAATGAGATGAGCCATTCACCTTAAGAGGGCTTTACAACAGACAACGCTGGTAATTAATAATGAAAATAATAGTTTATTCTAATGATCTGAAGGTATAAAAAAATGTGGGAAAGCTCTGTGGACAGGTGCTTTGGCGCTCTTGTCAAAACTACTAGCGAGTAGTTATTCAAACTTAAACAAATCATATCTTCGAAAGTATTGGCTTCTCAAAGTTGGGAACTGCATAAAAAAAAATTGAATTCGAAACGTAGGTCTATGACTCACCTCATATGTTGGATTTACCTACATCAGCAAATTATAATCAGAGCATTCCATGAAATCATAAAATTACACATCATATGTAGTAACTTGTGTGTTATGAATTCGATTTGAATGAGGTAAGTGAATTTTACAATGATTGTATCGGTTGCTACTGACGACGAGATGTGAATTACTTACATCGCTACGGATGTAAGTAACTTTGCTATTGAAATGAAATCTTCTAATCCTCCTCAAAATTTCACTTCAGTGCTCTTTGAAAAATTGCTGAATTCAAAAAATATGGAATAAACCACAATAAACATTATTTAACGTACTTATATTCCATTAAACTGGAAATAAAAAATTGGTTCAAGCACTGACGAATTTACCGAGGTAAATTATATTGTCCATTCTTCTGTATTGGACACACTCAATCGAATTTACCATGGTAAATTCGGAGTGTCGGGTAAATTATATTGTCCATTCTCCTGTATTGGACACTCTGAATTTACCATGGTAAATTATATTGTCCATTCTTCTGTATTGGACACTCTCAATCGAATTTACCATGGTAAATTCGGAGTGTCCAATACAGGAAAATGGACAATATAATTTACCATGGTGAATTCGATTGATATTGTCCAATACAGGAGACTGTACAATAGAACATACGCGCAAAAGCTCCTGACTTCACGTCAGTGCTTGAACCAATTTTTAATTTTGAAATTCAAGTTCTTGCTGAAACACCCTTTATATTTAAATATCGTCAAGGGAGTTTCCAGTCGGTCAGTTTTATTACAACTCGGCCCTTCCAATTCACGAGGGTCTAAAGGTGCGACTCCATATCCGATTTTTCGAGTAATAAAGTCGGCCCTAAGCGCATTTGCACCGTAGGCAGGGACAGTTAAACGATCAAACGAAGTAAGAGGATTGCCAATTCGAAGGGATGGAAAATTTCCCATCGAACGACAAATGTTTATGTCGAAAATTATCAAGTTTGAATATACCCAGCTTTTGTACAGAAAGTGAGAAATAAAAGTTTATATATATATACAATAAAAATGATATGAATATATTCGAAAACGATTACTCGATCTATCTGAAATTTAGCATCAAATTGTAGAATCATGACCTTTAGAAGTACGATTCATTATTGATATTTCGAAAAATCATATCTCCAAAAGTATTAGCTTGTTAGAATTTAAAAGGATATCAATGGACTCTTATGGTGAAACTGCATCTTTAAAAAAAATTGAATTTGAAATTTGTAATGTAAAAAAAAATTTTTTTTCGTTACTCTGAAACCATCATGGCGATTTTGCCCTTTAACGAACTTAACCAAGATATTTATCTCCCAAACTTACTCTGAAAATTTGCCTAGCTCATTCCGTTCGAGAGTTATGGTAGAAACAAAATTGCCAAAAAGCACCTGCTAATACACTGTGAGGATGTTAAATTAGATGTGATGCTTGACTTTGAAGAAAACCCACATAAATCCAGTGGAGATGCCTCCACAACATTCGATGTCAGCCATACATCGATTCTAAACATATTCAAACAAAATAAAATGCATCCCTATAAAATGATACCCACCTAGGATCTCTTGGAAGACGATTTTGATAGGAGAACTTATTTTTGTAAATTATGGGCATGTTGGATAACAATATTATCCAATTAGTAGACGTTTTGTTTTCTGATGGGTGCATTTTTGGGCGCTCTAGTTCCTCAGCATAGAGTGCTTATCAATTTGCCCAAATGTCTGTAATTAGCAAATTTCTGGCTGAAAATGGTCTCAAACGATTTGGTTCGACTCACTGATCAAGAATCCGAGGTCGAAATCGATTCTGTCCGGCCGGTCCGGCCGGCCGGCCGGCCGTAGGCACGATGACTCTCGAACGAAAGGAGTTAGAGGATTGAAATTTGCGAAGTGGGTTTGGAGTGTAAATGTCTTCGGAGTTATGGCCGATTTTATTTAAACACATTTTTTATTAATATTTCCAAAACCGATCACTCGAACTATCTGAAATTTAGCATCAAATCGTAGAATCATGACCTTTATACGCAATGGAAGTTTTGTATTGACCAGGTTACCACAAAGTGTCAAAAAAAAATTTTCTAAATTAAAAAAAAAAAATTCTACAATAACTCTCGAACGGAATGAGCTAGGCAGTTGAAATTTTCAGAGTAAGTTAGGGAAATGAATATCTTGGTTGAGTTCGTTATTGGGCAAAATAGGCCAGATGGTTTCAGAGTAACGAAAAAAAAAATTTTTTTTAAGCAACAAATTTCAGATTCAATTTTTATTTAATATGCAGTTTCACCATTAAAATCCATCGATATCATTTTCAACTCCAACAAGCTAATACCTTCGGAGATATAATTTTTCTAAATTTCAATAATGAATCGTACTTCTATATTTTCACAGAATTATTCTATCTAAGCTTTATTATATGATCTGTGTTCATACTCGTACATTTCATCCTGTTCTATAAGAGAGAGTGAAATTCAGTTCAGCTATTTTAATTTGATTTCTTCCATGGTGCAGTTCTCATTCTCAGATTGCTCATTTAATCTTGATAAATAAACTATTATTTGAATTGAATTTCCGTTATGATGCCGTTCTATCATAAGAATACATTGATATAATTCCCAACTCTTTGAAACCAATACTTTCTGAGATTTAATTTGTCTGTTTGAACTAGAGCGCCAGAAAGCTCCTGTCCACAGGGCTTGAACCCATTTTCTTTCGACAGCCACGCTGATCGTCAAAATTGCCGCTACTGGGCTACCGAATATCCTCACTGGATGAGAGAGGAACACACGCAATTCCCCTTAAAAGGTTAATGTTTAGGAAGGAAATGTTCGTAACCATATCACAGGCCCCTTTTTCATTGAGGGCAATTTGAATGGCGATAAATATTTAGCACTACTTCAAATCTATATCCTGATCAAGAAAATCCTCAAGTTCCACGGAATACGATATGGTTCCAACAGGATGGAGCATCACCACATTACCAACGCAATATCCGGCAGTTCCTCAACGCAATATTTCCAAATCGGTGGATAGGAAGGCAAGGAACGACCGAATGCCAGCCCATTAGTTTTCTTTTTATGGAGAAATGTGAAGAACATTGTGTACGAAACTAAACCCCTTTGATTTGAATGTTTTAAATACCGAATAACGCTTGCGATTTGGTGGATCACTCCTGAGATGTTGAATAATGTGGGAAAAAATTTTTATTTGAGGTAAGGCGTTCACGGTGAACACTTTGAACATCTTCTTCATTAACATTCATAATTTTTTTGCTACATTATGTAGGTATTATATTTTAGTTTTTGATATTGTACCAAATTTCGCGATCTTTCTAACGATGTATCACAAGTCCATATTTCCTATTTGAAGAATTGGGGGTTGTAGCAGCCTTCGAATTTTTTCGAAGAAGAATGAAAGTTTAAATTTTAAATTTGACGTGTTTCGGGATTTTTCATAAATATGTACAGTAACCAAGATAATGAATTTCTCTATTTCAGTATCCTAATGAGTCCATTCCAGCACTGAAAACAGTGCTGGAATGAACTCATTCCCGCATTGTTTCTAGTTATATTTTTCGTTTTGTGGTAGTCAGCACTGACATTCGATCTTATCAAATTTCAACACACGTCAATTGACAATACAATATAATTAGGATATAGTGATATAATTGTTGAGGAAAAGTTTTATTTTCATTAAAGAATATGTACTACAGATTTCCTTCTTGCTAATTTTGAATCATTCATGCTATTATTAATCTGTCAACTTTCGTAACAGTCACACCAACTACCAAGAAAAAATACAAAAGTCACTAGGATGAATAATCCGAATTTTTCATTAAATTTCAACAGTATTTTACAAAACTTGCCTGAAATAGAGAAAATATCGTCTAATACTCGTTGCAGAAGGCAATTCCAACACTCATGCGTTCGAAAACTCGCTCCTTCGTCGCTCGTTTTCGAATTTCGCATTCATGTTTTAATAGCCCATTCTGCAACTTGTTTTAGAAGATACTAATATTTCATTTGGCTTTTCCACTCTGTATAACGTAATACTGACTGAACTTACAATTAATTACGAATGTCAAAGTTCCAGTCCAGGTCTCTGGGATCTGAGAAGAGCCTATGTTATAATAACTGGGTCAGCGCATCTGCCATTTCGTACTAGGATCAAAACAAACATTCTATAACCTGATTGTGGTGCCCCCTACAGGATCTGATTGCGACTCTGAACCATCCAAAGACCCACTCAAAAACACACACGAAACTTCATCAAAATCGGTCCAAACGTTTAGGAGTTCAAAGACATACACACTTACAGTAGAACTTTATATATTTAGATAGCTATATATCGAAAAAAACATTTCCAAATCAATCTTCTTTCCTCAATTCTAATTCTTCAGTCTCTGGTACTTCTTGTCCCCATACGTATCTGCTTCCATCGCCTCTGTTTTTGATCACATTTTCAATAAGTTCCTGGGAAGGTACCTTCAGATCGTAAATCCAGCCCATGGAAGCGAACGTATCCAGGAAAAAACCGGTTAAATTTAGCCACCATCTGAACTCCGCTGCCTTGTAATCCCACGGGAATGTGTGATGGTAGTTGTGCCATCCTTCACCCATTGCAAAGGCGGATAACCATTTATTGTCTGCGGGAAGGATATTCCTGAAATTGATTAATAATGGGTAATGTGAGAAGTTGGCCCTGTGCTTTTTGATTTCCGAAAAAAATATTTGTGCGTTGAATTGTGCTAGGTTTGTGCTAATTTATTCCGTTGAACTTTTTTGGCGCTCTTGTTCCCCGGTACAGAGTGCTTATTAATTTGCCCAAAGTAGGTAATTTTTGGATGAAAAGGGTCTTAAGCGATTTGGTTCGACCCACTGATTAAGAATCCGTGCTCAAAATCGATTCTGTCCGGCCGGTCTAGGGCTTCACACGAGAGCGGAGAAGTGAGACGAAAAGAGACGAGACGAGACGAGACGTTTTGAAAAATATTATAGGCGATACCGAGACCACATACAGCGCAACCCGAGAGTTTTGTTTTTGGTGTCGTTAATTTTTTTTATGAAGTTTTCATTCGAAAAATTTGGAAACTTCTACATGGAGAACAATATATTTTACAAAATATCAACTCTTGTGACTATCTGTGAAATATCTCTGTTCTTATAGTTACGTATCTCTTATCATAAATATTCATCCTTGCAGATTTTTATATTTTAGGTTTGGATGTATTTTTTCAAGGTCGATTTTTTACTCTCGGTTTTAGTATATATGTGTCTTTAAACTACTGAGTAATAAACGTGTATACTATTAAAAGGCTTTCTTTGGCTCGAAATTTTCTACCTGGAAGATGTCTTATTTACTACAGATACAAACAGTAAACTTTTCTTATATACGACTCGACCTTTTTCAAAACCCACAGAAAACCATTGAATATGAAGAGTTTCTAGTATAATTACCAATATATTTTGTCTATATTATACATCGATCGTCCTAGAACTATACGATTTTCTAGAAGACTATTGATTATTATGTTTGTTATGACCTTGCGATAATTGGGATTATTTTTCAAGAAAAAAAGAATTCACAACCATATAAAAAGATTCCATTAGGAATTCAATACTTAACCGACTTTTATTGCCCCTAAATCCCAATGCTTTTAAAATTTCGTATCTATTTGAACATACAAATTTATTGTATTGTGCTTCTTGTAGTGAAGATTTGAACAATTATTGTATACATCTGTGGAAGTACATATAATAAAACTGGTAAAGAAATGAAGCTATTCAATATTTCGCAAAGTGTTATCGTCAGGAATACGCCAAGAACACCCCCAATGGTCTACCCACTGGAAGATATTCATTGAAAACTATACCAATTTGTCCAATTCTATTAAAAAATGTATCGACATCGATATCCTCTTTAGAACACCAACAAAACCTCCGAAATATTGGAAAGCTGAATTCGAATAATATTTTCTGTTAGAAAGAGCAAAAAGGAATCGAAATATTTTACAGTGGTGGAAAGTGATGAAAAAGTTCTTCCGACACTTTCCAAGATGGCTGATGATTTATTAATGGCTACATCCGTACCTGTTGAAAGATTATTTTCCACCGTAGGTATGATGATAATGGCAAAAACACGTATATCATTTAAAGATGATGTGATGCAAGCGTTATTATGTTTGAGTCTTAGAAATCGTATAATTTAAAAGACGAAATTAATAGTTTTTAAAATTAAAAATAATAAGTACTCGCACGAATATTTTTGTGTAAGAGCGTAATAAATATAGCATTACAAAATTATTCATTATTATATGCCATTTCGTTTATATATAAAAATATTTATTATCGTTATTCAGAATTAAACGAGACGATACGAGACAACTGATAACGAGACGAGAACGAGACTTAATAGTTTGGGAATCGGCGAGACCGAGATAAGATATTTTGTATTCTCGCCTACTCCCTTCTCGTGTGAAGCCTTATTCACAGGGCTTTCCCAATTTTTTTTTATTTCACACGGAACCATTTAATATTATTAAATCACTTAACGTATTAGCTATAATGAAAATAAAGAAGATATTTATTAGGAACATAACGAAAATGAGTCCGATGGATCGAAATTGGTTTTACTTTTTCCCAAATTGGTTTTACCTTTTCCTAAATTGGTTTAACTTTTTCCGAAACTGGTTTTACTATTTCTGAAATTGATTTTGCTTTTTCCGAAATTGGTTTAACTTTTTCCGCAAATGGTCTGAACTTTTTAGATAAATCCAGGACTGCACTTTTGATCACTGTACTTAGTCAATATTAGTTCCAATATTGTTATAATTTGTTTCATGGTCCATATAGATATTTCTAAGAAAATATACTTCTAGAAGCTTATACTTACTTGTCGAATGGCTTTGTACCCCAAAGATGCGCTGCGCTATTAATCGACCAGATAGCGTTCAATGAATAAACCCACTTTATCACATTCATACATAAGCAGTCCCAGAGTTCGAAGTTCCAAAAATACCACGGTATCAATATCGGAATAACATGACATAACGACAGTGACAAGAGCCGGAAGTGCCTGAAAAAGAGGTTATGTAAAGACACAAGCTTCAAGCAACGGTAACAATCATAGACATAAAATAACATGGACTGGTTGTGAGAAAGAGACCATTGATATCAGCATTGAAAAAAGACGGAATAGTTGAAGGCAAACCACAGTATAAGAATATATTTATATAATTTGGCGATTGGCAAAATCACAGAATACAAAACATTGGTTTCCTTCATCCTTTGACATTTCTTGTTTACTGTATTGTTTGGTTTCGTGTATTGTGTATGTTCTTTTGGTGATTTGTAGACAGAATAGTTAAAGGCAAAATATTTTCATTTAAATCCGAGAATCGTTTCTGAATATTCTGAAACTTATAATCTGAAAATATTTCTCATAAATTTCCTTACTGTAATTCATTCAGCTTTTTCGATACTCATTCAAAATAATCAATCTTCCTCTTAAAAAAATCAGGATTTTCCGATATACCCCAATTTCCAATTTGTGTATTTGCCCATGGTATAAAAACACCATTGTTTTTATACCATTATTTGCCTTTACTTATTCTATCCTTGATTACATCTCTCCCTCTAATGTATTCCGCAACGAACTGTGTGATAATTTTACGTGATGGCCAGTCCATGTTATTCTATGTCTATGGTAACAATGTACTAACTTTTCCTGAAATCGAACAACAGGATCCTCTAAAATATCACGCATGTCCACCTTACGACCCTCCGCCATAACTTCCGAATTTTTCTTCATCAGAAGCCATCCCACGTGAGAGTAAAAGAATCCTCTGCTTGCGTTGTGGGGGTCTGCGTTCGTGTCCGAGAATTTGTGATGGATTCTATGGTCCCTCACCCAGTGGTACATGGAGTTCTGAAAGTGAATTATGTTAACAAAGATATTCGATTGAGTATAGAGCAATTCACCATTCCAGAACTAGCGTGTGCCAAAACCAAGAAGATCCTAATAGGAAGCTTTGCTTTATAACTTCTATGAGTGTACAATCTATGAGCACCTGCAGTAACACCAAAAGCACCAACATAACCAATAGGAATATCTGCAACGAGAGTTCAGCAAAAACACAAATCACTCAAACTGAATATAAAACTGCAAATACAATGTCGTATAGTATACAGGTTGTTCCTTTGGGAAACCGAGTTGGTTCTAATTGTCTTTGTATCCGAGATACAGGGTATTTTATGGATATAACTCATTTCTTCCTGGGGCGATAACAAGCGAATATTTCGAATTATGCACCTCCAGGGGAATTCGTATCATTGAAAGTCTCTTATAACCACTTTTTGGTATTCAAGTTCTTAAAAACTTCGCATCAAGTTGAAAATATATGCAGTAAAACTGTCTGCTCAAAAATACAAATCACAAGGTTCAGTTTAGTTTCTGTGCGTTTTTCAAATATGCAGACGGGATTTCGAAATTTCGATACACAGGGTGTTGTTTCAAGGATACAATCTTTTCATACTTGGAATTTCCTTGTGGTTTGTAAGTGATCTCTAAATAAGAACATGTAGGTATGCAAATTTTTTTTAAAAAGTCAGTATGGTTCCCTCGTTATCTCTCCAAGAAGAAATGAGCAAAATTCATAAACCATCCTGTATCTCTAGATTCGCCTTTTATGCATTTCCATCTTCCAATGGAACACTCTGTATATACTGCTCAAATGAAAGGGACACTAACGTTCAATGGTGCATAATATGGCTCAAAATAAACGTTTTGCATATTAAATGGGAGATGAGAGAATGTGAATTCGAGATAGTACAGGGCAGCATAACTTCAACTAACTATGCTGTCAGGTGTTCTAATGGGCTGAGAGTAAGTTAATGATGGGGCAGCCCTGCCCCTCACTAACTAACGAAGTCCTAATAGCGAGTAGGAGTAAGGTCAGGGCAGTAACTGACCTACCCAGGTAACACAGACCTAGCATAGAGGACCCTGAGAGGTTACAATGTGGATGAAATGTGAGCTCCCATTGTGAGATCCTCAAGATACCACACATATACCCAGAATAAGACATTCCTATTGCGAGCTCCCAAAGAAATCACACAGATGACCAGAATAAGACATTCCTCTTGTGAGCTCCTCTAGATATCACACAGATAACCAGAATAAGACATTACTATTTCGAGCTCCTCAAGATATCACACAGATAACCAGATTAAGACATTCCTATTGCGAGCTCCTCAAGATATCACAAGTGTAACAAGAATAACGCATTCCACTGCGAAGTCTTCAAAACATCGCAAATTCAACAAGAATAGGAAACCAGGTGGCAGGGATCTACTCCATCCCTACTCACTTCTCGTTTCCACCGGTAGATAGCACAATCGTCTACTCTGGTCCCGGAAGAACAACCCCATCGTTAATAACCCGAGTGGAATATCTATCTACGCATCGAAGTGATGTATTCGGCGCCACACATGTGCTTCACATTTTTGGAGGATTTATAGATCATAGATCCATATCGCAGCCATGTTCTCTCAGTACTGCCCCGGTTGAGCAGTCTGAGAACTGTCAAATTATTCCACAAGGTGAGCCGTTTGAGAACTTCCCCAGTTGATATCTCTGAGATGTTACTGGGCTCATCTCCTATGGCGGACATTTCGAGGTGATATGGAGCTCTTGGTGACCTCCCTGCTTCATTGTAGTGAATTTCTCGAAATATCCTGCATCTGCACTGAAAGCCTGTACAATCATTCGTGAAACACCCTGTGTATGCCTCGATGGCAAACGAGCGCTCCTCACTACTTCAACGCATGATGGTGGCTTAATTGTGTCGGGTATTCTGCCGCTCCCTGTACATCAACGGGGTTCAGCTATTTAAAGGAGAGAAGTGTATATCACTTTCAAGAGAAGGTAGAGAGAACGAAAATAGAGAGGGATGATGTATAGTTATTCAATTCAGAGAATACTCACAGAACAAGCACAGCATAGCATAAAGTTTCTTGACGAACAGTATGTGGTACACACTATATATGAAAAAAGAATGTATCGATCCCAGCAGAAAAATATTCCACCATTTCATGTCTGTGTCCCCGAAGTAGCACCAAAGATTCCTCCAACTCTTCTCGGTGATTTTACCCTCTTTCGACACTCCTATTTCCTCGGTGAGGTCTTCGGGAAGCTGAAGATGTGAAGTTTTGAGCATGTTCGGGGCCATTTTGTGTTTGTGGGGCTGCAATAAAATGAATAGAGTTGAACTAGAAGCTGCCGGATTTATACAAACTACCCCCCATGATATACAAGGTTTTCAAAATAATTTTTCCTTCAACCGTGCCTACATAACTACTTTCCCGGAATGTTTTCGTCGCCGAAAGTATTACTTTCCCGCACAGTGTGCGGGAAAGTTACTTTCTAACTTGAGAACGGAATGAGCTAGCGACTTGAAATTTTCATGGTAGGTGGCGCATCCCAATACGACAGACAAGTTCGTTAATGGGTATAATCGGCCCAATGGTTTCCGAGTAATAATTTTGTTTTCAACCAAAATAAATCCGATCGAATTTAAACTTAGTGAATAGTTGTAGAATATAAACCTAAGCACGTTTGTGAAATTTTGTGAGAATCGTGTGACTAGAAAATTTTAAAAAAATGATTAAAAAATATTATTTATGACACGATAACCTGAAAACGGAAGGAGATAGCGGCTTGAAATTTTCAGGTAAGGTTGTGCATCTGAATGCGACATTTGAATTTGTCTATAGGTACAATCGGCCAAACGGTTTTGGAATTATACCCATCTGAAATTTGGTTGTTATTTCCTCAATAACTCGAAAAATACGAAATCGATATAATTCGAACATGGTTATCAGTTGTAGAATGCCAACGCGAAAATTCTTGCGGAATTTCGTGAGGATGGTATAACTAGAAAATTTTAAAAAAATTGAAAAAATTCTATATATCATAAACTATTCTTCCGGCACTGCTGAAATTTTGGAAGAGCCTTCAGAACCTAGCTCTACTGCAGAATTTCAAGTTTGAACACGATCAGTTCCATATTGTTGGAGAACCGAGCAGCCTTTTGTGAGTTCGGTAGCTGGATGCGAATCGTCGTACTTTTTGCGAGAACCTTCAAAAGCATGAATGTCATGATGACATATTTTTGCGCGTATGTTCTTGAGAAAATCGTGCTATTTCTTCACAAATCTATGGGAGATGATAGCCCTACATTAGCGGTCAGACCTGGTTTTGAAAGAGATCCTCCTTAGGAGCAGGCAACTAAATATTGAAGGGATTTCTATGAACAAGAGTGAATATCTTTGATAAATAGAGAAGAAGATTTTTCTTCAAGAGATCCATGCGCCTGCAAAAAGTTTCGGTAAATTCGATTAAGAGAGTGTCCAATGCATGAGAACGGACAATAGAATTCACCATGGTAAATTTGATTAAGAGTGTCCAATACAGGAGAATGGACAATAGAACATACGCGCAAAAGCTCCTGACTTCACGTCAGTGCTTGAACTAATTTTTTACTCTTCCAAATAAGGCTATTTGTTTCTTTGAAATAATCACCCTGTATTCATATAACAAATATCTTTCTTTGATGAAGCCTTGTAACGCATTGTGTGTCGAGTCGGAGCAATAATAATTCGCAATATCATACAATGTTTCTGTATAGAAATCTAATTCTAAATATAGCCGTGTGAAATTGCTCTCCTAAGAAATATCTTCCATTTAAACGGAACCACTTTATTTGCTTTTAGAACATCCTCCCTCGCGCAAATGCCTAGTTATTTCGTGGGAGACCCATACGTGTAGTGTAAACATAGATTGTCTGCGTAATAGAGGAGTGTTAAGCATTTTATTTAAGTCTGTTACGTTTCATGTAAATAGTACCTTAAACCCGGATATACCCTACTCGCGAACCTTGTGGATGCAATCTTATACAATAGGTCTCTTGCATGAATTTTTTTGGTGCTCTTGTTCCTCGGAACAGAGTGCTTATCATTTCGTCCAAATGTCTGTAATTTTCGATTTTCGAGCTGAAAATTGGCTAATAGACTAATTCGGACTCCCTGATCACGAATCCGGTGTCAGATTTTTGGGTGCCGTATGGCCGGCCGGCCGGCCGTAGGCACGATAACAGGAGCACCGAAGGTCCTATCGACTTCAAACTTTCAGGGTAGGTTTCTGATCAAAATGCGACGGTTAAGTTCGTTAACGGGCAAAATCGGCCGGACGGTTTAGGAGTTATAGACATTTAAAATTTTGAGGTTATTTCCCTGATATTTCAGGAACTAAAGAAGATGTTGAATCGAAACTTGGTAGTCAGTTCGAGGATATAAACGCGCAACTTTTGACAAAATTCTGTTATGATCGAAATGTTGGTAATTTTTAAAAAAATATTTCTTTTAATTTTTTCGAAAAAAAAATTTTTTTTTCGTGAACTATTCATCAGATTGCAACAAAAACTTGTACTAACGTCAATTGTAGTATTTTCCAACATTGTGCAAAATTTTGGCTCTATACGATTTCAATTTCTGGAGATATAAGACAAAATGTGTCAAATTTCCTGGGTCTGTCTCAGTATTTTCATCGATAATTCTATGAACTCTTTGAATTCCACCGAAAACAAATTCAAAGACATAAACATAAAGAATCAAGTCATAGTTTAGACGTCGAAAGAAGGACGATGTTGATCGACTTGAAAAGGTACCTATTTCAAGAAATGCAATAATGAAATGCTTAATTTATGGATATAATATTATCTAAGTATTGTTGGGATCGGGCAGTTGGAAAATTTTTTAATAAAAAAATTTGTACCGACGTTAAATCAAGCATTCTACACGAGTGTGCAAAATTTCAGTTCGATACGATCTCAATTCCAGAAGATATTGCTTAAAATTCACATTCCAGCGTGTTTTGACGTTCTATGGTCACAGAAAATCGTCACAAAAATCTATTTACCTCATTTGACGGCTGTTTGTCAAAGCAATTAATTCCAATAATTGATGTCAGATTTCCTACATACCAAGTTCAAACACATTTTATTATATGGAAAACACTTATTATGATCACGTTCTACAGGAATTGATACTAAATAGAAGCTAGATGAAGATTATTGTAATGGAAAATTTGTGTTCCAGAATAATATTAAGGTATTCAACATGATACTGCTTTTTTTCTTTACTGGTCAGTACGGGCCACAAGGAAGATGAACATGCGCACAATAGCTCCTGTCCACAGGGCTTGAACCAATTTTTAACTCTAACAAGCTAATAATTTCTGAGATATGTTTTTCAAAATTTCAATAATAAATCGTACCTACTTCTGTGTTTTCGATGTATTTTTCTCCTGTATTGGACACTTAATTCGAATTTACCATGGTAAATTCGAATTAAGAGTGTCCAATACAGGAGAATGGACAGCATCATTTACCATCGTAAATTCGATAAAGGGTGTCCAATGCAGAAGAATGGACAAGAAAACATACGCGCAAAAGCTCCTGACTTCACGTCAGTGCTTGAACCAATTTTATTATATTATATTATAGAACCAAATTCATCACAAATGACCTGAGTAATAACATCCTTCAATATTCAGTTCGACTTACCCTGTAACCCCGTATATCGATGCTAAATTCGATTAAGATTGTTCAATAGAGGTGAATGGACAATATAACATCCGTGCAAAAGCTCCCGACTTGAACCAATTTTTTTTTCAGTGAAAATTATTGCTTAAGAAAAAGATGATTTCCTGTACGATCTTTATTTCCCGACTTACTGATAATCAAAGTTTAATAGGACTTTTTGCTGCCGATTGACGATAACTCTGCGGGAAATCCTTGTACAGGCCTTTAATTTAAATCAAATTGAAGAGCATTAAATCTCCTAAAGAAAGCCTTATGGTGGAATTCTGAATAAAAGGTTGAAGCCCATATAGCATTCATTAAGACAATTTATAAACTTTTATACAGGTCATGATTTTGGGAAAGGTTTTGCAAAAACTAGGGCTTCACGCGGGAGCGAGATTTTTCTCATCTCGTCTCGTTCTCGTCTCGTAAAAGCGAGACGAGACGTTTTCAAAAATATTATAGGCGATACCGAGACCACTTACAGCGCAACACAAGAGTCTCGTTTTTGGTCTCGTTAAATTTTTTTTATGAAGTTTTATATACGACTCGACTTTTTTCAACACCCACAGAGAACAATTGAATATGAAGAGTTTCCACTATAATTACCAATATATTTTGTCTATATTATACATCGATCGTTCTAGAAATTTACGATTTTTAGAAGATTATTAATTCGTCATGACCTTGCGATAATTGAGATTATTTTTCAAGAAAAAATAGAATTCACAACCATAAAAACGGATGCCATTATGAATTCAATACTTAACAGACAACTTTTATTGCCCCTAAATCCCAATGCTTTGAAAATTTCGTCTCTATCTGAACATCTGGAGAAATGTATTATCTTGTGCTCCTTGTAGTGAAGATGTGAACAATTATTGTATACATCTGTGGAACTACGTATAATAAAACTGGTAAAGAAATGAAGCTATTCAATGTTTGGAAAGTGTTATGAGGAATACGCCAAGAACACTCTCAATGATCTACTCACTGGGAAGGTATTCTTTGAAAACTATACCAAATTGTTTAATTCTATTAAAAAACGTTTCGACATCGATAGCCTATTTAAAACATCAACAAAACTTTCGAAATATTGGAAAGCTGAGTTTGAAGTATATTTGCTGTTAGAAAGAGCAAATAGGTATCAAAATATTTTACAGTGGTGGAGAGTGATGAAAAAGTTCTTCATACACTTTCCAAGATGGCCGATGATTCATTAATGGCTACACCCGTACCTGCTGAAAGATTATTTTCCATAGCAGGTATGATCATGGCAAAAACACGTACATCATTGAAGAATGATGTGATGAAAGCGTGATTATGTTTGAATTCTTGGTCATCGAGTGATTTAAAAGTTGAAATTATCAGTGTTTAAAATTAAAAATAATATGTACTTGTACAAATATTTTTGTATAAGACCGTATAGATATAGCTTTACAAAATTATTCATTATTGTATACCATTTCGTTCATATATTATAATATTTATTATCGTTATTCAGAATTAAGCGAGACGAGACGAGACAACTGATAACGAGACGAGAACGAGACTTAAACGAGACTTACTTTTTTGGTTAATAGGCGAGAGCGCCTACTCTCGTCCCGTGTGAAGCCCTAGCAAAAACGTTACGGGAAAGGTTATTGATTCCTTAGTCACCAATACTTTTTGAACCGGGATAAAAGAAAATACCTGACGATGATATCCAGGAATCCCCAAGAATTGACATCATGAGCCTGGCCTCGATGTCATCAATTCACCGAAAGAAACTCCTCTTTTATCTTTCGTATATCCGAGAAATGCACTCTGAACTATCGGAATGCAACATCATAACCAAATATGATTCATATACAGGATGCCCTATGCATCGAACGATTTCTCGAGAACCAAAAATCGGATTTTCCTGAAATTTTGTATAGGCCAATTGTCGGATGGGTACAGCCCTCTAAAATATCGAGAATAACGTTGTACTTCCAGTAATACCGGAAGCACACGCCTACTTCCTAATTTCGAATACATCTTTGGAATCTCCAATAAATTTCAAGTCGACTCTCCGCCGTATTCACAAAGCATTCGATCTCCGTTCAGTCCTAACTGAGGTCCTCAGTTAAGGATAAATAGGAATCGCAACCTCAGTTTAAGTGACAATTAACGTGAAACAGGCCTGTTTAAGCAGCGTTACATACGTTAACTGAGGTTGCTATTCTTATTTATCCTTAACTGAGGACCTCAGTTAGGACTTAACGTAGATTCCGCCGTATTCACAAAGCATTCGATCTCCGATCAGTCCTAACTGAGGTCCTCAGTTAAGGAGGAATAGGAATCGCAACCTCAGTTTAAGTGACAATTAACGTGAAACAGGCCTGTTTCAGCACCGTTACATACGTTTACTGAGGTTGCGATTCTTATTTATCCTTAACTGGGGACCTCAGTTAGGACTTGACGGAGATTGAATGCTTTGTGAATACGGCGTAATATCTCATACAAAACTGATCTAATTCAAACTTGGTTATTAGTTGTAGAATGCCAATGCAAAAAGTGAAGAGTTGAAAAAAAATTTTTTTTCAAAAAATCGTAAATGATTTTTGTGGGATATTTATTCAAGATTTCAAAACCGTCCCTAATTTTTGTGTGCAAAAAGTGGTTGCTGAGATATTGATGGTTAAATACAAAAACTTCCTTTTTGGCGCTCTAGTTCCTCGGAACTGAGCGCTTATCAATTTGCCCAAATGTCTGTAATTTTCGAATTTTTGGCTGATCAAGAATCCGAGGTCGAAATCGATTCTGTCCGGCCGGCCGGCCGTAGGCTCGATAACTCTCGAACGAAAGGAGTTAGAGGATTGAAATTCGCAAAGTGGGTTTGGAGCATAAATATCTCGGACAAGTTCATTAATGGGCGAAATCCATCAGGCGGTTTCGGAGTTATGGCCGGTTTTATTAAAAACATGTTTTATGAATATTTTCGAAACCGATCACTCGATCTATCTGAAATTTAGTATCCAATTGAAGAATCATAACCTTTATACGCATGTGAAGTTTTGTATTGACCAGGTTACCGCAAAGTGTCAAAAAAATTTTTATTAATTAAAAAAAAAATTTCTACAATCACTTTCGAGCGGAATGAGCTAGGCAGTTGAAATTTTTAGAGTAGGTTAGAGAGATGAATATCTCGGTTAAGTTCGTTATTGGGCAAAATAGGCCAAATGGTTTCGGAGTAACGAAAAAAAATTTTTTTTTAAGTAACAAATTTCAAATTCAATTTTTATTTAAGATGCAGTTTCACCATTAAAATTCATTGATATCATTTTTAACTCCAAAAAACTTATACTTTCAGAGATATGATTTTTCTAAATATCAATAATGAATCGTACTTCTATGTTTTCACAGAATGCTATCATTATTCTATCTAAGCTTTATTATATGATATGTGTTCATACTCGTACATGTCATTATGTTCTATAAGAGAGAGTCAAATTCATTTCAGCTATTTTAATTTGATTTCTTCCATGGCGCAGTTCTCATTCTCAGATTGCTCATTTAATCTTGATAAATAAACTATTATTTGAATTGAATTTCCTTTATGATGCAGTTCTATCATAAGGATACCTTGATATAATTTCCAACTCTGAGAAACCAATACTTTCGGAGATATAATTTGTCTGTTTGAACTAGAGCACCAGAAAGCTCCTGTCCACAGGGCTTGAACCAATTTTTTCATTCAAAGTTCGATATCTCAGCGATGAATGATCGTATTGAACTTTTTGAAATAGCAAATTCAAGCTGAATGAACAAGTTATCCGATAGATATAGTGCTCAAGTTGTAAAAAAATTTTCCAAGTTTGTAGACCAAAAAAAAGAAACGAAAAAATTTCAAAAATTTTTTTTTCAGTATTCTTTAGGATTCAGCGGAACACATTGCTTGAAAAATTTTTTCATCAAAAAATCTCAAAACTACAAACTTCAAGCTTTAAAATCCATTTTTTGGCGCTCTAGTTCTTCGGAACTGAGTGCTTATCAATTTGCCCAAATGTCTGTAATTTTCGAATTTTTCGATTAAAATGGTCTTAAACGATTTGGTTCGACTCACTGATCAAGAATCCGTGGTCAAAATCCATTCTGTCCGTCGTCCGGCCGGTCCGGCCGGCCAGCCGTAGGCACGATAACTCTCGAACGGAATGAGCTAGAGAGTTGAAATTTTCAGAGTAGGCTTGGGGGATAAATATCTCGGCTAAGTTCGTTATTGGGCAAAATCGGACAGATGGTTTCGGAGTAACAAAAAAAAATTTTTTTTTTACAAAACAAATTCCAAATTAAATTTTTTTTAATAAGCAGTTTTATCATAAGAATCCATTCATATCATTTTTAACTCTAACAAGCTAATACTTTCGAAGATATGATTTTTCAAAATTTCAATGTAAATCGTATTTCTACGTTTTCACAGAATGATAGAATTATTATGTGGGTATTCTATGAATTGTTATAATGTCAACTTATTTTCCTGAGAAATGACGTTGTTTCATTCCAGCAATCGTATAAATATGAGAATGATAATATAAGATCATACTTTTTGTTGGTTGATATTTTCATGCCGATGGTCAATCCATATGATGATGGGAATGGTAATGGTAAGTTAATAATATTGAGTTCAGAATATCTCCACTAAAAACAAAACTGGAATATTGGTGTATTGGAGTAGATTTGAGGAAAGATATATATTATCGTTCATCATAGAATTGAGGAATGAATATCTCGGATGAGTTTGTTGTTGGGTAGAATTCGTCTATTGGTTTTGGATTGATAATTTTTGGCACTCTTATTGAATTTAAATTCTTCTATGATGTTTGAATTCAATTTCTGGTAAATGAATGAATCGTACTTCTATGTTTTCACTGAATGCTATAATTATTCTATCTAAGCTTTATTATATGATCTGTGTTCATACTCGTACATTTCATCCTGTCATTCCTTGTATAAGAGAGAGTCAAATTCATTTCAGCTATTTTAATTTGGTTTCTTCCATGGTGCAGTTCTCATTCTCAGATTTCTCATTTAATCTAGATAAATGAACTATTATTTGAATTGAATTTCCTTTATGATGCAGTTCTATCATAAGAATAAATTGATATAATTCTCAACTCTGAGAAACCAATACTTTCGGAGATATAATTTGTCTGTTTGAACTAGAGCGCTAGAATGCTCCTGTCCACAGGGCTTGAACCCATTTTTTTTTATTTCTGTACGACCATTTTTTAAGGAAATACAGCAACTTGAAAATCCTTAGAAAATTTGGGATGTTTTTTTGATCCTTTAATTTTTTCCACTAGTGTATTATTTGAATTTCTTTTATGATACAGTTAAGTATCATAATCATATCATAAGAATACATTGATATCATTCCCAACTCTGAGAAACTAATACTTTCGGAGATATGATATGTCAAAGTTTGAACAAGAGCGCCAACGCTCCTGTCCACAGGGAACCAATTTTTTTATATAATACCCTCCTCCTACCCTCATAATAACTAACAAACTACTGAACATATGTATAGGGTATTTCAGATGAAGTCAACTTGAGATTCATTGAAGATTCGAAAAATGTTAAAATATACAGGTGATCCATTCGAAACAAGGAAGTAGTTATGTGTTTCCGGTATAACTGGAAGTACTACGTCATTCTAAATAATTTAGACGGATTTGCCCTTCCGACATAGAAAATTTCAGGAACGTTTGATTTTTGGTTTCCGACATATCGACCGATGGATCAATGGTTCCCAAAAGGACAGCCTGTATGTCTACATTTCGCCTCTAATCTCGGGTCATTCCAGGTATCCATTAGCTTCAAGCGTCCCCAGCTGTGATCTTCTGGTCACTATTTCAAATCCGCAAAACCACTAAGTGACTAATAAGCCAAATAATGAGACACCATCGACGTAAGTTGGTTTTATTTACACAAAATAAAGGTTTGTATATATAAAGTTTGGGTAGCACGTTGTGTTTGAGTATAAATTTTCAGTCGGCTCGCGTTAAGTCATTGCAGCATCCGTCAGCGATCCGTGAAGTGCGTGTGGTGAGGTTGTACAGGATGAAAGACATAGCGGTATCAGTTCTGGTCGTTTTGATGGCTACGTTCATGGTAAGAAACCTGTTCATCGATTTTGATTTCTTGAAATGGTCTTAGAAGTGCGAATAATACACTCAAGAATACAGATTCAACGAAGAAGTTCAATGATTTTCAAATTTTTTATCCCGTCATAACATACGTATTTAATTTTGACTTATGAACAATAACAAAACGTCATTTTTCGTAATACAGGAAAGCTATAAAAATTCAATATATATCTAGATGGATATAAATATATCTGCAGTTTTTTCTGGAAAATTTAATATTGAATGGAGTGGTATGAATATATACAGGGTGTCCCAAAATTAGACCGACAAGCTTCTAGTGAATGTTCTAGACATTATTTTAGACACTTTCGAGCGAAAACATATAGTGCAAAAATGCTTTGTTAAGGAGCTTGAGCCCACTGCAGATGACGTCCAGGCAACCCTTTTTGTCACATATCTACAAACCTAAGGACGTTTGTGAAATTTTGTGAGAAATTTTGTGTAGAAAATTGCTTTAAAATTATTAAAAAATATTATTTATTTCACAATAACCTGAGAAACGAAAGAGATAGCAACTTGAAATTTTCAGGTTAGGTTGTGACTCTGAATGCAACATTGGTTGCATTTGTTTTTCCTCAATAACTCGAAAAATTCAATTCCGATCCAATTCAAACATGGTTATCAGTTGTAGAATGCCAACGCTAAAATTCTCGCGAAATTTCGTGAGAATCGTATCACTTGAAAATTTTCAAAATCTTTAAAAATTATTGAAATAATTCTATAAACCAGAACTATTCGTCCGACATCGTTGAAATTTTGCGAGAGCCTTTAGAACCTGACTCTACTGCCATGTTTTAAGTTTGAACACGATCGGATATATATTGTTGGAGATCCTCAAAAAAAAAACTCAAAAAATTTAAACTCGATCGAATTGAAGCTTGGTAACTAGTTGTAGAATATCGACATAAAGACGTGTGTAAAATTTTGTGAGGACCGTAACACAAAAAAATTTTAAAAAAATATTATGTATCTCACGATACCTTGAGAACGGAAATGAATAACGACTTGCAGTTTTCAGGGTAGATTGCGCATCTGAATGCGAGATTTAAGTTCGTTAATTAGCATAATTTGCCAAATAGGTTTGGAGTTATATCAATCTGAAATTTGGTTATTATTTCTTCAATAACCCAAAAAATACGATGCACATTCAATTCGAACATGGTAATTAGTTCTAGAATGCAGACACAACATTTTTTAAAAAATTTGGTGGAAATCGTATTGCTAGAAAATTAAAAAAATAAGGATAGTGGACAATAGAACATACGCGTAAAAGCTCCTGATCTCACATCAGTGCTTGAACTAATTTTTGATATTAATATATCGCCAAAACTCCTGACATCATGTGAATGTTTTTGAAATGTTATCATTCTCTATTAATTGGTACCTATATCTAAATACTGTCTGTATACAGGGGGTGGCGCGAAGAATGCGACAAACTCCTTAAAATCTGTTTTGAGAGTATTTTAATTTCACACACACACACACACTAATATAAATTTAATTTTCCTATTAGCATAAATAAAATAAAATTTGAACACGACCAAAAATAGTGTGTGAAATCAGAATCATTTCCTGTAACAAAATTGCTCAAAGTTGTGTTATCCCTCGTCTGAATAGTTATCAGATATAAGTATTGGTATATCATTGTCATTCAGAGTGAAATATCAATCTAGCTATAGTTGAAAACAAGTTGTCGCAATCTATTTATTCAACAATAAAATTCATTAATCACCCTGTATGATTGTGGCAAGCAATATTTTTGGATATTTTTTAGAATTACTGTTCTATGCTCATCATAAAGGTGAAAACGATTTTTAGTGTTCACTTACTGGGTGAACTTATATTAACAAAGACAGCAAATGTCTAAAATAATCCTACTCCGGTACCCACTATTTTTTGCGCGTATGTTCTGGGGAACATCGCGTTATCATTTTGCCCAAATGTCTGTAACTTTCGAATTTTTTTAAGAAAATGGTCTCAAACGATTATGTTCGACTCCCCAATGAAGAATTCGAGGTCAAACTTGATTCTGTCCGGCCGGCCGTCCGGCCGTTACCACGATAACTTCAGAACGGAAAGAGCTAGCGACTTGAAATTTTCAGGGTAGGTGGCGCATCTCAATACGACGGACAAGTTCGTTAATGGTTATAATCGGCCCAGTGGTTTCCGAGTAATAATTTTGTTATCAACCAATATAGTTCCGATTGAATTGAAACTTGGTGAATAGTTGTAGAATTTAAACCTAAGCACGTTTGTGAAAATTTGTGAGAATCGTAACGCTAAAAAATTATTAAAAAATTACTAAAAAATATTTTTGTTGTCACGATAACCTGAGAACGGAAAGAGATAGTGGCTTGAAAATTTCAGGTTAGGTTGTGCATCTGAATACGACATTTGAGTTTGTTCATGAGCATAATCGGTCAAACGGTTTTAGAGTTAGCCATCTGAAATTTGGTTGTTTTTTGTTCCTCATTAACTCGAAAAATACTAAACCGATTGAATTCAAACATGGTTATTAGTTGTAGAATGCCAACGCAAAAATTCTTGCAAAATTTGGTAAGGATAGCATTTGTAGAAAATTTTTAATAAATCGTTGAAAATAAAAAAAAATTCTATATATCAGTAACTATTCGTTTAAAATTTTGTAAGAACCGTACCCCTAGAAAATTTGAAAAAAATGACGAAAAAAAAAAATTTCAAGAACCGCACCCCTAGAAAAATTTAAAAAAATCACGAAAAAAAAAATTGGTTCAAGCACTGACGTGAAGTCAGAAGCTTTTGCGCATATGTTCTATTGTCCATTCTTCTGTATTGGACACCCTTCATCGAATTTACCATGGTAAATTATGTTGTCCATTCTCCTGTATTGGACACTTAATTCGAATTTACCATGCTGAATTCGAATTAAGAGTGTCCAATACAGGAGTGGACAACATAATTTACCATGGTAAATTCGATTAAGGGTGTCCAATACAGAAGAATGGACAATAGAACATACGCGCAAAAGCTTCTGACTTCACGTCAGTGCTTGAACCAATTTTTTAAATTTCGGAATTGATAAACGAAAGTGGTTAAAAATAGTGATAAAACTGCAAATTTTGATATATTATTATGTTATTCAAGATTTATTAACTTTAAAATTTTACTTAATATACGAAAATCTTTCTGTATATCAAAAACCAAGGACCTCATTCTTTAAAATCCCTCGATATAAATGCACCTGGATAAACTCAGTTTATTGTTTTTGCATAATTCCCGGGAGACCCTTTATAAGCAACGAACAATTCTTCAAAATATGAATATGATGCAAAAGCTTACACTGAAAAAAAAATTAAATCATACCTATACAGCTATGCCGTTCACTGATAAATTGTTAGAATTCTGAACGCATAATATGAGAAGCTGTTCAATTTATAGAGAAGAGCGTGCAATAGAACCCCCCCAAATTAACAATCCATCAATTACATCAATTAATTTGAAATTTAATTAAAAATGAGTGAAAAACAGTTCGAGATGTTGTTTTACTCTTTGATGACAAAAGCGAATTTATCTCGAATAATAATATATTCCAGAGAAACTGAATATTCAACGGTCGTGTTTGCTATTTGAAGTTGATCAATTTTATTACAACCTGTTTATGTCATTTCACAAGGGTATAAAGGAACATCTCCATATTCAAATGTGCGGGCAATAAAATTTAACATTTTTGTCGTGGGCAGAGGGCAGTTCAGCAAGCCAGCGGAATAAATAGCCAATTGGAGTTCAACACGTAACTTCCAAGGGTTGGAAATTTTAAAGTTATATAAATCTTTAACCAATCAACTGAGAGATTTCAAAGTTTGCAATTATATCACCCTTTCCAGCAGCTTACAATTTCTGAAATTAAATAAATCAGTAGGTACTGGGGACATTAGCTAACTTTGTTCATATTAGTTTGGCTATTGTACCCATTAACGAACTTAAACGTCACATCTGGAGGCCCAACCTGTCCTGAAAACGGACGGCCGGGCATAATCGAATTATACCTCGAATTCTTCATCAGTGAGTCGAACCTTTTAAGTTTTAAATTTTGAGTGAAAGTTACGAAAAAAAATGGGTTCAAGCCCTGTGGACTCCGAAAGTATTGGTTTCTCAGAGTTGGGAATTAAATCAATGTATTCTTATGAAAGAATTGCATCATAAAGGAAATTAAATTCAAATAATAGTTTATTCATCAAGATTAAATAAGCAATCTGAGAATGAGAACTGCACCATGGAAGAAATCGAATTAAATCTGGCCAATTGTGCCCAATAACGAACTCAACCGAGATATTCATCTCCCCAACCTACTCTCACAATTTCAACTACCTAGCTCATTCCGTTCGAGAGTTATTGTAGAAAAACTTTTTTTAAATTTTCAAAAATTTTTTTTACACTTTGCGGTAATCTGGTCAATACAAAACTTCACATGCGTATAAAGGTCATGATTCTACACTTTGATGCTAAATTTTAGATAGATCGAGTGATCGGTTTCGGAAATATTCATAAAAAATATTTTTACTAAAATCGGCCATAACTCCGAAACCGCTTGATGGAATTCTCCCATTAACGAGCTCGTCCGAGATATTTACGCTCCAAACCCACCTTGCAAATTTCAATCCGCTAACTCCTTTCGTTCGAGAGTGCCTACGGCCAGCTGGCTGGCCGGCCGGACAGAATCGATTTCAACCTCGGATTCTTGATCAGTGAGTCGAACCAAATCGTTTAAGACCATTTTCATCGAAAAATTCGAAAATTACAGACATTTGGGCAAATTGATGAGCACTCAGTTCCGAGGAACTAGAGCGCCAACAAGTTTCGTATGACAATTGCCCAAAACAGGTTTAAAGTACCTACAAATAGTAGATATTTCATAAAATATGTATCAAAGAAGAGTAATAATGAAAAATTACCTTGTAATCGATCAAAAATTTCCTGATCTACGTTCACCAAATTTTCTCCTCTCTCGAACTGCAGAATTATGCTTTCAATATTTACATTCTATTTGCATTCTATGTCTATGGATGAAAAGCAGTCTCACTACTCTCAGATCTCTTACTTCATGTTCTGTTCCGAAATGTAAGACTTTTCTTAGAAAAACTAATTTCGGAGCAAACAACTGAGATTTATCTCCCTTCGCTCACAATTCTTCGATTAATTAGATAATGACATGTCTCAGGAAATGAGTTGACATTATGACAATTCATACATAGAATAATTATATCTGTGAAATACGATTTATCATTGAAATTTTGAAAAATCATATCTCCGAAAGTATTAGCTTGTTAGAGTTAAAAATGTAATCATTGGATTCTTATCGTAAAACTGCTTATTGAAAAAAAATTAATTTGGAATTTGTTCTGTAAAAAAAAAAATTTTTTTTTGTTACTCCGAAACCATCTGTCCGATTTTGCAAAGTAACGAACTTAGCCGAGATATTTATCCCCCAAACCTACTCTGAAAACTTCAACTGTCTAGCTCATTCCGTTCGAGAGTTATCGTGCCTACGGCCGGACGGCCGGACCGGCTGACAGAATGAATTTCGACCACGGATTCTTGATCAGTGAGTCGAACCAAATCGTTTAAGACCATTTTCATCGAAATATTCGAAAATTACAGACATTTGGGCAAATTGATAAGCACTCAGTTCCGAGGAACTAGAGCGCCAAAAATAATGTGATCATAGATTCTCTGGTTACTGACATTATAAAAGCTGAGAAAACAGCATATATGCATGCTACATTCGATAAAGAGTGTCCAATAGAGGTGAGTAGACAATGGAATATGTGCGTAAAAGCTCCTGAGTTCTCGTCCGTGCTTAAACCAATTTTTTATCGATGATTTAATTCGGTAAATATAGATCAACTCGTTCCACCCATATAAAACTTACCTATATAAACTTACTGGTAGTTACTCACAGAATCTGAAGATATTCACTCAAAAATTTCTTTCAACAACAATTCTATAGCGTACACTATTAATTCACGTCGTTCACACTCTAATATCTCCCCAGTTGACCGAGCGATCAAAGACGTTCTGCGATGTGTTCGTAGATTTCCCAATGTACGAAAATAAAAGGATGATCGGACCCCTAATTGACCCCAATATACTCCAATCCTCCAACAACAATTGCTCCCATGGTCGTAGATTGTAATTCGATCGATCAGCGTGAATTATTGAAACGATTCTTTATTAGAATGCAGCGCTCGAATTTCCGGAAGAAGATTGCGAGTGTCGTAGAGATGTAACACATTTTTACTAGCGAAAAATCAAATGAAAAGTCAAAGGGAGGTTTCATTTACCAGGAGTTTTTCTAAAACATAAATCAAATCATGAAATTGAGTTTTTTCATATTTATTGGTGCTCTTTTTCCTCGTAACAGAGTGCTTATACATTTGCCCAAATGTCTGTAATTTCCGAATTATTGGCTGAAAATGGTCTTTGGTTCGACTCACGGATCAAGAATCCGTGGTCAAAATCGATTCTGTCCGGCTATTAACACGATAACTCTCGAACGGAACTAGCTAGGCAGATGAATTTTTCGGAGTAGGTTTGGGAGATAAATATGTCAGTTGAGTTGGTTTCGGAGTAAAAAAAATTTTTTTTTACATTACAAATTTCCAATTCTAATTTTTTTAAAATGCAGTTTCATCAAGCGAATCCATCGATATCATTCCCAACTCTGGCAAACTAATACTTTCGGAGATATGATTTTTCAAAATTCCAACAGAACGGCTGTGATACTAGCGCCTGCATAATACTCTCTGCGTCGCTACTTATTTCAGTTATAAAAGACTCATTCCTGATTAAGACATACCTGACATACTGTAATTGTAAAACCGCACTACTTTATTAATGTAAGACTTTGGAAATAGATAATGAGAGTGAGTGCAACTATGTTTTCAACTATGGAACCTAAGCAAAAGGAAAACTTCCTGGCAACAGACACCAGGATACCTACATGCGAAAAGATTTATGATATTTTTTTTAAGCTACAAATTTCAAATGCAATTTTTATTTAAGGTGCAGTTTCACCATAAAAATCCATTGATAATATTTTCAACTCTAACATGCTAATACTTTCGGAGATATCGTTTTTCGAAATTTGAATAATGAATCGTACTTCTATGTTTTCACAGAAAGCTATAATTATTCTATCTATGAATTATTATATGATCTATGTTCATACTCGTAGATGTCATCCTGTTCTATAAAAGAGAGTCAAATTCATTTCACCTATTTTAATTTGATTTCTTCCAAGGTGCAGTCCTCATTCTTAGATTGCTCATTTAATTTTGATAAATAAACTATTATTTGAATTGAATTTTCTTTATGATGCAGTTCTATCATAAGAATCCAGTGATATAATTCCCAACCCTGAGAAACCAATACTTTCGGAGATATAATTTGTCTGTTTGAACAAGAGCGCCAAAAGGCTCCTGTCCACAGGGCTTGAACCAATTTTTCACTTAATTGTTTATAACTATTGCAATTTTCGCGAACGGCCTTAGCATTTTCTCAAAAACTATCTGCATGCCATTCTGAATCGAATGACACCTGAATCATAATTTTCTGAGAATACGCACAAATGTTGACTCAAAAATGGGTTCAAGCCCTGTGGACAGGAGCTTTCTGGCGCTCTAGTTCAACAGACAAATTATATCTCCGAAAGTATTGGTTTCTTAGAGTTGGGAATTATATCAATGTATTCTTATGATAGAACTGCATCATAAAAAAAATCAATTCAAATAATAGTTCATTTATCGAGATTAAATGAGCAATCTGAGAATGAGAACTGCACCATGGAAGAAATCAAATTAAAATAGCTGAACTGAATTCGACTCTCTCTTAAAGAACAGGACGAAATGTACGAGTATGAACACAGATCATATAATAAAGCTGAGATAGAATAATTATAGCATTTTGTGAAAACATAGAAGTACGATTCCTTATTGAAATTTAGAAAAATCATATCTCCGAAAGTATTAGATTGTTGGAGTTGAAAATGATATCGATGGATTTTAATGGTGAAACTGCATCTTAAATGAAAATTGACTTTGAAATTTGTTGCTTAAAAAAAAATTTTTTTTTCGGTACTCCGAAACCATTTGGCCTATTTTGCCCAATAACGAGCTTAACCGAGATATTCATCTCCCTAACCTACTCTGAAAATTTCAACTGCCTAGCTCATTCCGTTCAAGAGTTATTGTAGAAATTTTTTTTTTAAATTTTCAAATTTTTTTTTCACACTTTGCGGTAACCTGGTCAATACGAGACACATGCGTATGACGGTCATGATTCTACAATTTGATGAACTCCGGTTTATGGCGGTACTTCTGCTGTTTGTTATTCACTCATGTGATGAATGCTTTTTTTCAGATTTGTAATGCACAAAAACCACATCGACCAAGACGTAGAATCAGATACAAGCCAATGGATTCTGGAGAAGTCTGCTACGGCATTCAATGCAGATCACCTAGTCCGTATCCAGAGAAAGATATCAACAGATTGGCGAGAAAGAGGAAGTTTGAGTCTTCTTTCGGTAAAGTTTTCGAACCTACAACCATATTTGAAATCAAGTTGAGGTCACCTTTCGAAGACGACGACGATGGAGAGAACGTTTGTGCCTCCAAGGAGGTGACAGCCTTTCCTAAGACTGCTAAAGACGAGGATTATAAGCTAAGGTTCATTGTTAATACCAAAGAACACCAACAGGGGATAACCTACCAACTTTGCATGTAAGTAACCATGAGACTAAACTCTTGTTCACAACAAACTTTGTCGTCTGGCATATGTTTCGGGAAAGATGGTCCCATTTTCTGCAATGATTCAATACTAAAGAGTGCTACCTATAACTCTACTCAAATATGGACTGACAGTACTCTTAGTCATAAATGTATTAATGGGGAATAGTAAGACATTAATCTACCTAGCCATTAATCAGCCAAGCTATGAATCTACCTAGCTATTAATCAGCGTAGCCATTCATCTTCCTAGCCATCAATCCAGCTAGCCATTGATATATATCTAGCCATTAATCCGCCTCGCCATTAATCTATCTAGCCATTAATTCACCTAATCAGTAATGTACTGAGACATAAATCTACCTATCCATTAATCTAACTATCCATTAATCTACCTATCCATTAATCTACCTTTTCATTAATCTATCAAGCCAATAATCCGCCGAGCTATTAATATACAAAGCAAATAATCCGCCATGCCAGAAATGTACCAAGCCATTAATCCGCCATGTAGGCCATTTTTCGGTTCCTACAGACTGCAGTGCACCTACCGGGTCCAGTTGAGAACCTGAGACCCACCCAAACACTCAAAAAGATTTATCGAAATCGGTGAAGACGTATTTGAGCCTTCATAAACGAATTGCAGCCCACCTACCGGCACAAAGTTTCATCTAAATCTGTCAAGCCGTTTTTGAGTTCCTATGAACCGATAATTGCGCCACCTACTGGGTCCAATTGGGAATATAAACCACTCCGAGAATAACTAAAATATATGTTTTATTTTTTGGGAAGTTTTGAAAGCCATTCCTCAACTCAAACCAGAACTTTCATAGAATATTTCCATGTAATGTGAACTAGAAATCCACAAGAACTTGATGTGAAGAAATTTTACCCTTGTCCAAATTTTTAGAAAAGCCAGAACTAATTTCAAAATAGTGGCTTCCATGATCACAAAATTGATTGATAATAATGCACAACGTCTTCCGGATAATCCAAATGTTAAAAATATCTTATGTTCCAAAAGGTCCAAGGACTCGTTCATCAACAAGATGCTACTGGACTACTACTTTTTCTGCAAACAGAACTACAGCACAGTGAGGTTGTTATATCTGACAGAAGATGGAAAGTTGGACTATGGAAAATTCCCGGTTCCAAGCGCTTGCGTGTGCTCCTACAAAATTAAGAAATGAGAACAACATCTGGCCAACCTTATGACCCTACTATTTATTTTGGACGAATCTCAGTGTATGAAATGTGATATATTTTTTTAAAATCTTGTAAATATGATCTCATAATATAAGTACGACGGCGTATTAGGGCCGATGTAAAATTCAAAAATCTGTCAATTGACAGATTTAATATGTCAATTACACTAATTGACAGATTAAATGTGTCAATTGACAGATTAACCACCGTATTCACAAAGCATTAAATCTCTGTTAAGTTTCACCACCGTTAAATACGTTAACTGAGGTTGCGATTCGAATTTATCCTTAACTGAGGACCTCAGTTAAGACTAGTGTTGTGAGTGTGGAAAATGTCTTAAATACTCCTCTGATAAATACTGAAAAATGTCCGAAAATTATCATTACTTCTAAAAACAGTGGACATTTAGAGTTTTTTAGTATTTATCGAAATTATCGAAAATGTCTGGATAAATATCATAAATTTCTTTTCTACTTAAAAATTGTTTGACAATTTTCATTTTGTCCGATATTTATTCTTCTTTTCTACTTGGATCGAAGATGCTTAACGATTTGTGATGCCATTATACAGAGTTTTTTAAGCAGTTTATTCTCTTCCACTTAGATCGAAGATTATTAACGATCTGTGAACCAATTGGGAAATTATACAAATTTTTTTTAAACAAGTTTTTTTTTATTATTTGACAGTCTAATTAAATCGATTTTTCTAATACTAATTCTTAATTCAGAACCTGGCTCCTGTCCTTTATCACTGATACTCTGATACTGTCCGCCAACAATGTCATAGATAATTTATATGCGGGAGTGTATTAGCACATTGTGAAATCTTTAAACGCTTGTAACTTTTTACCTGAGCCGAATCTGGAAAAATGGTAAATGAAAAAAGTGTTTCATTTGATGAGAGGAATCTTTGGTTAAAATTAATGCAGTGGTCAAAGACTCACCCTGTATATGTCATAATTAATTTTGCGTGGCAACCGTAACTAGGCAAATGTTCCATAATTCACTCAATTATAACGATCGTCAATGGATTATGTGCGTAAATGTAAATAAATCCAAAAGTGGATATTCAGATTTTTATGAAAATCAAAACGTTTGAAAATAAAATAACATATTTCATCCTAAGTAGAAGTGAGTGTTCTCCTCCTTATGAAATAATATACTATCAATTTCACAAAAAATTATCCTACCTAACGTTAACGTAGTAAAAATTCAAATATTGTCATTATGTTGGGAATAAATCAAGTTGAAGAAATTACTTCTTCTGGAAGAAACACATTCAAAGTCATGGAGCATAATTCGACATTGAGCATTGGTAAACATTCATTAGAAATTCAGCTGTGTTCAATTTCTAGTCACGCATCAACAGTTACATTATAATTGTTCAATAATGAACTTATTTGTCGTGTACGTTTCTTGTTTCGGTTATTTATTAATTGAAAGTCGCATTACTAACTTATTACATGGTAGCACGATCGATATACATATATGCGTGCCAGAATTATATCCATCTTGACTGGGACATTCCTAGAAAAGCGTGTGGATGGATATATGATGGATTAATTTATTAAACCTCTCATAGAAAAATAGTATATTACGCACCGAGGGAGAAAAGTAGGACATTCACGCCCGCGAATGATTGTCACCCGAGCCGAAGGCGAGGGTGACAATCGCGGGCGAGGATGTCCTACTTTTCTCCCTAGGTGCGTATACAATTTTTTTCTTCTCCGTCTAATTCACTCTCATCAGAGTTAATCAAATCCATTTTTGGCGCTCTAGTTCCTCGGAACTGAGTGCTTATCAATTTGCCCAAATGTCTGTAATTTTCGAATATTTCGATGAAAATGGTCTTAAACGATTTGGTTCGACTCACTGATCAAGAATCCGTGGTCGAAATTCATTCTGTCCGGCCGGCCGTCCGGCCGTAGGCACGATAACTCTCGAACGGAATGGGCTAGAGAGTTGAAATTTTCAGAGTAGGTTTGGGGGATGAATATCTCGGCTAAGTTCGTTACTGAGTAAAATCGGACAGAAGGTTTCGGAGTAATAAAAAAACATTTTTTTTTTTACAAAACAAATTCAAAATTAATTTTTTTTAATAAGCAGTTTTATCATAAGAATCCATTCATATTATTTTTAACTCTAACAAGCTAATACTTTCGGAGATATGATTTTTCAAAATTTCAATGTAAATCGTATTTCACAGGTTGATATAATTATTCTATGTATATTCTATGTATGAATTGCCATAAAGTCAACTTGACAGAAGGGAATATTGTAACTTCAAGAATATTGGGGTTGAAATACTCGTATTTTAGCGATGTAACGGGGACCTCACCCGAAAATGTTTGAAAATATTACGTAAATTGAAAGAATAATTCCAAAGTTCGAGAGAGGAGAAAATTTTGTGAACGTAGATCAGGAAATTTTTGATCGATTACAAGGTAATTTATTATTTTATATATATTTTATATATATTTGTAGGTACTTTAAACCTGTTTTGGGCAATTGTCATACGAAACTTGTTTTTTTGGCGCTCTAGTTCCTCGGAACAGATTGCTTATCAATTTGCCCAAGTGTCTGTAATTTTGGAATTTTTGGCTGAAAATGGTCTCAAATGATTTGGTTCGACTCACTGATCAAGAATCCGAGTGCGAAATCGATTCTGTCCGACCGGCCGTAGGCACGATAACTCTCGAACGAAAGGAGTTAGCGGATTGAAAATTGCAAGGTGGTTTTGGAGCGTAAATATCTCGGACAAGTTCGTTAATGGGCGTTAACCATCAAGGGGTTTCGGAGTTATGGCCGATTTTAGTAAAAATATTTTTTATGAATATTTCCGAAACCGATCACTCGATCTATCTGAAATTTAGCACCAGACTGTAGAAGACAGTAGAATCATGACCTTTATACGCATGTGCAGTTTTGTATTGACCAGATTACCGCAAAGTGTAAAAAAAAAAAATTGAAAATGTGGTGCAGTTCTCATTCTCATGATTGCTCATTTAATCTTCATAAATAAACTATTATTTGAATTGAATTTCCTTTTTGATGCAGTTCTATCATATTAATACATTGATATAATTCCCAACTCTGAGAAACCAATACCAGATATAATTTGTCTGTTTGAACTAGAGCGCCAGAAAGCTCCTGTCCACAGGGCTTGAACCCATTATTTATTATATTTGTCGGTATTCACTGAAATAATTAACCTTTTTTTGACTCAGCTGTCATCAACTTGAGATATAAACACGCGGTTGCTAGGTAACCGGGAGATAAAGTAAAGTACCGGCATGCGCAGATTTGCCATCTCACCGGGAGAGAATCGGGTACTTTTGTCCCGTGTGACAGGGACTAAAAGTGAACTTTTCATCCCGGAGGAGAAAAAAATATTTTTATTTTTCTCGCCCACCTTAAGCTTAAGGTCAGTCAACCTCTTAAATGAATGTATAGGTATATACCTCCTGACTTATAATTATGTCCTGTTAACGATTACTGCTCATGAATGCCAATAGATATTGTTGTGAATGCAGAACCGATACACATGCATTTTGTAACGAAGAAGAAAGTTAAACCTTTGTCAACCTTATACTTTACGTAATGATTTTGTTCAAGATCGGCAATTACGTCTAATACGAACATTAACCGCTTGAATGAAGCGCAGTACTACCATGATAAGTAGCGATTAATCATGTCCATTGATGATAGCTCATTGGTTGGTGGCATGAGATGTCAATATTGCGGTTCAATAATGAATCGTACTGCTATGTTTTTTACAGAATGCTGTAGTTAATTTTATTATTCTATCTATGGATTATTATATATGATCTGTGTTCTTGCATGTCATCTTATTTTCCTATAAAAGATAAATGTCAAAATTATTTCTGCTTCGATATTCTTGATATAAAATACATTTCCTGTTCTAGAAAATAAAAACGGATGCCATTATGAATTGAATACTTAACGGTCAACTTTTATTGCCCCTAAATCCCAATGCTTTGAAAATTTCGTCTCTATCTGAACATCTGGAGAAATTTATTCTCTTGTGCTTCTTGTAGTGAAGATATGAACAATTATTGTAAATACATCTATGGAACTACGTATAATAAAACTGGTAAAGAAATGAAGCTATTCAATGTTTCGAAAAGTGTTATGAGGAATACGCCAAGAACACCCTCAATGATCTACCCACTAGGAAGGTATTCTTTGAGAACCAAATTGTTCAATTCTATTAAAAAATGTATCGACATCGATAGCCGTTTTAAAACATTAACAAAGCTTTCGAAATATTGGAAAGCTGAATTCGAATAATATTTGCTGTTAGAAAGAGCAAATAGGAATCAACATATTTTACAGTGGTGGAGAGTGATGAAAAAGTTCTTCTTACACTTTCCAAGATGGCCGATGATTTATTAATGGCTACATCCGTACCTGTTGAAAGATTATTTTCCACAGCAGGTATGATCATGGCAAAAACACGTACATCAATGAAAAATGATGTGATGCAAGCGTGATTATGTTTGAATTCTTGGTCATCGAGTAATTTAAAAGTTGAAATTATCAGTGTTTAAAATTAAAAATAATATGTGCATGTTCAAATATTTTTGTATAAGAGCGTAATGAATATAGCTTTACAAAATTATTCATTATTGTATAGCATTTCGTTTATAAATTATAATATTTATTATCGTTATTCAGAATTAAGCGAGACGAGACGAGACAACTTACTGATAACGAGACGAGAACGAGACTTAAACGAGACTTAATTTTTTTGGAATTGGCGAGAGCGAGAGGAGTTTTTTTATACTCTCGCATACTCTCATCTCGTGTGAAGCCCTAATCTGGACACAAACTTAATCTTCCTATTCGAGCTTGAATACTATCAGCAGATCAAATCATTCTTATTATTTTTAGCAGATAGACAGAAAATATAACCCGAAAATCGTGGAGATCATTGAATATCAACAAATTTTATTTGGACTCGTCAGAAAGTGTGGGGCCTCTCCTTCCACGACCCGTAGCCGCCTTGAAGTTATCATCACCCTAATCCCACATTGAACTGGCGAATTTTCTCGGAAAGTCTTACAAATTGGCTTATCAGAACTGAAGGAAAACATCGTGAATGAAACTAAGCATCCTGCATTGTTATTTATTCAAGTTTTCGAGATAAAGAAATCGTCTAACAAGCTAAAAGAACACTTCCTGCTGTACTTTTATCAATGAAAGTTCTCGACTCAATTACGAAACTTTTCATGACTTTGCAAATTGATTCTGACGCAGTAGATGGAGAGTTGAAAAAAGTCAGATAAGGGTGAAAATTTAAGCAATTCCTGATTTTAGGTGATAGATTTTCGCGATCAGAACAAGCGATGTTCGTGTCTTTCCGCTATATTCTATCCTATTTCGTCGCAAACTCAAATAAAGCAGCAAATTTCACAAGAAGGCAAATTTCCACTCGAAAAATTAAAAAAAAAGTGTTAAATATGACATGTCTCTTATCGGTAGATAAGATGACATGCATGAAAACAGATCATGTAATTCATAGATAGAATAATTATTGCTGTTTATTTTTACCACTCTTAATCGAATTTACCATGGTGAATTCTAATAATTCCAATACAGGAGAACAGACAATAAAATTCACCATGGTAAACTAGATCAAGAGTGTCCACAGTAGAATGGGCAATAGAACATACGCGCAAAAGCTTCTGACTCCACCTCAGTGCTTGAACCATTTTTGCGCGTATGTTCTGGGGAACATCGCGTTATCATTTTGTCCAAATGTGAAATTTAATTCTGTGGTGCCGTCCGGCCGTTGCCACGATAACTTGAGAACGGAAAGAGCTAGCGACTTGAAATTTTCAGGGTAGGTGGCGCATCCCAATACGACGGACAAGTTCGTTAATGGGTATAATCGGCCCAATGGTTTCCTAGTAGTAATTTTGTTTTCAACCAAAATAAATCCGATCGAATTTAAACTTGGTGAATAGTTGTATAATATAAACCTAAGCACGTTTGTGAAATTTTCTGAGAATCGTGTCACTAGAAAATTTTTTAAAAATTATTAAAAAATATTATTTATGACACGATAACCTGAGAACGGAAAGAGATAGATTAGGTTGTGCATCTGAATACGACATTTGAGTTCATTTATAAGCATAATCGGCCAAACTATTTTAGAGTTATAGCCATCTGAAAACCGATTGAATTCAAACATGGTTATTAGTTGTAGAATGCCAACGCGGAAATTCTTATAGAATTTCGTGAGGATGGTATAACTAGAAAATTCCAAAAAAATAATTGAAAATAATTGAAAAAATTTCTATATATCATAAACTATTCGTCCGGCATGGCTGAAATTATGGTAGAGCCTTCAGAACCTAACTCTACTGCAGAGTTCCAAGTTTGAACACGATCGGATCCATATTGTTGGAGGACCGAGCAGCCTTTTTTGAGTTCGGTAGCTGGATGCGAATCGTCGTATGATATGTTGTCTATGGTCGTATTTTTGCGAGAACCTTCAAAACAATTAATGTCATGATAACATATTTTTGCGCCTATGTTCTTGGGAAAATCGTGTTATTTCATCACAAATCTATGGGAGATGATAGCCCTACATTAGCGGTCAGACCTGGTTCTGAAAGAGATCCTCCTTAGGAGGAGGCAACTAAATATTGAAGGGATTTCTATGAACAAGAGTGAATATTTTTGAGAAATAGAGAAGGCGATTCTTCTTCAAGAGATCCATGTGCCTTCAGAGGAGTATATTTCTGAGAGGGGACTTTTGAAAGGTTATGTATTATTTTTAATATGATATCGCTGAAATTTTGCTGAAGGCTTCAAAACTTAACTTTTAATTAACCACACTTTCTGATCTTGTAGGTGAGAGGCTCATTTGTGGATATTAAATCTCGTGATGGGTAGAGAGGAATTTTAGGCCAGTTTTTCATCACTAATGAGAATATATCTTTATGTTTCACCTCATCACCTTTAGATCTATCAATGGACATTACTGGCATTCAATTGAATTTCATTCAATATGTTAGTAACTAAACTTATAATTTTCTTTACTTTGATTATTTAAATATGACATTAATTCCAGTAATATTTTTCAAGTATGATTATGTATTTTTCTCCTAAAGAAGAATTGAAGGTAGACAATAATGTGTTGATTTTTTCATCATTGCTTCCTATCCTGACTTCACGAAAAAAAAAATTGGTTCAACCACTGACGTGAAGTCAGGAGCTTTTGCACGTATGTTCTATTGTCCATTCTCTTGTATTGGACACTTTTAATCGAATTTACCATGGTGAATTCTATTGTCTATTCTCCTGTATTGGCCAGCCTTAATCGAATTCACCATGATAAATTCGATTAAGAGTGTCCAATACAGGAGAACGGACAATAGAATTCACCATGGTAAATTCGAATAAGAGTGTTCAATAAAGGAGAATGGACAATAGAACATACGCGCAAAAGCTCCTAACTTCACAAAAAAAATTGGTTCAAGCACTGACGTGAAGTCAGGAGCTTTTGCGCGTATGTTCTATTGTCCATTCTCCTGTATTGGACCATGGTGAATTCTATTGTCTATTCTCCTGTATTGGACAGCCTTAATCGAATTCACCATGGTAAATTCGATTAAGAGTGTCTAATACAGGAGAACAGACAATAGAATTCACCATGGTAATTTCGATTATTCTTGTCTATGATTATTCTTATATAATATTACATTTTGAAGTTATCAAGCTCTATAAAAAGCTTTACAATGTACTTCCCAGCTCATATGGGGATTGCATCAAATAGATCCGAAGAAATAGAATACACGGTGATCTTCTTGGACTACCTACCCGCTATCAATTCCTTCCTGTGTCACCCTAATCGTACATAACGAAAGTGAAAATGCAATCGAAGAAAATACGTAACAGTGCATCAGGAACTAGTATGCACCTATAAAACTTGGAAAATTTGAGGGTATGTGACGGTGGGGGTCTTCTAATAAAACATAACCAAAACTAGGTCGAAGACAGTACCATTGGAAGTGAGAGTGAAGACTCCGTAGACGGTTCTTCAGTTCGCGAAAAGAGAGTGTGTATGTTAGTGGTCTGGACCTAGACATTGCCAACATGAAGGTGAGCATTTCACTTCTTTCTCCGCTTCGAACATCGGAAGTATCAGCCGACTACTTTCTTCGGTGCACCGAAATACATAAAAGTTCCTGTTCCCTATATACAGGGTGAGTCTTTGACCACTGCATTAATTTTAACCAAAGATTCCTCTTATCAAATGAAACACTTTTTTCATTTAACATTTTTCCAAATTCAGCTCAGGTAAAAAGATACAGGCTGTTGAAATTCTGAAAAAAAATCAGTTTTTATTTTGTAGCTTTGACATCCTTTTTTCGAATAAAATGAATGTTGGCGTAAAGTTTCCTATCACTATGATACATATTTTCCAAATATTAGTTATTTTCTACTTCTACTGGTTTTCTAGTTATAGACTCGTGGATACACAAAACTAAACGAAATTAGCATAAAGAAAGCATATAAAGTTTTTCTTGAGTCATTTCAAGAATATTCCATCGTTTTAGAACATTATATTATTCTTCATCATTTATCCTTAAACGCACCGTTTTCGAGATATTCTTCAATGAATGTTTTAAAATGGAAAACTCCAGAATTTCACTACTTTTATGGATCCGTCTCTGAGCGTTGGAATCCCGAATCAAGCTGTAAACCACGTTACCATGCCTTATTCTCGTCCGCCAATAATGTCTTAGATAATTTATAATCGGGAGTGTATTAGCACATTGTGGAATCTTTAAACGCTTGTAACTTTTTACCTGAGCCGAATCTGGAAAAATGGTAAATGAAAAAAGTGTTTCATTTGATGAGAGGAATCTTTGGTTAAAATTAATGCAGTGGTCAAAGACTCACCCTGTATATACACTGCACGTTCGGATAACAATTTTCAAGAAAATTCATTCGGCAAATCGAAATTTTAATGGTAAAGGGTGTTTTTTAGCTGCTTGATATCTTGATAACTTTTAAATAACGTTTATCAAAGTGACAGTTCTTCGGAATTAGTGTTCAGAAAGGTTTGCCATTTCAATCATGAATGGATTAGCACTTGAAGAACGTTAGCAAATTGTTGAAATTTATATTTAAACTTAGAGTTCGTGATCGATATATAATAGTCCTGATGTCATGGGCAATGGGCATATTTGTTTCCAAAAATCCAATAGTGGAACATGGACAACCTATGGTTTCAACCGGATGGTACTACTTGCCACACAACCAACGGAACCGTCTACACTCACATGCAGAAACAACGCAACAAATTAATATTTGGTAAAATCCGAGGTCAAGAGTTTCTTTATGTTTAGTTCAATTTTCAAAATTTTTTCAGCCGACTGTAGATAAAATTTTCAATTTCAACTTGCACATTCAGTCTTCTATTAAATACTGGCCTCTTAGTCATTATCAAAGTTAATCGTTAAACCCTAGTCTTAAAACATCTTGTGGATTCGTCGTCAAATTCTTTCAAAATACCAATTTTTGTTGAGAACCATTCCTTTCCAATATTTTGTTTTTTGGTTCGTGCCTTTAAGTGCATCAGTTCATTTTCAAGAGAGAAATTAATTAACTTCAGTATTAATAATAAGGAATACTTGCAAAATTTATTTATGGAAATTTCAAATTAAAAATCTGAATATAACACCTGAAGAAACGTACTTTTACAACAAATTCAGACGGCAGGCAAGCAGTAATAAGCGCTAGAGATGCTGATACAAAATATTAGGCTGAATTTGTTGTAAAAGTACGTTTATTGAGGTTAATTAAGTTACAGTTGAATCGGTTTGTTTTGAAGTTTGATTTTTAATTTGAATTGAATAAGTTTGCATAAATATATTCTGCAATGATTCCCTTCTCACTGCTAGACTCATAAACAGAGCTGCAAAATGATATTATGGCACAATTAACAAAATTCAGGAGTCCGTGGTCAAACTAGATTCTGTCCGGCCGTTGTTAATACGATAACTCTCGGACGGAATGAGCTAGAGAGTTGAAATTTTCAGGGTAGGTTCGAGAGATAAATATCTCGGTTGAGTTTGTTATTGTTCAAAATCGAATTGTGGTTTCAGAGTGACGAAAACAATTGGATTTGAAATTAGTAATTTAAAAAAAAAAATTTCGGTATCTACTCCGAATCCAATTTTGCCCAATAACGAACTTAACCGAGATATTTATCTCACAAGCCTACTTAGAAAATTTCAACTGTCTGTTCCGAGGAAAAAGAGCGCCAAAAACAATTATTCAGTACAAACATTTCCAATTATCGAAAATGAATTGGAATTGAACCTATGTTGGTATGAACTTTTAGATTTAAAAATCCTAAAATCATGCATAGATCAATCTCCTTAAATATCGATATCCAATTAGTAAATATTATGAAATATTCAACACCATTTAATTTTCGTATATTATTTCTTAGATTACGCATTTTTATTTCATTAAAATTGATGCCAATACACTTTCCCTTTACCAACATTTGAATATAGCGTTTAGAAAACATCTCAAACCATTGCTCCACATCTCTTATCCAGCCTTTAATGTGCCTTTTGATAGATGGCTGGTAGTAAGAATAGAAGTAGACCCAGATATGTGAATGCTTGTTGACCAACAGTTTTGTTAATTTTTGGATAATTTATTGCATATTTCCTCAGGTCATAGTGGTATCCTTTATGGATTTAATATTGGATAAGTTCTCTTTATTATAAAGGGTTTTCCAATAAGAGGTGTTATTTTGAATAGCCCGCTATTTCGGTAGATGTCACTTTTGAAGCTGTCATTTTTTGACATTTGACAAGAAGAAACTACGCCATTAATAAAAATGGAACGACACATGCTTCAAGAACGCATTGAAATTATTAAAATTCACTATAAAAATGGTGAAAATTTGGCAGAGACGGTTCGTAAAACTCGAACATTTTTGGCTCGTCGTGAAGCACCTTGTCGGACCGCAATAAAGAAATTGGTGGAAAAATTCGAGCTGTTTGGACAAGTTAGTTATGTGAAGAATAAAACCTGTCACGTCCCTCAAGAACAGCCGAGAATTGTGCTGCTGTTGCCGAAAGTGTTGAAAAAAACCCAGGTTTGTCCATTCCTCGTCGTTCTTTGGAATTAGGCATTCCACAAACGTCATTACACCGTATTTTGCATAAAGATTTGGGTCTCAAGGCTTATAAAGTTCAGTTAACACAAGAACTCAAGCCGGCCGATCATCAACAACGTCGTGTATTTGCTGATTGGGTCGTTGAAATGCATGAAAATGATCCGGAATTCCATCGACAAATCATCTTGAGTGATGAGGCCCATTTCCACCTCGGTGGCTTCGTCAACAAGCAAAATTGTCGCATCTGGGGCTCGGAAAACCCAAGAGTTATTGTTGAAAAGCCTCTCTGTCCTCAACGTGTGACTGTTTGGTGCGGTTTATGGTCCGGCGGAGTCATTGGACCTTACTTTTTCGAAAATGCTGCTGGAGCAACAGTAACGGTGAATGGATTGCGCTATCGAGAGATGATTAATGTTTTTTTTATGGCCGGAATTGGATGGTATTGATCTGGACAACGTTTACTTTCAATAAGACGACGCTAAGTGCCACACAAGCAACGAAACCATTGATCTTTTGCGGGAAAAGTTTCCGGACCGTGTTATCTCTCGAAGAGGTGATCACAATTAGCCACCGAGATCTTGTGATTTAACACCTTGCGACTTCTTCCTTTGCGGCCACGTGAAAGAGAAGGTCTACGCCAATAGTCCAGCGTCGATTCAAGACCTCAAAGATGGAATTCGTGAGGCTATCGAGGACATAGGGCAGCCCCTTTGCGATTTGGTTATGGAAAATTTCATTAAAAGGATAATATGGTCCTGTAAGCGTGGTCGTGGTGGTCATTTGCCTGATGTTATTTTCCACTATTAACGGCATAGCTTCTTCTTTATAATGAAATAAACATCCGATCATTGAATATTGAAAAATGGCATTTTTCTTTGAATATCAAAATAACACCTCTTATTGGAAAACCTTTTACATATTTTTTATGATCCACTTCACCATGCACATAAAAGTGTCCTGCCACTGCTGCCCAGGCTACTATCCCATAGGTCAAGTGAGGTTCAACAAATGTGTAGTAAATTTTTAGCAAGACTTCTATTTCACATAGATTTTTAAACTTCGTACCCATGGTATATTTTTTCCTGGATTCTGGAAGTTAAGCAGCATTGGGCGAGTTCAGTACCTAGATGTATTGCCACTCTAGCTATTAATTTAAACAAGCGCGCCAAAGCAAACTGACGTCACGTCAGTGTTTTCCTAACCTTTTAAAAATTCAGTTCTTCCAAAAAGTTTTTCGCCCAACGATTGCAAAGAATTAGTTTTCAAAATTAGCTGATAAGATGAAAAATGGGTTCAAGCCCTGTGGACAGGAGCTTTCTGGCGCTCTAGTTCAAACAGAAAAATTATATCTCCGAAAGTATTGGTTTCTCAGAGTTCAGAATTATATCAATGTATTCTTATGATAGAACTGCATCATAAAAGAAATTCAATTCAAATAATAGTTTATTTATCAAGATTAAATGAGCAATCAGAATGAGAAGTGCACCATGAAAGAAATCAAATTAAAAAAGCTGAAATGAATTTGACTCTCTCTTATAGGACAGGATGACATGTACGAGTATGAACACAGATCATATAATAAAGCTTAGATAGAATAATTATAACATTCTGTGAAAACATAGAAGTACGATTCATTATTGAAATTTCGAAAAATCATATCTCCGAAAGTATTAGCTTGTTGGAGTTGAAAATGATATCAATGGATTTTTATGGTGAGACTGCATCTTGAATAAAAATTGAATTTGAAATTTGTTAGTTAAAAAAAAAATTTTTTTTTCGTTACTCCGAAACCATCTGGTCTATTATGCCCAATAACGAACTTAACCGAGATATTCATCTCCCTAACCTACTCTGAAAATTTCAACTGCCTAGCTCATTCCGTTCGAGAGTTATTGTAGAAAAAAATTTTTGAAATTTTCAAAAATTTTTTTTGACACTTTGCGGTAAACTGGTCAATACAAAACTTCACATGCGTATAAAAGTCATGATTCTACAATTTGATGCTAAATTTCAGATAGATCGAGTGATCGGTTTCGGAAATATTCATAAAAAATGTTTTTACAAAAATTGGCCATAATTCCGAAACCGCTTTATGGATTTCGACCATTAACGAACTTGTCCGAGATATTTATGCTCCAAACCCACCTTGCAAATTTCAATCCTCTAACTCCTTTCGTTCGAGAGTTATCGTGCCTACGGCCGGTCGGCCGGACAGAATCGATTTCGACCTCGGATTCTTGATCAGTGAGTCGAACCAAATCGTTTGAGACCATTTTCAGCCAAAAATTCGAAAATTACAGACATTTGGGCAAATTGAGGAACAAGAGCGCCAAAAATGATGGCGATGCATACGAAGAGCTCCATTTCACTTTCTCCACATAGAGAGAGGAAACAAGGGACCGTGAATTCACGGTTGTTGAAGGTTGTCTCTTTATTTACATAGACCACCCGTGCAATTAACATAATCGGATCAAGCGATGACATGCCCACATTTGCGTGTTGTCGAAAATCACAAATTTGCCATGTGGTGACACGTGACGTCTAAATTGATATGTTTCCCTCGTTATCCGTGATCTAACTCAGCTAATTGTGGTATGTGGGTATTAATGTGATGTAACTGCGTTTAAAATTAACTAGGATGTTATGAAATTTGATTGGGTATCGAGTATGGAAGAAATACGTCAATTTTTCAACGAAACATGGTACTAAAATATCTCGTCTAAGATTACAAAATTCTGACATATGTATTTTATCAGAACTTGAATTCATTAAATATGCAATAATATACGAAAAAACTTGCGTCTCAAAATGTATCAAAAAAATTATGAATGTTAATGAAGTAAAGGATCCGTCATCTAACGTTGTTTTTTCAACTAGTGCTCATTTCGTGAATGGTAACACTCAGCTCATGTCTGATTTGACAGATGATTAGTTTTATCCTTCCGCTGAACGAATATGGTTGTGTATACGCTTGAACAACGCTGGGAAATATCGCGACATTACTTTGAAAATCATGGTAATGTTGCAGAATGTGTGCGAAAATTGCGTACGGATTTTGGAAGAAGAGAAGCACCGTCAGCTCCGTATGTTCGTTATCTTGTGAAATAAGTGAAAGAAACTGGTATCCTCATCGATAAAGCAAAGCGTGAAAAGCCAAAAACAGTGCGTACACCCGAGAATATTGCTGCTGTGGCAGAAAGTGTGCGTGAAGCGCCATCAACATCAATTCACCGTCGTTCTCAAGAATTGAACGTTTCGGAGACATCATTGAGACGCATTTTGCATAAAGACCCTGGTATGACGCCATACAAAGTCCAATTGCTTCAGGAGTTGCCTTGTTTTAGAAGATCACATTATCAGCCGCAGAGCTGATGTCGTTTGGCCACCTCGGAGCTGCGATTTGACACCGTTGGACTATTACTTGTGGGGTGCCGTCAAAGATAAGTGTTACGCCAACAAGCCAGAGACAATTGACGCTTTAAAGGACAATATTCGTGAAGCCATTGGTGAAATACAGCTGCACACAATCGATAATGTGCTTAAAAATTGGACCGATCGTGTAGGCTACTGCATGGCCAGCCAAGGCAGCCATTTGAATGAAATTATTTTCCATTATTGACCGGAAGGATTTTACTTTCAAATAAAAAAAGAAATTTGAGTATATATTCAGTAGCTTTTTTTATTGCATTTTCAAAAAATAAAGTTATTTGGCGGACCCGTTAGATGTTTGAAGTGTTCACCACGAGTGCCTTGGCAACATCCTAACCTCAAATAAAAATTTATTCGATCTTTCAGTTCATTCGAATCAAGGGGTTTAGTTTTGTACACAATGTTCATCCAGTGAGGATTTTTCGTAGACCACTAGCGCCAATTTTGACGATAAGCATGGCCGTTGAGAGAAATGTGCACTCATCAGAAAACAAAACGTCTACTAATTGGATAATTTTGTTATCCAACATGTCCATCATTTGTTCACCAAAATAAGTCATCTTCCAAGAGCTCCCTCATCTCCCTCATTGGAGATGTAGGAGAATGTAGAAAAGCTATTCAATTCCACTTCGACCACTAGTAAACTTATCTAAATTCTACAAACAACTCCAACCGAGGTAAGATGTCTTCGTCATTGGCCCGTCACAAGGAGTTCAGTACACCAGATCGTTTTCACTGCTAGCATCGTCGTACATTATTTAATATAATAGAATCTTCACATATATGTCACAGATCTCATTATTCTTCACTTTCACCAACGTATAAACATGGATCGTAGAAAGAGTACCATAACCGTGAACTTGATGGCTAATACAAATTCAAGAAGACCATCCAATTCTCCCAGGATTACGCTAATTCATCTGAATAAAATGACCATTGAGTAAAAACGAAAGTCGATGAGGAAACAATGGCTAATTGGTCATGAGTTTGATATATTAACATTTTATAGTATACCTAAGACCCATGGAAGTTTTATGTGAAGTGTAAAAGTGTAGGTGCTGTTACATTTACAGCACTTTATAACAAGCGTTCAATTAAATCGAAGGCGGAGTGAGCCATTAATGTAATACACTTATTACACTATGCCTATTTCGTGCCTATGTGTCAGCCCGACTGACTGCGCCTGAAATTTTGGAGAAATACGCATGCGCCCGGGACTATTTTCTAGACTGTTTCAGGCTTGAAAATAAATAGAACTGGCTCTATTTGTTCCCCTTGAATCGTGGGGATTTGAAGCCTTTTTGTCAAAATGTCATGTCTACCAACACAATATATATCTGTCTGACTTGACGTCTCAACATAACCTAGTTTATTCTATCCTTTGAATCGCAGCCTTCGTACATTCAATAATAAATTTATGTTTATTACTCTGAGGACGTAAACTAACTAAACTTACGAAGGCCAGATAATCTGTGATGGCTATCCCCGAGTGATATGAAGTTTTCACCAGTAGCCTAGTATCGCAAAGTAATTATTATTTTCGTTTTTGGAGCAATGCTTTCTGGAATTACAGTGTCTTTTTTTAGTATGTGAATTTGCACTCTATGTAGTAGCATATTAAACGTTTCTTCAGACATTCCTAAAACACTATGGTTTTGTTTTAAAAATATACGAACAAAACAAGAACTTAAGGTAAATATGTCAATATCTTCAATATTTGCAGCTCTGAAATTACTGCCTGAAACAAGCTTGAAAAAAGCGCGGTGTAATAGAGCCACTCATTTCGGGGGAAATTCAACCAACAAATAGCCATGAAAGTAGGCGCAAATATAGACATGAAAAAGGCATAGTGTAATAAGGGTATAACACGTAACTCTACAGAGCTCGCGTAGTCGGAATGTACGTCAGTTTGCTTTGGGCTTGTTCAAATTAATATCCAGAGCGATCTCCCATCCAGGTACTGATCTTGCCCATGGCTGGTTGTTTTCCAGGAAAACAAACAATATTTCACAGTATTTCAAACATTATAAATCTGATCGAGTGTAAATCTAGAACTTGGCTGTAAAATTAGGTGTTGAAGGTTCTTGCTAAATTTCAGCGATATCTGTATCTGTATCAGTATGATATTAGTCAAAAAATAACAAGAAATTTATTTGAAATCGTGAATTTTTTATGAATGGTACAGGTTATTATTTAATTCAATTGACTAACTAAATAATTTAGTTCAACTAACCAGTTATCGTATTCCATATTCTGAATTCTGAAAATAACTTGGAAATTCATAAGAATACCTACGTCTAATAAAGGGTCTGCCAACTAATTATTTTTTTTTTTTTGAAAATGCAATAAAAAAAACTACTGAATATTTTCACAAATTTCTTTATTTATTTGAAAGTACAATCCTTCCGGTTAATAATGGAAAATAATTTCATTCAATGGCTGCCTCGGCTGGTCATGCAGTAGCCTACACGATCGGTCCAATTTTTAAGCACATTATCGATTGTGTGCAGCTGTATTTCACCAATAGCTTCACGAATATTGTCCTTTAAAACGTCAATTGTCTCTGGCCTGCTGGCGTAACACTTATCTTTGACGGCACCCCACAAATAATAATCCAACGGTGTCAAATCGCAGCTCCGAGGTGGCCAAACGACATCAGCTCTGCGGCTGATAATTCAAGAACTCAAGTTTTCTCCATATGAGCCATCTCTGATATTCACAGATTTTTTTTCGTCCTAGGTGTTAGGAATTATTGAAGTCAATTTAATATTCAAGAATCGAGAGCATTGAAGCTCATTATGAATGTTATTTATTTCATATTTTTTTTGATAACAACTTCCTAGTTTTACCTAATGCAATACAATTGCTTCCAATGATCAAGGATTCTCCTATTAAAAATGCAGTTGCACATAGAACATGTTCATTATTGCTATCAATTTATGACAAATAAAAAATTGGTTATATTTTTTGTCATTTTTTGTCTTGACCTCTTTGTTATTTTCATCCTAACAACCTGTTTGTATTTATTTATTTATTTGCGTAATATTGAATGTTTATGTTTATACATTGAATTTCCAAATTCCAAATATACAGGAAGAATCTGTTTATTTTAATATTGTGATATCATTACTCGCAAACTTATACTGTATTACTGTAACCCCCATATCTCCCAAGAAAACCAAGAAATATTTGAACAAAAGTTCGAAATTTGCAAGATAACATATTGAAATCCCCGATTTTTGCAAGCATTTTCTAGGGAACAGCGTGCTATTATTCTGCCCAGATGCCGGCCGATCACCACGATAACCTTCGAACGGAAACAAATAGCGATTTGAAATTTTCAGGGTAGGTTGTGCATCCGAATATGACGGTTGAGATTCGTCAGAATGGGAATAATCAGTCACACAGTTTCGGAGATATACCTATCTGAAACATTGTGTTTTCTCAATAACTCAAGAAATCCTGAACCGAATTAAAACTTAGTAATTAGTTGTAGAATGCCGACGTGCAAATTTTTGCTGAATTTCGTGAGGATTGTATCACTAAAAAAAAATATATTCAAAATTTTTATATTTCAGAAACTAACTTCAAGCCGCCATTTTACAATTGAATACCAAAATTCAGCTAGACTGGCTTTGTATTTTTGATAATATTGTGAAAATAAAATTTCGAACTGGTCTCAAGCACTTGTAGCCAAAATTTGACATATTAAGATGAGATGATATGATTTCTCACAGTTTGAACAAGAGCGTCAAAGCACTGTTTTTAGTGCTGTAATGAACTAATTACGATACTGAAATAGAGAAATAACTAACGAGTGATTTTTTAAGAACTTTCTTTTTGGCAACCCTGTTTTTTACAGCTGACGCGGGATTCGCGCCTTATGTGACTGTTAAACATGTTCAGTCTGGTCTATAATTCAACTATGAATCGACTTACAATCGAACAACGCTGGCAAATTATTGAATTTTATTATCAAAATTTATGCTCGGTTAAGAAAGTGTATTGTGCACTTCTTCCATTTTATGGTCAGTTTGGTCGACCTTCTCAGGCGGCTATTCGGAATCTTGTTACTAAATTCCGCACCAAATTTACATTATTGGATATTAAACCACCAACACGCATACGTAGAGTGCGGACAGAGCAAAATATCGTAGCTGAATCTGCCAGTGTTAGTGATGACCGTAAATTGTCGATTCGTCGTCATTCGCAGCAATTGGGCCTCTGTTACTCCACTAGGTGGAAAATTTTGCGGAAGAATTTAGATGTGAAACCTTTTGATATACAGCTGGTGCAAGAATTGAAGCAGCACGACCTACCACAACGGATAACTTTAAATGAATGGGCGCTGGCAAAGTTGGATGAAGATCCAATTTTTCACAGCTATATTATGTCGCCGTCTAGATCGTGTGATTTAACGCCTCTAAATTAATTTTTGTGAGGCTATATTAAGGCTCATGTCTATAGCAAGAAGTCCACAACGATTGACGTACTGGAAGCAAATATTGAAGAATTTAATCGATATCGGCCGATATGGTGGAGAGAACATGCCAAAATTGGAACCGGTGTATGGCCATTTGAAGCGCAGCCGCGGCCAACATTTACATGAAATAATCCTCAAAAATTAAATTATATGAATTGTTCGTTCGACTCAAATGAAGATTTCATACATTTTTCTGAATTTTATGTGTTTTTTTCTTAAATCAAATCCGAAAGCTCTTAAAAAATCACCCGTTATAACTTCGGGTTAGACTATTACAAACCCTATTTCTTCATGTAGTCCATCTTTCCCTCACAATAATTTCAAAAAGTAATCCTGATATTTCCTTCGTCCCCAATGAGTTCGTCGATGAATTTTCATCGGAAACTCACTCCAGCACATATTACCTCCCACGAGCAAAAACAATAAATATACATAATACCCTTCCTCCAATTAAAAGTTTGACGGAAAAAAACGCGGATGCAAGCACATAACTTTATAATTAACAATTTGTTTGCTCCGATTCTCCACATCTCACTGTGACTGTATTTGTTCGGGTTTTGTTCGGGCACATGTGCTATCTTTCCGTAGTACCTGTTTTGTTTTGAGTACAACAATGAATGTTCATCAATGGCGGTTCGTGAACAGATCCTTTCGTTCCTCTCGGACATCTTTGAATGATTGAAAGAACCGATTATCACATCTATTCAGAAAAATTTGAGATGTTGATAATTTTTTAAACAAAGAAAAATAATAGTAGGATGAAACCCATTGGAAAACGAAGAAAATATAACAATAATGAAATGAAAAATACTTAACGGGCGATCTAGGGTCAGGAATTGGAAGGGGGTGAGTTTTTAAGGGTAAAAATGGGTTCAAGCCCTGTGGACAGGAGCTTTCTGGCGCTCTAGTTCAAACAGACAAATTAATCTCCGAAAGTATTGGTTTCTCAGAGTTGGGAATTATATCAATGTATTCATATGATAGAACTGCATCATAAAGGAAATTCAATTTAAATAATAGTTTATTTATCAAGATTAAATGAGCAATCATGAGAATGAGAACTGCAACATGGAATAAATCAAATTAAATCTGGCCAATTTTGCCCAATAATAAACGAACTTAACCGAGATATTCATCTCCCTAAACTACTCTGAAAATTTCAACTACCTACCTTATTCCGTTCGAGAGTTATATTTATGTCTATGGATGAAAAGCAGTCTCACTACTCTCAGATCTCTTACTTCATGTTCCGTTCCGAAATTTAAGAATTTTCTGAGAAAACCTAATTTCGGAGCAAACAACTGAGATTTTTCACACTTCGCTGACAATTCTTCGATTGATTATATAATGTCATGTCTCAGGAACATCATTTGACATTATGACAATTCATACATAGAATAATATCATTCTGGGACAACGTTGAAATACGATTTATTATTGAAATTTTGAAACATCATATCTCCGAAAGTATTAGCTTGTTAGAGTTAAAAATGATATCATTGGATTCTTATGGTAAAACAGCTTATTGAAAAAAAATTAATTTGGAATTTGCCTTGTAAAAAAAAATTTTTTTTTGTTACTCCGAAACCATCTGTCCGATTTTGCCCAATAACGATCTTAGCCGAGATATTTATCTCCCAAACTTACTCTGAAAATTTCAACTGTCTAGCTCATTCCGTTCGAGAGTAATCGTGCCTACGGCCGGCCGGCCGGACAGAATGAATTTCGACGACGGATTCTTGATCAGTAAGGCCGCTCGTACACCAGCACGACGCGACCGCAACGCTACCGCGACGATACTTTTTAACGAGGAAAATGCGTCGCGTCGCCGTATCCTTGGTGTGGGCGCTTCTATGAATTACCACGTACCGCGACTGCGAAGCGACACGAAGTCGCGGTCGCGTTGCGGTCGCGTCGTGCTGGTGTACGAGCGGCCTAAGTCGAACCAAATCGTTTAAGACCATTTTCATCGAAAAATTCGAAAATTACAGACATTTGGGCAAATTGATAAGCACTCAGTTCCGAGGAACTAGAGCGCCAAAAAACGGTTTATCTCGATTTCCATCAAAACTACAAGTCCTATGGAAAAAAGTTAGATGGCAAAGTTGTAGGTAATAAAAAGATCTACAACTTTTGTACTTATACTTTTTTCACATAACCCTATCTTTTACAAAAAAAATGTTTGACACGAAATTTGGAGAAAACTTACCTTTTCATGTCCCAAATACACTATAATTTTTTTTTGATTTGAAGTATTTATTTTTTCACCTTATTTTGACGTAATATCGAAAAAGCAGCCTTTTGTTCAATCGGAAATTCTCACGTCTTTTTGTTCATTCAAACTGATGGTGTAAAAAAAATATACAATACTATGGTAAATTTTCTCAGAGAAAGATAAGTTAACACAGTTAATATTTAATAAGACATCTACAATATTTTGAGAATGTTGTGAAAACTTCTCTCAATTATAACGCGAAGATGCCTATTTATTGCTATTTTGAGATAACTTATATACATTAGTGACCTACGGAAAATTTGAGTCTATCAAAAGGTATCATAGAGAATTGGGGAAGGGGCTAGGAGGTTCCGGACCTTACTACCTGTTATTTCGTAGCATTTTCTGAGAAAATTCATCATAGTATTGTATATGTTTTTAAACAATCAGAATGTAGAGATTTCAACGAGCAAAAGGCCCACCGACTTAAATATTTTAAATCTAAAAAATACAGTGTTTGGGACATAAAGAATTAAGTTATCACCAAATTTCGCGAAAAAGAATTTTTTTGTTAAAGATAAACCAAAAACTTGTATATTTAAGTGAAAAAAGTGTGAGTACAAAAGTTGTAGATTTATTTTTCACCTACAATTTTGCCATTCAACTTTTATTACATAGGACTTGTAGTATTGCCGGAAATCGAGATAAACTGTTTTTCACCCTTAAAAATTCACCCCATTCCACTTCCTGATCTCAGATCGACCGAAAGTTATTTTTTCTTTAATTTTTATCATATTCTCTTCCTTTTCCACTCGGTTTCATACTACTATTATTTTTTTTCACTTTTTACGTTCAAAGGCCTTTCAATCAATTTCTACATCATAAAATTATGCGCTGGGTGCAAGCGAACAATTTCCAACTACCTCCCAAAAAATACAGGAGTTCCACAAGGGCGTGCTCTAGGATCTCGAATATTCGTTTTGTACTCGCGGAATACATGATAATCGAGATGTTTACGATAACTTACGACTTACGTTTACGATACAGATCCTCTTACCTCCCCTAAATTTTCTTGGAATAAGTTTGGAAAAGTGTGAATAGAAGGTAAATTACTATTTTTGGAAATATCAAATTATTGCGATTTACAGTACATTTTCCCATTTCTAGGCACGGTACAACTCGGAAGCTATAATTTCGTCCAAATGTCTACATTTTTCGAATTTAAGACCGAAATAGTTTCAGAAGATCATACACGCTGATGCACAATTTTTGTTCCAATTGAATTCCTTAAAAACCTCCGTTTGCAAGCATATTTCGAAAGGAATGATGTATTGATAGTTTCAGGCAGATCGTGTTCATGAATGAATTGATCTCTTTTAGAGTAACACAAGGTACTATACTTGGTCTAGTTTTGTTTGTGATTTATAAGAATTCGTGACAGGAGTTGCATGTAAAAGCAGAATGTGGCTTCAGGATGACTGTGGAGATCAAAATTATTGATGCTGAATATGGAAAAACTATGTATATCTCTTTCTCTAGCTCTATTTCTTTTAGCCCAGTGGGAGATGTACTCTGTTCGATAATCTCAGCAAACACTGACTTATACTTGGTATTTCCATTGAAACAACATCCCAGATAGACAGAGCAAACTTACAGGATAGCCACTAAATTGGAAATTTGGAATTTTAGAAAGATACGGGTGCTTCTCAAGTCTCAAAGTGTAGAAAAGTTCATGTGTGGTAATGGTGGTTTTACATTAGGCTTATGGTTAGCTTGTCTGGGGTGGAATAGTAAGAACACATTGACTTAGTCTAAGAGATAATGCAAATGAGGATATTCAAGGTCATCTTCAGTAAGCCCCAATATCACACCACTGACGTACTCTGCACTGCAACTGGACACAGGTGTTCTTCCTGTCGTTGGCTATTCATCAGACAAATCAAAAACCTAGTATTCTTGCTAATAAATAATATTTCTCAACTATACACATAACAAGGGATCAGGAATCTTATGTGAACTTAGCGCCTCGTGCTTCTATGTCTCAGGACTTGAGAGCTCTAGGTATACTGAAGTATTTTAGGAATAAGATACGAAGGATTCTGGGTAGCATATATTTCAATGTCATGTGGTTGTTTATTCTGTGGGTCTAGAGATACCACATACGGTTGACCTTAAGCGTGACGTGCAGACAACTACGGCATCTACCGGGGGGAACGGGAAGGAATGAAGTAGATCGTTAGTAAGTTTCAAAATGTTATTGAAATGGATCAAGGATCAACCCTTAGCGGCTTTTCTTGCCTTCGTTGAGATTCGGTAGAAAACCAAGATCCGCCACTGATTTACACGTATTCCACGCGGGCGCAGCAGTTGCAGCGGCCGTCTCATCGGACAATGAAATAGATTCCACGCTGACCTAGAATAGAGAGGACAATATAACGAGTCTGGAGGTCCTGATGAGATTGCCCCGACGTCGTCGCAGTCACGTGAGATAATGAATTTTACACTGTTTGTGTTTAGGGATTCGAGCGGAGAATTCCAATAGTGTATTTGCATCTTCTCGTTTATTCATCCCGACCTTTTTGTTTGTTTTTTTTTCCTCGTGTCTTGTTACAACTCGCCACCATCAAAGCTTCAATTCAGGAAAGCTGAAGATATTGGAGTTTGGGACGAATTGATGCTGAGTCTAAAAGATAGCACCAGGGGTAGGAAACTTTGCAGATTGGAATGATGCCACGTGCATTTGACGGATGTGAGCACAGAGTTGAACGTTTGAATAGTTATTTTTCTTCGATCGTGGGATACTATTTTGACCTGTTTTCTATGCGCAAAGCTCAACATTCCAGAATAGTGGGCAGTTGCTAAGCAATTAGAAAATAACAGTGCGGTAATATTCTGGTAATATTCTTACCGCACTGCTGTAGCGTGCGGAAATGTTACAAATGGATTATTAGAATAAAATGAAACAAAGTATTGTTTCAATTTTTATATTGATAAAGTTGTTATAAAAGAAATAAAACATCTAATTTATAACGATATTCTTGAACACAAATTGATTGTTGTTAATATTTACATGTATTGTACAGTTTGTACAATTTGTAAATTGTACTCGAGGGCAACGAGAATTCATAGACGTTGAAGCTGCATGGCTAATTGTTTGGTTTATCTCGTTTCGATCTTTTTCATTTGAAGCAGAGGCAGGGGTGTTGAATATTTTACTAGCCACTTCTTCTTTATTATTAAGTGATTCGTCAATATATTCTTCCGCCACATTGGAAGATTTCCATCATCCGTGGCGCTTTAAAGAAAGAATATCAGCTCCAGCATCTACCAAATGTGTTGCCGATGATCTTCGGAAACAATGTCCTGTATATTCTGTCGGATTTGGCAACTGTAAATAACTTGCAACAATTTGCGGCATTTTTCCAAATTGATTTATTCCAATGACTGTCTTCCATTCTTTTCCCTTGTTGAATTTAAAAAAAAATCTCGGATTTTCAAAATCATTAGGCCTAAATGATAAGTACTTTCTATAAACATTTAAATAGGTTTCGTTAATGATAAATGATCTAGGTTTATTTGTTTTTTTTTCTGGTATTTTTACCAGTATTTTTGAACCGAAATCTTCTATATCCTGAACTTTCATTCGGACAAGCTCATCTCGTCGACAGGCTCCTGCTATTCCAAATATTAGAGGTACCTAAAAACTGTATATTTCGTATTTTATGTATTTTGAGTAATACTATTCTATCTATATCTACTTACTTTGGTCGATAAAAATATGTCATCTGGGGCCTCTAAAATGAATTTCTGAACTTGTTCCTGAGTTAAAATTTTGTATTTTTTCGGTTTATATCCTGTAGCTTGACGTTTTAAAAATGCTCGTGTATATACTGACTACACAATATCTAAAGTTTCTACTTGATACAGTAAAGAGAACGGAAGAAATAGCGACTTGCACTTTTTAGGGTAGGTTGTGCTTCTGAATGCGACATTTGAGTATGTTAATAGGCATAATCGGCCAAACGGTTTCGGTGTAATACCCATCTGAAATTTGGTTGTTATTTTCCCAATAACTCAAAAAATGCGAATCCAATCCAATTCAAACAATGCAATTAGTTGTAGAATGCCGACGCTCGAATTCTTGCAACGATTCTTGGACAGTATCATCTAGAAAATTTTCAAAAAATTGGTGCAAGCACTGACGTGAAGTCAGAAGCTTTTGCGCGTACGTTATTTTGTCCATTCTCCTTTATTGGACACTCTTAGTCGAATTTACCATGGTGAATTCTATTGTCTGTTCTCCTGTATTGGACCAGTAATTGAACCAATTTTCATCATTGTATTAATCCATTTTGAATTGCAAACCAGAGTAAGCTGTCAGCTGTCAAATTTGCTGGAAGAGGTGCTACCAATTCGAAAAATAGAGCTCCTTCCTTTTCCCTCAAGACGTCCAAAGATGATTCTTCTCATTGTTTCAGAGAAATCTTGCGTTGGCCTTCTTCCTCGTACTCTTCATCATCCACAAAGTCAGATCTGGTGCCATCAAAGCGCCCCTAAGCATAATAACGCTTGAAGACATATCAGAGGATGAAAGGAAGCACTTGGACGTCTACAATGTACAATACGAGAGGTCAAAAAGATCAGGTTCCTCCTCTCCGGATTTGTTGGGCGCTCTGAAGACCCTCTTGGCTCAAGGCGCTAAGGCTAAGTTGAAACTTATTGGAAGAGCGTCAGCTGCAGCTTCTTCATCGTTGGCCAGCTCGAGCTCTAGCTCGAGCAGTGGAAAGAGTTACCCTAGTCATGGATATAGCTACCAACATTACCCACCAGTAGTAAGTATGAAAATTTCCATGAAAATAAATGTTTTAACCGTTTTCTAGCTGTCTGAAACTGGGCTCAGAATATTCGTACACAGAATTCCACAAATGAATCTGAATGAAAGCAGAACACTGAATATTTAGCAGTGCATCTGTCGAATATGTAGAGACAACTTCACCACTATATTATTATGCTACTGATCAAATTATTATCTCCAATTTCAGGACGAAAGCGACTCTACAGAAGAAAATATATCGGAAACGTTGCAAGATACTGAAATAGACAGAGTTGACAGAGGTTATAAAGTAAGGAAAACGTAGATTGACCTTGACAGTAGCAATGAACTTTTGTATATACATGCAGCTCTACGTAGCACACAATTGGGTGATGAGGCTATATGTTTTTTTGCGAAACTATGTTATTTATTAAAGTTACTTCCTTAAAATACCAACAGACGATATTAACGGATAGTGAATATTTTTTGGAAATTAAAATGGGTTCAAGCCCTGTGGACAGGAGCTTTCTGGCGCTCTAGTTCAAACAGACAAATTATATCTCCGAAAGTATCGGTTTCTCAGAGTTGGGAATTATATCAATGTATTCATATGAAAGAACTGCATCCTAAAGGAAATTCAATTCAAATAATAGTTTATTTATCAAGATTAAATGAGCAATCATGAGAATGAGAAAAGCACCATGGAAGAAATCAAATTAAATCTGGCCAATTTTGCCCAATAACGAACTTAACCGAGATATTCATCTCCCTAAACTACTCTGAAAATTTCAACTACCTACCTCATTCCGTTCGAGAGTTATATCTATGTCTATGGATGAAAAGCAGTATCACTACTCTCAGATCTCTTACTTCATGTTCAGTTCCGAAATGTAAGAATTTTCTGAGAAAAACTAATTTCGGAGCAAACAACTGAGATTTTTCTCACTTCGCTCACAATTCTTCGATTGATTAGATAATCTGTCAGAAACATCATTTGACATTATGACGATTCATATTCATACATAGAATAATATCATTCTGTGACAACGTTGAAATACGATTTATTATTGAAATTTTGAAAAATCATATCTCCGAAAGTATTAGCTTGTTAGAGTTAAAAATGATATGAATGGATTCTTATGATAAAACCTCTTATTAAAAAAAATTTAATTTGGAATTTGTTTCGTAAAAAAAAAAATTTTTTTTTGTTACTCCGAAACCATCTGTCCGATTTTGCCCAATAACGAACTTAGCCGAGATATTTATCCCCCAAACCTACTCTGAAAATTTCAACTCTCTAGCTCATTCCGTTCGAGAGTTATCGTGCCTACGGCCGGCCGGCCGGACCGGCCGGACAGAATGAATTTCGACCACGGATTCTTGATCAGTGAGTCGAACCAAATCGTTTAAGACCATTTTCATCGAAATATTCGAAAATTACAGACATTTGGGCAAATTGATAAGCACTCAGTTCCGAGGAACTAGAGCGCCAAAAAGAACAACAACAAAACCAATATCTTTTCGGAAATTTGAAATATGAAGTTATATTAGATACCAAAATGTTTCATATCGCCTTCGCCTTTTTGCGCGCATATTCTAGGGAACATTTTGCCCAAATCTCCGTAATTTTTGAATTTTTTGCCGAAAATGATCCCAAACGATTAGATTAGACTCACTGATGAAGAATTTGAGGCCAAATTCGATTCTGTCTGGCCGGCCGTCCGTTGACATGAATATTTCCGACCAGGAAGAGATAGCGACTTGAATTTTTCAGGGTAGGTTGGTCATGCAAATGTTTGTGTTAAGTTAATTTGCATAATCAGCCAAACGGTTTCAGAGATGAGTAAAAGGGTATACTTAACTTTAAGCACCCACCAGTAATCTCTTGATTACGGCGTAAGTTGTTACTTGCAATAAGATAACAATTACGAGGATAGGAAGTGGTGAAATATTCGAACGCACTTCAAACAAACAACGAAATATTTTCTTGTTATCGAAGAACTAAAGAGGTATTAGTTCCGCGACCGATCAAAATAGAAGTGATCTTACACTAAAAGAAGTAGTAGTAGTAGTAGTTGTAGTATTTGTAGTAGTGAATTATTTCAGTGTAAAATGTATACAAAAGACCAGATAAAAGAAAAATAGGAGGTTCCTTCATCTGGGTAAAGAGGGAAAATATTAACAATGATTGGGGTTTCGATCTTAAAACTGCCCTGATATGTTACAACAATACACTCATTTGTCGTTTATAAAAAAGAAGGGGAATACATCCTAAATTTCGAATGCAAACGCCAATGAGCGTACCTCTAGGGTGTTTAATCTTAGGAATTCAAAATCTGGAATTTCTCCCACTATCTGAACTAACTTTACTTGCTGCAGCAACAGCTGATATGATAACTTTCACAGATTAGGGGTTTCCATATCGTCTAGACAAAAAGAATACCAGCACTGGGCAATGTGTTAGAAAACTGATACGTTTCTTACCACTTCAGTTGTTGAATGCATTTTAGCATTCTTTACAGGAAATAGTCAATAAATCGCTCTACAAAAGTCGAAGCTTAACAAGAAATTCTTCATCTTTTCGTAAAAGTATTATTTTCAAGGTTGAGACCACACATGGTAAACTAAAACCTAGTTAACTCAATAGACAAATATTCATGTTTTACAAGCGAGCTCCTTTGTTGAGAAAAACAAATCTACGTTTCACAAAATGTGACGTCATGAGACGTAACAATCGTGCACCAAATTTCATCTCGTTCGGCTCTGTATTTTAGCAGTTATGCTGTTCCCTAGAAAAAGCGCGCAAAAACTCTTAACAAAGTCCTATCACAGTCTCATCACTTGATCCACACATCTCGAATATATAAAATTATATAATATTATATAACTTTTTTTTGTGGATATCCTGAGCTCCCAACTTGTAGCAGAATAGAAAAATCTAAATCTAATTGTATAGACACCAGCTTATTTACCACCAAAACCATAGGAATCTATGGATATTTTTGATAGTCACCTCACTTTCCTAATTTTTCTGTTCTCATAGACCCGTGAAGTGAGATGTGAAAGATGAAGAGACTACTTCAATCCTGATTTATATACAGCAAGAGAAAACAGAATCTTATTAATATTACAAGGGGGTCGTGCAGCTTGGTTCAGCCCTTCAGATCTGTGACCGATACTTATTCAATTCTAAGGACATTAGCAATGATGTTGAGTATTTGTCCAATCGATTTTCTCCTCAGACGGTCTCTTATGACTGTTACAAGAGTGTTTCTAAATCGAATATGGTTGGCATTACAACTAAGGGCTTTGCCAAGAGGTTTGAGTTCAGTTGGTCCAGTAACCTTAGAAGTCCTACAGAGTTACCAAGTAGTAGAAGTTTCCATGAATTCTTATTCCATTCTGCAGGGTACATTTTCTTAGATATAAGTGGAAGGGAAGCCGATCAAGTATGACCTCAAGAGCTGCTGTTGCAGTAGTATCCCTAGCTCCTGTGACACAAACACAGGCAAGCCGTTGAAATGTCTGCAAGCGACTGCGTGTGGTGGTCTCGTCAGTTTTTGCTCAACAGATCCTTGTTTCCTGTTCAACTATTATCGTACTATGTATTGATCTCTGCAATGTATTTATTGTTGTTGCACTTCTCTAGTTCCAACCATGTATACAAAATGGCACAGAATTTTTTTTATTTCTGTTCTTCTACACTCCTATAAATGCATTTATTATCGTACTTTTTAATGTTCTCTGCAATGTATTTATTACTGCTGCACCTCTCTATTCCCAATCTTGTATGCATCCAAAGGGCCATATAAAATATTTGAGAACTAGAAGACTAACCTCAATCTTATTTTCCTACAGCAATCAGATCCTTGGTGGAATAAGAAAACAGTGCTCAACACGCTGTTGCAAGCAGTCAAAGCTATCAAAGGTGGAGTATTAGCCTTGAAAGGCCAACTCATTAAAGGCGGTGGATATCTTTTAGTGGGCGGTGGAAAGCTGGTTAAAGCCAAAGGAGAAGTCATAACTAATCTGGGGAAAAAAATAGCCAGAAATGCTTTCAAAGACATACATTCGTCAGAAGTCCACGAAGGTGAGTTTTAGGTGAAATCAAAGCATTTCAACTCGATTTTCGGATATTTCTTTGTTCTAGATGGTGCGTATGGTCACTATCATCCAACAGAAATAGAATACGGACACCCTTCTGGACCAGGACCGGCTTTTAACGATCATTTCCATCATGTCGATTACCATGAGCCATATCCAGGTATATTGAAAAGAGAAAACAACAGAATGAAATATTAAATTAATACAATCAGCAAACACGCGTGTTCCAACGCATGGTCCACTTTTTCGTAGAATAACAGTCGTTAAAACGTTAATTTTTATGACATATGAACATATGTTTTCGATTTTTGCTATCATTTTGTCTATAATTTTTTGTCGAAAAGGGTCTCAAATGATTAGGTATGACTCACTGAGGAAGAATTTGGAATCAAATTCTATGTCTTCCGGTCCGCCGGCCGTCCGTTACCACGATAACTTTTCTGGTTTTAAATCAGAAAGTTTACACATAACAGTGTTTCCCAGCAACTCCGCACCAAGAGGAACATTAATATCTAAAACCCAATCTAGCACGCAAAACGGCGAATTTGCATAATTGAAATTACACCCCAAAATTTTACTCATTTCGCTATTCTCTTCAGCGTGTTTAAATGTGTTTTAATGAAGCGTTATCGAGACGGCGAAGCGGGGGGTCAGTTATGGGGCCACATTATCATCTTATTACAGCAAGTTCGTTGGTCTTAACGGCCTAGACACAGCCCAGACATTACCTTCGCAGAAACACGAATATTACAAGAGAAATCGTCTGATTTCCCGAGAAAAAATCAAAACCTCGTCAGTGCATCTAAAAAAATTGCAGAGGTATCGTCTACTAATTGGTACTAAGACAATGGGACAACCTTCTTGAAATTGCGGTATCGACGGGACTTTCATTCATTGAATTATTATAGTTTCAAGTTAGACGACTCTATTTTCCGAAGACCATAATCAGACTACATACCATATCGATACCGACGAAGACATTAATTTGGGAAGAAAGTCGTATATGTCCATAACACTACTACGTAACTTTCATTTTTATCAGAACGTATATTCCGTTTGATTATTTATGTTGTACAACGTGTTCTGAGAATTCTTTCCAAACAAGCAGAGATTGAGAGCGAACGTAGAAATTTTTGGTGGATTTATGGAGGTGTGAAAAAAAAACTATGTCTAATAATTTTTTGCACGTACGTTCTGGAGAACATCGTTTCAGCATCTTGCCCAAATGTGTGTTGTTTTCGATTTATTTTCCGAAAATGGTCTCAAACTACCTGATGAAGAATTCGAGGACAAAATTGATTCTGTCCGGCCGGCCGGCCATCTGTTGCCACGATAACTTCACAACGGAAAGAGATTGTGACTTGAAATTGTCAGGGTAGGTGGTGCGTCCCAATACGACGGACAGGTTCGTTAATGGGCATAATCGGCCTAATGGTTTCCGAGTAATAATTTTGTTTTCAACCAAAACAGATCCGATCAAATTGAAACTTGGTGAGTAGTGAGTAGTAGAATACATACCTATGGACGTTTGTAAAATTTTGTGAGAATCATATCACTAGAAAATTTTAAAAAAATTACTAAAAAATATTATTTATGTCACGATAACCTGAGAACCAAGAGAGATAGCAACTTGAAATTTTCAGGTTAGGTTGTGCATCTGAATGCGACATTTGAGTTTATTTATAGGCATAATCGGCCAAACGGTTTTGGAGTTATAACCATCTGAAATTTGATTATTTCCTCAATAACTCGAAAAATACTAAATCGATCCAATTCAAACATGGTTATTAATTGTAAAGTGCCAACGCGAAAATTCTTGATAAATTTTAAAAAAATCATTGAAAAAAATCTATATATCAGAAACTATTCGTCCGACATCGCTAAATTTGCGAGATTTTCAAAACCTAACTCTACTGCCACGTTCCAAGTTTGAACCGATCGGATCTATATTGTTGGAGATCCAAGCAGCCTTGTGTGAGTTCAGTATCTGGATGGGTGACCTTTGCCTGAATATCTTTCGAACGAAAGCAGATAGGGTAGGTTGCGCATCCGAATGGGAGGGTTAAGTTCGTTTTTGAGCTTAATCGGTCCAACGGTTTCGGAGTTATACCCACCTGGAATATTATTTCCTCGATAACTCAAAAAATATAGATTCGATCTAATTGAAGCTAGGTAACTTGTTGTAGAATATTGACATAAAGGAGTGTGTAAAATTTTCTGAGAATCGTACCCCTAGAAAATTTTAAAAAATTAACTCCAAAACCGTTTTGCCGATTATGCTAATTAACAAACTTGAACGTCGCACTTGGATGAGTAACCGACCCTGAAAATTTTAATTCGCTATCTCTTTCCGTTCTTAAGTTATCGTTAGATGAATAATATTTTTCAATAATTTTTTTAAAATTTTCTAGTAATGCGATCCTCACGAAGATTTAAAAAAATTTGCGGGTTGGCATCCTACAACTAATTACTGTGTTTGAATTGGATCAGATTTTTATTTTTTGAGTTATTGAGTAAATAACATCAAAATTTCAGATGGATATAACTCCAAAACCGTTCGGCCGGTTATGTCTATTAACGAACTCAAGTTCCGCATTTGGATGCGCAACCTTCCCTGAAAATTATAAGTCGCTATCTCTTTCCGTTCTCAAGTAATCGTAAGATACATAATATTTTTTAATAATTTTTTTTTTAGTTTTCTAGTGATACTATCCTCACAAAATTTCACATACTTCTGTGTTTCAAGTTTCAATTCGATCGGATCTGTATTGTTTGAACAAAATCAGTACTCGGAAACCCTTTGGTCGATTATGCCCATTAACAAACTTAACCGTAGCATTCGGAGGCACAACCTACCCTGGGGCAGCAATTCAATGTGCAATTCATGCAATTTCACCATCGTAGCCATTGACTTGTGACACTGTGCATTGTCTTGCTGGAACAGTGGTTTTTTCTTTGCCATGTGAAACATGAAATTTTTAAGCATTTACATAAATAAGAATTTTAAATCCTTTAAAACGATGTGTCACTCGACCATTTAATCCATTTAAGATTCCCTAAGGGGTTGCCACCCTGCTTAGGGGGATGATTGGACACCCACACTGCCCCCTGCTAATAAATATTGACATGTCTCGGCATTTTCTGGAAAAAACTCATACTAAGGGAAATATCGGGCTGAACTGTTTTATGTAGGCCATTCTGTATGATAAATTAACATATTTCGACAATCATTAACAGTCATTCTCTGACTCAGCGGAAAGATGAATAATTATTGGGATCGAGAGAAAGTATTATGTCCGGCATATAATTATTATGCATCATGCCATTGAAAAATACTGGAAATTTCGACCGAAAGCTAATAAATTCTTGATCAATCGAATTCTCTCTATGCTCTATCCACTAATCATTCCATATATTCGTAGAGAAATTCACAAAATGAAGACATTTAATCAGCATGGTACGAATGCCCTAAAACTAATAAAATAGGCTGGAAATTTAACACAAATATAATATATATATATTCTGTAGATACTGCTTGTCCATATTCACTGATTTTCAAAAAATATTCGCAATATTTTCAATTTAAATAAATGCCAAACTGAAGTAAATGATCCAAATATCTCGAAGGCTACAAGAGTTATTAAGACTAGAGGTAAAGCCATGTGGCAGGAACTTTGGCGCTCTTGTTCAATTTTTGACAAACCACATCCCCGAAAGTATTGGTTTCTCAAAGTTGGGAATGATATCAATGGATTCTTATGATAGAACTGCACCATTAAAGTAATTAAATTCAAATAATACTTTATTTATCAAATCAAATGAGCAATCTGCTATGATTTCACCTCGTGGAATGGGTTGTGGCAACTTACACTCGGTGCATAGTTTTCACAACTCGAAATACCAAAGGAAAGTATCATCGGAATGTCTAGGCAAGGCTGGAGACAATCATAGCAGATTGTCTATTTATTCCTGACATTTTAATAGGTATAGGCTGACGAACACATTATTTTAACAGTTCAAAATATATTGTTAAAATACAATCCCCTTGTCATAATTTAATAGTTCATTCCACTAACACATTCATTCTGTATTATGAACCTTAACTCAAGAAAGAATATTTGATACACAAATGTAGATCAATATTTTAGCATTTTTTTTGCTAGCAACATTATGAAAATAATACTCATAAGGAATATATGGATAATAGTACTTAAGGAAGTAAAAGGTAATATTAACGTCAGGGGTCAACGAACAGTAATTTCTTTTGATGATATTATTACCTTGTTCTTTCCTATTGCCTTCATAAACTACATCATTGAAATGATCCAATTCTAAATCTTCTGAAACATCATCCCCCAATATTTGCACATAAATTATTCAATATGCAAAAAGTCAATATTATTTTTGTATATTCAGAAATTGAAGATGCGGAACCTTGTTCTCCAGCGCAAAATATTTACAAACCCACGAATTATATAAACAAACTAGAACAAAAACAAGAGCGCCAATAAATAAGAAGTCCATTATATGTGGATAAGATGACATGAATGGACAGTGAACACAGATTGAACACAGATAGATAGAATTCGCATTATGTGAAAACATCATATCTCTGAAAGTAATAGCTTGTAGGAGTTGAAAATGACATCAATGAATTCTTATTGTGCAACTGCAACTTCTTGATCAGTGAGTCGAACCGAATCGTTTGAGACCATTTTCATCCAAAAATCCGAAAATTACGCACATTTGGCCAAATTAATAAGCACTCTGTTCCAAGGAACAGAGTTCCGAAAAAAATCAGGAAATTTGAAAACACTGTAGCTTGGTTATGAAACCTTTGCGGACCTATGTCTTTATTGTGTCTGCAAATTCAACATTTTATGGACTGTTAAAGTTATTCTACCAAAAATCACGCTTCATCTAATGCCCTTTCCAACGTTCTACGGTAGTATAATTTGGGGAGATATAAAAACCATTCTAAAATTCAACAAAACCTTCATTATTTCTCAATCAAAATGCCTCTTATTTCCTCTATTATTCACCACCAAATACTTTTTTTTATTTTTCCTCATTTAGTTTTATTATTATATTTTTATTATTGATCTTGTCTTGAACTAATTTTTTTTTCCGACCCGCTATAATTAATTTTACTTTATTTGTGCCCACTGCATATCGCTGCATGTTCATTCGTACAGCTTTAATTGTCTAATTCCTGATTGTTTATGGTAAATTTGCAAAATGTATAGGTAATATAATGAGAACTATTAGAAAGTACACATTCAACTATTGATGAAAAATTCTTGGATACTTAACGCCTTGAATCAGACATACAGACCCTGAATTTCGCAAATATATAAAGTTTTTTCAATAAGAGAAAAATATTTCATAATTCGTGGTAACTGATACTAAAATATGGCAGTTAGGAATCAATATACAGGGTGAGTCTTCAAGTTGTACATTAATTTCAACCATAGAGTCCTGTCATCACCATCATCATTACCATTTTTCCAAATTCGGCTAAGGTGAAGAGAAACAGGGTGTTGAAATTTAAAAAAAAGTCAGTTTTTGCTTTGTAGCTTTGACATGGTTATTCCGAATGAAATGAATTTTGGGGGGAAGTTTTCTATAAGCATGATATATATTCTCCAATTAACAGTTTTTTCCTATTTCCAATGGTTTCCTAGTTATGGATTCGCCAGTTCAAAAAACCATGAGAAATTAGCATAAAGAAAGCTGACATAGTTCAGCTTGAGTTGCTATAAGAATCTACAATCATTTTGGAGACTTAAATTAGCCCTCATCATTTGTCCTGAAATGTACCGTTTTCGAGATATTCTTCTTTGAATGATGTAATATCTCATAAAAATCCAGAAATTTAACTGCTTTTATGAATCCGACCCTGAACTATAAACCCTCGATTAAAGGTGGAAGCCACGTTCCCATCGTTCATAGATAAAATTCATCACTGTCATAGATTAGTTTTTCATATAAACGAGCTGTCGATGAAGATTTCATTATTTTGTTCTCTATTAATGCTTAATGATACCTTGATTTTTCGATTTTTCATTTTTATTTCAATTTAATTTGTGATTTCCTCGAATACAATTATAATTCAATTGATTACGTCTGGCAACGTTGATCTGATCGAGACTCTTTGTCTATGGAGTTCGATCATAGATTTTATTTTGAGGTTGGATCGATGTAATTGTATTCATTTAAAAATTTGAAGATAGTTAGGATATTTAAGGTTTTTTGTTCAATAGACAATGATGAAATTGTGTATAATATTATAGTGGAAATAATTAGATAATGAATGAATAGAATAGGAATCAAGTTAAAGTTTAATATTTCAATATTCAAGAATTGTGAAAAATATTTTTTGTGAATGCAGCATCAATGGCGAAATCGTAATACTTTATTGAGTGAGTTAATAAGTTTGCTAAAAAAAATCATGAATTTCAAGCAACAGATTTGATAAACATACATACGGATTACATGATGTGTTATCTGTGTTCAACGTGTAAAGAATGTGCAGGGGTGTATCCTCACATTGTAGAATCTTTAAACACTTATAACTTTTTACCTGAGCCGAATCTAGAAAAATGCTTAAGGGAAAAAGTGTTTCATTTGATGAGAGGAATCTATGATTACAATTAATGTATAACTTAAAGACTCACCCTGTATAAATACGAGCAATTCAGCCTTTCGAATAGTTCTCGTTCCAACCTGCCACGTAACCAAGATGCATAGAATAACAAGGTGTCGACATTCCCTGCTAATTCCTGTTAAGATTTTCGGCTGAAAAACGGTCCTAAAATTGTCAAATCACGTACTTTCCGTACTAAAGGGTTTTCCAATAAGAGGTGTTATTTTGAATAGCCCGCTGTTTCGGTAGATGTCACTTTTAGAGCTTTCATTTTTTGACATTTGACAAGAAGAAACCACGCCATTAATAAAAATGGAACGATACACGCTTCAAGAACGCAGTGAAATTATTAAAATTCACTATAAAAGTGGTGAAACTTTGGCAGAGACGGTTCGTAAAACTCGAACATTCTTGGGTCGTCGTGAAGCACCTTGTCGGACCGCAATAAAGAAATTGGTGGAAAAACTCGAGCTGTTGGGGCAAGTTATTTATGTGAAGAATAAAACCCGTGCACGTCGCTCAAGAACAGCCGAGAATATTGCTACTGAAAGTGTTGAAGAAAACCCAGGTTTGTCCATTCCTCGTCGTTCTTTGGAATTAGGCATTCCACAAACGTCATTACACCGTATTTTGCATAAATATTTGGGTCTTAAGGCTTATAAAGTTCATTTAACACAAAAACTCAAGCCGGCCGATCATCAACAACGTCGTCTCTTTGCTGATTGGGTCGTTGAAATGCATGAAAATGATCCGGAATTCCATCGAAAAATCATCTTGTGTGAGGAGGCCCATTTCCACCTCGATGCCTTCGTCAACAAGCAAAATTCTCGCATCTGGGGCTCGGAAAACCCAAGAGTTATTGTTGAAAAGCCTCTCTATCCTCAACGTGTGACTGTTTGGTGCGGTTTATGGTCCGGCGGAGTCATTGGACCTTACTTTTTCCAAAATGAGGCTGGAGTAACAGTTACGGTGAATGGATTGCGCTATCGAGAGATGATTAATTATTTTTTATGGCCGGGATTGGATGGTATTGATCTGGACAACGTTTACTTTCAACAAGACGGCGCTTCGTGCCACACAAGCAACGAAACCATTGATCTTTTGCGGGAAAAGTTTCCGGACCGTGTTTTCTCTCGAAGAGGTGACCACAATTGGCCACCGAAATCTTGTGATTTAACACCTTGCGACTTCTTCCTTTGGGGCCACGTGAAAGAGAAGTTCTACGCCAATAGTCCAACGCCGATTCAAGACCTCAAAGATGGAATTCGTGAGGCTATCGAGGACATAGGGCAGCCACTTTGCGATTTGGTTATGGAAAATTTCATTAAAAGGTCCTGTAAGCGTGGTCGTGGTTGTCATTTGCCTGATGTTATTTTCCACTATTAATGGCATAGCTTCTTCTTTATAATGAAATAAACATCCGATCATTTATATTGAAAAATGGCATTTTTCTTTGAATATCAAAATAACACCTCTTATTGGAAAACCCTTTAAATTCGGTAGAAAATGTTTTCAACAAACAAATCTTCTAATTTTCATTACCCTACCTCTACCGCAAGTTAGTTGCCATTTTTGCCGTGTAACAATATCCTTGGAACAAATAATAATATAGAATATGAGCGCCAAAAAGAATGAAGCTTCAGGTAAGCTATTCAACTTTGATGAAATCACACTGTATGGTTGCTCTGAACTTTGTTCTCTGCTAGTCCTTTCATCGTTGACAAATAATATTCTTAGTTTTCATAACATATCATTTCATTCCTTCTCAATATATAACTGAATTGTATAATTAATATAATTATTAATTTAGAGTTATACCTCATTGTTTCAACTGTTAAAACAGTTTATGTTCATCAACCGGCAAGATTCTAATAAATCAACAAGTCTAAGGGTTCTCCTATGTTGATTTATTAACAACAGTATCTTTCACTATTATTGATATTATAATTAATACCTATCTTGATACTAAAAATCTGCCCCTGATCCGGTAAGAATATGCAATTGTTAAAAAAATTATATTCTCATAAAACTGAAGGATTTTCGAAATGAAAAAAGTATTTGGTCAAAATGGTTCTGGATAGTCGTTCAGAGTTCACACAGCAAACATTTGTCTTACTTTCGACGCGGAAAACAAGGACGTTGAAGAAAATACTAAATTTCAGCAAACGGTACGACCAGGTACGACTTTCCACAAGAACCTATAATAAACAAAGATTTGAATTTAATTTGACATGCCGATAATTTAGTCCATAAAATTTCTACTGCCGGCATCTATCGGCGAAAACAGAAGTAGAAACAAATCCTTGTATTTTGACAGTATTTGGATCGCAATTCCGCCGAAAATATGTCAAAGAATGTCTTCACCATGTATTATATACATCTTGCACGTAACTAACAACAAAGCTTAAATGACATTGACTTTTGAAGACAAGAAAGCACCTGGAGTGCAATCGGGGATACTCATACTTAAGAGAGTGCCATCGGGGAAAAACTCTCACAACCCCCACAACCACTATGGAGCAGAGTCCACGGTAAACGAGGTTGCCGAACCAAATTTCGGAAGCATCGTGGGAAAACTACTATCGGCAGCATCTTCGTCTAACCCCGACTCCCCAGCACCGTTCACGGACTACAGACAGACGCACCCACAACCCGACGACTACGCTAGCGATGGACATGGACCATCCGACGACGGTGACCACCACGATCAGGGTAACTTTGATTCTGATTTCGAGCTAGAACCCGCATTCGATTCTCCTGAGGCAAATAAGGTAATTGAACCGGAGAACTCAGGAGAAGTTGCCCTAGGCCTCCAGAACTATAAGACTTCCGATAACCCCCCAGGTGATATACCCCAAAAACCCGATCCACCTACGATACAACAACACCTGCCAAAGATCCCGGCCAGTAATTTCAACGTAGCCCCGCAAGTTTTCAATTACGATGGTTTGGTAAACGTAGCTCAAGATTTCGGACATTTGAATCCCCCAACGAATAACCACGAGCCTCACAGTTCTTCTAATTTTAATCCTATTGAAGTTAATTTCGCAGAGCTTCAAAAGTATGAGGGTAACTTCCAAAATTATGTTCCAAACCCAACCAATCTTAGTCCGGTAAGTGGAAACTTCGCTGAACCACCAGAGAATTATATAAATGGAGCTGACAACCTCCATAATTTCAACAATTATCAAAACTTTGCACAAGAGCCGAACAAACCCAACAGTCCTAATATTTTCGATCACAATTTTGCTGAACCACCCAGTAATTTGCTCCAATACAACTTGGAATCTCCCCGAGGTGGCCATAATGATAATTCGTTTACAAACTATGGCTCTTTGGAGCAGGGGCCCCCTCATGTAGACAAGAATGATTTCACTTCAAATGCACAGTTTTTGGGACCCTACAATCCAGAATATTTGAAGATTCAGAGTCAAAAAGGACGCAGACCATCTCCACCCAAAAAGAATTACGACAAATATCGAGGGCAAGTCAATACGCCACCCAAAATCAACCAGAACCTAGTTGACCCTTCTTCCAATTTAGATCTACCACGTTTTCCTCTAAATCATCGTAACTACCCCAAACCCAATGCTGATCACTCCAACTTTCCCCCATTCCCTAGAAAACCATCTGGGTTGCCGAACAGGCCAGCATTTCCCCCCTTTCCTCCTGTTAGTAACAGGCATAAACCTCCCACTTTCACCCAACCTATACAGGGTGCTAGTCAGCAGTTCTTCAACTCACCCCCATTTACCAGAAGCAAAAACCAACCACCAAGACCACCAAATTATGACATAGTACAATCCGTAACCTACCAACTAGGACCCAATGGACCTACGAAGATCTGACTGACTGAAAATCATTAAGGTAAAATTGGTTTGGCTGAACAGATATAAAGCTTCACCACCACCGTCTAACTGGAATGGAGACACAGTATAACTTTGACGCTTACCATGAAATCACCACTAATTGTTCAGGCCAACAATTTTTAATCAGTAACAAATACTTAACCAAAGTAATATTAACCCAAAAACACTTTGCTGTAATGCCATACAAAGATTACGAGTTTATGCAAAATGTAATGAGTAGTTGCTGAGCACCAAATTAAAAAGAAGGCATAAACAATGTAACAAATTATTGAATCGTTCCTGCCTGGGTTTTCTCCCCCAAACTAAAAAAATATCAATGAAATAAAATATTTTATTATTTTGAAATTACTTCTGCGTTAGAGAAACTCGATATTTGGCAGAAGCAATATATATAACAATCTGGCCTAATAAACAATAAGGAAATAACATCAACGATATAACCACTATTTCTGCAACGTTTCGGAGACTAAATCAGGCTCCTTCCTCAGACACCAAGCGAAAATTTCCAGATGGAAGGGTTGTTGGTCTTATTGTTTATTTTGTTATACTTGTTTAATTGTTCTTTGATTAGAAGCTCTTCTATCTAAATTCATGAAGATGTATTCATTAATTGTTTCGAATATCCATTATCTTTCTAGACATTTTTTGGAATCAATTTCATTTTTTCGATTTGTAAGAGTAGAAGAGTAGAGGGATCTGATGAAGGAGTCTGATTTAGGGCCGATTTATTCAACCTCTCCGTAAAGTATTCGTTAACTATGTGCTAGTTAAATTTACTGACACCCTTTAAAGTAATAAAATCAATTCATGTTTCACAGATGTTTCCCACATTTGCAGATCACTTCGTATAACAGAGAGATGAATAAACAATTATAGAATACTTTCCTTTCGGTAAGGCTACTTGAAAGTTTACAGATAGGAGAATATATCGGCCCTTAGTCTCCGAAGCATTACAGAATAGTTGATATATCGTTGATGTTTATTAGGCAACATTGTTCTACATATTGCTTCTGTCAATTATCTAATTTTTATAACGCAGAGGCAATTTCGAAATAATTACATTTTTTATTCCATAGATATTTTTCAGAGTTTGGGAGAGAAAACCCAGAAAGGAACCATTTAAAGATGAATTCACCTCCAGAAGTATCCTTGAATGATTAATGTTACAAATTGTTTACAATAATCTTTGAGATGAGGCAAAACTTGTAAAATACTTACTCCTCATATCATTTTGTGTATTATTCACACCATTTATCATTTTCATTTCAAACATCGTTGATGCTCTATTCTTGACTAAAAAGTATAATTTACCCCGCTAAGTATGTAGGCAGCTTTCACACCAATATCTTCTCATACATTTTGAATTCTTATTTCGTTCTTATTTTATTACAAATTCTTAGGTATTCTTTGTAATTTTCAGGTTACGTCTCGAATTACGAATATATAGATCCGTATTTCAAGTGACTCCACCAAGCCAGATGTGTACATATATTTTTAATTATTGAATTGTATTGTTAGACTGTTATTTATTTTTTTACCTTGTTAAATAAAATGTTTCTACAATTTCTGTTTACAACCCTTCATGACCTTCATCATCACATTTCGATATACTTGGCGGTACCCACGATTACTTTCGAACGAAATATGTTAGGGAGTTGAAATTTGCAGGGTGGGTTTGGAGCCCCAATAAGCAAATTGAAAAAATGCGCCAAGTGATTTCGGGTATTCTGTTTTCCCAATAACTCCAAAATACTAATCTAAAACTCGGTAGTAGTGAAAAATACTAACAGGAAAACTTGTTCCAAATTTCGTGAGGATCGTATGATTAGAAAATTTTAAAACAATAATAACATTCTATATCTCAGAAACTACCCATCAGATATCGCTGAAATTTTGCGAGAGGCTTCAAAACCTTATTTTACAGCCAAGTTCTAGATTTAAACTCGATCAGTGATATATTATTGGAGATATGGTGAAAAATAAAAAATTATATCCAATACGGTAGACAAATATTTTTTATCACGCTTTTTTTTGATTAGATCATCAAAATTACCTATAAAACGAGATTGATAGGTACTATAATTCGTTCAAGATCCACCTGATCTACTCATCTTACATCAGTCACATTGGGGTCGAGGTGAGCTCTGGAGGCTCTGAGGGTATCGGAGTAGGTAATTTTTTGTATTTTGAGCGAAAGAATAACTTCAAGGAACGATTATCCTGCCAACTGACCTTAAGTTAGAGCTTTACCAACTTTTTCATAACTGGAAAATGGCCGCTGGCGACTATTTCCTAGGAAATGGATAGTTCATTCTATTTCTAACGATTCCGTTTACTGCTTTTATGTTCCATATTTCAAAAACCTGATATCAGTGCATTGAATTGGTCAAGGATGGAACCGTGACTAAAGAAATATTGCCAGATCTTCAATAGCGTGAGAAGCTTATATAAGCTATACAGGGTGTCCCAAAAATACCATGCGAAAGTGACACTGGAGATAGATTGGCATTAGGTCTATCAGATAGCATCAACATGACCTCAGTAAAAGTCCGCTGGTTTTCGAGATATCACCACTGTTGCGTCCCATGACTTCACATGTTGGGAAGCGCTCATTTGTATTTCTAAACAAAGCAGCTCGCTTGTAAAACTTAAATGTTTTGGGTTAACTGGTTTATTTTTGCATGGGTGGTCTCACCCTTGAAATTTATATTTTCCACGGAAAGATAATTGCAAGTAAAATATCTTGTAATACTTCAACCCTTGTAGAAGTATTTATGACCTATTTCCTGTGAAATATTGATAAAATGCATACAACAACTAACACAATGCCAGAGCTGTGAGTCCTTTGTCTAGATTTTAACCCATACAAAAATCTAGAATTTTCCGATTAGATCGCCACGGCTTTGGCTATTCTCTAAATCGAGGGCGTAGATTCCGAATCTGTAATTAGTTTTTCCGTATCTCGATTAATTTTGGTAATATGGCGAAAAATCCGACTGATTAGTCCATTTTCCGGAGGTAGAGCCAGAAATTGCGACTTTCTTCGTCATTGCTCCGAAACTAATCGAGATACGGAAAATCTAATTACAGATTCGTGATCTGCGTACCCGATTTAGTGAATAACCAAAGCCGCGTCGACCTAATCGGAAAATTGTAGATTTTTGTATGTGTTGGATACTAGAGAAAACTTTTTGGCGTTTGACGGATTCGCTCATTACCTAATATTTTCCGAACGGATAGAGATATAGAAAAAATAGATACATAAATCTAAACGTCGTCCACCGACCAATCATCGGGGAAAATTTGGATATCGAGATGTGAAAATCATAGATTTCGGACGGGAAAGAAGAATTTTCCTTCGATTCCGGGTCAGAAATATTTCTAAGTGCCGACCCAAAAAATTTTTTTCATGGTATATCGATACGGAGCTCGTGTCTAATTAAATCGAGGTCGCTGATCACGAATATGTAATTAGTTTTTCCCTAAGTGGCGTACTTTGGAAAAATTTTCACTTAAAGTGAAAAAATTGACGAAAATAGGTCAATTTTGGAACTTTCCACCGCCCAAAAAAATCGGAGTAGGGTGTTGCTGATTTTTTACGTCATATTTGGATCCTTTATCTATCGAATCATCCGAACAATAAATGTCCAGGTCGTACGCTTCGGGAATTATGATTTTTTTTCCCGATTGTCTATTTTTCGGAAAATTCTTTCCGCGATATTTCCTCGGAAAATTTTTGTAATAAATATCTGATGGTAGATTCGGAATCTACGGCCCCGAATCTATAAGAATAAGTACCCGTTACATAGTTTTGCGTCAAAAAAATTTTCTCGAAAAATGGGATTTTTTTAAGGCTAATGTATTAAAAAATTGCCAAAATTCGACCGGTCTCCGATTTCGATGCAAATTACGTCATTTACTAATTCGGGACCGTAGATTGCGAATATATGATCGGATTTTTCATTAGAGAATTTTCCGCGGAAATACTGCAAAATGAATTTTCCGAAAAACAGACCCTTGGGAAAAAAATCATAATTTCCGAATAGTACGGCCTGGACATTTTCTGTTTGGATTATTCAGTAGATAAAGGATCCATATATGAGGGCAAAAATCAACAACACCTTACTCCGATTTTTTTGGGCGGTGTGAACTTCCAAAATTGACCTATTTTCGTCCATTTTTTCACTCTATGTGAAAATTTTCCCAAAGTACGCCACTTAGGGAAAAACTAATTGCATATTCGTGATCAGCGACCTCGATTTAACTAGACACGAGCTCCGTATCGATATACCATGAAAAAAATTTTTTGGGTCGGCACTTAGAAATATTTTTGACCCGGAATCGAAGGAAAATTCTTCTTTCCCGTCCGAAATCTATGATTTTCACATCTCGATATCCACGATATTTCCCCGATGATTGGTCGGTGGATGACGTTTAGATTTATGTATCTATTTCCTCTGTATCTCTATCCGTTCGGAAAATATTAGGAAATGAGTAAATCCGTCAAACGCCAAAAAGTTTTCTCTAGTATCTAACCCAGGGGTCACCAATTAGTTTCATTGGAGGTCCGTTCACAAAATCTGTATATCTGTCGCGGGTCGTTGATAGCATTATGATGGCATAAGAATTTGACTAGCAGTTAATCTAAATCCAATATCTATAATTAGTAAATAAAACGAAAAGTTATCTGAATTTTTTTAATCAGGAATACATGTTTTCTGGAAAAATAGTCCGCAAAAAAAAGGTTCGCGATCCGCATCCGGACCGCGGTCCGCCATTTGGTGACCCCTGGTCTAGACTATTCGAAGACCCCTAGTCTGTGAAAGTCGGACCGGTTTCCATGTTACAAAACAATGAATGTGGGAGCGAGATAGCCGATAAGGGTTTTGGTTTTTTTTAATAAGTAGCAATTCTGGTTCTGATTAAAAAAAATTGGTAGTGTTGTATCATTTTGAAAAGGGCATGAAATGGACCAGATTTTGCGATTATTTGTCAATTCAGTCTGATATAATTTTTTTTCACAGCAGTCAGTCAAACTTAAGTTAACGTTTTAACTTCGGCATAAAATACAACAAGTTAGACATTTTTTGAAGGATTTTGTTCTAGTTGTCGGTGAAGTTATTACTTCATTGTTTGAAGCAACTATTCAGGATAGCCTAGGTAAAAAAAAACATGAGTTTGAAGTAATTTCTAGCAATGCTAGGCGATTAAAGACCGAAAACTGGAGATTTTTAAAAAATACAATCTCCAGTGTCACTTTCGCGTGGTATTTTTGGGACACCCTGTATGAAAAGCTTTTATAAAAAAATGGCTAGGGCTTCTCACGAGACGAGAGTAGGCGAGAGTATAGAAAATCTCGTCTCGCTCTCGCCAATTACCAAAAAATTAAGTCTCGTTTAAGTATCATTCTCGTCTCGTTATCAGTTGTCTCGTCTCGTCTCGCCTAATTCTGAATAACGATAATAAATATTATAATATATAAACGAAATGGTATACAATAATGAATAATTTTGTAAAGCTATATTTATACGCTTTTAAACAAAAATATTTGTACATGTACATATTATTTTTAATTTTAAACACTGATAATTTCAACTTTTAAATCACTCGATGACCACGAATTCAAACATAATCTCGCTTGCATCACATTATTTTTCAATGATGTACGTGTTTTTGCCATGATCATACCTGCTATGGAAAATAATCTTTCAACAGGTACGGGTGTAGCCATTAATAAATCATCGGCCATCTTGGAAAGTGTATGAAGAACTTTTTCATCACTGTCCACCACTGTAAAATATTTTGATTCCTATTTGCTCTTTCTAACAGCAAATATTCTTCAAACTCAGCTTTCCAAATTTTCGAAAGTTTTGTTGATGTTTTAAATAGGCAATCGATGTCGAAACGTTTTTTAATAGAATTAAACAATTTGGTATAGTTTTCAAAGAATACCTTCCCAGTGGGTAGATCATTGAGAGTGTTCTTGGCGTATTCCTCATAACACTTTTCGAAACATTGAATAGCTTCATTTCTTTACCAGTTTTATTATACGTAGTTCCACAGATGTATACAATAATTATTCACATCTTCACTACAAGGAGCACAAGAGTATAAATTTCTTCAGATGTTCAGATACAGACGAAATTTTCAAAGCATTGGGATTTAGGGACAATAAAAGTTGTCCGTTAAGTATTGAATTCATAATTTCATCCGTTTTTATTGTTGTGAATTCTATTTTTTCTTGAAAAATAATCTCAATTATCGCAAGGTCATGACGAATTAATAATCTTCTAAAAATTGTATATTTCTAGAACGATCGATGTATAATATAGACAAAATATATTGGTAATTATAGAGGAAACTTTTCATATTCAATTGTTCTCTGTGGGTGTTGGAAAAAGTCGAGTCGTATATAAAACTTCATACAAAAAATTTAACGAGACCAAAAACGAGACTCTCGTGTTGCCCTGTATGTGGTCTCGGTATCGCCTATAATATTTTTGAAAACGTCTCGTCTCGTCTCGTCTCGTCTCGCTTTTACGAGATGAGAACTAGACGAGACGAGAAAAATCAGTATATTTTGAGTTATAGAGGAAATAACAAACAAAATTCAGTATGGGTTTAACTCCGAAACTGTTTGACCGATTATGCCTATAAACTAATGTTCATCAGTGTGTCAAACCTAATCGTTTGAGATCATATTCAGCAAAAATTGGGCATAATGGTAGCACGCTGCTCACCGCAAAAATTAAGGGAGCTAAATATTTTAGCATGGTTAGAATAGTTCAACAAAGTCAAGCCTGGACAAGACTTCACAACTAAATAATATTTTATAGAACTCGTAATAGTGGACAAAACAATCGGAGGGGGCCTAACTAGCATCATATTACAGGAACTTGAGCGCCAAAAATGCTTATTTCTGTCCGCGATGGCCATGTCCCGAAATTGTGTACCGTATCATAATCCATAAAAAATTTAGGCCAGTCTGAAATTACGAAGCGATTTCAAAAATCAGCATTTGTTGTGATATGACTAATTGATCAGAATGCGAGTAGCATGTGAAAGATAATATCAGTTCTATCCATTCCAAGAGCCGGTTCTGTGGTGTTACCTTCGTAATAATAATGAAAGTTGACTAGATACAATTCAGTTCCCTCCTCGTGTCAAAGCCATACGATAGATTGAATTCCTCCTTGGGACGTAAAAGTATCAAAAGAAGTGAGTGAAGTTCAACAACAAAGCGAATTGCATCGAAAAAGTCTGAGGTATGTGGAAAAGCTATATATTCTATCTAGTTTAGCCACGCTGAAGGATGTTTCTTTTGTTTTCTTCCATCCCAAAATAACTCTATTCGGTATCCCGAGTTGTATCACCTACTTGAAGCCGTTGAAAATAGTAAAAAGTGAAAAAATTTTATAGAAGTAGTAGTATAAAACGGTTTATCTCTATTTCCGGCAAAACTACAAGTTCTTTAGTAAAAGTTGAACTGCTAAGTTATAGGTTATAAAAATATCTTCAACTTTTGTATTTACACTTTTTTTACATAACCTCAAAATTTATATTCACGAAATTTTGTGAAAACTTATACTTTTATGTCCCAAACACACTGTAGTTTTTATTTATTTGAAATATTCATTTTTCACCTTATTTTGACTTAATATCGAAAAAGCTCTCTAATTTTAAATCGACAATTCTCACATCAAAATTTCTGCTTTTTTGAAAAAGTCGGTGGACTTTTTGTTCGTTGAAATCTCTACTTTCTGATGGTGTAAGAAATAATATAGATAGATTACTATGGTGAATTTTCTTAGAAAATGCTACGAAATAACAGGTAGTAACGTTCAGACCCTCCTAGCCCCTTCCCCACTTCTCTATGAAATACCTTTTGATGGGCTAAAATTTTCCGAGCTCACTCAGGCATATGTTATCTCAAAATAGCAATAAATAGGTATCCACACATATAATTTAGAGAAGATTCTACAACTTTCTCAAAATATTGTAGATGTCTTATTAAAATATTAACTTTATTAAGCATTTTCTGAGAAAATTTACCATAATAATGAATATACAGGGTGAGTCTTTGACCACTGCATTAATTTTAACCAAAGATTCCTCTCATCAAATGAAACACTTTTTTCATTTACCATTTTTCCAGATTCGGCTCAGGTAAAAAGTTACAAGCGTTTAAAGATTTCACAATGTGCTAATACACTCCCGCATATTAATTATCTATGACATTGTTGGCGGACGAGAATAAGGCATGGTAACGTGGTTTACAGCTTGATTCGGGATTCCAACGCTCAGGGACGGATCCATAAAAGTAGTGAAATTTCTGGAGTTTTCCGTTTTAAAACATTCAATGAAGAATATCTCGAAAACGGTGCGTTTAAGGAGAAATGATGAAGAATAATATAATGTTCTAAAACGATGGAATATTCTTGAAATGACTCAAGAAACACTTTATATGTTTTCTTTATGCTAATTTCGTTTAGTTTTATGAATCCACGAGTCCATAACTAGAAAACCAGTAGAAGTAGAAAATAACTAATATTTGGAAAATATGTATCATAGTTATAGGAAACTTTACGCCAACATTCATTTCATTCGAAAAAAGGATGTCAAAGCTACAAAATAAAAACTGATTTTTTTTCAAAATTTCAACAGCTTGTATCTTTTTACCTGAGCTGAATTTGGAAAAATGTTAAATGAAAAAAGTGTTTCCTTTAATGAGAGGAATCTTTGGTTAAAATGAATGCAGTGGTCAAAGACTCACCCTGTATATTTTTTTACCCCACCAGAAAATAGAGATTTCAATGAACAAAAAACCCACCGACTTTTTCAATAAAGCAGATATTTTGGCGTGAGAATTTTCGATTGAAAATTAGGCTACTTTTTCGATATTAAGTCCAAATGAGGTGAAAAAATAAATTTTTTAAATCAAAAAAATTACAATGGGTTTGGTACATAAGAAAGTAAGTTTTTTCCAAATTTTGCGAAGAAAACAAAATTTTTTTCAAAAGATAAAAATAAAAATCCAAAAACTTGGTTATTTGAATGTTCCACATAAATTTTAAGTTTATGTGAAAAAGTGCAAATCCAAAAGATGTAGATCTTCTTATTACCTACAACTTTGCCATGCGACTCTCTTCCCTAGGACTTTTGCCGGAAATCGAGATAAACCACTTTTTACCCTTCAAAACTCACCCCCTTCAACTTCTTGACCTCATATCGACCGTAAATCATTTTTCCTATCATTTTTGTTATATTCTCTTGCTTTTCATCCTACTATTATTTTTTTTACAAAAATTATCGACCCTGATCTACTGAAGGTTCCTTCAAGAATTTCATGAATGGAAACTAAGTTTATTGTATTATTTTTTTTACAAAAATTATCGACCCTGATCTACTGAAGGTTCCTTCAAGAATTTCATGAATGGAAACTAAGTTCATTGTCAGACAGTGGCTTATTCACGGTGGGGGGATAAGGGGGATATATCCCACCCTAGGAAGATCCATTGTTAGGTCCAAAAGTGTGTAATTTGGTAAAAGCGAATTCTCCAATCAACGGTAAAATCCATGGGAGTTGCTGACATTAAAAAAATATTATTATTATTTTATTTGTTCCATATCCCCCCAAGACAAATGTCTGAGTACGCTACTGTTGTCAGAATTATCAATGCGTCAATTCTCAATTAATATTGGCATCTATGATTTATTTTTATAGTAAATCGGTTAAATGCCAAAGCAAAAAGTTACACAATTGTGTATTCATTCTCTTTTGAGTAGAACTTAAAAATAGTTCGATATGAAACCAAAATAGATCGTTGTAATGATCGCTCTATACTGGAGCAATCTTTCTTCAAGATATTTTCATTAAATTCATTTTCAGTATGTTACCGCAGATGCCGAAAAAATCTACAATATTTTCATGTTTTTGTCACGGAAAAATGTCTGTAATTTTCGAATTTTTTGTCGAAAATGGTCTCAAACCATTAGGTTTGACTCACTGATGTAGAATTCGAGGACAAATTCGATTCTGTCCGGCCAGGATACCTTTTGAACGGAAAGAGGTAGGTTGCGCATACGAATACGACGGTTGCGTTCGTTAATGGGCATAATCTGTGAAACGGTTTAGGGGTTATACCCATCGGAAATATTGTGTCCTCAATACCTGAAAATACCTGCAAATTTTCGCAGAATTTTGTGAGGATCTATGACTAAAAAAAATGTTTCTCTTCAAAAATTACAAGCCACAATTTTACAATCTAATTCCGGATTTAAGCTCAAACGGCTCTGTAGTTTAGCAATTATTGTGAAAATAGAGCCATAAATCTCAGCTGTTTTTTATTTTGGCATATATATTTCTATTGGGATCCATTTTTCTCGCCACAATAATTGTTAACCCTTTGAATATCTTTCTTTACAGAATGCCAGTCACCCTGTATGCAGTTTCTGATGGACCACCATCCTTGGCGGTTCGTCAACTGCTGAAGGCTTTGAATTTGGAGCACAATCTAGTGAACGTTGATTTTGGTGTTGGTGAACACATGACCGAAAATTTTGCGAAGGTAAATATTTCAGAACAAATTGACAAGAATTCGAATAGTAGAAAATATATTCGAATAGTCGATAAGATCGACAAAAATGCGAAGAGAAACATCTTATAAAATTTTCAATGGATTTCTTTATTTCTTCAATAGTTTTTCTTATAAAAATTGCTATCTTAGTGGCCGTAAATTCTTAAATGGGTCAATATTTTATACCGTGCTCTCTTATAATTTTCCTAATAAGCAGGTGTACAGGGAATATTCTAATGAGCAATCCCCACCCCTCGTTGAAAGAAGTAAGAGTCGAACTATCATTATTGCTTCTGACTTTCCCAATAGCCATTGCAAGTGGTGAAAGAAACCTGTCTATATTAAAAGAAAAATTTTTTTTTCTGTGATCCACCATGAAACAAAACAGATTATCTGGATTGGCTACCATTTCAATAGAACATAAGTTTTGCCACAGCATAAATAAATTTATCAGAAATTAAATCAACACGTTCAGATCTTTCTGCCGATAGGTTCTCGAATTGGCTTCGTATAATGTGTACAATTATGCACAGGGTTCAGAAATAAAATTCCATTTCAAGAACTTATTGACGGAACGCTCTGAAGTTGTTGATTTAATAACAACAGTATCAGCCATTTTCCTCTCCCAAACTCTGAAAAATAACTATAAAATAAAAACCCAGATTCACTTATGGTCAATAACAACAGAGTTTTGGACAAAAAACCCAGAAAAAACATTGAATAACTAGTTAGAGTTGAGTGTTTCCAGATAAATGTTTTGAAATGATATAGGCATCTTCAAAAATAATTAACTCCTTTTATGTATTACATTATTATCTACTGCAATCATTCTATGTGCATTAAATAAAAAGAATCATCTCATCTGTATTCTCTAAACTACCAAACTTCATAGGATTACCCGCTGGGCTAATTTGTCCATAGGGAACCAACATACATGCACACATCGATTTTTATATATTGAGATGTGGTATCATTGTAAAAGGTACTAGATCCTTCTACACTGGGGCATTAAAATACAAAGACTCTTCAATTTTGGAATAAGATCTTTTTATTTACTTACTTTGGGACGGAACCTTGTAAATCTGGAATTCATATTCTTCTACATCTGTTTCTGTTCATACAACAATATGTTAATCCATTTTCCTCATATATTATATATGCAATGCATATACATTTTCAATCGATCTAAAAATGTTTTGTTCACAGAAAAATCCCCAGAAGGAGATACCAGTTCTAGATGACGATGGATTTCTGCTAGGTGAAAGGTACGTAGGCTCCACTTCTCGAATTATCCCGATAATTATCTCTGCGATTCTTGAAAGGAGTTGCTATAGGCGGAATTTTCATTCAATTCCAGGCTAAGATGACTCACACGACCTTGGCAACTGATATGAATAATGGAATCATTCGTTCGATAACAATTATTGTTCATATCAAAGTCAAATTCGAGAGCAAATCCATATCCATCGAATGATCTTTATATGATCTATGATTGTATCAATGATAGAAAATTCACTGCAGGGTAGATTTCATAGATAGACACTGAAGACCACCAAAACTTGCATATCAGTCGTACATCTGTAATATTTCCTCTGAGAAATGGCTTCACAGAAATTTTTACTCTAATTGATGATGGACAGTTTGAATCCTGATAGATAAAGGTTGCACCATCATTTTCTCCTCTGGGGGTTTTATCGGGGGGTTATATAGTGGATTATATGAGTGGCGTATTTTAATCAAAGCTCTCAGACTGCTACGTTCTGCCACGAAGTTCGATTTAGTTCCTGGTAGATTTTCTGCTGTTGGTGTCTATATTCTATGATAGGTTTGTATATAGTCTTGTATATTCTGGAAGTTGTTCTAAGGTTAAATTTATTGTACCTTTTGCCAATATACATCAATCAAATATTTGCACAAGCTTAAGAAAGCGAGAACTACAATACCTTCAGTATTTATTTATCGCAAACTACTTCAAAGTGTCGTTCTATAAAAAAATGTACCTACTATAAGTTTCAATAAAAATAAAGTAAAGTATTCAAATTAATATCTTGTATATTCGATGATGATATTAACAAATAGTATATCTTTGTATTTCCAGTAACGCCATTCTTCAATACCTCGCAGACAAATATGCCAAAAACGATCAGCTATACCCTAAAGATCTGAAGAAGAGAGCTTTGGTCAACCACAGGCTTTGCTTCAACCTGTCATCTTACTACAGATACATTTCAGAATATGTTGTGAGTATTTGCAAGTTCTTAAGCCCTTACGTGACGTCAGGAGCTTTATCGAGCTGGTTTATTGAGTTATTAATTAATTTCACTGATTATGACACCGTACAATGCTGCAGCTTATGGTTGTTGGAGATCCATTGTATGAAATAAACAACATTCCTCAAGGGCACATTCTGGAAATTTTTTAATTGAATAAGGTTATTCATTCGAAGAACATCACTTTCCGATGTAAATCAATGGATTTGTCGAAATCAGAGTTATAAATCTGTCGATTACAAATCGATTGAGGATAAAATAGTGTATTCTAAAACAAGCTGCAGAATGAGCTGATATTTAAACACGAATGCGAAATTCGAAAACGAGCGACGAAGGAGCGAGTTTTGTACGCATGAGTGTTGGAATTGCCTTCTGCAACGAGTATTAGACGATTTTGTCTCTATTTCAGGCAAGTTTTGTAAAATACTGATGAAATTTAATGAAAAATTAGGATTATACATCCCAGTGACTTTTGTATTGTATCTTGGCAGTTGGTGTGACTGTTACGAAAGTTGACAGATCATGGAATTTGAATTGTACGTAGAGCATGGAGATCAGATTGAACAGTTTCCAAAAGCATGAATGATTCAAAATTAGCAAGAAGGAAATCTGTAGTACCCTATTTTTTTATGAAAATAAAACCTTTCCTCACAACAATTATTTCACCTTATCCAGATTATCTTATATTGACAATAATTGACGTGTGTTGAAATTTGATAGGATTGAATGTCAGTGCTGACTACCACAAAACGAAAAATATAACTAGAAACAATGCGGGAATGAGTTCATTCCAGCACTGTTTTTAGTGCTGGAATGAACTCATTACGATACTGAAATAGAGAAACAATTTTCCGGGTTTTTTTTTTGACGTTTTTGGGTGACCACTGATTTGAGCATCGTAGTCAGATGGCTTAGACAATTTTTGGACCAAAATTCTAAAAACTCAGACATTTGGGCTAACTGATTGGACTTTGTTACCCACAAGAACGCAAAAATATTTGAATTGGAGATAATTTTCCAACTTTTCAGATGGCCCCAATATTTTTCGACTACGAGAGGACACCTCTAGGACTCAAGAAGGTTCATATTGTTCTCGATAATCTCAACACCTACCTTCAGAGAACTGGGACAAAGTACGCTGCGGACGGTGAGTTCAAATTATTAATAAATTCCAATCCTTGAAACTTTTCCGAGATTGGAATTTCTTGTAAAAGGGCAACCATTCTAGAGCTATTTATAGCCAACTTCCTGTAAAAGACTTCAGAGCAAGTGATCAAAGGCATTCAGCAACTGAAGTATTAAAAATTATCGGTTCTTAACACATTGACCATTGATGGTGCTCATTTTCTCTAGGGGCTATTGAAACAAGTAACTGTGGAAACTATCCATCTATGCTGACATATTTTGTGTAGAAAACAAAGGTGATCCATCGCAGATGAGTGGGACAAATTCCAGATTTCAAATGCCTAAGATTAACCATCCTAGAAGTGCCCTCATTGGTGATCACATCCGAAATTTCGGATTTATTCTCACTCTATACAAAACTACATATGATTGTATTGTTGTAACCTATCAGGGAGGTTTTAAGATCAAAACCCCAATCAATGTTGACAGATGAAGGAACCTCCAATTTTCCTTCTATCTGGTCGTTTAAATACAATTACGAAACTGCACTATCTTAAGATTACATTTGTAATGGGATTTCCAATAAGAGGTGTTATTTTGAATAGCCCGCTATTTCGGTAGATGTCACTTTTAAAGCTGCCATTTTTTAACATTTGACAAGTAGAAACTACGCCATTAATAAAAATGGAACGATACACTCTTCAAGAACGCATTGAAATTATTAATATTCACTATAAAAATGGTGAAAATTTGGCAGAGACGGTTCGTAAATCTCGAACATTTTTGGGTCGTCGTGAAGCACCTTGTCGGAACGCAATAAAGAAATTGGTGGATAAATTCGAGCTGTTAGGACAAGTTAGTTATATGAAGAATAAAACCCGTGCACGTCGCTCAAGAACAGCCGAGAATATTGCTGCTGTAGCCGAAAGTGTTGAAGAAAAGCCCGGTTTGTCTATTCCTCGTCGTTCTTTGGAATTAGGCATTCCACAAACGTCATTACACCGTATTTTGCATAAAGATTTGGGTCTTAAGGCTTATAAAGTTCAGTTAACACAAGAACTCAAGCCAGCCGATCATCAACAACGTCGTATCTTTGCTGATTGGGTCGTTGAAATGCATGAAAATGATCCGGAATTCCATCGGAAAATCATCTTGAGTGATGAGGGCCATTTCCACCTCGGTGGCTTCGTCAACAAGCAAAATTGTCGCATCTGGGGCTCGGGAAACCCAAGAGTTATTGTTGAATAACCTCTCTATCCTCAACGTGTGACTGTTTGGTGCGGTTTATGGTCCGGCGGAGTCATTGGACCTTACTTTTTCGAAAATGAGGCTGGAGCAACAGTTACGGTGAATGGATTGCGCTATCGAGAGATGATTAATTATTTTTTATGGCCGGAATTGGATGGTATTGATCTGGACAACGTTTACTTTCAACAAGACGGCGCTACGTGCCACACAAGCAACGAAACTATTGATCTTTTGCGGGAAAAGTTTCCGGGCCGTGTTATCTCTCGAAGAGGTGATCATAATTGGCCACCGAGATCTTGTGATTTAACATCTTGTGACTTCTTCCTTTGGGGCCTCGTGAAAGAGAAGGTGTACACCAATAGCCCAGCGTCGATTCAAGACCTCAAAGATGGAATTCGTGAGGCTATCGAGGACATAGGGCAGCCACTTTGCGATTTGGTTATGGAAAATTTCATTAAGGATATGGTCCTGTAAGCGTGGTCGTGGTGGTCATTTGCCTGATGTCATTTTCCACTATTAACGGCATAGCTTCTTCTTTATAATGAATTAAACATCCGATCATTTATATTGAAAAATGGCATTTTTCTTTGAATACCAAAATAACACCTCTTATTGGAAAACCCTTTATAATTACTTCGTGCTTTTTATCAAAGTATTGGTAACAAGAAAATACAGTGCGTTCACATATTTTACCATTTTAGATTACTAACCTGCACCAGTGGATTCTCAAAATAGAAACAACAAAAACTCTTCACCTGATAAATAAATCAGAGCATGAAACATAATTACCCTGGTAAAACAATCAGAGCACCCAGCACTTTTTCGCTCTTCTTCCTCGGAACTGAGTGCTTATCAATTTGCCCAAATGTTTATAATTTTCGAGTTTTTGGATGAAAATGTCTTAAACGATTTGGTTCGACTCACCGTCGAAGTTAGAGAATTGATTTGCAGGGTAGGTTAGGAGCATAAATATCTCGAACGAGTTCGTTGAGGGGCAAAATCCACCATGCAGTTTCGGAATCATGGTGGTTTTTAGTCAAAACATTTTTTATGAATATTTCCGGAACCGATTACTCGATCTATCTGAAATTTAGTATCAAATTTTAGAATCATTACCTCTATACGCATGCGAAATTTTCTATTGACCGGATTGCCATAAACTGTAAACTGTAAAAAAATTTTGGAAAATTTTTAAATTTTGTTTCTACAATAACTTTCCAACAGAATTAGCTAGGCAGTTTAAATTTTCAGAGTAGGTTTGGGACATAAATATCACGGTTATGTTCGTTATTGGGCAAAATCGGCCTGATGGTTTCAGAGTAACGAAAAAAAATTTTTTTTTACATTACATATTTCAAATTCAGTTTTTTTATGAAGCAGTTTCACCATAAAAATATATTGATATTATTTTCAACTCTAACAAGCTAAGACTTTCGGAGGTATGATTTCATTAATACATCGTACTTCTATGTTTTCACAGAATGCTATAATTATTCTATCTATGAATTATTGTATGATCTGTGTTCATACTCGTACATGTCATCTCGTTTTCCTATAAAAGAGTCACATTCATTTCAGCTATCGTAGAATTATGAGGATTATAATATGATATTACACTTTTTGGTGATATTTTGATGCCCGGGAATAATCCATATGATGATGGAAATATATACTTCGGTAAGTTAATCAAATTGGGTTCAGAATAGCTCCAGTAAAAAGAAAACTGAGATATTGGCGCTAAGTTTCAATTGATACAATATAATTATAAGAGTGGATTTGAGGAATGAATATCTCGGGTAAGTTAGTAGTTTTTGGCGCGCTTGTTGTTGGCAGAAATAAAAGTTAAAAATAACGGATATTTGGGTAAAAAAAAAAGCATAGCACCGTGCAATGAGCACGTGATTATTATGTAGAGTTGACAAAACTTACTCATGCTTTCGCCTATGGGCAGGCCGTATACATTGTTTGTTCTTCCTGCAAAGATATCCGTAACCGGTGAATCAACAAGAAACCGGAAGGACTTCAAGGTTGTCAATTTTCATTAGAAAGTTTCAAGGGAACCGGAGTGTAAACACAGTTCTAAAGGGGATGTAACCACTCGAACGATCGAAAAATTCTACCACATAAAACTTTCACGCAAAGTCAGCATCGGCTCGAAACTCAATACAAAGAGGGATGATTACTTGAACGGTATCATGGATAAATGTCTCAAAAACATGTTTTTCTTGGATCGTGAGAAAAGTGACACTATTTTGACCTGTTTTCTATGCCCAACGCTCAACATTCCAGAATAGTGGGCAGTTGCTAAGCAATTAGAAAATAACAGTGCGGTAATATTCTTACCGCACTGCCGTAGCGTGCGGTAATGTTACAAATAGATTATTACAATAAAATGAAACAAAGTATGGTTTTAATTTTTATATTGATATAGTATATTGTATAATTAGTCGGAAAAGCATAATATTCCCAAACGACTGTGATAATTACCAGACGAGGAGCGTAGCGACGAGTCTGGTAACACAGGAGTTTGGGAATATGCTTTTCCCACGAATTATACATACCTTTTTCTTCGATCGTTGATTTACATTTAAGAAATGAATTCAAAAATATTTTATTCAAGATGTAATCGAGTAAGTTTGAATAGGTTTCTCTATGTTCATATTGAAATATAGAAGTGGTAACCATGGAAATTACTTTGTTATGACAAAAGTACAATAATTTTCAAGCTGGATTTGTTTGATTCGTTATATTTTATTAGGAATTAAAAAATAATTAATAAATATGAACACTGATAGTGATTGATTGTTGACTTGCACGCCTCCTGAACTAGTAGAAGCCGCGAACGCGGCTTCACTTAATTTACTTCCGGCGAAATCCAGAGAGAAGTATGAAGCGTACCAACGCTTCATGGATTTTGCAGAAAAAACAACAGTGTGTCCTTTCCTGAGAATGTACTGATAGCTGAATTGCTGCTCTGTGGATAACTCTGAACTATTGGTCTCTGCTAGTCCTTTCATCTGATATACTAGTAGACTGCTTTCAAAGCATTATTCTCTTTATACACATATATATAGAAGATAAAATACAGGTCCTTGTGCATATACATACATACATTTTACCAAGTGGAAGCTAACACTTTCTCACAAATATTCAGGATATTAATTTCCCCCAACTTTAAAAGTTATTTTTTTTCACAGACAACATCACCATCGCAGACTTTCAGTTGGTGTCAGCCACCATGTGTTTAGAAGCCATAAATTTCGATTTTTCCAAGTACGAACTTGTGGATAAATGGTACAAAACCTATAAGAAGGAGTACCCTGAATTATGGAACATTGTTGACGGAGGAATGAGGGAGATCAGTGAATTCGAAAAGAACCCCCCTGATCTAAGTCACATGACCCATCCAATTCATCCAGTAAGAAAAAACAAGTGAAAACCTGCTGGAAAAATGTATGAGCTACTGAGTTGTTATGAGGAAAAACAATTTTGAGTTACAAAATTTCTCTGTCCAGATATTTATATAGTTTTTAAATGAAGTTTAAGGTCGATTAAATTCTATGTCTAAGGAAAACCGTGTTTGTTTTGATTCATTAAGAATTGCTCCTGCGAAAACTTGAATCTTCGTGTCCTGTATTGGACACTCTTAATTCGAATTTACCATGGTAAATTCGAATTCACCACACCTCTTTATGTCGATATTCTGCCGGTAGTTACCAAGCTTCAATTTGATCGAGACTATATTTTTTTGAGTTATCGAGGAAATAATATTCCTGGTGGGTATAACTCCGAAACCGTTGGACCGATTATGCCCAAAAGCTTATCTCTCACATTCAGATGCGCAACCTACCCTGAAAATTGCAAGTCCCTATCTCCTTTCGTTCGAGAGTTATCGAGGCAACGTTCACCCATCCAGCTACTGAACTCACACAGAGCTGCTCGGATCTCCAAGAATATAGATCCGATCGTGTTCAAACTTAGAACTTGGTAGTAGGTTCTGAAGGCTCTCGCAAATTTTCATCCAATTCGGATGAATAGTTTCTGATATATAAAACTTTTTTCAATTTTTAAAATTTTAAAATTTTTCTATTGATACGATCCTCATGAAATAAAAAAATTTTGCGTTGATATTATACAACTAATAACCATGTTTGAATTAGATAGGTTTTGTATTTTTCGAGTTATTGAGGAAATATCAACCAAATTTCAGATGGGTATAACTCCAAAACCTTTTGGCCGATTATGCTTGTAAACAAACTCAGATGTCGCATTCAGATACACAACGTAACCTGAAAACTTCAGGTCGCTATCTCTTTCCGCTCTCAGATTCTCGTAACACAAATAATATTTTTTAATAATTTTTTTAAAATTTTCTGGTGATACGATTTCCACAAAATTTCCCAAACGTCCTTAGGTTTGTATTCTACAACTACTCACCAAGTTTCAATTCGATCGGATTTGTATTGGTTGAAACAAAATTATTACTCGGAAACCATTGGGCTGATTATGCCCTTTATCGAACTTGCCGTCGCATTGGGATGCGCCACCTATCCTGAAAATTTCAAGTCGCTATCTCTTCCCGTTCTCAAGTTATGGTGGCAACGGATGGCCGGCCGACCGGACAGAATCAAATTTGACCATGAATTCTTCATCAGGGAGTCGAACCTAATCGTTTGATATCATTTTCAGCAAAAATTCGAAAATTACAGACAATTGGGAGAAATGATAACGCGATGTTCCACAGAACATGAGCGCAAAAATGGCGCGCTTGTTATTTCCGAATTTCAAGCAAAATACTGGAACATTTTTTCTAGTGATTTGATCCTCACAAAATTTTGTATAAATCTTCGTATCGACATTCTTCAACTAACCACGGAGTTTAAATTCGATCAACTCAGTATTTTAAGAGTTCTTGAGAAACGAAATTTTCTCATTTTTATTTGTTTCTTTTGTTCCTAGTCATCCGATCAGTTCAAAACTTCACATACTAATAGAGGTCATAATTCTACAACTCGAAGCTAAATTTCAGTTAGATCAAACGAGCAGTTTCGGAAATATTTAGTAAAAACACTTCTAATGAAAATGGCCATAACTGCGAAACCACTAGGCGGATTTTGCCCATTGACGAGATATTTATGCCCCAAATCTTCCCTGTAAATTTCAACTCTCTAACTCATTTCTTCCGAGAGTTAGTCGGTGAATCGAATTCAATCGTTTGAGAACATTTTCGGCCAAAAATTCGAAATTTACAGACATTTGGGCAAAATGATAACACACTGTTTCTGATGCAACAATCTAGTAAAAACCACACGAACACATTCGGCACCAGATAGTAATGTTTAGTCGGTGACTCAACCCAACAAACACAAGATACGCCCCAAAACACCTCGATCGCACCTCCCAGCTATCCATCGCACCTGGATTTCCATCTTTGCCCAAGGATATCAGATCATCCAAACATCGTAGGGACCTGTCAGTCGCTGATGTCGAGGACGGACGTAATCAGCACTAATGTGAAAAAAATATTTGAAACCCGTTATCTGTAGATAAGGTAGAGTTGGCAAGTTGGAGGACAGTTGTGCTTAATCTAGCGAATAAAACGGTGCTGAAAAAATATGAACATTGTTAAAGTGTCGGTGGAGAGCCCGGACGGCAAGCAGAACATACTGTACGACTACGAAAAGGATGTGCCACACGAGGAGAATGTAATACGTCTGCTCGACAAGTTCGAGATGGTACGTAATTGGTCTGAAAACCAGAGTAGGAACGCGTTTTAACCAAATTCGTTATTTCTAATTGTCTCAAATAGGGAATCCAATCCCGCAAATGCCCGACTCCATATTAAAATTCCGTATTCGATAATGAAAGCGCAAACGTCCCAGAAAAAGAAAAAGTACTTTTTCGTCTGTTGTGGTCACTATGAATCCGGCATGATACGGTTCAATACAAACATTAGTGTCTGTAAGAATAACTGTCAGTCGCTGTGATCACTATGAATATGGCTTGATACAGTTCAATACTAACATAAGTGTATATTAGAATAATTGTCATTTGCTATTGTGAAATTATTTAAGAGGTACAAAATTCATAAAAGTATGTAGAGGTCGACGAAGAAATGAAATATGCACCTTGGTGAAAAACTGTCTATTGCCTCGCCTGCTGCTATCCTCGGCTCCTCCTCGGATAGCAATTTGCAGGCCTGACAATAATAGGCGGTCTTTGGTTATTGGTACATAAAAAACCTCATATGCTACTACTTAAGTATGTTTTTAATTGCATAAGACCTTTTTGCGCGTGAAGAATTCGAGGTCAAATTTGATTCTGTCCGACCGGCCTTGGCCACGATAACTTGAGAACGGAAAGAGCTAGCGAATTGTTATTTTCAGGGTAGGTGGCGCATCCCAATGAGACGGACAAGTTCTTTAATGGGCATAATCGGCACAATGGTTTCCCAGTAACAATTTCGATTTCAACCAATACAAATCCGGTCGAATTGCAATTTGGTGAATAGTTGTAGAATATAAACCTAAGCACGTTTGTGAAATTTCGTGAGAATCGTATTACTAGAAAATTTAAAACAAATTATTAAGAAGTATTTTTTATGTCACGATAAACTGAGAATGGGAAGAGATCGGCCAAACGGTTTTAGAGTTCTGAAATTTGGATATTATTTCCTCGATAACTCGAAAAATACAAAACCGATTCAATTCAAACATGGCGATTAGTTGTACAATGCCAACGCAAAAATTCTTGCAAAATTTCGTGAGGATCGTATGAGTAGAAAATTTTTGAGAAATCATTGAAAATTATTGAAAAAAAATCTAAATATCAATAACTATTCGTCCGACATCGCTGAAATTTTGCGAGAGCCTTCAGAACCGAACTCTACTGCCAAGTTCCAAGTTTGAACACGATCGGATACATATTGTTGGAGATTCGAGCAGCCTTGTGTGAGTTCAGTAGATGGATGGATGACCGTTGCCTCGATAACTTTTGAACGAAACGAGATAGGGACTTGCAATTTTCAGGGTATGTTGCGTATCTGAATGGGAGAGTTAACTTCGTTTACGCGCATAATCGGTCCAACTGTTTCGGAGTTATATCCAACTGGAATATTATTTCCTCTATATCTCAAAAAATATAGACACGATCGAATTGAAGCTTGGTAACTAGATGTAGAATACCTGTATTTTACAGCGGATCCGCGGGATTGATAACTTTCATCCCTAGTCTCAAAGGATTCGACTTACCAATGAAATAACTGTGGTCAAATCAAATTCTGATCATCCAGTCGTAAACACTTTTGAAATGAGAAACTTAGACCTTGATTTGTCGAGTTTTGATTGTGCAAAATCCGCAGATAAATCCATTCGAAATTCTTATTTCCCAACATTTCCAAAACTGCATGTCCGATTTAGTTAGAATTTGGAATTTAGGCGTAGAGCAACGATTCTACAGTTATTGTAGAATTTCGGGAGGACCGTATAAGTACACGATAAAATGAGTTATTGGAAACATCAACTTCATAGCTTATCCACGTGAAAATAGATGCAAGTTTTCCAGATTCCACATTGAATTAGAACGCCACTAAATCATTGAGGGACATCAAGAAACCTTCTGTGTATTTTAGGAGCAAGAAATGTAAAGATACGAGTAGAAAGAGAAAATATGAAATGTTCGGGTAGGTAGTTTAAATTTTTTTCATAGTGAGGTGGGAAGTCTTCCTTTAAATAATTCGAATTGATTGTGTGTGCATCTAACATATCATTGAGATTATATGGTGTTTACTGGATATCCAAGTTAATAGTCTATACCCATTCCAAAAATAAGTTATTCGTCAGTCCAGGAATTTCATCACATCTCAAAAAATTGGTTCAAGCCCTGTGGACAGGAGCTTTCAGGCGCTCTTGTTCAAACAGACAAATTATATCTCCGAAAGTATTGGTTTCTCAGGGGAATTATATCAATGTATTCTTATGATGGAACTGCATCATAAAGGAAATTCAATTCAAATAATAGTTTATTTATCAAGATTAAATGAGCTTTCTGAGAATGAGAACTGCACCATGGAAGAAATCAAATTAAAATAGCTGAACTGAATTTGACTCTCTCTTATAGAACAGGATGACATGTATAAGTATGAACACAGATCATATAATGAAGCTTAGATAGAATAATTATAGCATTCTGTGAAAACATAGAAGTACGATTCATTATTGAAATTTAGAAAAATCATATCTCCGATAGTATTAGCTTGTTGGAGTTAAAAATGATATCAATGGATTTTTATGGTAAAACTGCATCTTAAATAGAAATTGAATTTTAAATTTGTTTCTCAAAAAAAAATTTTTTTTTTTCGTTACTCCGAAACCATCTGGCCTATTTCGCCCAATAACGAACTTAAACGAGATATTCATCTCCCTAACCTACTCTGAAAATTGCAACTACCTAGCTCATTCCGTTCGAGAGTTATTGTAGAAAAACTTTTTTTTAATTTTCAAAATTTTTTTTTGGCACTTACTGGTAACCTGGTCAATACAAAACTTCACATGCGTATAAAGGTCATGATTCTACAATTTCGATTGAGACCATTTTCAGTCAAAAATTCGAAAATTACAGACATTTGGGCAAATTGATAAGCACTCTGTTCCGAGGAACTAGAGCGCCTAAAAAACAAGTTTCGTATGACAATTGCCCAAAACTGGTTTAATGTACCTACAAATAGTAGATATTCCATAAAACATGTATGAAAGAAGAGAAGTAATAATGAAAAATTACCTTGTAACCAATCAAAAATTTCCTGATCTACGTTCACCAAATTTTCTCCTCTCTCGAACTACAGAATTATGCTTTCAATATTTACGTAATATTTTCAAACATTTTTGGGTGAGGTCCCCGTTGCATCGCCTAAATACGAGTATTTCAACACCAACATAATATTTTTGAAGTTATAATATTCCCTTCCGTCAGTCCCTTCATTAAGTGAGAGAACTAAGCATGATGAAAAGCAGTCTCACTTCTCTCAGATCTCTTACTTCATGTTCCGTTCCGAAATGTAAGACTTTTCTGAGAAAAACTAATTTCGGAACAAACAACTGAGATTTTTCTCACTTCGCTCACATTTCGGAATACACTTTATTCTCATAATTCTTCGATTGCTGAAAGAAATTAGACAATGTCATGTCTCAGGAAAATAAGTTGACATTATGACAATTCATACATAGAATAATTATATCATTCTGTGAAAACGTAGAATTACGATTTATTATTGAAATTTTGAAAAATCATATCTCCGAAAGCATTAGCTTGTTAGAGTTAAAAATGTTATCATTGGATTCTTATGGTAGAATTGCTTATTGAAAAAAATTAATTTGGAATTTAATATGTAAAAAAAAATAATAACGAACCTAGCCGAGATATTTGTCTCCCAAACCTACTCTGAAAATTTCAACTGTCTTACTGTCTAGCTCATTCCGTTCGGAAGTTATCGTGCCTACGGCCAGCCGGCCGGACCGGCCAGACAGAATGAATTTCGACCACGAGTTCTTGATCAGTGAGTCGAACCAAATCGTTTAAGACTATTTTCATCGAAAAATTCGAAAATTACAGACATTTGGGCAAATTGATAAGCACTCAGTTTCGAGGAACTAGAGCGCCAATGAGTGTGAATCATATACAATTTTTCATTTGATTTAATCCAAAGGACTTATATTCGAAAGTAATGAACTAAGTAAGAAATTAAATCGTCATTCCCACATTTATCCGCTTCAGAATCGATTACTCCTCGTATCTTCATACCGATACTGCCCCCCCCCCCTCTGATTACAATCAGTTCCGAAATCTATCAACGCAAACTTATGCCATCCTCCGTCAACAAACCCTAACTCGAGGAAGCGACAAATTGAAAATCTATCGGAGTCGCGAGACAAAAGACCCATTCACGAGCCATTATGTCCCGGCAAAAATCCCGTTTTCATCGCGATCCTAACAGGAGATAGACGCGGGAATTGGTTTCTGGATCGGAATTCGGGCTTGAAAAATTGATATCCCATTACAGGACGTTCAAAACGGTGTTGAAGGAAATCTTAGATTCCGATGGCATTTTAACCAGGGGTGGCTGGTGAGAGAGGGCTGCGGGGCGCCACCCTCCCTAGAAAAATGATGTACATACATAAGCAATTGATTTGATTATTTAATATTCCTAATTTTGTCTTCAAACTGGATTCAATTAAAATGTATACATTTTTACCTGGTCACCATCTATATTTCACAATAATAGCATTTGCGTTAAGCCTGCCCATAAACAAGGTATACTATGACCGACAAGCGTTCGCACTCTGCACTATGTTGGGCGGAATCTCGAAAGCCCAAAGCGTAAATGCTGGTTACCATGGATACGGCTAACGTGACCAATCAGAGATCAGGTTGGTCCGCTAGTTCCACGTAGTTTTCAATGACAATTTGGTCGCGGAAATAGGAGCCCAGAGAGGAATAAACCGAATAAATAATAGTGCCAATTGTTCCGAGTTATAAAGTTGCGTCGAGGATTTAAGGACTGACAATGAGGGTGTGTTAACTAACAAAATTAAACTTTAGTTCTTTGAGTTTGGTGGACGAGGTAAATATTAAAAACAATTGAACCTATATGCTCGTATTGAATTTAAGTCAAGTGTAACCCAGCTATAAGAATAGGGCGGGGTTTACGCGGAAGTTTGACACAAATGTTTACGGATGTGCGGATGTGAAGAAAGAATGCGTTATTTTGTCTCGTTTGCTTACTGTTTGGTGGAGACGATAACTAGGCAAAAGAAGGTGTACGTGATTTGAAATATCTGGATCAATAGATAAAAAAACACGAAAAATCGGCTGAACATATTATCGTTCTCATGTTTAGCCACTTTTTCATGTTTTTTTATCTTTTATATTATTGTAAGCTTCCAACTATTGGACACAACTAATATCGCTTTTGGATTAAGTAGTGCATAATATGTCGAAAACATTCGTAATAACAACGAATTGGTATCAAAAAACCGTTACGTCCTGTCAATAATTATCGATAATCTGAGAGTTGTGTGGCAAATGCAATCTTGCACTACGTGATCATAATTCCTTGGAAGACTCGATTAATCACACGAAAACGAGAACGTGTCCGGTTGCTTACGTACTTTAAATGAACACAGATGCGGAGCTCGTTTTGAGGGAGTAAATGAAGATATTTTGATAATATGTTTTCGTGATGTATGTAGGGTGTTCAAAAGCACCATTTAAAATGTGATTCCTATATACAGAGTGCTCGAAAACAAAGACATAGACCAAAGTTACATTTTTTTAAATTCAATACCCTATATTTGACCTCGAAAATGCAATGGCAAGCTCTAATTATGATGAGTTTCTTCAGATCACTTTCTACCTTAGATGCACCATTTAAGAGAAAATGGCGAAAATTTGAAAATATGGAGTTTTTTTAAATATTAATTAATGAAGAAACCGGTTACGCCAACGATACAGACAGCATTTTTTCAAGCAGACATATTGGCTACTCCTATACAGAAAAAAAAGATTATTATTATTAATTATTATTAGTGATCATAATTAATTTTCAAACATCAACTACAAATAATGGTCAAAAACTTTCTTATTTCAAATGGAACACCCGGTATTTCTATGTCTCGTTGAACGTAGAAATTAATTTCGACTATCTAATCGACTATCATAAGGTTTTCCTACTCCTAAACCTGATAGTTTCTCAGCAATTTTCGACCATTATTAATTTGTAGTATCTGGCACGTCCACCCCTGCCTATCCATCTAAGCGAAAAATTATGATTACAATGTAATTGCCGCTTCAAGACTACACCACCCTGGTGAAACCACATTAGTTGCCTTTGGTCCAAAGGATGGACGTACACAACATCATGCATTGTGTACTTGAGAAATTTCAGATGAACAACGACTGTGTATCGTTTTGGTAAAACAACAGGTTCTAGAACTTTGTCTCCAAGAATACCCATCCAAATGTTGCAGATTACTTTCCGAATAAAATTTTTTATCACTTTACACTTCCTATCTATCCATTTCCTAATGGAACATGACGTGTTAACCATATTGATAAGGGATTCAACTCAACTATGATAAAATTACCGCAAATTATTTCGCTATCGTATTCACTATTTGTGACTAATTTCTGGCATTTCGATCTTTTTTCTTCAACCTTTGAATAGAAAATGTTGGAGATCATATCAGAATCACACCATGACGAAAACTTTTTTTTATTTGGCTTTAAAGATAACCAGTATCCAAACTCTCTAATTTTTTTATGTACAATTTCGTTGTGTTCAAGAATTAAAGAATATAGTATACAGGGTGTCCCAAGTTCGAGTGCCTATTAGACGTTTCTTGAGAACTGTACATATTTGAAATCTGAAAATTGGTATTATGATATTGTTTGAAATTCTCTACAGAGCTTAAATATTTTCTTAGCCCAAGCACTCCCGGTTATACAGGGATTGAAAATAAATTTGATGAAACATTTTGTTTTTCAATTTTTGCATTCCTGGTATGATCAAGTATTCAATGCTGAATATATTTCTGCTAAAACCATTGTTTTCATTCAAATAGTTCTCAAAATATCGCAAAAAAACGGAAAAAAAGTCAAATATGTTTAGTCAGTATTATGTGCATTATTCTTATTTTAAACATCCTGAGCGTGAACCGTTTTTACAACATCGAAGAGGAAGACTGTGGAAAGGTCATGCATTTTTTTTAGAATTTTAGTAGCTGACGGGGAGGCACAATAGACCTTAAGGTCACAGTGCATCGTTACTCCCTACAACAATATACAATATGCAAGGGTCTTTCGGAAATTTAAAAATTGACACATAACCATTTTTTTTCTTTAAGCCCACAAAAACAAACGCCTACGGGTTGAAGCTGGTACACACGAACAATGGTGAGCTGCTGGACCTCTACGTAACAGACGAGAACTGTGACGATATCAAAAATGGATACTTCCTGAAAATCGTCTATGCGTTGTCACACCAAGTCAACACCATATTTCTGGTGTTGGAAAAGGGGGATCGCAAAACATGTTTCGAAATTATATCGCATCTTTACCAGGACCAAGGTTTCATAAAAGAGTTAGGTACTAGATTAACGTTATGTTTTAATGGATTGTTAAACCTTTAGTTTTCAGTTAAACAAGAGAAGCACCTAGTTCTTCTCAATTTCTTCATTCGCCAGTACGATTTGACCAATGACGAAGCTCGGGTCTGTCTCCTCACCATAATACACCTCTTCAGGATGGGATATATTGAAACGGTTGACGAATTTTTTTTGGAGAAACTCATGAGCATACTGAAGTTAGACGCTGAGATCTACACTGATCAAATCAAATACTCGATATCGTTGCTCCAGAAGATAATGAGTTCTAAGAACCCCAATATGAAGGAATGGAAGGAAATGGTAAGACTAATTGTATGAGGTGTGTTAATTAGATCATGATTGCGAATTAATCTAGTGTATCTCTAAAATAATTATTTCGGTAGTTATACAGCGCGAGATATGAGCCTTCAAGTCATCGTTACAGTGCTGGATAACCCTTGAAGCCATTCTCAGAATATCTAGGAAAGGAACAAGTAATGAGAGTATTAAAAACCAGAAAGCCTTGACCTCTCTTACCAGGTACATTCAGCGCTGACAAGCTACGCGCTGACCGTCAGCGGCGACCGTTAGCGTGATAGGAAAACCAGCCTTTATGAAGTAGGCAAGAACAACAGGGCCCCCTTGGTATGGGTTCCTGGTCACGCGGAAATTAAAGAAAATGAGGAGGCCAACATACTTGCCAACAAAGGAGCACAAACCCCTTTTATTGGCCCCGGAACTGTACTGTGGGGTTGGTAGATACTCCTACAAAAGTGGGCACTGCAGCCTTAGGTAGCATATGATGAGATTAGGGCTAGCAGAAACTGACGAGTGCCGATTCTGTTGGGAGGATGATGAAACTCCTGATCACCTAATTACGGAATGCCTTGCCATCTCAAACCAACGCAAGGAATGCTTTGGACAAAAATCTGCAGGAGCGAAGACTTAGCCTCATTGATGTCATGCCAGATATTGGAGAGCAGTTGATGGTGATGACATCGACAGATCTGACGGGGGAGTACTCCATATTCTTCCATGTTATATGGTGATCATCCCTTATTGCTCTGGTTGCACACGTTCTCATTGTCCCAGTGATTCATACCCGTTAGTTTTCAGAGTCAGGCTACTGCCCCAAACGTAATGATGCCTCACATTAATCATGTACATCCATCGCCGTATTTTCGGTTGCATCCTCAAGTAACTCCCAACAGATTTTTGCACAGTATCAGCGCTTTTTGACTTTTCAATGCAACCAGTCGTAATGAAACATCTAGTTGTTCATAGTTCATGTAAAACGACTGAAATCATAAGATCACAGCCTGTGTCGGCACTTTTATAGGTTCTGTAGGATGTTCGTCCTGATAGAGCCTGATAGTTTCCAATATGTAGTATGTAGTATGCATTACCTGATTCACACACCTTATAATATGTCCATTTCAGTCATTCATAAGTGATTCAACTTGAATCTTTTTTCTCTTGCTTTGGTAACAGGTCATGTTGCATCTCCCTTTCATTCCAGATAATTCAACAAAAACCATTTCAAGAACTAACCCCGTATCTGAGAATACATAATCAAGACCTGCAGTATCTAACCATTTCACTGATAAACGCTTTCGTCAGACATTCAAGTGGACTGAGGCGACTCCATTTCATCAAAGAAATGAATTACAAGCAAACAAAGGCGGATATTTACAACCATATCATAGAAAAATGGCCGAATTTAGATAGCAACATGGAGTACGAACTATATGTTTACCAGACATATCTGTTGAGGTTAATATGAGTATATATATAGTACAATAATATGTTAATCGGAAAAATCTGGGGATTTTATTTAAAGTAGAAAGTATTCAGGGAATAAGATGAAACAATCAGTAAAATGTATATATTTGCACGTAATTTGTTCAACATTGAGGAAATAATGTGAGGAATTAGTCAAATGCGCCCAACGTGGGGCACCAATTTTATAACGTTGAACACCCTTTATGATGTCTGCCCAACAAGCTGGGAGCTTAATGATATATCTCTACTTCCTGGGATATGAGATTAAAACTGGGAAAACTAGTTTTTAAATATTTATTCGAAAATTCCGCTGATTTTGTCTTAGGGTTCCTCCAGGGAATTCGTTCAAGGAGAGCTCTTCCAAATAAAGCTCAGGATGTGTCCAGATATAGAATATGTAGAGATCCGTCCCAGTTCAAAATATATGAAAATTTAACGCAGATTTTAAATTCCATTTTTTGCATCACTATCATGAATACAAAGATTTTGTTAACTTCTTCACAATACGTTTCAGGCAGAAATACTCATTCACATAAGTGTTTAACTGATAAATAGGATACGGACATCTAAAATCCAAGCAATATGAATTAAATTTTTCCCAATATCCTCAGACTTTTCTGATTTGTGTAGTATCAAGGTGTAAGATCATTTTTCCAAATATTTTACAGTTTATACTCAGATGCCCTGAACAGCAAATCGAAACTAGACAATACTAAGAGGATGGAGTTTGAGCTGGATCACCATCACCTAGGTATCGCGAAAAGACTCACCAATATCATCGAATTCGAAGAAAGTATAACTCGAATAAAGTCGACGGAAAATTTACTCCAAGTTATTGAAGAGGAAGAGAAGTAAGGAGCAAAGCTATTTCTATCCAAAAAAATTTTTAATTCGATACCTTGGGCAGTGCACAATAATAGAGTTTTTTCTTCTGAAGATTTATTCTTCGCGTGATAACTTTGTCTTGTTTAATTCTTTCTTCTTTTCTGAAAACAATTCAGTTTGTAAATAAGATACGATCAGTAATTGATTGGTGTTTTCTTCAGTAATTCAGATGCATATTCCATGGGCAGTGTAGATGGTCTTCTTAGGAGTTCAAGAGATCATTTGATTGATGATCCTACAGAAGAAATATCTTTTTTAACGTTTGGAGCTTTAGGTAAGAACATGTCTAGTACCATACTTTTACATAAAATTCATGCCACCTTGTAGGTACTCGACAAAATTCATCAATTTCATTATTTTCTCGAAAAATAATGTTTGGTGATCGACCCTAAATACAGAAAATTTCAATTCTTCCTGAAATTATCACAGGAGCTTTGGCACGCTTGTTCATATGCATAGCCAGGACGATCACCCGTCCAGTTACGGAACTCAACCAAGGCAGCTTGGCTTCCATGGAAAAATATAATATTTTGACAATACTTACAATATAGATCCGATCGAGTTTTAATCTAGAACTTGGCTGTAAAATAAGGATTCAAGGTTCTTACAAAATGATATAAGTCAAAAATATCAAGAATATTCTATGAAATCGTGAATCTTCTATAAATGGTCCAGGATATTATTTAATTCCACCTTAGAACATAGAAATGTTCCATCATGAATTCAACTAATCAGTTAACATATTCCATATATTGTGTGAGTGGGAAAAAATTTCGAAGCAGTTGGAAAAATTTCAATGGAGTTGGAATATTTCCGAACAAATTGTTATAAAATGTGGAGAAATTTGACCGGATAAATGCAAAGCAGGCAGATAATAGGAACGGAATAACAAGGAATAACACCATATGTACCCTTGTACACATTCCTGTTGCCGTATATTCAATATTCAGTAGTTTTCGACACAATGTGTGTAGCCGGCAGAAAATAATATTTATCATAATATAGCGTTATCCCAAAGCGGGTAGCTCTCTAGATATTACAGTTTCGCTGGCTGGAGTATGTAATAAAACAAACCATCTGGTACCAATTTGAGCTGTTTCTCACAGTCAAGCTTTTATTTCTATTGAATTTAGCAACGTGAATATGTGAGTTCGGTTTTATTTATGTAATCCTTCATGCACAGTTGGGAAATTTTCAATGTAATATATAATTTGGTTTAACAAATTGAGTTCAGAATATCTTCAGTGAAAACAAAACTGGAATATCGGCTAAGTTTCAATTGATATAATATCATTTTCAGAGTAGATTTGAGGAATGGATATCTCGGATAAGATCGTTATTTAATTTTAATTTAGTTTATTTTATGATGCAGTTCTATTATAAGAATCCATTGATATCATTCCCAACTCCGAGAAACCAATAATTTCGGAGATGAATGGTCAAATTTTCAACAATAGCGTCCACAGAGCTTTCCCACTTTTTTTTATGATAGCCATAGAGCACTACTTTTCTCTGAATAGAGATTATTTCTGGAATCCTTATTATTTTCTCAACCAATCTGGTATTCTGTTTTTTTTTCGTTTGAATTCTCTATCATAAAAAAAATCTTGGAACTTTAGCACCCTCTGTAGTCCAAATGTTCAAAGCTTTTCGACATATTTTTATTTTTGTTCAAAATGTACCCAAGAATATCCTCAATGATATTCATAAACGCCTTGTACATTCGATATTTGAATTCTACATGCTTCAAAACGCAAACTTAGAACATTTCGGGCGTATTTATAAAAAAATTTAAGGTATATGACTCGAAAAAATAATATATTTGAACACCCCGGAACTCATTGCGACTCTGTAAATAGGTAATACCTAATACTAATCAGTTCCTTTCATATCGGGAGTCTTCCGAAAAAGTGCTAATGAGTGGTAAACAATAATGACATAAAACACAGAACAAATACATACATATCAGCGATATACCAAATTCTTTTGTATAAGCTCACCTGGTGTATCCCGAACAGCGTATCGGCTGGATTATATTTTTGCATAAATATGCACATTACGCTCTGATAGTTTTCATTCGACCACGCTAGACACTCAAATATACGATTTCGGTTTGATAGAATGGTTTTTCTTTGCAGCTTACTATAAGAAATTTCACCACAAGAACTTTTACCAGACTCAAATAGATGAGACGTTCTTTGGGCCAGGAATTTTTTCAACAAGTGAAAGGTAAGAAAATATAAATCAAATACCTACTAGTTTTTGTAGTTTTATGTTAGGTACATATAATCAACTTCCTTAAATACTGCCAAAATTCCATGATATCATGTCGGTAATTTACCGTTATAACTTATGAATAGGTATCTAGCTTACCGGCGTACTTATTGGTCGTGTTTTAAATACGATTCCGAAAATTTCGATTTATTTATAATTTTCTATTAACATTTCTCAATATAAACCATTCAACAAAATATGAATAATCACTATCGATAACATGTTTCCGGATGTTGGGGTTAAAAGGAGAGTAAACTTGGATTGATTTTTTCTGCGATCTGAACGATACAAGTGGCCCCACTCTCATATGAAAATTTTTGTACTTTCGAATATTCTCAACAGATCCTCAAAAAACTAAAGTACTGACGTGAAGTCAGGATATTTAGCGCGCATGTTCTATTGTCTATACTGACCTCATACATAGTCGATCGAGCTGAAATTAAGTACTCGATTGTGAAATGGCAAGTCAAAGGTATGTGAGAATTATGACGGATAGTTTCTGAAATATCGAATTTTCGAAAAAATATTTTTTTATTTTTTTTAGTGATACGATCCTAACGAAATTTCACAAAAAATAGTGCGTTGGCATTCTACAAGTAATTAGCAGGTTTAAATTGGATCGAATTCATATTTTTTAAAGAGGAAATCGCAAGTCGCTATCTCTTTCCGTTCGAAAGTTATCGTAGCAACGGTCGTCCATCCTCCTACTGAACTGACCCAAGGCTGCTCGGCAATATCTCCAACAATATAGATCCAATCGTGTTGAAGACTCAGAACTTAGCTGTAAAATTAGGTTTTGAAGGCCCTCGCAAAATTTGTGATATCGGACGAATAATTTCTGAGATACAGATTTTTTTTTAATTTTCTAGTGATACGATCATCACGAAATTTTCCAAAAATTTGCGCGTTGGCAATCTACATCTACATAGTTACCAAGTTCAAATTGGATCGGATTTGTGTTTTTTGAGGAAATAACAACAACTTTTAAGATAGGTTTAACTCTAAAATCTCTTGCCGATTTTGAATATTAACGAACTCAACTGTCGCATTCGAATGCGCAAACTACCCTGAAAATCGCAAGTCTCTATCTGTTTCCTTTCGAAAGTTATGGTCGTAACGGGCGGCCGGCCGGACAGAATCGAATTTGACCATGAATTCTTCATCAGCGAGACCATTTTCGGCAAAAAATTCTAAAATTACAGACGTTTGGGCAAAATGATATTATTGGGTACGCTGTTCCCTAGAACATGCGCTCAAAAAAACAGGCGCAACATCCCTTAACGTTATCGAAGAACCCATATTAATAATAATAATAATAATATATTGCCTTTATTTGTTTGCAAATACAAACAATTGTTCCAAGAGGCGGAGTCTAGCTTAAGCTAATCTACTCAACCACATTTTTACAATAAGGAAACAAGGAAATAAAAATGATAATAAAAATAAATTAAAACTAATCTTCACAAAACATTTATAAAGGACAAGTAATCTAATAAAATGAACACCGCATTACAAAGTTATACACAGGGATCAAGTTTTACAACAACATAGCATATTTCAGGGTTACTGACTTTGCAGCGAACTTTTCCCATAATTACGCTTTAAGAAACTAAGAGATTGGTCCTTAAAGACCATAGAAATATCATTAAAAATTAACACTGCATTATAAGTAAATGACCGTTGAATCCCATCCATATGGGACACAGATTGGTCGAAATCTGCAGGGGGTACAGGGTACAGGCAGAGATATGCAAAATAGTTTATAAAATGTTTTATTAGTAAGCTGGCAATTTAAGTAATTGAAGTAAAAGGGGGAGTACCGATAAACTAAGAAATACAAGGAACATTTTAACTTGTGTTCTTTATTTCTTATTAGTTTATATAACCTTTCAATACATTATCCAGTCTTTTCAGACAAGACCGCATTTTTTAGTAGTGTATTTTTTGGTTTTTCATATTGGTTTATGTCTAAAGAATAACATATACATAATAATGAATTTAGAAAAATACAGCAACTTCGCAGCCAATCGACAACTAATAATCTAAACCAATATATAAATATTTTCAGAGTGGTCCAAATCCTAGCTGAAGTCTTGCAAATTGGTAAAGAACCAGAGGTCAACAGGACCAAGTGCACCTTCCAACCCACAGTATTCAACTCTACAACCAAGACACCTTTTTTCTCGGAACTGTTCTCAAGGTCTATGTGGGTACTGTCCAAAACGAAAAATGAAATGCAAGGTTGCTCTGTACCAGAGTATCCTAAGGTAATCGAAATTCAATAAGCCAACAACTTCAACCTCATTAAACTTCTAGTTGATGAAAGTGCTCCAGAAACAAGTGAAGATGGTATTGGATAAGAGGCCAGGAAGTTTCAAGAAACTCACCAATATCATGCTACAGACCAACTACGAGGCTGTCAAGCAAAAGTGGCAGGTAGATCTTATATCTAGATTTTTCAATTTGTCATAAAGTACCATCATCATAATACATCGATATTGAGGTGTGCACATATTGAACCAACAAACTTTTTTCAAAAATAATTTCAGATAATAGTGGAAGTTTCCATATAAAACCATCAGTAACTATAGGAACTCATTTGGATTTTGGTAGCAGTAAAAACCGCAAATAAAGTAATATAGCTGATTGCAAGATACGTAATCTTGCAATCAGCATCTTGCAATCCTATCTTAACTTCCACTCTAAACTCTTCCTTGTATCATTTTTCAGGAGGAAAACCGCGAAGAATTCGAATTCATACTAAAATATAACCCGTGCGTCCAAGCACTTAGAGAAAAATATGCGGAGGCCAACAAAAAGTTAGTAGAGGAGCAAAGGATGAATTACTTAATAGCAGGGAGTACTTTCTACAGGATTAACGATCAAAAAGTAAGATTACCCTCGTTGAGCATTGATTAGTACCGTATCTGACGATAGGGCTAGTGCACTATATGGCAACACCCCCACCTGACCTATATCCCGTTACGCTGAACCATAGCCTTCTTTGGGCCGGTTTCTCAATTTCGAGTTAACTCGAGATTGCTAGTTACGCATGTAATTAGCGATATTCATGAAAGCGTAACACTCGGGTTACCCGCAACCTTGAGTTAACTCACACTTGAGAAACCGGCCCTTAATCTATCAGGTAGGAAGGTAAGATGTTGCCGCTGTTACCATCGGAGGACCACGAAACAAGGACACGCACAATGAAGAAAAAATCGAAAATTGAAAGAACCCGGCTGATTACCTAATACGACTAAGTAAGAACAATAAGAACACAGGAACGTACGTGTGGAAGGTCAATTCAATTCACCGGTCGCCCTCCGATGTAAAATTGGCAACACCGCATAACCAACAACAAACTGATTTATGGACGCAATTCACGAGATCCTGTTTGGAAACTGCTAATCATTTGTTAATGGAATTAATCAGACATGTTTCTATGTTTATTCATAATTGAAAGGTATAGATTATTCTTCTAGGTGTTCTAACCCAGTAGTGTAGTAAAAAATTGGCATTATACAAACTAAACGTCACGTTGGATAATATTTGTTTCAGAAAACCGATCACTGTTTCATCAAATTGTTCGAGAACAGAAAGCAACTTTTATGTTACGATTTCGACGAGAAACTGAAACAAAAGAAAGGAGACCCGGAGATTATCAGTATCTCCAACATCAATCATCTGGTCGAGGGTAAAGCCTGTCCACATAAAGTCAACAATATGTAAGTCAAATGAAGAATTAGAAATTGAACGTATTGAAGCTAACGCCAAATTATCTGTTACAGAACCAAAGATAACCATTTAATCTTCAGTTTAATCATCGAATACTCCACATATATTAATATTATCGCCAAAGATTTGAAGGAAGGTTCGTATTGGCTGGATGGACTTCATATATTGTTAGGTAAAGATTTGTTCACTAATGAACAGCTCACTATAATATACTCCGCCATATTCACAAAGCATTCAATCTCCGATAAGTCCTAACTGAGGTCCTCAGTTAAGGATAAATTTGAATCGCAACCTCAGTTAAGGTGAAAATTAACGTGAAACAGGCCTGTTTCACCACCGTTAAATACGTTAACTGAGGTTGCGATTCAAATTTATCGTTAACTGATGAGGACCTCAGTAGGACTTATCGGAGATTGAATGCTTTATGAATACGGCGGACTTTCTCTATTTCAGTATCGTAATGAGTTCATTACAGCACTAAAAACAGTGCTGTAATGAACAAATTCCCGCATTGTTTCTAGTTATATTTTTCGTTTTGTGGTAGTCAGCGCTGACATTCCGATCCTATCAAATTTCAACACACGTCGAATGTCAATATAATATATAATCTCGATATAGTGAAATAAGTGTTGAGAGGAAAAGTATTATTTTCATTAAAAAATAAGGTACCTATTAAAGATTTTCTTCTTGCTAATTTTAAATCATTCATGCTATTAGGAAACTGTTTAGAATCTGATCTCCATTCCCTAAGTACGATTCAAATTCAAATTCCGTAATATGTCAACTTTCGTAACAGTCACACCAACTGCCAAGATACAATACAAAAGTCACTAGGGTGTATAAACTATAAACCGAATTTTCCATTACATTTCAACAGTATTTTACAAAACTTGCCTGAATTAGAAAAAAATGTCATCTAATACTTGTTGCAGAAGGCAATTCCGATTCCGTTCGAATTTCGCATTTGAATAGGATAGGAGCCCATTCTGCAACTTGTTTTAGAATATACTATTCTATCATCAGTAATGAACCCAGTCTTCTGGAATCTTTTGCGTTTGAATTTATATTATATCTGGATTATATTATCGTTTAAGTTGGAATCAAACCTAAATATGTACCTATGGGTCCCAATTCTTTTAAATACACCAAACAATAAATTAATTTTTTTTTCTTTCAGAAAAGGACGCTCGTAGTGAAGCATACGCTAAAGAACTTCATGAATTAGTGACTATGGACCTCTCCCTTCATTTATTAGAGCTACAAAATGTAGAGATACCAAAAAAACCCCCACCAGTACCCCCATTACCGCAACTTGCAGAAAAACCTCCAGTTCCAGTCAAATCCATTGGTTTAAAATTGCTGAAATTGAAGAAACCTAACGGAAAAGCATCTACGACTATACAAATCTGAAAAAATAGCACACTCATACGAGAATTGAAGAACATAACGTCAAGGCTCTGAAAAGTTGGATCTAAGGCTTCGCCTCATCATCATCATCTGTTCTTGTAATCAACTGTCAATGAGCTTATTTTTGGAGAAAGCTACCTGATGTCCAAACCTCAATTTAACTGATGACTCACGTGGAGTTAAGCGTCATTTTAATAATTTTTCAGGTACAGCCAACTTTTCAACTTTTCCAAGCCCATGGATGGAATAATGGACGTTATGTTCACAGACAAAATTTAAATTTGCCAAAGAAAAAAGGGTACTACTACTCAATGAATAAAGATTGTTACTGTAAATTATGTATATTTTTTACATGAGCATTCAAAGACCCAAGCTGGGTGAATTGATGTCCACAAAATTCACAGGAGTAAGGTTTTTGACCAGTGTGGATTATGATATGAGATTTCAAGGTTCTTGAATCTGAGAAGGTTTTCGTACAAATATTACATTCAAATATTTTCTCTCCACTATGACTCTTCATGTGGACCTGAAAAAAAAATTGGTTGAAAATATGTCAATCGATTCAATCAATTTAACCTGCATAAGAAACATTCCTCAACAACAACTATCCATAACCTTGTGTATGATCCCTATTCAAAAAAGGATTGCCAGATTTAATACATTATAAAACTTCAGACATCGGTAGGTACTTACATGTAAAATAAATTAAAAATGGTTCATCTACAAAACACCGTTTATAAATCATAGGGATAACCAATAAAGCCCCCTCGCCCACATATCTATGACATCCTAAAAGGACTCCAAAACACTATTTAGAATTTATGCAATTAATTATTACTTGGCTGAAGGACCTCAGGTCGATGGCCTATTGCGTGCAATAAAACACAGTTACTACTACTACTAATTATTACTTACCCGAAGGTGGCTTGAAGCAATGTATTTTTTGGAGCAAATATTACAAGAGTATGGCCGTTCACCAGTGTGGTACCTCACATGAGTATCTCTTGTCTCTTTCCTTCTGAAAGTCTTTCCACATTGCCAACAGTGATAAGGCTTGGCTCCAGTGTGGCACATCATGTGCTTCTTCAGTTGTCCGTTGGCTTAAAATATCAGAGTCACATTCGGAATAACATAAAGTGGAGAAAACTCACTAGCAAAATTATTTGGACAGTAACTGCATTTGAACTGTTTCGAGCCAGAATGGATTCTCATATGCACATTCAAATTAGCCTTTGAGGAAAAATTTTTTCCGCAAATACTGCAAGTGTAGGGTTTATCATCTGAAAGAACTATAGTATTAAAACCATCATCGCTCAAACAATTAGGATGCATTTCAAGACATAATTGGTCCACACAATTGCCACTGTTTCATCAAAATTCAACATATTTTCTTTAGTTTGATATAGATTCACATCAAGGAAAGGCCACTTCATTAAAAAAAAACATATTTGGCTTCTTTAGTTTAAGCCGGGTATATACAGCAAATAAAATAAAATAAGATACAAATTAGAATAAAATAAGAAACTTGAAGATGCACATTTCAACGATAGCGTTTATACCTACACAAAATAAGATAAAATATGAAATAAGCATAAGAACTAAAGATGGCCAACTTTCATCTTTATTTCTTATTTTATTTTGTGAAAAGGCTTCAGTGTGCGAAATTCACAGAACTGGCATAAAATTGTCAAAAAGCTGTGATTTGATTGGTTCATTCTTATTTTATTTGCTGTATAACCCCGCCAAAAATGACGTTTCTCATCATATAACCTCAAATGTCAACAATTGGCAATTCTCCTTAAACTAAATTAAGAAACATTAGGAATAAAGTAAATATAAGGAATTTCATTCGTTCTTACTGCTATGGGTCCTTAAATGAGTAGCAAGATTTGAAGATTGATTGAATTTTTTCCCACACATCTGACACTCATGTTTCTTTTCTATACTGTGGATATTGCGATGCTTGTGCAGAGAGCTGGCAAGAGCGAAAGATCGACCACATATTTCACACTTCAAAGGTCTTTCTCCAGTGTGTGTTCGCATATGAGTGATAAGGGATTTATTCTGCCTATATCTACAAATAAAATGTGAACCAGTACTGTTAAAACTACATTTATGTCCAGTTATCTTACCCCCTACCGCAAATAGAACAAATATATTTTTTCTCATTATCTTCGGAAAACTGACTGCTGAAATGGAATTCCTTCAAATGTTTCCTCAAATATTTTGGGTTCACAAAAAATCTATCACAAATCTACGGCAATAATTATCAATAGTTGGGTATATTAAAATTTATCACTAAAACAGTTACATCACATTGTACATTCTCCTTAGGAACTTCCTTAGGCTCTATAGGGTTAAGATTATCGAAACTATGGTCATCATTCAAATGCTTAGTCAATAATTCTTCAGTGAAATAGCCTTCACAACAAATATTACAGAAATATTTGTTTTCCGTGTGAATTTTGATGTGCTCTGATAAAATCCATTCATCTAAAATTGAACAATGGCTTGATAAAATCTTTATATACGTATTAAAATCTGTAAACCCTTACTCTCAAACATATCCTGGCAGTATTGACACTTGAAAGTGTTATTTAAATTTAAACTATTATTGTAAGCTTCTTGGGAGCTATTGGGGCACGACAGAAGTTGAGCCTCTGTATCCCATGTTTCCGGCAAGAACTGCTCTGCTATGGTTTGCAAACTATGCATAGTTTCAGCCAAATCAACAACTACAACAAGAAAGTAGCGGTAACATATACATGGATAATAATAAATAACCTTCCCACCTGAGCCTGCATTCTGATTAGCGAAGTTCTCAACTAAGGACTGCGTTGTTGCATCATTGAAAATTTCTTGAAATAGAGAATTCTGTTGCAGCACCTCGCTTGTAGTTAGAAGCTGATCATCTTTAACAACCATCATATTGTTCTGTGCGAGAGACACATTCTGTATTTCTAGGTCATTTAAATATTGCCTCAAAATAACGTCGGATTTTTCGCATTGTTGCTTGAACGTATAGGCCCGATTAACCATCTGAAGACACTGTATGCATATTTGATCTGGAAGCCCATCTCCTTCTAAAATCTAGGGAAATAACAGTTCAGTTTGAAAATAATTTGATATCGTTGAAATACCTGAATAGACGCACAGGACATCAACATATTCGGTAGGCAGGCATTGAAAAGGGATTTGAGGGGAGTTTTTTCCAACAGGCAAGTTCTACAAATTTTTTCGAATTTCATTGTTCGTTAGTTTCTAGCCTCATGCTAACTTCATCGAATGCATAACTGATTTATTCATTAGATTTTTGTTTATATTTCCAAGTAAATATATAACGTATCTAACATTTAAATAACCTCAAATACTGATAAGTAAATAAATAAATGACACTGCACCATAGACGATGCTTTTTTTTTTTTTTTTATATCCTTTATTGTGCCAGGCAACTAGGGCCATCTACACAGTTCAATATTTTTCCGAAGACTCTTTAAATTAATTTTTAGGACATGCACCACCACCCAACACCACATCCATGCCCTGAGCGGGTTTCGAACCCGCGACCTCCGGCACCACAGCTGGTCTTTATAGCTTTATACTAGTGACCGAAAGTTCGGTTTCGGTTTCGGCCAGTTTCGGCCAAGAAATCTAGTTTCGGCCTTAGTTTCGGTTTCGGCCCAAAATGGCCGAAACTTTCGGCCGGGCTGAAACTTGAATGTTCGTGAATTATCCTGGTCGTTTGGCCAGGAGACCCAGGAGTTAAAAGTAGGTATACATAATTGTCGGGCGAGTTATTGTGATCTATCTTTGTTATGACTGAGAATTCATGAGAATTCACTTTAATGATTATTAATTAGACTACATAGGGTGATTCCAAATAAGACGTGAAACTTGGAGTATGACTCATAACTGTTGTTTAATCCATATTTATTAATAACCGAAAATCAACGGTTTTTGGAGTTCAGGTAATTTTTAAAAGATTTCTGAACTTATAGTACATATTTCGTCAATTTTTTCTACGTTGACCAAATTTGGTAATAATTTTGGTTTATTTTCATCAGAAAAGAATATGATATGTACGAAAAAAGCAAAACTATGCTGTATAAGAGGTTCAAAAAGAATTAGTATGATTTGAAATGTGGTAGGTATATGAATAAATGAAAAAAAATCAATTTCTAATATCAATTTGTCTGCGACTTTTGAATTTTACAATTTTGTATGCCAAAATTATTTTAAAAACTTGCCAAATTCCTTCTTAATTCTCTAAAATATTTCGTTAGATTGCTAGTTTCGTTTCAGCAGATTTTTATAAGTAACCTTTTGAATGTCCGGCATTTAAAATAGTGAATGTGTATCAAAAGACAGCGTGAGTAAATTCCAGGCGGAAAATAACAACTGAAGACATCAGAAATACGGCACGTGCTAGCCTATGGAATGGTGGAACATAATTTATTAATACATTTTCTAATGTAATTTCGAGCTTAGTTGCAACATAAACATATTGAATTCGTTATTTTCCTCGTTTTACTTCTTATATCCCCTTTAAAATCATACTAATTCTTTTTCAACAGAACCAGTACTCAAATATCTCGGAAACCGTTGATTTTTGGTCCTCAATAAAAATGGCTCAAACCACAGCAAATGATCCATACTAACACCTGCTCTAAAGTTCACGTCTGAGTTGGAATCACCCTGTATACTTCGACTGATTAATTTGATAACTTGGTAATATCAAAATAATATATAAAGATCTCAAAAAAAAGTCTTTTTATTTTACTTAACACTCCTCAACTATTTTTATGTATATGCGACTAAAATTTTAAAAAATACAGTAGATTTCAGTATGAAATATAAAGTTTCGGTTTCGGTTTCGGTTTCGGCCGAAACTGAGACCCTGGCCGAAAGTTCGGTTTCGGTTTCGGTTTCGGCTGAAATACCAGTTTCGGTCGGACACTACTTTATACCCACTTGACCACCGGGGCCGGCTAGACGATGCTTGTTGCTTGGATCCGACCACTGAATACTGAATTTGTCACGCATCTCTCTGATTTCCCCAACCACAGAACACTAACATATATTCCCCCAACCCTCTAAACTCAGGCAACACCTCCTAAAATGTAGGAGGTGTTGACCAGATACAATTTCTCTATGGTGTTGACTCAGGTTATCAATGTTATCATTAACTAACCACAGGTTTAGGTATCTTCATGAACGCGTACCACTACTCGGATAACTTGAGCTAACAAGTAATGGAGAAACCGTCCCTTAATGAAACTTATATCAAAGCTTTTTCAGAAAAACCGTAACGCTCAAGTTTTGAAACAGAACAGAAGTAGCGTGGAAAAATATTTGAAAATCCTTTCATTTTAGTGAAGGCAGCTTTCCGCTTTCACTGAACGACTGTCGGTTAGCCACCCAGTTAAAAAAAATCATAAATACCTATAAGGAGATAACAGTTTAAAATGAAGAAAAATTTGTTGTAAATTAACCATGGAGGTAGGAGGAAGTGGAGAGAGCATGTGCTATATTTCCCTTGTAACGAAAGTGTCACATAAAATCGGCCATATTGGTATGGGCAAATCCTTTGTTATAAACATGAAATTGTGAGTTTTCTATGGTTGGAATTCCGGATTCCTATAGAAAATTGGGACACACCAATATGGCGGAGTATGTGACAAGTTTCGATCTTTATGCCCCCTCCACTTCCTTCTACCTCCATGAAATTAACGGATAAGTTCGTTATTGGGCAAAATCGGCTTGATGGTTTCGGAGTAACGAAAAACAAAATGTTTTACATTACAAATTTTACTTCCATTTTTTTAAAGATGTACTTTCATCATAAGAATCCATTGATATCATTTTCAACTCTAACAAATTGATACTTTCGATACAATTGATGTTTCAAAATTTCAATATTAAACTCTGATTTCACAGAATGCTATAATCCAAAATTTACGTCTGTAGCTATGAGTTTAATGATCTGTGTTCATACATGTCATCATTTTCATCTCATATACAAATAAGAGACATGTCAAACAAATTATATGATGAATATCATTGAATGCAAAATGACCAAAGAAAAAACCTCAGCTCTCGTAGATGCCTCTTGAATAATCCATTTGATGATGGAAATATATATTTTCGTAAGTTAATCAAATTGGGTTCAGAATATCTCCAGTAAAAACAAAACTGTAATATTGGCTTAGTTTCAATTGATATAATTTAATTTTCAGAGTAGATTTGAGGAACGAATATCTCGGATAAATTCGTTATTGGGTAGAATCGGTCTGGTGGTTTCGGATTAATAATTTTTGGCACTCTTGTGGAATTTAATTTCTTTCATTTTCCAACTCTTAGAAACCAATACTTTCGGAGATATAATTTATCAAAGTTTAAACAAGAGCGCCAAAGCTCCTGTCCACAAGGCTTTCCCACTTTTTGCGCGTATGTTCGGGGAACATCGCGTTATCGTTTTGCCCAAATGTCTGTAATTTTCAAATTTTCTGGTGAAAATGGTCTCAAACGATTGAGTTGGACTACCTGATGAAGAATTCGAGGACATATTTGATTCAGTCCGGCTGGTCGGCCGCCGGTTGGCACGATAACTTGAGAACGGAAAGAGATAGTTCACATTTAAAAAACCTAGACAATGTCACTTATCGTTTGCGAAATTTGCAACTCTATCAGTAAACTAATTGTCTATATTTATGTTATCTTTAGAATATAAACTGAACAGCTAATGGCAGAAGATAATTGAACCAAGAATACGATTATATTTTATTTTTAGTTTACACGCTACTAACATGAGTGAAGAGATCGGTTTAGACAAAATACTCAGGCATGTTGGTGATTTCGGCAAACACCAAGTTATCACATTTACTTTAATTTTCTTCATCACCATCTGTACCTGTGCCTGTCATATGGCTTATGTTTTCACTGCTATGGAAGCGGAAAATAGGTTGGTAAACTTCTATGTTCTCTCTTAACTGTGGCTATGTTCGAAGCCGCTCACAAAGATCTGATAAGTACTAATTTATTTTCAGATGTTTCATTCCTGGTTGTGATAAACAAGAAACCATATTCTATGCTGACTATGTCAACTTTACCATCCCTCTTGATATATCTGGAAAACCAAAAAAATGTGAAATATACTCTTTCAAGAACAGTACCAAAACACCCTTCATTTGTTCAGCAGAACAATTTGATACTGAGGAAATACGGTTTTGCAATTCATTCGTATTTAAACAATATGGAAATTCTATTGCAAAAGAGGTAAACACAAAATCAGATTAATTTTGAACCACTTATTTACAGCCTACAGCCTTGCTCCAAATGAAAAAAATTGTCAAAATTTACACCTAAAGTTCCACGTGTAAGGGCCACTTGTATGAATGTGGGTTATCCTAATAAACTCCGAGTTAAATCTCACCCCAGGGTTAAATTGATTATTTGTCTTGCACCTTCGAGAGTTATAGCCTGCTTAACCTTGGGTTAAATCGCAAACTCCGGTTTAGTTATGTCAAAATAGGCATTTCAAATTTAAATAGTTTCGATTTGTGATGAATTTCTGGTAAATAATAAATATATTAGCAGTGATCAGTAAATTCCTTATCTTGATTGTGTGGTGTTTTTGGGAAAAGATTAAAGATATGCTACTTTCTGATGATGATGTATAGTACGACGGCGTGCCAATGTAAAAATAAAAAATCTGTCAATTAGTATAATTGACAGATTAAATCTGTCAATTAGTCTAAATTATACTAATTGACAGATTTTTTATTTTTACATTGGCCCCTATACGCCGTCGTAGTATAGAGATCATCAAATATATAACATCCGATTTTTATGATAACAGATTTGGAGAATTGAGGCCCACTTGCCATACGGAGGTTTAAAATATTAAGCACATAGTTAAGTAACTCGGAGTGAAGATGTTTCATTTTTAACCCTGCGATATCATTGCGCTAGAGAAAATTAACTGCGAGTTAGGTAACCCGTTTCCATCTTTGATTTTTATAGCGAAGGATGGTGTTTCTGTGGTTTTTACTATAGTTCACAGAATATTGTATATCTTTTATGTCCTGTCAGTCTGTTTTATGATAATTTGAAATTGATAATTTTCGATTTCGTATTTTGGTGTTTGATTGAAAAATTTAAATTGTTAATAAAAACAGTTGATGATGCAACTTTAACCGACAATATTAAAGCAAGTAACAGATCACTGCCAATATTTAATTTATTTTACCAGAAATTCAACACAAGTCTCAACTGTCAAATGTTCAAATTGGAAACGTCAATTTTGACATTGACATGAGCCGGATTTAACCCTGCCATTTTGCGGGGTTAAATTTGTATAGTTTTAACTCTGGGTTAAGCTATAACTCTTGTGCCGTGTTACGATATTCCTGGACAATGCTCCGCCGTATTCACAAAGCATTCAATCGCCGTTAAGTCCTAACTGAGATTCTCAGTTAAGGATAAATAAGAATCGCAACCTCAGTTAATATTTTAATTAGGATAACCTGCATTCACGCAAGGGGCCCTTAGGTACCAAACATCACAATTCGATGAGAGACAACCCATTTCATAGGACATTTCACACCAAAAAAAAAGAGTGTCCTAAATTTGTTGAACAAAATTAAATTTCCAGCCAAGCTTATTTCTTTATATTTACATAAATGATGTCGCAAAATAAGACATTATAGCTATTCTTGAAGATTGGACACGTACACGAGATTTTTTTTTCCATTTTTAAACAATTTCAATCTGTCAAAACGTAATATAATCAGAAATCCACAGATTATCATAGAACAAACAATAAAAGATATACAATAGTCTATGAACTAGAGTAAAAACCAGAAGAACGCTGTACCACGCTATAAAAATCAAAGAATAAAACGGGTTACCTAACTCGGAGTTAATTTTCTTTAGCACAATGCAATCACAGAGTTAAAAATATAACATTATAGCTGCGTTTGTTTACCCACATCAGATGCATCTTTTACATTTCAAGCGTTTGTTTAGCCGCATTTTTCGCATCTTTTACATCTGAAATAGCGTTTGTTATTAGATTCAGATTACATTTTTCACATCTAGATTCGAAATGAGATGTAACCGCTGTAACCAGTTGAATTGTCAAAGTTGTCATATGAAATAATTCATTTGTGGTAATTGAGTGGCGTTTTGGGTTTTGGTATTGATAAATACTTTGATAAGGGAAGATATAAGAACAAATATAATTGTATTCTGTGTTGATAAACAAATAAACCTCTGAAGACTAGTTTGAACGAAATATTTCTTGAAAATGTATTTCGCATTAAAAAAGAATGAGAACAAAGTTGAAGTGGAAGAAACCCCAGATAAATAAGTACATTTGAAAACTACCGGCTATTCACAAGTCATTATTATTTTTTTGATATGAGTTTTTGTTTACATCTAATAACTGTCATGAGCGTTTGTTTAAAATATTCTATGATCACATCTGCGAGACGTAATCAAAAAATCGGAGACATCTCAAGATGTATCTGATGTGATTAAACATTATAACTCCGAGTTACTTAACTCTGTGCTTAATTTTTTAACCCCGTTTTGCACCTAAGTGGACCTAAGGCATAGAAGTGAATAAATAATAATTTAATTTTTTTTTTCAGTATGATTTATTATGTGAAGCAGACGCTTGGAAACTTAGTTTAGTCGGTACTATAAATACATTCGGGATGTTATCGGGTATATGGTTAACTGGATATCTATCGGACAGGTATTGAACTAAGGATGAAGTTGGAAAATAGTAATGATATTAAGATTTTGATTTCTAGTTATGGAAGAAAGGCAATCCTTCTTTTTGGATTATCTTTAGGCGGTTTAGTGGGCGTTTCAAAAACATTTGCACCCAATTTCCAATTGTTTTGCTCTTTGGAATTCTTAGAAGCTTTCATAGAATCTGGTGCCCATGGTAGTACATTCATTTTAGGTTCGTGTATATAATTCGTGTGGATCATCTCAGATTAGAAAAGATATTTCTTTACAGCCATGGAATTGGTCATCCCTGAACATAGATTTTGGACTAGTTGCATATTTTTCATCTTCTGTTCTTCTGGACAAATGGTCTTAGCTGGAGTTGCCTGGGCGGTTGAAGATTGGAGGTGCCTATACGCTTTTCCTAAAAACGATCGGACACTCTTTTGAATTCGCTCTTTCAGGTTCATCATATACATCCTCTATGGACCTTCTATGTTCTTCTTACTTCTTTATCCTTTCATTATGGAATCAACAAGATGGCAGCTGAGCAAAGGGGAAATAGATAAAGCAAAGAAAATTCTTAACAAAATTGTGAAATCCAATGGAAAAACCATACCGCCATCGTATTTCTACACTCTAAAGAAGAGTATGTTAAAAGATGAAGAAAACTGTCCGCAGATCTCCCTTATACAAATGATTAAATCACGTGTCTTACTCATAAGGCTCATCATTTCTACATTCCTGTGGGTTACGTGCGCTCTACTTTTCTATGGATTGAGCCTGAGTTCTATGTCTTTGGCGGGAAACGATTATTTAAATTTCTTATTGGTCTCATTCATAGAAATTCCCGCCTACTGTTTAATGCTCCTAGTAGCAGGAAAAATTGGAAGGAAGACACTGTTAGTAGGATCGTTTTTCCTCACATCCATCTCATGCATTGTTTCCATTTTCTGCAGTGGCAAGGGTGAGTTCCATAAGCAAATCGAGGTGTTGCCTTATCTACCGCAACTCTTCCAGGCCCATTACTCGAATTACACATCTAGTACGCATATCAAGTTGGTGAACGTACATTCACATTTATTCGATTTCAGGTCCAGTGTGGTTTCTTCTTATTTTGCACTGTGTTGGGAAGTTTGGAGCAACTAGTGCGTTCAATATTCTATACATAATGACATCTGAGATGTTTCCCACTCCTTTGCGACATACAACGATGGGTTTATGTTCAATGATCGGTAGAATTGGTTCTATGATCAGTCCACAGATTTCTCTCATGGTAAGACAAATAATAACATGACTCGTGTTTGAGCGATCGTATCAGGATTCAGATTGAGTGAGAGAGCAGAAAAATAAGCTTACAAAATGTTTAAATCTTCTTTGCAATTTCGAAATGTCGTAAAAACGTCAGTATGAGTTACAAATCTGTCAGATTCAGTTATCATAGAGTTGGTACTGAGTCAGTGATTTCATAATTTTTTATGTGCCATTATTTGTAGGGTATTCTGTGGTTGCCTTTGCCGAACGTGATATTTGCTTCTACGGCCAGCATGGCAGGAGGGCTTTCTCTTCTTCTACCTGAAACAATCGGAGTTAAATTACCAGATACAATAGAAGAGGCTGAACTAGTTGGAAACGTTGGAATTCCTGTAGTGATGAATGAAGAAGAAGATTTAGAAAATACTTGTTGAACAATCTTACTGATAGTTGCTACCTACCTGTTTGCGCAAAAACAATACTTGAATATTATATATTCCGTTTATAGGATTTGGTAACAACTACCCGACTTGAGCCGGTATAGCTTCTGAATGAATGTATGGAAGAGGACTGCCATTTTCTTTTAATGTTACTGTTTCATTAAACGAATACTTTCAGCATTATTAAGATTATAAAATATATCTTCATCAATACTCACTTTTAGTAAGTTCACAATCTCCCGGTCAAATCGACAATAAAATGAAAAACTCATATCTGAGCTTGAAACTGTCAAACGCTGCATTATTATTATTTATTATTATTGATAAGGGGTTACGTTGCACCGCGACCTTGAGATCTATTGTGCCCCCCATCAGAGCTGTTCTCACCATTACGCCATCTACAGCTCGCCCTCCAGTTCCAGAGTATAAATGAACCCAAACGCTGCATATATTGCAGCTCAAATCTCCCATAAGCGACCGTATATATTTACCTTTTAGGCGAAGGAGTGAAGCGGGGATCGGGGGGCACCGAATATAATATATAGTCGAATTTAAGCGAATAACCCAACCAATCCCACATAACCGATCGGTTATAATAGCAAGGGATTGGTCTTAACCGCACTGTTCCGGTTATTCGCTTAAATTCGACTATGATGTCAGTACTGGTTGGCTGATTGGCAGTTTGCAAAATAGGTTATTCTTCTCTACTCTTTCTCAAACAAACTGGACCCCAAATAGCAGCCCTCTATTTTGGGAGCTTGAATATGGGCTCAGCCTTGAGACTATGTACCCAGTCTCAGTAGGGCAAACGAGGTTATGTTTACCTTTAAAGCATAGAATATGGAAGAGGGTTGGATTTCAATTCTACTTGTACATAGTTAGAATAAGGATTACATTTTAATGGTGGAAGAGACGAATTATCGTCACTTCAGACGTTCTCTGGACCCTATGTCGACTGAAACCGATTAGTATACCGTTGGCGATCTTAGACATATCCCAAAGACCATGTACCACCCGACAGGAGATGAAGAATTTAATACCAAACGCCGACTCTCTGGCGTCTCCAAGAAGGTCAGGATTAACGGTATATCTATTATCTATATCTGGATTTTACAATATTCGAAGGTCTCTTGTAGTATAACATTAACAACGACTATATTCCTGGAATTGCCTTAATTCCGTGGGATCGTTCCCAAGGAATCCTATTGGTCTAAGGCAGGGTAATTTGAGCCAGAGAATCACTAATCGTTGCACACCACCTTGGGGGTACTACCCAGGAAAGCCGAATTACGAGGGGGTAAACAGAGTAGGTACCTAGGGTATGAGGAATCGGCGAAAAGGCAGGGGGTTCTGATCAGGGATAAGATGAAGAAGTAAAATTGAGACGGTTAGCGAATACGAGTTTTTATCGCTGAAACTTAGACGATTTTATTGAATATTGAATTCTGCCTTAGACGTATTTATAGTATATTGCTGTAGTTAGCGAACTTCAGTAATTGCAAAAGTAAATACTGTCAAAGTTTCGAATAATACTTCGAGTTGTATTGTAAATAAAGTGTATAAATATCAGAACAATAAAGGCAAAAATGCATGAGATGATTTTGTCGTCCAAAACCAACGACGCTGTCGTCCAAAATTCCGACGATTTTGTCGATCAAAAGCAACGACTGTCGTTCAAAATTTCCCTTCCCCTATATTTCATGGAACGACGAAATCGGACGACAGCTTATTTTGAACTGACATAGAAACATAACCTAATTGAATTTAAATATTACAACTAAATACATATTTCTGTTCAAAATGAGTTCCTAAAGTACTACAGTTATCTCTAATAATTATATTAAAGTATTGAATCGCAAAGAGAAACAATTGGGAACTTCCAAGACGATGCAATTTCTGGAGTACATCAACTCCTAATTCTAGAATCCTTGTAGAAGGAGAAGAGGTTCTAAAAGTAGATCATGTAAGCATGTATGACAAACAGAACCACATAAAATTGATGGCCCATATTAATGTGGAGAATGGTAAATTCAAAATAAAAAGTATGGTAGTTTCTTGTAAAGTCGGAGCATGGAGCGGGTGTGAACATATTACTGATGTTTCAATTCAAGTTCAGGTGCATGCTGTTCTAGTTCATTTATGAGGATATATAGTATCTAATTGATCCAGATAAAGCTGTTGTAAAACATTTATCAATAATTAAAATGATTTTTTCAAGATATGATACATATATAATATGTGAAAATAATTATTAACAATAAGTGTAATGTTTGAGGTATAATAAAGTTGCTTTTTTTTTGTTTTGTTTCCAAGAGTTTCGATGACCATCTCTTCTATTTAATTGAAAATATAAAAATTGTTTATGCCTGTGAAACTTTTCAAAGCACTGTCACTGCTCAAGATATCACTCTTTGTAGATAACCGGGATGTATCAACGGTACAAGTGTTAGGTGGTCTGGTAACAATGTACACAACCAAGTCTACTACTAGCATTATTATTGCTGTTCAACTAACTCAAGGATGCTTGGGCGATGCTTATTTCTTCTTCTGAAAGAGGTTTTTCAGCACAGCAAGTCATCGACACACCCTTCCTCAGTTCTCTTTTGAGGTACCTCCTTGTACTCTGTTTGAAGTTGATGTAGTTCCAAGTTGAGTACTCTTCGGTCTATTAGTCATCCTCCTAACGCAGTTTCAATCATTATATTTATATTTGGTTTTCCGGAGGTAAGAAGTGAAAACACAAACCTATACATTTTGGCATTTTTTTCGCCCATGAATTGCATTTGGGCATACAACAATAGTCATTTCTGGTCGAAGACATATTAGATAGGATAATATTATCTACTTTCATTTGAATTTGTCAAATGGAGATGAATGGACAATAGAATATGCGCGCAAAGGCTCCTGACTTCACGTCAGTGCTTGTACCAATTTTAATTTTAGCGGCTGTCAGAGGTATGTCATCAGTTGTCGTTGGAATGCTGGATTAATCCAGCGGACATGGACGACGTCGTCCAAATGACTGTATACTCATTTGGCCGACGTCGTTCGTTTAGAAACAACGACGAGAATCTTGTCGTTGTGATTTAATCGTTCCATGAATTTTCGCCTTAAGGGTTTTTGAAAACCATAGACGTAATTATAGGAGCGTAATTTAATCAACCACTAGGCAATTTATATAAAAATCCTACATTTGTATACTTAGTATTTATTTATTAATGATCTACCTGAATCTATTTCAAGTGAAATTTGATCATGTTATTTGACGATTCATCCATTATCGTGTCCGCCAATTCCTTGGATGAACTAAATGGTGCAGGTCAAATGCTTTGATGGTAAATATTGAGAAAACTAACGGGATACAAACAGGAATACCTACTCCCAAAGAAGTATCCTCTGATACATTTACAAAAAAATTATTACAATATCCTATAGTGTACCTACTAGCGGCCCGGTACGTGCTTCGCTACGTATAAAGTGAAATATCATCCAATTCATTTATTCAAACAAAAAAATATTTTATTAATTGCTAGCTATTTTAAAACTTAGTCCAAAACATTTGCATAAACAAAATTTTTTGTTTTTTTCATTTTGAGCATGAATAAACAAATGGGTGGGGGTTTTTCATTTTCGACCGTTAATTTTCTGATTAATGTTTGAATATTTTGAGTAATTTTAATGCGAAAATCCGTCCGATCGAACGGATATTCATAATAGATTTCGTAACTTAACGAAAAGATCCAAATCCCGAGATACGTTTACTGGAGTAACGCTCCTTCTAGTTTTCCATTAGGTATAAATGGAAAAAATTTAAGAGGAAGCTCTTTTGGACGCTCCGAGATTCGATCCCGCCGCCCCGCGAGGCTCGGGACCTATAAATTCCCAATCCAACGCCTCAGCTCACTCGATCACATTGCCTACGTAAATCAACTCCGATTATGTGCCAAATAAAGATTTTAAGTACTCGGATGATTTCCGTCTTTCGATTTTCAGAATATCGTCAATCCTGTCAAGCGATCGATCGAAATCGGTCACTCGTTCATATTTCTCGCAGTTTTTCTAAACGATACCAAGATTTTCGAGTAATTCCGTTCGAAATTCAAATTCGATTTGACATTACTCGTCACTCGTTCAGACTGAAAACGTCAACCTTGAAGGAGCCGCGTTAAAATTCGTCACAGAAATACGTGAAACGTCAGAATTTTGTCGATTTTCGCGAAAAGTCACATTTTCCTATCGTTCTTCCGGGAAAACGAAGGAGAGGATCGAAAAAGGGGCTCCGTTACGGACTAATTTCGAATCTCGTCTTCGTGTTCCCGTAAATACCGTCGTTCCGAACGCCACCGTTCCTCCGAATTCCTTTCCACTTTTGCACCTTGGGTCAAAATCGGCGTTTTTTCGCCTTTCGCGATTTTTTTTCAAATACACCCCCATCTTTTCTCTCCGAAAACGCGAAACTCTACGAAACTTCCGTATTTTTCCTCGATAAACCCCTTCGAAATTTCCCCCAAACCCTCCTCCTAACATCCAAAAAAACATAACGTTAATAGTAACATTTTCAAAAAGTTTCCTTTGATAAATGAAGAACCGCTCGAACGATTTTGTGCAAACTTCACATAAACCATCTACTAAATAGTCCGAAAAAAGCCTAAACATTTGGTTTGGATAGGTGAGCCCGTTCTTGAGTTATAAAATTACAACGAAAGGTGACATTGATTTTTATATATTTAGATAATAGGTAAATGGAAACTTGTGAACAAAAAATCACCGAGATAAAATACTTCCCATACTTCACTTTAATGAATTCAAATTTACATAAAACGGATCAAAACCATTACAGTATTGATTGAAAAAATTACATATTATCATTATTCGTTGTTGCCAAGGTTCGTATTGAATCTACCGGAAACAAGTAATTTCTTATTTCTAAACGTTCTCGTAGGAACGTGATAAAGTATCATGGAAATCAAGTCGGATGGAACATAGTATAATTATTGATGGTCTTAAAGAGGAAAATGAGGTCTGTTTTTATCCTTGGTGCTCAAATGGTTCAATATGATGAGACCTTATCAGACAATAACTTCTTTGAAGTATAGATTCGACATATAGATTGTCCAAGGGTATTATATTATCACCCAACAATTATATACAGTGCACCCTCGGTAATCCGGCCCCCGTCTTATCCGACATGCCTATCACTGTTGAATATATGTATACATACTTTTAGTTCAGATAGAATCTTATAACATATTTTGATCTGTAATTTGTCGGATTACAAAGGTACTTTTTTTCAAAGAATTCCGGACTATAGGGGGTCTTTTGGGCTCTATAGTACTGGTACTTTATAATCCGGCAAATTCGATAGTCCGACACTGCCTTGCTAAACGTTTGTCGGACTACCGGGAGTCCACTGTATATAATCCTCATAATTCGACGTTAGCTGAGGTTATTTCATTCGTAATTTTGCATTCAATCATACTTTATTTTCTAGAACAGGAGGTATGTATTTTATATCATGAGTAACGAATTTTGAATAGAACAAGCAATGAATATGACATGTCTCTTATCGGTAGATAAGATGACAGAATCGGATTCTTGTTCAGTGAGTGGAACCAAATCGTTTTAAACATTTTAATCCAAAAATTCGAAAGTTAGGGACATTTAGGCAAATTGATAAGCACTATGTTTCGAGGAACAACAGCGCCAAAAATTATAAAAAACTATTTAATATCGACAACTTCCAGCAAAGACTAAGCTATTTTGCTATAGTTTCAATTGAACATGAAATTTTAAACAGTTTGGATACAAGAAAGATGATAGAAGATTTCGCAAATTAGAAGGCAAAAAGAGTTAAATTTTTGTAGATAAATATAATAAGTATATAGTTTTACACTTCAGAAAAACAAAAATAATAAGTACCTAACTAATTGAAATAAATGCTATCTTCGTTAAGTTGTTTTTCTATTTTCGTAGTTTTTCGATGTTTTCGATGTTCTGGGGAACATCGCGTTATCATTTTGCCTAAATGTCTGTAATTTTCGATATTTTTGACGAAAATGGTCTTAAACGATTGGGTTCGACTCCCTGATCAAGAATTCGAGATCAAATTTCATTCTGTCCGTTGCCATGATAACTTGATAACGGAAAGAGATAGCTTCTTGAAAGTAGGTGGCGCATCCCAATACGACGGACAACTTCGTTAATAGGCATAATCGGCCCAATGGTTTCCGAGTAATAATTTTGTTTTCAACCAATACAAATCCGATCGAATTGAAACTTGGTAAGTAGTTGTCGAATACAAACCTAAGGACGTTTGTGAAATTTTGTGAGAATCGTATAAGTAGAAAATTTTGAAAAAATTATTATTTATGTCACGATAACCTGAGAATGGAAAGAGATAGCCACTCGAGATTTTTAGGTTAGGTTTTGCATCTGAATGCGACATTTGAGTTTTTTTATAGTCATAATCGGAAAATCCACGTAATTTTAAGAAAAAACTAAATTCGTTCGATAACCGTTTCCTCGTAGTTTATTATTTCAATAGAAATGAAAAAAAACGAAAAAGAGCAATTTCGGCTCCCGGACTCGATCCCGATACCTTGTCTATGACTCCTATGAGTCAGACGTTTCAACAAATACAGCTATGCTGGGACCGTCCTGCGTTGAAGGGTGGCTTATGAACGAATTCTTTTTTTTTTATTTTTCTGTATTTCCCTAGTACGAGTATAGATCCGATCGAATTCAATTCATAAGAATACGTCCAGTATTCCCTATTTTACGTATTTCGAGCCAGTATTGCGTTTATTCATCGATTTGAAATCAATTTCACAAATGTGACCTCCACTCACTACGAAGCCAAAAAATCTCATTCAGGGCCTCTGATCTGAAAATATCTGTTTCAATTAATCCAAATATATCCAATATACCATATGTGATTATCTTAAGCCGAAGCATGTTTTTAAATATATATAAATCCATCTCAATAATTGCTTTCCAACCTCCTCTGAAAATGATTATTTCGTATTGAAAAAAATCTGCTTATATAAGCTTCCTCTAGCCAAATACTTGGAATCATCGCAGCTTTGAAGTTTTGTTTGGATATTTCGACTTTGAAGGATACATATTTGTTCGGGAATTTGACATCGAGGAAAGGTCGTAATTCAAATTTTTTTCATTCGTTTTTTTTGGATAGCTAACTCTTTTTTATTCAACCTGCGAAACTGGTTCCAGAATTCTATCATCATGTTCACCAAGATATGATATAATATTAACTCAGCAAGTTTTGTAATTTTCAAACTGGTTTGACTGATTTTACAGTAGACAATACAATTCATCATTTCCACAACTTTGCATAAGTCTTCGTGTTGGTATTTTTCAACCAACTACCGTGGTTTAATTCGATCAGATCAGTATGTTGCGAGGATTTGATACATTAACGAACTCTGAAAATGTCAACTTTCATGTTAATTGCGTCCTCACGGCCGGTCGGATGGCCAGACGGAATCAAGTTTGACCACGCATTCTTCATCAGTAAGTCGAAACTAGTCGTTTGAGACCATTCTCGGCCAGAAATTCGAAAATTACAGACATTTGGACGAATTGATAGGCACTCTGTTCGGGTAAACAAGCGCGCCAAAATAAGGCTTCACGCGAGAGCGAGATCTTTCTCGTCTCGTAAAAGCGAGACGAGACGTATTCGAAAATTTTATAGGCGATACGAGACCCCATACAGCGCAACACGAGAGTCTCATTTTTGGTCTCGTTAAATTTTTTTAATGAAGTTTTATATACGACTCGACTTTTTTCAACACCCACAGAAAGCAATTGAATATGAAGAGTTTCCAATATAATTACCAATATATTTTGTCTATATTATGCATCGATCGTTCTAGAAATACACGATTTTTTAGAAGATTATTAATTCGTTATGACCTTGCGATAATTGAGATTATTTTTCAAGAAAAAATAGAAATCACAACCATAAAAACGGATGCCATTATGAATTCAATACTTAACGGACAACTTTTGTTGCCCCTAAATCGTCTCTATCTGAACATCTGGATAAATGTATTCTCTTGTGCTCCTTGTAGTGAAGATGTGAACAATTATTGTATATACATCTGTGGAACTACGTATAATAAAACTGGTAAAGAAATGAAGCTATTCAATGTTTCTAGAAGTGTTATGAGGAATACGCCAAGAACACCCTCAATTATCTACCCACTGGGAAACTGTTGAAAACTATACCAAATTGTTCAATTCTATTAAAAAATGTATCGACATCGATAGCCTATTTAAAACATCAACAAAACTTTCGAAATATTGGAAAGCTGAGTTTGAAGAATATTTGCTGTTAGAAAGGACAAATAGGAGTCAAAATATTTTACAGTGGTGGAGAGTGATGCAAAAGTTCTTCATACACTTTCAAGATGGCCTATGATTTATTAATGGCTACATCCGTACCTGTTGAAAGATTATTTTCCGCAGCAGGTGTGATGATGGCAAAAACACGTACATCATTGAAACATGATGTGATGCAAGCGTGATTATGTTTGAATTCTTGGTCATCGAGTAATGTAAAAGTTGAAAATATCAGTGTTTAAAATTAAAAATAATATGTACATGTACAAATATTTTTGTTTAAGAGCGTAATAAATATAGCTTTACAAAATTATTCATTATTGTATACCATTTCGATTATATATTATAATAGTCATTATCGTTATTCAGAATTAAGCGAGACGAGACGATACAACGGATAACGAGACCAGAACGAGACTTAAACGAGACTTATTTTTTTGGGAATTGGCGAGAGCGAGACGAGATTTTCCATACTCTCGTCTCGTGTGGGGCCCTACGCCAAAAAGTCCAATGTGATCATTTGTAACAAAATGTTAGTGCCCTGATACGCGCGGACGTTCAAGGAAAAAATAAACCTATCGTGTGTGTCCCCCTTAACAAGTAAAATAAGATATGGGAAAATTTGCCCGATAAACCTCCAGATAACCGAGAAATTATTTGAGAAATCTTTATGGGAACCACGGATCGGTGACAACAATACTATCTAAAAAACTTGTTTTGTAGAGGACTCCATCGATTTGATTTTCCTCACTTGTGCGCTACTTTCCACGCCATAAGGTGAAAACCTTATTTCCCGCGCAATATTTTCAGTTCGCTTGTGCACATTCGCTCGTATGGAATTTTTTCTGCTCATGTGAGAGGTTCTACAGTTTGTCGATACGATGGGGAATGACAGTTTGAACGATTTATTGGAGGAGATTGGAGATTTCGGGAGGGTGCAAGTTTTTGGGCTTGTTCTAGTCTGTTTGGCCGTCCTCATCAACTCCGCTACTCACGTGGCTTATGTTTTCACCACTTTGGACACAGAATACAGGTAATTCAGGATTTATGTGTATTCTATTCTATGATTTAGGGGGGAAAGTAGTGGTGTATTCGATTCTGAACAAACAACCCTGCTAATATTAAACAATAACGGTGGGTTTCACAAAGCTTTGACAACTCTTAATTGCCAAATCAGTGCGATTCTATGTCAATTCACAGTTCATTATTGATGCAACCACCGAATTAAATCCACAATTAAGCTAATCGAAGCTTCGTGAACCACCATAAGTTTCACAAAGCTTCAGTTTAATTAAAGATTAAATTCGATGGTTGCATTAACAAGCGCGCCTAAAATGAACTGAATCGATATTTACATCTCATTGAGCGCAATTTTTCATTCTCTCTATTGGATTGTTCAGTTTTCAACAATGCAGTCGTTACGTGAATTATTCAAATAGAACGGTGTCAACAAATATAGTAATCTGCTGGAAATTTTTCTGTAAGCAGATTCGTTTTATTGCTGCAATTCCGATTGTTAAACTTTCCCCATTTTGAATTAATAATAAATAGATCCGATTCGGAACTGGACATAGTAGATCGTAGTATATTATCTGACCCTCAGGTTGATCGATATTGTAAAGTAATAAAAAGAACCGCCCTTTCTTTTAGTATTATTAACTAGTAGCCAGCAAATCTACCTAGCCATTAATCTACATTTTTTCCAGTAGATCAATATAATCGGTAGATCAATTGAACCTGTAGTTCAACACCATCCATCAAGTCCTGTTGTGATTCTGAGACCCATCCCATTCACACACGAAAGTTCCATCGAAATATGTCGAGCCGATTTTGAGTTCCTACAAACGGAATACAGCCCCATCTACCGGGTTCCTATTGTAACCGTGACACCCACTCAAACACGCACACAATGTTTCATCATAATCGGTCGAGCCATTTCTGAGTTCCTGTAGACCGATATTATTAACCATAACTAGAAGAAAAATTCTTACACAATCGAAAACGCTTTGTCGTTAAAATTTCAAAACGTAATATCAGCTTTAGACGAGCATTGGAAGCGAAGAGACCTGGTTCTTGAGGATAAAGAAGATAATTAATTCAAAATATCAATTTTCGATTTCAATATAGAATCAGCAAAACATTCATTTCTTTTCACCTAGGATCGCTATATTTTAGATACCTCACTCATCTTATCGTTGGCCTTTATGTACAAACATAATTCTGGAGATTAGTTTCCGAGATATTGAAAAATAAAAAAAATATTATTTCCGCTTCATGAACCTTGAAATCTCTTTACCTGATATCAAGTTTTCAATTTTAAGTTGGTATTTAAATGTGCATGAGCGTGAAGGAGAGCTAGAGCCGCAGTCCGTCAGAATCATATAATTAGGTTTCACCACCGAAATAAGCACTATAGATAAGAAATTACTAAAATATGCAATAACGCTATAAATATCGCGATATATGCATTTGCATATACAAACATGCAACAAATATCGTACGAATGGAATAGTTATCCAGTTCCTTGACTGTCACATATATATATAATATGTGACAGTCAAGGAACGTTAAAATCCCAATCTGATGTGAAAATAAACTCCTACTTAGTAGGCGAATGCAGGAAGGCTCTGCGAAGGCTGGGCGCTGGTAACGTTGTAAAACTCATCTGGTGTCCGGCTCACTCGGAGATTTCAGGTAATGTTAAGGCAGATAAGCTGGCGAAGCAGGGGGCTCGGATACCATATATAGGTCCTGAGCCTTCGCTTCCAGTATGTCGTACCTCTGTTAAAACATTCTTCAAGAATCGTTTGGACAGGAATTTCTCCAGTGTATGGAACATAGGAAGAGGACTCAGGCAGTCAAGGCTTCTCATTAAGAAACCATCGTCAAAGTCTGAAGTAAAGAAACTTCTTTCACTCGAAAGAAGAGAATTGAGCCTGGTGACTGGATTACTAACTGGTCACCAGTTCAACAAACATCTGAATAGGATGGGATTGGCCGATAGCGCTCTGTGTCGCTGGTGCAAGAGCATGGAAGAAACAGCTGAACATATTCTGTTCGACTGTAACAACCTTAAAGAATTGAGGTTCATACACCTAGGCAACCCAACACCTACGATTCCTACGGTGAGAGGGACTTCTCCTTTTAAGCTCGCGGCATTCCAGTCAGCATTTTTCTTGGACTGAGTCTCACTAGTTTGGCAAGCGGGAGAACAATGGGCCTGAAGGCCTCAGTTCAGCCTGAGACGGCACCGCGGTAGAAGAAGAAGAAGAACCTTACATATTGAGGTTGGATTGGAATTGGAATTAATTTTCAAGTATTGAAGATATATAGGATATTTAAGGATATTGTTTCCTCAATAACTCTAAAAATACAAATCCGATCGAATTGAAACCTCGTAATTAGTCGTAAAATACCGACGCGCAAATTTCTGTAAAATTTCCTGGGGTCCTATCGCTAGAAAAAAATAAAATTTACCATCCGGGGATTCCATTAATTAAATTCAACGTTGCCACTACTAGTTTCGGGCGTAAATTGTCTGACATTTTGTAGGCATTTATTCATATAATTCAAAGACAAAACGGACATAATTTTCAATTTTAAGTATTTCTGAGTGTTTCCGAACATATAAAACAGAATATTAATGTTGATATGAAAAATATACAATATCCTAGGGGATTTGACTATTGTACGTCCGTCAACCTGTCATTTTATTATCATAAATGTCATATATTTAGCATGTTTTATGCAGGAAACACGTTGTTTTGTTCGATTATTAGAAAAAAAAACAAATCAACAAATATTATATCTTGCATAAAACCTTATAAACGATAAAAATAAAACGTGCCGAATATATGACATTTGACTATAAAATTGCAGATTTCGTGGGTTTGACAAACGTATAAAAGCCAAATACTCTAGGATAATGTATTTTTGTTCATATCAACATTAATATTCTGTTTTATATGTTCGGGAACATAATGAATCGTACTTCTATGTTTTCACAGAATGCTATAATTATTCTATCTATGATTTATTATATGATATGTGTTCATACTCGTACTTGTCATCCTGTTCTATAAGAGAGAGTCAAATTCATTTCAGCTATTTTAATTTGATTTCTTCCATGGTGCAGTTCTCATTCTCAGATTGCTCATTTAATCTTGATAAATAAACTATTATTTGAATTGAATTTCCTTTATGATGCAGTTCTATCATAAGAATACATTGATATAATTCTCAACTCTGAGAAACCAATACTTTCGGAGATATAATTTGTCTGTTTGAACAAGAGCACCAGAAAGCTCCCGTCCACAGGGTTTGAACCAATGTTTTCAATCGTTTTATGAGATTTTATGCAAGGTATAATATTTGTTGATTTGTTTTTCCTGATAATCCAAAAGAATATAACGTGTTTTCTGCATAAAACATGCTGAAATATATGATATTTACGACAATAAAATGACAGGTTGACGAACGTACAAATCAACTACGTCAAATCCCCTAGGATGTTGTATATTTTTCATATCAACATTAATATTCTTTTTTATATGTTCGGGAACACCCAGAAATACTTAAAATTGCAAATTATGTCCATTTTGGCTTTGAATTATATTAATAAAGGCCTACAAAATGTCAGACATTTTGGGCTGGAATGGAATCCTCAATACTATCTGTCAGGCAACGAGGAGTTCATGCACGATTGTTTCAAACATATCATCCCTATCGAATGATCTCATGCGGCCAAAAATACCGAATATTTAGGAAGCTTGTAAATATGTCCAATGTTTTGAGTTATATTATCATTTACCGTAACAAATGACAAATTACTATCCATAATCAGTCTTGAGCGAGACATAAATTGTTGTTAGGTGCGTCGTAAATTATAATTAGTTTGTTTATGATGAAGCAATTTTTAAAAGATATATTTTTACCGAATTATAGACATCCATAATAATAGATTTTTTAGAACTGATAATTTTGTATATTTTATGTTCTTAGTAGAAAACATTGTATTATGTGACATCGTGTAACTTTGGTTTTTTGGCTGTGGGGTTATATGAAGCCACAAAGTTTCTGCCAATGAGTTCGCGAGAATAGGGTTGAAAGAAAACGGTCTGTGAATGGAAAACCGCGACGACATTTAAATGGTTGAGGTAACGGTTGAGATAACAAAAAAGTGGGAAGGCCCTGTGGACAGGAGCTTTGGCGCTCTTGTTCAAACTGCATCATGAAAGAAACTAAATTAAAATTAAATAACGAACTTATCCAAGATATTCGTTCCTCAAATAGATATACTCTGAAAATTATATTATATCAATTATTGAAACTTAGCCAATATTCCAATTTTGCTTTCACTGAAGATATTCTAAACCCAATTTGATAAAGTTACCAAATTATATATTTCCATCATCATATGGATTATCCAAGGGCATTTAAGGTAGGGGTAATTATAATATCCTATATATAATTGTTCATTTCGCATTCAATCATATACTTTGTTTGTTAGAACAGAAATATATTTTATATGTCTGTTATAGGTAGATAAGCCTTGCGTTCCGAAATTGCTGGCATTGCTGGCCGCAGTAAGTAATTTCGGAACGCTCTTAAGTAACGATTCGAAGTGGCCGGAAATCTATGAAATGGGGAGAACAGACTCAGAAAGTACAATTGAAAAATTAAGAGACACCATAGCTAGATATGGTTTACCAAATAAAATTATTTCGGATAATGGACCGCAGTTAGTAAGTAATGAATTCCAAGAGTTTTGTAGAATGAATGGAATAGAACATGTTACGTCAGCTCCGTATCATCCAGAAACAAATGGAGCAGCGGAAAATAGCGTCAAAACCTTTAAACATTCTCTAAATAAGTTAATAATGGATGCAGGAACAAAACATTCTAATCTAACAACTTTAATAAATAAATACTTATTTTCATACAGAAACACACCTCACTGTGTAACTGGGGAATGTCCTTCAAAAAAAATGTTCTCAAGGAAGGTAAAGACACGTTTAGATTTCTTAAGTCAGAGTAGTACAGAGAAGGCCAGGCAAAATCAAATAAAATTCCATCATGGCAATAGAAATATTGTATTTGAGGAAGGAGAGGTTGTATATACTAAAGATTTTAGAAATTGTGCAAATAAACCTAGATGGACTAAAGCTAGAATAACTAATAAGATTGGTCAAGTTACTTACCTGGTAAAACCGTTAGATGATAATGAACTTTTATGGAAAAGACATGTAGATCAAATTCTCAGAGTAGGACAGTTTTATGAAGGGGAAGAAATGATAAGGTTACCGAAAGATACTTTAGAAGTAGAGTCAAAAGTAAATGTAAATTTGGAAGAAAAGAGTGAATTAAATGAACCTAGTATTGTAATCAATAGGGACAATAGTAATAAGGAAAACAGTGATGACATGATAGAATCTAAGATACAAGATGTAATATCTGAAAATAAGGAAAATATTTTAATAACTAGAGACAGGCCTAAAAGGACAATTCGTCCTCCTGATAGATTAAACTTGTAAACAAAAATGTACTTTTTGAACTTAAGAAGGGAGATGTAGTGTACTTGAGTACACATATGTGTATTATTGGTTGCCTAACTATGGAATGACACAGGATGGTGTTATGAAGCCAAGATGGTGACACAGTGTGCTTTTAACCTTTATGTACTGTACATGTAGCAAACATGTTGTAAGGTATTTTCATATATAATAAACGTATTAATACAAGGTGTGTTAAATCAAAAACGTTAAAGTAAGCATCGCCAGTGAATTTCAGTAATATCTGACATTTCAATTTACTGCTCAGTACTGTTCAGGAATATCGGAACACGGCAAAGATGATATGTATAAACAGTGAACACAGAGAAAATTCGCATTCTGTGGAAACATAGAAGTAGGTACGATGTATTATTGAAATTTGGAAAAATCATATCTCCGATAGTATTAGCTTGTTTGAGTTGAAAATTATATCAATGGATTTTTATGATGAAACTGCATCTTAAAAAAAATTTATTTGAAATTTGTAATTTAAAAATAATTTCTTTTTTTCGTAACTCCGAAACCAACAGGCCGATTTCACCCAATAATGAACTCAACCGAGATATTTATCTCCCAAACCTACCCTGAAAATTTCAACTGTCTAGCTCATTCCGTTCGAGAGTTATCGTGGTTACGGCCGGCCGGACAGAAACGATTTTGACCACAGGTTCTTGATCAGTTAGTCGAACCAAAACGTTTGTGACTATTTTCAGCCAAAAATTCGAAAATTACAGACATTTGGGCAAATTGATGAGCACTCTGTTCAAAACAACGAAAGCGTCAAAAAACATACTTTTTTCTACGAACGTCAATAAATGACAAGGTTCGCGCATTGACAACAATATGCGAAGTGATCCTTTTTTTCATTTTCCTTCGTTACCATGACACCGTGCGCGAAGTAGTGTGCGAAGTACTTACTTCGCACACTGCATGTAAACTATATGGAGTTTTTATATTTTAACCTTTATGTTCCTCAATCAAACAAACAAATACCATTTTATTTTCATAGTTACAGTATTTACTTGATTTGGAAAAACAGTTCAAGCCAGTTCAATACTAATTTTCATATTAAGCTAAGCATGTTACTTCTTTTAGAACAATATTTTAGAAGTTTGTAGAAAAAATTTTGTTTGCATCTCATGCGCGAAATACTTTGGTGATCTCGACTATTTTTTTAACTCGGCTGCGCCTCGTTAAAAAAATCAGTTCTCGATCACCAAAGTAGCATTTCGCGCACTAGATACAAAAATAACTATAATAGAGTAACATATAGTGACATTATAGATATATCGGAAAACAAAAAACAGAAAAAACCAGTAACAAAACTAAACTTCCTTGAATGGATATTAAAACTAATTGGAAAAGCACTGTGGCAAGGAGCTTTAGCACGCTTGTTCAAATTTATAGTGTAAATTTAACTCGCCCAGGACTGCTTGCTTAGCTCCAAGGATAGAAATCCAACTGTGGATATATATATATATATATATATTTTTTGTGAAAGTTTTCTTGGGTATTGTAGCTGATGAAAACAACACTACGAAGTAACCGGTTTAAAGAAAACCAGCAATCCCTTGTGAGTAGAATTTAGACACAAGTGACACCTGGAATTCAATCAACCAAGCTCCTCGCTGTGGCTACCCAAAAACTACAGATCTCTACGTACATTCTTTTCCCCTATGTGGTAATTAGCAAGTACTCGGATTGGAGTCTCATGCAGTTGACCACTGCTAATATTGTTAATTAAACGTTTCGTAGATGATTGTCTCACAGCAGCACCTGAAGATAAAATATGTGAAATTATTAGCGATTTCAATAACTACCATCCAAAATTGAAATTCACCCATGAATTAGAAGAACAAAATAAAATCAATTTCTTGGATCTAACACTTATACGAACAAACACTAAAATAAAGACAATTTGGTATACAAAACCTACCTGGAGCGGACGATATTTAAATTTTGAAGCTACAGTCCCAATGATTCATAAGAAAAGTGTGATATCAGGAATCGCTGACAGAGCTCTAAAACTCACAAGTCCAGAATTCAGAAAACAAACAATAAATAAAGCAAAAAATATGCTGATAAGAAATAACTATCCTCTAAAAATAATAAACAAAATTTTCAAAAACAAAATTTTCAGCCTATACAACACAGAGAAAAAAAATACTAAAAAAAGCGAAACTGAAATTCTAAAATACATATATTTACCATATATACAAGGCCTATCGGAAAAACTAAATACTACATTAAAAGATTATGGAATAAATTTAGCATATAAAAATGTGAATAATTTGAAATTCTTAAACTCAAATTTAAAATCAAAAATTCCAAAAAATAAAATTTCAAATTGTATATACCAAATTAACTGTATAAACTGCCCTAAAGTATACATAGGTCAAACATCACAATATATAAAAGAACGTATCAATGGCCATAAATTTTGTAAAAATACCATAGCACTTAAAAAACACGAACAAATTGAAGGGCATAAAATGGATTTTGAAAACTTTCATATTTTAGATAGAGAAAAAAATTGTAAAACCCGAAATATATTAGAAATGATTCATATCAAAAAAGGGAAAGAAACTATGAACGATAAAACTGACACCAAAAACTTGGCACAAATATATTTCAATTTAATAAAATGATAGAAAATATAGATCCCAGTTTCTTAATTTTATCAACTTACACAGCTATCGCTATCTTGAAGTGATAAAATTATTTGATATTTTGAATCATGACATTATTTTCAATTTTGACAGTTGTAATTTGTCAAAAATTAGTATTAGATTAGGGCTTTTCGGAAAGTGTGATCGAGTTAACTCGATCAGTCCGTTCACTGATCTGCGCGTTCGGAAACAGAACCAGGTTAAGATATTTATGTTCGGAAATAACTGATCCTAAATCGGGTTTGGACCATATGTTGTGATCTGGTCGACCCTGCTTTTTCTAGGGTTGAGAGGGTAAATGCAATCAGCTGTTCGATGTCAGTTCTATTTTCGCGGTCTTGTTTGAATTGAGTTTGAAGTCATGAATTATTCTGAACATTAAAAAGGCTTTAAGAAAGTTGAATGGATATTGGATAGTAAGGAAAATATAATTATTTCTCTACAATATAAGTTTTGGAGTAATTACGATGTTTAAGTGTCCTCTGATGAGTATAATAGAATAATCACAAAATCTAATCAACATGCTCGAGTTGAGAATTTCATCATTTCAGAGAACAAATGGTACCTAATGCATAAAGGAAAGTTGGAGGTTCGAAGGAATTTTTGATTTTATTCAAAGTATAGGAAAGATCACATATATGAATTGAATCTTTAGAACTTCCACATTTGTAGAGTTCGTTTGCAAGCAAGCAATGTATTTTTTCTTTGAAAGTTTAACACTGTTGTCTCCATTTTCATAATATAATACCTGCTCTTGCTCAGTTGAAAATTATAGTTAATTTATCAAGAACAAATACAATGATTCAACCTCGTAGAATGGGTTGTTGCAACTTAAACTCGTTCACAGTGTTCACAACTAAGGAAAGTTTCTTCAACATGTCTAGAGAAAGGCTGGACACAATCATAGCAGATTGCCCATTTATTCCTGATATTTGAATAGGTATCGCATAGCCAACTCTATTTAGATAGAATATGCTATGGGTATCGCTAACGAACAAATTATTTTATTAGTTCATTTCATTCTGTTTGAAAGATTAAGTTTGTGTTTTATATTCTTGTTTTTCTTTATTTGTAAACTCTCATTATAAGACAAATTATATTAATAAAATACAATAATCTTTTCATTATTTAATAGTTCATTCCACTAAGACTTAAGCGAAATAATATTTGACACACGTGTAGATCAATATTTTAGCATTTTTTTGCTGGCAAATTATAAAAATACTGTTTAGGAACATGTATTACTACTTAAGGCAGTAAAAGGTAATATAAACCTCGGTGATCCACGAACAGTAATTTCTTTTGATGATTCCATTATGTTGTTCTTGTCTTCTGCCTTCAGAAACTTTATCATCAAAATGATGCAATTCTAAATCTTTTGAAACATCAAGCCAATATTTATACATAAATTTTATTCAATATGCAACAAGTCAGTATTATTTTTGGTATCAAAACAGTCTTGTTTATATTCAGGATTCGGGACAAAATATTTTCAAAGTACGAATTATAAACAAATAAAAAATAAGGTTATGTAAATTCTACCTCGGCGTTCGGAAACAGTGATCCAGAACGCGATTCTTTGCAAGAACCTACAAACAGCTGATGATGATCTACCCGATCCCGGGTTACACTTTCCGAAAAGCCCTATTGTTATATTATACATCCTGAAAAAGGCCAATCAAGGCCGAAACATATGTTGGATTATAAATTGGTAAATTCGATTAAGGGTGTCCAATACAGAAGAATGGACAATAGAACATACGCGCAAAAGCTTCTGACTTCACGTCAGTGCTTGAACCAATTTTTTTTTCGTGATTTTTTTTTAATTTTCTAGGGGTGCGGTTCTTAAATTTTTTTTTTTCGTCATTTTTTTCAAATTTTCTAGGGGTACGGTTCTTACAAAATTTTAAACACGTCTTTATGCTGATTTTCTACTACTAGTTACCAAGCTTCAATTCAATCGAATCTTTATTTTTTTAGTTCTTAAGGAAATAATATTCCAGGTGGATATAACTCGGAAACCGTTAAACCGATTATGCCCAAAAACAAACTCAACTCTCCTTTTCGGATACGCAACCTACCCTGAAAATTACATGTCCCTATCTTCTTTCGTTCGAAAGTTATCGAGGCAACGGTCACCCATTTACTGAACTCACACAAGAATGCTCGAATCTCCAACAATATTCAACCGATTGTGTTAAAACTTGAAACTTGGCAGTAGAGTTAGGTTATGAACGCTCTTGCAAAATTTCAGCAATTTCGAACGGATAGTTACTGATATATATAATTTTTTTTTTTTATTTTCAATGATTTATTAAAAATTTTCTACAAATGCTATCCTCACCAAATTTTGCAAACATTTTCGCGTTGGCATTCTACAACTAATAACCAAGTTTGAATTCAATCGGTTTAGTATTTTTCGAGTTAATGAAGAAAAAAAAACCACCAAATTTCAGAAAATTTCAGATGGCTATAACTCTAAACCGTTTGACCGATTATGCTCATAAGCAAACTCAAATGTCGCATTCAGATGCACAACCTAACCTGAAATTTTCAAGCCGCTATCTCTTTCCGTTCTCAGGTTATCGTGACAACAAAAATGTTTTTTAATAATTTTTTTTAAATTTTCTAGCCTCACGATTCGCCCAAAATTTCTCAAACGTGCTTAGGTTCATATTCTACAACTACTCACCAAGTTTCAATTGGATCGGATTTATATTGGTTGAAAACAAAATTATTACTCGGAAACCACTGGGTCGATTATGCCCATTAACGAACTTGTCCGTCGTATTGCGATGCGCCATCCACCCTGAAAATTTCAAGTCGCTAGCTCTTTTCGTTCTCAAATTATCGTGGCAACGGCCGGCCGGACAGAATCAAATTTGACCTCGAATTCTTCATTGGGGAGTCGAACTGAATCGTTTGAGACCAATTTCGTCAAAAAATTCGAAAGTTACAGACATTTGGGCAAAACTATAACGCGATGTTCCCCAGAACATACGCGCAAAAAAAATATTCTGCTAAGTTTTATTGAAGAATATGTTTGAGAAATGTCTGACGAAGAGAATAAGACGAGACATCAGGGACCAATTTTTATTGGGGGGTTAATTACCCTCCATATCGACGCCTTGCCGCTCTTATTAAAACACCCTTCAGAACTTCTAGTTTCAGGATCACTTCGCTGTTGCAGAAAACAAATAACAACAACCAATATCGCTTAGGTATTTTACTTTCACTGCCAATATTTGCCTGACACAATGGGTACCGCTCAATTAACTTAACAATGCCTACATTCAATAATAATGATGGAACGCTCTTAACTTGTTGCCTACATTCAATATGGAACTTTGGACCCAAACCCAAAAGGTCAACAGCTGTCGTTCTCGACTGTACTGTACTTGTCGTCGATATTTACAAAATTCCAATAAGAACAAGCTCTCCCCCCAGTGCTCAACCAAAACCTGCAGACCTACAGAAACTGGAAGAAATAGATCAACTGCTATCACTATCAGTCAATAAGTTAAGTACTGTTTACAAAGCAATCTAGGTCGTTACCCTAGACTAGACCCAAAATAAATCACACTGAACGCGGCCTTACGAATGTGACGTGCTGGTTTTAAATGGAAGAGAAAAACGAGAGGGATGAACTACTGCAAAAGAACAAAATGGATTTTGATATCCTCGATAGAACATTAGACAACATCGGCGATATGGGTAGCGAGCAAATGAAAGCTTTCCTTTTGACGTGTTTGTGTATTGTTTTGTATTCCGCAATGCATGTGACGTACGTCTTTACTGCAATGGATCTAAATGTCAGGTAGGTTTATAGGTTATGTGTTATATGTGTATTTATTATTATTAATTTGATCCAGAAGTGGAAATAATGCGTTGATAACGACTTGAGTATCTCAATATCCTTGATTCGATTTGGAAATATTAGAAAGATTTTCTAATGATTCGTCAAACTCATTTAGAAAGGATAGAGACAATATATCTGAGCATTTGATCTGTTCAATAATGCTACACATGAATTCATTCATTGAAACATATGCATCGCCTATTTGGATTTACTATACCCTTTCTCTCAAAATCTGACTGATGATTAATTTCTATAACTCTCCTATCTTATGAATCTGAAAAAACACGACAAAGGCTTGCGAATACTGGGAATTTTATTAACAAATTAGAATCAATTAGCCTGGTGATCACATCAGTATTTCCATTATGAAATGTTTCTCTTTGTTCGGTAGAGAGATATTGAAGGAATGTAATTTTATTTAAACCGCTTTTTAAAAACTTCCATTGTGAAAAAAGTGGTGTCGGTATATTATGAAACGTTAGTTTCAACTTACCGGTATTTATGGGATTTCTTAAAACTAAACAGCTGTGTTTTTGACTCCACTACTTTCACCCCCAACCGAGAGTATAAATCTTACCAAAATATTTAAATAGCATTGGGGATCTTTCATGTAATAGCTCTTACAGATAATTCAAAATATTCTTTAAATTTTACACTTCCGCCCAATACTGACAGCGTATACAGGGCGATCGGATGAGTGTATCTATAAGCGGACGACGAAAAACGTTATAACTCTTGGAGATTTAGTCTGGGAGGGGTGGGGGTTTTATGTGTAGGGATGCTATATAATAGTGATGCGACCTCTCGAGTGAAAATAATCGAACGATTATTGAAACATCTCGAGATATGTATCTCGAGATGTCCTGAAAAATGTGAGTGAATTCATTCGAATGATTTTCTGTCGTCTCGAGCAAGAATTGAATGAAATGAAATGAGATACGAGATATCTCGTACTCGTAATTCGTTCGTATACGTTCTGAATGTTTTGATATTTCGAAGTTCCTTTGGCGGCATATAAGTATGAGATGTGAAAGGTTTCTTTAACAATCGATAGAATTTATGGCTGCCATCAGGATTCTGGTCGGGTGCTGCCGAAATAGTAGCCAGTGAATGATTTTATTATTTATTCCATTGCAAATTGAGGTATTCATGATTATTCTTATCTTATTCAGTAGCTGGTCGTTCAAAATATTCAGATATATTCCGTTTGTTATTAATTAAGAACTCGGACCCGGAGGTGCGTTCAACAAGTATTTTATGGTTATTTTTTTGAATATTTGTATACGTGGCATTTGATGCTTGTAAATAGCTTCAATTGGTTCAATTGGTATTATGCATGCATCTATTGAATTGACTTGAATTTTATTTTCAATAATTCAGGAACTAATTAATCGGAGGAATGAAAAAGGTCATAGAAAATTCAATCTGGACGTGTAATATATGATTAAAAATATGTTTAAGCGAAAAATAGAATGAAATAAAGTAAAAAGTACAAATTTCATTGACATTACATTTCGCCATTCAGAAAAATTATTTGGTTTACATTTTTTTGGCACTAATCTATTACGGCGGATGTTGGTTAATTGTCCACATTTCGAAAATACCCTTTCCGACGGAAATGATGTCGCCGGTATTATCGTATTTAGTGATTATAAATAGGTATATAATTGTGCATTCTAGGGAATTTCAGGTTCATAATAATTCTTTTCATAGCTCCATTCCCTTTCGAACAGCTGGAAAGAAATTTTCAAATATTGGACCAAAATCAAATAGCATAATAATAAATTATCAAATAGGACCAACGGCAATGTAATAAAATGAAACCATAAAATGTGAAACTTAATACTGTAGGGAGCCGACGCAATTATATTGAAGATAAGGGATAACCTAAGCCGCTCACGCAATGAGAACTGAGTGGAATACCGAATGATCAATATCTCGAATGATCATTCGATTATTGAAATCTCTCGAGAACCTATATATCGATTATTGAAATCATTTGATTATGCCCAACTCTACTATATAATAGAGAATATTAAGGTGCGATCATTTGGCGTATTGAAGTTGTTCAGATTGGTTCTTTTATGTTGCGCATATAGTAATCGTAGCATTACTTTTAAAACTATTTGGACACTAAAAAATAATCAATATCCTTACTAACGTTCTATTATAACACACTAAAATATGTTTAAACCACACAATGCATCGTAAAGTTACACACAAAAAGAACTCCAAATATAACACAAGGACAAGGCACTAATCCAAGCCAATCAAAATTGGTATTTCAAAATGGCCGACTTTATATGATCCATTACCCTGGCAGATCGGATATAATCTCCTTTTTATTATTCTCTAGTCTATGAGAGATGCCATCCTGCCACAGAATCTTGTTAGGAGGATCCACGAATACGCGGATAAAAGGTGAATATCTCCTGAACCGGCGGAGTTAAAGGATCGTGGTTTTAGGTGGTAGGCAGCATATAGGGAGATTTTGGTGGAGAATGGACTGCGCATGCGCAGAAGTAGGCTGGGTTTTTTGTAAACATTTTGGCAAAATGGTAGCATGCGCGCAAAAGCGACCAATAGTTCATGAGATATAAAATGTGGGAAAGCCCTGTGAACTGGGGCTTTGCCACTTCTGTTCAAACTTTGACAAATCATATCTCTGAAAGTTTCTCACAGTTGGGAATGATATCAATTGAATATTATGATAGAACTGCATCATAAAAGGAATTAAAAAAAGTGTAAAAAAAAACGAGTGCCAAAAATTATTAATCCGAAACCACCAGAGCGATTCTACCGATTCTAACTTATCCGAGATATTCATTCCTCAAATCTTCTCTGAAAATTATATTATATCAACTGAATCCTAGCCAATATTCCAATTTTGTTTTTACTGGAGATATCCTGAACCCAATTTGATTAACTTACCAAAGTATATATTTTCATCATCCAAAAATTATAATGTCCTATAATCCTCATAATTCTACGCTAACTGAGGTTGAAAGTTTGAAAAATCATATCTCCGAAAGCATTAGCTTGTTGAAGTTGTGAATTATATCAATGGATTCTTATTATGATGATACTGCATCTTAAATAACATTTAATTTGAAATTTGTGTAATGTAAAAAAAATGTTTTTTTGTTACTCCGAAACCAATTTTGCTCAATAACGAACATAACCGAGATATTTATCTCCGATACCTACTCTGAAATTTTCAACTGTCTAGCTCATTCCGTTCGAGAGTTATCGTGTTAACGGTAGATCGGACGGACAGAATCGATTTAAGACCATTTTCAGCCAAAAAATCGAAAATTACAGACATCTGGGCAAAGCGATAAGCGCCAAAGAGTATATCTTGAATTCTCGGTTAGCCGTGCCGTTCGAGACTTGTATAGGGGCGATAGCAGGTTCTATCCCCGCAGTCGGATTGGAATTTTTCGTGTCTTTCGCCCGAAATTTCATTAGAGGATTTTATTGAATAATTCTCGATTTTTTTCCAGATGTCTAGTGCCGGAATGCGATGGATCGAGTCCAAAGTACGATTCTTGGTGGTTGTCCAATGCCATACCCCAAGATAGCAACCATAACCTAGAAAGATGCATCATGTACTCCCCTGCGAACAACAGCAACGTGTATAACTGCACAATAGACTCCTTCGATAGAAACCACACCGTCAAATGTAGTTCCTACCTTTTCAAAAACGACGAACATTATTTAGGAAGAGAGGTAAGAAAGTGTTCAATCACGGGATAGCATTTTGATTTCATTATTATCTTCAAGTTTGACCTTCTCTGCAAAGACAACAAATGGAAATTGACGCTAGTAGGTACCTTTAACACCGCCGGAATGTTCTTTGGACTCCTTATAACTGGTGTTGTATCAGACAAGTAAGTAAGCACATACGAAAAACTATAGGTCTTTAATACTCTATGAATTTACCTGCCTAAATTGCTACCTACCGAGTACAGTGCCGGAAACCGATAAGTGAACGACTGCACAGAGCATATTTGGCTATTTTTAGTTGATTTAAATGAGGCTTTGACACAGAATAGCTATATTCTGTGGTTTTGCATTGCTAGTCCATGAAAGTGTCAAACCCAAACGCTCCGCAAGTTCATTTAAACCATTAACATTAACAATTACGTATCTATATGTAACGAGGATATTCTATATCTATTGATACAACAACATAATCAATATTCTAGCGCCGCACCATTGGCTGCTATATAACAGCTTCCAGGTGACTCCACATTGATAAAACTAATGATCTCGTATCATACGTATCAGATATATGTTCCCAAACCTTTTCTATGGATTCCTATAATTCCAGGGCATTTGCTGGTCTGAAATTTAGATTATACCTTAATTTTACCATATGCTCCCAAATATTTTCCATAGGGTTCAGGACTTCTTGCAGACCGAGGTTATACGATTATATTTTTTTCCTGCATCCATTGTCTTACTATATTCGAAGTGTGAATAGGAGAATTATCATGCTGAAATATAAAGTTTTCAGGGAACACCTGTGTATCATGACATTTTCGTCTGTTAAGCTCCCATGTATTTTCCAGCAGACCCCTGTTCCATAGATGGTTCCCCAAGCGCACGCACTCACTGAAAAGCGAACACTGTTTCTTACAGAGTGGACGTAATCCTCGCCATACCTTCGGTTTCGAGGTCTATAAACCCGAAGTTGTCCACTGCTGCACGATTGAAAAGTTTTTTCATCAGAAAAAACTATGATGCTTCAAAAACTGTCATCCATATTTAAATATTCATTTGCGAACGGTAATCTCTTCCTTTCATGGTCTTCTGTTAAGAATGCCTTCTTTGCTACAGAATAGTTTTTTTAGGTTACTTTCCTTGATTCTATTTCGCCCTGTTCTTACGGATCCAGAGAAATCGACTCACACGCTTCAACAACAGTTGAATGGATGCTCCTTAATATAATTGATAAGCGCATTGTCTTCATTGTGATCAGATATTCTTCTAATTCAAACTCGGATCGGACGTTGAATGCTCCCTTCCTGCCAGCGTCGCTTCAAGTTGAAAATTCAAGTTTCAATGACATTTAAGGCTTTTGCTGTCGCAATTTGCGACCAATTCTCCTCCAGTTTAGCAATTGCCCACATTTTCTCATCATCGTTTAAATGTCGGGTCCTTTTATAATTATTTTTCGTCAACCTCTATGAAAAGTGACATTTTACGTACTAATTTGCGACCGTAAAATCGACTATTATTGAAGGCAAGTACCACAGATTAACAAGTACTTTGCGGACGAGAAAGTTCTTTCTCGTCCGCTGTGGTCACTATGAATACGGCATGATACGGTTCAATACAAACATAAGTGTCATTTGCCCTTGTGAAATTATGTAAGATGAGGTCCGAAATTCGTAAAAATATGTTGAGGTCGACGAAACAATGTAATATGCACCTCGGCGAAAAACTGTCTATTGTCTCGCCTGCTAGCTATCCGAGGCGGAGCCGACTCGACTATAATAGACAGTTTTTTGTCCTTGGTACATAAATTACTATTCCGTTTATTTGAAATTACCTCAATAAATTCTGACGTTTTTGTTGTAAACGACTGCGCGATATAGCCATAGTCATGGAGGTAGAAGGAAGTGGAGGGGGCATAAAGATCGAAACTTGTCACATACTCCGCCATATTGGTGTGTCGCAATGTTCTATAGGAATCCGGAATTCCAACCATAGAAAACTCACAATTTCATGTTTATAACAAAGGATTTGCCCATACCAATATGGCCGATTTTATGTGACACTTTCGTTACAAGGGAAATATAGCACATGCTCCCTCCACTTCCTCCTACCTCCATGGCCATAGTATACATAGATGTATATGGATGGAGCCATATTTACAATAGGAAAAAAAATCGTTCACATTTCGGTTTTCGCCACTGTACAAACGTTTGGTAACTTTTGATTGTTTAAAATTTAGGGTATGGTTTCAAATTCACACGATAAGAAACACAAGTTAGAACCAAATACATACATACGCTTAATGTCAGTATAATATTTCAAAAGCATCGTAAATCGAACTATCGGTTGAGCTCGGGTGCACCCCTAAATTCCATAGAATAACGTGCGTTCAAAAAATATCGTTGTCAAGTAGGCTATGGAATTTTGAACGTCAATATTCTGCGTCTGAACGTAGTTCAGACATTGCAAGTTTTAAAATTCCATAGCCTACTTGACCACGAATTTTTTTGAACGAACGTTACATTGATCAACTGTATCATAATTTGACCAGCGTAATGCGATGTAACCATAAATTGTAGAAGTTTTTCAGTTTACTACACCATCAAAATACAAAACTCATCAAATTGATGTAGTCCGTTAGTCAAAACGTGTATTAAGCGGCCATGTTGTAAAATAGCAGAATACTCGAAATAGTTATTTTTGTTAAAGTTTTTTGTTGCTCGTTGTAGAAGATAGAAACCGATCAGTTCTATTACTTATTTCCTCGTATTTGATTATGTCCCCATACCAGATATGGCAGAAAATTTGTACTGTTAGTAGGGATGTCAGCTTGTGGAGTTGTTGGAGTCGTCAAAGCCTTTTCGCCGACTTTCGAGTGGTTCTGCTTCTTTGAATTCACGGAGGCCGTCTTTGCTGCCGGCAGTTATGGATGTGGCTTCATTTTAGGTGAGAAGGAATACTTTGTTGATGCTCTCTGTTTCGATTCAGTGATATTTTGATTAAGTTTATAGGTGTAGAGCTGGTGACGCCGAAAAAAAGGGTGCTGACAGGTTGTATATCTTGCTGCTGTTACGCACTTGGTGAAGTTCTCATTGCAGCTGTAGCATGGGCAGTGATGGATTGGAAGTAAGTCAAGATTTATCTGTTCGCAACAATGAATTCATACAATTTGACACCATCTTCAGCTATGAAAGATATAAAGGTAAGGGATAGAACGCAACATGGACATAGAGAGTGGACAGAATTGACCATTCTATAGAAATAAACATAGCAACTGTGCGACCTGCCACTGTTCTATAGAACCGCTTTGTCCCTCTCATACATTTGTCTGTCAGTAGCTGTTGCGTCCCATGATTTCACATTTTGGGAAGCAATGATTTGTTTTTCTAAACAAAGGAGCTCGCTTGTAAAACTTAAATGTTTTGGGTTAACTGGTTTAGTTTACCATGTGTGGTCTCACCCTTGAAATTTATATTTTTCACGAAAAGATAACTGCAAGTAAAATTCCTTGTAAGCTTCGACCCTTGTAGAGATTTATTGCATATTTCCTGGGAAATAGTGCTAAAATGTATACAACAGCTAGACACATTGCCCTGTGTGTTATTCTTTTGTCTAGATTCGAAAACCCCTAGTCTGTGAAAGTCATTTATCAGCTTTCGATTATATCAAGACAGCTAGTGAAAATTAGTCCAAAGGGGGCGAGGATTTGAATTTCTAAGATTAAACAACCGAGAAAAGTTCACTGATTGGTGCTGGCATCGACAAATGAGAGTATTGTTACAACTACTCTGGGGCGGTTTGAGGATCGAACCCCCATTAATTGTTAATATTACCCCCGTTTTCTACCCAGATGAAGGAACCTCCAATTTTCCTTCTATCTGATGGGCTTTTATATACATTTAAGACTAAAATAATTCACTACTACAAATACCACTGTAATTACTACATCTCTTAGTGCAAGAGACATCACTTATATTTTGTACGGTCGCGAAACTAATACTCATATAGTTCTCCTCCCAACTAAGTAGTCACTTCTTCCTTTTTCATATAGAAGGAAGATTTTAAATTGTATCAATATTGCATTGTACACTACTTCGTGCTTGTTATCACATTGTCGGTAACAAGAAAAATACATTTTGTTGTTGTGTTAAAAGTGCGTTCGAATATTTCACCACTTAACCTATACTCGTAATTGTTATTTTATTACAAGTAACAACTTACGCAGTAATCAGCGAGATTACTACTGGGTGCTTAAAGTTAAGTATACCCCCTTACTCATCCCCCTGATAAAACAATCAGTGTGTATAATTCTAGTCCTTCGAAAATACATTATATCCTGATAAAAGCATCAGGACTCAACATAAGATCCTTCGAAACCATAACATCGTGATAAACCAATCAGGATTCAACATTAGCTGTGCCTGTAAACAGCTGCGAAGTAGGTAGTATAGGGCCATAGACAACATTATAGGACAGAAAATTGTGAGAGACAAAAGAATCGTTACAGACCACAGTCGGTTTGTCTCTTTCTATAGATTGATGATTTCTGTGAATCCATTCTTTATGTCCATAAAAGGCATATCTATCTATTTTCAAAAGCCTTTCATTGTATTATGGTATGGGTATTTAATCTATAAAAATACGGCCATTATCGAATTTCAGCATTTCATTCCAAATAGATACCCTAAGCTATATTCAATTCAAAATTTACTCTTCACTTAGTACCCAATACCTCCAATACTCTAGCATTGTCGAAATTATTTTCCTACCTTGGAGTATTTCTTTTTCAAAACAAGAATATAAGGCCGGCCTTAGACGGAGGTTACACGGTCAATCTGGTGTCAGTCTCGCATCACATCAATCATGGATTGATGTCAGATTGACTTGAAATTGGTTCTATATGCGTAGATTGATGGACTGATGATCCGGATTGATGGTAATACTGATGTTAGATTGATGCGAGAAAGATGCCAGACTGACCGTGTAACCTCCGTCTTATGCAGCCGGAATATGTCTCTGAATTCATATTATTAATTCAGAATACAAGGAATTGCATACTAATTTATTATTACCCTCACAGATTTTGATTTTTCGGAGTATTAATTTCTAGATTTTGCAAGCTTCCAGAATTCAGATTATGAATTCAGAGGGAAATTCCGGCCGTATAAGGCCGGCCTAAAACTCATTTCCACCATTTCATTCTTCTGAGGATGTCATTCAAAAAATCAATGTTGCGACAACTGTAACATTCTATACTTCCAGTGAACATGGAGAGAGTCTAGTGTACTGATTTCATTCCAGATTGATCTTATACTTGGTGTATGGACCATCGATCTTAGTTATATTCCTGTGGTGGTCTATTCCAGAATCCATCAGGTGGTACCTGAGCAGAGGAGAGATTGAAGAACCTAAAAAAATTCTCAGAAGGTTCGCCAAAGCCAACGGAAAAGAGATTTCTGAAAACTCACTGGACAATCTTAAGGTGATGAAGGAGCAGGAAGAGATTCTCGAGTCCATCTCGTTCATGGAAATGCTCAAATCTAAGCCTCTGTTGTTGAGGTTCTTGAACTGCAGCTTTTGTTGGATAACCTGCGCTTTTTTGTTTTACGGCATGACGCTGAATTCTGTGACTCTATCCTCGAACAGCTACCTCGATTTCATTTACATATCCTTGACGGAAATACCAGCTTATTGCTCGGCAGTTTACATAGCTAACACGATAGGAAGGAAGTATTCTATATCACTGTCCTACATCTTAACTGCTGTCTCTTGCTTCGCCTTCATATTTGTCACCAAAGGTAAGTTCATTAATTTCATCGAAATTATTTGACTGAATTTATGATTTTACCATCCCTGGACGACACATAGAAATTCTTATTTGGCACAAAAGTTCTATATATTCAAATTGTAAAAAATTATAGAAAAAAAATTACAATCTAATCTGTATCAATCTATGCGCATTAAGTTATTATTACACGGAATTGGAATTGCTGCATAGAATTTTTATACGAAGAAAACTGCAAACTATTGTATAGAAACGTCACTTATTAAATGATTTCTTCTTTTCAACTATTTGGTTTTTTTTTTCATTTTCAGAAACAGTATGGCTTCACATATGCATATACTGTGTGGGTAAATTTGGGGCTACCTCAGCTTTCATACTCATATATGTTATATCCAGTGAAGTTTTTCCAACCCCTGTGCGACACACGACGATGGGAATAGCTTCTATGATTGGAAGATTTGGATCTATGGCGAGCCCACAGATTCCTCTACTGGTGAGTTCGTTTTATGGTTTCTTCAAGTCGAAATAATTGTGCTTTCTTTTTGCTAGAGTGAGTTATGGCAGCCTCTTCCTCTGTCCTTATTCGCCGCTTTGGCAGCTTTATCAGCGTTTACATCGTTATTCTTCCCAGAAACTGTGAACCTAAAGCTTCCAGATACAATAAAGGAAGCTGAGAGTATAGGATCGAAATCGACATGTACGAAACAATGAAAGAACTATTCCATAATCTAGGACAGTTGTAAATAAACATATTTTTATATTCTTATTTGTTTTTTTTGAAGCAGGTGTACTATATAAAAAGGATCACTGGTAGCCACAACAATGCATAAAATGGTTGAAGTTTGACCTTTTCTGGCCCAAAAATAGTATTGAATTTTTGGTGAAAAAAAAAACTATTCCAACAGACTCGACTGGAAAAGAAAAAATTGGAGAATATGATAAGACCGAGTAGGAATATTGAACAGAATGATCATTTTTTTCTGTCAAGACATGCGGTTCCAAAAACACGATAGCATTTGCCATCTCACGAGAAAAATCACATTCTGTGCGACCTATGATATTATCGTTTGTGTGGCCGCCATATCGTTGAAAGAACGAGACAGACATCATTAAAATGTTGTAATTTAAACGGATTTACCAGACAGATAAATGAATAAAACATACTTCCAATAAGGATTAATTTTTTATCACTTAAATGCATTCATAACATTTTTATGGTGAATATCACCCTGTCCATCATTTTATATTTGACTAGAGGAAACTTATAACAACAGTGTAGCTTTCTTTACCTAGCTCGAAGTGGTAAGTACAGGAGAATTACGTTTCATTCGAAAACTGAATATTGAAATTCATGAATCATACCCATAATCTAACTAAAACAAATAGTGGGATGTACAGAAACTTGAAAAGTAAACTTGTGTTTGTTTTCGGAAACGAAATATTTGAATAACTGATTCAAACTATAATTTTCCGCAAAACAATGTTTGCGCAACGTTAAAATACAAACAGACGAATTCATCAAAATCATTCTTCGTTGAAATTTTAAAATTGAAACAGCTTCTCAAAATTAACAATGAAGAATAAATCAAAAGCACCAAAGGCCTTTCACAGCCTGATATCCATTTATCGTATTATTGGCCTCTTACCGAAGCCGTACAAAAAAATTAATGTATTTTTTGTGGTGAAATTTCAGTTAACGATAATATGTTTGGCTTCGTTTCAATTATTCGCTTTGGGTGTTCATTTGAAGCAAACTTTGGGAGCAGGTTGGTACTTCACTAACTAGAGAATAATCTAAGATACTACCAGAGACAACATATATGTAACATACTACTCATTGAACTCTATATGTGTGTAATAGAAAGTTCAATGACTATACTACTTAGGGCCGGTTTCTCAATTGCGAGTCTCTCAAGGTCGCGGGTAACCCTAGTGTTACGCGTTCATGAATATCGCTAAATACATGCGTAACTCGCAATTGAGAAATCGGCCCTTAGAACTATTGCAAGAACTATACACTATTGACCACAGAATACAAATACAGTGCGCGTCAAAATTATGGAACAAATTCATTTTCTCAGAAGAAAAATATTTGGCAACAAAATTCTGGAACAGGCCAATTTTTGTTTCACTTTTACCAAATTTTTATACATTTTTGAAGGATTTTTGTTGCAGCCTGTGCCATTCCCGGCCATAAACCCTCTAAATTTTTTTTAATAGGGAAAGTGGGTCCTGTAGTACTTATTTGGCAAGGTCTTTTTGTATCTTCTTTGCAGGCGTGCAGAAATTTTCAAGAAAACATTTTTCTTTTTTGAAAAATAGTTAGTTCAGAGAGGTTTTCAGTATGTGCACTTTGTCATGGCTCATTTACTTTGAGACGATGGTACCTGATGAAATTTGTCACCGAATGAAAGTTGACCATTACAGTTTTGTTCATGCACAACTTTCAACCCCCTGACGTGAAAAATTAGAGTAGGGGTTGAACTATATACTAACTAACTAACTGCTATACTTCGCTTGGTTTTTCATTCGAATATTTTCAGGGTATAGATACAGAAACGACCAGATAGATGACATCAACGCCATCTTACAAAGCTGCATAGCTGAAAGCTACGGAACAATTCTACTCCTCGTTGGCAACAAAATGATTAACTTCTTCGGTAGACTGGAGCAGAACAAACCAAACGACATCCTGGATGTTGTCAGAAAATTTGAGAAATTTTCTATGACCGTTTTCAAAATGACTATGTTTATGTGTTTCGTTTACGCACTTGAATATACTTTAAATGATTCATATTGCGGCATGAAAGACGTGGTGGAGGACGATGCTACCCTGATTTGCGGCTCCATGATACCAATGTGGTTTCCTTTTCGCTTGAGTAGTATGGTTCAAACTTTTATAAAGATCGCCAACTTGATTGTATGTATGGTTTATTTTCCGGGAACTCTATCTGTTCCTGCTTTTGGTCTGGGTAGTATAGAGATGATTATTGCAAGAATAAGACATCTAAAATGGATGTTAACACAAGTTAAATTTGGGGAGGAAAGTAACATCGAGTTGACCAAGGCTCAGCTGAAGAATTGCATCAAATACTTCTTCGAAATTAAAAGGTGAAAGTTCAAAAAGAATCCCATCGATTATCGTAAAATAAAGGGTAAAAACCTAGTGGGAAGCATGCCGGGCATATTGAATATTTGTTGCCCATGATAATAAACATAATATGTTCTGATGAATTAATTTCGACCGAGTTTATGAGCAAGCATGTGTTTATTATATATAATTTGCAAGCAAATAATACTCTATATTATTAGTTAGAACGTAGCCATGTGAGGTTAACCCAAATCGTCGGTCGCCCTCCGATGTAAAATTGAAAACGCCGCATTAATATGCTACTTGATTTCTGGCCTGTTAGATTACGTAGGCCAAGGTTAGAGATATTTGGGGCTTAAACCAGAAATAAAACTTCCTTTTCACTTCTCTGATAACGGGTCCGCCAAATAACTTTTTTGTTTTAAATGCATTAAAAAAAACTACTGAATATTTTCTCAAATTTCTTTTTTTATTTGAAAGTACAATCCTTCGGTTTAATAATGGAAAATAATTTCATTCAAATGGCTGCCTCGGCTGGCCATGCAGTAACCTACACGATCGGTCCAATTTTTAAGCACATTATCGATTGTGTGCAGCTGTATTTCACCAATGGCTTCACGAATATTGTCCTTTGAAGCGTCAATTGTCTCTGGCTTGTCGGCGTAACACTTATCTTTGACGGCACCCCACAAATAATAGTCCAACGGTATCAAATCGCAGCTCCGAGGTGGCCAAACGACATCAGCTCTGCGGCTGATAATGCGATATTCAAAAACAGGGCGCAAAACATCGAGTGTAGCTTCGGCTGTGTGGCACGTAGCGCCATCCTGTTGAAACCAAATGTTGCCAATATCCTCCTCTTCAATTTTGTGAATAAAAATTCGTTCAACATGGCCCGACAAAGATCGCCATTGACTGTAACGGCCACTTCTTGCTCATTTTCAAAGAAAAATGGCCCAATTATGCCTCTGGACCAAAATCCGCACCAAACAGTGACTCATTTTAGGTGTATCGGCTTTTCAATGTATGCGTACGGGTTTTCTGTGCCCCAAATGCGACAATTCTGCTTGTTTACATATCCGCCAAGATCAAAATGAGCTTTATCTGAAAAGATGATTTTTTTGGCAAAATCGGCATCTTCTGTAAGTCCATCGCAGGCCCACTTAGCGAAGCGAAAACGCATTGGATGGTCAGTTGGCTTCAACTCCTGAACCAATTGGACTTTGTATGGCGTCATACCGAGGTCTTTAGGCAAAATTCGTCTCAATGATGTCTCCGAAATGTTTAATTCTTGAGAACGACGGTGAATTGATGTTGATGGCGCTTCACGCACACTTTCTGCCACAGCAGCAATATTCTCGGGTGTACGCACTGTTTTTGGCTTTTCACGCTTTGGTTTATATCGATGAGGATGCCAGTTTATTTCACTTTTTTCACAAGATAACGAACATACGGAGCTGACGGTGCTTCTCTTCTTCCAAAATCCGTACGCAATTTTCGCACATATTCTGCAACATTACCAGGATTTTCAAAGTAATGTCGCAATATTTCCCAGCGTTGTTCAAGCGTATACACAACCATATTCGTTCAGCGGAAGGATAAAACTAATTATTTGTCAAATCAGACATGAGCTAAGTGTTACCATTCACGAAATAAGCACTAGATGAAAAAAAAACGTTAGATGGCGGAGGGCGGACCCTTTAGAATAAAAAATTGTTATGGGGTGTTATTTAATATTTCGTGTTACAGTTTGGTTCGCGACATGGATAGCAGTGTCAGTTTACTATTCATACCGCAACATACATTGATGACCACCATCTTAGCGTTATTGGAGTACCAGATGATTGTTGTAAGTTCAATTGGTAAACAATTAAATTCCCTTTCAAATCAACATGTGAATAGAGGTCCTAAAGGTGAAAATGTCTAAAACAATGGTGCGGGAGCTGTTCGTTGGAAGACAACGAGGAGATCATCCTTATCCTATAGGGTAGACTGGGTACGGTTATGACAATTTTGGTTTGATCACGAATAATATTTTGTTTATATATTAGTTATGATGAAGAAAAGTAACCTAAATCGTACTATGTATTTCTGCCTGCGTAAAAACTCCAAAATGTTGCACCTAAATGCGCTGTACCATGTGGAGTATCTATTAAAAAAAAAGAGAAAGTGTCACAACCGGCCACAACCCAAGGACGGTTGTGACAGTGGTTGGGGTCGGTAGTGACAAACATCAACATTCACAGAAATTGTTTTTAATCACTTTTATTGTTAGAAATATGTAACATAACACAACATAATTTTCTTTTATACAAAGTTAACGCTCATATAACAAAAGAACTAAGTTTCTAAATTATTATAAAAAGCTTCCACATTCGTTCTATTAAAACTTGTAGCTCTTGAAAGTCTTGTAGCCTGAGCTACGCGTACAGAGAGTGATGGGTTCCTATTCATGATTGAACGGAATCATTCCTCACCAGCCATCTTAATCTCATCCCAAGTAGCAGGTAGCTTTATATCATATTTAGTTGTTAGTTCAAATGCCAGCTTCCGTATCTCTTTTGTAGAAAGACCATAGTATATTTCAGCACAACGAGTAATATATTGTGATAGCTGCTGTTCTTGCTCATTGGAGAATACTCTTTATTATGAGCAACATATCCCATGCTGATGCTGATTGGCACCGGATTCATTACGTTTACGAATATATCGCAAAAACGACATACGATCAACTTCATGCGTTTCCGCAGCTCTCCGTATAGAAGTCCCACGTTTCATTTCTTCATAAGCTTCTCTATATATACTAATGTCACATCGTGCTCTCTCGGTCTTCCGCAAGCGTGTTCTGGGCATCTGAAAGCAAAAATATAAAAAAACATATGTCACAACCGTACCCGTAAAATTTGTCACAACCGTACCCAGCATAGACTTTTGAATTCAAACGATCGCCGTGACTTTGCTAAATAATTTTCGTAAAAAGTAATCACACGTAATTAACTAACTAATATCGAACTTATAACAAAAAAATATAGGACATCGTCTATCTGTATACAAATAACAGTAAATGGAAAAATAAATTAATCAAAAAAACTTACTTTTGACGGTTGAAAAGCAATGTGGCCACCTGTTTACGTTCACGTAGCGCGCCGACTGAAGACTGAAGCAATACTGGACAATGCGTTGAGACTTGCATGGCGCTTCTCTCTCCCCTTGCACCCTACCCCGCATTCCGTATAGTTTCACTGTTATGACAACTGTCACTACCGTACCCTGGCACAACCGTACCCAGTCTACCCTACAAGGTGTCCCGAGATGAATGCGACAAACGGATACCAGATTACCGATTACAGAAAACCCGAAGGAAGGTGATAGTAAAGGGTTACAAAACTTCCGAATTTGAAATCATTCGGTCGATTAGTTGAAGAGTTATTGAAATTTCACTCATAAGATGAACATCACCCTGTATATCCCAAACGAAGGCACTCACACGGAAAGAAATCTATTCTCGAACTAAGTGAATAATATTCGATTGAAGTAAACGATAGAGTCATATATGAGCAAGAATATGATGTAGTTGATTCAAATATACTTTATTCTCAGAATTCAAATAAACTAATTGTTTCGTCTGAGTAGATCATATACTTGAATTAAATAAATTACGTTTTATTGATTCAAGAATATTTAAATATTCCGTGAAAGTATAGTAAAATTGTTGAAATGAGTATTTAGAATATTTCGTACAAGTGAAACATTGTTTCAAAATGAATTATTTTACATCTTAATATCAGTGGATTCTTCGTTTGAAGGAAAGATACCAAAAACTTGAATGAACGTAATAAATTTACTTAATCCAACATTACGAAAATGTTGAAATGAGCATATCATATTTTCAAATCGAAACTTATTTAATACTCGTCTTTAGAAAACAATTTTTGTGAAGTAAATCATAACTTCAGATTTAGTTTTCGGTCCATTTGCAAGAAATAAATACCAGTTTCATTCAAACCATTTATATTCTCACTCTGAACCAATGAGAATTCTGAATATTCAGTTTGAATTTAGTATGTTCTCAAGAGGAAAAATTGGATTTCTTCATATTAGTTTTTACTCTACTCTGTAAAAATCAATCTTATACTTAATTCGAAGACTAATTATTCTCTTACCGAAGAATGAATGTATGTTGAAATAAGTAATTTATAGTATCAATTGAAAATCTATTTTATGCTTGTTCTGAGGACATAGAGATATTCGTTAGAATTAAGTTTGAGGTTTTTCTATGAGAGTCAGTTCAATCTTTTGAATTATTTGAAGACTGCCCATTGCTATGATTTTAGAATAAGGATTATATTTATGAAACGAGGTTTACATTATTCGAAAACACATTTATTATACTTCTAAAAGAAACATGAACAAAACAAAAATATAAAGAAGACAAATCAATGAGAACAAATATAAAAAAATGCTACTGAGTTATTCAACAAATAAAACAACCTGACTAGGTACAAAGAATCACAATAATATTAATCAATAATTAATAATAATAATAATACAATTATTATAATTGAGCTGGGAAAAAAAGTAAAGAAAATGCACATTCCATTCCATGCACAAAAATCATAATCCTATAAAAGAATAGGTATATTATCACATATTTGATCACATAAAGATTGGTTAATATTCTGGACTATCAACATAAAAAGTAACATCAGAAGAGCCACAAATAATAAATTTTTCTAATACGACCAAAGAATGAGTCAGGCGAATTATGTTTTAGTAGTGAGCTACTGACATTTATTTACTATCTACAAAGGATGGAAAATGTGACGGACGATTCGTATATGAATTCGCGATCCCGAATATGTCAAGACTAATAGAACGAAGAAAGGGTTCAATATATGTATGATGGAAATATGCCATTCAGCAGAGTGGCCAGAGTGGGGATGTCCCTGTTCTTTTAGCATTTGGTTGTTTTGGGAACTCCTGGATCTGAACGTATAACTCCTCCCTTCCCAGAAGTTGCGTCACGGGGTGAAGACGGTTTTGCTGGTTTGTTGGACGGCCGCTTCCGGTTCCGGTCCTGCAGAAAATATTAATGATGAAAAAAACAATATTTACAAAATTCCAATAAGTTCTCCATGAAATGACTTTTTGGTTGTGATTCTTCCATGATGGGCCGAATTTCTAAATTTCAAAATATTGAACTAAATTTTATTTAAACAGTTGGAAAAAATTAAAAATAATTTTGATAATAATTATGATTTCAATATTTTCATATCATATCAGTAAATTTTCAAAATGATGGATGGACTTCGATACATTTATCAATTTTTGGCGCTCTTGTTTCTCAGAACAGAGTGCTTATCAAGTTGCCCAAATGTCTGTAATTTTCGAATTTTTGGCTGAAAATGGTCTTAAACGATTTGGTTGGACTCACTGATCAAGAATCCCAGGTAACAAAATCGATTCTGTCTGGCAGGCCGTCCGTTAACACGACAACTCTCGAACGGAATGAGCCAGACAGTTGAAATTTTCAGAGTAGGTTTAGGAGATACACATCTGGGTTGAGTTCGTTATTGGTAAAAATCCATTGATGTCATTCCAAACTTTAACAAACTAATACTTTCGGAAATATGTTTTTTCAAAATTTCAATAATTATTCTAAATTCTATATGATTTCACAGAATACTCTAATTATAATTTCCTGATGTATATAAATCCAATATGAGATGAGTCATAGACCTATGTTTTGAATTCAATTACGAAAATTCTTGAGAATTGACACAAAGTAGCCAAATTGAAAAAGTGAGAAAGCCCTTTGGACAGAAGCTTTGGGAATGATATCAATGGATTCTTATTTAATTGATTTTATTTTTTGATACAACTCTATCATGAGATTCCATTGATATCATTCCCAACTGAGAAATCAATACTTTCGGAGATATAATTTGTCAAAGTTTGAATAAGAGCGCCAAAGCTGCTGTCCACAGGGGTTTCCCACATTTTTAATAAATGACTCATTACATCGCATCTATATCCCTGCAGGCATTTCTCATGTGAATTTGAAATCCGATGAAATAAGTTTCAAACAAAAGTTACTCCTTCTATATGAATAATGAGAATCTGCTCTTAAGAATATGCCTTTCTATTTAAAAAAATCAAGTTGATCTTGTAATAACCTTGCAGTCAAGTTTAAAAAAAATGTCAATTTTTTTTCCTTTATACCTAACAACTTTCACTTGAAATATTTTAGTTAAAGTACAAAGTTTCTGAGATAATTTACCGTCTCAAGTTGAAAGCCGCACCCTGTATATCTCAAAAGCATCGAAGAAAATTGATGAAGGTTAAAACAAATGTGGGAAAGCCCTGTATACAGGAGCGTCGGCGCTCTTGTTAAAACTTTGACAATTCATATCTCCGAAATTATTGGTCTCTGGGAATGATATAAATGATCCTTACGATAGAACTGCATCATGAGAGGAATTAAAATCAAACAGACCTTCTCATAGGAAAATATGATGACATGTAAGAACACAGATCATATAATAATTCATAGATAGAATAATTAAGTACATCATTCTGTGAAAAACATAGAAGTACAATTCATTATTGAAATTTCGAAAAATCATATCTAAGAAAGTATTAGTTTATTAGACTATAAGATCAATGTTTTTTCATGGTGAAATTGCATCTTAAAAAAAAACGAATTTGAAATTTGTAATGTAAAAAAAAAAAATTTTTCCGTTACTCCAAAACCATCGGGCCAGTTTTGCCTAAAAACGAACTCAACCGATATATTTATCTCCTAAACCTACTCTGAAAATTTCAACTGCCTAGCTCATTCTGTTTTGAGAGTTATTGTAGAAACAAAATTTTGAAAATTAACATTTTTTTTTTACACTCTACGGCAACCCGATCAATACAAAACTTCGCAAGCATATAACGGTTATTATTCTACAGTTCGATGCTAAATTTCAGACAAATCGACATATCAGTTTCGGAAATATTCATAAAAAATCTTTTCACTAAAAACGGCTATAACTCCGAAACCACTTGGTGGATTTTACCCTATGATGAACTGAACAGAGATATTTATGCTCCAAACCTACCCTGCAAATTTCAATCCTCTTGCTCCTTTCGTTCGAGAGTTATCGTGTTAAAGGCCAGCCGGCCGGACAGAATCGATTTCGACCACGGATTATTGATAGTGAGACGAACCAAATCGTTTAAAACTATTTTCAGCCAAAAATTCGCAAATTACAGACATTTGGGCAAATTGATAAGCACTCTGTTCCGAGGAACAAGAGCGCCAAAAATCGTGTTCTGAAAAAGTGGTATTCTCAATGAAAGAGGATAAGTATTTTTGGTAACGAATCATGTCGGAAATTTAAAAGATGAGCACCAAGACTACTAATGGTGGGTTTCACGAAGCTTCGATTAGCTTAATCGTGGATTTAATTCGATGGTTCTATCAAAAATGAACTGAAAATCGACATAGAATCGCACTAATTTGGGAATTAAGAGCTGTCAAAGCTTCGTGAAACCCGTTTTAAGAGTATTATTTGAAGACTCAAGAGAAAATAGATTTGTGGTTTGAAACGTATAAGATTATACCAGAATTCATCTTTTTCTTCTGAATCACAATATAAATTTGAATAAATACTGGACTTACCTTGAAATATCCTTATAACACTGTCCGAGCATCCCCATTCTCTCATTAAGTTTCACATATTTAACCAAACAATATTAAAACCTTTTCTGAAACACTAAGCAAATTAACTCCTTAAAAGACGCGTTACGAACAACTCGAATCAAGTCAAGAGTGATATACCCTTTCGCGAACCGCATAGATCTCGTAGAGGGCGCTTTTCAGTATATTGCTGAATAATTTACTTGAATCTAGTGGATGCAGGAATTCATATACTTGGAATACGATAAAAATGATCGCAGGTGGATTAGGGAGTTTTCATTGGCTAACTAGTATAGTATATTGCTAAATATTACACTTGAATCAAGTGAATGAAAATTTCATTAAGATAACTAATGGTTTCACTCAAATTTGATAATCAACGAATTGTTCAACAACTTTCCTCTCTCTCTTTCAATATTACGGAATTCCTAAATAACAGGAATATTTTCCAGAATGTAACAGATTTGATGATCTTTGTTGAGTCACTTCGTGTGATGATTTTTTCTCTCTAATAGTTTTACTTCACTGGGGCGTAATATTGTATTATAAATCGATTTGGAAAAAGATATATATACGAACTGGGGACCCAGTTCGAGTCTTCTCTGATATGATATTCATTTTAGAATATCTTTCCATTCGAATCATTGCATTCGTCGAATTAGTTTTTGAAATATCGAAATAAAAATGAAAAAAAAATTTGGAACTGCGTTGTCGGTATTATCTTCGTTATTCCTACACTCAATATCTTAAGTATAAAACGTTTTCACGTCTTCGAAGTAGAAAAATGTGTGAATAGTGAATTTTGAAAAACTCGTCACAGGGTGTTCCAAATACTGTGTCAAAATTTAATTAACATTAAACTACGTCCTGCAAAAGTTTCAAATTATAAGATTAGATACACCTGTCAATCATAAATTACTAGAATATTTGATTTTCTATGGTCACAGATTATTGTTAGGGCGATGCATTCATAGGAATCAATGTGCATTGAATGAAATTGACTCTACGCATAACGTGAAGTACAAAATCGCGAATAACTTTCAAAATATTGATTTTGAAGGCATTATCTCTTCATGGAACTATCGGTATTCTTCATTGTTGAATCCGAAAGTTATGGCAAATTCTCATCACCATTTCTGACACAATATGTGAAACACCCTGTGACGAGTTTTTTGAATTTCGTATGATGCATAATATATCCACATTCTTCTTCTTCTAAAACGTAAGATATTGAGCAGAGGAATAAGGAACATAATAGTAACAATGCATATGTACATTTTTTTTCAGTTTTTTTTCGATATTTTAGAAACAATTCGAATAGAAAGATATTCAGAATTGAACAATGGTCGATTTGATCTGTTTTGGCTGAATATGCTGGATAAATAAAATAATGAATAAAAAATACCTCATACATAAAAGTGATAATTCCAAAATTCAATTCATAACTTCATGTTATGTTTTAGTAGAAGTTATTATTTCAAGAAAACCAACTCCTTGGATATATAATATGGAATAAGGATGCTGCAATTCTCGAACTAAGAGTATTATATTTTCGAATTTAAGATATCATATAGTTACCTGAAATATAGAAGAACTCTCGAATTGATTGAACTGAATGGTTTGAAATGAATTGATCATTTACTTGGATAGAGAAGTTCATTCTTCAATTAAGTATAAGTTTTTGAAGTAAAATAAATTCATTCCAAGTATACAAATTTTCCCTTTATACATACTTGTTCCAATCCAATATATACTCGAAACAACTCGAATATTCCAAGAATATCTTGATTCTTGGTTTGATAATAGATTTCTTTCCGTGCAGGCGATTAAAACCTCTTGATACGAGTCCAGTCTGATGACATTAATTCATGGTATCTGTTTGTCGCATTCTTCCCGGGACACCCTGTACCTATCCTGTATAGGGTCAGATAGTACTCGATAAGATCTTCAAAACTAGTTATCGCAATACCCCACATCCCTATTCAAAATCAAGGGGTTGTGCTCACCCCCGTTAGGGGGTTGAGGGGGAATGAAAAAAGCGCGAAAGTTGTTCCCCTTCGAATCAGAAATTGACGGGTCCGAGCGATTTTCCACATTTTCATTTTGAAGTCGGAAAATCGAGGTGTTTTCGTTGGTCGTCCAACGAAAACTTAACACCTCGATTTTCCGACTTCAAAATGAAAATGTGGAAAATCGCTTGGACCCGTCAATTTCTGATTCGAAGGGGAACAACTTTCGCGCTTTTTTCATCCCCGTAACCTCAACCCCCTAACGGGGGTGAGCACAACCCCTTGATTTTGAATAGGGATAAGGGGTATTGCGATAACCAGTTTTGAAGATCTTATCGAGTACTATCTGACCCTACAATTTCGCTTCAAAATATCTATCGATAATGAAATAACAGCGAATATAGTGAAACAGGCAATGTGGAATTTATCTCGAGCATATTATTCGTATCCGACACATGTGGTGTCACATCCGACACCATGTTTTTGATTTACCTTAGTCTATCGTGATTTTTGAACGTTACAAGTGTGTCAAACCGATTGTAAATTTGTAGTAGAACTAAAAAGGTTTTTTCCTTAGAAGAGAGGGTGGAAATGATAAAATATTATTTTTTAGGAATAACATCTCTGTGCGAACAACAGCGGCTTTAATTAAAAAAAAAAAAAAAAAAACGTTTATTCGTCTAAACAGGAGGTTCTCCCAATTATAAGACAACATACCATCAGTACAAAGTTGATAATATATTACAAAGCTAACTTAGTGGAAACAAAATTAAAAATTAATAACGAACGACATACTGGCAAAAATGTATCCGCTGCTTACGTTCTGCAACTGGTTGCCAAATTTGAAGCTTCTGGTTCAGTCGGAGACAAAAAGAGGGTGCATGAAAGAGGCGAGGCTGTCTTAGATCATGTAGCAATGGATCCGACTGAGTAGTAGGAAATTGTTCGATGTATCTGACGTGTTTCACGCACAACAATCATGAGAATCCTGAAACAACATAAATTCCATCCTTAAAAGATACGATTGGTACAGGAACTGAATGAGGTTATTATTCGAGGAATTGAAGGTTTCAAAACTTATTTGATAAATTTGGAAAAATTGATGGAGAGGTATAAACACCTGAAAATTCTTAACCTACAACTTCTTGATATACATTTTCGTTTCGCGACGTAGGACTCTCTGACATTGTTGCCAAATTTCTTCTCTATCTACCCACACGATATCTGCCATATAGACTGACCTCAGTTACTATAAGCAGTACCAATTTTGATGATAACAATTTTCAGCAATTTAGTGCGGCCACGGTCATACATTTTATGGGATGGGTATTATGGGAATTCGTAATTTGTATGAAAGGTCAGGATCTTACAAATGAGGTAAATGAATATGAAACTAATAACACATTCTATTATTGTTAGTTAAAACGATTTCACCACAATCATTTTCAGAGCTTAGATTTGGCACAATGTGTCTACAACATGCGATGGTACGAAATGCATCCAGAAATAAGCAGCATGTACCAAATTTTTCACATTGCGGTACAGCAACAGATCAAATTTCAAGCTAAACCTTTTGTTCCACTGAACAGTGAATTTTTCATGAACGTAAATGTAATAACTGTGCAATCAAGCAACTTTTAAAACCGAAATCTTTCAGGTGTTGAAAAGCTCTTATTCTTTAATGATGTTTTTCCGAACGTGGTCTGATGATATTCAGTAGGATTGAACAAATAGGATAAATGGATGGACACCAAACTATTTAAACATTAATGAAAAAAAAAAACATTCATTCATAATGATCTTAACTCTTCTTTATGTACACTTTTAAATGAATAAATTTAATTCAGCTTGACGTTCCAACAGCTTCTTCAATAGTTTTTAACCCATCCTGAGCCAGTAATTCAACTAGATCCTTCTTTATTTCCGTGACTAGAGTAGGACCCTCATATATTAAAGCAGTGTAAAGTTGTACCACAACAGCTCCAGCCTTTATTTTCTCATATGTGTCTTCCCCTGAACATACACCACCCACCCCTGAAAAATGGAGTGTAAAGGACATTATCTTTGCTTCATGACTATATCGTTGCTTACATTCTAACACTGCTTAACTCAAAACGCTCAACTTTACAGGAGAGCTCAATATAACAAATTACTCGATTTAACGGATTTTCAGAAATCTACAATTATAACATTGCAGAACATACATAGAAAGTACATACATAGAAAGTTATAATATAACTCTATATAACGAATTTTGTCAACCTATAAGCTTCACACAACATATTCTCTAGAATTAATTTATCGAGATTTCGTGTTCTCACCAGTTCGATGATATTTCGATTCGTGTACAATAGCTATAGATTCGATAAACACAACGATTATATTGACCTACTGGATACATAGATATGCTGACCACATAGATTCATGGAAAAAAATCTGCTGGCTCACTGATGTAACCAAACGTACATCCACAGATTTTTCTACTGGTGAGTCTTATGGTAAGTTTTATGGTCTCTTCAAGTCGAAATAATTGTGCTTTCTTTTTGCTAGTGTGAGTTATGGCAGCCTCTTCCTCTGTCGTTATTCGCCTCTTTGGCAGCTTTATCAGCTTTCACATCGTTATTCTTCCAAGAAACTGTGAACCTAAAGCTTCCAGATACAATAAAGGAAGCTGAGAGTATAGGATCGAAATCAACATGTACGAAACAATGAAAGAACTATTCCATAATCTAGGATAGTTGTAAATAAACATATTTTTATATTCTTATTTGTTTTATTTGATGCAGGTGTACTATATAAAAATGGGTTCAAGCTTTCTGGCGCTCTCTACTTCAAACAGACAAATTATATCTCCGAAAGTATTGGTTTCTCAGAGTTGTATTCTGTGTTCAATGTATTCTTATGATAGAATTGCATCATAAAGGAAATTCAATTCAAATAATAGTTTATTTATCAAGATTAAATGAGCAATCTGAGAATGAGAACTGCACCATGGAAGAAAGCAAATTAAAATAGCTGAAATGAATTTGACTCTCTCTTATAGAACAGGATGAAATGTACGAGAATGAACACAGATCATATAATAAAACTTAGATAGAATATTTATAGCATTCTGTGAAAATATAGAAGTACGATTCATTATTGAAATTTAGAACTTCATCTTAGCAGAAATTGAATTCAAGCATCATAGAAGAATTTAAATTCAACAAGAGTGCAATTATCAATCCAAAACCAATAAACGAATTCTACCCAACAACGAACTCATCCGAGATATTCATTCCTCAATTCTATGATGAACGATAATATATATCTATCCTCAAATCTACTCCAATACACCAATATTCCAGTTTTGTTTTTAGTGGAGATATTCTGAACTCAATATTATAACTTGCCATTACCATTCCCATCATCATATAGATAAACCATCGGCATGAAAATATCAACCAACAAAAAGTATGATATTATATTATAATTCTCATATTTATACGATTGCTGGAATGAATGACAATGAGACAATGTCATGTCTCAGGAAAATAAGTTGACATTATAACAATTCATAGAATACCCACAGAATAATTCTATCATTCTGTGAAAACAAAGAAATACGATTTACATTGAAAGCCGGGGTCGCGGGTTCGAATCCCGCTCAGGGCATGGATGTGGTGTTGGGTTGTGTGAATGTCCAAAATATATATGAAAGAGTTTGCGATATAAGGATTATAAATGTGTAGATGGCCTTCAGTTGCCTAGCACATAAATAGATAGAAAAAAAAATAAAAAATTTACATTGAAATTTTGAAAAATCATATCTCCGAAAGTATTAGCTTCTTAGAGTTGAAAATAATATGAATGGATTCTTATGGTGAAACTGCTTATTGAAAAAAATTTAATTTGGAATTTTTTTTGTAAAAAAAAAATTTTTTTTTGTTACTCCGAAACCATCTGTCCGATTTTGCCCAATAACGAACTTAGCCGAGATATTTATCCCCCAAACCTACTCTGAAAATTTCAACTGTCTAGCTCATTCCGTTCGAGAGTTATCGTGCCTACGGCCGGCCGGACAAATGAATTTCGACCACGGTTTCTTGATCAGTGAGTCGAACCAAATCGTTTAAGACCATTATCATCGAAAAATTCGAAAATTACAGACATTTGGGCAAATTGATAAGCACTCAGTTCCGAGGAACTAGAGCGCCAAAAAGGATCACTGGTAGCCACAACAATGCATAAAATGGTTGAAGTTTGACCTTTTCTGGCCCAAAAATGGTATTGAATTTTTGGTGAACAAAAGCTATTCCAACAGACTCTCGACTGGAAAAGAAAAAATTGGAGAATATGATAAGACCTAGTAGGAATATTGAACAGAATTATGATTTTTTTTCTGCCAAGACATGCGGTTTCAAAAACTCGATAGCATTTACCATCTCACGACCCATGATATTATCGTTTGTGTGGCCGCCATATCGTTGAAAGAACGAGACAGATATCATTAAAATGTTGTAATTTAAATGGATTTACCAGAGAGATAAATGAATAAAACATACTTCCATTAAGGATTAATTTTTGATCACTTAAATGCATTAATTATATTTTTAAGGTAAATATCACCCTGTCTATCATTTTATATTTGACTAGAGGGAATTTATAACAACAGTGTAGCTTTCTTTACCTAGCTCGAAGTGGTAAGTACAGGAGAATTACGTTTCATTCGAAAACTGAATATTGAAATTCATGAATCATACCCATTATCTAACTAAAACAAATAGTGGGATGTACAGAAACTTGAAAAGTAAACTTGTGTTTATTATCGGAAACGAAATATTTGAATAACTGATTCAAACTATAATTTTCCGCAAAACAATGTTTGCGCAACGTTAAAATACAAACAGACGAATTCATCAAAATCATTCTTCGTTGAAATTGTAAAATTGAAACAGCTTCTCAAAATTAACAATGAAGAATAAATCAAAAGCACCAAAGGCCTTTCACAACCTGATATCCATTTATCGTATTATTGGCGTCTTACCGAAGCCGTACAAAAAAATTGATGTATTTTTTGTGGGGAAATTTCAGTTAACGATAATATTTTTGATTTCGTTTCAAGCTTTCGGTTTGGGTGTTCATTTGAAGGAAACTTTGGGAGCAGGTTGGTATTACAATAACTAGAGAATAATCTAAGATACTACCAGAGACAATAGTATATTTCTAATTTCCTCATTGGAATATCCACTTTCATCTGAAAATGAACTGTAAATGATGAATTATTGATTTTCTATAATAAGAAACAATTCAGAAAAATTTTTTGTAACATTTTAATGTAATGAGGTGAACTGTGGCTAATTGCCAATAATACCTTAACGAGACAAACGGTGACATATTCATTGATTTTAACCATCGACCAACATTCCGCGTGGCCGGGCTGATCACCTCATCGCTCAGTGTTCCCCAAAGAGGACAGTATCACTCAAGAGCAGACACAGACCCCAGGGTTTCATGGTTATTGCCAATCATCAGTGTGACATAGCCAGACACTGAATGAAACCTGATCAAATAAAAATACATATTTTTTGCTTTTAAGCAATTTTCAATTTGAAATTTCTTAAACTAAGGAGGCTGGACCATGGAAGGCCATGCTCCTTTGAAGGCCAACTATAAAAAAGTCATATTTATAGTCAGGTGATGACAAATTCTTTCCGCTCACAATAAGCTCCAACAAACTCAAGGATACAGACGCGGCAGCGAGTCGCTCGCGTTGCTATTTTGTCCGTGTAGTCCCTCGCTTCGTAGACTTCGTTCGGCGACGTTCAAATTGTAATTCACGCGCTCACCTAAAGGTAAGTTTTTATGTGAATAACCTATTATTATTGTATTCTTTTTAGTGTAAATTGTTATGTAAGGATTTTTTGTGGTACTAAAGAAAAAATATAATGATTTTGCTTCGATTGTAGTTGAAATATTGGCAGTGTTCCTATGAAAGCCGGTGGTTCTTTATAAGGCCAATAAAAAATTTGACGGTTGGCCTTGCTAGGGTACATGGGCCTTGCTAGGAACATTTACTAATTAAAATGTGAACTTAGTTTTTACTTTGACGAGCCGTTTGGTTCTTAAAACAATGTTCAATGATTATAATTTTATTATTCATAAGGATTATTCAACTTTTTAACTTAGACTTTTTAGGAACGTTTTGGCCTTACAAAGAACGGACCCGTAAGAAGGCCATTATAGGTAAAAAAAAACTATTTATAATTACATTGTAAAACGCATTAAAACTTATTTGTTATCGATGTAATACTCGTTACTATAATTTTTATATAATTTCCATTAATATATCCTTAGTTATGAGATGGTGTTTTAGAAATGTTCGTTGAGTTTTTTAAAGAAGATTATAATGTGTTAGGCATTCAATTTTTTATTTAAATGAAAGAGATTTTTCTGTGGGTTTAGTAAAAGCGGATATTTTGATTTTTACAATTCTAGTTTCAATTGAACGACTGATTTATAATATTGGCCTTGTTTGGAGCCTTGTTCCTTATGAGCCGTTTAGAAGAGCTTTATAAAAGTTTAGTTCCAGAAATAGTGATTACATCTAGAATAAATAAAAGTAATTTATATGATACACAATAAAACAAAGTGTTTATAAATGAGTCGTTTCTTTTATTTATCTAGTAAATGAACAAATGAAAACTGTTTATTCGTTAGAGTGGCCTTCCATGGTCCACAAACCTTATATATACAGGTCTATTTACAAGGGGAAATATACAAGAAATAATCGCTTACATTAAGGATTTACATTTAGTGCCTGATCTCTGGGATCTTATCTAAAAATATAACATAATATATATCTGTCATGAGATGTGTGGAAGAATGTGACAATTTTTCTAGAGGTATGTCGAATCAAATAAAAGACATATACTTCTCAGATGGTATGAAGCAATTCAGGACTTCAGGACTACAATCTTCCTGTAGGATGAGGTGATGGGATAATTTATGTTTAATTTTGATGTTTGTGTTTTCCGCCGTGGTTGTCCCGAGATGTTGTGTTTTTTCCAGTTTCTTCGTCGTATTTATTGTCTGACTTTTAATTATGTCGTGTATCGTGTCCGCGTTTCCAGATTTATGTAGGTCTTCAATTTTAGTGAATCTTGGTTTATTTAAAATTATTCGGAGGAATTTATTTTGAATAATCTGTAACTTTTTGAAATTTGTGTTCGATGTATTGCTCCATATAGGGTTCGCATATAAAAACACTGGTCTGATTTCTTGATTATAAATTCTAAGTTTTGAATTCCGGCTTAGCTTACTATGCTTGTTCAGTAAGGGAAAAATGTTACGTTGGATTATGTACGCCTTTCGCGATAAGTCGTTAATGTGTGAGTTATAATTCAGTTTTTCGTCTAGGGTTATACCGAGATATTTGACTGTGTTTTGCTGTTTTATGGTCTGACCGTTGAATGTTACGATTTGTGTCGATTTTCGTTTTATTCTGTGTGTAAAGTGTACCAGAGTAGTAAGTTTTATTAACGTTAATTTTGATTTTCCATCTGTCGTACTTTTCGAGTTTCTGGAATGTTCGGCCCGAGATGTAGGATTGTATGATTTTAATTATGTGTATTGGGAGTTTGGTTTGGAAAAGTTTGAATATGAGGCCCTCATGCCACACGGTGTCAAAGGCTTTCTCGATATCTAAATTTAGCATTGCTGTGACTCTTCGGAAATTGAAATTTTTTGTGATTTGATCGGTGATTGTGGCCAGTTGGAGGGTTGTGTTGTGGGAAGATCTGAATCCGAATTATTCATCAATAAGTTCATTGTGAATGTTTTCGTGATCTTTAATTCTGTTTGAGACTATCTTTTCGAGTAGCTTTGAAATTGTCGGTAAAAGGCTGATGGGGAATGAATTAAACTTGAACGGCGTTCTTGGAAACTTATTTCCACCGGTCGAGAACCGGTAGGGGGAGGAACCCCACCAGCGCCACCCATGGAGAATCCATACGAACACCGACCCTCCGCGATGAAGAAACCCTGAGCGATGTTCAGCGACGTTCATTCTTTAGCAGTAAGAGGGTCAAGAAATGGCAACGCCATCTACCGTGAAGAGACCTTTACGGACTGAAAACGCCCGGTTCATTTTGGTTAGATCAACCAAAAACCAGTGAACATGTAATGAGGTGAACTGTGGCTAATTGCCAATAATACCTAACAAGACACACGGGGAAATATTCATTGATTTTAACCATCAACAAATATTCCGCGTGGCCAGGCTGATCACCACATCGCTCAGTGTTCCCCAAAGAGGACAGTATCACTCAAGAGCAGACACAGACCCCAGAGCTTCATGGTTATTACCAATCATCAGTGTGACATAGCCAGACACTGAATGAAACTTGAAAGGCGTTCTAGGAAACTAATTTCCACCGGTCGAGAACCGGTAGGGGAAGAAGCCCACCAGCGCCACCCATTGAGAATCCTTACGAACTCCGACCCTCTTTGGGGAACACTGAGCGATGAGGTGATCAGCCCGGCCACGCGGAATATTTGTTGATGGTTAAAATCAATGAATATTTCACGGTGTGTCTCGTTTTAGAACATTTACAATAATATCTTTGTTTCTATGGTATGTCTTAAACCTTGTCCCTTTCATTAATTGTTTAGTTACGTTATCCCAGCGTGGATGTTATGAAAATACGTAGATCACAAATTACGGTTTGATCTATAACCCCCAAAAAATTATAACTGTTATATACTTCACTTGGTTTTTCATTCAAAATTTTTCAGGGTACAAATACAGAAACGACCAGATAGATGATATCAACGCCATCTTACAAATGTGCATAGCTGAAAGCTACGGAACAATTCTACTCCTCGTTGGCAACAAAATGATTAACTTCTTCGGTAGACTGGAGCAGAACAAACCAAACGACATCCTGGATGTTGTCAGAAAATTTGAGAAATTTTCTATCACCGTTTACAAAATGACTATGTTTATGTGTTTCGTTTGCTCTCTGGAATACATTTTAAATGATTCATATTGCAACATGAAAGACGTGGTGGAGGACGATGCTACCCTTATTTGCGGCTCCGTGATACCAATGTTGTTTCCTTTTCGCTTGAGTAGTATGGTTCAAACTTTTATAAAGATCGCCAACTTGTTTGTATCTGTGGCTTATTTTCCGGGAGCTCTATCTGTTCCTGCTCTTGGTCTGGGTAGTATAGAAATGATTATTGCAAGAATAAGACATCTAAAATGGATGTTAACACAAGTTAAATTTGGGGAGGAAAGTAACATCGAGTTGACCAAGGCTCAGCTGAAGAATTGCGTAAAATACTTCTTCGAAATTAAAAGGTGAAAGTTCAAAAAGAATCCTATCGATTATCGTAAAATAAAGGGTAAAAACCTAGTGGGAAGCATGCCGGGCATATTGAACATTTGTTGCCCATGATAATAAACATAATATGTTCTGATGAATTCATTTCGACCGAGTTCATGAGCAAGCATGTGTTTATTATATATAATTCATATATAATATGCAAGCAAATAATACTCTATATTATTAGTTAGAACGTAGCCATGTGAGGTTAACCCAAATCGTCGGTCGCCCTCCGATGTAAAATTGACAACGCCGCATTAATGGGCTACTTAATTTCTGGCCTGTTAGATTACGTAGGCCAAGGTTAGAGATATTTGGGGCTTAAACCAGAAATAAAACTTCCTTTTCAGTTCTCTGATAATTGATAAAATTGTTATGGGGTGTTATTTAATATTTCGTGTTACAGTTTGGTTCGCGACATGGATAGCAGTGTCAGTTTACTATTCATACCGCAACATACATTGATGACCACTATCATAGCGTTATTGGAGTACCAGATGATTGTTGTAAGTTCAATTGGTAAACAATTAAATTCCCTTTCAGATCAACATGTGAATAGAGGTCCTATAGGTGAAAATGTCCAAAACAATGGAGCGGGAGCTGTTCATTGCAAGACAAAGAGGAGATCATCCTTATCCTATACAGGGTGTCCCGGGAAGAATGCGACAAACGGATACCATGAATTAATGTCATCAGACTGAACTCGTATCAAGAGGTTTTAATCGCATGAGTGCCTTCGTGTTTGATATACAGGGTGATGTTCATCTTACAAGTGAAATTTTACAGTTCAATAACTCTTCAACTCACTGACTGAATTATTTCAAATTTTGAAGTTTTGTCACCCTTTACTATCGCCTTCCTTTGATATTTCTGAAATCGAATAAATCAGATCCGGACTGGGAAAATTTTAGACTTTTCCTATTTTCGTGAATAATGGATCACCCTGTACATGAACATTATGATTTTTTTTGTTATCGTAACCATAAATAATTAATTCATAATAAAAATTCAAAATCTCAGGTTGGCACCGTCATGCAGGGTGATCAATAAACATTCCTTTCAATAAATCTTGAACTTATAGGTAAAATTATTTCAAATTATTTCAAATAGTTTTGTCACCCTTAATTTACGACTATCTTTCTTATATTTTCCTCAAATTGGAAAAACAGAAGAGGACAAGCAAAATTTTGGACTTCTTATATTTCCGGTGATATCGTATCAGCCTGTGCGTGAACATTATGATTGTTATGACTAAAAAGAAAACTAGTGTTTAAGTGTAGAGAGTTCAGATTAAGATATCAAATCATAAAGAAGTGTTCTTAAATTAAACGAATTTATTTGAGAAAACTTTCAATCAACAAACTCGATAACGAATAGAACAAAAAACAGCAAATAAATTGAAAATATTCGAACTCAAAAACAAATTAAATGGAAAAATCTTCAGTTTATGAATTGTTCAAAATGGTATCCCTCCATTTCAATACATTTTTGAACACGTTTATATAATTGTTTCACAGCTTTGGCTATCGTATTCGATTGTGATTTAATATAATATCGCAAGCATCAATAATTCTTCGTAGCAGTGCGCGAATATTAAACTAACAAATCTGAAAACAGATGAATTGGGAGAGATGGACATGTGGCTTGGCCTCCTCGATACCCTGATCTGAAACCGTTGGATTATTTTTTATGGAGAACGCATAAAATCCATCCAGATCAGGGTATCAAGGAGGCCAAGCCTCTCCCACCTTTCCCAATCCATCTGTTTTCAGAAGTGTTAGACAAATATTCGCGCACTTCTCTTGAATAGTGAGCAGGATCTCCATCATGTTGCAACCACAATGTTTCCGTACACTAGTATAATTTTCAGTCATAAAAATCTTAATTTTCACGCACAGGCTGATCCGATATCACCGGAAATATAGAAAGTATAAAATTTTGCTAGTCCAGTTCTGTTTTTCCAATTTGAGGAAAATTTAATGAGCACAGGGTGACAAAACTATAAAATTTGAAATAATTTTACCTATAATTAAATTCAAGATTTATTGAAGGGAATGTTTATTGATCACCCTGTATGACGGTGCCAAGCTGAGATTTAGAAATCTTATTATGAATTAATTCTTTATGGTTACGATAACGAAAAAAAATCATAATATTCATGTACAGGGTCTAAAATTTTCCCAGTCCGGATTCGATTTATTCGATTTCAGAAATACCGAAGGAAGGTGATAGTAAAGGGTTACAAAACTTCCGAATTTAAAATCATTCGGTCGATTAGTTGAAGAGTTATTGAACTGTGAAATTTCACTTATAAGATGAACATCACCCTGTATATCCCAAACGAAGGCACTCAGGCGATTAAAACCTCTTGATACGAGTCCAGTCTGATGACATTAATTCATGCTATCCGTTTGTCGCATTCTTCCCGGGACACCCTGTACCTATAGAGGGTCGTCCAACGAAAACTTAACACCTCGATTTTCCGACTTCAAAATGAAAATGTGGAAAATCGCTCGGACCCGTCAATTTTCTGATTCGAAGGGGAACAACTTTCGCGCTTTTTTGGCGCTCTAGTTCCTCGGAACTGAGTGCTTATCAATTTGCTCAAATATCTGTTATTTTCGAATTTTTCGATGAAAATGGTCTTAAACGATTTGGTTCGACTCACTGATCAAGAATCCGTGGTCGAAATTAATTCTGTCCGGCCGGTCCGGCCGTAGGCACGATAACTCTCGAACGGAATGAGCTAGACAGTTGAAATTTTCAGAGTAGGTTTGGCAGAAAAATATTTCGGCTGAGTTCGTTATTGGGCAAAATCGGACAGATGGTTTCGGAGTAACAAAAAAAATTTTTTTTTTTACATAACAAATTCCAAATTAAATTTTTTTCAATAAGCAGTTTTACCATAAGAATCCAATGATATCATTTCTAACTCTAAGAAGCTAATACTTTCGGAGATATGATTTTTCAAAATTTCAATAATAAATCGTATTTCTACGTTTTCACAGAATTATATAATTATTCTATGTATGAATTGTCATAATGTCAACTTATTTTCCTGAGACATGACATTGTCTAATTCCTTGCTAATAGTTGGTTCGAGAAACGTCAAAATCGACTTAGAGAGACAAGGGTAAAAAAACCGTCAAATAAACCCCCATGTGGCGATTTTATGTCGAAAAGTGAAAATTAAGAATATATATATCCCAGGTAAGTACCGACGTTTTATTCTAATACCGGAGATCGACAAGATCGTACGAGGAACCCGATAGCCGGTTCGTCTAGTCAGTCGGGTTTTCGGTTTCGGAACGAGAGAAGGCGGGCTCAAATCCCGGAAAGGGAATTACACTTTTTGGCGCTCTAGTTCCTTGGAACTGAGTGCTTATCAATTTGCCCAAATATCTGTAATTTTTATTTAAGATGCAGTTTCACCATTAAAATCCATCGATATCATTTTCAACTCCAACAAGCTAATACTTTCGGAGATATGATTTTACTAAATTTCAATAATGAATCGTACGTACTTCTATGTTTTCAAAGAATGCTATAATTATTCTATCTAAGCTTTGTTATATGCTCTGTGTTCATACTCGTACATTTCATCCTGTTTTATAAGAAAGAGTCAAATTCATTTCAGCTATTTTAATTTGATTTCTTCCATGGTGCAGTTCTCATTCTCAGATTGCTCATTTAATCTTGATAAATAAACTATTATTTGAATTTAAATTCCTTCATGATGCAGTTCTTTCATAAGAATACATTGATTTAATTCCCAACTCTGAGAAACCAATACTTTCGGAGATATAGTTTGTCTGTTTGAACTAGAGCGCCAGAAAGCTCCTGTCCACAGGGGTTGAACCCATTTTTCATCACCGTAACCAAAATCCCCTAACGGGGGTGAGCACAACCCCTTGATTTTGAATAGGGATGAGGGGTATTGCGATAACTAGGTTTGAAGATCGTATCGAGTGCTATATGACCCTACAATTTCGCTTCAAAATATCTATCGATAATGAAATAACAAGGAAAATAGTGAAAGAGCTAGGCAATGTGGAATTTATCTCGAGCATATTATTCGTATCCGACACATTTCAAAGGTATGTACATAGTAGTTATGTCGTTAAGTGTTTGTCCAAAAAATGGGTTCAAGCCCTGTGGACAGGAGCTTTCTGGCGCTCTAGTTCAAACAGACAAATTATATCTCCAAAAGTATTGGTTTCTCAGAGTTGGGAATTATATCAATGTATTCATATGATAGAACTGCATCCTAAAGGAAATTCAACTCAAATAATAGTTTATTTATCAAGATTAAATGAGCAATCATGAGAATGAGAACTGCACCATGGAAGAAATCAAATTAAATCTGGCCAATTTTGCCCAATAACGAACTTAACCGAGATATTCATCTCCCTAAACTACTCTGAAAATTTCAACTACCTACCTCATTCCGTTCGAGAGTTATATCTATGTCTATGGATGAAAAGCAGTCTCACTACTCCCAGATCTCTTACTTCATGTTCAGTTCCGAAATGTAAGAATTTTCTGAGAAAAACTAATTTCGGAGCAAACAACTGAGATTTTTCTCACTTCACTCACAATTCTTCGATTGATTAGATTAATGTCTCAGGAACATCATTTGACGTTATGACAATTCATAGAATAATATCATTCTGTGACAACGTTGAAATACGATTTATTATTGGAATTTTGAAAAATCATATCTCCGAAAGTATTAGCTTGTTAGAGTTAAAAATGATATGAATGGATTCTTATGATAAAACTTCTTATTAAAAAAAATTTAATTTGGAATTTGTTTCGTAAAAAAAAAATTTTTTTTCGTTACTCCGAAACCATCTGTCCGATTTTGCCCAATAACGAACTTAGCCGAGATATTTATCCCCCAAACCTACTCTGAAAATTTCAACTCTCTAGCTTATTCCGTTCGAGAGTTATCGTGCCTACGGCCGGCCGGACCGGCCGGACAGAATGAATTTCGACCACGGATTCTTGATCAGTGAGTCGAACCAAATCGTTTAAGACCATTTTCATCGAAATATTCGAAAATTACAGACATTTGGGCAAATTGATAAGCACTCAGTTCCGAGGAACTAGAGCGCCAAAAAAAGTAGACAGACCATGTTTTTGATTTACCTTAGTCTATCGTGAATTTTTAAGAACGTGACAAGTGTGTCAAACCGATTGTAAATTTGTAGTAGAATTAAAATGGTGTATTCCTCAGAAGAAAGGGTGAAAATGATAAAATATTATTTTTTTGGATTAACGACTCTGCGCGAACAACGGCGGCTTTATTTAACGAACGACATCCTGGAAAAAATGTATCCGCTGCTTACGTTGTGCAACTGATGGTTGCCAAATTTGAAGCTACTGGTTCAGTCGGAGACAAAAAGAGGGTGCATGAAAGAGACGAAGCTTTCTTAGATCATGTGTAGCATTGGATCCGACTGAGTAGTAGGAAATTGTTCGATGTATCTGACGTGTTTCACGCACAACAATCATGAGAATCCTGAAACAACATAAATTCCATCCAGATACGATTGGTACAGGAACTGAATGAGGATCGCCGACTCCAGTTCTGTGACGTGGTCAGTGAAATGATTAACGGTAATCAAAACTACTTGTTCGATATCTGTTTTTCGGACGAGTGTTAATTTTACCTTGACGGCGTTGTAAACCGGCATAACTGTTGATATCGGTCAGATGAAAATCCAAGATTATTTCGTGAGATGCATACTCAGCGTCCCCAAAAATTAAATGTTTTGGCGGGTATTTATAGAAATCACATATTCGACCCTTTCTTTATAACCGGTAATCTCACTGGCCAAATTTATTCAGATCTATTGGAGAATGCCATTCATCCAGCCTTCGTGCTAGTATTGGAGAATGCAGAAGACCATCAAACGATCATTTTCCAACAAGATGGCGCACCACCTCATTTCGTTCAACCGGTGCGTCATTTCTTAGATGAAAAATTTCCTCCCGCCTGGATTGGAAGAAGGGGACGTATTGAGTGGCCACCGAGATCACCCGATCTGGCTCCACTGGACTTTTTTCTATGGGGTCACCTGAAATCCAAGATTTACGCTACTCAGCCTGAGTCATCACTGGATTGTTTGCGAACTCGGATCATTAATGAAAGCCGGCAAATTACACCAGAAATCTTGGATAATGTACGTGAACGTTTTCAGCAAAACTTATATTATTGCATGGAAGTATTTAATAAACTAATCACAAAAGTAAGTACTCCTCCACTATTTTACCTGTAATTTCGATATCGATGGACATTTTGAAGCGAAATTTCCGTATCAGATACGGTATCGATAGAGGTATCGCAACAACTATTCACAATCAAGGGGTTGTGCTCACCCACGTTAGGTGGATGGAAAGAGCGGAAAAGTTGTTCCCCCTCGAATCAGAAATTGACCTTTCCGAGCGATTTTCCACATTTTCATTGAGCCGGAAAATCGAGGTGTTAAGTTTTCGTCGGACCACGGACGGCGTTCTGTGCCTCCACCATTGTTTTAGGCATCTCACGTGAAGCGTTACTTTTTTATGGGTACTGGTTAGTTCGCCAGAAAATATTATCAATTTGTGACCATCTATCTTTTTCATATCAAAAGGAAGAATCAATTTTGACTCGAAGAAAGAAGAACATCCGAAACTTGTATAAATTTAGAATATTTAGGCTCAACCTATAAGAACGAAACTTTGGAAAAATACAAATCGATACCTCTTCTTCAACTCGACGGCAAAATTCCGGGTCGAGCGATCGTTTCTTCGAAGCCTTAGGCCGCTCGTATACCAGCACGACGAGACCGTAACGCAACCGCGACGATACTTTTTAACGAGGGATTTGCGTCGCATCGCCGTATCTTTGGTGTGGGCGATTCTATCAATAACCACGTACCGCGACTTCGAAGCGACACGAAGTCGCGGTCGCGTTGCGGTCTCGTCGTACTGGTGTACGAGCGGCCTTACGCTACACAAAATCAGTACCTCGTTTTTTTAGCTTTTCGAAGAAAAAAACACATTTTCGATCGGATCTCGAAAACGGCGATAGATATTGACTCGGGGTCTTCGGATCCGCCTCTTCTCCCTCCAAACTTTCTCATTCTGAGCCCGGGAATTTTCCCTTCTAGAAGTCCGTCCGAGAAACGTCAGCATTAATTCGAGAGACGGGGTCAGACATTTTTGGAAGCGAAACTGACGATTTAGGCCCTTTTGGGACCTGAAACTTGAAGAAAAGGGAAGATAAGGGCGAAAAACCGTCCCATGAATCGCCATGTGGCTATTTTCGATCTGGAAATGTGAAAAATGATCAAATTCAGGTGAGGTAAGTACAGAGAGCGAGGTGCCGAGTTGGTTTTGTCTAAAACTTAAAAGGAACTGCAGCTCGGCCCCGGAATCGTTATCGAGTCGAAGGAGAAATATCGATTTGTCATTTTCTAACTTTTCATCTACCTACATTAAGTCTAAATATGATGAATCGATACAAGTTCTAGAAGTTTTGACCCAGGGAAATTTTCCCTTCCAAAATTAGATCATAGAAACGTCACAAATTCTACGTAATGAGAGACGAGGTTTGAGATCTTTTTGGGCCTAATTTGGTATTACAATTTGAATTCTTGTTAATTTTGATTTTCCGGAACAGTCAACTGATAAAAATATATTATATTCTCCTTTTCATAAACTATCCAATTGCCAATTTACTAGAATAATCATTCAACGGTTGATTGAAATAATATATATTGTTATAGTATTGTTCTCTTAATTGAGTGTTATTTTAACTGCTGTAGTTTGGCAAGCCACGTGCTAGTAATAAAGATTATTTTTAATTATTATGTAAATCCATATAATATTGACATCTTCAACCGGGAGTTATTATTCGAGGAATTGAAGTTTTCTAAACTTATTTGATAAATTTGGAAAAATTCATGGAGCGGTATAAACACCTGAAAATTCTTAACCTATAACTTCTTGATATACATTTTCGTTTCGCGACGTAGGACTCTCTGACATTGTTGCCAAATTTCTTCTCTATCTACCCACACGATATCTGCCATGTAGATTGACCTCAGTTACTATAAGCAGTACCAAATTTGATGATAACATTTTTCAGCAATTTAGTGCGGGCACGGTCATACATTTTATGGGATGGGTATTATGGGAATTCGTAATTTGTATGAAAGGTCAGGATCTTACAAATGAGGTAAATGAATATGAAACTAATAACAAATTCTATTATTGTTAGTTAAAACGATTTCACCACAATCATTTTCAGAGCTTAGATTTGGCACAATGTGTCTACAACATGCGATGGTACGAAATGCATCCAGAAATACGCAGCATGTACCAAATTTTTCACATTGCGGTACAACAACAGATCAAATTTCAAGCCAAACCTTTTGTTCCACTGAACAGTGAATTCTTCATGAACGTAAATGTAATAACTGTGCAATCAAGCAACTTTTAAAATCGAAATCTTTCAGGTGATGAAAAGCTCTTATTCTTTAATGATGTTTTTCCGAACGTGGTCTGATGATATTCAGTTGGATTGAACAAATAGGATAAATGGATGGACACCAAACTATTTATACATTTATGAAAAAAAATACATTCATTCATAATGATCTCTCTTTATGTACACTTTTAAATGAATAAATTTAATTCAGCTTGACTTTCCAACAGCTTCTTCAATAGTTTTAAACCCATCCTGAGCCAGTAATTTAACTAGATCCTTCTTTATTTCCGTGACTAGAGTAGGGCCCTCATATATTAAAGCAGTGTAAAGTTGTACCACAACAGCTCCAGCCTTTATTTTCTCATATGTGTCTTCCCCTGAACATACACCACCCACTCCTGAAAAATGGAGTGTTAAGGACATTATCCTTGCTTCATGACTATATCGTCGCTTACATTCTTACACTGCTTAACTGAAAAAGCTCAACTTTACAGGAGAGCTCAATATAACAAATTACTCGATTTAACGGATTTTCAGAAAACTACAATTATAACATTGCAGAACATACATAGAAAGTATAATATAAATCTGTATAACGAATTTTGTCAACCTATAAGCTTCACACAACATATTCTCTAGAATTAATTTATCGAGATTTCGTGTCCTCACCAGTTCGATGATATTTCGATTCGTGTACAATAGCTATAGATTCGATAAACACAACGATTATATTGACCTACTGGATACATAGATATGCTGACCACATAGATTCATGGAAAAAAAAGTACATTAACCGGCTCATTAATCTGCTGGCTCACTGATGTAACCAAACGTAGATCCACCAGCACTGGTTGACCATACTGTTTATTTTTCATATTTTATAATTTTGATTGTATTGTGAAAATTTTTGACATTGTGTGAAAACGGACTGTTTAAACCATTCTTAAAGACATGCATAAAAGTTTAAAGTTCACTACAATTCATTTAACTTCTTGAGGGAAAATGTGAGTTAAGTATAAGTATATTCGATCCCATTGACTACCTCCATAGACCAACAAATTTTTTTATAACAAACCTCATTTTAACGAATTATTTGATATAACGATATTGAGATTGAAATACAAACCTATTATGGGCATTCCCTTGGTTAACCGGTACATATCAGCCACCATTTTAGTGGACAATTCCTTCAATGGCTTTCCGCTCAACCCCCCAGTTTCTCTCGCTTCTTCCTTGGAGATTAAACTATCCGGTCTAGAAATGGTCGTGTTCGAAACAATAAGACCATCCACCTTGCACTCCTTCTTACCAATAACTTCTGCAACGTCTTTCCTTTCTTCGTAACTCAGATCCGGAGCTAGTTTCAAAAGCAGTGCTGGTCTGTTTGGTATCTTTTTAACAGCTTCAACCACTCGAACTAAAAGATCATACAGCTCCTTTTTACCTTGCATATTCCTCAATCCTGGAGTGTTAGGACTGTAAGAAGAATTTAAGTTTTTCAATTCTTCCAACACAATGATGATACTGGATCAAAAATTATTTCTGTCCTAAATCAGATTTGAAATTTTAAAATGATTTGCATCAAAAATCCAGTACTCCAAAGATTTATAAAAAGGAATTTAAATGAACAAATCATAAAATGATTGATTTATTACAGTTGTGGGAATAAGTGAAACAACCTTGCTGAGTTAATCTCTGAAATATCATCAACAGGATGATGTAACTTCTGCAGAAATGAACTGTGGAAACAGCAACAAACCTGCTTATATTTATCACAAGATAATCTGCCACTGGACCAAACCTAATTATTCCACTGACGTAATCTCCAATGGGGTCCGCTGAAGTCTTATTTTTACCTAAATTTATCCCTATGATTCCGTCAAAATTGTTTTCCCGCAAGTCGTATATTCTTTGTAAAACTTTTTCATGTCCGTCACTGTTGAAACCATACCTAAAACGTGTTGATATAAAAATGACTGTGAATCCTATAATATCAATATTGAACCTGTTTATAACAGCTTCGTCGTTTTTGAGACGGAATACTCTAGGTTTTTCGTTACCATCTTGAGGCAATGGAGTGACTGAACCAATTTCAACAAACCCAAATCCCATATCTTGAATGCCAAGAACAGCTTCTGCATTTTTATCATATCCAGCTGCTATCCCAACAGGATTGCTGAAGAGCCTTCCAAATGCTTGTACTTTCTGAAAACATTAATATATAAATTGTTGGCAATGCTTCACAACAGGCACTTCCTATACAATGTAGTTATTATATATTTCAATTTAGAATTGTAGAGTTCATAACAAATATATTATTTATCAATGTACCAGGGACTCTGGATCCTTGTATTTGCTCTTCGGCAGTAGTCTGTACTTGTTTATCATAATGGAGAATCTATGGGCTTGTTCTGGATCCAAAAGATGCACTAATGGCATCACGAATTTTTTGTAATATTGCGAGTCTTCCTTGTAAATGCATATTGCAGAGAAAGCCCCAAAACTCAATCCGCATAATTTTGCCATTTGTTTGAATTTCTAAAATAAAAATGGTTAATACTTTTAATATTGGAGCTTTTGAACGAGAGCGACTTACGTTCGGCATTGACATTTTATTATAAAGTGTTAATCCTGAATCAGAAATACAGGCAATCAACCTGAAAGTAATAATTCAAGTAGGATCAAGTGAATAACGAAACAAACATTTGATAGAAGATTCTACAATATTGAAAAACCAAAGTGGATATATTTGTTATTGAAATAACACAAATATTAATAAACGAAACGAGTTCACTGGTTATCATTATAATTAAATAACTTATCAAAATGTGGAAGAGAAGAATTTAATTTACTTGTTATTACTAGTGTTCTGTGCTGTTCACTACATGGACAAGATATACTACTCAAATACATTGAATAATTAATATATTTAATCAATTGACTGAAATATACTACTGAAAAGTGAAAAATAGCAGGAAAAATAACTGCACGTGACCCCTAGTGCCTAACCTATATCAGAGACCAGAGACAGAGAGACCTGTCAGTGTCACAACACAAGCCTAACCCACAGAACATATAATACTAACCTATATCGATTTCAGTCTTAGAACATAGAATATGTAGTTTTATCAGAGACTCTGGTTTTATGTTCGAAGATTTCAGTCTAGTCAGTGACGGGTTCCAGTGGTTCCAAACAGACCGTGTAGGGGCTTTATTTACTACGTTTACATGCATCCTCTCGAACCGTTTTAAGCCAATGCGTATTCCGTAATGCGCATTGAAAACGCATGTAAACGTTTTTTCAATTCGAATTGACTACTCAAATGCGAATTAGTAAATGCGATTTGAAAAGGTGGATTGAGTTTTCCCAAACCGTTTTAATGTGCATGTATACACCAAATACGCATTGAGAGTAGTTTTAAGAGAAACAAATTTCAGAATTACCAACACCAAATTTATTAGTTTGACAAATCTGATAATCTAACGAACCTGCTTTGGGGTTACGTTAATCGTAATTCTTAAGCTGGAAGATCGAAATAAATCTCTTGAGATAAAAATGATATAATATATTGTTCGAGGTATCTTTTTCTATTATCTTTAATCATTTTTTGCCAATTTTCTGGATTCATTTTCACGATTTGCTCTTTCAATCACTTGTAACCACCCAGAAAAGGTTAATTCCTTGCGAAATTATGGTGTTCTTCATCATTTTTTAAGATATTTAGAATGATTTTCTTTTCTTAATTTCCATTTTTAATTTTTTGCAATCTTCCCATGTTGGCTACGCGAGCTTAGAATAAAGCCGAATTACAGAAATCTAGTTTCAGATAAGGCATGTAAACTCTCAAACCATATTTCATCTAATTCGCATCAAAACATGCGCATTGGTTCAAAACGGATCGAGAAGGTGCATGTAAACGTAGTAATTGTTACCGATGTTTGTTAACGTAAGAACTACTGGCCCAGTGTGGCAGTAGGGCTTCGTTGTGATGGCAACCTCGCAATCGGACAATTGTGCACCTCATGCGCAGAGGTTACTTGTCGGATTGTTAACGGCGGTATGTCAGTTCTGTTTTAGACAAAGAGCAGATAAGTTTACGTACCAAGCCGTTAGCAGTCTATTGTGTTCTTATAAGATTCATTGTGTTCTTTTCTTATAAGATTTCTCAGTTCCATATATTGAACTCTGTTCTGTTTCTTTGTTGAAGAACATTATTGTTATTAAAAGTAATAATACTTACATGGTAGCAGAGCTAAGTACGAGAAGTGGAATCTCAAGTAGCGTCACTTTGAACGCCATTTTGTAAAATTCGATAAAAAGTTTTTTTTTTTCACATCACAACACCACAAGAAAATGGAGAAGTTAGTCATTGACGAGGAATTCAACTCCAATGTTCAAGGAACTTCTGGTGAAAGGAACGAGACATCTATTGGAAACATGGCGAGTGAGATAATGTCCATCTTCACAAGCCCGCAATTTATTAGGGTCTTGGCAGATAAAATAAAAGAGGATATTATGCCAAACTCCGCGCAAGCATCATTAAACGTGGAAACAAGCACTAGGGAAATCACGGAAGTTTTCACTCCCAAAACAGTACCACTTCCTGCGTTCAACGTACCGTCAGTAGATTTTGACGACAAATTAAAAGGCCATGTGAATTTCCGATCTTGGAAACAAAGGGTTGAAAGAGATCTGGTAGCCCTAGGAAGATCCAACTTCCTAAATCAACCTCTAGGCGGTGAAGACTGCAACTTCACACAGGAAGACAAGAGGATGTATGATGCACAAGTGAGGCAATATCTTGAAGCCACTCTCCAAAATGGACCGAGAGCACTTATCTCAAATGAGGCTACTGCAGCAGAAGCTTTTCAAAAACTGAAGCTGATGTTTGGGAAGAATGATGTCCAGAAAATGGTGGAACTCCTGGACAATTTTGGGAAAATTGTGCTACATCCCAAGATGAATCCTGTGACTTTCATCACAAGATTTGAAAGTGCTGTTCAGCAATTTCAGGAGCTTGGTGTACCTCTGGACCAGAAAATTATCGTTGCATATTTTCTGCATAAAGTTCGTCATGTACGACCATTTATGGGCTTTTATACAACGATAGCTACTCTGCCAGAGATCACTAGGACTTATGAGTTTGTAAGGAACACATTTCTGGATGTAGCTAGTAGCAATTACAGCTCAGAGATGGAGAACAGTAAGTACAATGAGAAAGACGAAGTTGATATTGTTTGTTCTGTTTGTAATAATGATTTAGATTATAGTTTCAGGCCTGATTGTGATGACATCATCACCATATGCTCAATTTGTTTTGATTCTCCGATGGAGAGTGACTCTACTAACAATACATTTGTTTCAGTTTCTTGTTCACATTGTGATAATATCAGTATTAATTATTGTGATTTCTGTACAGGAAGTAGTTTGGAAGTAAGCTCAGGCGAACCACCCAAGAAAAGGGAAAAGCTTGAAAATTCTTCAAAATCAATACATAAGAGTAACTGTCAATATACTAGAGAACAGTTAGACAAATTGAAGAAAATGACACCTGAGCAAAAGAAATCGGCCAGGTGTAATAAATGTGGTCTGTTGTTTCATAAGGCATCCGAGTGCAAAAATGAGGGCCGTGTATGTTTCTTCTGCTACAAGAAGGGACATGAAAAGAAGGATTGTAGGAAATTGCAAAGTTTGAAATCAAGTAAGTTTCAGTACGATTTTAACAAGTTTGTGATTTCGGTAACATTCCTTGTTGATTCCGGTGCATCTCACCATGTAGTGAATGCACGAAATATTCTGTTTGATTACAAGGATTATGAAATGCCTATTCCTGTTGATCTAGCTTCAAAAACAGAGAACATTTTTTCATTGGGAGAGGGTACTCTACCAATTCTTGTACAGTTTGGAAAATGTTCCCATGTTTTAAAGTTAGTACATGTTCAATATGTTCCTAGTCTGAGAGAAAATGTTCTTAGTGTTCGAGCATTTAATACTCAATTCAAAACGAGTGTTACAATGAATTCTAATAATGGATTTATCTTGTCTAGAAAGTTAAGAAGAAAATTGACTCTTCTGTATGTGTCGGATGGACTGTATAGATTGGCTGTACTGATATCTGCAGAGGCAGAAGAACCGCACCAATCCACGGTAACAAATGTAGTACGAAGCAATACAAATTCAGTTGTTACTAATAAATCTTCACAAAAATCTGTCTGTAAAATAAAGCGTACCACACTTAATCCAGTTATAGAAAATAAACGAGAAAAGATTCGTAGACTAAGAAAGAAGCTTACACGAAGTCAGTTGCAAAAGTTAGATGAAGAAGGTTTAGTTTGGCACCGTAGAATGGGTCATATATCATCTTCTTACCTGGGAAAGTTACCAAGTGTAGTACTAGGAGTTAAAGAACTTACATATAATTATACAACTGCCAGTTGCTCAATATGTTCAAAAGCAAAAATGAATAGAAAACCCTGCCTGAAAGAACGTGAACGAGCAAGTAGACCTTGTCAAATTTTACATGCTGATTTACTTAGTGTCAATCCTCCAACACAGTTCAGTAAGAAAAAGTATATTTTGATCCTTATTGATGATTATTCACGCTATTCTCAAATTTATCTGATGAAACAAAAATCAGAAACTTATAAGTTTCTCACTTCAGGCTGTCAGTTTTTACAATCAGTTTTTCCTGGACCTGGGCAATTCAGTAAACTAAGAAGCGATAATGGTACTGAGTTCATTAGTGAAGCTTGTCAAACAGTTTTAAATAAATTTGGAATAGAATTGCAATTAGCGGAACCTTATCAGCATGAACATAACGGAACAGCTGAAAGGTTTAATAGAACCATTCAAGAAAGAGCTCGAACATTGCTATTTGATTCAGGCTTTCCTGTTAGTTTTTGGGGTTTTGCATTTTCAACGGCATGTTACCTTTATAATCGCACACCTCACTATGCAATTGACTTCCTAACCCCATATGAAAAATTATTAGGTAAACAGGCAAATCTAGAGAATATTAAGATATTTGGTTCACAAGTGGAAGTTAGAATTGAAAATATACCAAAAGGTAAAAAGCTGCACCCACGTTCTAGCACAATGTACCTGGTAGGCTATACTGATACAGGATATATGTTGTATGATCCAGTAACACATAAAACCATCATGTCATGCAATGTGTTGTTCAATGAAAAGTACAATTATAGTTCCTGCAAAAGTAATTTATCAGTTGTTAGTGAAGAACTTGAAATCACCTCAGAAAATCAGTCAATCACACCTGAAAATTTAATCGATCATAGCACTAGTATACCACAAACATCTGGCAATAGTCTAAATGAAATAGAGATAGAAGAAATTTCTCAACTAGAAAATAGTCAAATTAATAAAGAAGTTGAATTAGAAAATATTCGAAATACCAATGTAATTGAAATCGAAGAAATCTCTCAACTCGATAGTAGTCAGAATAGTGAAGAAATAAATCTACCAGAAATCAGTGTCAATACATGTATTTTAAATAAATTTGGTTTCGTTCATGAAGACGACATTTATAATACAAGTAATACCCCTCAGAGCTATCATGAAGCTATCACTTGCTCAAACAGCAGTAAATGGATATCAGCTATCCAGTCAGAACTTTTCTCAATTAAAGAGCATTCAGTATGGGATATAATAGAAAGAGAATCCAGTATGAAAGTCATTCCGGTGAAGTGGGTATTTACAGAAAAAGCTGACGGTAGTTTTAAAGCTCGTCTGGTTGTTGTAGGGTGTAGAGACACAGAAAGCTATACGTCTGAAGAAACGGCATCTCCTACACCTGCTCTTTCAGTAGTCAAATTATTATTTTCATTATCAGTCGCTAAAAATTGGCACATAGAACAACTCGATGTTAAGACAGCCTTCTTGTATGGAAATATTGATAGGACCAAGTATGTAACTATTCCGGATGGTATAGAGATTGATAAAAAGAAATTCGTTTGTAAGTTGCGTAAAGCTCTCTATGGACTGGCAATCGCTCCAAAGTGTTGGTTTGTCACAATTGATACATTTTTACGAGAATCTGGTTTTGAACCGAATCTGCGTGAACCTTGTCTATATCTGAAAAAGATAGGAGATAAAATAGTCCTGATTTTAATATATGTCGATGATTTATTGGTAACAGGAAATAGCTATGACCTTATTCAAGGTACAGTGAATGTATTGAAATCTAGTTTTGATGTAAGAGAGTTTGGTTTCCCCACTAAGTTTCTTGGTTTGGAAATTACAAAATCTGAAAATCAATTGTTTCTTCATCAAACCCAGTTTGTGAAGAATGTGTTAAAAGAGTTTCGCATGGAAAACTCAAATCCAGTTAGCACTCCATTGGTACCTCAAGGAACACACAAAGCTCCTGAGGGTACGAATGAAGCGAATTTCCCGTATAAGAAAGCAATAGGCTCCTTGTTGTATCTAAGTCTATTTACTAGACCTGATATCTCGTTTGCTGTAGGTTATCTTGCCCGTTTTCAGTCAAATCCGCAACAGTATCACTGGACACTTGTGAAAAGAGTTTTTAGGTATTTGAAAGGAACCCCAGAGGTAGGTTTGAAATACACTAATGGCTCACCAAGTTTATCCTGTTATAGTGATGCGGATTTTGCAGGTGATATATCAAGTCAAAAGTCAACTACTGGTTTTGTGATTTTTGCCTTTGGTAATCCAGTTGTATGGTGCTCGAAGCTCCAAGCTACGATAGCACAAAGTTCAGCAGAAGCGGAATTCATTGCATTAACACATGCGGTGAATGAAGCTTTATTTGTAGCACAGTTGCTAGAAGAATCAGTTGATGTTGTTGTTTTTCCTATACCTGTATATGAAGACAATGAAGCTGCCAGACAAAACTGTCTGACTAGTACTAGTAAAAGTCGATTAAAATATATTGAACGAAGATATCTTCTAATTCGTCAACATGTACGAGAGAAGAAGATCAATATATTAAAAATTAATACCAATGATCAGATAGCGGATATACTCACGAAACCTTTGCTAGCAACAAAGTTTCGTAGTTTACGTGACCGTCTAGTTACTAGTGACTATCTGATTAACAGTTAAGAAATGCATGCACTTGTCAGTTTACTGTACTGTTACAGTCTTTAGTTTGTTGGTGTTTGTCAAGGTTGTATTAGAAGGGTCTTCGGTCCCTGGGGATATAATTTAGACAAATACAAGTATCTCAAATTAGAAGGGTCTTCGGTCCCTGGTGATGAGAGATGCGCTCATTATGGTATAGGTAGGTCACACTTAACCATAAACACTAATTTTGTTTAACTGAATCATTGATTAAATGTTATACATTATATGTATGATATGCTGATCAACGGTCCAGATCTGTAAGCTGAGCTTATGTGCTAGAAGGGTCTTCGGTCCCTGAATGCAGGTAAGGACTCAGGTCATGTTTGTTTTACGTAAGTAAACAATATTATTAGTTATATCTGCTTCATAGTGAGCGAGATAATTTCATGTCAGTTGAGTAACATTGTATGAAGGGTCTTCGGTCCCTGAAAGCAATTACTCAGGTATTATTAGTTATGTCTGCTTCATAGTGAGCGATATAATTTCATGTCAGTTGAGTAAAATTGTAGGAAGGGTCTTCGGTCTCTGAAAGCAATTACTCAGGTATCATTAGTTATTTCTGCGTCACAGTAGTGAGCAATATAACATGCTTGTTGAGTAAATAAGTGCGAGAAGGGTCTTTGGTCCCTGGGAGCAAATACTCAGGTAATATTAGTTATGTATGCTTCATAAGGAGTGTTATAACATCATGTTTGTTGAGTTAAAAGTGCTGGAAGGGTCTTCGGTCCCTGGAAGCAAGTACTCAGATTAATCCAGTCTGTAAGTTTGGTTCACTTTGAGAAACCTCTGTTCTGTTCGTCAGCAGCAACGACTGCCCATCTATTAGTTCTACTGACTATCCTGTTAGATATAAGAATTATTAATAAAATGTACCAACTATCCCTGTATATATATATATATATATTGTTTATTATGTAAATCTAGTTTTAGATACAAGTCAGTCAGAACTAAATGTATAAGTATGTAAATTAGTTGTAGATTGTAGACAAGTCGTCAGTTGTCCGATTCTCAGATTGGGAGGGGGTGTTAACGTAAGAACTACTGGCCCAGTGTGGCAGTAGGGCTTCGTTGTGATGGCAACCTCGCAATCGGACAATTGTGCACCTCATGCGCAGAGGTTACTTGTCGGATTGTTAACGGCGGTATGTCAGTTCTGTTTTAGACAAAGAGCAGATAAGTTTACGTACCAAGCCGTTAGCAGTCTATTGTGTTCTTATAAGATTCATTGTGTTCTTTTCTTATAAGATTTCTCAGTTCCATATATTGAACTCTGTTCTGTTTCTTTGTTGAAGAACATTATTGTTATTAAAAGTAATAATACTTACAATGTTAACCACAGAACACTAATTTTAACCGTAATAAATGTTAACGATGCATCTCCACTCAGGTGAAGCAATTATCTATGAAAATAGCTTTGAAATTTACAATCTGTGTTTGTGTTTACAACTACACACTAAAATTTGTTGTGAGCATTTTTCTAAAGAATAAATCGCCTCTGTACATAAGCAAATTTCATTGGGTCCGAAGGCTGCAGCCACTCAAACAAGTCTTACCTTACACCTTTTCTTTATATCCCGATGAAATATATTAATTTGATATAGATATTCCGACTGTATCCTCACGAAATTTTGCATAGATCTTCTGTCGGCATTTTTCAACTAACTACCGAGTTTTAATTTGATCAGATCAGTAGATTTCGAGTTATTGGGAAAATAAAATTTTCTAATTTTTTCTGTTCGTAGGCAACCGATCAATTCAAAGCTTTGCATTCGTATAAAGGTCGTACTATAAATAACTTCCAAATTTCAGTCAGATCGAATGGGTAGTTTCGAAACTATTCAGAAAAAAAAACTTCAACTAAAAATGGCCATAACTTCCAAACCACTAGACGGATTTCACCCATTAACGAACTGTGCTATTTGTCCCCCAAGTCAAACCTAATCGTTTGAGACCATTTTCGGCCAAAAATTCCAAAAAGATCTGGGCAAGTTGTACGACTTTTCCTGAAATTGGATAAGTTGGAACAAAGCCTATAAGAATTATATTCGTATTCTGTGCAAATAAGTCAAAGAACTAGATCGTAGATATATTATATCGTAGATAATAGATATCTTTGTACTTGACACTCGGCAAGATATTTAGGTTAGGTTTATTGTGGCATGTCTTCGTTCTTCTAGACTTCTAGTAACACTTTTACATGTTTTTACTTTATATTATATCTTTGAATTGAATGTGATCCGTCAAGCATTTTGAAATGAAGTTCTCATACAAGGTATCAACAAAATGAAATTTTAAGCTAACCAAATTAATCTGTAATTGTTTTCAGCTGAGCAATTTGCTGGGAGCAGCCTACAAGAAAGGAAATGTAGTATTCACATCTGATGGAAACTCTCTTATCAGCGCAGTATCAAATAAAATCAATGTATATGATTTGAGAAAGTAATTTTTGAAATAAAATTATTTCATATTCAGTAAATAATAACATGACATTTCAGTAATAAGGTGGCTACGCTACCGATAGAGAGCAGATTCAATTATGTTGCTTTAGATTTGAGTCCAAATGGCTGTATCTTGATAGCAATAAATGAAGAAGGAGAAGCTCAGATGATAAGTATGATTTCTCAAATAGTCACACATAGCTATAGATTTAAAGGAAAAGTAAGATGTGTGAAATTTAGTCCAGATGGTAAACACTTTGCTGTTTGCAAGGAGAACAATGGTGAGTTGTCCAACTTGAGACTTAGCTTTTTCTCTAAACTTTCTCTTTTCAGCTTTTGTGTTCAAAGCCCCTGAACAGTTCCCTGGTCAGTACAACCCTTTTGTTATGGAAAGGGTATTTCACACTGCCACAGATGAAACCACCTGTTTGTGTTGGTCTTTTGATTCCCATTTATTGGCAGTAGGTGCTAAAGATATGACTGTGAGAGTTCATGCCATGGATAAGTTTTCTAACTTCAAGATTTTAGCGGTGAGGAATCACACAGATAGTATCGTCAGCTGTTTCTTTGAGAAAGAATCCTATGATTTGATAACGCTGAGTAAAAATGGACAGATGTGCATTTGGGAATGCAACTTGAATCCTGATGATTTGATTCTAAACACACAACCAACTAAGAAAAAAAAAGTAAGTATTCAGAATGCCTTAATCCAGAGGTTCCCAAACTTTTTGAGTTCGTTGTGCCTTTACTATTTAGTAAGTCCTATAACTTAGGAACTAGCTGTGTAACAGACATAGTTTAGGAACCCTATGAAATGAGTTTCAATAAATAGGACATTTTCAAAATTCAAAGATATTGATTTTTATCCTAGATACAACATGAAGTGGAAGCAGAAGACGATGTAGATGAACTGAAAGCTATAGAGAGCACACATTCAGATATTGTTAAAGGTCTTAGACAAACTGATGATGAAAACAATGAATTAATTATTGATGGCAGTGTGAAACCAAACGAAAGATTTTATTATAAAAAATTAGACAGACATTATTTGGCTGACGAACCAAGAAAAGACAACAAAGAAGTTATATTAACCTCTGTAGACTATCATTCGAAATTAAAAATTCTGATTGTAGGTATGATAGCAGTTTTTAAAATTTTTCAGTCTGAATATTTCATATACTTTATTTTCAGGTTTTTCAAATGGTTCTTTCTATATGTATGAAATGCCGCATGTAAGTTTAATTGACAGCCTTAACATATCCAGTGGAAAAGTTTCAGCTATATCTTTCAATGGAACAGGTGACTGGGTTGCTTTTGGATGTTCTGGTTTAGGCGAGCTTATTGTTTGGGAATGGCAAAGTAAGTTCTATTGATATTATTCAAAGACAATTTGTATTACTTGTATATTTTTGGAGTTATATTCGTAATTCTATGGTTTTTTGTTTTGGGTTTTCTCTCCTAAACTCTGAATGTTTGAACAGTCCTATGTAATTATGGTAATTTTCATTCTAAAAAAGTTGTGATTTGATAGGTTAATTCAAAGTGCTTATTTTATTTTAGTATCTCTAAGAATTAAAATAAGAAAGTTAAACATGTACATTTCTATGAGAACGTTTATACACGAAATAAGAAATAAGAATAAGAATTAAAGTTGGCCAACTCTCATCTTTATTTCTTATTTTATGTTATTTTGTTTGGAAAATGACAATGCGCATGCTCAAAGAGTGAAATTCATAGAACTTGCATAAAATTGTCAAAAAGCTGCGCTTTGATTGGTTCATTCTTATTTCTTATTTTGTTTTAGATTATCTGTATAAACCGATCCGTTTAACCCTTAATTCTTATTTTATTTAAATTTGTTTCTTATTTTATCTTATTTGCTGTATAAACCCGCCTTTATTGTCGCCTCTTTATTTTATTATGTTTTATTTAGTTCCTTATTATGTTTGCTGTATAAATTCACCTTTATTTACATTTACAATACTTTTGGGTGGGTTACACAAAATTTTGAATCATCAATTTCTTGATTTAAGATCAAATTCAATAATTTATCATAGAATTGATTTTGATTGGTCAACCTATGGCCAGTTTCTGGGGACAATTACATGTGGTTTATCTTCAGTTTATCTATCCAATCCGTAGAATTCTGAAGATAAACTACATTCAGAAACTGGCCCCTAATCTTTCATAGGGTAGTAAAAGTTTCTTAAAAAAAATGATGGAGTTGGGTCTATTAGCTTCACTGCCACTTTTTAACAATTGCAGATACGTTCTTATTGATTGGCAGGGCAGTGTACTAAAACTAAAATTTTAAATTTTTTTCAGGTCAAACCTTCATACTGAAGCAACAAAGCCATGCCACCAACACCTCTTGTGTCTCTTATTCAATCGACGGAGAAACAGTGGCTAGCGGTGGGGAAGACGGAAAGGTGAAATTGTGGAACGTAGCCTCCGGATCTTGTTTTAAAACGTTTAACGAACACTCGAGTGCTGTCACCGCTGTCGATTTTAGTGGCAACAAAAAATTTGTCGTGTCTTCCTCTCTGGATGGTACTGTCCGGGCTTACGATGTATTGAGGTAAGAGGATAATTACGACCTAGGTTATTCTTGCTATGTGTATCCTGTTTGTTTTTAGATATCGTAACTTCAGAACTTTCACTGGTACCCGACCGGTTCAATTTATGTCTGTCGCTGTTGACTGCAGTGGTGAGTTCGTGGCGGCTGGTGCTCAGGATGTTTTTGAAATATATCTTTGGTCTGTCAAAACGGGAAAACTTCTTGATATTTTGAGCGGCCATACGGGTCCTATAGTAAGTTTTTGGTAAAAATTCGTCAAGAGAGTAACGCCAATTTTTCCTGTATATAGGGTGCTCCAAAAAAAGGTGGTGCCATTGCCTGGAGAGGCAGAACACTGAAAAATAAGTGGAGTTTGTTCACTTTACTAATTAAAATAAAGCCGCCATCCGGTTATAATGGTGAAAAATCAGTGGTTGTTTTTTGGGAAATCGAAAAGTAGGAGGGGAAAACCAAATATCTGGCGAACGCGGCAAGGAGTGAACTACCCAACGGTAGACGATCGAGTTTTCCCGAACAAATTTGGATATTTAAAAAAAAATCCGGAAACTAACCGATTTTCCTAACTAAATCGGGAATTTTGGACTTCTTTTTTTTATCTACGTGACGATCAGAGTGAATGGAGTATCACTTTTATAAAATCTCCCGGTTGGCCATGAAAATTTGACACATTTCACCATGTATATTTTGAAAATGTTAGGTTATAGTAATTTTCCTGTCAGATAACTACGCAACGTTGTCCGCTCTACATAGAAGTCGTAGTAATTACGTATTTTCACAATGTGAATTTACTTCAGAAAAATAATGAATTTTGAGAAGGGATTATGTAATTCAATAATTCCACAGTCCTGGCGACTATGGAAGAAAATGTTTGCTCTGTTACTGGAAACATTTCACGTATATAAACTGGTTGGAAGATTCAATTATGCTATTTTCTTGTATGGAAATCAAGAATCAAGTGTTGGAATTTTATGGAAAAATAATGGATGTAGTAGTCCGTTACTTTGTGATAGTTCATTTGAAAAAATGGGTTCAAGCCCTGTGGACAGGAGCTTTCTGGCGCTCTAGTTCAAACAGACAAATTATATCTGGTATTGGTTTCTCAGAGTTGGGAATTATATCAATATATTCATATAATATCACTGCATCATAAAGGAAATTCAATTCAAATAATAGTTTATTAGATAAGTAATAATAAATTACCTTGTAATCGATCAAAAATTTCCTGATCTACGTTCACCAAACTACAGAATTATGCTTTCAATATTTACGTAATATTTTCAAACATTTTCGGGTGAGGTCCCCGTTGCATCGCTAAAATACGAGTATTTCAACCCCAATATTTTTGAAGTTACAATATTCCCTTCTGTCAAGTTGACATTATGAGAATCCATACATAGAATAATAATTATATCAATCTGTGAAATACGATTTACATTGAAATTTTAAAAAATCATATCTCCGAAAGTATTAGCTTGTTAGAGTTGAAAACTATATGAATGGATTCTTATGATGAAACTGCTTATTAAAAAAAATTTGATTTGGAATTTGTTTCGTAAAAAAAAATTTTTGTTTTTGTTACTCCGAAACCATCTGTCCGATTTTGCCCAATAACGAACTTAGCCGAGATATTCATCCCCCAAACCTACTCTGAAAATTTCAACTCTCTAGCTCATTCCGTTCGAGAGTTATCGTGCTTACGGCCGGCCGGCCGGACAGAATGAATTTCGACCACGGATTCTTGATCAGTGAGTCGAACCAAATCGTTTAAGACCATTTTCATCGAAATATTCCAAAATTACAGACATTTGGGCAAATTGATAAGCACTCAGTTCCGAGGAACTAGAGCGCCAAAAATGTGTAATTACGAAAAAATAAGTGTTAATAGCGTCAATCAAATACGAATTTAAAGAAGATGTTCGAAGTAAAGGAAAAAAAAACTCGACGAGGAAGCATTTCTCGACATATGTTTATATGACAAACTAGGGCTTATTTTTGATGTAGAATACGTGGTTAAAATTTCTTGGTTAAGATCTGGACCACCATGTATAATGATAGAAAACTAAGTAATTTCATTCCAGAGTTCAACATGACAGAATGAAGTTTTCCTATTGCAGATTTCGGTTCTGTATAGCACTTCTGCTTCTTCAAAACTACTTTCGGCATTTTCAATTTCAAAGTGAAGAGTTCCTTATTATTCAAAGATAATGGTCTGTGATAAAATCTTGTCTAAGATGAAAGATTATCCGCCTTATTCACAAAGCGTTCAATCTCCGTTAAGTCTTAACTGAGGTCCTCAGTAACGGATAATTAAGAATTGCAACCTCAGTTAACGTGAAAATTAACGTGAAACAGGCCTGTTTCACCACAGTTACACACATTAACTGAGGTTGCGATTCTTATTTATCCTTAACTGATGACCTCAGTTAGTACTTAACGGAGATTGAATGCTTTGTGAATACGGCGGTATGTTATGATTACATTGAGTTGAGAGTAGAAATTGGTAACGTCTCGGCGAATTGTTTTGACATTGACGATGATTCAGCAGTGCCAACCTACCTGTGTTTTAGTTACAAAAACGTGATAGACCTAAATCATGGCGAACCGGAGTCTTTATAAAAGTGAATGGAGTATAGGTAAATCTGCTGGCTACTAGTTATTTATACTAATTCAATTTCGGTAATATGGCGGATTTGGTTGCAACGGAGGACCGTTTACTTAATGAAAATGGTGAAAAGTGAGGGAGGATATTTTGAAAAATCGAAAAGTCTCGTGAGATATGAATATTTAAAAAAAGTTCACGAAATCGATAGATTTTGCCTAAGTAAATCGTGAATTTAGGGAATTTTTTTAAAAATCTAAGACACGACGCGAGGTTGAGAGTAGGTATTTATCGAAACGTCGCCATGGTTCAAAACTAAATCCAAAGACCGTTTGTCGATATCTCTTCCGTTATTGGGCGAAATGGTTTCGAAGTAAAGAAAAAAAAAATTTTTACATTACAAATTTCAAATTCATTTTTTTTAATGCAGTTTCACCATACCAATCCACTTTCGGATATATGATTTTTCAAAATTTCAATAATAAATCGTACTTATATGTTTTCACAGAATGCTGTAATTATCTATGAATTATTATATGAGCTGCGTTCATACTTGTCATCTTATTTTCCTACAAGAGACATATCAAATTTATTTCTAGTTCGTTATTCGTGATATAAAATACCCCTCCTGTTCTAGAAAACATAGATGATTGAAGCTTTTACTAAGCAAACCCCACATATTTCACAGTGTCCTACCTCTGCTAGCAACGGTGCCACTATTTTTTGAAAAGTCCTGTATATATCCTTGAATTTTCTTTTCTAACTACGTTGAGGCTTTAGTTTGATTATTTTTTTTAGGGTAGTCTCGATTTTGTTCCTTTGTTGACTAGCACAGTGCTTGTTTCTGCATCTTGGGATAAAACGATAAGAATATGGGATGCTATTGAGAAAAGTTCAGCTCATGAAAGTATAGAGTTGACTTCTGACGCTATCTGTGTTGTTTTCAACCCCAAGGGACACGAAGTTGCGGTGGCCACTTTGAACGGTCAGATACACTTTTTCGACGTGAAGTCTGCATCCCAGACTGCTACCATTGAAGGCAGACGAGATCTTGGTAGTGGTAGGTCGGATACCGACATCATTACAGCCAAGAAATCCCAGGAAGCGAAGTGAGTATAGAGGCCATTTTCAGAGCTATATATTGAATCTCGTCACTAGCATGGACAGGCAACAAGTAGTGATTTTCATTCTTATTTTTCAGAGCTTTCACCACTTTGTGTTATTCTGCCGATGGTGAATACATTTTAGCAGGTGGACAGTCTAAAAATATCTGTATATATCATATCAAAGGGAGATTGCTAGTGAAGAAGTTCGAGATAACGCAGAATCGATCTTTGGATGCCATGGATGTTAGTATGAGTTTTTGGGAATTCTAGTTTAGAGAATCTGTACTGAGACTCCTTTTTAGGATTTTATCAACCGCAGGAAATTGACGGAATTCGGAAATTTGTCCCTTGTGGAGGAGAGGGAAGATAGAGAAGGTGGCAACGTTGCCATCCGCCTGCCGGGCGTGAGAAAGGGCGATATGGCGGCCAGGGTGCATAGACCTGAGGTGAGGGTGTTCTCCATTCAATTCGCGCCCACCAGTCAACAGTGGGCGGCAGCTACAACCGAAGGAATAGTAATCTACTCGCTCAATATGGGCATGACGTTCGACCCTTGGGATCTAGAAATGGGCGTTACGCCGGCCGCAGTAAGGAAAGCTATAAAATCAGGAGAATTCTCAGAAGGTATGTGTCTGTAATGAGGAGAACTGTGGCTAATTGCCAATAATACGTAACAAGACGTACGGTGAAATATTTATTGATTTTAACCATCAACAAATATCAGTCCGTAAATGTCTCTTCACGGTAGATGGCGTTGCCATTTCTTGACCCTCTTACAACAAAAGAACGAACGTCACTGAACATCGCTCAAGGTTTCTTCATCGCAGAGGGTCGGAGTTCGTAAGGATTCTCCATAGGTGGCGCTGGTGGGGTTCTTTCCCTACCGGTTCTCGATCGAAGGAAATAAGTTTCATTCAGTGTCTGGCTAAGTCACACTGATGCTTGGTGAGCACCATGAAACCCTTGGGTCTGTGTCTGCTCTTGAATGATACTGTCCTCTTTGGGGAACACTGAGCCATGAGGTGATCAGCCCGGCCACGCGGAATATTTGTTGATGGTTAAAATCAATAAATATTTTACCGTGTGTCTTGTTAGTTATGTGTCTATGATTAAAATCGATATGTAGGCTCGATATTTCTGCCTTTCTTTTTCTATGATGAATTCAATTTCAGCTTTGATGATGTCCATGAAATTAAATGGGCCAGAGCTTATAATGGAAGTAATGGAACAGGTCCCTTGGAAAGATGGTAAGTATTCAAAATTTAAAACACGGTTAATTTCGAATATAAGCACAGCCGTCTATAGAGATAGCCTGGAGCAGGGGCGGCTGATGAGGGAGGGCTATAAAAATGACTTACATACATGAACAATTAATTTGTATATTTCATATTCGTGCTTTCCTGTTCAAACTGGATTCAATTAAAATTAAAACATTTTCACCTAGTGACCATCTATATTTCACAATAATTACATTTGCGTTAAGTGTCCGCATAGACAAGATATACTATGAGCGTCCGAACTATGCCGGGCTAAATCTCGAACGCCCAAGCGAAATCGCCGGGCTAAATCTCGAACGTCCAAGCGAAATCGCCGGTTACCATAGAAACGGCAAACGTCCTCACTCAAAGACCAGCTAGTTCAACGCGATTTTCAGTAATGATTCGGGTGCCGAGAGTAGTAGCCCAGTGAGGAATAAAAGTTACGTTCAGTAGTAGTATACCTTGTTTATGGTTACGCGAAATAGATAGGTATTGTACGTACCAATAGTTTCGTGTTATAAAGTTGCGTTGTTATGACTAAGTCATAAAGACTCGATTAATAACACTAGAAAACGAGAACGTGACCGGTTGCTTACGTACTTTAAATTTAATATAGTGTCGTATGGTTTGGATTCAACGTTTTGTGAAATATTTAAAGTTTTGGTTATTTCAATATCGATGCCAATGATAATCGCAGAAACTGAAAGATGTTTCTCTACTTTGAAATTGATCAAGACGTTTTTAAGGAATACAATGTCGGAAGAAAGACCGACGGCGCTCGCAATGTTGTCCATCGAACAAAATTTAGTTAAAGACATTCCTGATTTCAACGAGAAGGTGATCGAGAAGTTCATCTGCGACAAAAACATGAAGATTGAGTTTAATTTTAAGAAGTAGGCATTTAGTAATTACCTTTTAAAATATACAGTGCTTCCCAACAACTGCGCACCAAGAGGAACTTTTCTTTTCTATTAATATTTTGGAATTTTATTAATTACAATTAGTTGGTGCATCAAAAATGATATAAAAGTCCGGTCTGGGCGCAAATCGCCATTTTCAAACAAAAATGTCCATTATCTCGGAAAATTCGAACTTTTTCGGTGAAGCGCTTTAAGTAAACTTCATTCATCTTGCTGGAAGTTGACAATTTATAGCTAAATTTTTTATCGAAATTGAATTTTGTCATGAATATCCATCGTTCAATTTCTTCGCCAGTTAATTATTTTCTTTGATCACAGATTTGTGAAAATTCGAAGAAATGTCGAAAAATTGAGTTCAGACAAAATTGTCTATGCCTCTCATGCCATCACTAATATAGTCTGGTCACAAAAAAAATCCCGTTGGGTAATTATTCTATTTTTAAAAGATTAATAAGCAAAAAAGGAAAAATATTTTTCCTGGTTTCCCAACCTGAATTTTTGTACATCCATATAAATGGTAATTTCAAAAAAGTTTACTTAGAGCGAATCATATAAAAAGTTCGAAATTTCCGAGATAGTTGACATTATTCTTCAAAAATGGCAATTTCCGCTCAAACCGGAAGTCAGCCGATTTTTAGATCATTTTTTATCCTATTCGATGCACCAACTTTTTGTAAAAAATGAAAGTCAGAAATTATAATATATAAGAAAAGTTCCTCTTGGTGCGGAGTTGCTGGGAAACACTGTACATGCTTTTTTTCTATTCTTGAGTCACCCCCCCCCCCCTCCCCTTAACAAAATTATCACCAGTCGCCACTGGCCTGGAGCATGACAATGTCGCACTTCATGGAATTAGATATTTTTTCGGAATATTTGGAAGAATAAGCGAATTGGGGTCCTATACTCGTTACCATAGACCTAATACAGGAACGAACACATTTTCGTTTCATCTAAACTTGTTTTCTAAAATGTACTTGCCCCAATTAAAAAATAATCCTAATGAAAAATTCACACTATTTAATTACAGAATAGATATACTGTATTGCATTAATTCGCGTCAGATATTCTAATTCCACACAAAAACCATTTAATATGTTCCGGGCTTGTATATAAAGATGGCTATGATATAAGCATGCATCTGGTGGCATAACTAGTTCAAATATCAGTACACATGTGTAGATTCCTTTAATCTTTAGTGAATGTATCCGGAGCAAATTGTTATATTCTAATTAGGCCCCCATGCAAAGTTGCCTTCAGATCTGTATATAGGAAGTTGTCTTGAATATGTTTTCTTCTAAATGAATTTGACATAAATGATTCTTCTTCCACGATAACATATTTTTCAGTTGAATTGGTGGTTAGCAGTATACCTGTGCAGTATATAGAGAAGATGTTCATGTTTTTGGCTGAATTTTTGGCAAAATCAAATCATATTCAGTTTTATCTCATTTGGATACATTTCTTGGTTGATATCCACGGCCCTCTTATACAGAGGACAAAGGTGCAGCCAGCAATTTCTGCTGTACAAAGAATTCTCACCAGGAAATACAGTGAGATGACTAAAATGTAAGTTTCTTAATATATAATATTTCTCAGAAGGTTGAAACTCCATATAGTCGATGCTAACTACAAGCCCCTTCTAATTCTTGAAACTCTCTAACACATCTCACTTAACCTAACATAACTTCTATAGACCACATTAGTTAGGTTAGAATAATTCTCTATTAGGAGATCCATATTCAAATTTTTTAACATGGGAAACTTATATAGGTTCAACTTTGAAATGAAACAACTCCATTTAAAAGTGAATGTCAGTACAGAGACATCAGAGATTTGCCGAACTAAAAACAGGCAAGAGATTCTCGTAATATATATTTCCATAAGAAATACATGGCGAAGTCAGTGCTTGAATCCACGGATGGATCGTAATTCAAAATTCCCGCTTAACCTAACGGATGTGGTCTATATGTTCATCCAATCCTGCTGCAACTTGAATGAATAGAAATGCTATTGCATGTTTGCTGAATGCTTGTCTTTTGCATCTTTTCAAATTCTAATCTGAAAATGAATAATCTTTCAAAAACTTCATTCCATTAATTAAAAAAAGTACAGGCTGGTTTATGCTGGCCGGTAACTTTAACTTAACGTAATCCTATTATATAATATATATAAAAATGGATTTCTAGTGTTATGGTTTATACTGAGACTAATGGATAGTTAACTTATTAATTATTATTATTATCAATAAGTTAACGGATTCTTTAGTCTGAGTATAAACCATAGCACTAGAATTCTATTTTTCAATTTTTAAGTTTAGGGTTAAGTTAAAGTTACCGGCCAGCATAAACCAGCCTTATTACTACTCTGAACAGATTTATCGGATTATATATCATTATGTTTTCTGTCTTTTTCTTTCAATAATTATTTATTATATAATACAATCACACTATACCTGAATGCTTCATCTTGTATATTAATTTTTCAGTACTGATTACAACATATTCACTGCTCGTGTTATCAACTCGCTACGAAAGGAAAAACCTGAGGAAAAATCCCTGCAAGATGAAGATTATGATCTCATGGAAATGGATGGGAGTCTTTGACCTATATCATTGTTCATATTCAGCAGAAATATACAGAAATAATAAAAATGCATTTATTAATTTCAATTGGACGTCACTACAGAACTGATTGAATTTTACTGAATTATAATATATATCTGTAAAATATATATCAAATGTTAAAATTTATTGCGAAGACAAAGCTGTATATATAACATATAAGATGCCAAATGTACATCTCTTCTGGGTAAATAAAGTACCTAAATAATATGTTATAGTAAAATACAAGATACATTTCTTACTGTTGGCATGAGTTTTGCAGAAGATAAGGCGAGGTCCTTGAAGGTAATTTGCAAACAGTTTGAGGTAGTAATTAATAATTCAGTATCCGAAAGCGAATTAATTGATATATTAAAAAAATGTGGGAATATGAATACCTAATGTATTATATTCATCTATATAATAAGGGATATCCATGAAGTAAAGTCAATCATCAAATGCACCACATATAAATTCCAGTGTGAAGTTTGAGGTTATGCCCCACGTTGGGCACTGTTAAATTGTAACTGCATACAACGCCGTTAGGTTGTTTTCTTAGTTTTGCAACCTGTGATACGTTGAACGTGTATTGATGGTCGCGTTATGGTTTTAAATCGTTCTTTTATATGGAGTCTAAATTAGAAATGTTTCGTCCTAAGAATCCGTATTGATTTTCCACATCGTTATATTCTGTGCGACCAAAATTTTCTGTGGTCATACGATTGAATCGTTCTTTACGGTCGAAACTCTCGAGCGAGAACCTTCTCTGAATATGTAAGATTCCTTTGTTCTCAATAGTTGAGATGAAATAAACGGTGGACCGAATATCTCTTAACAGTTTGTGTGATTATTTGTGAAGATATACGTCAAGTTGAGGGTGAGTAATTTTTAAATATGTTTATGTGATGTTGAAATTACGTGATTATTTCATATTGAAATTAGTTAATATAGAGATGCACGCCTTTTTTGTTAGACAATAATGTATAGAGTACTTTCTTTGTGTTGGATTATTTCGATTCCTACTATTTTTTCTGGTGTATGTGAATTTAATATTGATGTTATTCTGAACTCACTCCCGTTTCCCTCGATTCCTTATACCCTAGGTTTATCCCCCCGCACTTAATTTACCATAGATCTCACAGAGTAGTGCAATGATTGGTGATTCTCTAGCTGATCTATCCCGATTTGGACCAATATTATTCCATAGGAATGATCCCACGGTTTTAAGGCAATTCCAGGAATATAGTCGTTGTTAATGTTGCACTACAAGAGCCCTTCGAGTATTATAAAATCCAGATATGTATAGATAGCTCTTCAACCCCGACCTCCTTGGAGACGCCAGAGAGTCGGGGTTTGGTCTTAAATTCATCTCCTGTCAGTGGTACATCGTCTTTGGAATCCGTACAGGATCGCTAACGGGTATGCTAATGGATTTGGAGTGTCCGAGAGCGCACAGAACGTCTGATGTGTCGATAACACGTTGCTTGCACCCTTAAAATGTAATCCTAATTCTAACTATATATATAGAATTCCAATCCTTATTGAAATCCTACATATACTAATTGAATTTATGAACTTCTATATTCTGCGTCTGAGACGCAGAATATAGAAGTTCATAATTCCATAGCCTACTTGACCACGAATTTTTTTGAACGCACGTTATATTCCCACCAAGCTAATATTATTTTTCCTCCTTTTTATAAGTGCCTGGCATGTATGAACATCTACGCAGTTGACTTTTTTCGTGGTCGGAGTTATTTTGTGGATCGATAAGAGAGCGGATTTTTTTCGGATAATTTTACGAATAATTCGGATTTACGAACATTTCGGATGAAACCCGTTGGCAACACTGATATGAGAGATGAACGGACTAGTAGAGACTACAGTGAGTAGAGACAGAGACCATAGTTCAGAAATCCACGTGGTAAGAAATTCGAGAAGAAAACTACTTCATTGAATCGAGAAGCGCCATCTGTGATTCCATAACGAAATAATCTTGCAGGTATCTATACGATGCTCCTTGAATGTTGCATCTTTCTTACCTGTTAAGGATTTACCGGTACAGAGGGAGATAACATTAGGATAACAACATTCCTGATCGACAGCGTCTTTCGATTAGATTTTGCGGAATACAAACCTTCCCGTCAGTTAAAGTTGGACACCTGTTGAGTGCTTGTTTCTAGAGTTCTTTCTGTTCCATGCCTTATAAATATTATGAGTTGAACGTGTTAGTTTCGGTGTTTTGTTGAAATTTTGCAAAGGAATTATGTGAACTGATTTGTTGTCAAGTAGAAATTATACTATCAAGACTTGATTGTTAATTAATAGTTAAACTGTTGTTTTTTTTGTCTGTTGTGAACTGACCTAGTCTTGGATACTCTTGGATTACTACAATTTTTTTTTTGGGTGAGTGAATGGAATCTATTTTTTGAGTGAATTATCTTTTTCAGCCCAGATAGTAGTAAGTTCATGGAGATCCAAGCGTTTTTCTCTTCTGTAAACAACCGCCAGACGACTTCATACTGACCTACTATCAGAGTATGATAATAATTACGAGATCTTCGATCTTCTGGAGATCACTTGATTAAATTTAGGGTAAATTGTCAAACGACGAATTCGACAGTGGTTCTGGATCGATGGTTTTGTCCATTCCACAAAATGACTAACGTTCTTTCTGTTTAATTAGCGTTATTCATTTTGAAGATGTTAATTCAACTTAGCGGTCTGTTGATCTATTGATGATGTCACACGTTATTTGGCATCACAGACTGGCGGAGTATCGAATGAATTACTTCGTTGAAATTCAGAACGACATCCTTTCCAATTCCAATGGAAATCCGATAATTTCTTATATACACTGAAAATGGTACGTTGTATTTTTTTAAAGTGGGTGAAAGTTAGTGTTGATTTCTATGATTTGTTATTTTCTTAAAAATCAGCAAGTCTATGCGTTTCATCAAAAGGTAATTATGATAATTACTATTGAGTTTCGAAAACTGGTGCATTTGTGCTAATTAAGATTCCAGAAGTGCCGTAGAGTTCAATTAATGCATGGTGTTAATTGAAATCTTCTATGATTCCATAGATATGGTTCAAGGTTCAATAACCAATATTCTAAAAACTAGTATGTATATGTATTTGTATGTCCATCATGAACTTTCTATGGAAACAAGATACGAATTAAACTTCTCACTTGTGGTGCCGGAGGTCGCGGGTTCGAATCCCGCTCAGGGCATGGATGTGGTGTTGGGTTGTGTGAATGTCCAAAAAATAAATTGAAAGAGTTTGCGATAAAGATTGTTACTGTGTAGATGGCCTACAGTTGCCTAGCACATAAAAAGGATAGAAAAAAAAAAAAAAAAAAATAAACTTCTCACTTCATGTTAAGTATTACATACCTAAAATTCAGAAATCGAATATTCAATAATCCTTCTATCTATGACCATTGCTTCAATTTGAAATTAGGAGAGAGCAATTCAACCGATCGTTCGTTGCGGATGTTTTGAATTTTTAAACTAAAAAACGTTTTTTGTTTGATAAGCGCTAACGCTAATTTTCCACTGCACTGTATTGCGTCCAATTTATTTTCGGGACGCCTGTATCTAAACCTTTTCAGCTTCCTGTTTCGAGACTAGGGCGAAGGTAGCACACAGGAAAATTCACTGGCATACTATTCGGCAGGCGTATGTCCAACAATCCTATTAACAAGAGTTTTTCACCTACTTGAATCCTTACGACGTTACATTAACTGGTGGTTGCTTACTTAATCAGTGTGCTATAATTGGAATGATGTTTACTTCTGATAAAAATCAATATTATCTTCTTGCTACCGCAAACAATAAAATTGTTTTTTTTTCGAATTTGAGTGAGTGTGGGGTGCGCTTTAATTTTGTTCATCAGTGCAATAGATTGGAAAATAGGCTTAATTGCGGGCAAGTACCTATATCAATCTTTTGAAGTGTCAATTGTATCAATTTTCAAAAGGATATATCACGTGATGTACTGTATTGTCGAGAAGGAGGATGGTACCTTTGATCTTATCGAAGCTAAAAAAGGCAAGTAGGAGATTTTGAATTTAATCATTTCAATTAATAAATACAGGTCGCCGGTGTGGTATTTAGGTATATATCAAACTGCGAAAACAAATCTAGCAAGTATTTTTGCCAAATGCAGATAAATATTAATGATATTTATAACAATATAGGATTCAAATGATTGAAAAGTGTCTGAATGCCATTAGAAAGAAAATGGCGTATAGATTGTGAAGTTACCAGTTACCAGCTCGTGTTTCAAGTTACTTATCTTCTTTTCTAAAAAATTCAGCTTCAAACTATTTATTGTTGAGATCAATTGTTTTTCCAATGGAGGTGTTCAGCTTCAGTTTTAACATTCAATACTAGTGAGTCCGATGTCAACGTCGGTGATCTTTAGAAACTCCTTCCTACCTTCCTTGAACTATAGTCTTGATCAAGATGCATAAAATAACATATTCTATGTCATAATCATGACATATTCACATATCTCCATTTGCCAAGGTTGCAATTCATTAGAATTGCTGTTTCATAAAAAACAAACATCTGTAGTTATCGATATTATAATAACTTATTAATCTCCTGGGTTGTGTTCGAAAATTAACTCCACGGAGTAGAGTAGAGTTTTTGAAGGTTTGACAGGTTTACTCTGGAGTTTACACTGACAGAAGGTGTCAATATCGGAAAATAGGTTATGTTGCTTTAAGAAAGAACCTATTATTAATTATTTTCCTCACATATATGTAACTCTAATCATAAATATATATTGTGAGCAGTAATAAAACTATTAAATTACCTCACAGAACATTCATAAAACAGTGAGACAAAGATACTAGATTTTCCGTCCCATGAATTATGTCAATTTTGACAGGAGTAAAATGAACTCGGAGTCGAATACTCTGACATTTCGAACGACAGTCATGGAGTAAAATTTTCCCAACCTTTCAGTTTTCGAACGCAATGGAGTAAATACTCGAGTAAATATTACTCTACGAAGTTAATATTCGAACACAACCCTGGATACTCAACATAATATAAGAAGGCGACTTGAAGAAAGCATATTATAAAATATAAAACTGTCATCTGTAATAATTATTGATGCACCTAGAAAGTAAAGTGACCATTTCGAATCCTACGTCTTATCTGTGTTCATTTTTGGTTGAACCATCGACCAAGGAAGTTATAAGTGAATCAAATTTTTAGAGAGTTGGCCAAAAAATATCGATATACCGATATTATTTCAGTGTATCAAAATCCATATTTTTTGAGAGCTCGCAAACACAAAATTGTCTATAGTGCCCTTTGTCTATGACCAGTTTGTATCCTGTATTTTATGACATAGATGCTTAGATGCTAACGGAGTAAATATTGATTTACTTTCTTTATGATTGGGTACTATTAATGGCGGAAAATGACATAGCTCATAACTCATTGCTTGTTTTTGTATTGTTCCGCTCGTAAGTGTTCACTGTGCGTCTTGTCTTGAGATGTTTTTACGCGATATATTGTATAAAGATACTGTTAAAACTATAGTTGAGATATTTATATGCATATATTTTTTTTTCCATCAATCCATCAATTTCCCGTCAATCTGACATCAATCCATGATTGACATGATGCGAGACCGATACCAGATTGACCCGGTAACCCCCGTCTAAAACAAAATGTTTATAGACGTCTTACTCCTCTCCAAGAATCTTTTTTTGGAAAGGATCTATTACCCCACAATATTGGTTTATTCAATTAATACTAATACATCCCGTAATACATGGAACATCGCAAGAAAACCATAGTTAACGCTAAATATTTAATCAGTCAGTTTGTGGTTTCCTAATCCAAATTCATCGAGATTTTTCCATCATAATTTTTCCTCTTGCTTTAGTTTGACTAGATTTTCAGTCATTTTCCACAGTTCATCACAGAATTTTCGATTTTCCAGTATTGGATGTGTCACAAACTGTCTACATCGAAAATAATTCTTTCCTGTTACTGCCTCCACATTCTTGCTGGCTGCTACATGAAAAGCCGTTTGGGCCCCTCCGAAATTATCCTGAAAAGTCGAGAATTATCTGTTTTAGTCGAAAAGTTTGCACAATATTTGTTGGGCTACAGTCTACCCGGTTTAATTTTAACAGAGTTGTGTTCAAAAATTAACTCCACGGAGTAGAGTAGAGTTTTTGAAGGTTTGACAGATTTACTCTGGAGTTAACTCTGACACTGACACTGACAGTGACAGAAGGTGCCAATATCGGAAAATAGGTTATGTTGGTTAAAGAAAGAACCTATTATTATTGTTTTCTTCACATATATGTAACTCTAATCATAAATATTTATTGTGAGCAGTATTAAAACTATTAAATTACCTCACCATTCATGAAACAGTGAGACAAAGATACTAGATTTTCCGTCCCATGAGTTGTGTCAATTTTGACAGGAGTAAAATGAACTCGGAGTCGAATACTCTGACATTTCGAATGACAGTCATGGAGTAAAATTTACCCAACCTTTCAGTTTTCGAACGCAATGGAGTAAATATTACTCTACGGAGTTAATATTCGAACACAACCCTGAGCTGCCATAACGGCACCAAATGCAGAATTTGATCTAAAACGCACTGTCAAAAATGTCAGTCTTGGCGCGGCGTTGTGTAATAGTTAAATGTTGCACTACACGTGATACAAGACTCTTCATATGCTGGAAATGTTTGCGTAACGTTTTAAACCAAAAAGATGGCTTACCTCTCCTACGAGTAAGAGTATTAACCTCAAAATCTTTAGCTTGCGAATTATCTTCATATACCATACATCAAACTGGTCTCCTTTGAGGAAAAGTTCGGTTGCAACGGCCCCAGGGTCTGCAGAATTGACACTTATGTTATATTTGCGGAGTTTTACCCCGAATTCTCGCGCTGCAAACATATTACATAACTTGGAGTTGCAATAGAGGTTCAAATTTGTATTGACGTCCTCTACATTAAAATCGATGAGATTCAGCTCCTTCTCCAGTTTTTCCGACGTCAGATTGGAATGAAAGGCTTGTACAGAGCTTGTGAAGATAATTCTAGGTGATGGTGCGGATTTCAGAGAATCTGCAAGGGTTCAGATTGTGAAATTTATTTGCTGGACGTCTATTCATAATAGGTGTAACAAATTGGTTCAAGCCCTTCGGACAGGAGCTTTTTTGCGCTCTTGTTCAAACAGACAACTTATATTTCCGAAAGTATTGGTTTCTCAGAGTTGGGAATTATATCAATGGATTCCTATGATAGAAACGCATCATGAAAAAAATTGAATTTAAAAAAGTGTCGTTTAAAAAAAATGCTTCAAAAATTATCTTATAAAAAAAAGAGAAATCTACAATGCTTTAATGCTTCAAAAATTGTTATTAAATTTATTTATCAAGATTAAATGAGAAACTGCAATGATTCAACCTCGTGGAATGGGTTGTTGCAACTTACACTCGGTGCATAGTTTTCACAACTCGAAATACCTAAGGAAAGTATCATCGAAATGTCTAGAGCAAGGCTGGAGACAATCATAGCAGATTGTCCATTTATTCCTGATATTTGAGTAGGTAGTGGATTACGAACAAATTATTTTAATAGTTCAAAATATATTAACAAAATACTATCCTCTTTTCATAATTTAAAATTCAATAGTTCATACCACTAACACATTCTTTTCTGTATTATGAACCTTAACTCAAAAAAAAAATGATTGATACACAAATGTAGATCCATATTTCAGTATTTTTTTGCTAGCAACATTATGAAAATACTGTATATAGGAACATGTCTCACTACTTAAGGAGGTAAAAGGTAATATTAACCTCAGTGGTCAACGAACAGTAATTTCTTTTGATGATTCCATTTTGTTCTTCTTTCCTATTGCCTCCATAAACTACATTAAAACAGTCTTGTATATATTCACAAATTCAAGAATCGAATACTTGCTTTCCAAGAGAAAATAACAACTATGAATTGACAATCTCTAATAGCTAGAAAAGATGACATTCATGAATAGTGATCACAGACAGATTCTGTGTTCACATTCTGTGAATACGTAGAACTTACGGTGTATTATTGAAACTTTGAAACATCATATCTCCGCAAGTATTAGCTTGTTAGAGTTGAAAATGATGACAATGGATTCTTATGATGAAACTGCATCTTAGAAACATTTTAATTCAAAAGTTCTAATGTGAAAAAAAAATATTTTTATTTCGTTACTCCGAAACTATTAGACCGATTTTGCCCAATAACGAACTTAAACGAGATATTTATCCGTCAAATCTACAATTTCAACTGTCTAGCTCATTCCGTTCGAGAGTTATCGTGTTAACGATCGGACAGAATCGATTTCGACCACGGATTCTTGATCAGTGAGCCAAACCAAATCGTTCAATACCATTTTCATCCAAAAATTACAGACATTTGGGCAAATTGATAAGTACTCTGTTCCGAGGAACAAGAGCGCCATAAAAGACAAACGGGGAAATATTTATTGATTTTAACCATCAACGAATATTCCGCGTGGCCGGGCTAGATCACCTCATCGCTCAGTGCTCCCCAAAGAGGAAAGCACCATTCAATGGAAGACACAAACCCGGGTTTCATGGTTATTACCAATCATCAGTGTGACTTAGCCAACACTGAATGACAACCGAAGGAGTTCTAGGAAACTTAATTCCATCAGTTCCGAACTGGTAGGGAAAGAATTCCATCAGCGGCACCTATGGAAATCTTTACGAACTCCGACCTTCTGCGATGAAGAAATCTTGAGCGAAGTTCAGCGACGTTCATTCTTTTGCCGTAAGAAGGTCAGGGACGGTGAAGCCCTCTACCCATATAATAGTCCGGTCTATTTACACATTCAAGGTTACATAAATTCCCAACAAGCTGAAAATTGGCATAGTTCTAAATATCATTATAAAGAAAACCTCAAAAGTCCTCATCGTTCCGAGGTGTGCTAAAAATTTGGCACGGGGTCAAAGGTCAAAAAAATGGGTTTTTTTGCGATTTTTAGCGAAACGGTGAGATTTTTCGCAAAATTACGCCAGTACAAAATTGTAGATCACGAAATTCTCTACAAAAATTGTACCAATAAGTTTTGTCCCAAAAGCCACCATTTTGGAGATATAACGCTTTGAAAAGTTGGATCAGTCGTAATCCCCTTATTTTGCACACGTTTCCACGCCACCTGTGAGGTAGTGTACTTTTTAGCGCATTTTTGTAACGTGGTTTCCCTAGTAGGCCTATTCCACGGGTCTGCTGAGATTTTGTATGTTTTAAAACTATTGTAAAATAATATTGTACATAATAGTTGGTAAAAATAACGGCGGTGTAATAAAAAATAAAATAGTTCAAATAAAAAGCTACTCGTCTGATTCATAATTTTCTAAGATTACTGCTTCTTCTTCTTCTTGATCTTCTTCTCGTTCTTCTTCCTGTTCGTCCTCTTGTTCTTCTTCTTCTTCTTCCATTGCACAGGTAAACTGTCCCGATAGCGATTCCTGATCGGTATTAAATGAATCTTCGAGAGTTGGTGACTCAACATTCGAGCATGATCGGCCTTGACAGTGTGTGCATGCCACCGAACAAAACAGTCCAACTTTTTTGCAACCACATTTTGCACTACATCCTTTTTTGCAGTTGCAAAATATTGTGTTGAGAAGTTTCTCAGGTGCTGGTGGAAGTAAAGTTTGAACTGGCTCTAGTGTATAGTCGACCAACTTCTAACCCGTGTGCAAAATAAGGGGATTACGACTGATCCAACTTTTCAAAGCGTTATATCTCCAAAATGGTGGCTTTTGGGAAAAAAATTATTGATATATTTTTTGTAGAGAATTTCGTGATCTACAATTTTGTACTGAGGTAATTTTGCGGAAAAACTCACCGTTTCGCTAAAAATCGCAAAAAACTAATTTTTTTGACCTTTGACCTCGTGCCAAATTTTTAGCACACCTCGGAACGATGAGGACTTTTGAGGTTTTCTTTATAATGATATTTAGAACAACTATGCCAATTTTCAGCTTGTTGGGAATTTATGTAACCTTCCTCCTTATTTTAGGCTTAAATTGACCGGACCATAAGACCTTTATGGACTGAAAACGGTTGTCATTCAGTGCTGGCTAAGTCACACTGATGATTGGTAATAACCATGAAAATCAATAAATATTTCACGGTTATGCTAGACCCCAAAATATTAAATAGGGGTAATCAAAATTACAACTTACCTACAAGTAGGTGGGTTAGGAGGAAGGGGCCAAAAAAATTGACCTGCATCACTTTGTTCAGATTATCGCCGGTTTTTTGAGTTTTGCATACGCCTATACCTGCGTTGTTCATCAAGATGTCTATTTTCCCCTCTTTTGCGTTTATTTCCTCGGCAAATGCCCTGATCGAACTCAACGAGGCGAGATCTAAGTACTTCCATGTCACTTCTTTATTGGCTGTTCTCTGGATTATACGATTTTTCGATGTTTCGGCATTCGCTACGTCTGCAATGATGACCCTGCAACCCCTCGACGATAGAAGGGTGGACACGGCGTATCCTATCCCTGAAAAATGATGCAAATTTAACTATTTGTACTTTGTTTATTAGAACAGAAATACATTTGACATGTCTGTTATAGGTAGATAAGATTACATGTATGAACAGTGAACACAGATAGAACACAGACAGATAGAATTCGCATTCTGTGAAAACATAGAAGTACGATGTATTATTGAAATTTTGAAAAATCATATCTCCGAAAGTATTAGCTTATATGATTTGAAAATGATATCAATGGATCTGTATGATGAAACTGATTCTTAAAATAAATTGAATTCGAAATTTATAATGTAAAAAAATTTTTTTTTCGTTACTCCGAAACGATCTGGTCGATTTTGCCTAAAAACGAACTTATTTAACTCCCAAACCTACTCTGTAAATTACAACTGTCTAGCTCATTCCGTTCGAATGTTGCGTGAGGGTCTATTTCGTTTCAGTTTTTGGTGCTCTTGTTCCTCGGGACAGAGTGCTTATCAATTTGCCCAAATGTCTGTAATTTTCGAATTTTTGGCTGAAAATCGTCTTAAGCGATTTGGTTCGACGCACTGATCAAGAATCCGTGATCAAAATCGATTCTCTCCGTAACCACGATAACTCTAGAACGGAACGAGCTAGACAGTTGAAATTTTCAGGGTAGGTTTAGGAGATGAATATCTCGGCTAAGTTCGTTATTAGGCAAAATCGGCCAGATAGTTTCGGAGTAACAAAAAAAATATATTTTTTTACATTACAAATTTCAAGTTCAATTTTTTCTAAGATGCAACTCATCATAAGAATCCATTGATCTCATTTTCAACTCTAACAAGCTAATACTTTCCGAGATATGATTTTTCAAAATTTCAACCTTAAATCGTAATTCTGTGATTTCACAGAATCGTAATTGAATTTGATCCATGTTCATACGTATCACACAGAATATACCCTAGGTAAGATATATTCTATGTGTCGTCATTGTCATATATTAGTGTTCTGTGATTGCCATCTCATAGATAAATAGAAGGTATTGTCTCTGTATACAGTAAGAGATTTCAAACTGAGAATATGTCATATTTATTTCTAGTTCTATTCAAAATTCGTGATATAAAATACCTCCTGTTCTAGAAAACAAATTATGATTGAATGCAAAATGAACCATGATAAAATCTCAGCTATCATGGATAGCTGTTGGATAATCCATATGATGATGGAAATATACATATACTTTGTAAGCTAATAAAATTGGGTTCAGAATATCTCCAGTAAAAACAAAACTGGAATATTGACTAAGTTTCAATTGATATAATATAATTTTCAGAGTAGATTTAAGGAATGAATATCTCGGATAAGTTCGTTATTGAGTAAAAACGGTCTGGTGGTTTCGGATTAATAATTTTTGGGACTGTTGTTTCTTTTTAATTACAATTCTTGAATCATTAAAGCATTGCTGATTGTTAATTTTTTCCAAATGATAACTTTGCAGCATTGAAGATTGCTCATGTAATCTTGATAAATAAACTAGTATTTGAATTAAATTTCCTTTATGATGCAGTTCTATCTTAAGAATCCATTGATATCATTCCCAACTCTGATAAACCGATACTTTCGGAGATATGATTTGATGAAATTTGAACAAGAGCGCCAAAGCTCCTGTCCACAGGGCTTGAACCCATTTTTATCTATGTTTTCCCCTACATATCAAGCTCTATGACTTTAGTTGAGAATTTTTTTTTTGTGTTTCTATTTTTGACAGTCCATAAATGTAAAATGTATTAAATGATACCAGTGGAGGATACCTAAATGTATTTAATATTTAAGGCAAATGTAACAAAATTATGTCTTGAACACATAGACACAGAATAACATGGACTGGCTCTCACGTAACTTTATCACACAGTTCGTTGCGGAATACATTAGAGAGAGAGATGTTATGAAGGATAGAATAATTAATGGCAAATAATGGTATAAAAACAATGTTTTTATACCATGGGCAAATACACAAATTGGAAATTGGGGTACAGTGGAAAATCCCGATTTTTTTTAAGAGAGATATTGATTATTTTGAATGAGTATCGAAAAAGCTGAATAAATTACAGTAAGGAAATTTGTGAGAAATATTTTCAGATTATAAGTATCAGAATATTCAGAAACGAGTCTCGGATTCAAATGAAAATATTTTGCCTTTAACTATTCTGTCTACAAATCACCAAAACACATACACAATACACGAAACCAAACAATACAGTATACAAGACATGTCAAAGGATGAAGGAAACCAATGTTTTGTATTCTGTGATTACGCCAATCGTCAAATTATATGAATATATTCTTATACCGTGGTTTGCCTTTAACTATTCTGTCTTTTTTCAATGGTCTCTTTCTCACAACCAGTCCATGTTATTTTATGTCTATGCACGAACATAAGACACGTTGGTGACAGACTATACACTTATACAGTGAAACCAAAACTAAACAATTATAATGGATGCTCAACATGTCTCCTACTTATTACATATTATTACTGTTTAATGGGTTAACTATTTATTTTTATGTATTTATTGAAATCAAACCAAACACAGTCAGGTAATTATATGTTTGACATAATATTCTTATTGTTTGTGGATATAGGGTTTGAACGGCATTACGGAGAAGTGGTCTCAAAATTATAACTTCAACACTCAATACAGATTATGGCCACAACCTTTCAAGAAATATCAATTTAATTTGTACACTTTCATCAAATTTCCTTGGACTTTAAAATGTGTGTATTGTCAACTCAAATACAATTTTTTATTTTGAGGTATTCGAAGACAAAATAGTAAATCTTTGAATGGAAATGTTAATAAACATACCTGAATTACCCCCTGTAACAATAGCCGTCTTCCCAACCAAACACGTCAAATTTTCCGATCTGCTCTTGCGAAATAGAAGATTCAATAGCCACCACACCGACGTGTAAACCAACCATAATAGGTGACGGATTCCTCGCGCTATCATTGTTTTTGAATAAAGAGAATTTCCGGGATTGATAAATCATTTATAACGATCGGTGTGAAGTTAGCCACATCCACAAGTATACTCCGAGGCAAAAGTATATGTATGTTTAACATATATTATGCAGTTTCAATGTTTACCGAATGATTTTTCGAATAAATTATTGAAAATGAGGTTTCTTCTTTCAGATAGTGTTCCATAGAGGGAATTGAATAGAATAGCAACACCCATATAGTTTGCAAGGGTGCTAGAAGGGGTAGTTTTTACGAAATATTTCCATAACTATTTCAAATGAAAGAGTACCGCATTCTGCGTTTAGGATATGTTCTATGGAGAAAAAATTAATCGAAATACATAACCCTTATAGTTTGACAGGCCCCGAGAGGGTGGTATGTTTGTTTATGTTAGACCGATGCCGAGTGAGGAAGTAGCTCGTGCTGCAGCCTAGAGAGGCTTATTGCATCTCGATCGGTCTCGTATTAGCTGACAGAGTCTCATGGTTAAGACCCTGACAGCTGAGGGCTGTAGAAGGGGTAGATTCTAGGAAATATTTCCATAATTTTCTCAAATGAAAGAGTACCGCATTCTGCTTTTGGAATATCTTTCAAGTACAGAAAATGAATAGAAAAACATACCCCATATAGTTTGTCAGTTCTCGAGAGGGTGGTAGTAGGGGTAGTTTGTAGGGAATATTTCCATATCTCTGTCAAATGAAGCAGTCCCGCATTCTGCTTTTAGCATATGCTTCCTGGAGGAAAAATGAATTGGGAAACATACCCCATATAGGTTGTCAGAACCCGAGAGGGTTGTAGAGGGGGTATACTATCTTCCGATTCATATTTCTCCATGAACCATATCCCCAAAGCGGAGTGCAGTATTCTTTCATTTGAGACAGTTATGAAAATATTTCTTAGAAACTACCCCTTCTACCACCCTCTCAATGCCTGACAAACTATATGGGGTATGTTTTCCGATTCATTTTTCTCCATGCAACATATCCCAAAACACGAAATGCAATACTCTTTTATTTGAGAAAGTTATGAAAATATTTCCTAGAAACTACCCCTTCTACCACCCTCTCGAGGCCTGACAAACTCTATGGGGTATGTCTCCCGATTCATTATTCCTCCATAAAACATATGCCAAATGCAGAATGTGGTATTCTTTCATTTGAGAAGTTATAGAAATATTTCCTAGAAACTACCCCTTCTACCACCCTCTCAAGGCCTGACAAACTGTAAGGGGTGTGTCTTCCGATTAATTTTTCCTCCATGAAACATATCCCGAAACCAGAATGCCGTACTCTTTTATTTGAGGAAGTTAAGGAAATACACTGCGCAAAAAAATTAATGCACATTATGGAAATCTCAAATTTATTCTACAACTGAAGGTGTTCTCAGTGATAATTATTTTTATCAGAATTATGCATGCATATGTTATCCACTTTCAACGTTTTTCTTCAATACAGATGTTTTTTCCCAGCAGGAATAAAAAAAGATGAGATTATCAGATTTTGAATGTATTGGCTCCATTTTGAAATCAGTTGTTCTCGATCAATTCTAGTGATCAATAGTTTTTCATTCGTTTGATTTTCTACACTCGATCGCTATGCAACGCGAAACACGCAATTTGACCCAAGAGGAATGTGCCCAAGCGGTAGTTTTGCGAGAAGAAGGGTGGACATACAAAAGAATTGCAGAAAGGTTTGGAGTTTCCCATACAAGTGTGTCCAGAATGTTGCAGCGATTCAGGTAGACAGGTATGAATGTCCGAAGACCAGGACAGGGTAGACCACGGGTAACAACTGCCATTCAAGAACGTTACTTGAGAGTTTCTTCGTTGAGACAACGCTTTGCAACCGCTCGCTTCCTTCAAAATCAGCTTGAGCAAACTCATGGGGTGCAAATTAGCACTCAGACAATAAGAAATCGCCTCAGAGAATATGATTTAAGGCCTCGTGTCGCGGCAAGAGGCCCAGCTCTTACCCCAGCCCATCGAAGGGCGCGTTTGGATTTTGCGAGAGAGCATATCCATTGGGAAGAGGCTGATTGGGAAAGAGTTCTCTTCATAGAGTAGGTTAGGGAGATGAATATCTCGGTTAAGTTCGTTATTGGGCAAAATAGGCCAGATGGTTTCGGAGTAACGAAAAAAAAAATTTTTTTAAGTAACAAATTTCAATACGATCCAGTACTTTCGGAGATATAATTTGTCTGTTTGAACTAGAGCGCCAGAAAGCTCCTGTCCACAGGGCTTGAACCCCTAATTAATAATGTATTCGACGCAATTCTTTCTTAACAGTGAAACTATATTGACTTTCGCCTTGGAGTATACTTGTAACTTTACACCGATTTTTTTCATCTTTTAATTGTTGTTACTACATTGCATCGTTATTCGACTAATTGCCCCTGCATTTCATATTTTCCATGTCGGATATTATTGGTATTACATCTTGAAGGTCCGAACTGATGACCACTGGCGATAAGCAATTGTTTTCATATTATTTTTCATGGGTCGATTCACTTGTTACTCCCATGGAATTTGCCCATAATGAGGAAAAAATATTAAAAAAGCGCTCATCTGATGTCTGAAAATTGTTGAAAATATCCATTCTAATCAAAACACGTATGTATTGAAATACTTATTATTACTAAGTTTAAATTGAATCTGATCTGTATTTTTCGAGTTATTGAGGCTGGAGTTTTCGTCTGAGAGGATTGGGGTTTTGGGGAGGAGGATGCTATTCTTCCATAGAATCCCCTGGTGAGGGTCTGCGCATGCGTGGATTCAAGAAGCGATATCTCCTGAACGACTAGTGTTGCATGTTGCATAATCGAAATGTTTTGTGAGGTGTGTGATTTTGAGAGGACTTTCAGCCGCGAGTGGATTGCGCATGCGTAGAGGAGGAGTTACTGTTTTTGGGTTGTATGTGTTATCTTGGGAGTGGCTTAGGACTATCGGTCATGGGTCTGATGCTGAGCGGGTATTGTGAGGTTTTAAAAGATCATGGCAATTCTGTGCTCGTACAAGTCAGTTTGGGGGAAATAGCGTTGTTTCCGAGTTGGAGTGTCCGTACCGTGGCCCTGCGGCTAATTTTGAAATTCATGTTACCCCTTACGGTCATTTACGTTATGCGCATGAGCAGACGAGAAGTGAGTTAACTGCTAGAGTTTTCGTCTGAGAGGATTGAGGTTTGGAGGCGAAGGATGCTATTCCTCGATCGAATCCCCTTAGGAGTTTCCGAACATGCGTGGATTGAAGCTGCGATATCTCCTGAACCAATGGTGTTGAATCAGAGTTTTGTGTTAGATGTTTGATTTTGAGAGGACTTTCAGCCACGAGTAAATTGCGCATACGTATTTTTTTTTTATTTCGATGTACGTTAAAACTAATAGCCAGACTGTATCGATAGCTAGATTTGTTAAAGGACCTTGAAAAAATATAAAAAAGCACTGACGTGAAGTCAGTACTCTACAGCGCGCGTGTTCTCGTTGGCTAATTTGAGTTGAATGAGGGTTTCAAGCTCAGTGGATATAACGAGCCAGAGATCTACCCAGAGCTCGACCCAGAGGGTAGTGGACACCATTCACTGTCGGATCATAAATTAAGAGTGCTGTGTCTAAGATGGCATAAGGATAGAGTAACAAAGTTGACAAAGAACGCCAATTGCAGATTGACTTCACAATGAAATAAAAGGCTAAAAGAGCTCCGACGGGGGGTCAATCTACTTTGGCGCGCGTGCTATAAACATGATTATGATTATACTGACCCTCCCAAGTCTTTCCCATGCAGATCCCTCAGAAGTTCTTAGGAGCTCTTTTTAACGAAGGATAATCAGTTGTGTTCTTTGTCAACTTTATTACTCTATCCTTATGCCAGCTTAGACACAGCACTGTTAATTTATGACCCGACAGTGAATGGTGTCCACTACCCCCTGGGGGTTCAAATTGGCCAAAGAGTACTGACTTCACGTTAGTGTTTTTTTATATTTTGTCACCATAAAACGTATCCCAAAAGCATAATGTGGTATACTCTTTTTGAATAATGTATTCGACGCTATTCCTTCGGTAAACACTGAAACTATATTGACCATACTTTTGCCTTTGAGTGTACTTGTGGAAGAATTAGTTTTACACCGGAGTTTGTCACCTTTTAATTGTTGCTTTTGCGCACGTGTTCCGCAGGGAGCACGTCCTATCATTTTTCACAATCCTTGTTGTACATATATTACCTTTAATCGTAATTTGGATAATTGCGGTGACATTTCATATTTTCCAAGTCGCACGTGTTGGTATTACATCTTGAAGGTTAGAACGCCATTTTGGTCTCAAACGATTGAGTTGACCCACTGATGAATAATCTAAGGTCAAATTCGATTTTGTCCGTCCGGCCGGCCGTTAGCCGGCCGGACATTAAACTTATAGGTACCATAGGCATTCGCAAATCGAAAAGAGCGACGAAAAAAATCAAAGAAGACATGTTGTTGATCTCTGAATGATTATATGTTATTACATATACAGGGTGAGTCTTTTACCACTGCATTAATTTTAACCAAAGATTCCTCTCATCAAATGAAACACTATTTTCATTCAACATTTTTCCAAATTCAGCTCAGGTAAAAAGATACAGGCTGTTGAAATTTTGAAAAAAAATCAGCTTTTATTTTGTAGCTTTGACATCCTTTTTTCGAATAAAATGAATGTTGGCGTAAAGTTTCCTATAACTATGATACATATTTTCCAAATATTAGTTATTTTCTACTTCTACTGGTTTTCTAGTGATGGACTCGTGGATTCATAAAACTAAACGAAATTAGCATAAAGAAACAATATAAAGTTATTCTTGAGTCATTTCAAGAATATTCCATCGTTTTAGAACATTATATTATTCTTCATAATTTCTCCTTAAACGCACCGTTTTCGAGATATTCTTCATTGAATGTTTTAAAATGGAAAACTCCAGAAATTTCACTACTTTTATGGATCCGTCCCTGAGCGTTGGAATCCCGAATCAAGCTGTAAACCACGTTACCATGCCTTATTCTCGTCCGCCTACAATGTCATAGATAATTTATATGCGGGAGTGTATTAGCACATTGTGAAATCTTTAAACGCTTGTAACTTTTTACCTGAGCTGAATCTGGACAAATGGTAAATGAAAAAAGTGTTTCATTTGATGAGAGGAATCTTTGGTTAAAATTAATGTAGTGGTCAAAGACTCACCCTGTATTGGTACCTTGATACTTACATACAGGATGTAAGCCGAGCCACCCCGTTTATTTCATATCCCATAGTGATTGGAAAAATTTCCCAAAACACGCCGAATGATTTTGTTTGGAGGACATCTTTTGACATATATTTGAGGCTTCAACGAGCAACCCCCTAATAGGGGGCGGTTCAACCCTTCAAAATTGAATGGGGTAGAGGGTTTGAGTGATACTTCATTTGAAAGGTCTTGGAAGCCTCTTTACAACGGTGTATGAAAAACGTAATTTTGATGAACCGTTTTCGCCAAAAATCAATTTGACCTTAAAAATTGATTTTTGGCGCTTTTCACACACCGTCGTAAAGAGGCTTCCAATATCTTTCAAATGAAGTATCATTCAACCCCACTCCCCTATTAAATTTTGAGGGGATGAAGCGCCCCCTCTTATATAATAAATATACGGGGTGGCTCGTCCGAGATGGAACACCCTGTATATGCATATAAATAACTATTAGGTACAATCAACAATTTAATTTTGATTATATTTTATTGATTGTTTTGTTTCAACATAACAGTAATATTAAATGTTGTGTATGTTCAGAATTACCAGTTATTTATGTTGTTAAATGCTACTATTTTAATTCTTTAATGTTGTTTATTTGCAATTTTTTTTTTCAACCTAGGGGGTCTCCGTGCCCATATTTTGAGGTTACGCCACTGAATCTATCCCATAAATTTCAAGTGCATTATTTCGAAAGTTAACGCGTTTACAGACGGACTGAATTGAATTAGTAGACTACTTATGTATTCTTCATCCATTTTCATCCAAAAATTCGAAAATTAAAGGCATTTGGGCAAATTGATAAGCACTCTGTTCCGAGGAACAAGAGCGCCGAAAATATGACATAAAAATTGGTACAAGCCCTGTGGACAGGAGCTTTCTGGCGCTCTAGTTCAAACAGACAAATTATATCTCCGAAAGTATTGGTTTCTCAGAGTTGAGAATTATATCAATGTATTCTTATGATAGAACTGCATCATAAAGGAAATTCAATTCAAATAATAGTTTATTTATCAAGATTAAATGAGCAATCTGAGAATGAGAACTGCACCATGGAAGAAATCAAATTAAAATAGCTGAAATGAATTTGACTCTCTCTTATAGAACAGGATGACATGTACGAGTATGAACACAGAGCATATAATATAGCTTAGATAGAATAATTATAGCATTCTGTGAAAACATAGAAGTACGATTCATTATTGAAATTGGAGGTTGGAGTTAAAAATGACATCAATGGATTTTTATGGTGAAACTGCATCTAAAATGAAAATTGAATTTGAAATCTGTTACTAACAAAAAATTTTTTTTTTGTTACTCCATTACTCTATTTTGCCCAATAACGGAAAATTTTTTTTTTAATTTTCAAAATTTTACACTTTGCAGTAACCTGTTCAATACAAAAATTCACATGCGTATGAAGGTCATGATTCTACAATTTGATGCTAGATTTCAGATAGATCCGAAACCGCTCGATGGTTTTCGCCCATTAACGAACTTGTCCGAGATATTTACGCTCCAAACCCACCTTGCAAATTGCAATCCTCTAACTCCTTCCGTTCGAGAGTTATCATGCCTACGGCTGGCCGGCTGGCCGGACAGAATTGATTTCGACCTCGCATTCTTGATCAAGGAGTCGAACCAAATCGTTTAAGACCATTTTCAGCCAAAAATTCGAAAATTACAGAAATTTGGGCAAATTGATAAGCACTCTGTTCCGAGGAACTAGAGCACCAAAAAGGAAAGTTGGCCATCAATTGTTGTTATTCTTATTTCTTGTTTTATCTTATTTCGTGTATAAATGCACTCATGGCAATCTGTATATTCATTCTTTATTTTATTTTGTTTTATATATTATCAATACATTTCAATCAATCAATAGAAAGATTTTTAATAACATATTTTCATCTGAACACATAGTAAGTATTCTTGATTCCTTAGGGGATGATATCAGAATGGCCCTCTGCCAGAGATGCCACATCTACGGTGAATTCTGGATTTGTACTACTTTCAGTTCGAAAGCTTCATCTCGCTTAAGTTTCGTATCCGCAACCAGAGTGACTGAATGATCGCTAATTTCCGGAAGAACCAACATTCTCTATCCCACCGTAATCTGATACTACGCTACGAGGAAGCGTGCGGCGTAACAGGGAACGAGAAAAAAACATTCGAAAGGAGCTTGCTCTGGTCACAGCTGTGGGGCCCAGACCGACGTGTTGAAGACCGAGAGACCCCGTTACCCGATGGTGATGGCGACGAGAAATGCCTCAGGTCCAGCCCATCGAAGGTCGGCATTCTTCCGATAAGTTATCCGAAGCCAGGACAGGACTTAGGGACTATAAGACCGTATTTCAATGTTCTTTCAATGATGGAACGCACCGCTCCGATGTCCAGCATTTCGTTCCACCTCTCATTGATGAACTTATTAATACGACTTGTTCAGTGAGAGCCTGTCGTAGACGTCTTTGACTTCAGCACGAAGGTGCCGAAATAATGTATCCAGTGCGGCGCTTGGGTTTTAATGCGTTACGCACAGATAGACAGAAGTTGGTAAAGACAGAAGGATCGGAGGGAGAAATGTAGTTCCCTACAACTTTGTTTGACGAGTGTAAAAAATGGACCAGTATAACTCGATCGTTGAAATATTTCGGGAATATCTTCACCAATATAGATCGACTTTAAATCTAGAACTTTACTGTAAAATAAGGTTTTGCTGAATATATTTTTTTAAGTAATCATTAAAGGATACTGTGGGAGGTATATTCATTATTAAATGGTTTATTTATGGGTTATCTCTCCCAAACTCCCAAAAATATCTATAAAATAAAAGAATTATCATCTTGCGATTTGCTTCTGCGTAAAAAAACACAGATTTGTCAGAAGCAATCAATCGAACAATGTTGCCTAACAAACAATAACGAATCAACATCAACGAAGGAAAAATTATATCGTAACGTTTCGGACTCCTTCACGAAAATCTTCATAATTATTTTTTGTTGATTGCTATTCTGAAATTCGAGAATTGTCACCTTGAGAGTATTTGAAAATCATAGTAACATAGTTTTACTTTGCATAGAAATTTCAAGTTCCAACTCCTCTTTTAATAAATTCAGCCAAATATGGTCAATACCAATTGAGCAATTTGCAAAATTGCATTCTCTGTTCAATAAAATACAAGTTGACTCCTTAAGTTTCCTTTTAATATAATCAGGTTCTGTCATTAGAATCTTTGTATTACTCCAATCCATCATGTGATCTCCTTGGATTTTACATACATGTTCTGCTATTTGTGATTTCTGTGTGTCTCCATTTCTCAAGTTGTCCTTATGTTCTGACTTTCTTACTTCTAGAGGTCTTGATGTTCAACATAATATGTGTACGATTTACCACAAATGCAAGGAATATTATATATACACATTATTTTTATTTTTGTTCTTCATTAATGGGTTTTGTCTCTGTTAATAAAGACCTAAGATCGTTTGGTGTTTCGAAGACGGCTCTTCAGCGATGTCGGACGAATAGAATTTTTTTGAATAATTTTCAATGATTTTTCAAAAAATTTCTAGTTATACGATCCTCACGAAATTTTGCAAAGAATTTTTCCGTTTGGATTATACAACTAATAACCTTGTTTGAATTTAATCGGTCCCGTAATTTTCGAGTTATTGAGGAAATAACAACCACATTTCAGATGGGTTTAAATCCAAAACCGTTTGGCCGATTATACTTAAGGACAGACTCAAATGTCGCATTCAGATGCATAACCTAACCTGAAAATTTCAAGTCGCTATCTCTTTCCGTTTTCAGGTTATTGTGACATAAAAAATATTTTTTAATAATTTTTTTAAAATTTTCTAGTGGCACAGTTCTCACAAAATTTTACGAACGTGCTTAGATTTTTATATTCTTCAACTACTCACCAAGTTTCAATTCGATCGGATCCATATTGGTTGAAATCCAAATTATTACTCGGAAACCATTGGGCCGATTATGCCCATTATGGAACTTGTCCGTCGTATTGGGGTGCGCCACCTACCCTGAAAATTTCAAGTCGCTATCTCATTCCTTTCTCAAGTTATCGTGGTAACGGACGGCCGGACAGAATCAAATTTGTCCTCGAATTCTTCATCAGGTAGTCGAACTCAGTCGTTTGAGAACATTTTCGGCAAAAAGTTCGAAAATTTTAGACATTTGGGCAAAATGATAACGCGATGTTCTCCAGAACATACTCGCAAAAAACGTCAATTTCGGGATTTTTTTAAAAATATATGGATTTTTTCCGAAAATTGCCACTAACCCCAGGCGACAATTCAAACCGTCCCCTATCCCCCCGTAACCTCAAATTCTCCTCTTTTTCTACCATTTTCCCTCGAGACGACCCCACAATTACACAAAATTCGGATCGGATCACCAACAAAATGGATCCGATCGTGTTCAAATTTGGAACATGGCTTTAAAATTAGGATCTGAAGGTTGTCGCAAAATTTCAGCAATATCGGACGGATATTTTCTGAGATTGTACTCGGAAACCGTTTTCTCGATTATGCCCATTAACGAACTTATCCGTCGCATACGTCGGATGCGCAATCTTCCCGGAAACTTTCTAGTGGCTATCTCTATCCGTTTCAAGTTATCGTGGCAACGACCGGCCGGTGGTTGGGCAAAATGATAGCATGTCGTTCTCTAGAACATGCGCTCAAAAATGGTTTTATAATCACCAAACGTGTTTCACACCTGCGCACTCTGTTAGCTGCCTGTTCCGATCATTCTCGCAGAGAAAAAAGTTTGAGCTTCTCTATAATTATTTCAAAAACCTTAAATTCAAGAACTAAATTTTCGTTTTTGACGCTCTTGTTCCTCGGAACAGAGTGCTTATAAATTTGCCCAAATGTCTGTAATTTTCGAATTTTTGGCTGAAAATGGTCTCAAATGTTTTGGTTCGACTACCTGATCAAGTACCTGTGGTCAAAATCGATTGTGCCCGGCCTTCCGTTAACACGATCTCGAACGGAATGAGCTAGACAGTTGAAATTTTCAGGGAAGGTTTGGGAGATAAATATCTCGGTTAAGTTCGTTATTGGGCAAAATTCGGTTTCGGAGTGACGAAAAAAAAAATTTATTTTTAAATTACAAATTCAATTTTTTTTAAGATGCAGTTTCATCATAAGAATCCATTGATATAATTTTCAACTCTAACAAGCTTATATGATTTTTCAAAATTTCGATAATACATCGCACTTCTATGTTTTCGCAGAATGCGAATTCTATCTGTCTGTGTTCTATCCATGGTCACTGTTCATACACGTCATCTCATCTACCTATAACAGACATGTCAAATGTATTTCTGATCTGACAAACAAAGTATGATCGAATGCTAAATGACCAATTATAGGATATTATAATAACCCCTACCCTATATGCCCTTCGATAATCCATATGATGATTGAAATATATAATTTGGTAAGTTGATCACGTTGGATTAAGAATATCTTCAGTGAAAACAAAACTGAAATATTAATGTTTCAATTGATTTAATACAATTTTCAGAGTAGATTTGAGGAATGAATATCTCGGATAAGTTCGTTATTTAATTTTAATGTAGTTTCTTTTATGATGGAGTTCTATTACAAGAATCCATTGATATCATTTCCAACTCTGAGAAACCAATAATTTCGGAGATGTTTTTTCAAAGTTTGGACAAGAGCGCCAAAGATCCTGTCCACAGGGCTTTTTCAAATTTATCTCCCAAAATTCTCGTAAGCACATCATTCCTTCAAATTTATTTGCAAAGAGCGCATTCCTAGTGATCTAAAAATATCCCTTCCCGGTATTCGTTATGACTCACAAGTCATCACCAGGTGTCGGAAGCCGGTACCACCCTGTCTTCAGAGGCGTCCCAGTCTCAGTTGCCCTGGGGCTTCATTCCTGACTGGTTGGATAGGTTTGGTTTTTAATAGCCGGCAATCGTGACCTTCTTTCTCGTTCTTATATAATAAGGGGCGATTACGATCGAAATCCCGGAAAAGCTACACTATCTTCGAAGGTTTCCATTTTGGTTGAATCTCGAATATTGTTGGAACAAAACTGTTGGTTCTCTATTGTCCATTCTGGACAATAGAATTCATCATGGCAAATTCGATTAAGAAGAGTCTCCAATACAGGAGAATGGACAATAGAATTCATCATGGTGAATTCGATTGAGAAGAGTGTCCAATACAGGAGAATAGACAATAGAATTCATCATGGTAAATTCGATTAAGAAGAGTGTCCAATACAGGAGAATGGACAATAGAACATACGCGCAAAAGCTTCTGACTTCACGTCAGTGCTTGAACCAATTTTTTTTTCGATTAAAAGGGTCCAATCAGGAGAACGGACAATAGAATTCATCATGGTAAATTCGATTAAGAAGAGCAAAAGCTCCTGATTCACGTCAGTGCTTGAACCAATTTTTTTTTCGATTAAGAAGAGTGTCCAATACAGGAGAATGGACAATAGAACATACGCGCAAAAGCTTTCGACTTCACGTCAGTGCTTGAACCAATTTTTTTTTTTGATATTTACTTGGTTAAAATAATTTTTGCGTACATATAATTGTTTTGATATTTACTTTTTTAATGAAACCAATTAATTCTCGATTGAATCTTATTGATTTATATTAATAGTATGATGAAATAATTAATCACAAAATTGGGAGACCATGGGCCAATTGCTGTGTGAAAGAAACTATCAGAGATGTGATGTATTAATCCACTCTAACAGTCAAGCTGCTATTAAAGCTCTGAGCTCCCATGTTAACGAATCCAAACTAAAATAAATTCGATTAAGAAGAGTGTCCAATACAGGAGAATGGACAATAGAACATACGCGCAAAAGCTTCTGACTTCACGTCAGTGCTTGAACCAATTTTTTTCAAATCAAATCCAAAAGCTCTCAAAAAATCACCCGTTATTACATAAAGATATATTCTCATTAGTGATAGAAAAACTGGCCTAGAATTCCTTTCTACCCATCACGAGATTTAATATCCACAAATGAGCCTCTCACCTTACAAGATCAGAAGCCTTCTGCAAAATTCAAAGGTCCCCTCTCGCAAATATACTCCTCTGAAGGCACATGGATCTCTTGAAGAAGAATCGCCTCTCTATTCCTCAAAGATATTCACTCTTGTTCATAGAAATCCCTTCAATATTTAGTTGCCTCCTCCTAAGGAGGATCTCTTTCAAAACCAGGTCTGACCACTAATGTAGGGCTATCATCTAATCTCCTATAGATTTGTGATGAAATAACACGATTTTACCATGAATATATATGTATAATAATATGTCATCATGACATTCATATTTTATTTTTGGAGGTTCTCGCAAAAATACGACCATAGACAACATATCATACGACGATTCGCATCCACCTACCGAACTCACAAAAGGCTGCTCGGTTCTCCAACAATATAGATCCGATCGTGTTCAAACTTGGAATTCTGCAGTAGAGTTAGGTTCTGCAGGCTCTCCCAAAATTTCAGCCATGCCGGACGAATAGTTTATGATATATAGAATTTTTTTCAATTATTTTTAATTATTTTTTTTTTAATTTTCTAGTTATACCATCCTCACGAAATTCTGCAAAAATTTTCGCGTTGGCATTCTACAACTAATAACCATGTTTGAATCCAATCGGTTTTGTATTCTTCGAGTTAATGAGGAACATAAAACATCCAAATTTCAGAAAATTTCAGATGGCTATAACTCTAAAACCGTTTGGACGATTATGCTCATAAGCAAACTCAAATGTCGCATTCAGATGCACAACCTAACCTGAAATTTTCAAGCCGCTATCTCTTTCCGTTCTCAGGTTATCGTGACAACAACAATATTTTTTAATAATTTCTTAATAATTTTCTAGCGATTCGATGCTCACAAAATTTCATAAACGTGCTTAGGTCTATATTCTACAACTATTCACCATGTTTGAATCCAATCGGTTTTGTATTCTTCGAGTTAATGAGGAACAAAAAACATCCAAATTTCAGAAAATTTCAGATGGCTATAACTCTAAAACCGTTTGGACGATTATGCTCATAAACAAACTCAAATGTCGCATTCAGATGCACAACCTAACCTGAAATTTTCAAGCCGCTATCTCCTTCCGTTCTCAGGTTATCGTGACAACAAAAATATTTTTTAATAATTTTTTAATAATTTTCTAGCAATACGATTCTCACAAAATTTCACGAACGTGCTTAGGTCTATATTCTACAACTATTCACCAAGTTTAAATTCGATCGGATTTATTTTGGTTGAAAACAAAATTATTACTCGGGAACCATTGGGCCGATTATACCCATTAACGAACTTGTCCGTCGTATTGGGATGCGCAACACACCCTGAAAATTTCAAGTCGCTGGCTCTTTTCGTTCTCAAGTTATCGTGGCAACGGCCGGACGGCCGGACGGCACCACAGAATTAAATTTCACATTTGGGCAAAACTATAACGCGTATGTTCCCCAGAACATACGCGCAAAAAAGATTATTATTTAAATTTTCTTCGTTTATTTAATGAACAATTTGTTATAAACAAATGAATTATCTCTCTGTATTTTATTTCTAGTTAAAAGATCAAAAACAATCATGTACTATTAGAAAAAAAATGTTTTGTATTTTTTATCGAACTTTTGATTTCCTGTTCTCTTTCACTTCATTATTCTCACCTGGTTTTTATGTTTAATTTCACTATTACATTTAAACTAATGGAGATACAATTCCATTAGTTTAAAACGTTATATACGAAAACAAACAATAAATGAATATTTTTCAAAAGGTTAATATATAAAAATGGCTTTCAAAGCTTCCACGAAAATTAAACAACCTCTACGAGATACATTCGTTAAAATCGGGTATATTTGCAATTAAATGTTTAGATTGCAACAAGTGCTACGTCGTGTAAACCCCCCGAAAAATTCTCACACGGTATGAAGAGCCTACGGCACACATTCGAAACAACAACATCGATAATATTGCTGTATTTTCCACAAAAAAAACGATGTTTTATCATCAAAATGAAACAATTGGAAAATCCTTGATTTATCTGAAAATTGGGAAGAAAAACTGTTTGGCACATAGTTCTTCTTTCAACAAGAACGACAACAGTTCGATTGTCCATTCATTCTTCCCAATATCGATATTAGGTTATTGACCACTTTACCACACGATCGCTTGACGAAACTCATAAACTGGTCGCAAAACGACTGCCTGTGGGTTTATATTATGGCGGTTATGTAAAATGTCAAGATAGAAACGAGTGCAACCTGCATCTGAATTCCGTGTAAACAAACTTCGGGATATTTGGATATATCGGTCTAAGGGCGACATACACTACAAGTTAAATAGATAGGAATTCTTTCATCAATTTATCGCAGTAAAAATTGATTTAAAACACCTAAACAAAGCAGAATAATACAAATGACAGCTTGTCCAAATAAATACGATTTCTCAGGGAACATTCATAGCGATAATGCCATAATGCCAAATGGAATAAATTCATTTTGACGAATTTTGCATACATGGAAATACACTGCGCAAAAAAATTAACGCACATTCTCAAAATCTCAATATTAATGAAAGTTAACTCTACATTGACTTTATAACTTATTTTTTATGTTCTCTCGGGAAGGTTTTGAACGAAAGACACACACGCAAGACACATTAAATGGAAGAAAAATTCAGGATTTCACCGAATCTTATGTGAAAGAAGAGAAATAAACAATTTTCAGAATACTGGAATGCTGATACGTGATTTAATACTTGGTATTTCCACCCCTTGCGTTAATTACAGCTCGGCACCGACGGTTCATACTCAAAATGAGTGATCTTAAAATATTCTGATCTAATCCTTCCCAGATTTCTCTGAGTTGGATTCCTAAGTCATTAGAGTAGCTTGATGATTTTCTGAACTTCTCAGCCTTCTATTGAGGTTGTCCCAAACCTGCTCAATCGGATTGAGCGGCAATTTCGGTAACAGTGTATCTCCATAATGGTCCAGTAGAATGGCCACCACTCCTATCCGATTTATCGCCGTTGGTTCTGATGGGGCTACTTCAAGTCTTTGGTTTGGATAGAAATGAATGAATCAATTGCTGCAAAGGTGCTCACGATGGTCATATGAACGAGATCGAATTCCATAGTTAAATGTGACTTGCAATAAATGTCTGCAGTGTAGGCTTTGCGTATATGACACCCTTAAACCATGTTAAACCACTTGGAAACATTCTTTGTGTATCTTATCGACCGCGAGGAGATTGTATAACAAAACTGGATGCTGAATCGAGCACAATAAGACGGCAACTGTAATTGCTCTTGGCAAATTGAATGGCACCATTGTTTCTGTCGGTCTGTATGTTATCCGGCGGTATTTGTTTACGGTGCTCCTGATATCGATACGTTGATATGACTGCGTTTTTTCTTCGAAGCTATGCGAGTTCAACAGTTCTTGAAGTGTTTGGTTAAGGAAGGTGTAGATTGAGAAGGTGGGCAGGTATGGTACGTTAATAAAATGTGTTTCGGAAGTATTGTGAGAGAGCATTGTTATTTTGTTGGTCCTACGTAGGGGATTTCTTTTCAACTATGATGATGGAATTCGGTACGAAAATCATGTAAAGGGTCCGCCATCTAACGTTTTTTTTTTCAACTAGTGCTTATTTCGTGAATGGTAACACTTAGCTCATGTCTGATTTGATAGATAATTAGTTTTATCCTTCCGCTGAACGAATATGGTTGTATATACGCTTGAACAACGCTGGGAAATATTGCAACATTACTTTGAAAATCATGGTAATGTTGCAGAATGTGTGCGAAAATTGCGTACGGATTTTGGAAGAAGAGAACCACCGTCAGCTCCGTATGTTCGTTATCTTGTGAAAAAGGTGAAAGAAACTGGCATCCTCATCGATAAACCAAAGCGTGAAAAGCCAAAAACAGTGCGTACACCCGAGAATATTGCTGCTGTGGCAGAAAGTGTGCGTGAAGCGCCATCAACATCAATTCACCGTCGTTCTCAAGAATTGAACATTTCGGAGACATCATTGAGACGAATTTTGCATAAGGACCTTGGTATGACGCCATACAAATTCCAATTGGTTCAGGAGTTGCCCTGTTTTTGAAGATCGCATTATCAGCCGCAGAGCTGATGTCGTTTGGTCACCTCGGAGCTGCGATTTGACACCGTTGGACTATTATTTGTGGGGTGCCGTCAAAGATAAGTGTTGCGCCAACAAGCCAGAGACAATTGAGGCTTTAAAGGACAATATTCGTGAAGCCATTGGTGAAATACAGCTGCACACAATCCATAATGTGCTTAAAAATTGGACAGATCGTGTAGGCTACTGCATGGCCAGCCGAGGCAGCCATTTGAAAGAAATTATTTTCCATTATTAACCGGAAGGATTGTACTTTCAAATAAAAAATAGTATATTACGCACCGAGGGAGAAAAGTAGGACATTCACGCCCGCGAATGATTGTATCCCGAGCCGGAGGCGAGGGTGACAATCGCGGGCGTGAATGTCCTACTTTTCTCCCTCGTTTATTATATTTGTCGGTATTCACTGAAATAATTAACCTTCTTTTGACTCAGCTGTCATCAATGAGAATTCATTGATTGTATCGCTTTTCATATAATCGTTTGGATTTTACCGGAAGTAGTTCACTGGTAATAGCTGCCCCTTCTTCTTCTAAATTTCTTATTATCTCTTCTCCGTATATTTCACTTTCATCAGAGTTAATCAAATCCATTTATTTTATGTTTGTCAGTATTCACTGAAATAATTAATTAATTTTGAATCAGCTATCAACAACTTGAGATACAAACACGCGGTTGCTAGGTAACCGCCGGGAGATAAAGTAAATTTGCCATCTCACCGGGAGAGAATCTGGTACTTTTCTCCCGCGTGACAGGGACGAAAAGTGAACTTTTCATCCCGGAGGAGAAAAAAGAAATTTGAGAAAAAGTTCAGTAGCTTTTTTTTTATTGCATTTAAAAAAAAAGTTATATAAGCTTATAAATTTATTATTGAATTTACGAAGATTCAAAGGATAGAATAAACTAGGTTATTATGACGTCAAGTCAGACAGATAAATATTGTGTTGGTAGACATGACATTTCGACAAAAAGGCTTTAAATACCCACGATTCATGGGGAACAAATAGAACCAGTTCTATTCATTTTCAAGCTTGAAACAGCCTACAAAATAGTCCCGGGCTCATGCGTATTTCTTCAAAATTTCAGGCGCAGTCAGTCAGGCTGACAAAAAGGCACGAAAAAGGCATAGTGTAATAGGGGTTTTAGGGTATTATTACACTATGCCTTTTTCGTGCCTATTTGTCAACCTGACTGACTGCGCCTGAAATTTTGAAGAAATACGCATGCGCCCGGGGCTATTTTGCAGACTGTTTCAGGCTTGAAAATAAATAGAACTGGTTCTATTTGTTCCCCCTGAATCGTGGGGATTTCAAGCCTTTTTGTCGAAATGTCATGTCTACCAACACAATATTTATCTGTCTGACTTGACGTCCTAACATAAGCTAGTTTATTCTATCCTTTGAATCGCAGCCTTCGTAAATTCAATAATAAATTTATGTTTATTACTGTGAGGACGTAAACTAAACTAACTAAACTTACGAAGGCCAGATAATCTGTGATGGCTATCCCCGAGTGATATGAAGTTTTCACCAGTAGCCTAGTATCTCAAATTAATTTTTAATTTCGTTTTTGGATAAATGCTTTCTGGAATTACAGTCTCTTTTTTCTGTATGTGAATTTGCGCTCTATGTAGTAGCATATTAAACGTTTCTTCAGGCATTCTTAAAACACCATGGCATTGTTACGGTAAATATACGAACAAAACAAGAACTTGAGATAAATATGTCAATTTATTTAATATTTGCAGCTCTGAAATTACTGCCTGAAACAAGCGCGGTGTAATAGTGTCACTCATTTGGGGGGAAATTCACCCAACAAATAGCCATGAAAATAGGTGCAAATATAGACGTGAAAAAGGCATAGTGTAATAAGGGTATTACAATGTTTCCGGTTGAAGTTAATGAACAATAAACCCCTTATCATTCCACCGTCGATATTTCATGTCAATCAACTTCCGATTCAATTATAAAGCGAAATCTACAATTTCCAGCCGTATTAATAATATTTCCTCCCATTGTTCAACGATATACACCGAAATATCTGGCGAAATGACCAATTCCCGTATTTCCATCGTCGGAAATTGCTTCAACGGTGACAAATTCCAGCCAATTCTATAAACGGATCTTATCCGGGGATAGGGAAGGCGAAAGACCCCCAACGGGCGAGTTTAAAATTAAACAGGAGTTGCTGGTTGGGTTCTCTGTCATCCAGTTCCCTTTTTTCCCTCAGTCTTGAACTGGTTCAAAACAATAAACACGGGCAGGGGTGAACGGAAACGAAGGAAGGTATCCATATACACTTCTGCGGTCCAAATGTTAGCTGTATATACGGTTTAAGTTCGTGTGGTTGCGTGGTGTAGATCAAGACGAATGGAGCTGTACCTGCATTTCGTCAAAAATGAGGCCTGTAAGTATCAAATCAATCGAAGTCAATATGCTTTATTGTGTAAAGAGCTGCAAGAATCGTGACAACAAAAATATTTTTTAATAATTTTTTAATAATTTTCTAGCCATACGATTCGCACAAAATTTCACAAACGTGCTAAGGTTCATATTCTACAACTACTCACCAAGTTTCAATTCGATCGGATTTATATTGGTTGAAAACAAAATTATTACTCGGAAACCACTGGGCCGATTATGCCCATTAACGAACTTGTCCGTCGTATTGGGATGCGCCACCCACCCTGAAAATTTCAAGTCGCTAGCTCTTTTCGTTCTCAAGTTATCGTGGCAACGGCCGGACAGAATCTAATTTGACCTCGAATTCTTCATTGGGGAGTCGACCTAAATCGTTTGAGACCATTTTCGTCAACAAATTCGAAAGTTACAGACATTTGGGCAAAATGATAACGCGATGTTCCCCAGAACATACGCGCAAAAACTTGAACATTCTTGAAAAGCACTGACTTCAAAGGTCAAGTATGGAACCTGTGCGCGCATGTTCCATTGTCTATTCACGCCTCATACAAAGTTGATCGACTTGAAATTCGGTACTCGATTGTAAAATGGTGGCGGAATTTGGCTAATAGTTTCTAGAGATACGAAATTTCAAAAAAATTAGTGCCTTGGCATTCTACAATTAATTACTAAGTTTCAATTGGATCGAATCTGTATTTATTGAGTTATTGGGAAAATAACAACAACATTTTAGATGGGTATACCTTAACGAGTCGGTAAATGTAAAATCTACTATCTACTGTCTCAGCAAACGCACGTCTATTAAAAAAAAAAAAAAAATATTTACAAAAATCAAGAAACTGCACAATTTTCATTGCATATAATATTTTTAAATAAATTATCCATCAATGTATTTCTATGAGCACTACTAATATAATAACCGACATTTTGGGTTACATCGTGAATGAACAACAAGTCTGCGAATTTCCGGCTAAAACCATTCTCGTTTTTTCGCGGTATATCGAAAATATGCACGTGACTCATTCAGAAACGAGCAGTACTAAATTCATCCGGTAATAAATTCCGACGGTGTTGCGGGAAATCAGTGACGGTGCGTGAAACAATTCGATACGCCTCTAGATAGGCGACGTGAAATGCCTATATAGGCTGAGAGATACCATTTACGCATTCCAAAACTGTGCGGTACACATAGAAATAACGCATCCGCGTACCGCGATTTCCATAACAGTACTCGTCCTCGTCCATATACACGTGCTAAAGGACGCCCCTGGTTCTATTTAAACGACGCTATTGCTGGTACTCACTACCTACTGATGGTTACAGTCGAGATTGAGTTTAAACTCATGGGTGATGGCGCGAATGTGTTTGTTGGGCGTATGTTCTAGGGGAACATCGTCCTATCATTTCGTCCAAATGTCTGTAATTTTCGAATTTCGAGCTGAAAATTGGCTAATAGACTAATTCGGACTCCCTGATTACGAATCCGGTGTCAGATTTTTGGGTGCCGTATGGCCGGCCGGCAGGCCGGCCGGCCGTAGGCACGATAACAGGAGCACCGAAGGTCCTATCGACTTCAAACTTTCAGGGTAGGTTTCTGATCAAAATGCGACGGTTAAGTTCGTTAACGAGCAAAATCGGCCGGACGGTTTAGGAGTTATAGACATTTAAAATTTTGAGGTTATTTCCCTGATATTTCAGGAACTAAAGAAGATGTTGAATCGAAACTTGGTAGTCAGTTCGAGGATATAAACGCGCAACTTTTGGCAAAATTCTGTTATGATCAAAATGTTGGTAATTTTTAAAAAAATATTTCTTTTAATTTTTTCGAAAAAAAAAATTTTTTTTCGTGAACTATTCATCAGATTGCAACAAAAACTTGTACTAACGTCAATTGTAGTATTTTGCAACATTGTGCAAAATTTTGGCTCTATACGATTTCAATTTCTGGAGATATAAGACAAAATGTGTCAAATTTCCTGGGTCTCTCTCAGTATTTTCATCGATTATTCTATGAACTCTTTGAATTCCACCGAAAACAAATTCAAAGACATAAACATAAAGAATCAAGTCATAGTTTAGACGTCGAAAGAAGGACGATGTTGATCGACTTGAAAAGGTACCTATTTCAAGAAATGCAATAATGAAATGCTTAATTTTTTTTATGGTCACAGAAAATCGTCACAAAAATCTATTTACCTCATTTGACGGCTGTTTGTCAAATCAATTAATTCCAATAATTGATGTCAGATTGCCTACATACCAAGTTCAAACACATTTTATTATATGGAAAACACTTATTATGATCACGTTCTACAGGAATTGATACTAAATAGAAGCTAGATGAAGATTATTGTAATGGAAAATTTGTGTTCCAGAATAATATTAAGGTATTCAACATGATACTGCTTTTTTTCTTTACTGGTCAGTACGGGCCACAAGGAACATGCGCCCAAAAGCTCCTGTCCACAGGGCTTGAACCCATTTTTTTGTTTTAGGGTTAGGTATTGTACAACGAATTCAGGCGAAAATTCATGAGACGATTTTGTCGTCCAAAACCAACGACGCTGTCGTCCAAAATTTTGACGATTTTGTCGTTCATAAGCAACGACTGTCGTTCAAAATTTCCCTTCCTCTATATTTCATGGAACGACGAAATCGGACGACAGCTTATTTTACACTGACAGAAACATAACCTAATTGAATTTAAATATTACAACTAAATACATATTTAGGTACAAAATGAGTTCCTAAAGTACTACAGTTACCTCTAATAATTATATAAATGTATTAAATCGCAAAAGAGAAACAATTGGGAACTTCCAAGACGATGCAATTTCTGGAGTACATAGGAGCTTCAACTCCTAATTCTAGAATCCTTGTAGAAGGAGAAGAGGTTATTAATGTAGATCATGTAATCATGTATGACAAAACAAATTGTGGTCCCAGTTTTATAGACATTTGTTCCTTATGTTTACAAAGTAGTGCCCTTAATTCAGAACCACATAAATTTGATGGCCCATATTAATGTGGAGAATGGTAAACTTAAAAAAAAAGTATGGTATATTCTTGTGAAGTCGGAGCATGGAGCAGGTGTAAACATATTACAAGTACAGTTGCATGCTGTTCTAATTCATTTATGAGGATATATAGTGTCCATTTGATCCAGATAAAGCTGTGGTAAAACAGTTATCAATAATTAAAATGATTTTTTCAAGATATGATACATATATATTATTTGAAAATAATTATTAACAATAAGTGTCATGTTTGGGTATAATAAAGTTGCTTTTTTTTGTTTTGTTTCCAAGAGTTTTGATGACCATCTCTTCTATTCAATTGAAAATATCCAAATTTTTTATGCCTGTGAAACTTTCCAAAGCACTGTCACTGTTCAAGATATCACTCTTTGTAGATAACTGGGATGTATCAACGGCACAAGTGTTAGGTGGTCTGGTAACAATGTACACAACCAAGTCTACTACTAGCATTATTATTGCTGTTCTACTAACTCAAGGATGCTTGGGCGATTACCAGTTAGTAATCCTTTTGAAATCCAAGAAGAAATTTTTAGGAAGCTTTACCGTTTACCTTAAACAATTGCTTCGAACTACCAATTCTGACGACTGCCGAATCATTTGAAGCTGTAATTTTCTTTCTGTTTTTAAATTACACGGGATAAATTGACAACTTATTCACTTCGCTTTTTATTAAAAAAAAACTCCCTTTCTTTTCTTTTTACGCGCTTGCTCCGCCAGAAACAGCGTGATATCGTTTTATACAAAAATTCATGAAATTAAACTGCATATCTTTATGAAATTTGCTAGGTAAGTTACCCAAAATAAACAAACTGATAAATGTCAGTGGTTACTAAGGGCGAGATTTGCGTGCAAATGCGACGTTGCCGGCTACTTCCAAGAGCGTCCAATAGAAATAAGAATTCCTATTCTGCAGCGTCTTCTACATTGGTTATAGAAAACCAAAATTGGACGCGATAGAAGAGATACTCGATTTGTCAGATTACGATCCGATGCGTTCATTTCTATCCGGGTTACAGAATAGGGCTGAATATCATGTGATTCAAAGCCCCCTGATTATTCTCATTGGGGTTATGCTAAATCCATGGTTTATGCTGACAAACCAACAACTCTGGAAGCATCGGAGCCTTTACATGGCATCCGAGAAATTCCAGGGTGCGCCTGTTGGATAGAATCCCGGATTGTGGAAAAGAGCAGGCATGCCACCGTGTAAATCGCATATTGCCACAACACGTATAGTTCTTACTGTTACGGAACGTGGAAAACGTGCCGCATTCCACCGAAAGGCGTTGTACATTCGGTCACGACTCTGGTGTCGCTTATTCAATTAACTTCTTCGTGCCATACGAGCGTTTAGAACATTTGGCATGTCGACAGGACAAACACGTATTGTTCGACATAGGATGAGATCACTGTTACGACGGAAAATGGATCAAAGGTCTTGGAAATATACAGTGTGGATCCATGCGCGTATCTAAAGGGTTTTCCAATAAGACGTGTTATTTTGAATAGCCCGCTATTTCGATAGATGTCACTTTTGAAGCTGTCATGTTTTGACATTTGACAAATAGAAACTACGCCATTAATAAAAATGGAACGATACACGCTTCAAGAACGCATTGAATTTATTAAAATTCACTATTAAACGGGGTGAAAATTTGGCAGAGACGGTTCGTAAAACTCGAACATTTTCGGGTCGTCGTGAAGCACCTTGTCGGACCGCAATAAAGAAATTGGTGGAAAAATTCGAGCTGTTGGGACAAGCTAGTTGTGTGAAGAATAAAATCCGTGCGCGTCGCTCGAGAACAGCCGAGAATATTGCTGCTGTAGCCGAAAGTGTTGATGAAAACCCAGGTTTGTCCATTCCTCGTCGTTCTTTGGAAATAAGCATTCCACAAACGTCATTACACCGTATTTTGCATAAAGATTTGTGTCTTAAGGCTTTTAAAGTTCAGTTAACACAAGAACTCAAGCCGGCTGATCATCAACAACGTCGTGTCTTTGCTGATTGGGTCGTTGAAATGCATGAAAATGATCCGGAATTCCATCGAAAAATCATCTTGAGTGATGAGGCCCATTTCCACCTCGGTGGCTTCCTCAACAAGCAAAATTGTCGCATCTGGGGCTCGGAAAACCCAAGAGTTATTGTTGAAAAGCCTCTCTATCCTCAACGTGTGACTGTTTGGTGCGGTTTATGGTGCGGCGGAGTCATTGGACCTTACTTTTTCGAAAATGAGGCTGGAGCAAGAGTTACGGTGAATGGATTGCGCTATCGAGAGATGATTAATGATTTTTATGGCCGGAATTGGATGGTATTGATTTGGACAACGTTTACTTTCAACAAGACGGCCACACAAGCAACGAAACCATTGATCTTTTGCGGGAAAAGTTTCCGGACCGTGTTATCTCTCGAAGAGGTGATTGGCAACCGAGATCTTGTGATTTAACACCTTGCGACTTCTTCCTTTGGGGCTACATGAAAGAGAAGGTCTACGCCAATAGGCCAGCGTCGATTCAAGACCTCAAAGATGGATTCGTAAGGCTATCGAGGACATAGGGCAGCCAATTTGCGATTTGGTTATTGAAAATTTCATTAAAAGGATATGGTCCTGTATGCGTGGTCGTGGTGGTCATTTGCCTGATGTTATTTCCCACTATTAACGGTATAGCTTCTTCTATATAATGACATAAACATCCGATCATTTATATTGAAAAATGGCATTTTTCTTTGAATATCAAAATAATACCTCTTATTGGAAAACCCTTTGGAATAATCTAATGAAGGCATTAAATTAAATGGACAATTAGCTAATGATGATTTATTTAATTCGACGAGGATAAGGGCTTTGGTATGGTAGTGCGTGCAGTCTCTGTTTATCGCATAGAAATGTGGCACCAAAGAACTCGGATTGACAGAAGTGTACACAGTTTCGAGCTGAAACGATGAATGCCACCTTCGCCGAAACAAGGATGCAATTTTGTCCCACGACATGTTATGCACGTCTGATGACCGCTCACCACCGTTATCCAATGCAGTCAAATTAGCTCTTCAATTAACATACTCCCATCTAACATTTATGAAACTGGGAAAGTGAAAGTCGTACTTGAACGAGCTTCGTTATCAAGTCAAACCGCTCGGAATTTATATAGGCAATTCCTTGAAAGGTATCTCAAATATGCTCTCTTCACTTCCTTCGTGAAAAATTGAATGGGAGTGTTGTTTGATTTATTATAAGGTATCGGTGCAGTTTGTATTGCGTTTCTTTCTTTAACTAGGTGGGTACTTCCAAGATACAGGGCAGGTCGGGATAGTTCCAGTTCTGATTTTACATACACACAACCAAACTTAAAGGGTTTTCCAATAAGAGGTGTTATTTTGAATAGCCGGCTATTTCGGTAGATGTCACTTTTGAAGCTGTCATTTTCTGACATTTGACATGTAGAAACTACGCCATCAATAAAAATGGAACGATACAGGCTTCAAGATCGCCTTGAAATTTTAAAAATTCACTATAAAAATGGTGAAAATTTGGCATAGACGGTTCGTAAAACTCGAACATTTTTGGGTCGTCGTGAAGCACCTTGTCGGACCGCAATAAAGAAATTGGTGGAAAAATTCGAGCTGTTGGGACAAGTGAGTTATGTAAAGAATAAAACCCGTGTACTTACGTCGCTCAAGAATAGCCGAGAATATAGCTGCTGTTGAAGAAAACCCAGGTTTGTCCATTCCTCGTCGTTCTTTGGAATAAGGCATTCCACAAACGTCATTACACCGTATTTTGCATAAAGATTTGGGTCTTAAGGCTTATGAATTTCAGTTAACACAAGAACTCAATCCGACCGATTATCAACAACGTCGTGTCTTTGCTGATTGGGTCGTTCAAATGCATGCAAATGATCCGGAATTCCATCGAAAAATCATCTTGAGTGATGAGTCCCATTTCCACCTCGGTGGCTTCGTCAACAAGCAAAATTGTCGCATCTGGGACTCGGAAAACCCAAGAGTTATTGTTGAAAAGCCTCTCTATCCCAGCGTCGATTCAAGACCTCAAAGATTGAATTCGTGAGGCTATCGAGGACATAGGGCAGCCACTTTGCGATTTGGTTATGGAAAATTTCATTAAAAGGATATGGTCCTGTAAGCGTGGTCGCGGTGGTCATTTGCCTGATGTTATTTTCCACTATTAACGGCATAGCTTCTTCTTTATAATGAAATAAACATCCGATCATTTATATTGAAAAATGGTATTTTTCTTTGAATATCAAAATAACACCTCTTATTGGAAAACCCTTTATTTCAAAAATTATCCGCCGTATTCACAAAGCATTCAATCTCCGTTAAGTCCTAACTCAGGTCCTCAGTTAAGGATAAATAAGAATCGCAACCTCAGTTTAAGTGAAAATTAACGTGAAACAGGCCTGTTTCAGCACCGTTACATACGTTAACTAAGGTTACGATTCTTATTTATCCTTAACTGAGGACCTCAGTGAAGACTTAACGGAGATTTAATGCTTTGTGAATACGGCGGTATATCTTTCAAATGTGCTCCACGAATTTGTTGGCAAATTCAGGAAGAAGTCGGTGTCAAATCACAAGATTTTGCTGGATTTGTCAAACGTAATATGTTGTCCATATTCCACTATAAATCCTAAATCATTTACTGGATCACTCTTTACTTTCCTGTCGCAGTTCCCACCTCCCTATTTCAGCTACATTGTTTCTTGATTAGCGATTCAAAATGTGTTGAGGCGAATGTTATTTCAAATGCAGACTTTGTTAAAGCTACTGTGCATGATCAATTCATTCGCATACGAAACCGCAAGATGCAGTGAATCAGATCACATGGATCTTGAAGAATGTTAGAATTCCAGGGCACAAGGTCAGCTGGTATATTAACAGCCTTTTTTGGAGTGAAATCACATCTTACATAAGATACAATAATGCGCGTGAGAAATCTGCAACGTTTTCTCAATGGATATTCCATGAAAAGGTATGAGATTTCACATTTCACTGTGGTTGTTGTCTCAACAGCACATACTTTGATTTCTCTCATTTCCGGGGCGAAGATGTCCATTGTGGCAGATTTGGAACACAGCCATTGGTATTTTTCTGTGGTTATCTGCCGGGTATTCAAGTTCTATATCCAGCTATAAATGAAATACTGACAAAAAATGTGGGAGAGCGATACAGATCCACAGAACAGAGATAAGTCACATAGATGCATCCTCTGATTTCATGCACAGTGGATTATGTAACTCTATGGTCTAACCTAACTAATCTATAATCATAGATAAGGTCTATGTATATGATCAATCCTGTCTTTTGACTTTCTTCATTTCTATAAACTTTGACTGCGTTCCATGAATGACTCCATTCAGCGAAGAGTCATTAAAAATTATGTTCTTCATGTTCTAGATTTTTATTGAGCGTTTATCATTGATTTAGCGCCCGGTAGTACGACATACGACCATTTACGGCCGGACGAGAACGTGTTCCGATATGACCTGGAAATCGCGCCGGCTGAGCACAGAAATGACGAAACCGAAAAATAATTTCCGGCCGAACAATGGCCGTCATTGTTCGCAGAAACGTATTAATTCGAGATCGTTCTGCAACATAGTTTCAGCGGGCTCACAGGAAATTTTAGCGGCCATAAATACAATTGGCCGCTGGGTAATCGCTTGGAGAATTACCACGCATGGAGAGACGAACAATGGTTATTATTACATAGCAATATGTGAAGTTCTATGAACTTCTTCTTCTATGGTGATTATCTATCTGACGTTGGTAATCTGATGTATATAAAAAACAATAACAATAGTAATAGGTAACAATTGATACATATTTGAATCGGCCACCTCATTCAAGGATTCAGTGGTGCCAATTCCAGTGTTGAGCTGCAAATCTAGAGCCTTTTATTCCAGCATATTTTCGAATGGTTCTAAAACGTCAAACTGTCGAATGTGTCACTCATTCGACATTGCTAGACCTTAGTCGAATTTAAGCGAGTAACCAGAACACAGTGGTTAAAACCAATCTCTTTAAATCATAACCGCTTGGATTGGTCTTATAACCAATCTGTTTTGGTTACTGGCTCAAATTCGACTATTGTGAATTATGTGCATTAATTGACATCAGGAAATCATACAAATCTACAGTTTGTAAGGTTTTTTTGGCGCTCCCTCTCCTCGGAACAGAGGAACAGATCAATTTGCCCAAATGTCTGTAATTATCGAATTTTTGGATGAAAATGGTCAACGATTTGGTTCGACTCACTGATCAAGAATTCGGGGTCGGAATCGATTATGTCCGGCCGGTCCGGCCAATACCACGATAACTCTCGAACGGAATGAGCTAGACAGTTGCAATTTTCAGAGTAGATTTGGGAGATAAATATCTCGGTTAAGTTCGTTATTGGGCAAAATCGGCCAGATGGTTTCGGAGTAGAGTGGAAAAAATTTTTTTGTTTTACATTACAAATTTCAAATTCTATTTTTTTTAAGATGCAGTTTGATCATAAGAATCCATTGATGCAATTTTCAATTCTAACAAACTAATAGTTTCGGAGATATTATTTTTCAAAATTTCAATAATACATCGTTCTTCTATGTTTTCACAGAATGCTCTAATTATTATATCTATGAATTAGCGTATGATCTGTGTTCACATATGTCATCTTATTTTCCTACTAGAGACATTTCAATTTTATTTCTGGTTCCTGGTTTCCTGGTTTCTGATTCTGGTTGTTACAGTCATCTTGGGTAACTTTTAATTCCACTCTAACTTTGAATAAAACCTCACAAATGATAAATTTATTTTTACCATACGTAAAAAGTTGACGCAAGTTCAAGATACTGTTTAAAACGGAACATAGCAATGTGAAGTTTGTCACATTAAAGAGAACTACTCATTTGTCAAATATTCTGCTACGTTTTATGCGCCATTTCTGAGTGCGTTTTTCAGCGGGAGTTGGTTGCTTCCTAATAATTCAAAATTAAATATAAAAAGGCGGTTTTGAGCACGTGAGTTATTGAATTTCCTTGCCTTTTATGTGGTCGGCTCCAGTTACATTTTAAAATATTCATTCGTAAACACAAAATTTAAGTTAAAATTCTCAATTTCTGAACTACTTGAGAAACGTAACTTTGAATCGTTCAATGTTACCCGCAATTTGAATTTGGCACATCGGGTAACTTTGAAACCACGAAAATCGGAAAAAGCGACGCCCGGTGTCAGAAAATATGGTAAAAAAGTCGGGAAGCCCTATGGACAGGAACTTTGGCGCTCTTGTTCAAACTTTGACAAATCCTATCTCCGAAAGTATTGGATTCTCAGAGTTGGGAATGATATGATTTGATTCTTATGTTAGAACTGCATCATAAAATAAATAAGAATTCATTGATATCATTCCGAACTCTAAGAAACCAATACTTTCGGAGATATGATTTGTCAAAGTTTGAACAAGAGCGCCAAAGCTCCTGTCCACAGGGCTTTCCCACTTGTTTTAGAACTTTGAATGGGTTAATTTCTAATCTTCAATTAACTAATTTTAGAGTCACTGAGATTTCTAAATGTTCACCTATTTGATTTTGTTTGCAACTTGGCAGGCGACATGACAATCACTTCGGTTTCTCTTATATATTATATATTAGAAGAAAGATCTATTGTCATTGAAAATTCGTTCCGGCAAGTATCTGTTTTTGGGAGTTTTTTTGAAAATTTTAAGGAGATAATGCACCAATCAAATCAATCATATTGGTTCTTCAAAATGGCCGACTCTTCTAATTCGTTTCCCTGCAAATCGGCTATATACGATCCATCCTAATTATTCTATATTCTATGGTCTGCTCGGATCTGCACATAGATAAAAGATGCTTTGAAATTATTCTATAATTAATAACCTGCTCATGATTGTTAATAGGAATGGAACAACGTAAGTATTGGTTCATAAAAAAAATACTTCTGTTGAACGTTTTAAACTTCCTTATCTCTAACCACAGAACACCTAACCTGAGGTGTTCTGTGCTCTAACTCTTCATTTCTATGGCACATATCAGATACGATAAGACGAATCCTGTTCCGCGAGGTCCATGATCTTTGATTGCTCCATCTCAATTCAGCTCTAGACGCACACACGAGACGTAAACCCACCATCAATTAAAAAATAACTGGAATTTCGGTGATAGCTTGGAATTGAGCTTCATCATTGGAATTAATAAACTAATGTCAAAGAGTGACATAAGATCGCAATGAATTAAGCACGTACATATTTCTGAACGGTCGATATATTTTCGCTACGAAATCATTTGGTATCGATTATCTTCACCATATAGATAAAATGTTAAAGACAATCATTTCCCTAAATAGCTCAATTTATTTCCAACATACAATCAGCCCGAACAACCAATAAAATTGACTAATAAGGTAATTTCCTTCGTGAATCTGTCATCGATGATCATTGAGTAAACATGTACGCGATAAGAATTCACAAGTCGTATGATAAATCTCTATAATCTGAAAATTTAGTTCGTGATTTGAGGTGGAAAGATATTCTGTGTGTTCTGGTTTTGATTTTCTATATTCTGTCCTTTTCGAAATGATGAGGACCTCTAGATGGACTGAAAGATACAGCTTTGAAGATGATGGTACGTACATTTTTGGGCATATACAGGAGTGTGGCGAATGTTGGCTTTCAATTCGCTCATCCTTTGGTATCTCGTGTTTTAATGACGTCACTTGGAAGTATCACGCGAATTTATGTGCTCATAGAATATTCTCCTCAAAAAATGTTATCGCTTGTGATGTTTACCGTGTTGCTGAAACCAAAGATCTTTTCCATTCATTCATTTGGGGAAGATGAAGTCAGTGAACTTGGATTTGCAGCTTAGTGTCAATGTCTCCAAATAAAAGTGGGAAAGCCCTGTGGACAAGAGTTTTGGCGCTCTCGTTCAAACTATGACTAATCATATCTCCGAAAGTATTGGTTTCTCTGAGTTGAGAATGATATCAATAGATTATTATTTCTTATGATGAAACTGCATCATGAATTAGGTTCAATAACTGCATTTAAGGAAATTCGTAGTGACGCAATGAGTATTATGCAGGCGCTAGTATCACGGCACTTAAAACTCCCGTTCTGCCCTTATGAAAAATCGTATCTCCGAAAGTATTAGTTTGTTAGAGTTGAGAATGATATCGATAGATTCTTATGATGAAACTGCATCTTAAAATAAATTGAATTTGAAATTTGTTTTTGTCGTTACTCCGAAACCAGCAGGATACCAGGCCGATGTGCCCAATAACGAACTTAACCGAGATATTCATCTCCCAACCCTAGTCTGAAAATCTCTACTGTCTAGGTCCTCACGTTCGAGAGTTATCGTGTCATTCGAAAAGTGTCAATTAAAAAAAAACAAGAATGCCAAAAATTATCAATCCGAAACTACCAGTTCCAATAACTACCTAATAACGAACTTATCCGAGATATTAATTCCTCAAATCTACTCTGAAAATTATATTACATATATTATTATTATTATTATTATTATTATACTGATCCTCCTGGGTCTTCCACAAGGAGACCCCTCATAAGCTCTAAGAGCTTGAAACTTAGCCAATATTCCAGTTTTGTTTTTACTAGAAATATTCTGGGCCCAATTTGATTAACTTACCAAGGTATAGATTTCCAATCATATTTTGTTTTCTAGAACAGGAGATATTTTATATCAAGAATTTTGAATAGAACTAGAAATAAATATGACATGTCTCTTATCTGTAGATATGAGGACATGTATGAACGCATTCATTTATATATTCATAGATACAGATACGGACTTTCGATTACAACATTCTGTGAAATCATTGAGTTACGATTTAATATTGAAATTTTGAAAAATCATTTCTCCGAAAGTATCAGCTTGTTATAGTTGAAAATGATATCAATGGATTCATAGGATAAAACTGCATGTTGAAATAAATTGAATTTGAAATTTGTAATGTGAAAAAATTTTTTTTCGTTACTCCGAAACCATTTGGCTCATTTCACCCAAACTTAACCGAGATATTTATCTACCAAACCAAATCTAAAAATGTGACTCATTCCATTCGAGAGTTAGATATCGTGTTAACGGCCGGCCGGACAGAATCGATTTTGATCAGAGAGTCGAAACAAATCATTTTTGACCGTTTTCATTCAAAAATTATAAATATTTGGACAAATTGATAAGCACTATGTTCCAAGGAACAAGAGCGCCAAAAAAGAATTATTTGATATGTGAATTCTAGATACATCAATAGGAACGTTAAAATTGAAAATTTCGAAGGGGGTTACAAACATTTTCGGCTGCACGATTCGAAAGGTATATTATTTGAGAAATTAGTAAATTAATAATTCGAAAAATGGTTAATAAACAAATATGTGTTTCGTTCAAGCGAACAACTGTGTTGAGCGTTATGTTCGGCATTTTATCAACATTTAAATGGCCCGTAAAATTAAAGGCTCGGTCTTATTACACTCTGATTCGCACCACATCCTCCTAAATTTCCAGTTTTCATTTTATTGTTCTTTGTCGAATCGAATAAATTGTTTTTGTATGCAGAAATATTTTTACCACTATCATACCGCTTTACTTTCTGGTAATAGCAGAAATCGATATGTGAAAAATTTGGAGCAGAAATATTGAAAGTAATTTCTTGGGGGTTTCATAAAACAAATCTATTTTTAAAAATAAACCAATAGCATGTAAATATTTTTTGAGAAAATTCAAGGGACGCTCGCAAAAATTGCAAAAGTTATAAACAATTAAGTGAAAAACAGGGTGTTTTTTTCATATATCTCTTAAATTATTTGAGATTATTTAAATTTCAAAAAAGAGTCAAAAAGAGGAGATATAATTCCATTAGTTCAAAAGATATATTGAAATTAAACTTAAAAAAACAGGTGAGAATAATGAAATGATAGAGAACTAGAAGTTCAATAAGAAATAATTTTTTTTAATAATACATGATTGTTTTTTTAAGTAGAAATAGAAGAAAAAATACAGAAAGACAATTCATTTGTTTATAACAATTTGTTTATTACATAAAAAAAAATTCAAAAATCAAAGACCAAGATAAATAATGATTTAAAAAAAAATTATTCCTTAATATTAATTACAAGTGGTAGAAAAAAATTGTTAATTAACAAATCTATTTTAAATCAATAAAAATATTTTTTTTAAGAAACGGTTTTTTTTAAATCATAATTTTCATCATTAAATTATCTCATAAATAACGCATTTGTTTATAACAATCTTTTAAAAAATAGATAAAAATTATCAAAAATCATTTTTAAGTAGCTTCTGGTCATGAGAAAACGGATCAATAGTAATATCATAAAAAAAAAGTTTTTTTCAATGTTTAATTAAGTTTTATAATTTTCAACCTAAGTGATTTGTTGATAACAAAGCGAAAATTAACGATTTTATAATTTTTCCAACTGGAATTTATTCTACGACCTTTGAAAAATATCTCCACGAATGGAAAAAATTCTCACATTAGTAGTTTAACAATTATCGCACTTGCAATGTTAATGTTCGTGCTACAAAAAATTGTTAATTAATTAATGGATAACTAATTGAAAAATCGCGATAAAAATTTTTGTACCACGGATAATTGTTCATTGATATATCCTGTAGGCGCGTGAATTTTTTCAGTTCTTAATTTTCATATTTAATAAGTTTAAATAATATTTATTCATTAAAGGTCCGAAATGGACGTGGCTTGCGCAAGCCGGAGTACCCGTTCCGGGCGTATTTTCAACCCTCTGGGAAAATTATAAATATTGCTCCCACAGTTCCGGGAGTTCAGATTTTTTTTTGGGAAATTTCCTTCTCTTTTTGAATCTTTCTTCAAATTTGAAAAATCCCAAATAGGTTTTGAGATATGTGCAAAAAACCAAACCCCCTCTTTTCTCACTTAATTGTTTATAACTTTTGCAATTTTTGCGAGTGGCCCCTGAATCTTCTCAAGAAATATCTTTTCGGAGAACTCTAAAAAGTTTTGACCTAAAAGGAACTTGTTGACTATAAACTGTGTTAGTTACTTACGCACGCACCTTGTACATTGGTTTGATCAAACTAAAACCAAAATTTGACAGTGCCCTTACGCCACAGCAGCCATAGCACTGCTATTGGTCAACAGCGAAAGATGTCGTTCCTTAGCTGCTTGTTAGGTATTTTTCGAGCGGGGATTAGTTATAAACCTGAATAGCACATAGTTATTGTTTCTAATTGACTGTGAACGTCGAAATGGGACCGTAAAAATGCAAATTAAACGCAGTTGTTGTCGGTTTGAAACCTACATCGCATTCAGAATTATTTGTCTGCCGCGATGAGTACAAGTATGTAATTGTTTCTTAAGAACATGACTCATTTTTAACGTTTGAGGTTGTTATTGTGGGTATTTACCGTGTATACGCCCACTGCAATTGGTGTGTCCCGTTAGGTTGGTACGTGCCCAGCATAAGATCAGAAGGGAATTCGTTCGTTATTTCCGAAAAATTAATCGGGGGAGGCAAAAACGAAAATTTCTTGAAATCCGGAAACTCTAGATTAATATCTAATCGGATCATTAGAGTGGATGGAAACCGCCAATGATTGATTGCTGGGGGCTGGCCCCACACTACATATCACCAAAGGAAGTTCAGTGGTCCTAATTTAGGATCAGTTTGATAACAGCTTGGATTTTTCTATGAACTCCATCATCTGTTAATCAAATTCCCCTGTGGAAATATGAAATATTCGTCAACAAAGTCGAATATTCTAGTTTTAATGCCAGACAAACCGCCGTATTCACAAAGCATTCAATCTCCGTTAAGTCATAACTGAGGTCCTCAGTTAAGGATAAATTTGAATCGCAACCTCACTTAACGTACTTAAGGGGTTAGGTGGGTTTGAAAATTAACAAAAAAATCGATTTATTTTCTTTGTCTTTGTTGCGTCCCATGACTTCACATTTTGGGAAGCGCTGATTTGTTTTTCTAAACAAAGGAGCTCGCGTGAAATATTGTCTATTGGGTTAACTGGGTTTTAGTTTACCATGTGTGGTCTCACCCTTGAAATTAATATTTTCACGAAAAGATAATAAACTGCAAGTGGAATATCTTGTTAAGCTTCGAACCTTGTTGAGCGATATATTTTGCCTATTTCCTGTGAAAGATTGATAAAATACATTCTAACAACTGAAGTGCTATGAAACGTATCAGTTTCTAGACGCTTTGCCCAGTGTGTTATTCTTTTTGTCTAGACGATTTGAAAACCCCTAGTCTGTGAAAACTTATCTATCATCTTTCGTTGTAAGATTATATGCAGAAAACGAGTGAAGTTTGGTTCCGATAGGCGATAGGGGGAGAAATTCAAGATTTCGAATTCCTAAGAATAAAACCCGCTAGAAGTTCACTGATTGGTTCTGGCATCGGGAATCTAGTAGACTCCCACTATTTTTCGTAAACGACAAATGAGAGTATGGTTGTCACATATTATAGGGCGGTTTTACGATTGAAACCCCAATCATTGTTAATATTACCCCCGTTTCTACCCAGATGAAGGAACCTCCTATGTTCCTTCTATCTGGGCTTTTATATACATTTTACACTGAAATAATTCACGACTACTACTAAAAATACCATTGTAACTACTACTACAAATACCTCTGTAACTACTACATCTCTAAGGGCCGGTTTCTGAGGAATATAACATCTGGTTTATCTTCCGTTTATCTGTCCAATTCAATAGAATTCGGTAGATAAACTGAAGATAAACTCCATTCAAATGTGTCAGAATCAGAAACCGGCCCTTAGTGCAAGAGACATCACTTATATTTTGTACGGTCGCAAAACTAATACTCATTTAGTTCTCCTTCCAACTAAGTAGTAACTTCTTCCTTTTTCATATAAAAGGAAGATTTTAAACTGTATCAATATTGAATTGTACAATTACTTCTGCTTATTATCGAAGTATCGGTAACAAGGAATTACATTTTGTTGTTGTGTTAAAAGTGCGTTCGAATATTTCACCACTTCCTATCCTCGTAATTGTTATTTTATTACAAGTAACAACTTAAGCAGTAATCAACGAGATTACTACTGGGTGCTTAAAGTCAAGTATACTCATTCCCCTGATAAAACCATCAGGGTGTAAAATTCTGGTCCTTCTGGTCCAGAAATCAGGATCATATTATGATCCGTCGAAACCATAACATCCTGATGAATTCAACAGTCTTAATAAATAGTACAATATGTTTAAAATATTCTGCGTAAATTACGAATCGATCCGAGTAAAATTGTAAAAGATAGACCCTTTGACCTTTGGTATAGAGACTTGAGGTCGTATAATATGGATTAGCTTGCGTGTTTTGGATGCGTTTGCAAATGTTTCTAGTTTATTTGATCTCACAGTGCCGTTTTTGAGTTTATATATTGTTTATTTACAAAGAGATGATTTTGTATTTTATAAAGAATAATAGATTTTCTTTTCCTATAATTTGTTGTTTTATTCGCCTCTACTAGCAATCTTGTCTTTAATAAATTTGTTAAAAACTATTTCGTGTAAAAGACTCCTCTTACTCTCCATAAAATTGACAACAAACCGATTTTAAATGCATTGGCAAACTCGCACCGATGTGCGGGTGACCTTGCAAAATTTTTAAAAATTAAAAAAAAAATGTTGTGCACCTTTACTAATGTTAAGATAGCTTAAATGTTGAAATTATACATAGTTTACAAAGGAATCATTTTACGTAAAAATAAAAAAGTTACAACAAGAAAACTATCAATGGTAGTGCAAAGTCACACCGCTCTAAGGCATATTAATTATTACGGAATGTGGCGTACGCCACTGTACAGATATTCCGCGGATAACAACAATGATCGAAGTATTTATTGATTTCGTAATACGCATATTACGTTTCGTATCGGTATGATTGATTTGATCAAGTAGCACAACGATAGGCAAACTTCAGTGGCAGGTAACAAGGATAAGAACTATAAGAAGCGAACAAGGCGTACAAAACAAACACATAAAAATATCGATATCCACGAAGACAATGGGACCTAAAATCCGTAACAAAACGATTCGTAATAAATGATCCGCAGAAAAACGATAGCAATAGTACGGTCAGTGATCTCTCGTCCCCATTTGTACAAATTATACCTTAAATACTATTAGTTTGTTTTTGATTGTTGGCGATCTGCGATGGTAAGGTTGAAGAGCCTTCATTAAGGCGAGGAAGTACAATGCTCGATATAATTTACTAGTGGGTTTAAAATTAGTATTGAGGCATGACGGAGATGGATAGACGATTCTCAGTCAACAATGCATTTTATATACTATACAGGGTCCGAGGCCGCCACACCGACAAGGGCAAGGAGGTGATAGGGTACCATTAGGGTGTCACACTTCCTGTTGTTATACTGTCCTCTGGGTCTTCTGATGAAAGTTAGGGATGGTTTAAGCCAGGGGTGAGTTTCCTTATTTTGCAAATATTTTAGAGACCAGTTGAGATAGAGCAATGAAATTTGACGGTTTGAGTTAGCAGCTCGAGTACTTGAAACTCTGGTGAAATTAGTTTTTGTTACCCCACTAAAACAAATGGTAGAGGGTGGGGCTACTTTCCAAAGCTGCGATCTTTTCCTTTTCATTTGGCCTATTTGCCTAAAAATAAATCAAAAACGGCTGCTTAAATAAAAAAAGTTCTCCTCACAAACTTGCGTTAAAATTTGTCGTAGAACTAAAAAATTGCAAAGTATACAAGGTAGCACATTGAAAATTGGGAAGATTTGAGATGACTAGCCTTTTTTGGAACACCTTGTATATTCTTAATATCTTGAAAATATGGTGACTATGGTCCCTAACGACACTCGCAAGAGAAAAAATTTCAATATGACAATGGGAGGGCTCTAACCCGTTATCGAAAATGTTGTGTGTTTGTGACATTCTTTTGATAACATCTTTGTAACCGCTTGGGCCCCAAGTATCAACAATACACCAAATGAAAGATAAAAGATCGCAGTTTTGGAATCTAATTCATTATTAGTATGTTACCGTGAAAAAATATAATTTATTTTAAACAGTACCCCCATCCCCTACAATTTGTTTTAGCAGGGGTTACAAAAACTTATTTCATCAGGGTTTCAAAGTACTCGAGCTGCTTTCTGAAACCGTCAAATTTCATTGCTCTATCTCAACTGGTCTTTAAAATATTTGCTAAATAAGGAAACTCACCCCTGGCTTAAATCATCCCTAGTATGACACCCTAATGGTACCCTATCATCTCCTTGCCCTTGTCGGTGTAGTAGCTTCGGACCCTGTATATACATAGTGTTTTCAAACATGAGTCTATCAGAACTTAGAACTCATCAAAATAAATCACTTAACCTGAATTATATAAATATATAAAATATGCATCATATAGGGCTGCTTTCCACCCTCCGAACCCTCATGCGTACGGCTCTGACTCCCCACGCTTTCAACCATTGTAGACGCGGAAACTTACGGTCGCATCCAAATTAGCAATGCATATCTTTGCAGAAACCTAACGTTGTACGTCCCTCTAGGACTTTTAAAAAAAATTAAGTGGACCTACAACGTTAGTTTTCTGCACAGATGAAGTTTATCTTCAGTCGTTATGAGAATCTTCAATTATTTAAGAAAATTAAATTATTTTTCTAAAAAGCACCGCTTTCGAGATATTCTTCATTGAATGTCATGAAAATCTGATAAAAATCCTAGAAATTTTATGAATCCGACCCTGAACTAGAATCACAGTCAATCTGAGCTAGAATAAAGGCATTGACATAGGTATAGACTGACTGCGTAATGACCTCGAAGTTGACACTTCTTAGTCGTCCATAGAATAGAACACTTCTCGAAATAGGTAGAGCCATTAACCTCCTTATCCCACATATTATTTTTATGCACTAATCCCTCTTGTTTCCGAAGTGGTTCTATTATCATCTTCAATTGGGATAAGATAATGAGTTATATCTAAACATTGTCTTATAATCAAATTTTAAATTCTTGATAAATGATTAGTTTAAAATTTCGGCTTGTTTGTGAATTGTGCAACCTGCAATTCAAACAACTTGAAATGCAGGGTATTTATTTTCTGGGAAATAGATGAGTAGGTTTACCGTGATCTGTATTATTCTATGTATTTTCCTGTATTTACCCCCAATAGTTAATGAAGCTTTTAAATATGTCATCCATATCAATAAATTTATTTATATACTGTTTTGATTTTGTAAATCATTCTATGGATTTCTCTCATATATAGAACATAATTTAATCTTGTTACACACGTTCAATTAATGATATTCTACATATATAACTCACTTCACTTCTAATAATAATAATCACTATCACTTCATATCTATAATATATCTATGACTCGATCGAGTTTACTCATAGACTGATGAGTTTATAATTGTTGTTTTTTATGATGTTGGAAATTGTGTATAATATTATAGTGGATATTAAATGAAAATCAAGCTTAAGTTCAGTGTTTTCATATTCAGGAATAGTGGAACATTTTTTTTTACAAATGCTGCACTAAGATTATTAAATCATTTCATAAGACGTTGAGTAACTGAATTTTCTCCAACAATTTCATCGAATTTCAAGCATTAGATGATTAAGCTATTAGATAATTATGCAATAATGATTCCAGTAAGAGTTTCTGTGTTCAACATGTAAATAAAGTGCAGTGGTGTATTAGAATATTGTAAAATGTACAAACGCTTATAACTTTTTACCTGAGCCGAATCTGAAAGAAAGGTGAATGAAAAAAGATTTTCATTTGATAAGAGGAATTTATGGTTAAAATTAATGTACAACGACTCACCCAGTATTCTCAGAATTGTTAGAGTTCATTAATTGGTATTCATGTCAAGAAATAAACATTGACTTAGCTTTAGACTAGAAAATCTAAGTTATCGATATCGTCTATGGTCATAGAATTTGAAAAACTTCACGCACGTATTCATTTTGAATAAAAAATTGATTTCTAATATAATATTCATAATACTTATCAATATTTCGACATCTTCCATGATAATACGCCGGTCTGGCCGACAGAATTTACGTTTCTCTTAAGTTTTTCGGTCGGTCGAAATGAAAAAAGTTAATTCCATGAAAATTCTGCCGATCGACTGGAAAAAGTTGATCCACTGTATCGTTTATATTCTTTTAATACTTCCCAAACATCTCCAATAATATAGATGCGTTCGAGTTCAAATATAGGCTGCAAATTGAAGTCTCGAAGGCTCTCGCAAAATTTCTGCGATTTTGACGGATATTTTCTTCTTTTTGCGCGTATTTAGTGGGGAACATCGCAGTATCATTTTGCCCAAATGTACGTAATTTTCGAATTTTTTGACGAGAATGGTCTCAAACAAAATTATCATTCGAAAACCGTTGGGCCGATTATGCCCATTAACGAATTCGTCCGTCGTATTGGGACACGCCAAGACGTCGCAAGTCGGACGGACAGAATCAAACTTGACCTCGAATTCTTCATCAGTGAGTTGAACCTAGTCAGTTGAGACCATCTTCGGCAAAAAATTCGAAAAATACAGACATTTGGGCAAACTGATAACGCGATGTTCCCCAGAACATACGCGCAATAATTATTGTTTAGAAAATCGCATGTCTCATTGACGAGACGCCTCTGTCCACTCACTTCGCGATAGCAAACAGAAACAAACAAAATAACTGGCTCACTTTTGATATCAGTCGTAATCTTAATCCGATGATCGATACATCCATTTTAATGTCCGTTTTTTCCTCAATTTTCAGTCGGCCGTGTGCAGTATGGTTTTAGATTCCAGAACCGTAGCCCTGAAAGAACCAACATGACGCAAAGGGATGAGGTACAAAAGTTCGAGCAGGGCCGTATCAAGTTCCTGCAGGAAGAACGTCTCCACATACAGAAGAAGACTTTCACAAAATGGATGAACTGCTTCCTGCAAAAGGTAAGATAGAAATGAATATGAAACTAGTCGGAAAAGCAATGAGGTCGGGAGCTTTGTTGAGCTTGTTCGAATTTGTTGTCCTTACGCACACCCCTATTCAGTGATGACAATATTCAAAGCAAAACCCGTATGGACGCCACTGGTAGAAAAAAAGAAAATTTTTGTTCATCACAAAATGCACCTTGATGCATAGAAGACATGTACAGAATTTTATAAAGATGTCTCCAATATTATCTTAGATATTATTAAAAAACTGATTTTTTTTAAATTTTACACTCCGTATCGTAAAAGTTAAGATTTTTTGGACATACGTTCATAAGAAGTTTTTCTGAAAATGTGTCAAATAATCACCCCCTTAAATATTAGCATGTCTTTAAGGAACATGTATATTTTAAAAGGTAGCTATTTATTCCTCTCTGGGCTTCTACTAATACGCCCGAATCATGACTGAGAATCTAGCTGTTCTCTGAGTGAGGACGTTTACCCTTTCCATGGTAACCGGCGATTTCGCTTGGGCGATGGAGATTCAGCCCGCCATAGTGCGGAAGCTCATAGTATACCTTGTCTATGTGCACGCTTAACGCAAATGTAATTATTGTGAAATCTAGATGGTCGCTAGGTAATAATGTTTTAATATTAATTGAATCCAGTTCGAAGAGATGAATAATACAGAATTTTGTGTAATAACTCTACATAATATCTTTCGATATCATATTATTATTCAAATGTATTAATTACCTTTATCATGTAAGGCTCATTTAAATTGAGAGTTTTACTTATTATTTTCGATGTATAATTTGAAACTTTATGAAAACATTCTCAGTATACAGCATTTTATCAGTCACCTAATACCCCTTGACAACTTTTTATGTTCTCAGCAATTGGGTATGATGATTAGATTGCTAAATATATTTGATTTGATAGCTATTATTCAGAACTAAGTATACTGATGAAATATCGAAAAATGATTCATTAAATTGATAAACTAACCAAATAGAGGGTAGTATACTACGTTTCAATCTTGTATTCAATATATATTCGGTAGAAAAATGTTTTGAATAAACAAATTTTCTAATTTTCAATACCCTACCTCCACCACAAGCCAGTTGCCATTCTTGTCGAGTACCAATATCCTTGAAACAAATAATATTCTAGAATAAGAGCGCCAAAAAGAATGACGCTTTAGGAAAGCTGTTCAACTTTGATGAAATCACACTGTGTGGTTGCTCTGAACTTTGTTCTCTGCTAGTCCTTTCATCGTTGAATAATAATATTGTTAGTTTTCATAACATATCATTTCATTCCTTCTAAATATATAACTGCATTGTATAATGAAAATAATTATTAAACAATTGTTAAAAAAATAAACAAATGTTAAAAAAACATATTCACATAAAACCGAAGGATTTTCGAAATGAAAATAGTATTTGATCAAAATGGTTCTGGGTACTCGTTCATCAGAGTTCACACAGCAATCATTTGGCTTACTTTCGGCGTGGAAAACAAGGACGTTGAACCAAATACCCAAAATACTAAATTCAGGAAACGGTACGACTTTCCATAAGAAACTAGACTAAACAAAGATTCGAATTTAATTTGACATGTCGATAATTTTGTCCATAAAATTTCTACTGCCGGCATCTATAGGCGAAAAATGAAGTAAAACAGAATCCTTGTATTTTGACAGTATTTGTTACCGCAGTTCGGCCGAAAATGTGTCAAAGAGTGTCTTCACCATGTATTCTATGTATCTATGAGGCAGCTATGGGGATATCTAAAACCCAAAGTTTATGTCGACAAGCCACGTACCCTTGCCGAGTTGAAGGACGCCATCTGCCGTGAAAACGCTCGTATTCCTGGATTTCCTGGTGAGATGTTGGAAAACGTGATATGCGCATCCTCGCCGAGCGCCTCGGAGAATAATTAAATGGACAAGGACATAATTCATCGAACATTATCATCCACATTCAAAGTCCGCTCAATATCAATCTCCTAGCTCTAATATTAAACACATAAATCCCTGAATGAACAATGTTCTGAGTAAGCCGATGAAATAATTATTATTTACATATTTAGTTTAATTAACGTGTGTTTTATTGATATGACGGATATCTGATAACTGTAAGTTGCAGTGACGTATGGTTTATTTTTGGGAAGAAAAATTATCTGAAAAGTATCGATAGAATCTGTAGGGATTAATTTTCATCTTGATTTGTAGTGATAAGCACACCCTTGCAAATAATACTTTTACGAAAAGATAACTGTGAGTAGGATTTCTTGTTAAGTTTCGACCTTTGTAGAGCGATTTATGGCCTATTTCCTGTAAAAGAATTAAAAACAAATGCTGAAATGCATTCAACAACTGAAGTGGTAAGAAACGTATTAGTTTTCTAACACATTGCCCAGTGCTGGTATTCTTTTTGTCTAGACAGGTTTTATGCAGAAATCAAGTAAGGTCAAGTCAGATAATGGGACAAATTCCAGATTTCGAATTCCTAATATTAAACACCCTAGAAGTTCACTCATTGGATGCATTCCCACTCTATTTCATAAACGACAAATGAGAGTATTGTCGTAACATATCAGGGCGGTTTTAGGATTGAAACCCCAATCATTGTTAATATTTCCACCGATTTTCCCAGATAAAGGAACCTCCTATTTTTCTTCTATCTGGTCTTTTATACAGTGTGGAACAGCCAAATGGAATAAATTCGATAACGGATAAATGAGAGCGTGTGAATTCTCTGAAGAATCCAAAAAATTAATAATATACAGGGGCTTGCATTTAAAATAAGAAAGTGGGTATTGGCCACTGTCACATGACGCACCCTATATAATTTTTTTTTTTTGAAAAAAATGCTCAGTTAAAAATACAAATCGACGTGTCCAAGCGTTTTTCCAAACACGCTCTCATTTATCCGTTATCGAATTTATTCCATTTGGCTGTTCCACACTGTATACATTTTACACTGAAATAATTAACTACTACAAATATTACAACAACTACTACTACATCTCTTAGTGCAAGAGATATTACATATATTTTGTTCGGTCGCGAAACTAATACTCCTTTGGTTCTCCTTCCAAATATGTAGTCACTTCTTCCTTGCCATACATTTTCATATAGAAGGAAGATTTAGATTGTATTAATATTGCATTAACATTAACAAGAAAATAGAGTTTGTTGATTTGTTTGAAGTGTTTTCGAATCTTTCACCACTTCCTATCCTCGTAATTGTTATCTTATTGCAAGTAACAACTTACGCCGTAATCAACGAGATTACTACTGGGTGCTTAAAGTTAAGTATACCTCTGTACTCACCCTCCTGATGAAACAATCAGGGTGTATAATTCTGGTCCTTCGAAATAACATTATATCCTGATAAAAGAATCAGGGTGTACATTTGATCTTTCGAACCATAACATCCTGATAAACCAATCAGGATACAACAACAATGGTGACCCTTTGTTGAAAAGAAACCAAATAAAGGGTTTTCCAATAGGAGGTGTTATTTTGAATAGCCCGCTATTTCGGTAGATGTCACTTTTGAAGCTGACATTTTTTGACATTTGACAAGTAGAAACTACGTCGTTAATAATAATGGAACGATACAAGCTTCAGAACGCATTTAAATTATTAAAATTCACTATAAAAATGGTGAAAATTTGGCAGAGACGGTTCGTAAAACTCGAACATTTTTGGGTCGTCGTGAAGCACCTTGTCGGACCGCAATAAAGAAATAAGTGGAAAAATTCGAGCTGTTGGGACAAGTTAGTTATGTGAAGAATAAAACCCGTGCACGTCGCTCAAGAACAGCCGAGAATATTGCTGCTGTAGCCGAAAGTGTTGAAGAAAACCCAGGTTTGTCCATTCCTCGTCGTTCTTTGGAATTAGGCATTCCACAAACGTCATTACACCGTATTTTGCATAAAGATTTGCGTCTTAAGGCTTATAAAGTTCAGTTAACACAAGAACTCAAGCCGGCCGATCATCAACAACGTCGTGTCTTTGCTGATTGGGTCGTTGAAATGCATGAAAATGATCCGGAATTCCATCGATAAATCATCTTGAGTGATGAGGCCCATTTCCACCTCGGTGGCTTCGTCAACAAGCAAAATTGTCGCATCTGGGGCTCGAAAAACCCAAGAGTTATTGTTCAAAAGCCTCTCTATCCTCAACGTGTGACTGTTTGGTGCGGTTTATGGTCCGGCGGAGTCATTGGACCTTACTTTTTCGAAAATGAGGCTGGAGCAACAGTTACGGCGAATGGATTGCGGTATCGAGAGATGATTAATGATTTTTTATGGCCGGAATTGGATGGTATGGATCTGGACAACGTTTACTTTCAACAAGACGGCGCTACGTGCCACACAAGCAACGAAACCATTGATCTTTTGCGGGAAAATTTTCCGGCCGTGTTATCTCTCGAAGAGGTGATCACAATTGGCCACCGAGATCTTGTGATTTAACACCTTGCGAGTTCTTCCTTTGGGGCCACGTGAAAGAGAAGGTCTACGCCAATAGCCCAGCGTCGATTCAAGACCTCAATGATGAAATTCGTGAGGCTATCGAGGACATAGGGCAGCCACTTTGCGATTTGGTTATGGAAAATTTCATTAAAAGGTTATGGTCCTGTAAGCGTGGTCGTGGTGGTCATTTGCCTGATGTTATTTTCGACTATTAACGGCATAGCTTCTTCTTTATAATGAAATAAACATCCGATCATTTATATTGAAAAATGGCATTTTTCTTTGAATATCAAAATAACACCTCTTATTGGAAAACCCTTTATAAGTTTTCTTGAAATGTAACGTTCCCATAGGCATAAGTTATACCAATATTGCCGATTCTTATCAGTCTCAAACATCATGCGTTGTATCTACAGCCCCGCGAATACGATAAAGAAGCCATTCAACGACATGACACTTTTTCTGTTATTTTTACTCCTCATTCACACGTATTAGTCCTTTTCTGACGGAAATATTACACTCCGACCAGGTGTAGTTTCAACGTGTATCGAGTTACCAGAAATCGGAAACTGTTGCTTTTCAGTGCGGAAAACAAACAAAAATCCACCTGCCGCTGTTTGTACAAGGCGTTCAATAATCAACCTTGTTCTGTCGAATAGTCCGATTGGCAAAAAACGACCTTAAAATGGTTTAGATGGACGAAACGGTCGAAAGTTGTAAAAACTGGTTTTGCAGAATTAGAACCAGTATTAGACAACCGGGAATAATCAGTGTAAGATTTAACCCATGACTAATTAGAATTATTCGGATGTTTTCTTGTGGGTTTACGTAGACGTGCACGTTATTAGGAAGGCGTTTTGCACAAATATCCGAGCAAATATCTGTATTTTCCAATTTTTTGCAGGAAATGGCCTTAAGGTTGGTTTATACAGCAATTAAAACAAATTAAAATAAAACGAGACACAAATTGAACCAATCAAATCTCAGTTTTTTGATAATGAATTCTTTGCTTTGTGCCATTTCTCTGAATTTCACTTTTTCGACATTTTTAAAACAAAATAAATAAGAAATAATGATGAAAGTTGGTCTTCTCCTTTTTGGCGCTCTTGTTCCACGGAACAGAGTGCTTATCAATTTGCCCAAATGTCTGTAAATTTTGGATGAAAATGGTCTTAAACGAGTTGGTTCGACTCAATGATCAAGAATCCGTGGTCAAAATTAGTATGTCCGGCCGTTAACACGATAACTCTCGAACGGAATGAGTTTGACAGTTCAAATTTTCAGAGTAGGTTTGGGAGATAAATATTTCGGTTAAGTTCGTTATTGGGCAAAATAGGCCTGTTGGTTTCGGAGTAACGAAAACAATTTTTTTTAAATTACAAATTTCAACTTCAACAAGCTAATACTTTCGGAGATATGATTATTCAAAATTTCAATATTAAATCTTGATTCTATGATTCAAAAGAATGCTGTAACCGTATTTGTTTCTATGAATTTCATAATCTTTGTTTATACATGTCATCTTATCTACCAATAAGACACATGCCTTATTTATTTCTGGTTCTATTCGAAATTCGTTACTCACGTTATAAAACACCTCCTGTTCTAGAAAACAAAGTGTGATTGAATGCAAAATGACCAATGAAATAACCTCAGCTATCGTAGGATTATGAGGATTATAGGATATTATAATTTTTGGGGGATAATATTGGATAATCCATATGAGGATGGAAATATATACTTTGGTAAGTTAATCAAATTGGGATTGAATACCTCCAGCAAAAACGAAACTGGAATATTGACTAAGTTTCAATTGATATAATATAATTTTCAGAGTAGATTTGAGGAACGAATATCTCGGAAAAGTTCGTTATTGAGTAGAATCGATCTGGTGGTTTCGGATTAATAATTTTTGACGCTTTTGTTTTTTTTAAATGACACTTTTTTTAATGTATTTTCTTTTATAATTCAGTTCATCATAAGAATCCATTGATATCATTCCCAACTCCGAGAAACCAATACTTTCGGAGATATGATTTGTCAAAGTTTGAACAAGGGTGCCAAAGCTCCTGTCTTCAGGGCTTTTCCACTTTTTTCAATGCTTACGGCTTCGACTTCTGCTGTCGTCAATGCAAACCAACTTACTTATGTCGAATACTGTAGAACGTGGATTCTGTAGATATATACAAAAAATTATATAAGCTATAAATAATAATATATAATTTGACATAAAAAAATAATAATTACTAGATGGACAAATATGATATTATTAAAAATATATAAAATGAATAAATATAAGATGAATAACTATAAAATATGTATAAAAAATTAATTTAAATATCATTTACAATTTTTCAGATAGTTCTTGTTTTTATTTCTTATTTTATCTTACTTCGTTTATATATACAATTCTTTTGAACTTTGAACATTACATTTCTTCAATCCATCAAAGTTATTCAAAATTTGTAGACAAACATCTTTGCACGCTTCCTGCGTCTTTAATTCATCTTCAAATTTTTCGGACGTTTTTTCCCACAGCACTGGTTTAGATTTACAGCAAAAATCAGTCGATCCACATTTGGTAAACCATCATTTTCTCATGGATACTTAAATAGCAACAATATCCCGAACATATGTATTTATGTTTATATTTCTATATTTGAACAATTTGGGAAATATTGAAAGATATCTGCTCAATATAAGGTTAAAACCATAGAACGGGACAGAAAACATTATGTACAATGCATAAATATTTATTACTTTATGGTTAAAACCGAAACTAAATCGTGTTTGTGTGAACGCTTCGGTTGATCTGTATTCCCAACACACGAATCCAAACCTGATTGAAACCTATTCGTATCGAGGGAGTTTTCGGTGCTGTACGGTTTATATTCGGTACCGAATCTGAACCGAAGCATCGTTTCACACTTGTCGCCAGCGACCGAATGGAAAACGAACCGAACCGAATGGGACCGTATGCATGTGAAACAAGCCTTAATGTTTTGATTTGTATAAATTGAAATTGTTAACAAAATAAGCTGAAATATTATTTGAAGGGCAGTCTGCTTTGGCGAGCGTTCTGATGACATTATTATGATTCTATGATAATATTGACCCCATAGGTCTACCCCAAGGAGCCCCCTCAGAAGTTCCTAGGAGCTCAAGCAAGATAGGAGAATCATGTGGGTTCTATGTAAGCTTTGATACTGTGTCCTTACGCCACCTTGGGCACAGCACTGATCATTTGTGTCCCAACAGTGAATGATGTCCACTACTGTCCGACTAGAACATTCATTTACTAGCCACGGAGTTGAACTCGGTTCAAACGCATCATTACATTCAAATTGGTCAACGTGAACAAGCGCGTCAAAGAACTGTACGTCAGTTACTGTGTGACACGTAGCACCATCCTGTTTGAAGAATAGGTTGTCGATGACACAAATGTCAAACATCTGTCACTTTGACAAACGTTATTCAAAATATATCCCAATCGAAATATATCATGCAGCCAAAATATAAAATAACACAATTCCAGTACAGAGGGGTTAAATAGCCAAATTCCTGAGATTTTTGACGAATATCTTCATCCACATTTTACATAATCAACATTTAAATTCTTAATTACGAGTGATAGGTCAACAACAGATGCTGAAAGTAAAACATGCTTCCAGTATCAGCAATTTATTGTTGGAATTTGTTGCGATAGCGTAGTAATTTAGTTCGTACAAGACGGAGTATTATATTCAAGCTTTGCTATAAAAGGATTAAGATAAGATGTCGGGGATGAAGATAGATAATCTAATCTGTCTATTCACCAAGTAAATATGCTGATTTTTAAGATCTACGATACCTCGCCAGTTAAGTTTGCAGTGCTTTAAATAGCATTAGAAGATGTATAATTTGATAAAAGTTCATTGAATATGGATCTATTACATTGTCCAACTTGGCAGTAGCCTGCTGTAGACGTTCGGTTTGTAGATCCACGCGAAGTAACGTACTGGCTGGAAGATATTTCGCCTTTTATGACCGATACGGTCGACCTTAAAGATGACGCGCAGACAGCTGCGCCATCTACTCTAAATTCAGAATTCGTCTGAGTCTCCGGGATAAAAACTCGTATTCGCTAACCGTCTTAATTCTACCGTCTTCGTTTTATCCCTGCTCAGAACTCACTCCTTTTCGCCGATTATTCCTGCCCTAGGTACCTTCTGTTTACCCCCCCCCGGCACTTCAGCTTGTCCTCGAACTCAAACTGGGTAGTATGCCCAAGCATACGTGGGAATGATCCCACGGTTTTAAGGCAATTCCATGAATATAGTCGTTGTTTACATTGCATCACAAGAGCCCTTCGATTATTATAAAATCCAGATATAGGTATCCCGTTAACCCTGACCTCCTTGGAGACGCCAGAGGGTAGGGGTTCGGTATTAAATACTTCATCTCGAGATAATCATCAGTTTTTCCATATTTCTTAGGCTCGCATGGAGGTGATCGACCTCTTTGTGGATCTGGCAGACGGCAGGAAACTGTTGAAGCTTCTGGAGATCATATCAGGCGAAAAATTGGGAAAACCCAACAATGGCCGAATGCGAGTACACAAAATCGAGAACGTCAACAAAAGTTTAGCCTTCTTGCACACAAAAGTTAGATTAGAGAGTATAGGAGCAGAGGATATAGTGGATGGAAACCCCAGGCTTATCTTGGGATTGGTATGGACCATAATTTTGAGGTTCCAAATTCAGGAAATAGAAATAGACGTGGTGAGTAGATCAGACATTCTATATGTCATAGAGTTTATTCTATATTCGTTGATTTTTTTCTAGGACGAAGACAATGAAAGTTCTGAAAAGAAATCAGCCAAAGACGCCCTCCTTTTATGGGCCCAAAGAAAAACCCACGGATATCCCGGTGTTAATATCAACGACTTTTCTTCTTCTTGGAGAAACGGTCTCGGTTTTAACGCTCTCATACATTACCACAGACCAGACCTATTCGACTACAACTCACTCGTACAAAATAAGAATATAGACAATCTAAATCATGCCTTCGACGTGGCCAACAATGAACTCGGTATACCTAGCCTTTTGGACGCCGAGGATATCGATACGTCGAGGCCGGATGAGAAGAGTATAATGACGTACGTCGCTTCCTATTACCACACTTTCGCAAGGATGAAGAACGAAGAGAAAAGTGGAAGAAGGATTGCTAAGGTGAGTTATAATGGATTACTTACTTTGTCAGATAGAGGTTAGTATTCTTAGCTCACGATAGCCATGTCTACAGCTGTTAGTCCTGTTCAGGTGGCACAGTGCTCTGATTGCGCTTAAGGCTTTCATGGAAAAGGATGTATCAACTGTAAACAGTGAGGTAAAACTAACGAATATCCAATATTTATATAGTTCATGAAAATAATGAAGAGCACTGGGCCCGATATTGAACCCTGTGGCACACCGCAACGAACTTGAATCATACTACAAAGAATAACTTAAATTAGGAAAATTAGGTTTCCATCACCCCGAAAAAGGAATTGTCTACCTTTTTTTCCAGATAATAAACCAAATGGTCGACTCCGACAAGAATAAAGTGCGCTACGAAAAAATGACCACGAACCTGCTCGAATGGATACATGAAAAAATCACGCAACTGGAAGACAGGGACTTCCCAAATTCCCTGGAAGGCATCCAAGTCCTCCTCCTGGCCTTTGGAAAGTACAGGACCCAGGAAAAACCACCCAAATACAAGGAAAGGAGCGAGATCGAAGCCTTATATTTCAACATCAACACGCAGCTGAAGGAGCTGCGACAGCCCAGCTACACCCCTCCCGACGGTAAGTTGGTGCAGGACATCGAGAGGGCCTGGGAGACCCTCGAAACTTCCGAACACAAACGAGAGGTGGCGCTCAGGACAGAGCTCAGGAGACAGGAGAGGTTGGAACAGCTGTGCTTCAAGTTTGAGAGGAAGATCATCCTAAGGGAGGGATATTTGAAGGAAATGATACAGGTGAGTTTTTCCGTGTAATATTTCGATTTGATATATAAGTGTTTTATGTATAGGTGCTGTCTGAGCCTAGATATGGTTCAAATTTAGGACAAGTGGATGCTACAAACAAGAAACATGAAGCGATAATAGCAGACATTATGTCCAGAGAAAGCAGAATACATGACTTGACTCAAATGTGTGACGAACTGATAAGGGAAAATTATAGGGATTCAGAAAAAGTCAAAGAAAAACATCAAAAAATAAACGAACAGTGGGAAACACTTATGGCCCTGCTAGACAAACACAAGAAGAACCTTAACAGAATGGGACAAATCATGTCTCTACTCAGAGAAATAGACACCACCATGGCAGGGATGCAGCAGCTTAAATCGGATTTGAGTACCGTAGATACAGGTGTGCACTTGATAGCTGTCGAGGAGCTCTTACAGAGGCATGCACTTCAAGAGCTACAGCTTACATCATTTGGTGATAGTGTGAAGAAACTGCAAAGGTTAGGAGACCAAGTACAAGTGGATAACGCGAAAGAAAAAGAACTTGTTCAAAATAAATTAGAAAGTCTTCAAGCAGCATACAAAGAATTACAAGTGAGTTAACCTGTCAACTTCCTTGATTAAAATTTAAAACTTGTTTAATGAATATTTTAGGAGGTAAGTGCTCACCGCAAAGCTATTTTAGATGAAGCTAGGAACTTTTACCACTATTTACAAGACCAAGGGGACGCAGAGGCATGGCTGATCGAAAAACAACGAATTTGTCAGGCTGGTATCACTGCCAAAGACTTGAGGGGAGTCCTGGCTCTACAGCAGAAGCACAAGGTGTTGATCGACGAAATCAAAGCCAGGAAAACCAAAATTGATCAATTAGGTGGGATATCTTCGGACTCATATAATATATCCTGAAAGGTTATCTAAGGTATCTTCAATAATAATCAATCTTTTTCTTAGGCTCAACTGGAAAACAGCTATTAGTCCAGAAACATCCCAGATCGCCAGAAATACAACAGCACATGGACAAAATGAAACAGGAATGGGCGGTTCTTCAAGAACTGGTGGATAAGAGGACCAAGCAACTTCAAGATGCAGTTGAGACATACCAGTTTTATGCAGATGCCAACGAGGCTGATTCTTGGTTGAATGAGAAGACGTCTTTGGTTGCTTCTAGTGATTGTGGTAGGTGCAATTTTGTATGTATTTGATTCGATTTGCATCTAATTCTTGTTTTAGGTACTGATGAACCAAGTGCTCAAGCTTTACTCTCGAGACACAAGGATTTGGAAGGTGAAATCAACGCATATAGCGGAGATGTCCAAAGTCTTAATTCGCAAGCTGAAAGATTGATTGCCTCGGGTATATCACATCTGGATTTGACTACTGATAACCAGCCAGAAGAACCTGTTGAAGAGACTGTTTATGAAACAAGGTACTTCAAGCCTAATTCATTCAAGTTCTCGTACTACTTATTCTTTTCTTCTAATAGAATGGTTCCCATGGAAGTTTACGAAGATGAGCCAGTAGAAAGGGTTGAATACAAAACTGTATTAGAGGAAAGGAAGGTACCACAAGTGCGGGCTCTATATGCCTTCAATGATCATGGTCTCACTATGGTGAAGGGTGAGGTTATGTTTCTCTTGAACAAGAGCAACCCTGACTGGTGGTGTGTGAGGAAGGCGGATGGTACTGATGGGTTTGCTCCCGCTAATTACGTTGCTGAAATCGAACCAAGAATTATACAGATACCACTGAAGAAGGCGGAGACAGTGAAGACCATACAAAGAGTGAAGAAAACGAAAATGGTCAATCAAAAGGTACCGGTTAAGGTCTCAAGGTGCGTTTTTCTTATATGTCCACCATTCATAATTCAAACTTGGCTTTAATATTTTATAGACAGAGAAAACAACCTAAAAGCAAAGTTGATGACAATGTAAGTGTTCCCAAAAGACAGAAGAAAATAAACGATACTTACGACGACTTGAAAAAAATGGCCACCAAACGACATGCTCTACTAGAAGATTCTATAAAACTCTTCAAGTTCTATAAAGGTTGCGATGATTTCGACAGGTGGATGAAAGACAAAGAGAAGTTCTTAGGAGAGGAACCAGATGGAAACGTAGAACAAGCAAAGAGGAAATACGAGGTAAGACAAAGTTCCCCAATGTTCCATACTGTACTGATTGTTGAACCTTCCAGAAATTCGTGACCGACCTATCAGCAAGTAGCAACCGCATGGATGAACTTGAAGAATCGGTCAAGGAGTTTGAGAACATGAACCACGCGCACCTCGATAAGGTAAAAGCGAGGTATCGACAAATCCAAGGAGCCTGGAGAAGGCTGAATCAGTTGAAGACGCAGAAAGAGAGGAGTCTCGCAGGCGCCAGCAGCGTGGAACTGTTTCAAAAGTTGTGCGAGGAGGCGAAGGATTGGATGATGGAGAAGATGGAACAACTCAAAATAGACATCCTGGGCCATGACTTGAAAACAGTACAAGCGCTCCAAAGAAAACATGATAACTTGGAGCGTGAATTGAATCCTCTGGAAGAAAAAGTCAGCAAGGTTATTCTTTTGGCGAACTCTGTCAAAACGGCTTATCCTAACGAAAAAGGCAATGTTATGGAGAAGCAGAAAGAGATTGAGGAGCTATGGCAGAAGGTTAAAGACAAGGCGCTGGAGAGGAGAGCACGGTTGGAAGATGCTGTTGGATTACAGATATTCGATAATAGCTGTAAAGATCTCTTGAACTGGGTGGTGGATGTTAAAAATGAGATTAACGCAGAAAATACCGTCAGAGATGTACAAACTGCTGAAAACTTATTGAAACATCATAGAGACCTTGAAAAGGAGATTCTTTCTAAGAATGACGAGTAAGTATCATAAATAATGATACTCAATAACTAATTTGTCACATACTGTTCCTAATGAATTATAGGTTTAAACAACTGGCTAACTTAGGAAGAAAGTTATGCAAATCAAACGACAACAAAGATGACATCCAGGGTAAAGTACAGAGACTAGAAGAAGAACAAGCTGCTTTAATGAGGGGTTGGAAGGAAAAATTACACTGGATTGAACAGTGTTTACAATTGCAGAACTTCAACAAGGAGGCTGATAATATAGATGCTGCGACATCTGCACATTTCAACTTCCTTGAATATCCTGACCATGGGGTTAGTAAGGGTTTTCCAAATTTGTTACAGTCGCGTTAATTTTTATTTTATTATTTTTTATTTGTTACTATTCATTTCGTTTTTAGAACTCTTTGGACGAGGTTGAAGCTTTGCAAAAGCAACATAGAGCTTTTACTAATACTTTGTTTGCTCAAGACGATCGTATTAATGCTTTTAACAAAAGAGCAGACCTTTTAATCGCAGATCAGCATTACGAAAGCGCAGCGTAAGTTTTGCTGTCTTTGTAACTTTTCAATGATTTTTTTTTATGTTTCATCAGTCATTTTGAATTTGTAAGAAAAATTAAATTTTAATTTTCTGTAGAATTGACGAGAAGAGAAACCATGTTTTGGAGCGCAGGGCTAATGTGAAAGAGCTCAGCCAGCAGAAATGGAAAAAGTTAGAAGCTTGTAAAAATTATCAGGAATTTTGTGCTGAGGTTGATGACTTGAGAGCGTGGATGTCTGATAAGTCAAAGACTGCATCTGATGAGAGTTACAGGGACCTAGCCAACTTAGGTATCTATACTATGACCTTTGAAAATCTCTCATTTTATAACCTAAAACCTCATCTGTCAAATTGGAAAGTTTTTAGAGAAACTGCTAAATTTTTCAGAACGTAAGCTTCAGAAGCATGAGGCTTTCGAAAGAGAGCTCAGAGCCAATGAGGGTCAATTGAGAACTGTCAACAATTTGGGACAAGCCCTCATATCTGAGAACAGTATCTGGAAAGATGAAGTAGCCAAAACAATCAGTGATCTAAACAGCGAATGGCAAGATTTAGTGGGGCAATCCTTGCAGAAAGGACGTTGTCTCAGGCAGGCGATCAATCAACACTCCTACAACTCGGCTGTGGACGACGTGAAGACCAAACTGGAAGAGGTAGAAGATCATTTGAACAGCCAAAACTTGGGAAATGACTTGAGATCTTGCAAGGTACGTTTATAAAAATGCTCTTCAACTAGAAATATTCTTTGAATCCGAAATTCTACAGGATCTTTTGCGGCGTCATGAAGATCTAGTCACCGAGTTGGGTCAGTGTGCCAACCGTGTTGACGATTTGGTAAAACAAAGTGGTGAGATGAACGAGGATGGCCATTTCGATTCAACCACGATAGGAAACAACGCTTTAGCCCTCCAGAAACGTTTGTACGATCTGGATGTACCTGCCAAGCAGCGTAAGGCCAAACTGGCAAAGTCCCTGCAATACTATAAGTTTTGGTTTGACCTGGACACACAGCACCAGTGGATCAAAGACCATCTACCGTTGGCTACTTCTGATACCCTAGGACAGAACCTACATCAAGCTCAGAACCTTCATAAGAAGCACAAGAAGTTGGAGGCGGAGATTCAAGGTCATCAGCCCGACATTGATAAGACTTTGGATATAGGAAAAGAACTGATTAAGCAAGAACATCCGGAAAAAGTTCAGGTTAGTAGATTGTCTCGGAGCATTTCTGAGTCGACATTACATTTCTCATTCATGCAGATCGAAAGGTTGAGCAACGATCTTATTGAAGCCTGGACGGATTTGAATCAGAAGGCTGCAGCCAGAGCCCAAAACCTGGAGCAATCTTTGAAGGCCCAACAATTTTACTTCGAAGCAAGTGAAATAGAAGCTTGGTTGAACGAGAAATCAGACGTTTTAGCCAGTACGGATTATGGAAGGGACAGAGATTCAGCCACGAAACTTTTGACCAAACACAAGGTAAACATTGAAACGAAAATACCCAATGAAAAATGAATATGTAATGTGAGAATCCAATAATATCCAATTTTCTGGTAAGACTCATTAGGATCATATATGTTGTTTCTGCAGGTGTTGCAATTAGAACTTGACACTTATAAGAACATCATAGCCGAAATGGGCCGTGGCGTTCAAGAACTCACAAAGGCCAGTCATCCAGAGTCTAAGACCATATCCGAGAGACAGTCCAGTCTAGAACACCTCGTCAGATCTTTACAGCGAAAAGCAGCTTTGCGACAACACCGCCTTATGGAGTCGTTATTCAGACACGAGTATTTCTTGGAGTCGGAAGAACTGGAAGATTGGATCCTGGAGAACTTGCAACAAGCATCCTCTGAGGATTACGGCCAAGACTACGAACATCTGATTGTGAGTATCAAGAAATTTGCTGAGGTTTTGTTCAATACACTTTGACTGACTTCTCCTTCTCAGATATTGAGGAATAAATTCGACGACTTCAAACTACGCATCGAATCTGGTGCTGAGAGATTCAGGCAATGTGAGGCTCTAGCCCAAAAACTCATAGCCAACCAGACCTCCTATATAACTGACATCAACGGGAAACAGGAACAGCTAGTGTAAGTAGTCTGCAGTTGAGTATTGAATGATGTGTTTTAATTAGTGTCATTGGAGTGATTTGCACCTCTTGCATGATTATTTCTCTTCTTCATTTATCTTGGAATTTGTTGAAATCCAAAATTATGACGTTTAATTACATTCGTTGTTGTGACTAACCTACATCCAGTGATAAAATACCTGATATCTTAAGTAGGCCATTTCAACAACATCGGTATCTATGGTAATGGTTTCTATAGTAACTGCTGTCATAGTTATAGTTATATAGCAACTGTAACCATCGCAGCAAATCAATTGATTGAGGATAATCCCAGAAGTAATTTACCTTTGTTACACATTAAAGAATATGAGGTTTCATAATTAATATTTTCTACCCGATGAATTAATTTCGAACTACACCCGCCATCTATATGTCTGGCTTGGTACTTTTGGTACTATCCTATCTAATATGAGAAGTAGAGCTATTACGAAGAAATTGGAATTGAATTGAAATACTTCTATCAATTTTATGTAGGTTTTGTGATGACACTTTCAAGTTATTTAAATATTTACTGTGTGGTAATTTGCATGTGGTGTTGGTTTTTAGCACAGAAACACCCTCTGAAATATATGACGAGGTGATGGAAAGGCATGAATTAGTGAGGTAATATTTTATTTATTTCGTTTTTGTGTTGTGTTGTCTTAACCTAAATTTAATAACAACTGAGAAACGTATTCCTACTCATTCGAATACTCATATATCCTTATTTTAATGGATATTCTTCTGGTGTCATAGCCATTAAAAAAATCACATGGTATACATCGAATATCAATGAATAACTGTAGATCAGAATATATCAAACATAACCTCAAAATTTTAGCAAATCCTGGGAGAATCTGCACGACCAAATCAACAATCGCGAGATACGCCTGCAGGCAGCTGGAGAAATTCACCGTTTCCATAGAGATGTGGCTGATGCCCTTCAGAGAATCCAAGAGAAGAACGCTTCTCTTGGAACAGAGCTTGGCCGTGACCTTAATTCTGCCCTTGCCCTGTTGAGGAAGCACGAAAAGTTTGAGAACGAACTGGTAGCGCTTGAGGCGCAGCTTCAAATCTTGGTGGAGGACGCTTCGAGACTCCAGAAAGTGTACCCAAGTAACAAGGTAAGCAAGGAAGTCCTCATGCTCCATTGTTGAAGAACAAGATAAAGATTCTTAAGCGTTTGTCATTACAAACATTGCTGTGAATATAGATACGACGCACATCGTCTTGGCCTCACCCCCATAAACATTCACAATTACTTCTAGCCAAATATCCAACAGAAGCAAGAACTGGTCGTGGATGCTTGGAACAAGCTGAAGCAAAGGGACGATGATAGACATGACCAACTTCAGGCCAGCGTTGATCTTCAAAGATTCTTCAAGGAAGTCAGGGATTTGACCAACTGGGCTATTGGTTTACGCCTCGCGATATCGACCGAAGAAAATGCTCGTAGCATTGCCAGGGCTCAAGTCCTGAAAAGCGAACACGACGCTCTGAAGAGCGAAATAGAGGCAAGAGAAAGGAACTTCCACGAAGTAGCCGAAAACTTAACAGCCATGGAGCAGACAGGTTTGTTTCTGATGTCATTAACGAAATCAGATATTTCAAAACAGTTTCCTGTTTCAGGACACTACGCCGCTGCAGAGGCAGTGGAAAAGTACAAAAATCTAGTTGAGGAACGTCAGAAGTTGCACAACGCTTGGCAGTTGAAGAAGCTCTATTTAGACCAATTATATGACCTTCATTTGTTCTTCAGGGAAGCTAAACTCATTGAGGATGCCACTAACTCCCAAGAAGCTGCACTTGGTAAGTTGAGATCTACCTCTGTGATATTGGTTAATGATCGCTTGAAATAATTCGAATGATTTGACAGGCATTTTGGACCTTGGGGAGGCTGTAGAAGAGGTGGCTAAACAGTTGAAGAAGCACGAAGAGTTTGAAAAAGTAATCTATCACCAGGACGAGAAACTTGATATTCTTAATCAATCTGGATACAAACTACTCTCCCAAAATCATTTTGATTCTGCCTCGATATCAGCAAAGTTGGGAGAAATCCAAAATAAGAGACGAAGGGTTCACCAGCTCTGCCTGGAGAGGAAAATATTGTTAGACAATGCGCTTCTGTACGCAGAATTCAACAGGGACATAACAGAAATCCAAATGTGGATAACAGAAAAACAGAAGAAACTGGAAACACAAATTAAAGCTGGAGATGTCCACAACCTAGAAGATAAAATAAAGATGCTGCAGAAACACCAAGCCCTGCAAGCAGAAGTAACAGCAAACGAAATAAGGATAGTAGAGATCAAACAGAAGGGAGAGAAGTTGCTAAATTTGAAACATTCCTCCTCCAATGATATAAAAATGAAGCTCAAAGATTTGCAACAATCTTGGAATGACCTATTGAGAGAAGTGCAATTCCGTGGTAAAGGTCTAGAAGAAGCTCAAGACATCTTGGAGTTCAATAACCAATTGGATAAGATAGAAACTTGGATTAGGGATAAGGAAGTAATGGTTCAAGCTGGAGATACTGGCAGGGATTATGAACATTGTCAAGCACTTCAACGTAAACTGGATGACGTTGACAGCGATATGAGAGTTGACGATTCGAAGGTTAAACTAATATATTCTCTTGCTAACAAACTTGAAAGGCAAGGTCACAAAGGAGTGCAAGAAAGGAAGGATAACTTCATAAAGAAATGGCAAGATTTGCAAGGAGCTCTCGTAGCTTATAGAAACAAATTGGCTGGAGCGGCTGAGATCCATCTATTCAACAGAGACGTCATGGATACTGTCGATAGAATTGATGAAAAATGCAAGGCATTACAAACTGAAGAAGTAGGTCGAGACGTAGCTTCCGTCCAAGCTTTACAAAGAAAACAGGAAGCCTTAGAAACTGAAATAAAAGCTGTTGAGAAGAAGCTGGAAGAACATGGCACTAATGCCGTTTTCTTGAGTAACAAATACAACGACTCTGTCAATGAGATCCAGGAAAGAATGGAAAACCTGCACGCACATTGGACCGACCTGGTCGAAGCTAATAGTAGAAGAAAAGGAACTTTACATAAGTGTTACTCGTTGCAGAAATTCTTATCTGAAGTGAAGGACTTGGAAGTTTGGGCTCGTGATATAATGCATCGTATGGAAGCCAGACAAGAACCAGAGAACATAGCCGAAGCTGAAACCCAAATAGAGTTCCACAACGAACTAAAAGCCGAAATAAACGGAAGAAACGAAGTTTTCAACAAACTTATCGACATAGGCGAACAATCGAAAGAGCCAGAAATCAGAGGAGAAACAGAAAATCTTAAAGGAATCCAACAGAAAGTATTCAAAGCTTGGAACCACCACAAACGTGAAATTACATACGACTACGATCTCCAAGATTTCAAGGACCAAATTAACCAAATCAAGAATTGGTTGGCTTCCAAAGAAGCCTTCTTAAACAACGACGATGTCGGTGATACACCAAGTGCCGTAGAAGCTTTGATAAGGAAACATCAAGACTTCACAAAGATGCTAGAACAACAACTGATGAGGGTCGATGATCTAGAAGCTGTATCCAAAAAATTGACTAGCAGGGAAGAAGACCAGGACAACTACGAGGTGTCTAGGAGAATGGACGCCATCTTGGATAGGAAGAATAAACTTATAGAACTAACAGAAGCTAGGAAAATTAAACTAGAAGAATCTAGAGCTCTCCAGAAATTCTTGAAGAATGTGTGCAGCGTAGAGATTTGGTTGAATCAGAAACTCCAAATAGCGGCAGATGAAAGTTTCAGGGAACCACATAACCTACAAAACAAAATCCAGAAACATTCAACGTTTGAAGCTGAGGTTATGGCTAGTGATGAGAGAGTGCAGAATGTAATAGATGAAGGTCAAGAGTTGATAACAGCGAATCACTACGCTAAAGACGAAATTGCTTTTAGGCTAGAGGAAATAGAGGAAGATTGGAAGAGGTTATTGGAACTTACACTGTTTAAGAGGGAAAAACTCAACGAAGCCTATCAAGCGTTGTTGTTCATAAGGTCCATTGAGGAGTTTGAAGTTTGGCTCAGTGAAGTCGAGGCGCAGGTCAAGTCTAACGATGTAGGCAGCGACTTGGCTTCAGTGAACAACATCCTGAAACGCCATCTGGCTTTAGAGAACGACTATCAACAGCACATGGAAAACTGCGAGAGTATCAACGAGATAGCTGAGCAGTTCTCAAAAAGCAACAACTTCATGAAGGCCCAGATCGAGCAGAGGGCGCAACACGCCATCACCCGGTTCCATCAACTGAAGACTCCTCTCCAGGCCAAGAGGGACTTGGCGGAGTCCTGCCTAATGCTGCAAACATTCACCAGCGAAATCGACGAAGAGTTGCAATGGTTGAGCTATAGAGAGCCTCTGGCTGCGTCATTGGACCTGGGTACTAGTCTAACGGCCGTTCAGAGCCTTCAGAAAAAGCATCAGTCGCTGGAGGTCGAGTTAAATTCGAGAGAACACATCGTGAAAGGTCTGATCGATAGGGCGGCCAACATGACCAGGACCGGACACGAATTCTCGGACGTGATCAACGAGAAGGTGGAAGAATTGAGGTCCAAGTTTGGGTCGGTGAGGGATATGGCCAGTATAAGAAGGTTGAGGTTGCAGGATGCCCTTGAAGCGCAAATGGTGAGAGTTTATATTGTTGTAAGCTTCTCCAGGAACAGTATTACTCATTGTTGATTTTTTCATAGTTCTACGAAGAGAGTTCTGAGGCTGAGGCTTGGATCCATGACAGGTTACCAGTTTTGGCGTCCAGTGAGGTTGGTAGAGATGAAATCACTACTCAGATGCTTCAACGAAAATTGGATATAATAGCTGCTGAGGTGAAGGCTCACCAGGAATCAATCGATAAGCTATCGATCACAGCTAGTGATCTTGTAGAAAGAGAGCACTATGATGCAGAAAACATAAAAAAGAGAGAGGTAGGAAGGATTAAAGTGAATTTTTAATCTAACAATTTGAAATTGTCTGCAGAAGAATATTATATATCGGTTCTGAAAATCAATATTATTCTATACCTCTTTCATTTTCCCATGGACTTTACCGTTGGTGACCAAAATTACCTGTCAAAAATTATTCTTTGGATATGATAACACGGCAAATTTTGCTCAGTTACATTTTCTTAACCTTAGAAGATTTGGCACAAGACAAGACTATTACAAGGTCACTTTTAGCAAATCCTTCATTTACCTAAATTTAGATTATTGACAAATATCAATGCAAAAGGTTTACTTTCTTTAAATTTTAAAAAGCTCCTAACCTAACTTTCCTATTTCAGGAACAAATAACGCACGAGTTCCAGAAGCTACGTCAGCTGGTCGCCCAGCGCGAAGTATCACTCTCCGAAGCACTTCAATACTTCGGTTTCCTCCAAGAGTGCACTGAGCTTCAAGAATGGATCAAGGATCAGATGACCAAGTCCGATTCGGAGGAGTACGGGGTCGACGTAGAGCACGTCGAGCTCCTAATCCAGGCGTTCGACACCTTCCACGCGAGCATAATGAATAGTGAGGCCCGCCTCCAGTCCTGCCTCATCAGCGGCAACGCCCTTATAGAGGCCAAGTGCAGCTACAGCTCCAAGATCCAGGAAAAGATGACGGAGGTTCAGTCGCAGTGGGAGGACCTGCTGGAGTTGGTGAACGTCCGGAAGGAAGCCTTGGCAGGGGCTAAACAAGTACATATGTTTGACCGAACGGCCGAAGAGATCATATCGTGGATACACGAGAAAGAGGCTGATTTGTCTTACGATACTTACGGTCAAGATCTTGAAAGCATTCAGGACTTGTTGAGGAAGCACCAGGCTTTCGAGAGTGAACTGAAGGTGATCAAAGACAAGGTCGACTTCATAGAGCACGAAGCCAAAAAATTGATAGAGGAGTTCCCAGATACCAAAGAACATATTGACGACAAAAGGGAAGATACAGTTAAAGCATACGAGTACCTGGTTGTATGTGCAGAGAGAAGGAAGGACAACTTGCAACAATCCGAGCAATCCCAAGTGTACATCGACCAATATCAAGACCTACTGTAAGTACTTGGTTCCACATAACCAATGACAGTTTTGTCACGTTGATTTCTTTTTCAGAGCCTGGATAAATGAATTGTTGGCCAGAGTCACTGCCCCAGAACTTCCTCAGGAGGTGTTGGAGGCGGAGTTACTGGTAGAGAAACACAGCGAACTGAAGGTAGAAATCGACGCCAAAGACAAAGAGATGAGGAAATTCTACGAGACCGGCGAGGAATACATAAAAGAGAACCACTTCATGGCTCAAGATATCGCAGATAAGATCAGCATCTTGAAGCATCGGTTCGCGCTACTCCTGGAGACATGGGAGAAGAGGAAGGTCATCTACGATCAGAATTTGGACGCTCAGCTTTTCAAGAGGGAAGCCACCATCTTGGAAAATTGGCTGATAATAAGGGAAGACACCCTCAAAGACGAGAAACTGGGAGAGAACATAGTGCAGGTGGAGGATCTGATCAGGAAACATTGTGATTTCGAGGAGACCATCAAAGCTCAGGAGGAGAAATTTGCGGCTCTCAAAAGGAAGACTATGGTGGGTGAAATTTAATCTTCCAGCGCGAAGGTGTTATATCCATTTAGCCGGCGCTTGTGGTAATTTTTACGTCCTCAAGTTTTCTCCATGTAAATAGTGTTTTTAGTAGTTTTTTTTTTAGCTGTTTTAGCTTCCCGCCTTTGGCTTTAGCTATATTTGTCTGGTTGCAGCTAGGTGTTCTGCTGCAATTTTTGTCCTCGTTTTTTGTCCGTTTGTTAGTTTCTGTCTTTTATTGCTTTCTGTGCCCATTCCCTCACTTCAAAATGTCTTTTTTTTTGTTTGTGTCTATATTATGTTCTCTAGAGGGATGTGGCTTGTATTTTATCTTGATGTTTCTGGTCTGTATGTCCGTTCTGTTTTTAGTCCAATCGTTAACTCTGTGTTTTGCTTGTACCCACCATGGCGAAACCCCTGCGATAACCTGCAGTTCCACTGTGTGTGTGGTGGCGTAGGGCCTATTTATGAGTAGAAGCAATGGTCTCTGTGTCGCGTCCATCTGTCTTCTGAGTGTAGTCCGTTCTGCGTGGATGCCCCATATTTCAGAGGCATACAGCACAGCCGGTTTCATCACACTCTCCGTAATTTGATTTATAATGTCCTTATCGTGTCCGTACGTCTTGCTAATTTTTCCCAATAGTTTCGTGGCCTTTTTTAGATTTTCTGTCTTATCTCTTTTACGTGTGGTAAGTAAGTAAGTGTTCTGTCTATCGTAAGTCCTAAGTATTTTATGGTGTCTATGTGCTGTAATGTAACGTCGTCTGTTTTTATTGTCGGTTGTCCCACTTTTCGTCTGCTGTACATAAACATTGTCTCTGTTTCGGCCTCTTTGTATTTGTTTCCACTTTCACTTTACCAGCGTTTGCATCCTTCCCATGCGTATCGCCATTTTCTTTCTATCTCCTTTGCGGAGTTTCCTTCGAGGAGCATGAACTGGTCGTCTGCAAACACCTGGAAAGTTGCAAGTGTGTCCGTATATTCTATCTGTCTCGTCTTTGTACCTCGTCTGTTTTCCATCTTTCGTTCGTGTCGTCCATTTTCCTGAAGAATCGCTGCATTACCAGCAACCACAGGGTTGGTCCAAGTCATGATCCATGCGGACATCCTTTCGTCATTCTCCTAGTTTCTTGTCCACTTGTTATTGTCCTGTCCGTTGAAAAGTCATAGCCTGCGGAGCACTTGGGTTTTCCAGAAACGCGCCATGTTGTCTTTCGCCATTGTATATATTTGTTTTTTCCAATGAAAAATTCTTCCGTGTTTCCTCCTCTCCTTCAGATTCGTCTAAAGTATTTTCTTGTTCGGTATCACTTTCATTAGCTTGTTGCTCGGTTTTTTCATCCGAAAACTCGCTGTCACTCGAGGGAAAGTAAGTTTCATCATCTTGCTCAGGCTCATAAAATAAATGTAGAGCAATTCTTCTAGCTCATATTGTGTAAGGGGCCTAAGAGCCAATAAACAACGTCTAAAACAAAAAAAATATATATTTAGCTATAAAAGAAACTATATGCATGTGAAACAAATAGAAAAAATTTGTTTATTTAATATACTTACACTTACACTTGGGCGGTAAGGCGAATTTGTCGTAAATTTTGCGACAACGCGCCTGCTGAAAGGTTCAATTTATTTTTAATTTTGAATCGTTATACCGGGTGGCCCATCACAGACGCGGAGCTCGTTTTGAGGGAGTAGATGAAGATTTTTTGAGAATATTTTTTGTGATGTTTTCAGGGCGTTCGAAAGCAGAATTTAAAATTATTTTCATAAATACAGGGTGTTCGAAAACAAAGATATAGACCGAAGTTACATTTTGAAAAAGTAACACCCTGTATTTGACCTCAAAAATGGAATGGCAAGCTCAAATTATGATGAGTTTCTTCAGATCACTTTATACCTTAGAAGCACCATTTACGAGAAAATGGCGAAAAATTTAAAATATGGAGCTTTTTTAAATAGGAATTAATGAAGAAACCAGTTACGCCAGCGATACAGACAGTATTTTTTCGGGTAGACATATTGGTTACTCCTATACAGAAAAAAAAAAATTTAGGCCGGGATATACAGAGTGATCAAAATTAATTTTCAAACATCAACTACAAACAACTATCAGGTTTAGGTGTAGGAAAACCTTATAAAGATACTTTCGAAATAAATTTTTACGTTCAACGAGATATAGAAATACTGGGTGTGCCATTTCAACTAAGAAAGTTTTTGACCATTATTTGTAGTTGATATTTGAAAATTAATTATGATCACTCTGTATATTGCAGAGTTAATTTTTTTTTCTGTGTAGGAGTAGCCAATATGTCTACTCGAAAAAATACTGGTAGTATCATTCGCGTAACTGGTTTCTTCATTAATTTCTATTTAAAAAAACTCCATATTTTCAATTTTTCGCCATTTTCTCGTAAATGGTGCTTCTAAGGTATAAAGTGATCTGAAGACACTCGCCATTCCATTTTTCAGGTCAAATACAGGGTGTTACATTTTAAAAAATGTAACTTTGGTCTATATCTTCGTTTTTTCGAATATATGAAAATAATTTTAAATTGTGCTTTTGAACACCCTACCCACATCACAAAAAAATATTCCCAAAATATCTTTATTTACTCCCTCAAAATGAGCTCCGCGTCTGTGGTGGGCCACCCGGTATATTTCATCTGTGAATCGTAACTTGTAAAAATGTCTATTGTCTTTATGCTTTCCGTTCCTAATATCTCCTTGACTTTTGCTTTTATTATCTGATAGAAGAATTTTATCTTTGTATCCTTCTCTGTTCTTTTAAGAGAGAGTCATATTCTTTATTCACCTTTTTGTACTCTTTGTTATAGTTTACATTGGGTGTCTTCAGTAATTAGTTGCACCACTATTTGCACTTTACAATACAAGTTTACGTTTTTACAATGCAGTTCAATCAACTCACTGGCTGTGTCATTTCAGATAGAGGAGGCGTTTGCTCAACAACTGAGAGCAGAGGAGCTGGCTAGAAAGGCGGAGAAGGAACGACTGGAACAGGAGAAACTTAATATGCGCAAACGTCAGGAGATGGAAAGGATAGCAGAGTCCCGTAGGATAGATGAAGGACGTCCAAAGCCGATAATCAGCGAGAACGGCGTGCGAACAAATGAAGCACCGACCGCTACCGAAGAAAACAAGGCACCAGGGACTTCCCTGAGGAAGACCAATTCCGTCGCTCATTTGTTCGACAGGGACAGACTGCGCAAAATCAGTGATAGTTCGATCAAGAGGGCAGAGAGTATGAAGACGGCCCCGAACAAGCCAATCAAGAGGACGCCTTCATTTGCTACACGTAGAAGAGGCTCCTTCAGATCGAGACAGGGTGAGATATGATGTGATTACCTATACTGACTTCTAGGTCTCTTAAGGTCCTCTTAAGAACTCGTGCGAATCAATTGAGCTCTGTGTCAGCACTCTAATGGCCATAATGAAATAAGGAAGAATGTTCGCTTGAAAAAGCGTGCATATAGTATTATATTTGGATTACTTTCTTTTTGTAGCCTGATTCTCTAATTTTTGTTTAATGATTTTGTATTAGGAATTTCCTATTCCTTATTTCCTTATTTGTTCAATATGGAAAGATGATAATTATTATTCATTGATGGATTTATGAGAATTACTATCAACCGTCATTTTAATTCCTCATCAGAAATATTCCATTAAACCAATTGATATCATTTTTCTTATTCAGGAAATGATGCGGCTTTGCCACCCGTTGAAGCAGAAAGTTTCTTAGACCGCAAACAGATATTGTCGCCTAATGGCAAACGGGCAACAAATCGCACATGGAAGAATTCTTATACCGTACTATGTGGTCAGTTGATGTGTTTCTTCAAGAACAAAGAAGATTTTGCTGCTAGCAAGGCCTGTTGTCCCCCCATAAACATCCATAACGCTAAATGCACGGTAGCTGAGGATTATCAGAAAAGAAAGAACACGTTCAGGTTGCAGGTGAATGATGGTTCGGAACTGTTATTTTCTACAATCTCTGAAGGGGATATGTTGGACTGGATTAATAAAATTGTATTCAGAGCGAGGTTACCCCCTAGTCAGCAATTGCTCAACTTCGATATTGTCAGGGTATGTCAAAAGAGCATTTCAATGATATAAAGTGTGTGATAAAATAATTTTACCAACAGGACAGCAATGAATATGAGATGAGTTCCCAATCAAGTCGAACGTCCAGTCCAGAAGTGACCGAGTCTATTGTCGAACTGAGAAACCCTAATATTCAGAATGGCAGCTCTTCATCGAATTCCAGCAATCGTCATTCTTTAGGTGAGTTTCATTCGAAGCTTAGAAAAAAATCTGATAAATTGTTTTTCTTCTCAGATGAATTCAACATGTCATCTACAAGGTCGGATTGGAACAATTCAGCTAACAATCGTCCGAACACACTATCGGGCGAGCCCCCTAAAGTGTCCCACAGAATATGGGATCTGCTGTTGAAGAAGAAGCGACATACGTCGCAAATGTGAATGCTACGCATTAGTTTACGATGTACATAATCGTAAAATTGAACCTTTGAGTATTAAGTTGTTATGGTTATGAAATATTGTTTATAGTAGTTTTTTATTGTATATAATTAATGTTATTATAAATAATAGTGAACCAAATTGAAGATTTTTTAAATCTTCATGAGAATTTATATTTGTAATTGAATTATTGACTTATTAAAGATTTGTAAGTATTCTTTTTTTTCGCTTGTGTGAAAGGAAAACTCTTTTTATGGGCGTAAGACTAGTTCTCAGAGCTACGTAGTGTCGTTTGCAATAATCCCCACTGGCCACTCCTCACCACATACCCGTAAACTTGCAAATACCCAACTCTGCAGATTATTGACCACCTAATTAGTAGTATTCACAATAAACCAATACTCACTATTGTTTCACAACACTAGTATTAAAACACAATTTTTATTTTTTACGGCTGAATCCGCGGTATTTAACCGCCTGATTTTATGAGTCAAGGAAACTAGTGACAATCAAATAGCGGGAAAAATTGTTTATTTGCCCCCCGAACGGACCATAGTGTCGGATAAGTAATCACAGAAATTTTACTTTGATGATAGCGATTGATGTTGAGATTTCGAAAATTCATTATATTACGTTCCGAATCTGTAGATTTTGTATAGTATTTACAAAACATTCAATGAATGTACCCGCTTTTATACCATAGATTATAGATATAGATAGATGTTTTATACTCAACATTGGTCGCATTCAGCGGACGAAGCGCAAAGCCACTTTCCGCTACCGCTACCTAGCACAAATCACAGAACACAAATATACACAAATCAAATGCGCTACGCTACATAAATGGAGCCACTGTGTTGAGTTCGTAGCGCATGTGCCAACGAACGTTTCGGTAACGGTTGCGCAACTGTTTCGTCCGCTGAATGCGACCATAAAATTAAAGCATCGGGATTGGGAGTAAGAATAAGAAAATTATTCAATGGCTCAACAGAACCACAGATCTGAGGAGTTATTCAAAAATGTACGTATTCTGTGAATTTACAATTTAACTGTCAAACGGACAAATAATTCAAAAGTTTAAAATAATGTATAAACATTAATCAAACGCAGAATAACAAGCAATTATTAGAACCATTGTAATGGTATAAACTAATAATATGGAAAGAGAACAACTTAAATTAATTGGATCAAAAATAATACAGGGCTATTTTGAAGAGTTGCTTGAAGTTTTGGATAAGAGACCAGGTGGCCTCATAACAAAACAGGCAGTGTATTTGATTGTTTGTTGTTGTAACACTTGTAACACAAATATAAATAGCTGTGATAAGTTGAACGAACTCGAATTAATATCTGCTGTGAAAGGTTTATCGAAGAGTATAACAAAAATTAGTGCTGAAGAATACGATAGTTATCTACAAAGTATATTCTTTATATGCAAGCTATTGATGAAAAAGGTGAGAATTAGTTTAGCTTCTAAAAATCAATTATTTCTGATTTATTCATTTTAACATTTATATTTTGTGTATGTTCACAGGATTATGGATTGCTGCCGGAACTACAGGATGAAATATTGCCAAATTTCATACCAAAAATCTTAACAGAAAAGCAGAAAAATGTGTATAGATCCATATGTGATCTCATACGAATTGAAGTTGTGGATGTTACCATGAAAAATGTTGATGTTGATAAAACAAAGATAATACTTCTGGGAAACCTTCTTAGTAAAATAATCATAACGTCCTCGAACCATAACATATTCCTAGATTACACTTTCAAATATGGTGCTTGTCTACAACGCATGAATATGAACCTAAAAATGCAATATAATTACTTTCTGCATAATATCACAATAATGAAAGATTTATCCCCAGAAAATATTCTAAATGGTGTTTCACAATTGGCCAAATTTGGTATACATTTATATTTAACATATTTGAAAGATGGAATGCTAGAAAATGCACAAGAGTGTATTAATGCTACATTAAACACTGTTCCCAATGAAGGAGAATGGGTAGATCTCAAAGAAATTTTGAATATTTGCAGATATATAATAGATCCAAATAGCGATAAAAGTAATCTTGTAACTAGTAAAGATTGCCTAATGAAGTCATTCAAGCTATACAGGAAATCTGAAAACCTTATTAGTACCTGCAAACTACTTTCTCAGACAATGGTAACTTTCTCCAACTACTGCAAAAACAATGATGAGAAAAAATTATTTGCTGATCTGGAAAAACAAATGATTCTATATGAGATATTGAGTATGATGATAGAAATTTTATCGCCTTCAAACGATTCATGCAAAAAAGAATGCAAATGTCTATCTAGAAGTAATCATGAAGATTCAGATTCAGCATTGTGTATTTTGATACTGTTTTCATTACTTTTAACTAATGATATAGCCATAGACTATACAAGAAAAGTTAAGAATATTTTGAAGACATATTTTGAATTCTTGGTTGACCGTAGGCGACACAAATGTCAGATATTTAAAAAATATTGGTCTGATGCAGCACCTTATCTTCATAACATAGGAGTTTTGCTTCTCCGAAAAGAATGTTACGAGGAAGCTGTATTCTTCGGAAACATGACTTTAAAGTACCATTCTTTGTTAGGTGATGTGACTGATAGCCTTGTCTTACCCAGAACATTCAATTTATTAAACTCCATTTATTTAAAGGAGAAAAAGTACAAGGAGGCCCTGATTTGGTCTGCTGTGGAAATCATCAACACAAACAAAAGTTGTAGAAATAAAATTTTCTATAAATGGATCAAAATTAAAGCGGCAAGCAGAGAAGACTGTGATCTACAAGAATTCACTATTTTATCCATAACAAAACTGATCCCAAACGAATTTACATGTTATATCAGCCAAATTAAAACAAAAGAAGATCAAATCGATTTATTGGTTTCGGAGTTGGAGAGTTATCATGTTAAGTGGAAAAGTAAGAAACCGATGATGTCCGCATTTCGGAATCTTTGTCAAATAGCAGATAAGCCGACATGTATGAAGGTTTTTGTTCGCATATTCACAGATGAAGATACTCCCGTTCATGAAGACATTCTCAAATTACTAAATGATGTTTTTAAAGACTTTGAACATGAACAAAAAATCCTGAATAAGACGATGAAGCTACATTGGTCTTTCTTCCTGTTCTTTCAGTACAAACATCAAACTATTGATTTGATCTCGAAAAATTTAGAAGAGATGGATAAAGTTACAAAGCCAAAAAAAAATGCCGATATTGATATAATGCCAGCAGACGCTTTTGAAAGATGCGACATAGTTTCAGCATATGAAAATTTGAAAGTGGACGGAGAAAAGTTGAAGAGTTTAGTTGAGTCTGTAACAGTGTTAGAAGAAATAGTTTTATCGAATCTGAATCGATCGACGTTTGGTGAAATAGACCCGAGAAAAGTTTACGAGTTGACTAGAAACATTGCAATTGAGTTTATTTTACATTCCGATGGATACAATACCCTGAGATCTCTATTTTTAGCATTTAATGTTGCCCAGTTCCTCGATGACAAAGTTTTACTACTGGAATGCAGCGGTTACTTTCTTAGATATCTAAACTATTCTGATTTGGAGGATGAAATGGAAAAAACAACAATTTCCTTAAAAAATTCTGATCAAAGTTTCAAGTACCTTTTGCAGTATTATATGAATTTATCATATTTCCATTTGTCTGTTAAAAATATTAAAGCTGCTTATGAACATTATATCAGTGCTAAAAAATATTGGGGGTATATGACAGGAGAAGATGAAAAAAATGTATGGTGTATTGAAGTCAGTATGGAATTGCTGCTGTTTAAATTGATGGATGTTGCCAAGTCTATGCACTTTGAGATGAAAATGAAATTCTCATATGGTCCTCTCATAAAGGCCTATAATATGATTGTGAACAAATACACTACAGGTGAATATTGAAGCTGACAGTAATTTAGAATTTTTACCAAAACTTTTTCCAACTTTTGGAATTTTTATTCATTGTTTCTCCATACTTGAACTGACCTTTAGCATTACAACCTTTGATTAGTCTAAGGTTACAACAGTAATATAAATTCTTACTTAAATACACATCTGTTAATGAGTTTTCAAGAGAAAATTTTTTTTATTACATTTTTTTACATTACATATACTTAACAACACTCTCTAAACAGCTATTCAATGATGACATAACAGCAAAACTATCTATATCGTTTCAGGTTCCCACTGGACCACATATTCCATGATAATCCTGCTCGAAATTTTCGAGACACTCATAAAGATGTACCACGATTTGAGGATGCCGAGAGAAGTGAGATGTTTCGGGAAACAGTGTCTCACGTTGGCCCAGCAGCACGTCATTCCGGTTTACAGTTCGAGAATTCTCAGTTACCTGGCCTACGCTGATCTATGGGGAGAGAAACTAGACGACTGTCGGGTTAAACTGGATGGCATAGCTGATATTTTACTGTTGAACAAAGCGGAAAGAAGTATTAGGATTCCGAAGCCCAAGAATCTTTTAACCGTTCCATCTGTTAACGATATAATGGAAGGCATTCAAGAAATAATGTTGGATGCTCCTATTCAGCCGTCTTATAACGTAAAATCTTTATCTTCGAGTCCCGTGCAACAATCTCAGCCATACACGTGCCCATTTTTTATGAATCACAAGTTATGTGAATGTTTTCACTGTACATCCGTACATTGCCAGCAAGTTGTTCTATCGCATTTTCATTTGGAAGCGTTGTGGTATATGCACAAGGGGCAGATAACTTTGGCAGATAGTTTTTTCAAAGGTGTATTTAAATTGCACGAATCTCTATTAGATAAAAGGAAAGACATAAGCGAAATCTTTCACAGGCATGTTTCACGATATTCAGACTATTTCCGTAATCTGTCAAAAATGGAATATGAAACTATAACATCATTGAACGAAATTAAAATATATACATCGATAAATTATATAAAATTTTTGTCCTCTTCTGGGGCACAGGAAGCGGCTAAAAGATTTTGCGAGAATGCACTTAGAAAATTTAAAATGGCTAAAGTTCACCATCCTCAGTTATACGGTGAAATGTTGCTTCAAAAATTAGGACTAGTCTGTAAATTTGAAGTTAGTGAAAGTACAAATTTCACGCATGTTGAATATCTGTCGAATAATGAAGGTGAAGTTAAAGTAAAAACGCCTGAAGCAAGTACACGAAATGATGTTGTTCCAAAAATAAATTCGCCAAGACTGAAAAAATTTCTACCTCCGAAAGTAATTAAGTTCAATTTAACAGATTCTAACAGTACACCTTCGAAAACAGATGATATGGCAGTAGCAAAAACACCTAAAATGAGGGTTTTACCACCAAGTTTAAGGAATATCCACACTCCTAAATTCAAAACTCCTGCAAGAAAAAAAATTTTTACTGATGATTCGAAAAAATCAATTCCTTCAGTTAACTGTCAAAATAACTTGTCTGAGCTCGATACAAAGCGGAAATCTCCTCTGTCTGAAATATCGGTTTTATCAACGATGAATTCTAAACCTGCAACCGATTTAGAAGAGAAAACGAAGTTATTGACTTCCAGACTTAGGAAAAAGCAAGTTTCTGAAAATAATTCAAGTGATAAAAATAAAGCTGCCAAAGAAACAGATGTTCAACCTGTGAGGAGGTCAAGGAGGAATCTAACATAATTATTGTAGATAGAAATATATATTTTTTTTGTAATTTGTGAAAATATGATTGTTTTAGTGATATTAGTGCATATTTGGAGTCAATATAGTTTTCAATATTATGTCTTTCTCTTATTTTTTGTACCAGTGTGTATTTTGCAAATATATATCCCAGGTAATACAGGGACCTCCCAGAGATGTCTCGGCGAACTCTTGCCGGGATATTGTGACGCCTATTGCGATATCGCTGGGAGGTCGCCAAGGGCTTCCTATCACTTCCAAATACCGCCACAGGGGATGAGCCCAGTAACATCTCTGAGATATCACATGGGGAAGTTCTCAAACTGCTCACGTCCTGGAGAATATTTTGAGAGGTTTATTGCGATATCACAGGGAGGTCGCCCAGACCTCCCTATCACCTCCAAATGTCCGCCACAGGGGATGAGTCCTGTAACATCTCTGAGATATCGCATGGGGAAGTTCTCCAACTGCTCACCCTGGGGAATATTTTGAGATGTGTAGTGCTATATCGCAGGGAGGTCGCCCAGACCTCTCTATCACCCCCAAATGTCCTCCACAGGGGATGATCCCAGTAACATCTCAGAGATATCACATGGGGATGTTCTCAAACTGCCCACCCTGGGGAATAATTTGAGAGGATTATTGTGATATCGCAGGGAGCTAGGCCAGACCTCCATATCACCTCCAAATGTCCGCCACAGGGGATGAGTCCAGTAATATCTCGGAGATATCGCATGGGAAAGTTCTAAAACTGCTCACCCTGGGGAATATTTCGAGAGGTTTATTGCGATAAAGCAGGGAGCTCGCCTAGACTTCCCTATCACCTCCAAATGTCCGCCACAGGGGATGAGCTCAGTAACATCTCAGAGATATCACATGGGGAAGCTCTCGTCTCAAATTGCTCACCCTGGGGAATATTTTAAGATGTGTACTGCGATATCGCAGGGAGGTCGCTCAAGCTCAAACCTCTCTATCACCTCCAAAGCTCCAAATGTTACAGGGGAATGGGGATGATCCCAATAACATCTGTGGTAACATCTCAGAGATATCACATGGGGCAGTACTGAGACAAGATGGCTGCGATATGGATCGATATCCGAATCCGAATACATCACTTCGATGCGTAGATCGATATTCCACTCGCGTTATTAGCGATGGGGTTTTTCTTCCGGGTACATAGTAGATAATTGCGCCATCTACTGGTGGAAACGAGAAGTGCAGAGTAGGGATGGAGTAGATCCCTGCAACACGCGACCTGATTTCCTATTCTTGTTGAATTTGCAAGGTTTTTAGGACCTCGCAATGGATTTGATTAATTTTAATTAAAGTCCGTTGCTAACGGATCATGGACGCAGCCAGCCAAAGCTGCTTAATTTCAATAAAAAACTAATATTTCCAAGAATATGAATCCGACTGTAAAAACAAGCATCCAAAACAAACTGTTACACTTTTTGGCAGAGAATGGTCTCATACGATTAGTTTCGACTCAAATACATTCCCTGTTGGGTCGAAAATAAAAGTGCTCTGTTTGTGGTGACGAAAACACCCATTTGAATACATACATTTACTTTTGCTTCTGAAATGAACAGTGCTTTGCTTGTGGCGACGTAATGTATGGCAGTGATATTATTATCAATAATTTATTCCGAGGACGAGAATTATGATGATACAAATCAGTCGATTCGTACGTTTGTACCATGAGGGCCAATGAATTGACATTTTATTAAAAGTGCTCTGTAGGTTTAGCAGTAATTTTTTTAATATCTATAGTAATACACGTAATTTTATGAAAATATGTACTTAATTCCTTCCATACCTATTCACATTTCAGAAAGAACATATTACATATTATTCGATCAAGTATAAATTGAGAACTTGGCTGTAAGAAGTTACATATCATAGATAAGATATACCAATTCTCACACTAGGTATTGAACGAATGTTATTATAGGTATTACTGACGTATCGACTTGTCAAATTTGACTTCGGCGGATTTAGTTAATTGAATTCTCACGTCAAAAATTAAAAACTGTTGACAACTTCGCTGGTCGAGTGTAAAAGCAGTGGAACAGTTCATCTCGATCGTTGGAATATTTCGGCAATATATTCACCAATATAGACCCGATCGAGTTCAAATATAGAACTTTAGTGTAAAATAAGGTTTTGACGGCTCTCGTAGAATTTCCACGATATCTCTAACGGATACTTTCTGAGATACAAAATTTGTTTCAATTTTTTTTTTAATTTTCCAGTCATACCATCCTCGCAAAATTTCAATTTTTGTTTCGAATTGATAGGCACTCTGTTACCTCGACAGCACAATTATTCCTAGACTTCATATAAATACAGTTACAAACCCCTTCTGCTTCTTCCTTTAACATTTTCTGAGCAAAGTAACAATAATTTGTATTGTACCTATTATTTCTGTGGTCTTTAAATCTATGATTTACTGTCAATATTTCATGCTGGCAAGACTATGCGTCTTAGTCTAGAGTCTCCACAAATAATCATAGATAAAATTACTTCCTCATAGTAAAAAAATGAATTAAACATCTATGGTTTAGGGTTTCGCATAGATATAAAGAATGGTCTGGTTCCTATTACTTCTTCGTCTATGGTGACGAAAAACTTAAACTGTGTAAATTATTTTTTACCTTCGATTCCTTTAGGCTTATTTATATACATATATCACACAATTCAACATTAACAAAAATACAGAAAGAAATGCATTCAATGTTCCTATATATAGGTGCGGCGGCATCAATACTGCAGCTAACGAATCCCACAATGTATAGTTATTAATTTAATTTCAAAGTCCTTCACACATTAATTACACTTTAATATACTAAGTCTTAAACTTTATTTTTAGAAACAGCGTAATACTGACTGAAGAAGTACTCAAAATTAACAAACAAATGTAAAAGTGACATCTCCAGGTTTCTGAGATCTGAGAAGAGTCGATGTTCTTCCAAACTGGTGAAAACTAGCTCAGTGCATCCGCTATTTCATACTAAAAAACAAATAAATATTATTTAACCTGATCGCGCACCCCCTACTGGGTCCGATTACGAATCTAAACCATCCAGGGACTCACTCCAAGACACACACAAAATTTCATCGAAATCGGCTTCGTCGTTCAGTGGCATACATACTTCTATATCATTTATAGAATTATATACATACAGGGTGTCCCAAAAATACCACGCGAAAGTGACACTGGAGGATTGGCATTAGGTCTATCAGATAGCATCAATATGACCTCAGTAAAAGTCCGCTGGTTTTCGAGATATCACCACTGTTGCGTCCCATGACTTCACATGTTGGGAAGCGCTCATTTGTATTTCTAAACAAAGCAGCTCGCTTGTAAAACTTAAATGTTTTGGCTTAACTGGTTTATTTTCGCATGGGTGGTCTCACCCTTGAAATTAATATTTTCCACGAAAAGATAATTGCAAGTAAAATATCTTGTAATACTTCAACCCTTGTAGAAGTATTTATGACCTATTTCCTGTGAAATATTGATAAAATGCATACAACAACTAACACATTGCCAGAGCTGTGAGTCCTTTGTCTAGATTCTAACCCATACAAAAATCTAGAATTTTCCGATTAGATCGCCACGGCTTTGGCTATTCTCTAAATCGAGGGCGTAGATTCCGAATCTGTAATTAGTTTTTCCGTATCTCGATTAATTTTTGTAATATGGCGAAAAATCCGACTGATTAGTCCATTTTCCGGAGGTAGAGCCAGAAATTGCGACTTTCTTCGTCATTGCTCCGAAACTAATCGAGATAAGGAAAATCTAATTACAGATTCGTGATCTGCGTACCCCATTTAGTGAATAACCAAAGCCGCGTCGACCTAATCGGAAAATTGTAGATTTTTGTATGTGTTGGATACTAGAGAAAACTTTTTGGCGTTTGACGGATTCGCTCATTACCTAATATTTTCCGAACGGATAGAGATACAGAAAAAATAGATACATAAATCTAAACGTCGTCCACCGACCAATCATCGGGGAAAATTTGGATATCGAGATGTGAAAATCATAGATTTCGGACGGGAAAGAAGAATTTTCCTTCGATTCCGGGTCAAAAATATTTCTAAGTGCCGACCCAAAAAATTTTTTTCATGGTATATCGATACGGAGCTCGTGTCTAATTAAATCGAGGTCGCTGATCACGAATATGTAATTAGTTTTTCCCTAAGTGGCGTACTTTGGGAAAATTTTCACTTAAAGTGAAAAAATTGACGAAAATAGGTCAATTTTGGAACTTTCCACCGCCCAAAAAAATCGGAGTAGGGTGTTGCTGATTTTTTACGTCATATTTGGATCCTTTATCTATCGAATCATCCGAACAATAAATGTCCAGGTCGTACGCTTCGGAAATTATGATTTTTTTTCCCGAGGGTCTATTTTTCGGAAAATTCTTTCCGCGATATTTCCTCGGAAAATTTTTGTAATAAATATCTGATGATAGATTCGGAATCTACGGCCCCGAATCTATAAGAATAAATACCCGTTTCATAGTTTTGCGTCAAAAAATTTTCCTCGAAAAATGAGATTTTTTTAAGGCTAATCTATTAAAAAATTGCCAAAATTCGACCGGTCTCTGATTTCGATGCAAATTACGTCATTTACTAATTCGGGACCGTAGATTACGAATATATGATCGGATTTTTCATTAGAGAATTTTCCTCGGAAATACCGCCAAATGAATTTTCCGAAAAACAGACCCTTGGGAAAAAAATCATAATTTCCGAATAGTACGGCCTGGACATTTTCTGTTTGGATTATTCAGTAGATAAAGGATCCATATATGAGGGCAAGAATCAACAACACATTACTCCTATTTTTTTGGGCGGTGTGAACTTCCAAAATTGACCTATTTTCGTCCATTTTTTCACTCTAAGTGAAAATTTTCCCAAAGTACGCCACTTAGAGAAAAACTAATTGCATATTCGTGATCAGCGACCTCGATTTAACTAAACACGAGCTCCGTATCGATATACCATGAAAAAATTTTTTGGGTCGGCACTTAGAAATATTTTTGACCCGGAATCGAAGGAAAATTCTTCTTTCCCGTCCGAAATCTATGATTTTCACAACTCGATATCCAAATTTTCCCCGATGATTGGTCGGTGGACGACGTTTAGATTTATGTATCTATTTCCTCTGTATCTCTATCCGTTCGGAAAATATTAGGAAATGAGTAAATCCGTTAAAACCAAAAAGTTTTCTCTAGTACCTAACCCAGGGGTCACCAATTAGTTTCATTGGAGGTCCGTTCACAAAATCTGTATATCTGTCGCGGGTCGTTGATAGCATTATGATGGCATAAGAATTTGACTAGCAGTTAATCTGAATCCAATATCTATAATTAGTAAATAAAACGAAAAGTTATCTGAATTTTTTTAATCAAGAATACATGTTTTCTGGAAAAATGGTCCGCAAAAAAAAGGTTCGCGATCCGCATCCGGACCGCGGTCCGCCATTTGGTGACCCCTGGTCTAGACTATTCGAAGACCCCTAGTCTGTGAAAGTCGGACCGGTTTCCATGTTACAAAACAATGAATGTGGGAGCGAGATAGCCGATAAGGGTTTTGGTTTTTTTTAATAAGTAGCAATTCTGGTTCTGATTAAAAAAAATTGGTAGTGTTGTATCATTTTGAAAAGGGCATGAAATGGACCAGTTTTTGCGATTATTTGTCAATTCAGTCTGATATAATTTTTTTTCACAGCAGTCAGTCAAACTTAAGTTAACGTTTTAACTTCGGCATAAAATACAACAAGTTAGACATTTTTTGAAGGATTTTGTTCTAGTTGTTGGTGAAGTTATTACTTCATTGTTTAAAGCAACTATTCAGGATAGCCTAGGTAAAAAAAAACATGAGTTTGAATTAATTTCTAGCAATGCTAGGCGATAAAAGACCGAAAACTGGAGATTTTTAAAAAATACACAAAAGTGGTGATATCTCGAAAACCAGCGGACTTTTACTGAGGTCATGTTGATGCTATCTGATAGACCTAATGCCAATCTATCTCCAGTGTCACTTTCGCGTGGTATTTTTGGGATACCCTGTATATATTAATATATTATATTATGTAATATTATATTGCAAGGGCGTAGGCAGGAATTAATTTCGGGGGGGGTTTTGAAATAGGAATTCATTTCGGGGGGGGTTTTGAGGGTGTAAGGGTCACTTTCTGCAGCAAAAAAATTTTTTTTTAAGAGAAAGATAACATTTCGGGGGGGGGGGGTTGAACCCCCAAACCCCCCCCCCCCTGGCTACGCCCTTGTTATATTGTACCTACTTTATTTCATTATATTTATTTATATTTACGTATTTTGTTTTTGTATTGTATGTTCATGTTTAGGTATATTTTCAGTTATGGTATTTTATTATTCCTTTCCTACTACTAAACTGATATTGGTAACTTGGTGACCCAAAATTTTGTTTTCCCCCATCTGGAAAAATGTGTAGCTGATGATACTTCAAAGGGTCTACTCGGAATACCCGGAGATTCAGAATAGTCATATCAAGTAATTTATTTTACGTTATTTGAATTTTTCTTACGCTTCATCACAGCTCTGTCACCGACTAATTTCATTGTGTCCACTTTGAGCTTGGCGCCGTTATAACGAACCCCTATCGACTTTCGATGTCGGAAGCGTTCGCCAGTAGAAAATCCGCAGCCGTATTAGTGGGGGAGAGAATTTCCCGAAGGTTGGTGTATCCAGCATCCCGTCTTGCCACATTTTCCAGTGATGGGCGTGACGAGTTCAGCTTAGTTAATTCGTGGCATGTTCTGCCCCTGGATTTTCAGGATGAACATGTGAAAAGTAAGTATGTACTTGGATTTTATCTAGCGCTGAAAGTATTCTCCTAATAATATACCATATATTCTTCGATAAATATCTATCTGTGTTAAGGGGGGTGGGCATCTCCATTTCTGCTTGGGAATAAAATATACACATTTCCAGAGCTGTTCAAAATAGTTTCCAGAATATGCTTATTATTTTCTTTTTGTTTGTTTAAAATACAAAATAGTTTTTTCTTGTTAATAATATTGAATGCAAAATTTGAAAATCGTATACGTATTTCTAGAATATTTCATTAAAATAAAATACTTTATAGTTTTTTACTTTCTTTATTTTATTAGTAAGCTAGATATTTTTTTTTGCGCGTATGTTCTGGGGAACATCGCGTTATCATTTTGCCCAAATGTCTGTAACTTTCTAATTTTTTTACGAAAATGGTCTCAAACGATTTGGTTCGACTCCCCAATGAAGAATTCGGAGAATTCTGTCCGGCCGTTGCCACGATAACTTGAGAACGGAAAGAGCTAGCGACTTGAAATTTTCAGGGTAGGTGGCGCATCTCGATACGACGGACAAGTTCGTTAATGGGCATAATCAGCCTAATGGTTTCCGAGTAATAATTTTGTTTTCAACCAATATAGATCCGATAGAATTGGAACTTGGTGAATAGTTGAAGAATATAAACCTAAGCACGTTTGTGAAATTTTGTGAGAATCGTATAGCTAGAAAATTATTAAGAAATTATTAAAAAATATTTTTGTTGTCACGATAATCTGAGAACGGAAAGAGATAGCGGCTTGAAGATTTCAGGTTAGGCTGTGCATCTGAATGCGACATTTGAGTTTGTTTATGAGCATAATCGGCCAAACGCTTTTAGAGTTATAGCCATCTGAAATTTGGTTCTTTTTTGTTCCTCATTAACTCGAAAAATACTTAACTGATTGAATTGAAACATGGTTAATAGTAGTAGAATGCCAACGCGAAAATTCTTGCAAAATTTCGTGAGGATAGTATTTGTAGCAAGTTTTTAAAAAATCATTGACAATTAAAAAAAAAATTCTATATATCAGTAACTATTCGTCTGAAATTGCTGAAATTTTGCAAGAGCCTTGAGAACCTAACTCTACTGCCAAGTTTCAAGATTCGAGCAGCCTTATGTGAGTTCAGTAGATGGGTGACCGTTGCCTCGATAACTTTCGAACGAAAGGAGATAGGGACTTGAAATTTTCAGGGTAGGTTGCGTATCCGAATGGGAGAGTTGAGTTCGTTTTTGGGTATAATCGGTCTGACGGTTTCCGAGTTCTACCGACCTGGAATATTATTTCCTTGATAACTCAAAAAATAAATATTCGATCGAATTGAAGCTTGGTAACTAGTAGTAGAAAATCAACATAAAGACGTGTTTAAAATTTTGTAAGAACCGTACCCCTAGATAATTTCAAGAAAAATCACGAAAAAAAAAATTGGTTCAAGCACTGACGTGAAGTCAGAAGATTTTGCGCGTATGTTCTATTTGTCCATTCTTCTGTATTGGACACCCTTAATCGAATTTACCATATACAGGAGAATGGACAACATAATTTACCATGGTAAATTCGATTAAGGGTGTCCAATACAGAAGAATGGACAAATAGAACATACGCGCAAAATCTTCTGACTTCACGTCAGTGCTTGAACCAATTTTTTTTATTTCTTCTCATTTTCGTGAAAGAGTACTTTAATTTAATGCCAAAATAATTTAATGACTATGCTAAAAAATGCGCCGTATTAAAATAAAACGCATTATTTGTAATCAATGATTAAAATATACCCTTTTCCAGAGATTTGCAAAATAGTTTTCAAAATGTATTTGAATACAATATGTAAATCACTTTCAGTTTTTTTATTTCAAATACGATATATATATATATAACTTCACATGCGTATAAAGGTCATGATTCTACAATTTGATACTAAATTTCAGATAGATCGAGTGATCAGTTTCGGAAATATTCATAAAAAATGTGTTTTACTAAAATCAGCCATAACTCCGAAACCGCTTGATGGATTTCGCTCATTAACGAACTTCACCGAGATATTTACGCTCCAAACCCACCTTGCAAATTTCAATCCTCTAACTCCTTTCGTTCGAGAGTTATCGTGCCTACGGCCGGCCGGACAGAATTGATTTCGACCTCGGATTCTTGATCAGTGAGTGGAACCAAATCGTTTGAGACCATTTTCAGCCAAAAATTCGAAAATTATAGACATTTGGGCATATTGATAAGCACTCTGTTCCGAGGAACTAGAGCGCCAAAAAGTCAATTTGGCCCACCCTGAATATATAATAAAACTAGAGATAAAATCCTAACTACATATCGAGCGAGTGGAATAGTCATTGGAAAATAATAAATCTTTTTGCAGAAAGTGTGCAATGAAACTAATTTTCCAAGTATGGTGGTTTTTATTTGCACCACTATTTTTAACAATATGTCTTGGAAATCCAGATGCCAAGCGTCTATATGACGATTTACTCTCTAACTACAACCGACTCATCAGGCCTGTGGGAAACAATTCAGATCGTTTAACTGTCAAAATGGGGCTCAAGCTGGCACAACTGATTGATGTGGTGAGTTACAGTATGCTTGTTAATTAATTGATATGTCAGGCTTGATTAAAATATATTGCATTCATATATAGCAAATAATTAAAGGATCTTATTAATTACCCATTATAAACAATACTATTCATTGCCAAAAACTACAGGGTGGCGCAGCACTGATACATCCGTATATCCTTTTACCTGGGACGAATTTGTAAAAATAGTAAATGAAACATTCTTTCATTTGATGAGAGGAAGATACAGTTAAAATTAATGTAGAACTTAAAGACTCACCCTGTATATTTAGGGATGACTTTGGGGTGCTTGGGGGTGTCTTCTTTACCATTCGGATTTTGGCATGTATTCGATAAAAACATATGTCGTCTGGAAAAATTTTCCCGAAATAAGAAAATTTTGAAGAAATTTTATTACGATGGATACTGATGATTGATACAACATCAAGGTTTATCGAGAAGCATAAAATTGTATATTTAATGCATTCCATTGTTTCGATTCTCAATATTTCAATTATATTTTGATTTTGCAGAACTTGAAGAACCAGATAATGACTACCAATGTCTGGGTTGAACAGGTAAGCAATTTTTTTTTAACTCAAGCAAGAATTTTTGATATGAACTTATGGAATGAATAGATTGGAATACTTCGTAAATGCTCCCAGTGGGTATATACGATATACGAATTGAGGAAACAATATTTCAGATGGGTATTACTCCGAAACCGGTGTACTCACCCTCTCACCGTAGTGAAGTTCTTTTCGATACTTAATTTCTTAATCATTTCGTCACTAGGAAGATTGGCTGATGAAATGCAGCTGGTACGAGAGGACCAGGCTTTCTGGATTTTAATACCCTCATTACCTGTTCCTTTCATAGATATTCTGAGAATGGCTTCATGGGTCATTTTGTCACCACTAGATGAAGGGGTGTGAGATTTATGATAATCTCAAGTGCCCTGGTAGAACAGGTCCCCATAGCTCCAGTGATACTATTTTTGTTTGGGTCTTCCCGTAACTTGTTTAGTAATCCCTTTCTGATTCCATGAAGACGCCTTTTGTAGAGAATAACCTGAATAACAATATGTAATGTTTACAGGAGTGGAATGATTACAAGTTGAAATGGAACCCTGAAGATTATGGTGGTGTAGAGACTCTGCATGTACCGTCTGAACATATATGGCTACCAGATATAGTACTCTATAACAAGTAAGTGCTGATTCGTTCTGAGATTTGGCTATAGATGAACAATTCATGTTTGTAGTGCTGATGGTAACTATGAAGTGACAATAATGACAAAAGCAATTCTTCATCACACAGGAAAAGTTATTTGGAATCCACCAGCAATATATAAATCCTTTTGTGAAATTGATGTTGAATATTTTCCATTTGATGAACAGACTTGCTTCATGAAATTCGGTTCTTGGACATACGATGGATATATGGTAAGATACTCACAATAAGAGAGTTATTCGTTGAGTGCAGATTGCAGCTATTTTCTCCCATTAGGTATTGAATTCAATCGGGCTCAAAATCGATCACTTCATAATATCGAATATTATTGTCATTCCTGCCTTTTTCGGTTTATTGAACAATTCATGGCCTTTGCTAAGGAGGTAAATGTCATGAATATAATTTGATTTTTAGATTTGGAGCACTAGGACATTTCACTACGATGTTAGATGGGAAAAAATACTCGGACAGGGAATCACCCACCCTAGTTCTAAAAAAATGCCATTAAAGGGTATACAAACGGTTCAAAAACCAATATAGGAGCTGGTGCTGGAGTATATGGTGAAGGCACCAAATGCTCACTATCCCTAGGCTCCTATCCGAGCATCTTTCAGGCAGAAATAGTTAAATATAAAGATGCGTAGAAATGAACATAGAAAGAAACTATCAGAGGTGTGATATAGCGATCCATTCTGACAGTCAAGCTGCTAATTAATCTCTGAGCTCCCATGTTATCGAGTCCAAGCTAATATGAGAGTGCTGAAGACAACTCAATGAAGTAGGCAAGGACAAATGGGTCTCCTTGGTCTGGGTTCCTTGTCACTCGGGAATTAAAGGAAATTAGGAGGCCAACACACAATACACTGGCCAAGAAAGGAGCACAAACCCCTTTCATTGACCCGAAACTCTAATGTGGGGTAGGTAGATACACCTACAGAAGTGAATTTTGGATGAAAGAAGAAACTGAAAGAGATAAACTCTGGAGATCTCTCTCAGGGATGTATCACTCCAAAAAGTTCGTCCAGAACTTTGACACTATCAGTTCCAAGACGTATACGGAGGAAACTGACGAGTGCAGATTCTGTGGGGAGAAGGATGAAACTCCTGATCACCTGATTACGGAATGCCTCGCCATCTCAAACCAAAGCAAGGAATGCTTTGGGCAAGAAATCTGCAGGAGCGAAGACGTAGCTTCCTCGAAGCCATCCCAGATACTGGAGTTCATCAGAACTCTGGAACTGGAAGGTGAGCTGTAAATGGTGATGACATCGACTGCTCTGACAGGGGAGCACAGTAGACCTTAAGGTCGCAGTGCAACGTAACCCCCTACAACAAAATATAATATACAACGCAAAAACAATCAAATTTTGAAGATTTTAGGATAGAAGACCCTAAAAACTGAGATTATTCCTCCTGGTCTATTGATTAGATAATGTTAATGCATAAAGAATCTGATTGGTCGCTTTGCAGAAAGGCTTCCACAATGTCAAACACCCTAGCTCTTATCAAATCTAAACCATTTAAAATTTTAACACCAAACTTGTATGTTTTTTGCAGGTCGATCTGCGACACCTTCAGCAAGTACAAGACTCCAATAAAATAGACGTAGGCATAGACCTTCAAGACTACTACATATCAGTTGAATGGGACATAATGCGCGTACCAGCAGTACGCAATGAAAAATTCTACAGCTGCTGCGAAGAACCATACCCAGACATCATCTTCAACATAACACTAAGAAGAAAAACTTTATTTTACACCGTAAACCTGATTATACCGTGCGTGGGGATATCATTTCTATCCATTCTCGTGTTTTATCTGCCTTCAGATTCGGGAGAGAAGGTATCGCTCTGTATATCTATTTTACTATCTCTAACCGTTTTCTTCCTTTTATTGGTGGAAATTATTCCTCCCACTTCCATCACAGTGCCTCTTCTAGGAAAATATCTGCTTTTTACCATGTTACTGTGCACATTGTCTGTTGTTGTAACGATTGTGGTTTTAAACGTGAACTTCAGATCTCCAGTCACACATAGATTAGCACCTTGGGTTAGAACCTGCTTCATCGAGATCTTACCGAAGTATTTGTTCATACGGAGGCCGGACAAAGAAGACGATGACGCCAAAAGTCAAGACAGTAATATTCTAACGGATATCATTCAAATACCAATGATGGACAGATGTAAATCGTACGATAAGGCCCTGGATAGCTATGATTTAGGTGAGCATAAATTAGAATTTCAGATTGGAAAACATACAGATAAAGCCCATCGGATTTCAAGTAACTTTTCGAGATATAATCATTTTTGGCGCTCTTGTTCCTCGGAACAGAGTGCTTAAAAATTTGCCCAAATGTCTGTTATTTTCGAAGATTTGGCTGAAAATGGTCTTCGACGATTTGGTTCGACTCACTGATCAAGAATACGTGATCGAAATCGATTCTGTCCGGCCGTCCGGTCCGGCTAGCCTACCGGCCGATCGTTAACACGATCTGTCGAACGGAATGAGCTAGACAGTTGAAATTTTCAAAATAGGTTTGGGACATAAATATCTCGGCTAAGTTCGTTATTGGGCAAAATCGGTCGAATAGTTTCGGATTAAAAAAAATATATTTTTTTTTTGCATTAAATTTAAATACATTTAATGTAATTTTGCATTTTTAATTGTATTTATCCAAAATTCTAGGTATGCCCCCTTCCAGATACGATATGGAAGTAGCCACACGTATGGCTACCTGTTTCCGAGAAGTTCCTTACCCCTCCGTGCCCCTTAGTGGTGGAGATGAAGACTTGTACAGTCCGGCGAGTTGTAGAACCAATATATTTGGGGCAAACGATGAAAGTCCCTGTTTTGATAAGATAGACCTACACGATATGGATAAGTCCATCAACGATTCCAGATTTATCGCCCAACACGTGAGAAATAAAGATGCGTTTGAGAATGTGAGTATTTTTGTGAATATTTGGGAAATACTGGGTGGCGAGGTAGAAATAGTCGAAAGGAATCATCTCGCCAAAAACCGCTGGTATAAAAGTTGTAAGGTAACGAAGTTATCATCTTTGAAACCTTGGGGTACCACGCCAGTGAACTAGAGGCGTTATCATATTCAGTGTAGGCTTCCATTATTAAATCGAATCTGATGTATACTGCTCCACAAAAGTTGAGAAAGTTCAGATATTTTGAGTTTCAAAACTTTTCCATTTTTGTTCACCAATTTTTAAAATATGAAGAATCTAAATGTTTACTCACTTATCCAACACATTCTTTTGCCCATCTTTATAAGTTTCATAGTTCAAGGTGAAAATTTAATTTTTATATTTGTGGTGCAAAATCAGTTCATTCAAAATATTGAAAAATTGGTTCAAGCACTGACGTGAAGTCACAAGCTTTTGCGCGTATGTTCAAGTGTCCATTCTTCTGTATTGAACACCCTTAATCGAATTTACCATGGTAAATTATGATGTCCATTCTCCTGTATTGGACACTCTTAATTCGAATTTACCATGGTAAATTCGAATATTAATAATAATATATTATATATATTATAATATAATAAATTTAAAATATCAAAATTGTTAGTTCTTTTTGATATAGGTGGCAACACAGCAGTGCTGAAAGTATTCTAGATCGATGGAGCAGTGGTTCCTAGCCAAGGAACCAAATTTTCAATAAAATCATACGCCCGGTTCTCCGTAAAAGTCCAGGATACCATCGACCATCGCCCACCCTGTATATGCGATAAAAGTTAGATAATTAATCTCGTCTTTCTGTGTCAAATCGTCCTTTTGTTTGGTTTAATTATCGCTTGTGGAAGTATTGTTGCATGAAATCGAAAAGTAACTAATATTTGCAATCTCATATCGATTGATTTGTTTCTTCTAGTACGTGATTCAATTTCGGTTTCGCCTTTATGTAATAGTTCCATAACTGTAATTTTGTTGAATCGTGAGCAGTTTTTGAATGACGATATAATTTAGGAAATCCTAAATCCTATCTCTGATTGTCCTGTATCTATGTAGATAATTATTTGTTTCATAATATTTTTCGGATGAAGATGAAATTATGTTGGATATCGGAGAGCGTTTTCAAAATCTGTGTTATAAGTTGCTGAAAATCCTTGGATCAACTGGATCATCAATTTTGAACTTAACTGCCCATTTTGAACTTAACTGCCAATCTCCTGCAGCAAGTCCGGGATTCACTCTTCCTACTGTATTTCAGACGTTATTATCATAATTTTTGCTGAAAATGATCCCTAAGTCAATATCCTCCACCTCTGGCATTGGAGTATTATATTCGACATATGTGAATAACAACACAAGCATTAATTATTCTTCATACTACAGCAGGTTTGTAATGTATAATGATCCATGCTTGAGGAGACACCTAAATCTTATCTTAAGAATTGCATCTCTCAATTAAACCTCTAGTTTTCTTATGAGCCATATTGTAATTATATTCAGGAGTACTCCTGATAAGTTCAGCATCCAGTGATGTAAAACCCAAGGTCTAAGAGGATATCCGGAATCACCTAATTGAATTAATTAAAAATATAAAGAATTTCAATCCAATGAATATCGTTTTACCCAAAATATAGTAATTTCTCGGTCCTCGGTTATATAATGTTTGTGAGTACATTTGAAATATTGGAATTAGCCCAAATGAATGCATCATGTGTGCTTCCTGGGTATCGTGCATTCACATTTGTTATCTTCAACCTATACTATCACATACCTATCTGAAAATAATAATAATGAAAGTCAAAATATGGAGTATTGAGTTTATCAAGTATTTACTAAAGAGTTGAAAATGGATCGAATGATATCCTTTACTGAAAAATAGCAACATGGGTACAATCTATACAGCCAACAACTCCCGGAGAATAGAATTTTTCATAGAATCTGAAAGATTACCATTAGTTATTCAGACAAACAATCATGGTTATTACAAAAATATTTGAAATTTAAATGAATACATATCCAAGTTACGCTATATTGAGTTCTTCAATAGTTCTTGGAAAATGAACCCATCTATTGAAAACTTCTTCACTTCTTCTGATCTGTATATACAGAGGGATGCAACACCGACATGAATAAATTCGTCGCAAAGAAACGTAATGCAAAACCTGTAAAACTAATCTTCAGAATATAGTCTAGTCAACAAGTGCTTTTTAGGTTAAAATTTTTGCGTATTCTCCGAAAATTATGATTAAGGTCTCATTCAATTCGGAATGGCATGTAGATAGTTTTTGAGAAAATGCTAATGTCGCTCGCAAAAATTGCAATAGTGAAAAATAAGAAGGAGGTTTAGGTTTTCGCCAATATCTCAAAAACTATTTGAGATAATTCAAATTTGAAAAAAACTAGAGGAGGAAATTTCCTAACTGCCGGAACTATAGGACCAATATTCATAATTTTCCTAGAAGGTTGAAAATACGCCCGAAAGTGGGTACTCTGGCTTGCGCAAGCCTAGCGCCATTCGTACCTTTGATGAATAAATATTATTTAAACTTATTAAATATGAAAATAAAATATTGAAAAGACTAGGCGCCTGCAGAATAAATGAATGAATAATAATCCGTAGATCAAAAATATTTATCGCGATTTTTCAATTAGTTATCCATTAGTTAATTAACAATTTTTTGTAGCACGAACATTAACATTGCAAGTACGATAATTGATAAACTATTAATCTGAGAATTTTTTCCTTTCGTGGAGTTATTTTTCAAAGGTCTTGGAATAGATTCCTATTGGAAAATTTTAAAAATTGTTAATTTTCGTTTCGTTATGAACAATTTACTCAAGTGAAAAATTATAAAGCTTCAATTTATAATATTACTATTGATCCGTTTTATTATGATCAGAAACTAATTTAAAATAATTTTAAATAATTATTATCTCCTATTGTTTGAAAAAATGTTGTAAACCAATGCGTTGTTCATGAGATAATTTCAATTTTTTTTTAAAACATAATTGAAGCTTTATAACTTTTCACTTAAGCAAATTGTTAATAACAAAACGAAAATCAACAATTTTTCAAATTTTTCAACAGGACTCTATTTCAAGACCTTTGAAAAATAGCTCCACGAAAGGAAAAAATTCTCAGATTAATAGTTTAAAAATTATCGTACTTGCAATGTTAATGTTCGTGCTACAAAAATTTTTTAATTAACTAATGGATAACTAATTTAAAAGTCACGATAAACATTTTTGGACTACGTCTGAATTTTTTAATTTTTTTATTTTCATACTTGATAAGTTTAAATAATATTTATTCATGAAAGGTCCGAAGGGGTCGAGGCTTACGCAAGCCGGAGTACCCGTTTTCGGGAGTATTTTCAACCGTCTGGGAAAATTATAAATATAGGTCCTAGTTCCAGGAGTTAGGACTGTTTTTTATGAAATTTCCTCTTCTTCTTGAATCATTTTTCAAATTTGAATTATCTATGACAGTTTTTAAGATATTGGTGAAAAACCAATATAGAACATATGTTCTATTTATTTTCAAGCCTGCGCATGCGAATTTCTTAAAAATTTCACACAAATATGTACGAAGAAAGCATACCGCTGTATTAACAAAGCATTCAAACTCCGTTAAGTCCTAACTGAGGTCCTCAGTTAAGGATACAGTTGAATCGCAACCTCAGTTAACGTGAAACAGGCCTGTTTCACCACCGTTAAATACGTTAACTGAGGTTGCGATTCAAATTTATCCTTAACTGAGGACCTCAGTTAGGACTTAACGGAGGTTGAATGCTATGTGAATTCGGCGGATAGTGTAATAAGGGTTTATCTACTCCTATTAAATTATATATTCATTAATTAAATGCTTTCATTCAATTAATAGTTTCTGTAAACAAACAACGTGAGTTATAATAACTCACCACTATAACTCACTACTATTCTTGGAAGTGGATGGTATTGATCTGGACAACGTTTACTTTCAACAAGAAGGCGCTACGTCGGCGCTACGTGTCACACAAGCAACGAAACCATTGATCTTTTGCGGGAAAAGTTTCCGGACCGTGTTATCTCTCGAAGAGGTGATCACAATTGGCCACCGAGATCTTGTGATTTAACACCTTGCGACTTCTTCCTTTGGGGCCACGTGAAAGATAAGGTCTACGCCAATAGCCCAGCGTCGATTCAAGACCTCAAAGATGGAATTCGTGAGGCTATCGAGTACATAGGGCAGCCTCTTTGCGATTTGGTTATGGAAAATTTCATTAAAAGGATATGGTCCTGTAAGCGTGGTCGTGGTGGTCATTTGCATGATGTTATTTTCCACTATTAACGGCATAGCTTCTTCTGTATAATGAAATCCGATCATTTATATTGAAAAATGGCATTTTTCTTTGAATATCAAAATAACACCTCTTATTGGAAAACCCTTTACTATTAATGGTCGAGAATAAAGCCCCTGGAGGCCAGCAGCGTGGTAGAAAGGCTAATATGATTTATAATAACATTTTTAGAAAATTATCAAGTTTGAAGATATTAAATTTGGGAGTGCACGCGTGCATATGTGCACTGCCACTGACTATAACTTATATCATTTGAAGTAAGACAGTCAGATACTGAACCGATATAAATCAACGATATTCATATCTAAATATCTAAATATGTAATTATATCTAAATAATTCAACATTTTCAGGTGGAAGAGGATTGGAAATATGTCGCTATGGTACTAGACAGATTATTCCTGTGGATTTTCACCCTTTTGTGCATCATTGGTACAGGACTAATCATCCTGAATGCACCATCCTTATACGACACCAATAAACCGATAGATGTGTTGATATCCAAGGTAGCTAAGAAAAAGATGGCGTTATTGAAAATGGTCCCAGAGGAATTGTGAGGGAGCTATTAATTATCCAATAATTGACCCAATACGAGAGATAATCATTATTAATATTATTATTGTTAACTTATTGAATTTGTATCATTATTAGAAAATGAAATTTTATTCTCGAGTGAACTCATACCGAGTTTTTGAATAAAAAATAAAATCTAAAAACTATCGTTCATTTCGTAATCAATGATATAATTTTCAGAAGAGGGAAGCTAAAATATTTTCACAACTTCCGGTCATTTTCTGAAAAATTTTTTTTTTTCATTTTTGCGCGCTTGTTTCTTCTCATATATGATCAATAATTAAATTCTTGACTTTCTGTTCGGACTGTTGCATTGGTCCAAATAATTTTCAAAATTAAAAAAAAAGGGGGAAAAGCGTATTATTTATATCCTTTTTGCTCGGTAGTTCCGCAATGAACAGCGTGCTATAATTTCGTCATAATGTCTGTATTTTTCGAATTTTTTGCCGATTATGGTCTTAAACGATTCAGTTCGACTAACTGATAAATAATCTGAGGTAAAATTCAATTCTGTCCGTCCGGTCGGCCGTTAGCACGATAACTCTCGAACGGAATGTGTTAGAGCGAATTTGCAGGGTTTTTTTGGAGCGTATAAATATCTCGGACAAGTTCGTTAACGGGCGAAATCCACCGAGCGGTTTCAGAGTTATGGCCATTTTTGCGCGTATGTTCTGGGGAACATCGCGTTATCATTTTACCCAAATGTCTGTAAATTTCGAATTTTTTGACGAAAATGGTCTCAAACGATTGGGTTCGGCTCCCTGATCTAGAATTTGAGGTCAAATTTCATTCTGTCCGGCCGGCCGGCCGTCCGTTGCCACGATAAGTTTAGAACGGAAAGAGATAGCTACTTGGAATTTTCAGGGTGAGTGGTGCATCCCAATACGACGGACAAGTTCGTTAATGGGTATAATCGGCCCAACGGTTTCTGAATGGGACATAGAGTTTACATTTTTCGAATTTTTTGCCGAAAATGGTCTCAAACGTTTCAGTTCAACTCACTGATAAATAATCCCTGGTCAAATTCAATTCTGCCCGTCCGGCCGATCGTAAGCACGATAACTCTCGAACGAAATGAGTTAGAGAGTTGAAATTTACAGGGTAGTTTTAGAGCAAAAATAACTCGGTTCAGTTCGTTAATGGGCAAAATCCATCAAGCTGTTTCAAAGTTATGGTCATTTTTAGTTAAAGCATTTTTTTATGATTATTACCGAAATTAATCACTCGTTCTATCTAGGATTTAACATTACATTGTTGAATCATGACCTTTATATGCATGCGAAGTTCTGTATTGATCGACAAGCTACAAACTGGAACAACAAATTTTCAAATTTAAAAATTTTGTTTTCACAATATCTCGAAAAATGTTGATCTGATTGAATTGAAACTCGGTAATTATATACAAAAGACCAACTCAAACACCTAGCCAAAATTTCGTGAGGATCGCATGACTAGAAAAAAATTAAAAAATATTCAACTATTTGCGGAACATTTCGCTCGAAATTTTGGAACCAAATATCGGATTGAGACTAATTTTGGCATTTCGGTGACCAATAATGACATGATTATGATTAACTGACCTTCCTTAGTCTTCCCCAAGGAAATCCCTCAGAAGCTTCTAGGAGCTTGTTCGACTAAAGAGAGTCAGTTATGTGTCGACTTTGTGTCCTTACGCCAGCTTAGGCACAGAACTGTGCCTAAGTGAATGGTGGCCACTACCGTTCGCTCCAGTTCATCCACTAAGCTCAAAGCACTCATAATTCAATTAAAATTTTTCAACGTGAACAAGCGAGCCCAAGAGTATTACATGATTGCGTTGCATTCTGCAAATACGAATAATTATAGTATTCTAACATAAATATGCACGTTTAGACATATTTGATCAATTTCAGCCCAACATTTAAATTATTCAAATGTAAAATGTCTGAGGATCTTCCAAAATTCAACCAACACGGGGGTTGAAGCATTTACCTGGCTTCAAGGTAATACTGATACCAGTTGCATTCGAGGTGTTACGGTCATCAACTACCTACATGTTTGATAGGAGTGAAGAACGTTACAGGGTATTGACCCACTAATTCATTTCTAACGGTATTCCACATTACCGGGTTGATATTTTCCTTCATTCGCCTTATACTATGAATCACAATAGAGCGAATATCGTATCATTCAATTCTGTGGTTCGATTGGAACCTGTAGCTTTATTTTCTCCGATCTCGTCTCATGAATATCCTGAACATTTTATCAAGGTTATTCGTATTTTGTAACCGGAATAGTGTCGAGTGGATTCAATCACCGAAATCACTTGTTACTAAAAGTGGTATTACTTTGTATTACTTTGTATCAACAATAATCGCGATATGGTTAACTTTGAAGTGATACCTTGATGGTGGGGATTATTACAGAATCCTCATAGACTCATATAATCATTAAAACCACAGAACAGAAGTACTTTCGCTTTTCGCTGAGAGTGTTGAAACTAACGAATAAATAAAGTGATGTGTGTGTATATGAAAATGATTCATTGAAAGGACCGAGAGAACAGTGAATATTTAACAGGAAGATATAATAATAACATAAGGTAAGTCCAATAAAAATATATATTTTGATAAACGAAGTTATCTTTAGATGATCTAGATAGTTGGCACTTTTTCAGTTTAAATATTACAAAATATAACCTACGGACTCTTCCATTCTAATTCTATAAATATGCCAGGTAACATGAATTATACAGGATGATAGTACTAATTGTTCCTAAGCGCTCGGTTGTTAAAATTATTGTGATGGTGAAAATAGGAAGATATATTATCGTGGAATCTATTACACTAATTAATAATACGTGCACATAAATCAAGCCAAAAGACAACTAATAATACAACTAATAATTTTGCTGGAAAAATAGCGATTGGCAATGGGCAAGAAATTTCGAGAATTTTTTAAAATTTTCAACCATCTCGGGGATCATCTCAGGGGTGAATTTTTATTCCATTTGTCATTTCGACTTCGACGTACCTACCTCAGAATCTTGAATATAAAAATTTTAGCTTCAATACAGGATTCTTAAATTATATTACACTGATAGAGACAATTAAAGGTTCATAAAAAATTGATATTTGGCAGGCTGCATTTCAGTGAAAAACGATCAATTTGTGATTTTGAAAAAGAGGATTTTAAAGCTCCAAGTTTATAGTTTCCAATTGCGGATGTCATGCAATCCTTAGGAAAACGTTTTTTTACAAATTTTAATTTCGACGGATTTTTTCTTGAGCTAAACTAATGTGTGAGTCAGATAGTTAGTCTATTCAACTTTTGGTGAATTTTGGTGAAAAATTGTTGTTTTCGTACATATTTTGAAAAGAAAAGGTTTAAATCTCTAAGATTCAAGTTCTCTAGATTTTTTAGCCCTTTTGGTTGTCACGCAATCCCAAGGAATAGCTCGACAAAAAATCTTTTTAAATTTTTTTCAAACCCACAATATTCCAGATGGTTTAACTCCGAAACCGTTGGGCCGATAATGTCCTACCACGAACATATCTGTCCGATTCGACAGCGCAACATTCCCTGAAAATCGCAGGTCGCTATCCCTTTCTGTTCGAAAGTTATCGTGGCAACGGTCACCCACTCCGCTGCTCGGATCTCCAAGAATATAGATACGATAGTATTCAACTTCGGAACTTGACTGTATAGTAAGGTTTTGAAGGCTCTCACAAAATTTCAGTGATGGTTGCCGAATACTTTCTGATATAAACAATTTTTTTCAATGTTTTTAATGATTTTTTAAATATTTTCTAGGAATACGATCCTCACGAAATTTTCCAAAAATTTGCACATCGACATTCTACAACTAATTACCATATTTGAATTGGATCGGTTTCGTATTTTTTGAGTTATTTAGGAAATAACATTAAAATTTCAGATACGTATAACTCCAAAACCGTTTGGCCCATTATGCCTCATTAACAAACTCAAATGTCGCATTCGAATGTGCAATCTACTCTAAAAATAACAAGTTGTTATCTCTTTCCGTTCTCAAATTATCGTGAGATAAATAATAATTTGAAATGTGTTTTTAAAATTTTCTTGTGATACGATCCTCACAAAATTTCACATAAATTTTAATGTCGGTATTCTTCAACTAGTTAACAAGTTTCAATCCGATCGGATCTGTATTGGTTGAAAACAAAATTAGTACTCGGAAACCGTTGGACAGATTTGCCTATTAAAGAACTTGTCCGTCTCATTTGAACGCGGCTCCTACCTTGAAAAGTTCAAGTCACTATCTTTTTCCGTTCTACCATTTTCGGCAAAAATTCGAATATTACAGATATTTAAGCAAAATTATGCACGCTGTTCCCCAAAACATGCGCGCAAAAATGGGCGTATCGTGATTTAATAAAAAGAAGTAAATTGTAGTCGACCATACAAGCTATTCGGCTTGTAAAAGGTTCATGGAAAAATAAAAGAAAATTTGTAAAATTTTTTGTCGTATTGTTCCTAGGAATTGCGGGACAACCACAACTCCTAAAAATATTTGGCTGAAAAATCTGAAAACTAGAATCTTGGAGCTTCGGAATGCTTCTTTGAAAATACCAAAATGACCATTTTTCAATAAAATACAGTCCTTCGAATATCACCGAAAAATTTGGTCAAGAATTTTTCCATTAGTGTATTTGAGATAATAATAAACCAAGAGCAACGTTCAAGGTTGTGTCTTTTCGATGCCTGTTGTGTTGAGTACCTAAATGTTAATTAACGAAAACTATAATTCCAATAATTGATTTTACCGTGTGGGTTAGGAATATTTATGGTACTATAAAAATGGGATATTTAATAATAATGATATGATAAGTGCCTGAGCTACCTGCTGCTTTAAATGCAAACATCAAACCTATACTAGAGCATCATGATTCTTGGAAAACTGATGAATGCACCATTTGTTGCTAAATTGTAAAAAAAAAGTTGAAACGGAATGAAGCTAATTTATAAGCTGATAGCTAGCTTCGTTCCATTTCAAAATATGTGAGGTAAGTCTACGAATTGACATGACGACATGATCATGCTGTGAATTAGATATTATTACATAATAAAAAATGGGTTCAAGCCCTGTGGACAGGAGCTTTCTGGCGCTCTAGTTCAAACAGACAAATTATATCTCCGAAAGTATTGGTTTCTCAGAGTTGAGAATTATATCAATGTATTCTTATGATAGAACTGCATCATAAAGGAAATTCAATTCAAATAATAGTTTATTTATCAAGATTAAATGAGCAATCTGAGAACTGCACCATGGAAGAAACCAAATTAAAATAGCTGAAATGAATTTGACTCTCTCTTATACAACAGGATGAAATGTACGAGTATGAACACAGATCATGTAATAAAGCTTAGATAGAATAATTATAGCATTCTGTGAAAACAGAAGTACTATTCATTATTGAAATTTAGAACTTCATCTTAGCAGAAATTGAATTCAAACATCATAGAAGAATTTAAATTCAACAAGAGTGCCAAAAATTATCAATCCAAAACCAATAGACGAATTCTACCCAACAACGAACTCAGCCGAGATATTCATTCCTCAATTCCAGTTTTGTTTTTAGTGGAGATATTCTGAACTCAATATTATTAACTTACCATTACCATTCCCATCATCATATGGATTGACCATCGGCATGAAAATATCAACCAACAAAAGTATGATAATATTCTAATTCTCATATTGATACCATTACTGGAATGAATTACAATGAGACAACGTCAAAGTTGACATTATAACAATTCATATAATAGCCTCAGAATAATTCTATCATTGAAATTTTGAAAAATCATATCTCCGAAAGTATTAGTTTGTTAGAGTTAAAAATGATATGAATGGATTCTTATGGTAAAATTGCTTATTGAAAAAGATTTAATTTGGAATTTGTTCTGTAAAAAAAAAATTTTTTTTTTGTTACTCCGAAACCATCAGTCCGATTTTGCCCAATAACGAACTTAGCCGAGATATTTATCCCCCAAACATACTCTGAAAATTTCAACTGTCTAGCTCATTCCGTTCGAGAGTTATCGTGCCTACGGCCGGACCGGCCGGACAGAATGAATTTCGACCACGGATTCTTGATCAGTGAGTCGAAGCAAATCGTTTAAGACCATTTTCATCGAAAAATTCGAAAATTACAGACATTTGGGCAAATTGATAAGCACTCAGTTCCGAGGAACTAGAGCGCCAAAAAAGTTAAAATTACTTATAATTTGTTTTCTTGGAATGATGCGGTATAAATAGTATATATGTAGCTCCATATTTGTTTACTTCAAGATAGTTTAAAATAATTACGAGAATAGCTCAATAGATTTGATATACAGGGTGGCCATTTGAAAACGAAACAGACGAGATTACAGACGAAATAAAGTTTTTCGATAGAAATGCTCGGACAGGTCGATTTCTGTTTCGAGGGGGACAACTTAAGATGTAGGTTACGGACGCATAGCGCTTCAATCCTTGCTACTACAGCCCTCATCCCCAAATTTTGAATAGGGAAGATGGGGTGAGTGATACCTCATTTGAAAGGTATTTTTATACTGATTTCAGCACAGTAATTGTTTTTTCATTTTATGCATTAGTTCTCGAAATATTCTTAACTAAGTATTTGAAAATGAAGTGATGTTTTCATGGCACTGGTAGTGTTTTTTTGTGAAAAATCGACATTTTGAGCTTCAAAACAACCATGACTGTGGCTTCCTTCCTCCAATCCACTGACATAGAAATCTTTAATCAAGATGTCGAACAAACAAAGCGTATTGCGAAGGAGCTCAATCTTGCTGAAACTCAATCTAAATTATCTTCGATATAAATTTGCAGTATTTCCAATAACATGCGGTAACACTGGATCGATAGAAATCTCCAAAAAGTCCAAATACGTACATATCTCTAATCAGATTACCAGGTAAGAAAATCAAATCATTAATGATGCCACAGAAATATTCCAGTCCCAATTCGTGAAACGATTTCCGACTCAATTATGAAGTGTTTTCTCAGTTGGCTTCAAATGTTTTCATTTTGTTGATTATTGAATTCATATCTTTTTCAAAAAAATGAGAATCGATAATTTTTTATTTATTACGAACAGATCATTAAGTTGGCTTACTGGTTCTTTGACATGTGAATTATTCTTAGTTTTGAATCGAGACTTGTATGTGTTCTAATTCATTGTTCGACATGGTTTATTCAATTGCAGAGCGGGTGGAAATAATTTCACTTTTTTTTGCAAACAATCAATGTGCGAATAGAACCGCAGAATTCTTCAATCAACGACATTTAGATAAACATGTTAATAGGAAGTATGTTTTGGAATTAGTTTCAAGAAACCGGGTCCGTGGCTAATAAAAAACGAAACATGGAAAGAAATGAAGCAGCTGAAGTAGCTGTTCTTGGACAGATTGCTCTGAATCCAATGACGAGTACGAGGCAGCTAGCACATGAATCTGGTTTTACACGAACTCGAATTGCAAATATTTTGAAGCATCATAAATTCCATCCTTACAAAATCCATCTTTCACACGCACTAAACGAAGATGATTTTGACCGTCGTGTTGAATTTTGTGATACAATGAGTGAACGAGTAACTGCTAATCCCAATTATCTGTACAATGTTTGTTTCTCCGATGAGTGTTCGTTCTTTCTAAACGGCAAAGTAAATCGACACAATTGTCGTTATTGGGCCGATGCTAATCCGAGATTGTTCCACGAAGTTTATACTCAACAACCAGAATAACTCAATATTTGGGCTGGAATATTTGGTGACAACATTGTCGGCCCGTTCTTTTTACCTGGTAATCTTACTGGAGATATGTATTTGGACTTATTGGAAAATCACATTGATCCAATTTTGACGGAAATTATTGAAAACAATGCTGGAAATTATGTGGAAGATCAGATTGTGTTTCAGCAGGATGGAGCTCCTCCACACTACGCCTTACCAGTTCGAGAATATCTGGATCAAAGATTTCCGAATCGGTGGATTGGAAGAAGGGGTCCCACTGAATGGCCAGCCAGATCGCCAGATCTGTCACCACTAAATTTTTTTCTTTGGGGCCACTTGAAGAGTAAAATTTACTCTACACAGCCCGATTCCATAGAGGATTTAAGAAGACGTATAGTGAACGAATGTCGTCAAATCACTCCAGAAATGCTGCAAAATGTGCGCCATCGTTTCGAACAAAACTTATTCTTCCCTATTCAAAATTTGGGGGTGAGGGCTGTAGTAGCAAGGGTTGAAGCGCTATGCGTCCGTAACCTACATCTAAAGTTGTCCCCCTCGAAACAGAAATCGACCTGTCCGAGCATTTCTATCGAAAAACTTTATTTCGTCTGTAATCTCGTCTGTTTCGTTTTCAAATGGCCACCCTGTATAACAAATTGAAGAACCATTAAAAAAATATTATTTTCTTTTGAAAAATCTGTGGCGTATCTTTCTATATATTGAAAATTTCTGTCATCATATTACTCAGGGCGTCACTGTCTGAAACTTAAAATTAATATTTCTTACGATCGGTATGTCTCTACACATACACAGAACCAAACTTAAATGGAATCAATCAGTAATTTCGAGAAATAGATTCTAATTCAAAAAAAAGTTATTGAGGAGTAGAGAGCAGTTTTTCAAACCAAGTTTATCACAAAAATAAAATGAAAATTATTACAGTTTTCTTGATGCTAGAACAAATAACAAAAAGTGTATATTTCTATAGAAGTAATTTTTCTGTAAATCACAATAAAATTTAACAAAGGAATAATGCTATTTTAATCCTTTTAATACTCAGTATTGCCACCGGTAGTATCGATACAAGCTCGAATTCGACAAGGCATGTTATATACTAACTGACAAAGAAACTGCAACACCCAGAAGGAGCTGTTTAAATTAAATTTTTTTTTTGGTAAAACATAGATAGTATAGCAAGGAGTAAATGATTAAAATTTGGATAAAAAAAAACGAAGGGTTTGAAATTTTTTTTTTAATAAATATTTTAATAATGTATTTGTCCACCGCGATTATCTATAGACTCCCCAACACGTCTTGGCATTGATGCAATAAGATTGTCTATTTCATCTTGAGGGATACTATCCCAAGCTACCTGTAGTTCATGTATCTGAGCCGCCAAAGTCCGTGGGGGCTGGGGTAAATTTCCAAGCCTTCTACCCATGATGTTCCAAACATGCTCTATGGACAAAAGATCGGGGGATCTGGGGGCCATGGCAAAATATTCACATGGGTCGCTTCAAAAAAGTTCAAACTAACACTGGCAACATAAGGTCGACCATTATCTTGCTGAAATATTGGATTCTCGAGCCGGTTAAGGTAAGGGAGAACATATGGCTCCACTATTTCTTGAAGGTAACGCTGCGCTGTCATGTTACCTCGAATAAAGACTAAAGGTGACCTACTTGCATGTGCAATAGCACCCCATACCATAACGCCTACTGTCCGGCGTACATGACGCTCAATATCAAACTGAGGTTCAGGTCTTTTTCCCCGACGTCATCTAACCCTTCTTCGGCCATCATGTGCACCCAGGAGAATCGAGATTCATCAGAAAAGACGACCTGATGCCATTCCACATTCCAATGTTTACGTTCTCTGTACCACTGTAATCGTTGCCGGCGATGCTCAACCGTCAGAGGTAACACAAGATGGGGTCGATGATGCTGCTGTCCAAAAGACCTTAACCGGCAGTAAACCGTTCGGACAGTTACAGGATGGCCTTGTTCTCCTAACCAGTCATCAGCCAAAGATCGAGTTATCGCAAATCGGTCTCTAATAGCCATAAGTCTTAGACGTTAGAGACGTTAGAGTTGAAAAATGATTTCAATGGATTCTTATGATGAAACTTCATCTTAAAATAATTTGAATTCAAAAGTTGTAATGTGAAAAAAAATTTTTTTTTTCGTTACTCCGAAACTATTAGACCGATTTTGCGCAATAACGAACTTAACCGAGATATTGTGTCCCAAACCTACTCTGAAAATTTCAATTTTCTAGCTCATTCCGTTCGAGAGTTATCGTGTTAAGGGCCGGACGGACGGCCGGACAGAATCGATTCCGACCACGGATTCTTGATCAGTGAGTCGAACCAAATCGTGTAAGACCATTTTCAGCCAAAAATTCGAAAATTACAGACATTTGGGCAAATTGATTAGCACTCTGTTCCGAGGAACAAGAGCGCCAAAAATGCTGATATTTCATTGTGTTATGGGTTGTGTCCTTGGAATAAAATACGCCTCATTGGAGCGGCCATAATTTTCGATTTCGTGGAGGAATTATTGACATGTGTACCTTTGTGAAAAACCAATAAAACAAGGAAGTTTTTTCCTAAATTTGTACGCCAAGTTCATAATACTATTTTCGAGTAATTCTCAATTGTTACATCAAGATTTTATGAGGAAAACATCAGTTGATACCATTTATGACCCCTTACATCCCCTTTGAAGTATCAGGTCGAATTACCGAACATCCTGTATAATTGTATAATCTACATATGTATATCTACTACGTATGTGATGTGTATAAACTAAATGCTGATGTCTCACAATTCAAGGTCACCAATCGATCTAGTAAAGTGTTTGTTCGGCGGAAAAATTTCAGAATCAGAGTGATACATTTTTGACCTTGAATTGATGTTATCACGTTCGCTTTCAACACAGCTGATGACTGTTTTCATCTATAAGCATTAATAATAGTAGGGGAGCCCACGTAGCTAATTCGGGATTTACTCGAGCGTCTTAGAGAGCTATTGGGTTGTCAAGCTTAGATGATAAGAAGAAAAAAATGTTATATAATATATACCTGTTCATCGGTGGGGTGAGCGGATATAAATTTTCAAAAATGTAAAAAAAAACTGTTACGTGGACATACTCGAGCGCGTCAGATATTGATAGCATCTGTGTCCTACGTATTTTAAAAAATGTACAGATGTTAATCTGATCGTTTCCATGATGGAGGTGATCATACGTAAGGGTTGAAAATGAAAAAAAAATGTTTTATCGAGCTCGTCAGATTTTCTAAGGGGGTGTTAAGTGAACCTTAAAATATGCTCTTGTTCTATTGTCCATTCTCCTGTATTGGACACTTTTAATCGAATTTGCCATGGTGAATTCTATTGTCTATTCTCCTGTATTGGACACTCTTAATCGAATTCACCATGGTAAATTCGATTAAGAGTGTCTAATACAGGAGAACAGACAATAGAATTCACCATGGTAAATTCGATTAAGAGTGTTCAATACAGGAGAATGGACAATAGAACATACGCGCAAAAGCTCCTGAATTCACGAAAAATAATTGGTTCAAGCACTGACGTGAAGTCAGGAGCTTTTGCGCGTATGTTCTATTGTCCATTCTCCTGTATTGGACACTTTTAATCGAATTTACCATGGTGAATTCTATTGTCTGTTCTCCTGTATTAGACACTCTTAATCGAATTTACCATGGTGAATTCGATTAAGAGTGTCCAATACAGGAGAATAGACAATAGAATTCACCATGGCAAATTCGATTAAAAGTGTCCAATGCAGGAGAATGGACAATAGAACATACGCGCAAAAGCTCCTGACTTCACGTCAGTGCTTGAACCAATTTTTATGATTGCGTTGAATTCTTCGGTGAAAAATTTTTACATGATTATGCTCCTAAATTAAATAATTTCTGAGGTTTTTTTTTCAGTTTAGGAGCATAATCATGTTAGAAAACTATAATTATTTTTCACCGCAGAATCATACGCAATCATATAAAAATTATTAAAGTTAAATATCTCGGTTAAGTTAGTTATTGGGGTGGTTTCGGAGTAACGAAAAAAAAAAATTTTAACCTTGAAAATCTCAAATTCATTTTTTTAAGATGTAGTTTCATCATTAGAATCTATTGATATCGTTCTCAACTCAAACAAACTAATACTTTCGGAGATATAATTTTTCAATATTTCAATAATTAATCGTAATTGTATGATTTCATAGAAAGCTTTAATTATAATTAGCGGATATATGTAAATCCAACATATGAGATGGGTCATAAACCTAAGTTTTGAATTGAATTTGATGCAGTTCTATCATAAGAATCCATTGATATAATTCCCAGTCACCTGAGAAACCGATACTTTCGGAGATATGATTTGTCAAAGTTTGAATAATTACTCGCTTGTAGTTTGACAAGAGCGCCAAAGTCCCTGTCCCCAGAGCTTTCCCACAATTTTCAATGTCACTTAGTATATTATTCCGTATTTTACGTTCACAAATTCTCATCATTTAAGTAGGCCAATATGAATAAGAGCCCTAGGTTTATAGCTTAATTATCAAGAGATGCTTGAATACATCGAATTGTTTGTAATTACAATTATTGAAGACGAACATAATGTTTATGACTATACATAAGTCTATATTACCCATTTAATTTCAGAAATGGAGGTTGAAGGAGTCGGTAATGATTCGAGGATTGCTGCTCTTACATCTCTAGGTATCAGTGAAGATGATGCAGACCGAAAAATTGCAGATATCGAAGAATGGATCAAGGAAAATGATTTTCCAGAACAAATGGGTGAGTTGGTTATTATTGAAGTAATCTACAGTGGGAGTATAACGCCATCTAGTGTCAAGCGGCTGCAGCTCATTCAAGGTCCATATATTATGGTTAAATTTTTTACTTCTATTCTGAAAATTGAGGGAACATAATTTGGGAGCTTTTTATAATTATGTTGTCAGTTTTTGATCTTGAAATATATTTTTTCGAATTATTTTTCTATTTTCAGAAAGAAAAATTATAGAAATGTTCCTTATGAGGACCAAATTCAGAACAGAGGTGACACGGAAGAAAATAACTATGTACTATAAAATACGAAATCAAATACCAGAGTTTTTCAAAGAAAAACATCCTAAACTTATTAACATGCAGCAAGCCATGAAAGTCTCGTGAGTATAATCTGTATTTATAAAGGAGCTTGTCCTGTCTGACTGATGATCAGGATACTTTGAGAGGTATATTCCATTTAATATTAAATAGGGGCTTGCTAAGGACAAGGGAAATAAACCCTGATAATTATTCAACGTCCCATTGAAAAATAATCTAATCGGTGAATACTTTCTTCTTTACCAACTATTTATTTATACCCCTGTATATACTGCTCCACAAAAGTTAAAGAAGATCAGAAATTCTGTGACCGTTTCAAAAGTTACCGATTCTTGTCTACCAAATGTTCGTTTACGAGAAAACAAATGTTTATTCTCTTATATCTGAATGGTTTTTTTGCTCCTCGTTTGATAACTTCTTCAGTTGCAGGCAGGTTCTTGTCGTTTGCGTTTCTGAGAATTTTGGATTAGTTATTGTTTTACGTTCTTACAATCAACTTTGATTAAAATTCGAAAGTTTTTTACATTAATGCAGACGTAAACTTAGTGCGGATGATGCCAATAGACCACATTAGTTAGGTTAGAATCATTCTCTTGGCGGGAGATCCATATTCAAATTTTTTAACAAGGAATTACAACTTTGAGATGAAACCACCCTATTCAAAACAGAACGTTAGTACAGAGACATCAAGTATTGGGTACCTTCATCATTAGTGCATGTTTTCATGTTATTTCCACATTAAAATCTACTTCTATTTATTCTTAAATCAAAATTGAAACCAGTGTAGTTCGAAAGATTTCCGTATGTCGTAGATGACTTCTGTTGTGCGTCATTACAAGGCCGATTTAGGGTTATGTTATTATTTTTGACTGATTTCGAGTGAGCTAAGACATATGTCAATCGAATTTGGTGAACACTTTTATATTTATTGAATATTTTGGAAATAAACAATTTTGTTATGAAAACTTGATTCTAGATGGTTGAGAAAGGTTCACAGAATCTATTTCAACCGAAATTAACCTTAAGAAATTAGCCAAAGTATCTAAAAACAGGCGAGAAATTCGCGTAAATTTTAGGTCCATAAGAAATGCATGGGGAATTCAGTGCTCGGATCCACGGATGGATCGTAATTCAAATTTCTCGCCTAACCTAACTAATGTGGTCTATAACACCTCCTCTATCGGAATAATTTCACAAGCCCAACTGAATGGCAGCTTTGCCAAAAATGCGCCTAATGGTTTCGGAATTATTCCCGTTTGAAAAATTTTTTTCCCAATATTTCCAACAAGGTCAGCGGTTTTTCTATTCTTTTTAACGAAATTTATTTTCAGGTATTTCGTTTTTTCACCGAAGCTGACACCAGAGCTTTATACAGTGAATTTCTTCAAACTTAAAGATTTGAACCCTAAGAATTATGTTCCAAACGATTTTTGTGGACACGTTTTCAACAATATCGAGTTGAAATTGGCCCAAGGAGTCTACTCATTGGGAGGCATCTATGTCTGTGATCTGAAAGGAAGCACTTTCGGCCACCTCTACTATTTTGGAGTAGGGACCTTACGAAAACTTGCCAAAGTCATACAGGTAATACGAATTTGTTGTGTTTCATCAATTTCGATTTATTATTCCTCAGCTATGAAAATTGGTTGTCTTATGATAGAACTGCATCATGAGGAAAATTAAATTTGAAAAAAGTCGTTTGCAAAAAAATGCTTCAAAAATTTTCATTTAAAGAAAAGAGCAATCTGCAATGCTTCAAACATGTTCATTAAATTAATTTATCAAGATTAAATAGGCAATCTCCAATGATTCAACCTCCTGGAATGGGTTGTTGCAACTTACACTCGGTGCATAGTTTTCACTCGAAATACTAGTCTAATGTCTAGACAAGGCTGGAGACAATCAAAGCAGATTGTCCATTTATTCCTGATATTTGATTTTAGTGGATTACGAACAAATTATTTTAATAGTTCAAAATATATTAATAATACTATCCTCTTGTCATAATTTGAAATTGAATAGTTCATACCACTAACACATTCTTTTCTGTATTATGATCCTTAAACAAGAAAAAATGATTGATACACAAATGTATATCCATTTTCCAGTATTTTTTTGTTAGCAACATTATGAAAATACTGTATATATGAACATGTCCCACTACCGCTACTTAAGGAAGTAAAAGGTAATATTAACCTCAGTGGTCAACGAACAGTAATTTCTTTTGATGATTCCATTATGTTCTTCTTTCCTATTGCCTCCATAAACTACATCAAAACAGTCTTGTTTATATTCACAAATTCAAGAATCGAATACTTGCTTTCCAAGAGAAAATAACAACTATGAATTGACAATCTCTAATAGCTAGAAAAGATGACATTTATGAATAGTGATCATAGACAGATTCTGTGTTCACATTCTGTGAATACATAGGACTTACGATGTACATATTATTGAAACTTTGAAACATCATATCTCCGAAAGTATTTGCTTGTTAGAGTTGAGAATGATAACATTCTTAAGATGACATTCTTAAGATGAAATTGCATCTTAAAAAAATCTGAATTCAAAATTTGTAATGTAAAAAAAAATATTTTTTTCGTTACTCCGAAACTATTACACCGATTTTGCCCAATAACGAACTCAACCGAGATATTTATCTCTCAAACCTACTCTGAAAATTTCAACTTTCTAGCTCATTCCGTTCGAGAGTTATCGTGTTAACGGTCGGACGGACGGCCGGCCGGACTGAATCGATTTCGATCACGGATTCTTGATCAGTGAGTCAAACCAAATCGTTCAAGACCATTTTCAGCCAAAAATTCGAAGATTACAGACATTTGGGCAAATCGATAAGCACTCCGTTCCGAGGAATAAGAGCGCCAAAAATAGAGGTTGGCAATTTCCAAAACTGGAAATGGTAGAAAAATAAGAATAACGAAAAATGTTCCTTAAAAAATAAATTACTTTTTTCTACGAGCCTGCGCAAAGTAGTGCTCTAATGCACGCATTCGTGTTGCAACAGTAACACTTTTCACAAGGGAAATTTGATAGTGGTCGAAATCCCAGACACCAAAAACAATTCATCGAGAATATTTGTTATTTCCTATGAAAGGAATCATGGATATTATTTAAAACACTGACATCTACTGCCATGATGCAATAGCTGGTCTGCGTTTCTAAAGGAAATAAAAAATTATAATTCATCTCAGCCATAGACAAGATATATCTCAGCGCATCATAAAACTTTTTTTCGTCTACCTCTATGACAAGTGACATTTTACGTATCTAATTTGCGACTGTAAAATCGACTATTAATGAAGGCAAGTACTTAGCGGACGAGAAAGTACTTTTTTGTCGACCTCTATGAAGAGTGACATTTTACGAACTAATTTGCGACCGTGGTATCGACTATTATTGAAGGCAAGTACTTTGCGGACGAGAAAGTATTTTCTCGTCCGCTGTGGTCACTATAAATACGGCATGATACGGGTCATTACAAACATAAGTGTCTCTAAGAATAACTGTCAGTGCTGTGGTCACTATGGATACGGTTCAATACTAACATAAGCGTTTGTGTCATTTGCTATTGTTAAATTATTTAAGAGGTCCGAAATTAATAAAAATATGTGGAGGTCGACGAAAAAATGTAATATGCACTTCGGCGAATAACTGTCTATTGTATCGCCTGCTTGCTATCATCGCTACAGTTTTTCCTCCTAGGTACATAAATAACTATTACGGTGCGGCTACATGGATAAAGGGTCATTTTCGATACTCTAAATCGACATGTTATGATAGGATTTTCAGTGAGGTGTAATGAAAAGATTATTAGAGAATTATCTGTTCCTCAATAATTGTTCACATGACAACTGATCTGTATTAAATCGATGGTGCTCTTTTGTTGTATTGACCTGTTTTTTTCGCTTGTTTTAGGAAGTATATCCCGCTCCCATAAAAGCTATTCATTTCGTTAACTGTCCAGGATACATGAACACTTTGATAGCTCTTATAAAAGCTGTACTTAATCCGAAAATATTCAATAGGGTTTGTTGAGAAGTTTTCTTTCGTTTTGTGTTTCATCATTCAGATTTTATATTGTAGATTCACATTCACAAGGACCCTAAAGATGTCGCAAATTATATATCGAAAGATATATTACCTGAAGAATTTGGGGGCGAAGGTGAATCGCTAGATGAATTGAATGGTGAGCTACATAAATTAAAATATTATGGATGACTAAATTAATGAACTTATTTACAGAGTACCTGAGAAGACAATATTCGAAACAACATAAGAGATTTGACGAATTAGAAAAAATAAATGAAGTTATGATGCGAGAATAAAGACGTCGTACGAATAATTTGATACTTTCGCTTCTTGTCTTGACTTTTAAATTATTTAACTATTTCAGGTCTGTATTAGGAAATTGGTTGGTGATAAATACATGTTTCCTCCTTCATTTTTTCTACTTTGGAGCTATAACATTTATTCTTTGAAATCTTCACTGTTTACGTGTTGGAATATTTGAAATATTTCATGCAAAATTGTATTATTTCCTCGAAAATCTAACAGCAAAAGTCTACAGATGAGCTGGGGTTCGAACGAGGAAAGATATAATTTATGTTGTATAAATGTATTTGTATATACAGGGTGAGTCTTTGACCACTGCAATAATTTTAACCAAAGATTCCTCTCATCAAGTGAAACACTTTTTTCAATTAACATTTTTCCAAATTCAGCTCAGGTAAAAAGATACAGGCTGTTGTGAAAAAAAATCAGTTTTTATTTTGTAGCTTTGACATCCTTTTTTCGAATAAAATGAATGTTGGCGTGAAGTTTCCTATAACTATGATACATATTTTTCAAATATTAGTTATTTTTTACTTATACTGGTTTTCTAGTTATGGACTCGTGGATTCATAAAACTAAACGAAATTAGCATAAAGAAAGCATATAAAGTTTTTCTTGAGTCATTTCAAGAATATTCCATCGTTTTAGAACATTATATTATTCTTCATCATTTCTCCTTAAACGCAACGTTTTCGAGATATTCTTCATTGAATGTTTTAAAATGGAAAACTCCAGAAATTTCACTACTTTTATGGATCCGTCCCTGAGCGTTGGAATCCCGAATCAAGCTGTAAACCACGTTACCATGCCTTATTCTCGTCCGCCAATAATGTCATAGATAATTTATATGCGGGAGTGTATTAGCACATTGTGAAATATTTAAACGCTTGTAACTTTTTACCTGAGCCGAATCTGGAAAAATGGTAAATGAAAAAAGTGTTTCATTTGATGAGAGGAATCTTTGGTTAAAATTAATGCAGTGGTCAAAGACTCACCCTGTATTATTGTAGGCCCGTATAACAATTCGTTATCGATTCGTTAGAGGTAGAATATCTGAATGTCCGGTACGCTAACGAAAAATCGCTATCTGAACCAGCAACAAAACGTTATCAAAAACCTCTACTCCTTTGATACAGATCAAATAACGAAAAACTATCATCCAAACGGTAAAGTTTTAATACAGAAATTCTTTATCGAACAGATACCTTTTTTGGGAGCAAGAATTAATAAGAATTACGGTGGAAAAACATAATTTTAAATGTTTTTCTTATATTTCTGCGTTTCACGTTCGGATATCTCAATCATCCCTCTCATTTTACCCCTATTATACCACATATTGCATTAACGTATTAAATTAAATTTTCGTTCCTCATTTGGATTCGAACCTGCATACCTTAGCTCCAATTCTCGATCTGACCACCACCTTACCAATCCATCCATCCACTAAACTTGTTGTAGGGTATCACCAGAGACATAGATTTCTATTTCTCTGGGTATCACCAGAGACTCTATTTCTCTGGGTATCACAAGTGCGTGCATTTTAACGACGGATTGGTGCAATGGATACACATAATAAAATCATGCGATATAACTGTCGATCGGAGACTGAATATTCACCATTAAATCTTAGAAAAAAAAAAGAAAATGGAAGCCCCGCATAATAAAATTCGTAGAAATAATGGTACTTAACCGTAATATTAATGATACGATGAAGGAATGCTGTGGAAGGAATATCAGTGTAAGAACTTCATCACTTTATTTTACATTTTTTACTCAAACGCTATAAGCAATACTACGTATCATAATTTATTTTGATTTGTTACCACAGTTATTGAAGGCATAAACATCAACAATAACATTCCCTCCAGTGATGACAGTACTAAGCTGTGATACATAAGAGTTCACACATGACCTGTAAGTGATTAGCTGATTACTGATGATACAATACCTATATTGCTAGTGATCTATATTTATATTATCATGAGCTTTATTCGAATAAACTTGCCTGACTATTTTCGATCCAATGGACGGAAAGACAACAAAATATGTCCTTGTTGTGGAATTAAAAATGAACTTACTGTAATGACTGCCAACATAACACTACATATATAGGAAACCTATGAACAGTAGGACAATCCCGATTTTAACAATGATCTGTTCCTGTGTAGTGTGCATTAAATTAAAAAGTATTAAATATTATATCATTGAATTTCAACGCGACAACGCGTTGTATGCGTTTGGCATGTGATATTTACATTTCATTATTGAAAGGAAAGCAGAGAGTACAGTAGAGTAGAAGCAGAGTATATATCTAGAAGTAGTAGAAGTATATTATTTTTCTCTGAAAACTGTATCTATTGTCTATCGATTCATCGTGAATTTTCGATAAAGAATTTAATCACGGAATAGTATAGAACCTACAAAGTTTTTTGATATAGGAATATCTCCGAATATCGTTATATATTCTTTACAGAGGGATTAAAGATAACCGTTAGCGATTTTGTTACTGAATGCGTAGCGAATTGATATCGATTATCTATACAGATATTGTTTGTAAGATCTATACCTAGTCTTTGTCGAATTTATATATTAGGGATAGCTATGATGTATACAGATTATCTTTAAAGTTTGGATATAGATTCGATAGAGTTTTGCTTTAACTTTAAGAAAGTTATTCAGTCGTTACGATCGGATAACGAAATATTCGGACGATAACGAATTGTTATACGGGGAGGTAACGTTGCACTGTGACCTTAAGGTCTCTTGTGCTCCCCATCAGAGATGTTCATGTCATCACCATCTACAGCTCGCCGTCCAGTTCCAGAGTTCTGATGAACTCCAGTATCTGGGATAGCTTAGGAGGCTATGTCTTCAATCCTGCAGATTTCTTGCCGAAAGCATTCCTTGCGCTGGTTTGAGATGGCGAGGCATTCCGTAATCAGGTGATCAGGACTTTCATCCCCTCCCCACAGAATCTACACTCGTCAGTTTCTGCTAGCCCTAATCTCATCATATGTTTCCTAAGACAGCAGTGCCCTGTGAAGAAACTGTTGAGGAGGTGCAGCGTATTTTTACTGAGTTTCATATATTTTTTGGATCTGACAGTGTCAAAGTTCCAGAGGAGCTGTTTGGAGTGATACATTCCTGGGATAGATCTCCAGAGTAGGTATACCTCTTTCAGTCTCTTCTTCCATCTGAGATTCACTTTTGTAGGTGTATTTACCTACCCCACAGTAGGGTTTCAATAAGGAGACCCTGTTGTTCTTTCCCACTTCTTTAAGTTTTCTTCGGCACCCCATCTTAGCGTAGACTGGATATAATGGAAGCTCAGAGCTCTAATAGCAGATGGATTGTCAGAATAGATTGCTATATCACATCTCTGATGATTTCTTCCTAGGTTCATTTCCACGCATCTTTCGATTATAAGTATTCCTGCCTGAAAGATGCTTGGATAGGAGGCTAGCGATAGTGAACATTTGTCGCCTGCCACATATACTGCAGCGCAAAGAGTCTGTGCATTTTTTTCAAGAACTTGGATGGTGGATTCCCAGTCCCAGTCTTTCCTCCTACCCAGCAGCATAGTGAAGTTTTTTTCGATACTTACTTTCTTAATCATTTCGTCACTAGGAAGATTGGCTGATGAAATGTACCTGGTAAGAGAGGACCAGGCATTCTGGTTTCCAATACTCTCATTACCATCTCCTTTCCTAGATATTATGAGAATGGCTTCATGGGCTTCATCTATCACTAAATGAAGTGGTGTGAGATTTGTGATAATCTCAAGAGCCCTGGTAGGACAGATTCCCATAGTTCCAGTAATACACACACAGACAAGTCTTTGTACTTTGTCGAGAGTTTTTCTCGTACTATTCTGGCTTATTTTTGCGTACCAGACTACTGCACCATAAGTGATTATGGGTCTCACAATCCTGACGTACGTACATCGCAGTATCTTGGGGTTGCAGCCCCAAGTCTTACCGGTTAGATTTCTGCACGCCATCAAAGCCTTTATTGCTTTACTACCAGTGATTTCAGTATGTTTATTCCAAAGAAGTTGATTATCTAGTGTTACCCCTGGATATTTAACTTCAGACTTCTATAATCTCCGGTCAAAAAGAAGAATCTTACAGCTGGGAGTTTCCTTCGCCGAGTAAACGGAATCACAGTGGTCTTGTTCGGGTTTTTGCTCAGTCCTACTGACAAGCACCAATGCTCGATAATGCTAAGGCTCTCCTGTGTAGTAATTGCCACAATGTGTCCTCGAATTTATGTTATAATGTTATTATCGGATCAACTAACTTATATAAGTTAACCGTTTTTCGTCTTAATCATGTTATTAGCAAGCATGCAGATTAACTTCACTATGAAAGTAAAACGCACTGACGTTGGTTCAATCTGCTTTGGCACGTTTGCTAATGACATGATCATGATTATACTAACCCTAGCCTAGGTCGTCCCAAAAGAGACCCCTCAGAAGCTCCTAGGAGAGTGTGCGAGTTAGGAGAGTCAGTTGTGTTCTGTGCAGGTTTTACTACTGTATTCTTACGCTAGCTTAGGCACAGCTCTGTTAATTTTCGACCCAACAGTGAATGGAGGCAACTACTGTCTTACGAGATCTCCGGTTTGCTTCATTCAATTCAAATTGGCCAACGTGAACAAGCGTACCAAAGAGTATTGACTTCACGTCAGTGCTTTTTTATATTTTCTATGCATTATAGTAAATATTTCGATAAATTTTGACATGGAGACCCAATAGAACTTACAATTGGTTTCAGTGGAATAAGAGGTTTCTGTATTTTTGGAAAGCCTTATACGTGTGGTGGCTTACTGAAAGATAACGTGAGGTTTGATAAAATATCTTTTCTTTCTATGACAAAAGTAGGATCTTCATCGATTTTGCTGTATTTCTTCTTATCATTAACAATATCCAAAATTAAATTCGCTATTGCAACATTCTATAATTTGAAACACGCATTCAATGTAATGGCGATTTCCATTGACACGCTCGGATCACTCGGAGTCATATTTGACAGATATTTTCGGTTCAATTGGACAGATGCATGACAGATTAGATCGATTTCGAGCGTGTCAATGGAAATCGCCATAACTCGAAAACGATTATTCTGTCATTTACTTTATTTGTATTTGCATTGCCATCGTTGCCATGTGGTTGCTCAAACCCATGCACAATACGCATTCTGTACAATTACCATGGAGATTGAAGCATAATGAAAATGCGTATAAAACAATGGACTATCTTCCAAAATCATTATTGAACATAGAACAAAGGCTTTTTGGCACTCTTGTTCCTCGGAACAGAGTGCTTATCAATTTGCCCAAATGTCTGTAATTTTCGAATTTTTGGCTGAAAATGGTATCAAACGATTTGGTTCGACTCACTGATCAAGAATACGTGGTCGAAATCGATTCTGTCTGGCCGGCTGGCCGTCCATTAACACGATAACTCTCGAACGAAAGGAGATAGAGGATTTAAATTTGCAGGGTAGGTTTGGAGAGTAAATGACTCAGACGAGTTCGTTAACGGGCAAGATCCATTAAGCGGTTTGGGAGTTATGGCCGTTTTTAGTAAAAATATTTTTTATGAATATTTCCGAAACCGATCACTCGATCTATCTGAAATATAGCATCAAATTGTAGAATCATGACTTTTAGACGCATGTGGAGTTTTGTAATGATCGGGTTACCGTCTCAAAAAAAAATTTAGGAAATTTTTAAATTTTGTTTCTACAATAACTCTCGAACGCAATGAGCTAGGCAGTTGAAATTTTCAGAGCAGGTTAGGGAGATAAATATCTCAGTTGATTTCGCTATTGGGCAGAATAGGCCAAATGGTTTCAGAGTAACGAAAAAAAAATTTTTTTTTAACTTACAAATTTCAAAATAAATTTTTTTAAGATGCAGTTTTACCATAAAAATCCATTGATATCATTTTCAACTCTAACAAGCTAATACTTTCGGAGATATGATTTTTCGAAATTTCAATAATGAATCGTACTTCTATGTTTTCACAGAATGTTATAATTATGCTATCTAAGCTTTATTATATGATCTGTGTTCATACTCGTCATCCTGTTCTATAAGGGAGAGAGTCAAATTTATTTAAGCTATTTCAATTTGATTTCTTCCATGGTGCAGTTCTCAAATTCAGATTGCTCATTTAATCTTGATAAATAAACTATAATTTGAATTGAATTTCCTTTATGATGCAGTTCTATCATAAGAATACAATGATATAATTCTCAACTCTGAGAAACCAATACTTTCGGAGATATAATTTGTGTGTTTAAACGCGCCAGAGAATGCTCCTGTCCACAGGGCTTGAACCAATTTTTTTTTACTGCACTCACAATTGGACGAATAATAGGGAACCAATGGGTAATAAAGAGAATTGAAACACTTTGATAGTGAAATGACAAATCCTTGTGTAACATTTTCAGAGTTCTTTCGATATACTAGCAAGAGTATTCACCCTGCGTAATCCTAAAATATAGTTGAAAGCCGGACTATTCCGCAAGTATTTGAAGAGTGCGAGGTCTGCCTCGTTGACACCTCGATTAAAGGTAGGGTAGTGTCAGTATGGAGATCAGGTCCCTCCCCAGTCATGTAGCATTCAACACGGCTAAATTGCAGGGCTTTGTGCGAGATGGTATGAATAGCTACAGGACTCTTCTCGTTTTCCATACATGGACTTTCTTGCCGACTCCTGCATATTTAAACGTATCTCTTCCAGGAAAAGTCCTTCGGCAGGATCTTTCCTATGAATTTTTATTTGGCATAATGACCATCTTTTCAAGTTTATTTATTAAACGATACTTCCGTGGATTGCGATTTCGGCTGATGATACCAAATTGTGATTCATTTCTGGAATGAAGCAGTAAATGAGAATTACGGAAGCATCAACGTGGAGCTTCACCGCGCTCGTTCGAGTAATGATCAATATCTTTTCCTGATGTGTAATACCACTGCTAACTGCTAACATTTATTAGAAATCCATTACGTCAAAAAAATTAAATTTCAAATGGAAAATTGGTTCAAGCACTGACGTGAAGTCAGAAGCATTTGCGCGTATGTTCTATTGTCCATTGTTCTGTATTGGACACCCTTAATCGAATTTGGGTGTCCAATACAGAAGAATGGACAATAGAACATAAGCGCAAAAGCTTCTGACTTCACGTCAGTGCTTGAAACAATATTTTTTTTCGTGATTTTTTTGAAATTTTCTAGGGGTACGGTTCTTAAAATTTTTTTTCGTCATTTTTTTCAAATTTTCTAGGGGTGTGGTTCTTACAAAATTTTAAACACGTCTTTATGTTGATTTTCTACTACTAGTTACCAAGCTTCAATTCGATCGAATATTTATTTTTTGAGTTATCAAGGAAATAATATTCCAGGTGGGTATAACTCGGAAACCGTTAGACCGATTATGCCCAAAAACGAACTCAACTCTCCCTTTCGGATACGCAACCTACCCTAAAAATTGTCCCTATCTCCTTTCGTTCGAAAGTTATCGAGGCAACGGTCACCCATCTACTGAACTCACACAAGAATGCTCGAATCTCCAACAATATTTAACCGATCATGTTAAAACTTGAAACTTGGCAGTAGAGTTAGGTTATGAAGGCTCTTACAAAATTTCAGTAATTTCAAACAAATAGTTACTGATATATAGAATTTTTTTTTCAATTTTCAATGATTTTTTTAGAAATTTTCTACAAATACTATCCTCACGAAATTTCGCGAGAATTTTTGCGTTGGAATTATACAACTAATAATCATGTTTGAATTCAATCGGTTTAGTATTTTTCGAGTTAATGAGAAACAAAAATCAACCAAATTTCAGATGGCTATAACTCTAAAACCGTTTGGCCGATTATGCTCATAAACAAACTGAAATGTTGCGTTCTGATGCACATCCTAACCTGAAAACTTCAAGCCGCTATCTCTTTCCGTTCTCAAGTTATCGTGAAAACAAAAATATTTTTTAATAATTTTCTAGCCATACGATTCGCACAAAATTTCACGATCGTGCTTACCCGTATAACCATTCGTTATCGATTCGTTACAGGTAGAATATCTGAATGTCCGGTACGCTAACGAAAAATCGTTATCTGAACCAGCAACAAAACGTTATCAAAAACCTCTACTCCTTTGATACAGATCAAATAACGAAAAACTATCATCCAAACGGTAAAGTTTTAATACAGAAATTCTTTATCGAACAGATACCTATTTTGGGAGCAAGAATTAATAAGAATTACGGTGGAAAAACATAATTTTGAATGTTTTTCTTATATTTCTGCGTTTCATCGTTCGGATAACTCAATCATCCTCTCATTTTACCCCTATTACCATTGTATTGAATTAACGTATTAAATTAAATTTTCGTTCCTCATTTGGATTCGAACCTGCATACCTTACCTCCAATTTTCGATCTGACCACCACCTTACCAACTCATCCATCCACTAACCTTGTTGTATGACATCGCAAGTGCGTGCATTTTAACGACTGATGGGTGCAATGGATACACATAATAAAATAATGCGATATAACTGGCGATCGGAGACTGAATATTCACGATTAAATCTTTAAAAAAAAGAAAATGGAAGCTCCACATAATAAAATTCGTAGAAATAATAAATAATGCAAATTACCGTAATAATGATACGATGAAGGAATTCTGTGGAAGGAATATCAGTGTAAGAACTTCACTTTATTCTACATTTTTTACTCAAACGCTATAATCAATACTACGTATCATAATTTATTTTGATTTGTTACCACAGTTATTGAAGGCATAAACATAAACAATAACTTTCCCTCCAGTGATCACAGTACTAAGCTGTGATACATAAGAGTTCACACATTACCTGTAAGTGATTAGCTGATTACTGATTATACAATACCTATTGTTAGTGATCTATATTTATATTAACATGAGCTTTATTCGAATAAACTTGCCTGACCATTTTCGACCCAATGGACGGAAAGACAACAAAATATGTCCTTGTTGAGGAATTAAAAATGAACTTGGTGTAATGAGTGCCAAAATTACACTACATATATAGAAAACCTATGAAAAGTAGGACAATCCCGATTTCAAGAATGGATCTGTTCCTGTGTAGTGTGTATTAAATTAAAAAGTATTAAATATTGTAATATCATTGAATTTCAACGCGACAACGCGTTGTATGCGTTTGGCATGTGAGATTTACATTTCATTATTGAAAGGAAAGCAGAGAGTACAGTAGAGAAGCAGAGAGTACAGTAGAGTAGAAGCAGAGTATATATCTGGTAGAAGTATATTATTTTCCTCTGAAAACTGTATCTATTGTCTATCGATTCATCGTGAATTTTCGATAAAGAATTTAATCACGGGATAGTATAGAACCTATAAAGTTTTTTGATATAGGAATATCTTCGAATATCGTTATATATTCTTTACAGAGGGATTAAAGATAACCATTAGCGATTTTCTTACTGAATGCGTAGCGATTAGATATCGATTATCGATACAGATATTGTTTGCAAGATCTTTACCTAGTCTTTGTCGAATTTATATATTAGGGATCGCTATAATGTATACAGATTATCTTTAAAGTTTGGATATAGAATCGATAGAGTTTTGCTTTAACATTAAGAAAGTTATTCAGTCGTTACGATCGGATAACGAAATATTCGGCCGATAACGAATTGTTATACGGGTAGGTTCATTTTCTACAACTACTCACCAAGTTTCAATTCGATCAGATTTATATTGGTTGAAAACAAAATTATTACTCGGAAACCACTGGGCCGATTATGCCCATTAAGGAACTTGTTCGTCGTATTGGGATGCCCACCCACCCTGAAAATTTCAAGTCGCTAGCTTTTTTCGTTCTCAAGTTATCGTGGCAACGGCTGGACGGCCGGCCGGACAGAATGACATTTGACCTCGAATTCTTCATTGGGGAGTCGAACTAAATCGTTTGAGACCATTTTCGTCAAAAAATTCTAAAGTTACAGACATTTGGGCAAAATGATAACGCGATGTTCCCCAGAACATACGCGCATAAATGGACATTCAAAGAACTTCAATTTCAATTTCTTCCATCTCCAGAGAGAAAATGTAATGAATGACCTCAAAAAATACGTAATTTTTTTAAGGATATATAAGTATTAAAACTTCAACTTGATACCTATTCTATTCATTCATTATCCAATGGTTTTCACTATAATATACACAGTTTCATCCGGTCTATCTTCAAATTCATTAACGAATACAATTCAATTATATTGTTCCCACCTCAATATAAAATTTACGATCAGATCAATGTTGGTGGACGTAATCAATTGAAGTATAAACGATGGAGAAAATAACAAATTAAATAGAAATGAAAATAAAATATTCGGAAAATTATGGTACCTATCATTAGACACTAATAGAGAACATTGTTGAATTATCTATGAACGATGGCAACGTGGCTTCCACTTTTGATCGAGGGTTCTAGTTCAAGGTCGGATTCATAAATGTTGTGAAATTTCTGGATTATGCATATAAGACTAAAAGAAGAATATCTCGAAAACGGCTCGGGTTTTGGGAGAAATGATGAGGAATAACTTAATTTTCTAAAATGATTGTAGATTCTTATAATAAGTTAAGCTTAACTTTATTTGCTTTATTTATGGTAATTTCTGAAAATTTTTGAACTGGCGGATCTATGACTGGGAATGTCAAAATTATTTCTGGTTCGTTATTCTTGATATAAAATACACCTCCTGTTCTAGAAAAAAGTATGATTGAATGCAAATTGACCAATGAAATAACCTCAGCTATCGTAGAATTATGAGGATGATATGATATTATACCTTTAAGGTGATAATATAATGCCCATGGATAATCCATATGATGTTGGAATTAGTATACTTTGGTAGGATACATAATCAAATTGGGTTCAGAATATCACCAGTAAAAACAAAACTGCAATATTGTCTAAGTTCTAATTGATGTAATGTAATATTCAGAGTAGATTTGAGGAATGAATATCTCGGATAAGTTCGTTATTGGGGAGAATCGGTCTGCTTGAATTTAATTTCTTTCATGATGCAGTTTTACCGTAAGAGTCCACTTATATCATTCCCAGGGACCAAAAATTTCGAACATATGATTTATCAAAGTTTGAACAAGAGTGCCAAAGCTCCTGTCCACAGTTCCACGGAACAGAGTGCTTATCAGTTTGCCCAAATGTCTGTAATTTTCGAATTGTTGTCTTGAACGATTTGGTTTGACTCACTGATCAAGAATCCGTGATCGAAATCGATTCGGTCCGGCCGGCCGTCCGTCCGGCCGTCCGTCCGTCCTTTAACACGATAACTCTCGAGCGGAATGAGCTAGACAGTTGAAATTTTCAGATAGGTTTGAGGGATAAATATCTCGGTTAAGTTCGTTATTGGGCAAAATCGGTCTAATAGTATCGGATCACTATTCATAAATGTTATCTTTTCTAGCTATTAGAGACTGTCAATTCATAGTTTTTATTTTCGATTCTTGAATTTGTGAATATATACGTTTTGATGTAGTTTATGGAGGCAATAGCAAAGAAGAACATAATGGAATCATCAAAAGAAATTACTGTTCGTTGACCACTGAGGTTAATATTACCTTTTACTTCCTCAAGTAGTGAGACATATTCCTATATACAGTATTTTCATAATGTTGCTAGCAAAAAAATAATGATGTATGGATCTACATTTGTGTATCAATCATTTTTCCTGAGTTAAATGATCATAATACAAAAAAGAATGTATTAGTGGTATGAAGTATTACATTTTAAATTATGAAGAGAGGATAGTATTATAAAAATATATTTTGAACTACTAAAATAATTTGTTCGTAATCCACTACCTACTCAAATATCAGGAATAAACGGATAATCTGCTATGATTGTCTCCAGCCTTGCTTTAGACATTTCGATGATACTTTCCTTCCTTAGGTATTTCGAGTTGTGAAAACTAAGCACCGAGGGTAAGTTGCAACAACCCGTTCCACGAGTTTGAATCATAGCAGGTTGCTCATTTAATCTTGATAAATAAATTTAATGACAATTTTTGAAGCATTGAAGCATTGTAGATTGTTCTTTCTTTTTTTTAAAGATAATTTTTGAAGCATTTTTTTAACCGACGCTTTTTTTAAAATTCAATTTCTTTCATGGTGCATTTATATCATAGGAATCCATTGATATAATTCCCAACTCTGAGAAACCAATACTTTCGGAGATATAATTTGTCTGTTTGAACAAGTGGGCCAAAAAGCTCCTGTCCACAGGGCTTGAACAAATTTTTGGCGCTCTAGTTCCTCGGAACTGAGTGCTTATCAATTTGCCCAAATGTCTGTAATTTTCGAATTTTTCGATGAAAATGGTCTTAAACGATTTGGTTCGACTCACTGATCAAGAATCTGTGGTCGAAATTCATTCTGTCCGGCCAACCGGCCGTAGGCACGATAACTCTCGAACGGAATGAGCTAGACAGTTGAAATTTTCAGAGTAGGTTTGGCAGATAAATATCTCGGCTAAGTTCGTTATTGGGCAAAATCGGAAAGATGGTTTCGGAGTATCAAAAAAAAAATTTTTTTTTGCAAAACAAATTCCAAATTAAATTTTTTCAATAAGCAGTTTTACCATAAGAATCCAATGATATCATTTTTAACTCTAACAAGCTAATACTTTCGGAGATATGATTTTTCAAAATTTCAATAGTAAATCGTATTTCTAACGTTTTTACAGAATGATATAATTATTCTATGTATGAATTGTCATAATGTCAACTTATTTTCCTGAGACATGACATTATCTAATCAATCGAAGAATTATGGGCATAAAGTGTATTCCGAAATGTGAGCGAAGTGAGAAAAATCTCAGTTGTTTGCTCCGAAATTAGTTTTTCTCAGAAAAGTCTTACATTTCGGAACGGAACATGAAGTAAGAGATCTGAGAGTAGTGAGACTGCTTTTCATCCATAGAAATAGAATGCTCAGTTCTCTCAATTTATGACGGGACTGACGGAAGGGAATATTATAACTTCAAAAATATTGGGGTTGAAATACTCGTATTTTAGCGATGCAACGGGGACCTCACCCAAAAATGTTTGAAAATATTACGTAAATATTGAAAGCATAATTCTGTAGTTCGAGAGTGGAGAAAATTTGTTGAACGTAGATCAGAAAATTTTTGATCGATTACAAGGTAATTTTTCATTATTACTTCTCTTCTTTCATACAGTGTTATGGAATATTTACCATTTGTAAGGTACTTTAAACCTGTTTTGGGCAATTGTCATACGAAACTTGTTTTTTTGGCGCTCTAGTTCCTCGGAACAGAGTGCTTATCAATTTGTCCAAATGTCTGTAATTTTGCAATTTTTGGCTGAAAATGGTCTCAAACGATTTGGTTCGACTCACTGATCAAGAATCCGAGGTCGAAATCGATTCTGTCCGGCCGGCTGTAGGCACGATAACTCTCGAACGAAAGGAGTAGTGGATTGAAATTTGCAAGGTGGGTTTGAAGCGTAAATATCTCGGACGAGCTCGTTAATGGGCGAAATCCATCAAGCGGTTTCGGAGTTATGGCCGATTAGAGTAAAAATATTTTTTATGAATATTTCTGAAACCGATGACTCGATCTATCTGAAATTTAGCATCAAATTGTAGAATCATGACCTTTATACGCATGTGAAGTTTTGTATTGACCAGATTACCGCAAAGTGTCGAAAAAAAAATTAAAAATTTCAAAAAAGTTTTTCTACAATAACTCTCGAACGGAATGAGCTAGGTAGTTGAAATTTTCAGAGTAGATTAGGGAGATGAATATCTCGGTTAAGTTCGTTATTGGGCAAAATTGGCCAGATTTAATTTGATTTCTTTCATGGTGCAGTTCTCATTCTCAGAATGCTCATTTAATCTTGATAAATAAACTATTATTTGAATTGAATTTCTTTTATGATGCAGTTCTATCATAAGAATACATTGATTTAATTCCCAACACTGAGAAACCAATACTTTCGGACATATAATTTGTCTCTTTGAACTAGAGCGCCAGAAAGTTCCTGTCCACAGGGCTTGAACCCATTTTTTTCAGTACCTACCATTGAGTGTTCCAAATCTGAATATATAATGATAGATTTCCGCATTATTTCTTCATTAAATAAAAGCCACGTCAGCGAATTTAAAACTTTTTGTTTGTGTCCCGATTCTGCTAGGTCTTTGGAAGACCCCTAAAAAATTCAAAGGCCTGTGCCATTCAGGAGATCGCTTGCTATCAGGTAAGACTGCCGATGTTATGCTCTTCTTTTCGTCGATTAATTTTCCGAAGAATAAGCTAGGTTGATGGAATATAAATTCGAATATCACATTTTTCTTGCAAGTTCGTTACGGCATTCTATCGAGTATGCATTAACAAACTCCCCTAGATTCTTGGCCCTTCGTCGTGAAGTCCAACGCATGCGCGTCAGTTGCCGTGAATATTTGAAAATGTTAAATCCAGATCAGCCGCTCAGTTCCATTCAACGGCCGCTTTTCAGAGACGCATTTCCGGGTAATCCCCAGTGATAAGCGATTGGACGAAGGAGGTCGGGTCCACAAGAAAATTTCGAGAACGGCGTGAAAAAAAAAATTCGGAGAAGTTCGTTTCAGAAGACCCTCAGATTTCGTTCGTTGGGCATGGAGAATTGAATTAACGCTGTTAAGTGAATGAATTCATTCAACAGGTGAGTGAATATGAAGAGGTATTATGAATTTTTTTTTTATTTTTATTTGCTCCAAAAACTTTTTATTCGGATCCATTCACAATAATATAATTTTTATTTGCTCCAAAAACTTTTTATTCGGATCCATTCACAATAATATAATTTTTGGCGCTCTGGTTCCTCGGAACAGAGTGCTTATCAATTTGCCCAAATTTCTGTAATTTTGGAATTTTTGGCTGAAAATGGTCTCAAACGTTTTGGTTCGACTCACTGACCAAGAATCCGTGGTCCAAATCGATTCTTTCTGGCCGTTAACACTATAACTCTTGAACGGAATGAGACAGATAGTTGAAATTTTCAGTGTAGATTTGGGAGATAAATATCTCGGTTGAGTTCGTTAATGGACAAAATAGGCTTGGTCGTTTCGGAGTAACGAAAGAAAAATGTTTTTGTTACATTAAAAATTACAAATTCAATTTTTTTTTAAGATGCAATTTCATCATAAAAATCCATTGATATCATTCTCAACTCTAACAAACTGATACTTTCGGAGATATGATTTTTCAAAATTTTATTAATTAATCGTAGTCTTATAATTCCATAGAATGCTCTAATTATAATTTGCTGATTTATGTAAATCCAACATATTAGGTGAAATTGTTTATGATGCAGTTCTATCATAAGAATCCATCAATATAATTCCCAAGTCTGAGAAACCAATACTTTCGGAGATATGAGTTGTCTAAGTTTGAATAATTACTGGCTAGTAGTTTGACAAGAGCACCATAGCCCCAGTCCACAGAGCTTTCCCACTTTTTAATACTGCAAATCCAAAAATTGGTTCAAGCCCTGTGGACAGGAGCTTTCTAGCGCTCTAGTTCAAACAGACAAATTATATCTCCGAAAGTATTGGTTTCTCAGAGTCCAGAATTATATCAATGTATTCTTATGATAGAACTGCATCATAACGGAAATTCAATTCAAATAATAGTTTATTTATCAAGATTAAATGAGCAATCTGAGAATGAGAACTGCACCATGGAAGAAATCGAATTAAATCTGGCCAATTTTGCCCAATAATGAACTTAACCGAGATATTCATCTCCCTAACCTACTCTGAAAAGTTCAACTACCTAGCTCATTCCGTTCGAGAGTTATTGTAGAAAAACTTTTTTTAAATTTTCAAATTTTTTTTTTACACTTTGCGGTAATCTGGTCAATACAAAACTTCACATGCGTATAAAGGTCATAATTCTACAATTTGATGCTAAATTTCAGATAGATCGAGTGATCAGTTTCGGAAATATTCATAAAAAATATTTTTACTAAAATCGGCCATAACTCCGAAACCGCTTGATGGATTTCGCCCATTAACGAACTCGTCCGAGATATTTACGCTCCAAACCCACCTTGCAAATTTCAATCCACTAACTCTTTTCGTTCGAGAGTTATCGTGCATACGGCCGTCCGGCCGGCCAGCCGGACAGAATCGATTTCGACCTCGGATTCTTGATCAGTGAGTCGAACCAAATCGTTTAAGACCATTTTCATCGAAAAATTCGAAAATTACAGATATTTGGGCAAATTGATAAGTACTCAGTTCCGAGGAACTAGAGCGCCAACAAGTTTCGTATGACAATTGCCAAAAACAGGTTTAAAGTACCTACAAATAGTAGATATTCCATAAAACATGTAAGAAAGAAGAGTAATATTGAAAAATTACCTTGTAATCGATCAAAAATTTCCTGATCTACGTTCACCACAGTCCCTGTGTAGGGACTGTAGGTACTGGCCCTCACGTAACTTTATCACACAGTTCGTTGCGGAATACATTAGAAAGAGAGATGTTATGAAGGATAGAATAAGTAAAGGCAAATAATGGTATACAAACATTGGTGTTTTTATACCATGGACAAATATACAAATTGGGGTATATTGGAAAATTCCAATTTTTTTAAGAAAAATATTGATTATTTTTGAATGAGTATCGAAAAAGCTGAATGAATTGCAGTAAGGAAATTTATGAGAAATATTTTCAGATTATAAGTACCAGAATATTCAGAAACGAGTCTCGGATTTAAATGAAAATATTTTGCCTTTAACTATTCTGTCTACAAATCACCAAAACACATACACAATATATGAAACCAAACAATACAGTATACAAGAAATGTCAAAGGATGAAAGAAACCAATGTTTCTTATTCTGTGATTTTCCCAATCGCCAAATTATATGAATATATTCTTATACTATGGTTTGCCTTTAACTATTCTGTCTTTTTTCTATGCTGATATCAATGGTCTCTTTCTCACAACCAATCCATGTTATTTTATGTCTATGGTTCAGGTGCTAAATGTCAATAATGTCCCACCATTTTTGTGGTGTTAAAGTTTCCATGTTGATTTGTTATAACCCAACCTATAAAACTGTCAACTAATTCATTTATAGGCGGGTTTATAAAGCAAATTAACTAAAATAAGAAACTAATTAAAATACAATAAGAATTAAGAGCTAAAACGATTGGTTTATACAGATGAACTAAAACAAAATAAGAAATAAGAATGAACCAATCAATTCACAGTTTTTTGATTATTTTATGTTCTGTGAATTTCAATCTTTGAACATGAGCATTGTCTTTTTCCAAATAAAATAAAATAAAATAAGAAATAAATATTAAAGTTGGCCATCTTTAGTTCTTATTAATTTGTGAGAGGGGACTTTTGAAAGGTTTTAATTTGTTCGTTTTCTCCTCTTGTCTATTCATTTTCCAGGTTGAGTTTCGGGTACCTTGGAGAAACCTCCCTGTTTTTGACCAAGGAATCCATATTGAAGAAAGAAATTCCCATCCATATTTCAAGTTTCGGCTACTTTTGTAAACAAATTCAATTTTTGCAAATCATAACACTCACGGGGAGACAGGGTTCTTTGCTGAGGGTTTTCCCTAAGTTCTTCATACGTCGAATTGTATGGTACCCCGTTATACTAGCCTCTGCTAACACACTCAAAGCTCCCAATCAAAAGAATACACTGTTACTGACTTAACGGAGATTAAATGCTTTGTGAATACGGCGAATAGATTCTTATTTTAACGTTTTTTTTCGTGTATGAACCCTATCATTGAAATGTGCATGTTCAACTTTAATTTTAAATTGTTTCTAATTTTATTTAATTTGCTTTATAAATCCGTTTATCACAAGTAACAGTGTTGCCTATATTTCACTTTAAAATCGTGAAGCGCTAACTGGATCGCCATTTACTTACCGAGAAGAATACAATATTTGAATCTAACTAATTTAATCTGGTAATCTTGACATTTCTAATCTCTATTCACCATCTCGAGATGTTGCAGCCATACTGATACCACAGAAAGGGACAGGCACAGCGTTGCCAACCCAAGAACCTAAGAATACCGTATCGGAGACGAGAAATTACCGTATTTGGTTCAATTTTACTGTACCACAGAATAGAGAAAGAAAATCAAATATTTCTATTCTCTGGCTTAAATATATTAGCTTTCTGTGCTTAAACCTAACCTATAAATTGAAATGCAAGAAGATTGGTAAATTTTTATAGGATACATTAACATATAAAGTAAATATACAGATATATATGTATGTACAATTATATAATAAACAGGTACATAATTATCTACTACGAAAAGTCTATTTAACATAATAAAAACTTAAAAGTAAGAATTTGGCAACTATTATAATATCCTACATGTCAATCATAAATTCATCTTCATGTTCTTGACTAGAACTGGAAGGATACATATCCATTTTATTCACCCTGGAATACATAGCCTGGGTAGGTGTAAAATTTACGTAGTTTCCACCTCTTTTCACACACTGACACTGACACTTAACAGGCAACCGTTTATTGTTGTTGTAATCAATTTATTCCTGGATTTGGTTTTTACCATGTTAATTTTACTGAATACTCGTTCACATTCAACATTTGAGTGCGGAAGAGATAGAATATTCAGGACAAACTTGGACAAATTCTGAAATTCAAAGATGCCACTTTCATTCTGATATATTTGAATTTTTCCCCAGAATATGTCAATGTCCTCGTTGATGTCTATCTTTTATTTTCTTCATCAGCTGTGAAATGGTAATCTGGCAGCAACCTGCATTGTTCATCGATTAGTTGACCTTCGCTACTGCCATAAAAACGTGTCATATTTTGGAGAATATGAGCTAATGATGGGAATTGCTCATGTATATCATGAGAAACTGCATATTTCGGATTAAATATGTGTAATTTTGTCAAAATAAAATTACCAAATCATACCGTTTTCTAATTTCAATACAGATACAGGAATAGAAAAGCTGGCATCTTTCAAAAAACATATCTAACAACTCGGGCATTCCAGAAATAATCGGCTTAGAAATTTCATTCAAAACATCTACGCCAACATATACATTTTTCTTTGGTAAAAACCAAGTTTTGTTCGCTGAGTCTATTTCTGATGCTTTAGTTTTTGCTATGTATCGTCTTTCCATGTAACATAAGAGAAAGCTTCTATAAGCTTCTTCCATCATTTTATGCAAATACGGCAGAACAACTTTATCTGACTGAACATTTTGATTTAGAGTAGGAATTTTTGGTAAAATATAATTTAGAAAAAGGTAATATAATTTAACAAAAAGGATCGTTCAATGACTGATGAATTTGTTCTACCGATAGAAGACGTTCATCTAAATATTTAGCATTAAAAAAAAGTTGTAATGCTGGCCATTGCTCTACAACAAGTTTTAAAACGGCAGATAGTGAAAGCCAACGTGTTTGTTAAAGATGCAACATTTTATGTGCATCTAGCTCGACGAAATGTTGAAATTGCTTGAAGTCGCATTGCCTTTTGCTGCTAACCTGAAAAATATGAATTTGGTTACTATCAACTCAACAAGAATTTGCTAAATTACCTTAAAATGGGAATATATGTTTCTTGCAAGATCTTCGGGTGCTCTAGGTAAGGTCTTACATGCCTGACTGCTACATAAAGGTTGCGAATGGCATACACATTTCATTATAAAAATTCCTGGAAAGCCATTCCTAAACCTACAGGCAACATAATTAAATTCGCCCATCATAAGGTTACATCCATCAGAAGCAAATCCAATGATATTATCCCTAGGAATTTGATGTGAATCGAAAGTATCTACAATTTTTTTGTAATAATGTTCGTGTTCCTTGTTTTTCCATATCTTCCGTTTCATCAAACATTGGTACAAGTTCCCACAACAATGACTCTACTCTTCTCTGATGATCATCAAAATATCCTACAACTATGCACGCAGATTTGTTGACCCCTATGTCTGTAGATTCATCAGTGAGAACACTGAATTTTTTAGTTTTCAATGTGGTGTCTATTTCTGATTTATGTACCATACCTATTACATTAGTCACAATTGATTTAGATTTGGTTCTTCGAACTGACAAATCTTTAGCAATTTTAGAATCGAAAAATATTTCAGATAATAATGGCGATAAGTGGTCCATGGTATGGAAAGACATATTATATTCCGCTAGAAATCCAAATAAATTAATTTAGCTTCCTTAACATTCTTTTCATACATACTAGATGAAGATGAAGTGACAGGCATGAAAAATTTAAACAAGTGAAGAGCGAGTTAGAAATGAATATCTGGAGTTCCCCCACACGTAACCACCAAGATACCAATCCGCAACGCCAGTTTATCACATGTGAAATTAAATTGTGAACGCTCGAATTCCATTTCTCGGTACAAAACAGCTTCTGTAATAATAGTCGTCCCATGTTCATGTCAATTGGGCAATATTCCATTCACGGGACAATCAGAGATCTCTGCGAGGCAACGCGATACGAACGAGCGTTTCTGCTTTTCGAATATTCATTGTGCTCGGGGTGGTTACGCCGTCTCTTCATGGCGAGACTAAAAACTTCTTGCTTTTGTATCATTGTCGCATTCCTATCGATTCGAACTGATGGAAGAAAGATTATACCCGAGAAGGAAAAGATAGCGATTAAGTATCGATCTTCAGGTCACTGTTACACCACAATCCCTCATCACCACTTATCATCCTCCATTAAACATCCCCAAATTTTTCAACATTAATTTCCTTAAAATTTTACCCAATATTTATTTTAAAAATATCGAAATTACAGGACAACCATTTCAACTTTCACAGTCCAGAATTGCACTCAGTAACCTCTTTAAGTATGGCTTACAAGCATAATTGCACGAATGACGGTCTGACTGGAAAAAAAAATAGGAAGAGAATACAGCATAGGTGTCATGATTACCCAAAATAAAACAAAAATTTCGTCGTTTAATATCCATGAATGAAAGGAAGATCAATCTCTTTACACCTGTGATAAAAAATTCGAAACAATAGACTTAAAGATAGTTTTCCACGATATTAGCGCCCAACGTGGGGCATATCGGAAAAGGTGTAAACTCTCCAATTAATAAATGGTCAAAAACTATTGGGTGTTTTTCTGCTATGCAGCTTGTTAACCTGGTAGCGAAAATGAAAAATCTATCTGTTATAAAAAAGTAAATTTCAGTTTTGGACGTTTAATGTCCATGAATGAAAGAAAGAACCATCACTTCATACCTGAGACAAAAATGTGGAAACAATAGACTTAAAAACAGTTTTCCATATATTGATGCCCCACATATCGGAAAAGGTGTTTATTCTATACTGATACATTATGAAGAAATAAACCATTAGTTACCGTAACTATAAACCTGGTTATAATTTCATTGGGATTAAACTAAGCAGTTATAGATCTTTAACTCCCTCCAATGTATTTACAAAAACAAATCGACAATTGTCAAATTTTCAAACTATCAATTTTCAATTGTCAATTTTTTTTTCATTCAGTATGTAATAAAATTAATTATCTATCACGTGAGTTATTGGAAGTTAACAACCTCGGGATTGCAATCTGTTGCCCTCTGTAGTTAACATCCTCATAACTACCTTGATACATAAATAACTATAACTCTCCAAATACTACATGGGAAAACCAATTGGCTGTTTGCCAATTGGGTGTGCGCCTGCGTTGCAGCTTGTTAATCTGATAGCGAAACTGAAATATCTACTCGCTACCCTAAGTTTGAAAAGTAAGATGAGGAGAATGATTTCACATTTTGATTATTTCATTCATTCTATTTCAAGGATGTATGTATATGTATATATCCATTATGTTTGCTCCCAACGTGGGGCATATCGGAAAAGGTGTAAACACTCCAATTACTAAATGGGAAAACCTATTGGGTGTTTGCCTGCGTTGCAGCGAAAATGAAAAATCTATTTGTCAAGAGTGAATGTCAGTTTTGCACGTTTAATATCCATGAATGAAAGGAAGATCCATCAGTTTACACCTGTGAGAAAAAAGTCGAATCAATTCACTTAAAAACAGTTTTCCATTATACTGGCGCCCAAGGTGGGGCATATCGAAAAAGGTGTAAACTTTCCAAGGACCAAATGGGAAAACCCCTTTGTTCTTTGCCCGCGTCACAGCTTGTTAATCTGGTTTCGAAAATGAAAAATCTATCTGTTATAAAAAAGTGAATTTCAGTTTTGAACGTTTAATGTCCATGAATGAAAGGAAGAACCATCACTTTACACCCGAGACGAAAATGTCGAAATAATAGACTCAAGAACAGTTTTCCATTATATTGGCGCCTAACGTGGGGCATATCGGAAAAGGTGTAAACTCTCCAAGGATTAAATGGGAAAACCCCTTGGGTGTTTTTGCCTGCCTTGCAGTTTGTTAATCTGGTAGCAAAAATGAAAAATCTATTCTCTATAAAAGAGTACATTTCAGTTTTGAACCTTTAATATCCAAGAATGAAAGGAAGATCCATCCCTTTACACTTGAGACAAAAAAGTTAAAACGATAGACTTTAAAACAGTTTTCCATTATATTGGTGCACAACGTGAGGCATATTGAAAAAGGTGTAAACTCTCCAATTACTAATTGGGTGTTTGCCTGCATTGCAGCTTATTCATTTGTCCGGCGCATTTTTTCATTCTTTTATACAATATAAAGTAAAATATATATCTATGGGAGATGATAGCCCTTCTTAAGGGCCCTGTAGCGGGCTTCGAACATCTGAAGTTCTGAATAATCATCGCTTGGACTTGGACCGGTCAGACCTGGTTTTGAAAGAGACCTTCCTGGCCTTACGAGCAACATTTTCATTTTTGAATTCAAATATTGAAGGGATTTCAGGAGTGAATATCTTCGAAAACTAGCGGAGGCGATTCTTCTCCACGAGATTCCATTCGCCTACAGAGAAGTATTTTTGTGAGAGGAGACTTTTGAAAGGTTATGTATTATTTTTAATTTGTTCGTTTCCTCCTCTTGTCTTTTTATTTTTCAGGTTGAGTTTCGGGTACCTTGGAGAAACCTATCCGTTTTTTGACGAAGGAATCCACATTGAAGAAATATATCCCCATCAATATTTTTAAATTTCTGCAAATTTTGTAAACAATAGTTACAAATCACCACACTCACGGGGAGAAAGGGTTTTTTGCTGAGGTTTTTCCCTAAGCTCTTGTATCATACGTCGAATTGTATGGTACCCCGTTACACCAACCTCTGCTAACACATATACAGCTCTCAGTCAAAAGAATATATAAGTGAAAATAAAAAACATTAATTGTTATAAAAGAGTAAATTTCAGTTTTGAACGATTTTACATTTTGATTATTTCATTCATTCTATTTCAAGAATGTATGTGTATGTATATGTATATGTCCATTATATTTGCGCCCAGAGTGGGGTATATCGGAAAAGGTGCAAACTCCCCAATTACTAAATGGGAAAATCTATTGGGTGTTTGTCTGCGTTGAAGCGTGTTAATCTGGTACCGAAAATTAAAAATCTATTTGTTATAAAAGAGTAAATCTCCGTTTTGCGTGTTTAATATCCATAAATGAAAGGAAGATCCATCACTTTACACCTGTGACAAAATAGTCGAAACAATACACTCAAAAACAGTTTTCCATTATATTGGCGCCCAACGTGGGGCACATCGAAAAAGATGTAAACTCTCCAATTACTAAATGGGAAAACCTATTGGGTGTTTGCCTGCGTTGCAGCTTGTTAATCTGGTATGGAAAATGAAGAATCTATTTGTTATAAAAGAGTGTATTTCAGTTTTGAACGTTTAATATCCATTAATGAAAAGAAGATCCATCACTTTACACTTGTGACAAAAAAATCTAAACAATTAATTTAAAAACAGGTTTCCATTATATTTGCGCCCAACGAGGGGCATATCGGAAAAGGTGTAAATTCTTCAATTATTCAATTATTAAACACCTATTGGGTGTTTGCCTGCGTTGCAGCTTGTTAATCGGATAGCGGAACTGAAATATCTACTCGCTACGTTTGAAAGGTTAGATGAGGAGAATGATTTTACATTTTGATCATTTCATTCATTCTATTTTAAGAATGTATGTGTAAAGTTAGAGCCTTTCAAACTTTATTTCCAGTTCCCCATCAGGAAAACCACAAGAAGTGCGTTTCATTGTTATCCGAGAAGCATTTTATGTGTATCGAGATGGCAAAATGTGAAGGCTAGTAGGCATTTCTCACGATTAATATCGACGGTAACTCGCACATCTGGCAGGCGATGGAATCTAATCGTGACGCATCCGCGGGCGCTTCAAGAGGTGAAAACCGTAATCCTTCCTACCGAGATTGGCAATTTCCCTCTGCAACCACTAATTTCCGTCATTGGTTTCCAATGAGCAGAATTATCGACCTCCGTTTTTCATGAAGAACACGGCCTCCGTAATTGGAACAAAGATTTCCACTTTCCGCAGACAAAAACAAAAATGACTTTCGAAGTTGCCTCCGTGTTTGCTTTCTGCTAATGAAATCATCAGTAAGAAATAGACTGACTAAGGACGAGGCAACCATGATCAGAATTCAGAAGAGTGTGATTGAATGTAAACAATTTTTCAACAAAGACGCTAGGTTTTCAAATGTAAATGAAACAAGTGTGTGGGCATATTATTGGCGGTGTTGTATTAAATGTGTACTACATAAAGGGTGTCTCAGCAAGAACTTGAATTTTAAAAATTAAAAAATATATACAGGGTGAGTCTTTGACCACTGCATTAATTTTAACCAAAGATTCCTCTCATCAAATGATACACTTTTTTCATTTACCATTTTTCCAGATTCGGCTCAGGTAAAAAGTTACAAGCGTTTAAAGATTTCACAATGTGCTAATACACTCCCGCATATAAATTATTATCTATGACATTGTTGGCGGACGAGAATAAGGCATGGTAACGTGGTTTACAGCTTGATTCGGGATTCCAACGCTCAGGGACGGATCCATAAAAGTAGTGAAATTTCTGGAGTTTTCCATTTTAAAACATTCAATGAAGAACATCTCGAAAACGGTGCGTTTAAGGAGAAATGATGAAGAATAATATAATGTTCTAAAACGATGGAATATTCTTGAAATGACTCAAGAAAAACTTTATATGCTTTCTTTATGCTAATTCCGTTTAGTTTTATGAATCCACGAGTCCATAACTAGAAAACCAGAAGAAGTAGAAAATAACTAATATTTGGAAAATATGTATCATAGTTATAGGAAACTTTACGCCAACATTCATTTTATTCGAAAAAAGGATGTCAAAGCTACAAAATAAAAACTGATTTTTTTTTCAAAATTTCAACAGCCTGTATCTTTTTACCTGAGCTGAATTTGGAAAAATGTTAAATGAAAAAAGTGTTTCATTTGATGAGAGGAATCTTTGGTTAAAATTAATGCAGTGGTCAAAGACTCACCCTGTATATTTATTCAATATTTTATTAACATTTTTTTCTACATAGGTATGTATGGAGAGGTAGTGATGACATTTATAAATGAAACAAAATATCGGTTAAATGGCCACCTTTGATCTGTTGGCAGGTATGCACTCTTTTGATGAAATTTTGCAGTAAATTTTGCAGTAAGTGGCTGTGGCACAAATATAACAGTTAGGTATGTGGCAGCGCATTTTCTTCTACATTTTCTCTCTGCAAATATTGAATTTGTCAATGAAAACAAATTTCCATGAAAATAAAATATCGCTTACATTACAAATGTCACTCGGGGATAATGTAGCTTTCCATTAGAGAAATAATTTTTAGAATTGGTTCGTTAGTTCTTGAGATTACCTCTTACAAGCGATAAAAGTTTATTATTTCATAAGGAGGAGAAGTGTCACTTTTCATGGCGAGCTTGAGTTGTAATTGAAAGCGAGCCATAAAAATCGGAATATCCACTTTTGGATTGATATACATTTACGATCGTTATAATTGAGTGAATTATGGAACATTTGCCTAGTTACGGATGCCACGCAAAATTCATTCTGAAAGATATACCGCCGTATTCACAAAGCATTCAATCTCCGTTAAGTCCTAACTGAGGTCCTCAGTTAAGGATAAATAAGAATCGCAACAGATTGCAATCCCGAGGGACGTGAGTCCCGAGGGATTGTTAAGTTACCCGAGGTTGTTAACATCCAATAAATCACGTGATAGATAATTAATTTTATTTCATACTGAATGAAACAAAATTTCACAATTGAAAATTTGATAGTTTGAAAATGTGACAATAATTGTCGATTTGCTTCATTAGAGGGAATTAAAGATCTATAACTGCCTAGTATGGGAGTATAACTCCCAAGGGAGCTATAACCATGTTTATAATTACGGTAACTAAGGGTTTATTTCTTCATAATGTATCAGTATAGAAAAATATCCTGCAGCTTATGATCACTTAGTGAATTGGTGCAATTCGAAAAATGTGACAGTTTACCAAGAGAATGTGCTTCTTCAACTTAATGGCTAGAGAAAGAAAATGGAAATACTCTACTTTGTGGGCCCGATATTCAAAGATAGAGTTGCAATTAGCGATCAAACATGAAATAGATATTGGTAAATATCTGAAGTTGCAAGCATTTTTAAAAAAATCCAATGAAGGATATCTTGCAAAAAAATCAAGAGTTTTTTCTAAGAAAGAGTTCGAACGTTTTCTCTTCGAAGCACCGGATGATTCATATTTAGGATTAAAGGTAACTATCATATTTCAAGTAATTATAATTTTGTATTTGGATCGAGTGGTCGTTTCAGATTGTTTTATTATTCATTATAGCTGGTGCCTGTAGATGTGACGAAATGGTGAAAATGAAAACTACAGATATCGAGGACAAGGGTAATATTATAATAGTCACTATTCCTGATAGTAACACGAGAAAAGTTCGAACATTCACAGTTATTAGGGAGTATAATCTGAATATTTATCGGAGTTACACCGCGTTAAGAGCAAATTATTTTGTTGAAAATAGATTTTTTTTAAATATGAATCTGGAAAATGCTACAGAGCTGTGATGGGAATACAAAGTATAAGAAATGTTCCAAGAAAGGTTGCCACTTTGTTGCAATTGAATCATCCAAACGAATACACAGGTCATTCATTGAGGCGAACTTCTTCTACACTACTTATAGATGGAGGAGCCAACATTGAGTCTTTGAATCGACACGGAGGTTGGAAGTCGAGTAGTGTAGCAGAAGGCTACATCGAGGATTCGCTGCGAAATTAGAATGAGATTGCTGGTAGGATATTGAGCGTCAACGAATTCCCTGGAACCAGAAACTCAGATGACTCTAATGAGGCATCAGCTTTTGAACAGAATCCGAGACAGAATGCTACCAGTTCATTATTACATGATTTAATTTTCAAAATGCAACATTGACCGATTGTACATTCAATGTAACTTTAACGAATAAAAATGGGTTCAAGCCCTGTGGACAGGAGCTTTCTGGCGCTCTAGTTCAGACAGACAAATTATATCTCCAAAAGTATTGGTTTCTCAGAGTTGGGAATTATATCAATGTATTCATATGATAGAACTGCATCATAAAGGAAATTCAATTTAAATAATAGTTTATTTATCAAGATTAAATGAGCAATCATGAGTATGAGAAATGCACCATGGAAGAAATCAAACTAAATCTGGCCAATTTTGCCCAATAACGAACTTAACCGAGATATTCATCTCCCTAAACTACTCTGAAAATTTCAACTACCTACCTCATTCCGTTCGAGAGTTATATCTATGTCTATGGATGAAAAGCAGTCTCACTACTCTCAGATCTCTTACTTCATGTTCCGTTCCGAAATGTAAGAATTTTCTGAGAAAACCTAATTTCGGAGCAAACAACTGAGATTTTTCTCACTTCGCTCACAATTCTTCGATTGATTAGATAATGTCATGTCTCAGGAATATCATTTGACATTATGACAATTCATACATAGAATAATATCATTCTGTGACAAAGTTGAAATACGATTTATTATTGAAATTTTGAAAAAATCATATCTCCGAAAGTATTAGCTTGTTAGAGTTAGAATTGATTTCATTGGATTCTTATGGTAAAACAGCTTATTGAAAAAAATTTGGAATTTGCCTTGTAAAAAAAAAATTTTTTTTTTGTTACTCCCAAACCATCTGTCCGATTTTGCCCAATAACGAACTTAGCCGAGATATTTATCTCCCAAACCTACTCTGAAAATTTCAACTGTCTAGCTCATTCGGTTCGAGAGTTATCGTGCCTACGGCCGGCCGGACAGAATGAATTTCGACCACGGATTCTTGATCAGTGAGTCGAACCAAATCGTTAAAGACCATTTTCATCGAAAAATTCGAAAATTACAGACATTTGGGCAAATTGATAAGCACTCAGTTCCGATGTACTAGAGCGCCAAAAATGACGTTTGAATTAGAGAATTTTTTGTTCATGGTAACCGATTCATCTTTTGCATAGTAACACTTTTCCTGCCGCCGACCGGAAAAGTGTGGCATAGTAACCCTTCTCCTCCTTAGCGGAGAAATAGTCCTTTTCGATAATCCTCTCAATCGAAAAATGACGTTATTATTATACGTTTTGTTTATCCACCCCTAATATTACTATAAGTGGATAGTATAGATACGACTGATGTGTTTAACATTAGTGTCACACTCGAAATCTCTTCAAATCGATTGTTCACCAATTTTTCATGTCATTGTATCTAGATATAGAGGTCGTATCAGGAAATAGGAAGAAAAAAGTTCAATCACGCGATGTTTTGTTCACGCATTCCCATCATTGATCGACGAAAACTAGCTTGTTCCATTTTGACCATGAACACTTACGATACCTACAACTTTCATCGATTGTTACCAAAATATTTCTGTTTTTTTTTTCATTTCAGATGCGGAGCGAATGCATTCGATCTAATTATGTTTCACGAGTAGCAATCGATTAGTATCAATACTTTATTATACTCCATTCACTTTTATCCCGGTTGGCCATGAATATTTGACACATTTCACCATGTATATTTTGAAAATGTTAGGTTATAGTCATTTTCCTGTCAGATAACTTAGCAACGTTGTCCTCTTTACAAAGAAGTCGTAGTAATTACGTACTTTCACAATGTGAATTTAATTCGGAAAAATAATGAATTTGAGAAGATATTAAGTGAATTCAATAATTCCACAGTTCTGGCGACTGTAGAAGAAAATTTTTCCTTTGTTGTTACTGGATATATTTCACGTATATAAACTGGTTGGAGGATTCAATTATGCTATTTTCTTGTATGGAAATCAAGAATCAAGTGTAGAAATTTTATTGAAAAATAATGGATAGATGAGTAGTCCGTTACTTTGTGATAGTTCATTTGATAAAATCATAAAAGTGCCTGAATAACCAGTCAGGAAAACTTCTAAACCAACAGACGTACCTATGGAATTCCCCACTTTTCTCAAGAAGACATTTAAATACCTTGTTGCACAACTTGAAATACATTTCAAAATGTAGTAGTACTACGAAACCCGAGTTATTCTTATACCTTAATAAAATATAATGATAGGAAACTAGGTAATTTCATTCTAGACTAGAGTTCAACATGTCAGAATGAAGTTTTCCTATTGCAGATTTCAATGTTATGATTATGTTAAGTTTGAGACTTTTGAGAGTAGACATTGGCAACGTCTCGGTGAATTGTTTTGACCTTGACGATATTTCAGCAGTGCCAACCTGCCTCTGCTTTAGTTACAAAAACGTGATAGACCTAAATCATGGCCAACCGGGAGACTTTATAAAAGTGAATGGAGTATACCTAATTTTGTCGTAATCACTCAAATTGGGGAAATTGCTAATAACTTAAATAGAAAAATAATCGTTATTTTAAATTTTATTCGACACTTTTTTTATTTTTGGCGCTCTTGTTCCTCGGAATAGAGTGCTTATCAATTTAATTTCCTAAAAGTTTAATTTAAAATAAATGTGGGAAAGCCCTGTGGACAGGAGCTTAAGCGCTCTTGTTCAAACTTTGACAATTCATCTCCGAAATTATTGGTTTCTCAGAGTTGGGAATTATATCAATGGATTCTCATAATAGAACTGCATCATAAAAGAAGCTAAATTGAAATCAAATAACGAACTTATCCGAGATATTCAATCCTCAAATCTCCTCTGAAAATTATATTATATCAATTGAACCTTAGGCAATATTCCAGTTTTGTTTTCACTGAAGATATTCTGAAACCAAATTAATGAACCTACCAAATTACATATTTCCATCATTATATGGATTATCCAAGGGTATAATATATAGGGTAATAATAACCTATATCTAATTGGTCATTTTGCATTCAATCATACTTTTTTGTTAGAACAGAAATATATTTGACATGTCTGTCATTGGTAGATAAGATTACATGTATGAACAGTGAACACAGACAGATAGAATTCAAATTCTGTGAAAACATAGAAGTACGATGTATTATTAAAATTTTGAAGAGTCATATCTCCGAAAGTATTAGCTTGTTATAGTTGAAAATGATATCAATGGATTCTTATGATGAAACTTAATTCGAAATTTGTAATTTAAAAAAATTATTTTTTTTAAATTTTTCCCAATAATAAACTTAACCGAGATATTTATCTCCCAAACCTACTCTGAAAATTTCAACTGTCTACCTCATTCCGTTCGAGAGTTATCGTGGTTACGGTCGATTTTGAACACAGATTCTTGATCAGTGAGTCGAAAAAATTGTTTCGAAGAACAAGAGCGTTAAAAACTGATGACAACTTGTACGGTCGAATTTAAAAATACATAGTGGACCAGTACACCCCCATCGTTAGAGTATTTCGGAAATATTTTCACCAATATAGATCCGATCGAGTTCAAATCTAGAACTTTATTTTTAATAAGGTTTTGAAGACTCTCGTAGAATTTCAACGACATCTAACGGATAGTTTCTGAGATACAGAATGATTTCAATATTTTCGTTATTTTCCAGTCGTGCGATCCTCACAAAATTTTGCACAAGACTTCGTGTCGGTATTTTTCAACTAATAACCGTGCTTTGAATAGATCAGAAAGGTATTTTTCGAGTTATTGGGAAAAAAATTCAAATGGCTGTAACTCTGAAACCACTGGGTGGAGTTTGTCCATTAACGAACTTAGCCGGCGCATTTTGACTTCAAAACTACCCTGAAAATTTCAACTCTCTAACTTATTGCGTCCGAGAATAATCGTGCTAACGGCCGGACAGAATCAATTCTGACCTCAGATTCTTGAGCAGTGAGTCGAAACTAACTGTTTGAGACCATTCTCGGTCAAATATTCGAAAATTACAGACATTTGGACGAATTGATAGGCACTCTGTTCATAGAACCAATAAGAACCCTAATAACTAATGAAATATCAAACTAAAGAATTACAATACTCAAAATACGAAATTTCACATAATTGTACGGCTTTCAACAAGAAACATGAATAAACAAAGCTTCGAATTTAATTTGAAATGTTAGTAACATTTCTAGTGCCGGCACCTATCGGCGACAACTGAAGTAGAACAATATCCTTTTATTTTGAATGTATTTGTACCGTATTTCGGTCGAAAATAATGTCAAAGAGTGTCCGCACCATGTATTCTATGCATCTATGTCTAGCCATATCAAATCCGCAAATAGATGAAAACACAAAAGAAATCAGATCACCTTATGTGGTAATCGATTCGTCCCTGCGAATTCCTGGTTCCTGTTTAGTCTCCCGAATCATTCATGTTTTCGCATGAAGTGTTCATCGCTTATGGCATTTTTGTGCCGTGTTTACGGCTAATTGGATTATCATGCACCTTTCTAGCGTATACCCGAGGAATTAATTGGACGGCTAGGTTGCCTGTTAATTCTACGGAATTGAACTTCTTCACCTTGACCTGAAATATTTCGATATTTATTGCTTCTATCGACCACCATGTTGGAAGTAATCATTAAAGGATACGGTGGGAGGTATATTCATCATTGAATGGTTTCTTTCTGGGTTTTCTCTCCCAAACTCTGAAAAATATCTATATAATAAAAAAATTATTTTTTTGTGCTTCAGGGTTGTGTTCGAAAATTAACTCCACGGAGTAGAGTAGAGTTTTTGTAGGTTTGGCAGATTTACTCTGGAGTTAACTCTGACACTGACACTGACAGTGACAGAAGGTGCCAATATCGGAAGATAGGTTATGTTTGTTTAAGAAAGATCCTATTATTATTGTTTTCTTCACATAAATGTAACTCTAATCATAAATATATATTGTGAGCAGTATTAAAACTATTGAATTACCTCACAAAACATTCATAAAACAGTGAGACAAAGATACTAGATTTTCCGTCCCATGAGTTATGTCAATTTTTACAGGAGTAAAATGAAATCCGAGTCGAATACTCCGACTTTTCGGACGACAGTCACAGAGTAAAATTTACTCAACCTTTCAGTTTTCGAACGCAATGGAGTGAATATTACTCTACGGAGTTAATATTCGAACACAACCCTGCGTAAGAAACACAAGATATTCGTCAGAAGCAATCAATCGAACAATATTGCCTAACAAATAACAACGTAACAACATCAACGAAGAAACAACTATATCGTAACGTTTCGGAGTCTATATCAGACTCCTTCGTCAGACGCTCAATGAAAAAATCTTCAGAATTATTTTGTTGATTGTTATTCTGAGATTCGAGAATTGTCACATTGACAGTATTTGAAAATCATAGCTAACATAGTTTTACTTTGTTAGAAATTTCCAAGATCCACCTCCTTTTTCAATCAATTCAGCCAAATATGGTCAATACCAATTGAGCAACTTGCAATTTGCATTCTCTGTTCAATAAAATACAAGTTGACTCCTTAAGTTTCCTTTTAATATAATCAGTATCTGTCATTAGAATCTTTGTATTACTCCAATCCATCATGTGATCTCCTTGGATTGTACATACATGTTCTGCTATTTTTGATTTCTGTATGTCTCTATTTTTCAAGTTATTCTTATGCTCTGACTTTCTTACTTCTAGTGGTCTTGATGTTTCTCCTGTATATGATTTACCACAAATACAAGGAATATTATATACACAGTTTTTTTATTTTTGTTTTTCATTATTGGGTTTTGTCTTCGTTAATAAAGACCTGAGATCATTTTGTGTTTTGAAGACGGTTCTTATATTGAACTTAGAACTGATTCTTCTGATTTTTTCAGAAAGGCCACGAACATAAGGGATCACATTCAGCATATTGGGTTACTGTTCTTGTTGATTATTCTATTGAACAGCAACCCAATATGCTGAATGTGATCCCTTATGTTCGTGGCCTTTCTGAAAAAATCAGAAGAATCGGTTCTAAGTTCAATATAAGGACCGTCTTCAAAACACAAAATGATCTCAGGTCTTTATCAACGAAGACAAAACCCATTAATGAAAAACAAAAATAAAAAAACTGTGTATATAAAATTCCTTGTATTGTTATTATGTTGTAAATCATACAGGAGAAACATCAAGACCACTAGAAGTAAGAGAGTCAGTAACCCGGGAATATGAAGCTACCACCCTGTATACTTGAATACAAAAAATCACACATGGGTATCAAATTAAAGGTATTGACGAGTAGAACACCTTATGATATGTAAAGTTTCTCGACAATTAATAAAGTGGAAGTGAAAACAAAGGAATACTTTCATCCAATAAAAGCATTCTGTCGGGGTGATAGAAAAACAAAAATACTAATTTGAGGGGTAGTATCCATTCAAATAATCTCATTCAATACCGCCCATTCGTCATGTAAGGCAGATATATATGCGCTCGCAGATTTCAAAGAGGAGAGGTTCCTTTATATGGATATGTCCTTAAACCCCAATGTTCCAGAAAAATGCAAAAAATCCATTACCGCCGTCAGTTTCCTAAATCACTTCCCGCTGGAGAATATTGAAAATTAACGAGTTGTGCCCACGGCTCAATAATTATCTCCGCTTTAATCTAGCTTGCACAGGGGCGGACTTGAATTTTTTCGAATTTATGGAGGGAATCATTATATCGGGTATAAAGTACTCCATTCCTAAGTTATGATAATAATTATTATTACAGCATAACAGAACATCATTACAGTATATTTTTTCCTTCAAATGAGACCGTGCAGGAGGTAAATACAAAAAATTGGTTCAAGCACTGACGTGTAGTCAGAAGACAGAGCCGTATCTAGGTACTATTGCGCCTGTGGCAATATATTAGGCAGCGCCCCCCCATTTGCGTAGATTTATTTTCATCCATTATATTTTCTTATAGAATTTTTGCGCGTATGTTCTGGGTAACATCGCGGTATCATTTTGCCCAAATGTCTGTAATTTTCGAATCTTTGGCCGAAAGTGGTCTCAAACGATTGTGTTCGACTCTCCGATGAAGAATTTGAGGTCAAATTTGGATCTGTCCGGCCGGTGGCCGTTGCCATGATAACTTGAGAACGGAAAGAGCTAGCAACTAGAAATTTTCAGGTTAGGTTAGGTTAGGTTAGGTTAGGTTTATACGCATAATAAGCCAAACGGGTTTGGAGTTATACCCATCTGAAATTTGGTTGTTATTTCCTCAATAACTAAAAAATACAATACCGATTAAATTCAAACATGGTTATTAGTTGTAGAATGCCAACGCAAAAATTCTTGCAAAATTTTGTTAGGATCGTATCACTAGAAAATTTAGAAAAAATTATTGAACATCATTGAAAAAAATTCTATACATCATGGAGAAACTATTCGTCCGACATCGCTGAAATTTTGCGAGGGCCTTCAGGACCTAACTCTACTACCAAGTTAGTTTGAAGACGATCGGATCTATATTGTTCGAGATCCGAGCAGCCTTGTGTGAGTTCAGTAGCTGGAGGGACTTGCAATTTTCACCTGGAATATTATTTCCTCGATACCCCAAAAGATATAGACTCGATCGAATTGAAGCTTACTAACTTATCGTAGAATATCGATATAAGGACATTTTTAAAATTTTGCAAGAACCCATAGGAAATTTCCAAAAAATCACGAAGAAAAAAAATGGTTCAAGCACTGACGTGAAGTCAGGAGTTTTTGCGCGTATACTGTATTGTCCATTCTCCTGTATTGGACACTCTTAAACGAATTTACAATGGTAATTTTTTTTTTCATATTTTTAGTCATATAGTTTTAAATCAATACACAATATTATGGATATTTACTTATTTTATTGAAAACATTAATATACACAAATAGAATGTCTCAATATAAAACAAATTCTGAAAAAACGAATCAAAATATTTATATTTATGTAGTAAATAAGCATATCTAAAATGATATATACTTTTAACTAAAAATTACCGCAAACTTAGCATACCAACACTATTCCCATTGACAAACGAACTTCTATATTTTCGATTTTCAGTGTTAAACCAACCTGCGCAAAGATATTTGTTGGTAAAAAATTTATAATTACTGATTGCATAAATAATTCAATAGATAGGTACTCAATGTCAATTAACCCATTATATTAGTTTTCTGTTTTATTTAAGTTGGTCTATCTGAAAAGTTTTTTTTAGCTAACAACGCTTTGAATAGACCAACTCAAATAAAACAAAAAACTAAAATCATGGTTAGATTTTTGAATGAGAATACAATTTTTTTATGCAATCATTTTGTTTTGCTAATAAATTGGTCCGAAAAAAATATAAAATTTCAAATTTTTTGCATTTGCTCTCTTCACTCTACTTTGTGTTATTTTATAATATAGTTTTCAATTTAATTATTCGATCTCCTACCTCAATATTAAATACAATATGAAATTAAAATATAAATTTTAGAGTTAAAACCCCATCAAAGGATGAATATTTTCTCAAGTTTTCTGAAATGCCTATAAATTTGAAAATACGTAACATAGATTTTTTAAATATTTTTCTTATAACTATTATGACTTGGTCGTCCTTGAAATTGAAATATACATTGTAGCAGCGGGAGTTAAAACTCCATCACAGGATGAGAATTTTCTCAATTTTTTTGAAATGCCTATAATTTTGGAAATACGTAACATAGATTTTTTAAATATTTTTGCGCGTATGTTCTGGGGAACATCGCGTTATCATTTTGCACAAATGTCTGTAACTTTCGAATTTTTTGACGAAAATGGTCTCAAACGATTTGGTTCGACTCCCCAATGAAGAATTTTAGGTCAAATTTGATACTGTCCGGCCGGCCGTCCGGCCGTTGCCACGATAACTTGAGAACGGAAAGAGCAAGCGACTTGAAATTTTCAGGGTAGGTGGCGCATCCCAATACGACGGACAAGTTCGTTAATGGGCATAATCGGCTCAATGGTTTCCGAGTAATAATTTTGTTTTCAACCAATATAAATCCGATCGAATTGAAACTTGGTGAGTAGTTGTAGAATATGAACCTAAGCACGCTTGTGAAATTTTGTGAGAACCGTATCGCTAGAAAATTATTCAAAAATATTTTTGTTGTCATGATAACCTGAGAACGGAAAGAGATAGCGGCTTGAAGTTTTCAGGTTAGGTTATGCATCTGAACGTGACATTTGAATTTGTTGTTGTTTATAAGCATAATCGGCCAAACGGTTTTAGAGTTATTGCCATCTGAAATTTGGTTGTTTTTTCCTCCTCAACTCGAAAAATACTGAACCGATTGAATTGAAACATGGTTATTAGTTGTAGAATGCTAACGCGAGAATTCTTGCAAAATTTCGTGAGGATAGTATTCGTAGAAAATATTTAAGAAATTCTATATATCAGTAACTATTCGTCTGAAATTGCTGAAATTTTGCAAGAGCCTTTAGAACCTAACTCTGCTGCCAAGTTTTAAGTTTAAACACGATCGGTTAAATATTGTTGGAGATTCGAGCAGCCTTGTGTGAGTTCAGTAGATGGGTAACCGTTACCTCGATAACTTTCGAACGACAGGAGATAGGGACTTGCAATTTTCAGGGTAGGTTGCGTATCCGAATGGGAGGGTTAAGTTCGTTTTTGGGCATAATCGGTTTAACGGTTTCCGGGTTATACCCACCTGGAATATTATTTCCTCGATAACTCAAAGAATAAAGATTCGATCGAATTGAAGCTTGGTAACTAGTAGTAGAAAATCAACCTTAAAACGTGTTTAAAATTTTGTAAGAACCGTACCCCTAGAAATTTTGAAAAAAATGACGAAAAAATATTTTTTATATGAACCGTACCCCTAGAAAATTTCAAAAAAATTACGAAAAAAAAATTGGTTCGGGCACTGACGTCTAGTCAGGAGCTTTTGCGCGTATGTTCTAATGTCCATTCTGCTGTATTGGACACTCTTAATCGAATTTACCATGGCAAATTATGTTGTCCATTCTCCTGTATTGGACACTTAATTCGAATTTACCATGGTAAATTAGAATTAAGAGTGTCCAATACACGTCAGTGCTTGAACCAATTTTTCTTATAACTATTATGACTTGGCCTATCACCTGGTTTCTCCTTGGCGTTGATTTCTTGTATACCCTGTATATGGGATTGTATTTATTAAATTGATGTAAAATTCATAGTATTTCATAAATCCGGACATGCAGATGACATAAGATTTTGATGACTGTCTTTCGATTGATGAGAAGGCTGTTCTTTACTTCCGCTTCGTCTACGATTTTTCTACGTAAATGGATCAGACCCGTATAATTTTCTGTTTGGAATATCTCAATAGATATCTGGTCGAACCCCCATCTGCTCCATCAGGTCGCATATTCTATTCGGTATTGAGCTGCTTCTATATTGAATTATATCCGGAGTAGAGACCTCGATGCGTAGTGCCGCAATAACGCCTAATCTGTCTATTCCGATTTTGAAACCAGATTACACCGAATTTGGTTGAAGCTAATCGATTCGTCAAGCCATTTCTATTAAATTACGTTGAGTAAGATCAGTTTAGTACATAGCTGATAATAATAATTATTACAAAATGGAAATATTAAATAATTTCAATGAAACAAATCAGTCCAATCGTACAGTTGTGCCATGAGAAACTGTTTCTACAATATATGTATAATATGTATACAGGTGTCCCAAGTTCGGGTGCCTATTAGACGTTTCTGGAGAACTGGACATATTTGAAATCTGAAAATTGTGATTATGATATTGCTTGAAATTCTCTATAGAGCTAAAATATTTTCGAAGCCCAATCACTTCCGGTTATACAGGGGGTGAAAATATATTTGATGAAAAAAATGTTTTTTCAAGCTTTGCATTCCTAGTATGATCAAGTATTCAATGCTGTTAAAACCATTGTATTCATTTGAATATTTTTCAAAATATCGAAAAAAAAACGGAAAAAAAGTCAAGTATGTTAAACCATTGTATTCATTTGAATATTTTTCAAAATATCGAAAAAAAACCGGAAAAAAGTCAAATATGTTTATTGTTTAGTCAGTATTATGTTCATTATTCTTGTTTTGAACATCCTGAGCGTAAACCGTTTCTAAAACATCGAAGAGGAATTTCAGAAATATAATCACAGGGTGTTTCAAATTTTGTGTCCAAAATTGTGATCTAAAATTGGCAATAACTTCTGTTTTTCAAATTAGAACCCTATTTTTTATGATTGCGTTGGATTCTGCGGTGAAAAATAATGATAGTTTTCTAACATGATTATGCTCCTAAATTTAAAGAAAAAACTCAGAAATTATTGAATTTAGGAGCATAATCATGGAAGAAAGCTATCATTATTTTTCACCGCAGAATCCAATGCAATTGGTTCAAGCACTGACGTGAAGTCAGGAGCTTTTGCGCGTCTGTTCTATTGTTCATTCTTCTGTATTGGACACTCTTAATCGAATTTAACATGGTGAATTCTATTGTCCGTTCTCCTGTATTGGACACTCTCTTAATCGAATTTACCATAGTAAATTCGATTAAGAGTGTCCAATACAGGAGAACGGACAATAGAATGACCTTTTCACATTCTTCCTCTTCGATGTTATAAAAACGGTTCACGCTCAGGATGTTTAAAACAAGAATAATGAACATAATACTGACTAAAGATATTTGACTTTTTTTCCCCTTTTTTTTCGATATTTTGAAAACTATTCGAATGAATACAATGGTTTTAACGGAAATGTATTCAGCATTGAATACTTGATCATACCAGGAATGCAAATCTTGAAAAAAAAAATGTTTTCATCAAATTCATTTTCACTCCCTGTATAACCGGAAGTGATTGGGCTTCGAAAATATTTTAGCTCTTTAGAGAATTTCAAGCAATATCATAATCCCAATTTTCAGATTTCAAATATGTCCAGTTCTCCAGAAACGTCTAATAGTCACTCGAACTTGGGACACCCTGTATATATAAAAATGAATCCCTATATTCCTTGGGCACGGCATCACGTGTGAACGGCTGGACCAATTTCACTATTTTTTTTGTTGTGTTTGTTATTATCTGGAGAAGGTTCTTATGTGAGAAAAAATTTAAAAAATTGCGCTGAAAATTTGAAAATTTAAGAATCGTTAGGTATTTAAGAAAACTTAACAACCATATAATATTATTTCTAATCTAACCTCAGTGATTTGGACCACAAACAAAGCATTAACTAAATAGGTACCTTGGGTGGAATCTCATAAAGTATTTCTCCGAAATTTTCATACACCCTGTATGAAAATATCTTTTAACGTCAATTGTAACTTTAACGTCAACTTGTAACAGGCTGTTTTTCACGCCAATAGTACAATTTTATCCGATTGGGTTAAAAGATATACTTTTGAGGCATACATCATTGAAAATAAACCATTACTATACAGGGTGTTCTTTATATCACGGCACAATTGTACGCGATTGATTTGATTTGTGCCACAAACAAAGCATGAACTAAATAGGTACCTTGGATGGATTCTCATAATGTATTTGTCCGAAATTTTCATACAGGGTGATTTTCTTTTAACGTCAATTGCAACTTGCTGTATTTCACGCCAATCGTACAATTTCATTCAATTGAGTTAAAAAATATACTTTCGAGGCAGACATCATTGAAAATAAACCATTACTATACAGGGTGTTCTTTTTCTCACGGCACAATTGTACCCGATTGAAGTGGTTTTTGCCACAAACAAAGCATTAACTAAATAGGTACCTTGGATGGATTATCATAATGTAACAATTTTGTTTTTCCTTTGGTGTATGGACATGGCGCATGGACAATTATACGTCACGTGTTCGCGCGTCGGAAAACGTCATCGTTTATACACGCACCACAAAACAAAACAAAAAATATAGTTAATCAGAAAGCTTTAAATTGATTAAGATACTGTATCATAACTGTGTGTGTCTGTCAAAAACAAATTGAATCCTTATAAATAGCAAGTATTTCAAGAAAACTCTGTTTTGTTGGTAAGCAACATAATGTGCAATTATTCGAAAATAATAATAAAACTTCATTCATACCGAGCATTTCTTTTTATTAACTCAGGCGGTGCGAAGTTCGCCTGGCCACCTAGCACAATATCAAATTGGTGCAAGCTCTGACGTGGAGTCTGAGCTGTTGCGCGTATATTCTATTGTCCATTCTCCTGTATTGGACACTCTCAATCGAATTTACCATGGTGAATTCTTTTGTCCATTCTCCTGTATTGGACACTCTTAATCGAAATTTACCATGGTAAATTTCGATTAAGAGGGTCCAATACAATTGGCCACTCAGTTTGAGAAAATTCCGTTAAATTGTTGAAAAATTCCAATAAATTGTACTCAGGAACACTTGAAGGGGTTGAAATATTTAAGAGAAAAGATATTTTACTCAATAATGATCTAACCTAAATCTAACAAATCTAATAAAAATGTCAATCGATACTCATGAGTGTAGAAATTGATAGCATGCTTTAGGAACGCTTCGTCCTTGAAGATGGAAACTTTGTTTGAATTGTAGTACTAGAATGTGGTTACTTTTATAGGGTTCATAATAAGTCCACAGTGAACTCAAACTAGAATATGTTAGAAATAAGTTCACAAGCACAAAATCTAATTATTTTCCAAATTTCAGGGCTCTGCATCGTTCATGCCTGTGATGAGATGTCATGACTGCATCAACCGAGTCCTATAATTTCAATGCAGATCAAAATAAAACCACTCCTATATTCTCCATCGGCCCGGAGTTTATGCAACAATGGTGAGTAGTCATTCTTTCGTGTATGCTGAATCTAATTAACGGTGCTATTCTGATTTCATCTATAAGCCAATCTGTAACTTTTCATAACTTTACAGGAACATTGCTATTCTGGACTGTTTTTAGCGATCTGTAACTTTATTTATTTATTTATTTACTATTTATTTATTATACGTTTAGGTTGCAAACAGTACAATGACCAGCAAAGTAACCACAACTTACAGAATTCTTAAATCTGAAAGAATATGGGAAGATGTAATGTCAGGTTAATATAATGAGTATAATTAGTGGGAAAAGCATAATATTCTCAAACGATAATTACCAGACGAGGAGCGTAACGACGAGTCTGGTAACATAAAAGTTTGGGGATATGCTTTTCCCACGAATTATACATACTTTTTTTCCTTCGATCGTTGATTTACATTTAAAAAGTTAATCAAAAAATATTTCATTCAAAATGTAATCAAGTAAGTTTAAATAGGTTTCTCTATGTTCATATTGAAATATAGAAGTGGTAACCATTTTTCCCAAGAAAATTCACATTGTGATAAATACGTAATTACTATGACTTCTATGTAGAGAGGACAACGTTGCGTAGTTATCTGACAGGAAAATGAGCATAACCTAACATTTTCAAAATACTATACACAGTGTATACACAGTGAAATGTATCAAAAATTTCATGGCCAACCGGAGATTTTATAAAAGTGAATGGAGTATAGGTATTATACAATCTGAGAAAAATTCTGACATAAAAATGTGTCAAAATCTACAAGTCTTGTTGCTTGATAAAATTATTCCTGAGAATTTATCATGAATATCCATTTGTTCAAGCTGTAATGCAAATATCGGGAGCAATAATTGAAAAGTGTAGTTTTATACACTTGCAAGAGTATCACATTGCACAAAATAATCACCCGATTCTGAAATATTCATGAAAATTTCCCCCAACAACAACAATTTTGATCAGTTTGACATTTCCGTGCCGCAAAATATTTTTTTCTACAAACGTCAAAAAATGACAAGGTTCGCGCATTGAAAACAATATGCGAAGTGACCCTTTTTTTCATTTTCCTTCGTTACCATGACACCGTGCGCGAAGTAGTGTGCGAAGTACTTACTTCGCACACTGCATGTAAACTATATGGAGTTTTTATATTTTAACCTTTATGTTCCTCAATCAAACAAACAAATGCCATTTTATTTTCATAGTTACAGTATTTACTTGATTTGGAAAAACATTTTAAGCCAGTTCAATACTATTTTTCATATTAAGCTATGCATGTTACTTATTTTAGAACAATATTTTTGGCGTTTCTAGAAAAAATTTTGTTTGCATCTCATGCGCGAAATACTTTGGTGATCTCGACTATTTTTTTAACTCGGCTGCGCCTCGTTAAAAAAATCAGTTCTCGATCACCAAAGTAGCATTTCGCGCACTAGATACAAAAATAACTATTTACGCACGATGCGGAAAAGTGTTACTTTGGCAACCCAAATGCGTGCGGAAAAGTACTTCTTTGCGCACGCTCGTAGGAAAAATATTTATTTTATCCGATAATGTACCTCGGATGGCCTTTCAGACTCTGTGCGTTACCGGTATGTTCAACTCGAAAAATCTTTTATCTCTCAACATACGCACCACCTTTGACCGAGCAGGATCCTAACCTGCAATCTCCTCTTTCATATACAGCATTTCTACCGCTATTCCACAGCGTGGTTATTATCTCAATGTGAAACCATGCCCTCTATATTAAATTCTCTGGAATATTCTATTCATTAGGACCGCATGATTAAAAGGACATTCGTAATTTGTAAAATTGAATTTGTATGTGATTCAGTGGTCCCATCGATACGAACATGAGTGGGTTTCTATGCTCGGACGACATAACAACGCTTTGTCCAGACTGCAATCAGTATATCGATCAAATATCTAATATGTAATAAAATGATGTTCTGGAAGGACAGAAACGCACCAAATTACATCAACTTGTACGTCAACATATATGCGTTCGCCGACACCCACCCTTTGCATCTGCAAATATGTACTTTCTGGTGTAATAATACAGCGGTTCCTAAACTTTTGATGCCACTGAACATTCGATAAATATCTTTCATTTAATGGAATCCAAACTGAAATAAAGGGTTTTCCAATAAGAGTGATTTTGTTATTTTGAATAGCCCGCTATTTCGGTAGATGTCACTTTTGAAGCTGTCATTTTTTGACATTTGAGAAGTAGAAACTACGCCATTAATAAAAATGGAACGATACACGCCACAAGAACGCATTGAAATTATTAAAATTCACTATAAAAATGGTGAAAATTTGGCAGAGACGGATCGTAAAACTCGAACATTATTGTGACGTCGTGAAGCACCTTGTCGGACCGCAATATAGAAATTGGTGGAAAAATACGAGCTGTTGGGACAAGTTAGTTATGTGAAGAATAAAACCCGTGCACGTCGCTCAAGAACAGCCGAGAATATTGCTGCTGTAGCCGAAAGTGTTGAAGAAAACCCAGGTTTGTCCATTCCTCGTCGTTCTTTGGAATTAGGCATTCCACAAACGTCATTAAACCGTATTTTGCATAAGGATTTGGTCTTAAGGCTTATAAAGTTCAGTTAACAAAAGAACTCAAGCCGGCCGATCATCAACAACGCCGTGTCTTTGCTGATTGGGTCGTTGAAATGCATGAAAATGATCCGGAATTCCATCGAAAAATCATCTTGAGTGATGAGGCCCATTTCCACCTCGGTGGCTTCGTCAACAAGCCAAATTGTCGCATCCGGGGCTCGGAAAACCCAAGAGTTATTGTTGAAAAGCCTCTCTATCCTCAACGTGTGACTGTTTGGTGCGGTTGATGGTCCGGCGGAGTCATTGGACCTTACTTTTTCGAAAATGATGCTGAAGCAACAGTTACGGTGAATGGATTGCGCTATCGAGAGATGATTAATGATTTTTGTATGGTCGGAATTGGATGGTATTGATCTGGACAATGTTTACTTTCAACAAGATGGCACTACGTGCCACAACAATCAACGAAACCATTGATTTTTTGCGGGAAAAGTTTCCGGACCATGTTATCTCTCGAAGAGGTGATCACAATTAGCCACCGAGATCTTGTGATTTAACACCTTGCGACTTCTTCCTTTTGGGCCAAGCGAAAGAGAAGGTCTACGCCAATAGCCCAGTGTCGATTCAAGACCTCAAAGATGGAATTCGTGAGGCTATCGAGGACATAGTGCAGCCAGTTTGCGATTTGGTTATGGAAAATTTCATTAAAAGGATATGGTCCTCTAAGCGTGGTCGTGGTGGTCATTTGCCTGATGTTATTTTCCACTATTAACGGCATAGCTTCTTCTTTATAATGAAATAAACATCCGATCATTTATATTGGAAAATGGCATTTTTCTTTGAATACCCATCAAAAGAACACCTCTTATTGGAAAACCCTTTATATTGAAAAGAAGTACTGCAATTTCAATCAGTCAAAGAATTAATGATAGGTCACTATTTTTCGTATACCTACTTATTTTAAACATAACAATTGTTTCACTAACGCAGAGACTGCTTCAGATACGAGGTGGGTCTTTAAGTTCTGCATTAATGGTAAGCATACAGGGTGGAAAAGCCAAATGGAATAAATTAATTATCTTGGTTATTGTACATTTTTATGGAAAATCCTGAAACACGTCAGATTCAAATTTTGAATTGTCATTCTTCTTCGTAAAAATGCGAACTCTATCTTCAACACCCTTCAAAAGGCAGGTACAACCCCCAATTTTACAAGTAGGAAGTATAGGCTTGTGATACATCGTTTGAAAGGTCTCATCATTAGCTATTCAGAAATGTTATCACTTTCATGTTTATTGCCAAAAACAAATTAGGAAAAAATCATTAGCGAAATTTGGTACAATATCAAAAACTAAAATTGGTTCAAGCACTGACGTGAAGTCAGAAGCCTGTATTATAAACTCTTAATCGAATTCACCATGGTAAATTCGGAGTGTCCAATACAGACAATAGAATTCACCGTGGTAAATTCGATTAAGAGTGTCCAATATATGAGAATGGACAATATAACATACGCGCAAAAGCTCATGACTCCACGTCAGTGCTTGAACCAATTTTTTTTTTCGTGAAGTAAGGAGCTTTTGCGCGTATGTTCTATTGTCCATTCTCCTGTATTGGACACTGTTAATCGAATTTACCATGATGAATTCTATTGTCTGTTCTCCTGTATTGAACACTCTTAATCGAATTTACCATGGTAAATTTGGAGTGTCCAATACAGAAGAACAATAGAATTAACCACGGTCAATTCGATTAAGAGTGTCTAATAAAGGAGAATGGACAAGAGAACATACGCGCAACAGCTTCTGACGTCACGTCAGTGCTCGAACCAATTTTTGAGAATTGTTTATCGTAAAACCTAGAAAAATGTTACCACGTTCTTGTTTTGAGGACCCTTGGCTTTGCCTTTAAGGGGGAGGGTGCTTCATAACCCAAAACCCCCCTTCGCTACGACACTGGTCGTGAGATTCGCGGAAACCAGCAGTCACAGAGCATTCCCGCTTTTCCAACAATAAGATTTCCTGTCCGGTTTAAAGAAGTCGGAGCTTTTACATCCACATGAGCCAAATTTTAACATCTCTCTCCCCCTCTCTACGATTCGAGGAACGAGCGACCCACTCGGGAAGGATAATATTGCATCCCAGAAGAACGCCTTTCATCTTTCTTCTTCAATTCGGAAAAGTTTTAGACCGCAACGAGTGTATTTCATTAAAGCTTAGATCCTCTTGTTCCCGGAGAGCTGGAGGCGAGGAGAAGTCCTATAATAAGTCGATCCCAGATTGTATGTAACAATAAAAGAATGCCTGTCATCGTTATGAAGTGTTCCTTGTATCAGATCCAGCGGCTTGATGTTAACAATGGCGAATCTCTATGTTACTGGAACGACTTTTCAGGATTTACAAAATGGAGTCACTGATGATTCTGATTAAGAGTTTGTCGTTGGGAGAATGGCTCTGCGTCTATGAAAGGAAATCGAACGTGAGGGCGCCACCGTATGAGCACAGATTAAAGCAACACCATTTTCGTCGACTTCAAGAACACCGAGTGGCGAGTTCTGTTCTTCGCTTGTATCTAAAGTGATAGCAGTCGTTGCATCGATGCATACATTTAGTCTCGAAGAAATATTGGATAAGCACTAATAGCCTAGGACTATTAAGGCGAAAATTCATGAGACGATGAAATCGCAACGACAAGTTATCGTCGTTCGTTTAGTCATTTGAACGACGTCGTTGTAATGCTGGATTAATCTAGCTTTCCTCCGACCATATATACATACATATCTCTGACAGCCGCAAAAATTAAAATTGGCTCAAGCACTGACGTGAAGTCACGAGCTTTTGCGCTCATATTCTATTGTCCATTCATCTCTATTGGACACGATTCATATTATACGTCCCGTTCGGGTCAGCTCAGCAAAATGATAATACGATGTGTCTCCAAGAACATGCGCGCAGAAAGTAGGATGTGCAAAAGCACATGATGTGTTTTGTCTCTATGATTATGTACAGAGTTGGGTAAATATGAATAGGTATTATATCAGAATCAAAATTCGTTGAAAATCTCACGTTTCATGTAAATTTATTGATAGATCGACACAAATTTAGTCAATACTTAAGTCTGGATATTTCAATATTCGTCATACATACGTCATATTAAAATTTCATCCTTAGGATTTTTTCAAAGAAATTTCCGACTGTGTTCCTATTAAAAACGTTATACTTACGCATAACGAACTCGATCCAAACTATATTTCACGATAAATGTCCATAATTCAACTTTTCGGAAGGTTTTCAGTTTCTAATTTGACCGAGAGTGCTTGAAACAATTTTTTTTCGTAATTTTTTAAAAAATGTTCTAGTGGTACGGTTCTCAGAAAATTTTACACACGTCTTCATGTCGTTATCCTACAACTAGTTACCAAGCTTCAATTCGATCGAGTATATTTTTCTTGAGTTAACGAGGAAATAATATTCCAGGTGGGTATAACTCCGAAACCGTTTGACTGAATATGCTCAAAAACGAACTTAACCTTCCCATTCGGATGTGCAATTTACCCTGAAAATTGCAAGTCTACATCTCTTTTCGTTCGAGAGTTATCGAAGCAACGGTCACCCATCCAGCTACTGAACTCACACAAGGCTGCTCGGTTCTCCAACAATATAGATCCGATCGTGTTCAAACTTGGAACTTGGTATGAGAGTTTGGTTCTGAAGGCTATTGCAGAATTTCAGCCATGTCAGATGAATGGTTTCTGATATGTAGAATTTTTTTCAATAATTTTCTATGATTTTTTAAAAATTTTGTAGTGATACAATCCTCACGGAATTTTGCAAGAATTTTCGCGTTGGCATTCTACAACTAATAACCATGTTTGAATTGGATCGGTTTTGAATTTTTCAAGTTATTGAGGAAATAACAACCAAATTACAGATGGGTATAACTCCAAAACCGTTTAGCCAATTAGGCCTATAAACAGACTCAAATGTCGCATCCAGATACACAACCTAACCTGAAAATTTCAATCTCTTTCCGTTCCCAGGTTATCGTGACATAAATATAATTTTTAACCATTTTTTTTTTATTTTCTAGCGATACGATTCTCACAAAATTTCACAAACTTCCTTAGGACAAATTCTACAACTACTCACCAAGGAAGCATTCCAAATTTTCCCAACTGTTTACGAAGGATTACATAAAAAAAATTGGTTCAAGCCCTGTGGACAGGAGCTTTGGCGCTCTTGTTCAAACTTTGACAAGATTTGTTCTTATTTATCAAGATTAAATGAGCAATCTAAGAATGAGAACTGCACCATGGAAGAAATCAAATTGAAATAGCTGAAATGAATTTGACTCTCTCTTATAGAACAGGATGGCATGTACGAGTATGAACACAGATCATATAATAATTCATAGATGAAATAATTATAGTATTCTGTGAAAGCATAGAAGTACGATTCATCATTGAAATTTCGAAAAATCATACCTCCGAAAGTATTAGCTTGTTACAGTTGAAAATGTTATCAATGGATTTTTATGGAGAAACTGCATCTTAAAAAAAATTGAATTTGAAATTTGTAAGTTAAAAAAAATTTTTTTTTCGTTACTCCGAAATCATCTGGCCTATTTTGGCCAATAACGAATTCAACCGAGATATTTACCTCCCAAACCTACTCTGAAAATTTCAACTGCCTAGCTCATTCTGTTCGAGAGTTATTCTAGAAAAAAAAATTCAAAATATAAAAAACATTTTTTTGACACTTTGCGGCAATCCGATCAATACAAAACTTTTCACGGGTATAAAAATCATTATTCTACAATTTGATGCTAAATTTCAGATAGATCGAGTGATCGGTTCCGTAAATATTCATAAAAAATCTTTTTACTAAAAAGGGCCATAACTCCGAAACCACTTGGTGGATTTCGCCCGTTAACGAACTCGTTGAGATATTTACGCTTCAAACCGACCCTGCAACTTTCAATCCTCGAACTCCTTTCGTTCGAGAGTTATCGTGTTAACGGACGGCCGGACAGAATCAATTTCTACCATGGATTCTTGATCAGTGAGTCGAACCAAATCGTTTGAGACCATTTTCAGCCAAAAATTCGTAAATTACAGACATTTGGGCAAATTGATAAGCACTCTGTTCCGAGGAACAAGAGTGCCAAAAAAAGCGATGGCGTCAGAGGGAGGGGGTACTCCAACTGCTTCAAATTTTTCCAACTGCTTTCAAATTTTTCCAACTCCGTTCAACACTGGGAAAATCGCAAACTCATTGAAAATAAATCAACAAGTCCAGAGCGTTCCTGCCAATAGGGTCCTTCATAAATGGCTTCGTAGAATTAATATACTTATGCATATTTCACAAGTCAAATAGACCCCAGGGGGTTCATTGATTTGCCGAGAAAGCAAGAGCAGACGCGTTTCTGGCTTCTTGGCCTTCATCAGTACTCTGTAGCTTCTCAACAAATTCAACTAAACTGACCCGGGTTAAGCCTCTCAGAGCCGGCTTGGTCGATCATACCTAATCGCCCACGCCACCCATGAGACAAAACATGGAAATCAGCCTTTCCCCACCAGTGAATATTTGAAGCGTGAAATCATATGCCACCATTCAATCGATATTAATCGAGAAACGAGTCCCGCAGAGCTCAGACAGTATCTTCCCAATGGCCATGACACTGTTTAGCGTTTTCAAAACTAATAATGAAAAATGGCGATACCGTTGTTAATAAATCAACAAGTCCAGAGCGTTCCTGCCAATAGGGTCGGCTCTGAGAGGCTTAACCCGGGTCAGATTAGTTGAATTTGTTGAGAAGCTACAGAGTACTGATGAAGGCCAAGAAGCCAGAAACGCGTCTGCTCTTGCTTTCTCGGCAAATCAATGAACCCCCTGGGGTATATTTGACTTGTGAAATATATGCATAAGTATATTAATTATACGAAGCCATTTATGAAGGACCCTATTGGCAGGAACGCTCTGGACTTGTTGATTTATTAACAACGGTATCACCATTTTTCATTATTATTCCTTGAAAATATTCAATAACGCAGTTATGAATTTTGTTTATCCACCACTTTATAGGTAACTCAGATGAATCTATATTGGCCTTTCATCAAATCAACAGGTTTTCTGTATCTCTCATTCATCTGACTCTTCCAGGTATCCTCTTCTCATATGTCCCTCAAAAATTGAGTGAGGAACATTCGTTCGTCACATGAGGCATCAGTGGAATTACTGTAAATTTTCAACCTAACCTATTACCTTTCCTAACCAGGTCGAAAAATATCATATATATATTTTGACGACATCAATATGAATGTGCATATATCCTGGAGAAAGATGAACACGCTGATTTGCACCTGTTACATCAGATTTCGAACGCGAGGAACACGATTTATTGAATTGTATCTCCATTATGCTCGTGAAAATGATGTATACAGTTCTTGGAAATATGCTACAGGGGGCGATAATCGAATCATACGCTGAGCAAACATTTGGGATGATGATCCTGAAGCCCACGGAGTTTTATGTATTGATTGATGTTCTGAATATGATTCGAGATCTTTCAGCGGATACATTCAACGTGAACTCGGTAGAAGCTACTAAAATTATATGAAACATGAAACCTGAAAATTAGACAGGTACCTAGCTGATTAAATAAATCATGCTGTCATATATGAATAGCTGCGAAAAGATTTAGATGGTAATTCCTTGTCAAAAAATAGGGTGGGTTGTTCATATAACTTTTTTTTTTGAGCCCCCCCCCCTGCTTAGTTACAGCCCCCTAGAAGTGGCGGGCGATAAGCAGTTTTTAATTTCTTTCTTGAAAATAAAAAAACTGACAAGAATGAAATCAAGCAGATATTTTATACGGGCAAGGAGACATCCAAAAAAATGTTCGGTGGTGTTCCTCTACGATTGAAAGGGGTAGAAAAATTCACCCCTAAACTTCGTTTCGCAAGAAACTTTTTTCCATATTCATATTTTACAATGAAAATAGTACATTCTAAAATAAGTTGCAGAATGTGTTCCTATTCAGACACGAACGCATGAGTGTTGGAATTGCCTTCTGCAACGAGTATTAGACGATATTTTCTCTATTTCAGGCATTTGTAGAATACTGTTGAAATTTAATGAAAAATTCGGATTATACATCCTAGTGACTTTTGTATTGTATCTTGGCAGTTGGTGTGACTGTTACGAAAATTGACAGATTACGGAATTCGAATTTCAAACGTACGTAGGGCATGGAGATCAGATTTAAAACATTTTCCTAATAGTATGAATCATTCAAAATTGGCAAGAAGTAAATCTCTAATTACCTTATTTTTTAATAAAAATAAATCTTTTCCTCTCAACAATTATTTCACTATATCCAGATTATATGGACAATAATTGACGTGTGTTGAAATTTGATAGGATCGAATGTCAGTGCTGACTACCACAAAACGAAAAATATAACTAGAAACGATGCGGGAATGAATTAATTCCACCACTGTTTTTAGTGCTGTAATGAACTCATTACGATACTGAAATAGAGAAAAATTATTTTTGATAGCTTGTTCCATTCTTATCCAATAAGGTTTCATGTTATTTCTTGCTAAAAAACACGGTTTTTGAAAGAAAAAAATAATTTATCGAGAGATATTACGCGTGAGTCGTAGAGGCTGGAATTATTTTCGATCTTAAATTTATCCATTAAGTGGATATTAAGTTGACATTTTTATTGAAAACTGGTACAAATATTGAATAAATGTAACAAAACAAACAATTTAAAACTTTTCGCAAATTAAATATCATATTAAATAGGTAGAAGGTACACGTCGAAAGACCAAATGCAATACATCACAAATAGCAAGAAATAAATATTCATGAACCAACAAATTTGTTGATTACTTTCGATAAATAATATTTCTTTCTTGCTATTTGCCGTTACACAAGAGTCTAAACGTCGTCACATATATTAGCTTACCCGGTCAAAAAAGTTGAGTATTTTGAATAACCCTATACATGAAAGAACAATGCTGTTTCTTAAGTCTTCCATATCTTGGACAGGAGTCTTGTAAACCAATGTTTTTAAATGGCCCCAAAAAGTAAAATCCAGAGGATTTAAACCTGGTGATCGGGTAGGCCAGAACTGAGGTCCACCTCGCCCTATCCATCGATTTGGATATGTATGATATTACCTGTTTTTAAGTAGAACGCTCTAGGCGATAGAAATGTATTTGTAAGATGTGGATTTTTTCCAGGAAGGAAGATAAACGGAAGGAAAAATTGTGCAGAATTTTCTACAAGACAGTTCTTTCTTACGTGGATTGCCTTGGGAACCTGAATTCCTCTTCGGTGAAGATTTGGGATGAAGATCCTTTACGTTTGCTCTCAAACTTCTCGAATTCCACGTTTCATAGCAATTCCACTGAAACTTTAACCATAGATGTTCTCACTCCAGTTCTACCACCCTTTCCTTTATGGCAAGCGGTTCTCATCGCCATTGGAATTGCAATTTGCATCATCCTCACAGTTGGTGGGAACATCCTCGTTCTATTGGCTTTCATTTGCGACAGGAATATTAGGCAACCAAGCAATTATTTCATTGCATCCCTGGCAGCGACAGACATGCTCATTGGTAAGTCCATAAACCAAGATAATGAATTCATTCCATATGGCTTTTTCACACTGTATGTAATACCTTAACATAATCACAGAACACTCGAATGAAGTTCGGACAAGAAGGTGCACTTACACTTTTGTATAATTGTTAAGGTGTTCTGTGGTTCAGTAGTTTCTGTGGACCTAATATTATATGAAGTCTTTGGATCAGAATCACTCTGAAATGAACGGTTGGACAGAATAGTATATTCAAAAACAAGTTGCAGAATGGGCTGATATTCAAACACGAATGCGAAATTTGAAAACGAGCGATCAAGGAGCGAGTTTTCGTACGCATGAGTGTTGAAATAGCCTTCTGCAACGAGTATTAGACGATATTTCTCTATTTCAGGCAAATTTTGTAAAATACTGTTGAAATTTAATGAAAAATTAGGATTATACATCCTAGTGACTTTTGTATTGTATCTTGGCAGTTGGTGTGACTGTTACGAAAGTTGACAGATCACGGAATTTGAATTGTGCGTAGAGCATGGAGATCAGATTCAACAGTTTCCTAATATCATGAATGATTCAAAATTAGCAGGAAAGAAATCTCTAGACCTTACTTTTTGATGAAAATAAAACCTTTCCTCTCAACAATTATTTCACCTTATCCAGATTAACTTATATTGACAATAATTGACGTGTGTTGAAATTTGATAGGACCGAATGTCAGTGCTGACTACCACAAAACGAAAAATATAACTAGAAACACGGCGGGAATGAGTTCATTCCAGCAATGTTTTTAGTGCTGGAATGAACTCATTACGATACTGAAATAGAGAAACAGAATTTCGTCTTTGCTCGTGCCACAGATGAATAGTAGCAGTAGTAACTGAACTTTATTGCTTCATCAAGCAAACGGCTAATAAAGCAATAATAAGAAATATGCATTCATTCTGAAGAGTGTATGATTTTTGTACGAATTATATAGTTATTTATTATACAAGGGAAAAAAGTATTAGATTTTAGCTCGAGGTTATGTTGTCTCCCGACGCGAAGCGGAGGGAGACAAAAAACCGAGAGCTGAAATCTAATATTTTTCCCGTGTATAATACACTATTTTTTTCTGTGACAGGAAAAACGACGATTTAATAGTGAAAGAACATATTATTACAATATATTAAAGTCAGAATGTTATCGATATGAAATTTGAATTTTTAAACTAGTAAGCTATTAGACCTGCGTTGCTAAGGAAAGCTTCAGTGTAATCAAATATCTGTCAATTTAATTTTGTGATTTGATTCAAAAATTGCGAACTCAGTAATTGTTTAGTAGTTATTTTGAATACTATAAAGTTAAAAATGCTTGATTCTGAGTTTTCTCTGACTCCACCGGAGTTGATAGAAGCAGCGCAAGTAGCAAATATCTTCCATTATCTATATGTATATATATCCGGGAAAAAAGTATTCACTTTTTTCCCGGGGAAAAAAGTAATTTCGTGAAAAGTTATATTTTGTTACCTGTCAACAGAGATGAAATGTCAAATTTTTTTCCCGTCACAGAAAAAATTGAGTTTATTCGGAATACAGAGCAAGGAGAATCGTAGAACCACAGAAGAGGCCACCATATCAATATTTATACTCATTATTTATTTTTTCAGGAACAGTTTCAATGCCATTCTTCACTGTTTACGTCCTGATGGGCTACTGGGATCTCGGACCACTCTTATGCGACCTATGGCTCTCCGTAGATTATACAGTATGTCTAGTTTCTCAATATACAGTCCTACTCATCACGATCGACCGTTATTGTTCCGTGAAAATCGCAGCCAGATATCGTAGCTGGAGAACGAAAAATCGCGTCATTTACATGGTAACAATCACTTGGATCATACCAGCACTCCTCTTCTTCTCGAGCATATTCGGATGGGAACATTTCATCGGTTACAGGGACTTACTACCCGGGGAATGTACAGTACAGTTTTTGAAAGATCCCATATTCAACACGGCTCTCATAATTGGTTATTTCTGGACTACCCTGATAGTCCTATTCATATTATACGGCGGTATTTACAAGACTGCGTACGACATGCAGAAAAAAAGCGAGATGAAACAGCGTAAGATGCAATCGATGGTAGCTTTGAGCGCGGGTGCCATGTCAGGAATGGCGGGAAGAGCGGCAGGGATAGGACTGTCGAAGACGCAAAGTACTCTTCTGACCCAAGATAAATTCCAAAGCAATACACTGAAAACAATTGGAGATAACACGAATAAAACTACAACTGAACCTCTAGAAATAGCAGAAACTAAAAGCAATACCAAAAACAGTAGTACCACGCCTACAACTACCAGCAGTACAGTCATAAACAACAAATGTTCGAATATAACCTTCGCTCAGGGACCAATTGAAATCACCAAATCCGAGAAATCAAGTAGCCCTGGATTCGAATCAGATGAAGAATCCACCTGTAAAACTAAAGAGGAAAAAGAGATACAGGCAGAACTGATGCGGAAGCGATCCTCACTAGTCGGTTTGGTACTTCACTCGAGTGTCCCTTTAAAAGTCATCTCCACATCGAACAATTTCAATTTGGATAGGAATAAAGGGGTGCAAGCCCAAAGGCACTCTTCATTCCCCTTCTCCCTACCTCAAATTTACGAGAAAAACTCGAACTCCTCCGATAATTCCACGGTAGGTGACTTTGTATGTGTTGACGATTTAAACCTGTCAGACCCCAGTTTCAATCATATCATTGCTAACGTATCGTCCCCCCAAACTGTAGTTCTGAGAAACGATAAATGTTTTAACATAGTGAAGCTTCCTCAGAAAAGACCGAATAGCTTGTTTGTAGACCCTGTAGGCACCTACGACATCCTCGTAGGGTTAGATGGGGCAGATTTACGTTTTATGGATGAAAGTTCGCTAATACTCCCTTCCCCAGTGTGTGATAGTTCTCAGTCATCTTGCACGATAACTGAACCTTCGTCTGCGCATGCCCCTCCAAATGTGACTAACGCTAATTTGCTACAGAGCGCCCTCCTAAGGTCCACCCAAGCCGCAGCCAAGTCCATAACATCGAATTCTAAGCAAATCACCATACAGGAATCAAAGAACGAAATTTCGAGAACTGAAGACACCCAAGATTCTCAAGCATCACCAACTGAATGTAGCACACCTAATGTAGAAAATGAAGCAGGTAATATAGCGCCTAAACTCGTTGATACCAGTCCTAAAGTCGCTCAAGTTGAAACTGAAATATCTTTCGAAATAGGTGAGAAGGGTGCGACCAAGAGAAAGACGTTAATGAAGAGGATTGGTAAAAGATTCAAGAGGCCGCACGTTGAGCCTTTCAGAGGTTTCATCCGACAGAAATCGAAGTCCGAAAATAGAGCTAGAAAGGCATTACGAACGATATCTTTCATTTTGGGAGCTTTTGTTGTTTGTTGGACACCATTCCATGTCTTCGCCTTGGTTGAAGGTTTTTGCACATCGCCGCCTTGTATAAACGAACATATCTATATGTTTTCCTATTTTTTATGTTATGCCAACAGTCCACTTAATCCGTTTTGTTACGCCTTGGCGAATCAGCAATTTAAGAAAACGTTTACGAGGATTTTGAAAGGAGACTTCCGCATTACTTGAACGCTTCAAATTCTGAGATTTTTTTAATTCACTGATGGCCTACTGGTATCATTTCCCGTGATATTCTGGGGAATTTGATATGGTGGGGAGGTGGAGTTTAAACGCCCCTGTGAGCAGAGTTGTAATAAGGCGTCTTGAAAAGATTCGAATAAAAAATTTACGATATTTATTTATTGAAAAGATTCATATCAACATCAAACTGATTCAAATCCAATTTCAAAATAATAGTTATTTGCACAAAGTGATACTTTTCCGCGCGCATTTACAGTTAGACGAACGACGCGAAGTGGATAAGTTTTTGTGTGCGTAAAAGTCACTTTGCGCACGTGTTAGGAACAATGTTTTTCCTTCGAGCGTATTATAATAACAAGAAGAAACGAAATTGAAATGTTATAATTCATTCTGCAACTTTTAAATAATCCGGAATTAAACAATTTAAAAATAAACAATAACCGGAAAAAAGAGGAAATGTCAAATTATTTGTTCGTAATATTTATGATAAAAGAACGGTTATTTACATATTCCAAGTAATCATTAAAGGATACTGTGGGAGGTATATTCATCATTGAATGGTTTCTTTCTGGGTTTTCTCTCCCAAACTCTGAAAAATATCTATCTATCTTAATTATTTTGTGATTTGCTTCTGCGTAAGAAACACAAGATATTTGTCAGAAGCAATCAATCGAACAATGTTGCTTAACAAATAACAACGAAGCAACATCAACGAAGAAACAACTATATCGTATCGTTTCGGAGTCTATATCAGACTCCTGCTTCAGACGCTTAACGAAAAAATCTTCAGAATTATTTTGTTGATTGTTATTCTGAGATTCGAGAATTGTCAGAATAACAATCAACAAAATAATTCTGAAGATTTTTTCGTTAAGCGTCTGTAGAAGGAGTCTGATATAGACTCCGAAACGTTACGATATAGTTGTTTCTTCGTTGATGTGATTTCTTGAGTTATTTCGAATCTGGAGCTTTATTTCTTACTTAGTTAGAATTAAGAACTGATTAAATCAGAAAGTATTTTGGCAATAAGTATCTTGTATTTGAATACATTTTGTAAACTATTTTTCACATCTCTTGTAATAACACACTTTATTATGGGAAAGGATTTGAAATAAAAAGTAACAAAAAAGTTTCTACTTAGGGAAGAGAAACTAGTATATACCTACTGAATATCAGAAAGAATCAAAAATGATTTATTACAACTCTGCATGTAAATAGATGTAGTGAAAAAGACTGATGTCCTTAATATAAATTTAACAACAAGAAAACAATACTCCTTTTACAATGCGTGTTATTTGATGTGGATATTCCGATTTTTTCATGAAAAAAATGTCTCTCATACAAATTGAGGTATTCACCATGAGCAATCATTGAACAAGTTAAATTTATCCGATTATGTATATTCGTTCCTGAAAAAATGATACACAATTAATGAAGAGTAGCAGTATGAGAAGCGTTAACCCTGTAGTAGAGCGTCAAAGGGGAATGTATACAGCAAATAAAACAAATTAAAATAAAATAAGAAATGAATTGGAATAAAATAAAAAACAAATTGAAATAAAATAAAAAACAAATTAAAATAAAATAAGAATAGGGGCAAATGAAATTGGTTTATACAAATATGACCAAAATAAAATAAGAATGAATCAATCAAATCCCAGCTTTTTTAACATTGACTTCTGTGTTTTGTTCAATATCTGTGAATTTAAGTTTTCGGCATGCACATTATCAGTTTCCAAACAAAATAAGACATAAAGATGAAAGTTGGCTATTCTTATATAGTGTATAAATAATCTATCGGATTTAAATGTGCATGTTGAACTTTCTTATTCAATTTTAATTTATTTCTTATTTTATTTAATTTTTTTTTACTTTTAAACCCACCTAAAGTCTTTGAACAGAATGTTAAGGGGTTAAAATCCCGCTTGGGAAGAGAGACATTTTCTATCAGAAAGTATCAGTCATAATTTACTGATAGGGCAAAAATTAACAGTACAATGATTTCTTAGGGAGAGTTACAAAGCCTCACCAGAACACAACTGAGCAGGGATACAACATTGAAGATAAAATGGTTTGCTCATGTTCACACCCTCGCATTCCTCCAATAAAGAATAACATTACGCTTGTATATGTGACCAATCCTTAGAACTCAAACATATCCATAGGTACACATGTTAAATTCACATGAAACGTGGCAAAAATAGTATAAATACTCATTTACAAATGTATCGCTTGTGTAATTTGAAATGGACAAATGAAGTGTAGCTTGTCTAAAACCAATCTATTCAACCGAAATTGAGCGTGATAGGAACAATGGGGAACAAATTTTTAAAAAAGTAATTTCACCGTACAAAAATAAAGTTACATTTGTGTGAATTTACTATGTGTACAATACTCTACAATATGTATACTCGAGAACAGTTAGCTCCAAACTGCTTGAATTGTATAAAAACTAATAACCAAAAAGTCAAGTAGAATATTACTTGATCACAATAGAATGACAATAAACATTGTGTGAATTTGATTATGTGTATGATATTAGATGATTAAATAATAATTAATGTTTTCATTGTATATTTCACTCCAAGATCCTTTTACAGGCTGAAGAAGAATTACGTTCAAACAAATTGTTGTTGTTTCATATGGTTGGAATATAGGTCACTGCTCTCAAAATAATGATTTTGTCAACTTAATTCAAAACTGTCGCCACATGACAAAGGGACGCTACTGCTAAATTTGTCATTTTGACTCGCCTTTACTTTTGATATCACGACTAGCCTATTTGGTTTATTCTGTCCCCTCGCTGATTTATAACTAATTCCATTGGCGCAGCCAGGATTTTTTTATGGGAGGGCTGAACTGAATAACCAAATGAGGAATGTTTGACATTTGACGATGAACTCAGAAAAAATTGAAAATGTTGGTATCTTTTGGGGGCTGCAGCCACAAAGCCCCACCCCTGGCTGCGCCAGTTACTCATTCTAAACTTTCATACGTGAATATCTCGAAACTTACTTACAGATACCTCCCTTTGTCATTCTCAAAAATTATTTTACCACTGAAGGGGCTACTATCATCTACACATTTCCTTAAAATAGCGACATCTGTGTAGATCTACTCTCTCAGTTGCTCTTCTACACTATTCCACCATGTACATTCTTGAATTGTTATAATTCAATGAAATAAAGAATTGCTACTTTCCAATTCTATGAAGCAACCAAATTGCCCGTAGATTCTGTGGGTAGCCACAGATAGAAAGATGTCCACCAACGTTAACAAGAAAAGTTGCTGAAAACCTCCCAAAATAATGGGCATTTTACATAGATGGATTTTCAAGGCTGAGATATGTAGCGGGTTATTCAGGTAGGTATTTTGGGAAAACCACAAGGCTGAAGCGTACGCTATAAACAGTCTTATATGCGTAGCATGGGGCGACCGTAATTATAATTTTTTTTTTTAATCCACGGTATCAATTTTACCTTCAGATACAACAGGTGATAAATTTAATGCTTGTGGCTTTTACTTGATGCAAATCCATATTAACTCAATGAAAAATTATATACGATTTACACTTATTTATTCAGTATTGTGACGCGTTTCGTCGAGACAGCGACTTCATCAGATGTATGATGTATGATGTAGTCTGATGAAGTCGCTGTGTCGACGAAACGCGTCACAATACTGAATAAATAAGTGTAAATCGTATATAATTTTTCATTGAGTTACAACAGGTGAATTATAGAGAGTAGTAGGAACTACCTTATTATATAAATTCTCAACATCATCCATAAATATTTTCACCAATTCATTGTTTGCGTAACGACTACAGTGCAATACAAAAATTTACTTTTCCTTCACTTCCAAATAAGCTCCCAACATGGAGCATTTCGGGCAAAAGCATTCAACCAGCCCTTAGAACTTGCTATGTTTCGCAACTCACAAAACATTCCATAGTTTTTTGGCGCTCTAGTTCCTCGGAACTGAGTGCTTATCAATTTGCCCAAATGTCTGTAATTTTGGAATTTTTGGCTGAAAATGGTCTGAAACGATTCGGTTCGACTCACTGAAGAATTCGAGGTCGAAATCGACTCGGTCCGCCTTTCCGGCCGGCCGGCCGTAGGCACAATAACTCTCGAACGAAAGGAGTTAGAGGATTGAAATTTGCAAGGTAGGTTTGGAGCGTAAATATCTCGGACAAGTTTGTTAATGGGCAAAATCCATCAAGCGGTTTCGGAGTTATGGCTGATTTTAGTAAAAACATTTCTTATGAATATTTCCGAAACTGACCACTCGATCTATCTGAAATTTAGGATCAAATTGTAGAATCATGACTTTTATACGCATGTGAAGTTTTGTATTGACCAGGTTACCGCAAAGTGTAAAAAAAAAAATTTCAAAATTAAAAAAAAAAATTTTTACAATAACTCTCGAACGGAATGAGCTAGGTAGTTGAAATTTTCAGAGTAGGTTAGGGAGATGAATATCTCGGTTGAGTTTGTTATTGGGCAGAATAGGCCGGATGGTTTCGGAGTAACGAAAAAAAAAATTTTTTTTCAAGTAACAAATTTCAAATTCTTTTTTTTTTTTAAGATGCAGTTTCACAATAAAAATCTATCGATATCATTTTCAACTCCAACAAGCTAATACTTTCGGAGATATGATTTTTCTAAATTTCAATAATGAATCGTACTTCTATATGTTTTCACAGAATGCTATAATTATTCTATCTATGATTTTTTATATAATCTGTTTTCATACTCGAGCATGTCATCCTGTTCTAGAAGAGAGAGTCAAATTCATTTCAGCTATTTTAATTTGATTTCTTCCATGGTGCAGTTCTCATTCTCAGATTGCTCATTTAATCTTGATAAATAAACTATTATTTGAATTGAATTTCCTTTATGATTGAGTTCTATCATAAGAATACATTGATATAATTCCCAACCCTGAGAAACCAATACTTTCGGAGATATAATTTGTCTGTTTGAACCAGAGCGCCAGAAAGCTCCTGTCCACAGGGCATGAACCCATTTTTTTAATTCAATAGGCATATTTCTAATTGCGAAATTATGAATCAGTTCGCAACTGAGTTTCCGTACAGCTAGGTATTTGGGATATATTAAACGGCAGCATTTTAGATCTGAATAATTCATTGGCTTTTCGGGAAGGTAAACGGAATTTTCATTGCGAAAGTCATTTCAGTCTGTCCAAGAAAATATATTTAAGTGGCGTCTTTCCATAATCAAACAATCCGAAATGGTTGTGGAATGAATTATGGTCGCATTTGAATTTCCCTCCCATTTATATTTATAAATGTACTTTTAAGATACACCGGAAATATGTAGATAATATAAAGGCGAAAATTCATGTGGCGATTTTGTCGCCGAAAACCAGCGATTTTGTCGCCCAAATGAGTATACTGTCATTTGGACCGTTTTGGGCGACGTCGTCCGTGTCGCTGGATTAATCCAGCATTCCAACGACAACTGATGACATACCTCTGACAGCAGTGACAGCCGCAAAAATTAAAATTGGTTCAAGCACTGACGTGAAGTGAGGAGCTTTTGCGCTCATATTCTATTGTCCATTCATCTCTATTGGACAAATTCAAATGAAAGTAGATAATATTATCCTATCTAATATGTCTTCGACCAGAAATTACCATTGTTGTGTGCCCAAATGCAATTCATGGGCGAAAAAAATGCCAAAATGTATAGGTTTTATTCTGTCCAACTTCCTGTGAAATTTACTAGTATAGGTTTGTGTATTCAATTCTTACCTCCGGAAAACCAAATATAAATATAATTATTGAAACTGCGTTAGGAAGATAACTAATAGACCAAAGAGTACTCAACTTGGAACTACATCATCTTCAAACAGAGTACAAGGAGGTACCTCGAAAGAGAACTGAGGAAGGATGTATGGATGACTTGCTGTGTTGAAAAACCTCATTCAGAAGAAGAAATAAGTATCACCCAAGCACCCTTGAGTTAGTTGAACAGCAATAATAATTTTAGTAGTATACTTGGTTGTGTACATTGTTAACAGACCACCTAACACTTGTGCCATTGATATATTCGGGTTATCTACAAAGAGTGATATCTTGAACAGTGACAGTGCTTTGAAAAGTTTGACAGGCATAAACAATTTTGATATTTTCAATTGAATAGAAGAGATGGTCATCAAAACTCTTGGAAACAAAACAAAAAAAAAGCAATTTTATTATACCTCAAACATTACACTTATTGTTAATAATTATTTTCACATAATAAATATGTATCATATCTTGAAAAAATCATTTTAATTATGGATAACTGTTATACCACAGCTTTATCTGGATCAATTAGACACTATATGTATCCTCATAAATGAATTAGAACAGCATGCACCTGAACTTGAATTAAAACATCAGTAATATGTTTACACCTGCTCCATGCTGCGACTTTACAAGAATATACCATACTTTTTTTTTAAGTTTACCGTTCTCCACATTAATATGGGCCATCAATTTTATGTGATTCTGAATTAAGGGCACTACTTTGTAAATATAAGGAACAAATGTCTATAAAAATGGGACCACAATTTGTTTTGTCATACATGATCTACATTTAGAACCTCTTAGTCTTCTCCTTCTACAAGGATTCTAGAATTAGGAGTTGAAGCTCCTATATGTACTCCAGAAATTGCATTGTCTTGGAAGTTCCCATTTGTTTTTCTTTTGCGATTTAATACATTTATATAATTATTAGAGATAACTGTAGTACTTCCGGAACTCATTTTGTACCTAAATATGTATTTAGTTGTAATATTTAAATTCAATTAGGTTATGTTTCTGTCAGTTCAAAATAATCTGTCGTGGCGATTTTGTCGCTCCATGAAATATAGGGGAAGGGAAATTTCGAGCGACAGTCGCTGGTTTTGAACGAAAAAATCGTCGAAATTTTGGGCGACAAAATCGCTGGTTTTCGGCGACAAAATCGCCACATGAATTTTCGCCTTAAGGATTTGCCAGAAATGATTGGACTGGATGGACATAGAATAGTTTTAAACAGAAACTGATACGTCTCGTCTATGTAATCTAACTTCATTTCAATTTCAAACATGACGTTGACAGGAGGACTAATGATCAAACAATAATCGAAATATGAGACATAAATTTGGGGAAATCCTCCCAATGTCTCTGTCACGAGAAAGATTGATGGTTTACATTATACAACTCGCGCATTTTCTTCAATAAATCCTTCAGACCAAAAGATACGTGCAGGATCAATTTGCACTCGGGGAGTTCCTGCAGCTTCCTGTTTTTGGCGCTCTTGTTCCGCGGGACAGAGTACTTATCAATTTGCCCAAATGTCTGTAATATTCGATTTTTTTGATGAAATTGGTCTTAAACGGTTTGTTTCAACTCGCCGATCAAGAATCCGTGGTCGAAATCAATTCTGTCCGGCTGGCACGATAACTGCCGAACGAAAGGAGTTGGAGGATTTAAATTAGCAGGGTAGGTTCGGAGCGTAAATATCTCGGACGAGTTCGTTAACGAGCGAAATCCACTAAGCGGTTTAGGAGTTATGGCCGTTTTTAGTAAAAACAGTTTTTATGAATATTTCCGGAACCGATCACTCCATCTATCTGAAATTTAGCATCAAAATGTAGAATCATCACCTTTATATGCATGCGAAGTTTTGTATTGATCGGATTGCCGTAAAGTGGCAAAAGACTACAGTTGGCCGGTCCGGCCGGCCGTAGGCATGATAACTCTCGAACGGAATGAGCTGCCCAGTTGAAATTTTTAGAGTATGTTTGGGAGATAAATATCTCGGTTGAGTTCATTATTGGGCTTAATCGTCCTAATGTTTTCGGATTAACGAAAACAAAAATTTGTTTTTACATTACAAATTTCAAATTCAATTTTTTTTAATGCAGTTCCATCATAAGAATCCATTGATGTCAACTCTAACAAGCTAATACTTTCGGAGATATGATTTTCCAAAACTTCCTGTTTTTGGCGCTCTTGTTCCGCGGGACAGAGTACTTATCAATTTGCCCAAATGTCTGAAATATTCAATTTTTTTGATGAAATTGGTCTTAAACGGTTTGTTTCAACTCGCCGATCAAGAATCCGTGGTCGAAATCAATTCTGTCCGGCTGGCACGATAACTCCCGAACGAAAGGAGTTGGAGGATTTAAATTAGCAGGGTAGGTTTGGAGCGTAAATATCTCGGACGAGTTCGTTAACGAGCGAAATCCACTTAGCGGTTTAGGAGTTATGGCCGTTTTTAGTAAAAACAGTTTTTATGAATATTTCCGGAACCGATCACTCCATCTATCTGAAATTTAGCATCAAAATGTAGAATCATCACCTTTATATGCATGCGAAGTTTTGTATTGATCGGATTGCCGTAAAGGGGCAAAAAAAACGGTTGGCCGGTCAGGCCGGCCGTAGGCATGATAACTCTCTAACGGAATGAGCTGCACAGTTGAAATTTTCAGAGTATGTTTGGGAGATAAATATCCCGGTTGAGTTCGTTATTGGGCTTAATCGGCCTAATGTTTTCGGATTAACGAAAACAAAAATTTGTTTTTACATTACAAATTTCAAATTCAATTTTTTTTTCAATGCAGTTCCATCATAAGAATCCATTGATGTCAACTCTAACAAGCTAATACTTTCGGAGATATGATATTTCAAAATTTCAATAATACATCATACTTCTATGTTTTCGCAGAATGCGAATTCTATCTGTCTGTGTTCTATCAGTGTTCACTATTCATTCATGTCATCTTATTTGTTTATAGAATTCGTACTTCGAGAAAATATTTTTTGCTAGAAAACAAGGTACCGCATCTTGAATTTGTGAATATTTACAAGACTGTTTCATACCAAAAATAATATTGACTTGTTGCATATTGAATAATTTATATGCAAATATTGGGGATGATGTTTCAGAAGATCTAGAATTGGATCATTTTTATGAAGGTAATAGGAAAGAATAACATAATGAAATCATCAAAAGAAATTAATGTTCGTTGACCACCTACGTTAATATTATCTTTTACTTTCTTAAGTAGTGAGACATGCTCCTCTATACAGTATTTTCATAATGTTACTAGCAAAAAAATGCTGAAATATTGATCTACATTTGTGTATCAATCATTTTTTCTTGAGTTTAGGATCATAATACAGAAAAGAATGAGAAGAACTATTAAATTTTAAATTATGAAAAGAGGATAGTATTTTATTAATATATTCTGAACTATTAATATAATTTCTTCGTAATCCTCTACCTACTTAAATATCAGGAATAAATGAAGAATCAGCTATGATTGTATCCAGCGTTGCTCTAGACATTTCGATGATACTTTCCTTAGGTATTTCGAGTTGTGAAAACTATGCACCGAGTGTAAGTTGCAACCACCTATTCCACGAGGTTAAATCATTGCAGATTGCTCATTCAATCTTGATAAATAAACTACTATTTGAATTTAATTTCTTTTATGGTGCAGTTCTATTATAAGAATGCATTGATATAATTCCCAACTCTTACCAATACTTTCGGAGATATCATTTCTCAAAGTTTGAACAAAAGCGCCAAAGCTCCTGTCCACAGGGCTTTCCCACTTTTTTTTCTTTTAAACTGTTCTTGCATGAATCTGCAATCTGTTTCATATACCGACGTAACAGTTAGGCTGAAAAGTTCGCAGGCTAGCATAGAAAAATTCATGTTTTTGATAGAATTTGATTTTATTTTTCAATATAGTTGTCCTCGAGGGCGATATAACGATTATAGCGGTCATACAATTTTTCTATACCATTTTTATAGTATGATTTGTCTTCAGCCCCAAAATAGGCTTCAGTTTCGGCGATTACCTCTTCATCGACGCGAAATTTCTGTCCAGCGAGCATCCTCTTGGAATCTGAGAACAGGAAAAAGTCACTGGGGGCGAGATCTGGAGAATACGGTGGATGCGGAAGCAATTCGAAGCTCAATTCATGCAATCTTGCGATCGTTTTCATTGATTTGTGACACGGTGCGTTATCTTGATGAAAAAGCACTTTCTTCTTCTTCAAATGAGGCCGTTTTTCCGCGATTTCGTCTTTCAAACGCAATAACACGCTACGTAATAGTCACTGTTTATGGTTTTTCCTCTTTTTGAGATACCCAATGAATATATTATACCATGCGTATCCCAAAATATTAATGCCATAACCTTGCCAGCCGACTTTTGCGTCTTTCCACGCTTTGGAGTCTGTTCATCAAGTGCAGTCCACTCGCCTGACTGCCGATTGGACTCCGATGTGAAATCATGGAGCCATGTTTCATCCATTGTCACATATCGACGCAAAAATTCGGGTTTATTACGATAGAACACCTCCAAACACCGCTTAAGGTGCTTATAAACTACGCGCGGCAAACCCTCGAACAAGGATACGCGAGGCGGCCTCGCGCTATGTAGACGAGGTTGCTGCGCGAGGCATGCCTGTGTAAAAAGCGGAATGCCGCATCGCGTATCAATGTTCGAGGTTCTGCCGCGTGTAGATTATACGCTGCTTTAGAATCATGAATTCGTTGTTGTTTTTGGTCGATTGTGAGCTCGCGCGGCACCCACTTTGGACAGATCTTTCGCATATCCAAAATTGCAAATATTCATTCACGATATCTCCAACAAGTTCCTTTGATATCTTTAGGATCTCAGCTATCTCAATCAACTTCACTTTACGCTTATCAGAAATTAATTTGTGGACTTTTTTGATGTTTTCGTCAGTAACAGCCTCTTTGAGGCGTCCTCTGCCCATTTCGCCTCGTTTAAATTTAGCAAACCACTTCTTTACGGTTGATCTTCCTAGTGCAAAGCTCGAATAATGTTTATCAAGCCAAGCCTTGGCTTAAATAGTATTTTTTTCGCTAAAAAGCAATGCTTTATTAACACACGAAATTCCTTGTTATCCACTTTCTCAAACTAACAAGAGTTGCTTCACTAAAATTGCTATAACTAATGGCGAATTCCATTGGGAAAACCAGTGGTGCACTTAGTGCAATATATGTTGCACTGGACGTCAAAATGTGTCAAAATGCTCGACGAAATTCTCCAATGGAATACGATTCATGCACTCAGTGCCCACGAGTTCTACCAATGGAATTCGCTATAAGCTATAACATAATATATATAGTGCAACCGCTGTCAAATATATACACGTGTCTTTTGAATTATATAGATTCAATACGAGTAGCGCCATCTATGTGACAGCTTACGAACTTCTCAGCCCACCCGATATCCTATCCTCGGTGGAGTATAAAAATGGTTTATATTGGCATTTTGATTCCAAAATATCTGGCTTTACATATATTAGTTTGCCAATACAAACTCCTTAATATCTGATAAATGTTAAAAGTATGGGTATATCTAGAACTTAGCTCTTAGTTCCTTCTTCCTTTGTACAATTCTGGAGCAGAACTTATAAGTATATTCATTTCGATCGAAAAGAATAATAAGTTTTACAAGGATTAACATACGAAACATGTTTCATTCCGTAAACATCAACAATGTAAGCGATAAATATTTTTATCTGTGTTTATAAATATTGATAAGTTAGCCCAAGCCCAGCTTCCACAGAACAGAACAGTTAGGTTAGGGTTAGGATGAGACGACGAGTAGAGAGTAGAGTTGTGTTGTCTTGTCAGGAACGAAGTTGGCGTTCAGAACTGTTCAAAACAAATCAGTTCCATAATATTGTAGAACAGTGAACTGTTATCCTCCTTCATGATAATGTTCAGTTTTCATACGTCAAATTTACGCAAGTAAAGAGGTGCTCTTAAAGGAATGGTAAATGTTGAAGAGGAGAAGAGGGTGATTCAGTCAGTAATCGATACTTCTGTTATCAGGATAGGTAGAAAGATTGAATTAAATATTATCTCAAGTCTGTTTACCAGAGTCCTTATTAACATTGTTCCGAACAAAACTCGCATAAAATAGCTAATTTTTTCCGAATTGCTCCTGCAGAACATGAAATCAAAATATAGATGCATGATGTACAACAACCCCGTAGACTAATAAAGCATGAGAACTTGGCCATAGTTCACAAAATTTTGTTTACAGTGAAAAAAAAGATTCTTATGTTATTTTGAAAAAGCTTGTCACTTTATCTTAACATTGCATTGAAATATAGGGAATTTTTACTCTGAAAAACATTTGTTCACCAAATGTGTACCCACTTTTAAATCCTAAAATAATATCATCCTCGAAAATATCGAAGCGTTGCTATGGGAGATAATTGATTCCCCAACTTTTATTCAAATGAATAATAATATGGGCTATAATATTAATATCAATATAAAAAGTGTAAATAAAACAGAAACTGCTAGCTCTTTATTATAATAGGCAAATTTGTTGCTGTTGTTTGCAGTTTCACCAGTTTTGAGACACAACTTCATATGAAGAACTGAACATTCCGAATTTGTATCCAATCTGTTCCACAACTCTACTACGGGAAAGTAATAGGTTAGGTCTATCACGAAATCAACACAACACTTGCTGTCATATTATGAACGAACCGTGCTTAGGTGTGTAATTCCTCGAATATTGCACCTGTGTGTTTGATTGTTAAAATGTATATACTTTGTTGATTTAATTGACAATAATATTCCTGAATAGTAGTTATATTCAATGTTCATTTTGTGAGTTTGATGAACTCGGGTGTCAGTGCAATGTGAAGTATTTGCACCTATTTTGTGTTGATGGATATGTTAATTCCATCGTTTGATAAAGCTTTTCCTGTAGGTATGTGACTATTGTGTTAAACATTATAGAGATATTGTGGAAAAAATGTTGTATGTGCTTCATTATGTTCAATTCAGTGAGGGTTTAATGTTTAACGAATTGGTCCTCCACAGCGGATTTAAAAATTGTTTTATTTTTTTCGTATATAATATATAACATTTTTCGTTTGATGAATCGTTTAAAAGAAGTTTACAATGTTTCTTTATTTATCAGGATTGATTATAAATGCGACATTTGATTTGCTGTGTATAATCTAAGACTTCTACTGTTTGATTTACGTAAGTCTATATGTATTTCCCAAATTTAATTTGCAACACCTTGAAAACGAATCTAGTACGTGTATGAAGAAATACTTTTTTAGCACGTAGGAACATTAAAATTGATAATGGAACTAACAATGTGGAAAAGCCCTGTGGACAGGAGCTTTGGAGCTCTTGTTCAAACTTTGACAAATCATATCTCTGATATTATTGGTGTCTCAGACTTGGGAACGATATCACTGGATTCTTATGATATATCTCTATCATAAAAATATAAACTAAAAATGTGGCATTTAAAGAAAAACTAGATTTCCAAATATTATTAATCCGAAACCACCAGACCAATTCTACCCTATAACGAAATTATCCGAGATATTCTTTCCTCAAATCTACTCTGAAAATTATATTATATCGATTGAAACTCAGCCAATATTCCAGTTTTGTTTTCACCAAAGTGTATATTTCCATCATCATATGGATTATCCAAGGGCATTATATTATCCCAAATCCAAAAAATATAATATCCTATAATCCTCATAATTCTGCGATAGCTGAGGTTATTTCATTGGTCATTTTGCATTGTTTTCTAGAACAGGAGGTATTTTATATCATGAATAACGAATTTTGCCTAGAACCAGAAGTAAATATGACACGTCTCTTTAAGATGACATGTATGAACACAGATCATGAAATTCATAGATACAAATACGGAAGTTAATTTCCGATTACAGCATTCTGTGAAATCATAGAGTTACGATTTAGGATTGAAATTTTGAAAAATCATATCTCCGAAAGTATTAGCTTGTTAGAGTTGAAAATGATAACAATGGATTCTTATGATAAAACTGCATCTTGAAAAAATCGAATTTGTAATGTTAAAACATTTTTTTCTTTGATCCCAAAGCATTTTGGAATCTTGCCCAGTAAAGAACTTAACCGAGATATTTATCTCCCTAAACTACTTTGAAAATGTTTACTGCCTAGCTCATTCCGTTCGAGAGTTATCGTGTCAACGGCTGGACCGGCCGGACAGAATCGATTTTAACCATGGATTCTTGATCAGTGAGTCAAACCAAATCGTTTAAAAACATTTTCATCCAAAAATTCGAAAATTGCTGACATTTGGGCAAATTGGTAAGCACTGTGTAATTGAGTATTTCCCTGAGACGATCCTAGTAGGATGAAACCCATTGGAAAACGAAGAGAATGTAACAAAAATTAAAGGAAATATAATTTACGGGTGATCTGAGGTCGGGAAGTGGAAGGGTATGAGTTTTTAAGGGTAAAAAATGGTATATTTCGATTTGCAGCAAAACTACAAGTACTATGCAATCGAAAATTCTCCCGTTAAAATATCTGCTTTTAAAGAAGACGGAGGATTTTTTGTTTGTTGAAAGATCTTCTTTCTGATGGTGTAAAAATATACATTACTATGGTGAATTTTCTCAGAAAATGCTAAGTTGATAAACTTATTATTTAATAAGATATGTATCAACAATATTATGAGAAAGTTGTAGAATCTCCTTTAAATTATATGCCTAGATTCCTATTTATTGCTATTTTAAAATAACTTATATAACTGAGTGACCTATAGACAATTTTTTCCATCAAAAGGTATTACATAGAGGAGTGGGGAAGGGGGTGGGGTCTGGGCCTTACTACCTGTTGTTTCGTAGCATTTTCTGAGAAAATTTACCGTAGGAATGTATTTTTTTTCTACAAACGTCAAAAAATGACAAGGTTCGCGCATTGACAACAATATGCGAAGTGACCCTTTTTTTCATTTTCCTTCGTTACCATGACACCGTGCGCGAAGTAGTGTGCGAAATACCTACTTCGCACACTGCATGTAAACTATATGGAATTTTTATATTTTAAACTTTATGTTCCTGGATTTCTCCGGTGAAAGATTTAAAATTACAGAATTGGCCGCATCTGCCGAGTTAGGTGAGGTACTGCTTACATAATCGTCGCTCGAAATTTCCATTATTTCACAGTTATAAATATCACCCACGAAATTGACGCGAATAAAAAGTCACTCCAAAATAATTATCAAGAACTGTCACTTTGAAATAATGGTCAACAAATGCCATTTTATTTATAGTTACAGTAATTACTTGATTTGGAAAAACAGTTTAAGCCAGTTCCATACTATTTTTCATATTAAGCTAAGCATGTTACTTATTTTAGAATAATATTTTTGAAGGTTGTAGAAAAAATTTTGTTTGCATCTCATGCGCGAAATACTTTGGTGATCTCGACTATTTTTTTTAACTCGGCTGCGCCTCGTTAAAAAAATCAGTTCTCGATCACCAAAGTAGCATTTCGCGCACTAGATACAAAAATAACTATTTTTAAACCATCAGAGTGTAGAGATTTCAACGAACAAAAAGCCCACTGACCTTTCAAAAAATTGGTTCAAGCACTGACGTGAAGTAAGAACCTTTGCGCGTATGTTCTATTGTCCATTCTTCTGTATTGGACTCCCTTAATCGAATTTACCATGGTAAATTATGTTGTCCATTCTCCTGTATTGGACACTCTTAATTCGAATTTACCATGGTAAATTCGAATTAAGGGTGTCCAATACAGAAAAATGGACAATAGAACATACGCGCAAAAGCTTCTGACTTCACGACAGTGCTTGAACCAATTTTTTTTTCGTGATTCTTTTGAAATTTTGTAGGGGTAGGGTTCTCAAAATTTTTTTTTTCCTCATTTTTTTCAAATTTTTTTAGGGGTACGGTTCTTACAAAATTTTGAAAACGTCTTCATGTTGATTTTCTACTACTAGTTACCAAGCTTCAATTCGATAGAATATTTATTTTTTGAGTTATCAAGGAAATAATATTCCAGGTGGGTATAACTCGGAAACCGTTTGACCGATTATGCCCAAAAACGAACTCAACTCTCCCTTTCGGATACGCAACCTACCCTGAAAATTACAAGTCCCTATCTCCTTTCGTTCGAAAGTTATCGAGGCAACGGTCACCCATCTACTGAACTCACACAAGAATGCTCAAATCTCCAACAATATTTAACCGATCGTATTAAAACTTGAAACTTGGAAGTAGAGTTAGGTTATGAAGGCTCTTGCAAAATTTCAGCAATTTCAAACGAATATTTACTGATATATAGAATTTTTTTTTTTATTTTCAATGATTTTTTAAAAATTTTCTACAAATACTATCCTCACGAAATTGTGCAAGAATTTTTCGCGTTGGCATTCTACAACTAATTACCATGTTTGAATTCAATCGGTTTAGTATTTTTCGAGTTAATGAGGAACAAAAAACAACCAAATTTCAGATGGCTATAACTCTAAAACCATTTGGCCGATTATGCTCATAAACAAACTGAAATGTCGCGATCTGGTGCACATCCTAACCTGAAAACTTCAAGCCGCTATCTCTTTCCGTTCTCAAGTTATCGTGACAACAAAAATATTTTTTAATAATTTTTTAATAATTTTCTAGCCATACGATTCGCACAAAATTTCACAAACGTGCTTAGGTTCATATTCTACAACTACTCACCAAGTTTCAATTCGATCGGATTTATATTGGCTGAAAACAAAATTATTACTCGAAAGCCACTGGGCCGATTATGCCCATTAACGAACTTGTCCGTCGTATTGAGATGCGCCACCCACCCTGAAAATTTCAAGTCGCTAGCTCTTTTCGTTCTCAAGTTATCGTGGCAACGGCTGGACGGCCGGACAGAATCAAATTTGACCTCGAATTCTTCATTGGGGAGTCGAACTAAATCGTTTGAGATCATTTTCGTCATAAAATTCGAAAGTTACAGACATTTGGGCAAAATGATAACGCGATGTTCCCCAGAACATACGCGCAAAAAGCAGATATTTTGATGGGAGAATTTTCGATTGAAAATTAGGTTGCTTTTTCGATTTTAAGTCAAAATAAGGTGAAAAAATAAATATTTCAAATGAAAAAAATTACAGTGCGTTTGGGACATAGAGAGGTACCTGAGTTTTCACCAAATTTCGTGAAAAAAAATTTCTTTTATGAAATATAAAACTAGAGCGCAAAAAACTAAAAACTTGGTTTTTTGAATTTTTCACATAAATTTTGAGGTTTTGTGAGACTACTACTATCATTTTTTTTTAACTTTTTATTATTTTCAGCCCTGCTTTATTAAGGGCACTCCGAGGGGCACTCTGAGTGTAGAAAATTGGAATTTTCTTATGTTCTGATTTTGATTTCACAATTGACTCTCTATGACTTCGTTAAAGTTTGATTATCTTCAGTAACTGTTTCCTGAGATAGATAATTCATTATAATAATGGAAGAATGGAATCCGAGAGCCTGGGAATCGTAATGTAGGTCTCATTAGACTGAGAGTAGTACCGTTAAAATCCTTGAAACTGTTTATAATACATTACCCACCGATATCAGAAATTTAAATGATGCACTTCAGCTGTTCCCATGGGGAAATTATGGTTGTTAATTAAGTTCTCGAGAAATGAGTTGATGCGTGCACAGTTCTCGGGATAAATTTCGCAATAAGATATGGGCAAAATGTATAATTCGAATTCTACTTAATTAGATAACCCGAATTTTGTAATCTTCCACCAATTCTAAAAACAGAATGCCTACCAACTCGTCCCAATGTCGGTTATTTTCGAATATTTGCCCGTGAATGGTCTCAAACGATTAGTTTCTACTCACTGATGAAGAATACGAGGTCAAAATTGATTATGCCCGGCCGGCCGGCACCATTAGGCCCTTATTACACTATGCCCTTTTCACGTCTATATTTGCGCCTATTTTCATGGCTATTTGTTGGGTGATTTTCCCCCCAAATGAGTGGCACTATTACACCGCGCTTTTTGCGCGTATGTTCTGGGGAACATCGCGTTATAGTTTTGCCCAAATGTCTGTAACTTTCGAATTTTTTGACGAAATTGGTCTCAAACGATCAAGTTTGACTCCCCGATGAAGAATCCGAGGTCAAATTTGATTCTGTCCGTCCGGCCGTCCGGCCGGCCGTTGCCACGATAATTTGAGAACGAAAAGAGCTAGCGACTTGAAATTTTCAGGGTGGGTGGCGCATCGCAATACGACGGACAAGTTCGTTAATGGGCATAATCGGCCCAGTGGTTTCCGAGTAATAATTTTGTTTTCAACCAAAATAAATCCGATCGAATTGAAACTTGGTGAGTAGTTGTAGAATATGAACCTAAGCACGTTTGTGAAATTTTGGGCGAATCGTATGGCTAGAAAATTTTAAAAAAATTATTAAAAAATATTTTTTTTGTCACGATAACCTGAGAACGGAAAGAGATAGCGGCTTGAAAATTTCAGGTTATGTTGTGCATATGAATGCCACATTTGAGTTTATTTATGAGCGTAATCGACCAAACGGTTTCAGAGTTATAGCCATCTGAAATTTTCTGAAATTTGGTGGTTTTTTGTTCCTCATTAACTCGAAAAATACTAAACCGATAGAATTCAAACTTGGTTATTAGATGTAGAATGCCAACGCGAAAATGTTTGCGAAATTTGGTGAGGATAACATCTGTAGAAAATTTCTAATAAATCATTGAAAAAAAAAAAAAAAAATTCTATATATCAGTAACTATACGTTTGAAATTGCTGAAATTTTGCAAGAGCGTTCATTACCTAACTCTACTGCCAAGTTTCAAATTTTAATACGATCGGTTGAACATTGTTGGAGATTCGAGCATTCTTGTGTGAGTTCAGTAGATGGGTGACCGTTGCCTCGATAACTTTCGAATCAAAGGAGATAGGGACTTGCAATTTTCAGGGTAGGTTGCGTATCCGAAAGGGAGAGTTGAGTTCGTATTTGGGCATAATCGGTTTAACGGTTTCCGAGTTATATCCACCTGGAATATTGTTTCCTTGATAACACAAGAAAAAAATATTCGATTGAATTGAAGCTTGGTAACTAGTAGTAGAAAATCAACACAAAGACGTGTTTAAAATTCTGTAAGAACCGTACTCCTAGAAAATTTGAAAAAAATGACGAAAAAAAAAATTGGTTCACGCACTGACGTGAAGTCAGAAGCTTTTGCGCGTATGTTCTATTGTCCATTCTTCTGTATTGGACACCCTTAATCGAATTTACCATGGTTAATTATGTCGTCCATTCTCCTGTATTGGACACTTAATTCGAATTTACCGTGGTAAATTCGAAGTAAGAGTGTCCAATACAGAAGAATGGACAACATAATTTACCATGGTAAATTTGATTAAGGGTGTCCAATACAGAATAATGGACAATAGAACATACGCGCAAAAGCTTCTGACTTCACGTCAGTGCTTGAACCAATTTTTTTTCACGCTTGTTTCAGGCAGTAATTTCAGAGCTGCAAACATTGAACAAATTCACATATTGACCTTAAGTTCTTGTTTTGTTCGTATATTTTTAAAACAATACCATAGTGTTTTAAGAATGTCTGAAGAAACGTTTAATATGCTACTACATAGAGTGCAAATTCACATACAGAAAAAAGACACTGTAATTCCAGAAAGCATTTCTCCAAAAACGAAATTAATAATTACTTTGCGATACTAGGCTACTGGTGAAAACTCTATATCACTCGGGGATATCCATCACAGATTATCTGGCCTTCGTAAGTTTAATTAGGTTACGTCCTCAGAGTAATAAACATAAATTTATTATTGAATTTACGAAGGCTGCGATTCAAAGGATAGAATAAACTAGGTTATGTTAAGACGTCAAGTCAGACAGATAAATATTGTGTTGGTAGACATGACAATTCGACAAAAAGGCTTGAAATCCCCACGTTTCAGGGGGAACAAATAGAACCAGTTCTATTTATTTTCAAGCCTGAAACAGTCTACAAATAGTCCCGGGTGCTTGCGTATTTCTTCGAAATTTCAGGCGCAGTCAGCCAGGCTGACAAATAGGCACGAAAAAGGCATAGTGTAATAAGGGTATTACGCTCAAACGAGAGAGTTGAAATTTTCAGAGTAGGCTAAGTTCGTTAATGGGCAGGATCCACCGAGTCGTTCCAGAGTTATAGCCATCTGAATTTTTGTTTTCCCAATAACTCGAAAAATACTAATCTGATGGAATTAAAACGCAGTAGTTAGTTGAATGCTACCGACACGAAGACTTATGCAAAATTTTATAAGGATCGCATGACTTGAAAATTCGAAAAATATATTTAAAAAATTTTGTATCTCAGAAACTATCCGTCTGATATAATTGAAATTCTGTGAAAGCCTTCAAAACCTCATTTACACTAAAGTTTTAGATTTGAACTCGATCGGATGTATATTGGTGAAGATATTGCGGAAATATCGAAACATTCCAACGATCGAATCGAAATGTTCTGGTCCACTGGTTTTACACTCGACCAGCGAAGTGGTCAACAGTTTTGATTTTTGACGAGATGGGGAGAATTTAATGAATTTGATCAGCCCATAGACATAAAATTCTATGTTATTCTATGTCTATGGATCAGCCGAAGTCAAATTTGACAAGTCGATACGTCAGTAATAACATTCGTTCAATACCTAGCGAGAATGGGTATATCTATGTTATTCAACTCATTTTACTGACAATTTCTCGATTTAAACTTGATCGAATAATAACTAAGATGATAATATCTTTCTGAAATCAGAAATTTGAAACCAAGGTATCGAAGGTCAGTAATAACTTGAGGTCAAGTTACGGAATTCGCATTAATTTTTTATGCTTCTGTGGCCTACTAATAGCGTCAATTCGTCTTCTTAACAAGTAGGTACGACGGGATCGATTCCCGTAGCCGAAATGATTGATCTTTTTCATTTTTTGGCGCTCTCGTTCCTCGGAACAGAGTGCTTATCAATTTGCCCAAATGTCTGTAATTTTCGAATTTTTGGCTGAAAATGGTCTTGAATGATTTGGTTTGACTCCCTGATCAAGAATCCGTGGTCGAAATCAATTCTGTCTGACTAAATATGTAATGTTTTTTAATCTTTTTTCTTCTCAATATTTTCTATTATTTCTTGCTTTTCTTTCATTCTGTTTGGAAAAAAATCAAAGTAATCCCGTACTCCATAGGATGATAAATGAATAAGATTATTATCCTCTCAAGAAAATTTATATTTTGCAGTTTTTGGCGCTCTTGTTCCTCGGAACAAAGTGCTTATCAATTTGCCCAAATGTCTGTAATTTTCGAATTTTAGACTGAAAATGGTCTTACACGATTTGGTTCGACTCACTGATCAAGAATACGTGGTCGAAATCGATTCTGTCCGGCCGGCCGTTAACACGATAACTCTCGAACGGAATGAGCTAGACAGTTGAAATTTTCCGAATAGGTTTAGGACATAGTATCTCGGCTATGTTCGTTATTGAGCAAAATCGGTCAGGTGGTTTCGGAGTAAGAAAAAAAAAATTTTTTATTTACATTACAAATTTCAAAATAAGTTTTTCTCAAGATGCAGTTTCACCATAGGAATCCATTGATGTCATTTTTAACTCTAACAAGCTAATACTTTCGGAGATATGATTTTTCAAAATTTCAATAATAAATCGTACTTCTGTGTTTTCACAGAATGCGATAATTATTCTATCTATGAATTATTATAATATGATCTGTGTTGATACATGTCAACTTATTTTCATGAGACATGATATGTCAAATTTTGATGTTTAATGCCCATGGTTAATGGAGTTAATGGGTTAATGGGTTAATGAGTTCAGAATATCTCCAGTAAAAACAAAACTGAAATATTGGCTAAAGTTTCAATTGATATAATATAATTTTCAGAGTAGATTTGAGGAAAAAATATATCGTTCATCATAGAATTGAGGAACGAATATCTCGGATGAGTTCGTTGTTGGGTAGAATTGGTCTATTGGTTTTGGATTAATAATTTTTGGCACTCTTGTTGAATTTAAATTCTTATATGATGTTTGAATTTAATTTAATAATAATAATATTATGAAGGGCTATCATAAGAATCCATTGATGTAATTACCAACTCTTACCAATACTTTCGAAGATATGATTTGTCAAAGTTTGAACAAGAGCGCCAAAGCTCCTGTCCACAGGGCTTGAACCAATTTTTAGCTTGATATTAATACTGAACTCTAAATATTAACATATAGAATATGAGCTACAATGTGAGTCTTGGACAGGTGCGCACATCACAATTTAATTAATTAAAACATTCTAAAAGATTGAGATATTAGTACTTGATGAACCTCGAGTAATCTTATCGAGTAGTAGACCAGAACTCCTCAAGATACGCCCATGAACACTGATATCGTAAATTAGGAAACCGTGTAAACCTATTGAATATTTCGAAGATGAAAATAATAGATAGATACAATCTTCGTCTTACCGGTTAAACAGCATTTCATCATTAAACCCAGGATTTCTTCATTGTTACTGTTTCCGATATTATTTCATGGGTTACAGAAAAACCTTATTTTCAGAGTATCGGTACTTCAACCCAGAAAATCATTAAAGATCAAAAACTCTGCATACTTGGCGAAAAGGTTCATTATCAAGAATGCCGATTGTTCAGTTGAGGGCACGGAAATAATTTTTTTTGGAAACCCACTGGAAAAGGAAGGGAGTATAACAAAAATTGAAGAAAAAAAATTACGGGCGATCTGAGGTTGGGAAGTGGAAGGGGTTGAGTTTTTAAGTCCTATAGAAAAAAGTTAAAAACCAAAGTTGTAGGTAATAAAAAGATCTACAACTTTTGTATTTACCTATAGTTAAATTTACGGGTGATCTGAGGTTAGGAAGTGGAAGGGGTTGAGTTTTTAAGTCCTATAGAAAAAAGTTAAATTGCGAAGTTGTAGGTAATAAAAATGGGTTCAAGCCCTGTGGACAGGAGCTTTCTGGCGCTCTAGTTCAAACAGACAAATTATATCTCCGAAAGTATTGGTTTCTCAGAGTTGGGAATTATATCATTGGTCGCATTCAGCGGACGAAACAGTTGCTCAACCGTTACCAAAACGTTCGGTGGCACATGCCCTACGAACTCAACACGTTGTGAATCGGAGGCTATTTTATGGAGCACATTTGATTTGCGCTAGGTAGCGGTAGCGTAAAGTGGCTGAGCGCTTCGTCCGCTGAATGCGACCAATGTATTCCTATGATAGGGATATTTAAAAAAAGTGTCGTTTAAGAAAAATGCTTCAAAAATTATCTTTAAAAAAAAAACAATCTACAATGCTTCAATGCTTTAAAAATTGTCATTAAATTTATTTATCAAGATTAAAGGAACAATCTGCAATGATTCAACCTCGTGGAATGGGTTGTTGCAAAACTCACACTCGATGCATAGTTTCCATACCTAAGGAAAGTATCATCGAAATGTCTAGAGCAAGGCTGGAGACAATCATAACAGATTGTCCATTTATTCCTGATATTTGAGTATGTACTGGATTACGAACAAATTATTTTAACAGTTCAAAATATATTAATAAAATACTATCCTATTTTCATAATTTGAAATTTAATAGTTCATACCACTAACACATTCTTTTCTGTATTATGAACCTTAAGTCAAGAAAAAATAGTTGATAGACAAATGTAGATCCATATTCCAGCAACATTATGAAAATACTGTATATAATATAGGAACATGTCTCACTACCACTACTTAAGGAAGTAAAAGGTAATATTAACCTCAGTGGTCAACGAACAGTATTTTATTTTGATGATTCCACTATGTTCTTCTTTCCTATTGTCTCCATAAACTACATCAAAACAGTCAATATTCACAAATTCAAGAATCGAATACTTGCTTTCCAATAGAAAATATACGAATTGACAATCTCTAATAGCTAGAAAAAATGACATTTATGAATATTCACACAGACAGATTCTGTGTTCACATTCTGTGAATACATAGAACTTACGATGTAATATTGAAACTTTGAAACATCATATCTCCGAAAGTATTAGCTTGTTAGAGTTGAAAATGATAACAATGGATTCTTGTGATGAAACTGCATCTTAAAAGAATTTGAATTCAAAATTTGTATAGTAAAAAAAAATTCTTTTTTTCGTTACTCCGAAACTATCAGACCGATTTTGCCCAATACCGAACTTAACCGAGATATTTAACCCTCAAACCTACTCTGAAAATTTCAACTGTCTAGCTCATTTCGTTCGAGAGTTATCGTGGGCCGGCCGGCCGGACAGAATCGATTCCGACCACGGATTCTTGATCAGTGAGTCAAACCAAATCGTTTAAGACCATTTTCAGCCAAAAATTCGAAAATTACAGACATTTGGGCAAATTTATAAGCACTCTGTTCCGAGGAACAAGAGCGCCAAAAAGATCTACAACTTTTGTATTTACCTTCTACTTTCTGATGGTGTAAAAGTTTTCTCAGAAAATGCTTAATAAAGTTAATATCACAATATTTTGAGAAAGTCGTAGAATCTTCTCTAAATTATATGCGTAAATGCCTATTTATTGTTATTGAAAGATAACTTATATACCTGAGTGACCTACGGAAAATTTTAGCCGATCAAAAGGTATTTCATAGTGAAGTGGCGAAGGGGCTAAGAGGGTCTGGGCCTTACTACCTGTTATTTCGTAGGTTTTTCTGAATACTATCAGTAGAGATTTCAACGAAAAAAAGCAGGTGTTTTGACGTGAGAGTTTTCGATTGTAAATTAGGCCGCTTTTTCGTATTAAGTCAAAATAAGGTGAAAAGTAAATATTTTGAATAAAAAAAGAATACTTTTTGGGACATGAAAAAGTAAATGTTCACCAAATTTCATGAAAAAGTAAATTTTTTGTAAAAGAAAAAAATTAAAACCTCGGTTATTTATATTTTTCACATAAATTTCGAGGTTATGTGAAAAAAGTGTAGATACAAAATTTCTAGATCTTTTTATTACCTACAACTTTGCTTTTCAAGTTTTTTCCATAGGACGTGTAGTTTGGCCGGAAATCGAGATAACCCGTTTTTTACCCTTAAAAACTCAACCCCTTCCACATCCCAACCTCAGATCGCCCGTAAATTATTTTATCTTCCTTTTTTGTTATATTCTCTTCCTTTTTAAATGGATTTCACCGAGAATCTATACATCGATTATTGAAATCATTCAATTATTCCCAACTCTAGTTTCATCATACTATTATTTTTTTTTATTCCAAAATTATCGACCCTACTCTAAGTCATTGCAGATTTCAATAATTTTCACGCTTTTGTAAACAGAAGGTTCAGGAATTTTACTAAGAATAAAATAATAATGGCTGACAGTTTCGAAATTCTGTGGCATACATTGTTGTTTATTTAATTGAAAAGAGGGAATGAATGAATATTCATCAACGGTAATTTTAAAGTATATATCAATTGAAAAACAATACAAACAAAAATTTACTGTAGTTGAAATCATAGAATCTCATGTGATCAGTCTCCTGTTTTCACCCTAATGCTCAACGATTCCAGCTGCTTCAAAGTATCTACCGGAATGGTGGCTTTCTTCAATTTGATCTTCTTCAAGTTTGGACAGTTTTCTGCAATTCCTGTTACATCCAAAGTTGACAGAGGATTACCGCTCAAACTGATTGTCTTCAAATTCGTCATTTTCGGAAAATCTTTGAAAGAGAAATTTTCTATTCCGTTGTTCTTCAATTCAAGCTCCTGCAAGTTGAGACCATTCAAGATTTCAGGATGGAATACTTTCATTTCGCATTGATTAATCTCCAATTCTTCTAATTTTGCGCATCCCAAAAACATGTTTGGTACGAGTTTGATATTGGAACTATCAATTTCGAGCTCTTCGAGTTTCGTCAAATTGACGAATGTATCAACGTCCAAATTTTGGAATTTTGTTCGTTTTATATCGATCTTTTTGAGTTTGGGGGAATTCTGGAATAGTCCTTCTGGTAGCTTATCGAGCTCCGAGTCTTTTATGATTATTTTCTTCAAATTGGGTATAGATTTGAATGCATCGGCGGATACTTCCTGGAAAGAGCAGTTGTTTATTTTCAACTCTTTCACATCATCAAGTTGAGTAAGAAGCGATTCGTCTAAAGTTCCCTTTTTCCCAACCAGGCTGTAGGAATCTTTATCATTTTTTCCGCCAATTGATGGACTTATGAGTTCACAGATGAGAATGGAACTTAGGATGATATACTTGGCTTCGAACATCCTGCAAAATAAGGGAAATTTTATTTAATGCTCATAATTTATTATTGCGCGTATGTTCTGGGAAACATCGCGTTATCATTTTGCCCAAATGTCTGTAACTTTCGAATTTTTTGACGAAAATGGTCTCAAACGATTAAGTTCGACTCCCCAATGAAGAATTCGAGGTCAAATTTGATTCTGTCCGGCCGGCCGTCCGGCCGTTGCCACGATAACTTGAGAACGAAAAGAGCTAGCGAATTGAAATATTCAGGGTGGGTGGCGCATTCCAATACGACGAACAAGTTCGTTAATGGGCATAATCAGCCCAGTGGTTTCCGAGTAATAATTTTGTTTTCAACCAATATAAATCCGATCGAATTGAAACTTGGTGAGTAGTTGTAGAATATGAACCTTAGCACGTTTGTGAAATTTTGTGAGAATCGTATGGCTAGAAAAATATTAAAAAATTATTAAAAAATATTTTTGTTGTCACGATAACTTGAGAACGGAAAGAGATAGTGGCTTCAAGTTTTCAGGTTAGGATGTGCAACAGCACGCGACATTTCAGTTTGTTTATGAGCATAATTGGCCAAACGATTTTAGAGCTATAGCCATCTGAAATTTGGCTGTTTTTTCTTCCTCATTAACTCGAAAAATACTATACCGATCAAATTCAAACATGGTAATTAGTTGTAGAATGCCAACGCGAAAATTCTTGCAAAATTTCGTGAGGATAGTATTTGTAGAAAATTTTTAAAAAATCATTGAAAATTGGAAAAAAAAATTCTATATATCAGTAGCTATTCGTTTGAAATTGCTGAAATTTTGCAAGAGCCTTCATAACCTAACTCTACTGCCAAGTTTCAAGTTTTAATACGATCGGTTAAATATTGTTGGAGATTTGAGCATTCTTGTGCGAGTTCAGTAGATGGGTGACCGTTGCCTCGATAAGTTTCGAACGAAAGGAGATAGGGAATATACTGTCGATGTGACAATTCTCAAATTTTAGAATAACTATCAACAAAATAATTCTAAGGATTTACGTTAAGCGTCTGACGAAGGAGTCTGATATAGACTCCGAAACGTTACGATATAGTTGTTTCTTCGTTGATGTTGTTTCATTGTTGTTTGTTAGGCAACATTGTTCAATTGATTGCTTCTGACAAATATCTTGTGTTTCTTCCGCAGAAGCAAATAGCCGAATAATTAATTTTTATTTTATAGATATTTTTCAGAGTTTGGCAGAGAAAACCCAGAAAGAAACCTTTTAATAATGAGTATACCTCCCACAGTATCCTTTAGTGATTACATAGATCAAATTGTTTTTTGGTGAAAATTCGAAATCAGCCTGTATCTCAGTGATCTTGAAAAATGGTTTTGGACATTTAATTCGTCTTGAAAATCCCCTAACGTTTGTAGATTCCGAGATTTCATCAATGGACATCTAATTTAGGACATCCTGTACAGTAACCAAGAATTCATTTCATTGGGCTTTTCCACACTGTATAGAATATTTCCGATTTGGGCAAATTCTCCCTAACCCTAGATAAATATATCTCACTTTCAATCGGACCTACATTATATGGTTCCCAGTTCTTAAAAATAAGTCCATAAGTATTATTTAACTCGACCCACGATAGGTATTAAATATGAATTTAAAATAATCTGTTAAAGAAATTGCTCCCCCCTTACAAAAATGACAAGATCATATGCATGACATTTCTAATTCTATAAATTCAAACTGCATCATCAATTTCGTTCGACTTCGCGTCAATATTGTATCACCGTTGTCAAGTTTACTGATGGAGTGTAAAACACTGGACCAGTACAATGTAATCGTTATAATATTTCGATATTTTACCAATATCTCTAAAAATAAAGATCCGATCTTATTTAAATCTAATAATTGGCTGAAAAATTAGGGTTTGAAGGCTCTCGCTAAATTTCAGAGATATCTCACGGATAGTTTCTGATAATTTTTTTCAAAATGTTCCAGTCTTACGAACCTCACGAAGTTTCGCACAAGTCTTTGAGTCGGTATTTTTCAACTGATTACCGAGTTTCAATTCGATCAGATCAGTATTTTTCGAGTTATTGGTAAAACAATATTTAAGGTGGCAACTCCGAAACCACTATGTGGACTCCCCCATTAACGAACTTAACCGGCGCTATTTTAATTGATAATTGATTAATTTCAACTTGACAATTGGTTGTAGAGTGCGGACGCGCAAATATTCGCGAAATTTCGTGAAAATCGTATCACTAGAAAAAAATTGGTTCAAGCCCTGTGGACAGGAGCTTTTTGACGCTCTTGTTCAAACAGACAAATTAAATCTCCGAAAGTATTGGTTTCTCAGAGTTGGGAATTATATCAATGGATTCTTATGATAGAACTGCATCATAAAAGAAATTGAATTTACAATAAATGGATTGTTACGATAGGACTGCATCATGAAAGAAATTAGATTCAAACAAACCGATTCTCCCCAATAACGAACTTATCCGAGATATTCATTCCTCAAATCTACTCTGAAAATGATATTATATCAATTAAAACTTAAACAACATTGCAGTTTTGTTTTTACTGGAGATATTCTGAACCGAATTTGATTATGTATCTTACCAAAGAATATATTTCCATCATTTTATGGATTATCCACGGGCATTATATTATCATCTCAAAAGTACGATAGCTGAGGTTATTTCATTGGTCAGTTTGTATTCAATCATACTTTGTTTTGTAGAACAGGAAGGGTATTTCATATCAAGAATAACAATCCTGAAATAATTTTGATATTTATTTATCACAGATCATATAATAATTCATAGATCGAAAAATTAAGTACAGCATTCTGTGAAAACACAGAAGTAAGATTCATTATTGAAATTTCGAAAAGTCATATCTTCGAAAGTATTACCTAGCTTGTTAGAGTTGAGAATGATATCAGTGGATTTTTATGGTGAAACTGCATCTTTGAAATAAGTACAGTATTCTGTGCAAACACAGAAGCATGATTCATTATTGAAATTTCGAAAAATCATATCTCCGAAAGTATTAGCTTGTTAGAGTTGAAAATGATATCAGCAGATTTTTATGTTGAAACTGCATCTTTAAAGAAAATTCAATTCGAAATTTGCATTGTAAAAAAAAAATTCTTGTTTCTCTGAAACCATCAGGCTGATTTTGCCCAATAACAAACATAATCAAGATATTTATCTCTCAAACCTACTCCGAAAATTTCAACTGCCTAGCTCATTATTTTCGAGAGTTATTGTAGAAATGAATTTTAAAATTTTTTTTAATTTTTTTTGACACTTTACGGAAACCCGATCAATACGAAACTTTGCACGCATATAAAGCTCATTATTCTACAATTTGATGCTAAATTTCAGATAGATCGAGTGATCGGTTTCGGAAATATTCGTGAGAAATGTTTTTACCCGTTAACGAACTCTTCCGAGATATTTATGCTCCAAACCTACCCTGCAAATTTCAATTGTCTAACTCCTTTCGTTCGAGATTTATCGTGTTAACGGCCGGACGGGCGGGCGGACGGCCGGCCGGACAGAATCGATTTCGACCACGGATTCTTGATCAGTGAGTTGAACCAAATCGTTTAGGACCATTTTCAGCCAAAAATTCTAAAATTACAGACATTTGGGCAAATTGATAAGCACTCTGTTCCGAGGAACAAGAGCGCCAAAAATGAAAATATTTCTTAAGATAAAATATGAATGTTTCTTCAAAAATTCTATATTTCAGAAACTATTTGTCAGATTCGTCAGAAATTCCGCACAATCCTTGAAGCCGAATGTTATTTTCCCAATATTTTAAAAAATACATATCCGATCGAATTAAGTACTAGTACTCGGTTGAAGAAGGCGGCTACTGATCCGGTCCGGCCTAATCTGTATTTCTTGAGATATTAAGAAAAACTTTTTTTAAATGTTCCTATTTTTGGACCCAATAGACCGAATAGCCATACTAGGCCTATTCAAGTTTAATTTATTCGGAAAATAGAACTTACTCTTCGACTTGATTCTTCAGTGAACAACACAATTTATTGCTTGATTATGGTATGAACGCTCAGAACAAATGAATGCAGAAGAGATGAGTTGAACATATGAAATTATTGGTTGGTGATTAGTATTGATAAAAACTAATTATAAGCGAGTAAACAATATTTGTTATGAATATTATCAGGTAGAGGTCATCGGTGTCAGGGAAATTCGTTTTTGAGTAATTATTTTCTCAAATAATAAATCTTCGGAATTGTGCAACAGAAGTGAATCTCTAAGAATCACGTTGATTTTTGGACAGAGTTTAAAAAGTCGAACCAATATTGACCCGTTGAGTTTTTGAGAAATCATTTCTTTAAATTTCAACTCGCAATTTTTACTGCTTCTTCAGCACACTTGTCCATATTGAATGACATTCCTATTGCTGAGGGGAATTCGGCAACGATATTCAGTAATTGCTGTAGGGCTGCCCATTATTATTATTACTTTTGGTCTTCAATGCTCCAGTTGCCATTGATTTATTATCGAAGCTCCATTGTTAATATTCCAGAAGTGTCAAATGCAAAAATTTTGGAATTGCCGGGATTTTGTTCAGTGACGTTCATTCTTTTGCCGTAAGAGGGCCAAGAACTGCAAGGCCACCAACCTTCAACTATGGAATCCAATCCCGCAAATGCTGGATCCCGCAAATGCGAGATCCCGCTGAAATTCTGTGGATCAACATTGCGGGATTTTCCGTGCGGGATCTGCGGGACTCGATATTAAAATTCCGTATTCGACAATGAAAGCGCAAACGTCCCAGAAAAAGTACTTTTTCGTCCGCTGTGGTCACTATGGATATGGCATGATACTGTTCAATACAAACATAAGTGTATATGAGAATAACTGTCATTAACTGTTGTGAAATTAGTCAAGAGGTCCGAAATTCATAAAAATATGTAGAGGTCGACGAAAAAATGAAATATGAACCTTGGCGAAAAACTGGCTATTGCCACGCCTGCTTGCTATCCTCGGCTCCTCCTCTGATAGCAATTTCCAGGCCCGACAATAATAGACAGTTTTTGGTCATTAGTGCATAAAAAACCTCATATGCTACTACTAAAGTATGACCTTTTTGCGCGTATGTTCTGGGGAACATCGCGTTATCATTTTGTCCAAATATCTGTAATTTATGATTTTTTGCCGAAAATGGTCTCAAACGATTGGGGTCGACTCCCCGATGAAGAATTCGAGGTCAAATTTGATTCTGTCAGGCCGGCCGTTGCCACGAAAACTTGAGAACGAAAAAAGCTAACGAATTGTTATTTTCAGGGTAGGTGGTGCATCCGAATGGGACGGACAAATTCATTAATGGGCATAATCGGCCCAATAGTTTCCGAGTAATAATTTTGTTTTCAACCAATACAAATCCGATCGAATTGAAACTTGGTGAATAGTTGTAGAATATAAACCTAAGCTCGTTTGTGAAATTTCATGAGAATCGTATTACCAGAAATTTTGAAACAATTAATTAAGAAATATTTTTTATGTCACGATAACCTGAGAATGGAAAGAGATCGGCCAAATGGTTTTGGAGTTATACCCATCTGAAATTTGGTTGTTATTTCCTCAATAACTCGAAAAATACAAAAACCTATTAAATTCAACATGGTTATTAGTTGTACAATGCCAACGTAAAAATTCTTGCAAAATTTCGTGAGGATCGTATCACTAGGAAACTTTTGAGAAATCATTGAAAATTATTGAAAAAAAATCTATATATCAGTAACTATTCGACTGACATCGCTGGAATTTTGCGAGAGCCCTCAGAACCTAACTCTATTGCCAAGTTCCAAGTTTGAACACGATCGGTTAAATATTGTTGGAGATTCGAGCAGCCTTGCGTGAGTTCAGTAGATGGATGGGTGACCGTTGCCTCGATAACTTTTGAGCGAAAGGAGATAGGGAGTTGTAATTTTCACGGTATGTTGCGTATCTGAATGGGAGAGTTAAGATCGTTTACGGCCATAATCGGTCCAACATGTTTCGGAGTTTTATCCACCTGGAATATTATTGCCTCGATAACTCAAAAGATATAGACTCGATCGAAATAAAGCTTGGTAACTAGTTGTAGAATACCTGTATGATACAGTTATTATACAATACAGGAGAATGGACAATAGAACATACGCGCAAAAGCTCCTGACTTCACGTCAGTGCTTGAACCAATTTTATTAGCATGTTTAATAGTTCAGTACAAAGAGTATATACAGGGTGAGTCTTTGACCACTGCATTAATTTTAACCAAAGATTCCTCTCATCAAATAAAACAGTTTTTTCATTCACCATTTTTCCAGATACAGGCTGTTGAAATTTCGAAAAAAAATCAGTTTTTATTTTGTAGCTTTGACATCCTTTTTTCGAATAAAATGAATATTGGTGTAATGTTTCCTATAACTATGAGACATATTTTCCAAATATTAGTTATTTTCTACTTCTACTGGTTTTCTAATTATGGACTCGTGGATTCATAAAACTAAACGAAATTAGCATAAAGAAAGCAGATAAAGTTTTTCTTGGGTAATTTCAAGAATATTCCATCGTTTTCGAATATTATATTATTCTTCATCATTTCTCCTTAAACGCACCGTTTTCGAGATATTCTTCATTGAATGTTTTAAAATGGAAAACTCCAGAAATTTCACTACTTTTATGGATCCGTCCCTGAGCGTTGGAATCCCGAATCAAGCTGTAAACCACGCTACCATGCCTTTTTCTCGTCCGCCAACAATGTCATAGATAATTTATATGCAGGAGTGTATTAGCACATTGTGAAATCTTTAAACGCTTGTAACTTTTTACCTGAGCAGAATCTGGAAAAATGGTGAATGAAAAAACTGTTTTATTTGAGGAATCTTTGGTTAAAATTAATGCAGTGGTCAAAGACTCACCCTGTATATTGTTAACAATTCCGCTTTTTTGCGGATCCGCGGGATTGATAACTTTAATCGCGCCCGTTTGCGGGATTGAGTTTTTGGTGCGGTATTGGATTCCCTAGCTTCAACCTTTACGGACTGAAAACACCCGATTTAGTTTGGTTAGATGAACCACCAACCAGTGAACACACAATGGGGCAAAATAATGAACGTCGCTGAACATCGCTCAAGTTTCTTTCATCGCAGAGGTTCGGAGTTCGTAAGGATTTCTATAGGTGCCGCTAGTTAGATTCTCTCCCTAACAGTTCGCAACTGATGGAATCAAGTTTCCTAGAACTCCTTCGATTGTTCATTCAGGGTACTCAGTCACGCTGATGATTAGTAACATCCATGAAACCGTGGTTCGTGTCTGCTCTTGAATGACGCTTCCCTCTTTGGAGGAACACTGAGCGATGAGGTGACCTAGCTCGGGTCACGCGGAATATTTGTTGATGGTTAAAATCAATTAATATTTCACCGTGTGTCTTCTTTAGTTATAGTTATTGGCAATTAGCCACAGTTCGCCTCATTGTTTGTTTAGATCTTCTTTGCTCTGTTTTATTTCTTCAGTCAACTAGTTTTTAGTATTATGTTCATAAGTTTTTAGTTATTGTAATGGTTGACCTCGCCATAAGAATCTCACATTAATTTCCTTCTGCAGATAACCGAAGGGGTACTCCAGAACCATCACATGGGCCAATGCATGTCGCGGAAGGCGGCTGGTGCATTTGCTGCATCCGCTGCAGGTGCACACAATAGACCCTCGAAGAAGAAGCATGCCAAATTGCAGGTAAGGCCAGCTCCACACATTGGATCAACTTTGGCTATGCCATATCTCTCCCGTCAGAGGATATTATTATTATTATTGACGCGTTCAGGAATATATGAGGTGTTATTAGTAAAAAAAGTAAGTTTCGTAAATTTTAGTGAATGAGACACCCTGTAAAAAAATTCTCAGTGACGTTCCATACATAATTACTGAAGAAAAACTCAATATACCAGGGTCGATCATTTTTGAAATAAAAAAAAATAAAAGTAGGGTCAAACCGATTGGAAAAGGAAGAGAAAATAAAAAACATTTAAAAAAAATTATTTACGGTCGATCTGAGCTCGGGAAGTGAGATAAGGTTAAAAAACAGTTTATCTGCGATTTCCGGCAAAACTACAAGTCCTATGGAAAAAGGTAAAGGGCAAAGTTGTAGGTAATAAAAAGATCTACAAGTTTTTGGTTTTTTATTTTTATCTTTTACAATTTTTTTTTATAAAAAAAAATCCGTGAAAACTTTCCTTTTTATGTCCCAAACACAGTAGAATTTTTTCGAACGGAAAATTTTAGCCCTTCAAAAGGTATGTGGCGAAGGGGTTAGGAGGGTCTGGGAATACTACCTATTATTTCGTAGCATTTTCGAAAAAAATTACCATAGTGTTGTAAGTATATTCTTTTTACACTATCAGAAAGTCGAGATTTCAACGAACAAAAAGCCCACCGACTTTTCAAAAGAGCAGATATTTTGATGGGAGAATTTTCGATTGAAAATTAGGGTGCTTTTTCGATATTAAGTCAAAATAAGGTGAAAAAATGAATATTTTAAATCAAAAAAATTACAGTGTGTTTGGGACATAAAAAGGTTTCCGCAAATTTCGTGAAAAAAAATTTTTGTTGTAAAAGATAAAAATAAAACACCAAAAACTTGGTTATTTAAATTTTTCATATAACTTTTGAGGTTATGTGAATAAAGTGTAACTGCAAAAGTTGTAGATCTTTTTATTGCCTACAACTTTGCCATTTAACTTTTTTCCTTGGGAATTGTAGTTTTTCCGGAAATCCAGATAAACCGTTTTTCCCCTTAAAAACTCACCCCCTTGTACTTCCCTACCTCAGATCGCCCGTAAATTATTTCTCCTTTCATTTTTGTTATATTTTCATACTTTTCCAATGAGTTTTATCCTACTGTTATTTTTTTTTTATTATTACCATTATCAAATGCTAAAAATATCTGCTTGTACTATGACGATGAAACAAGAATAACTAGAACCACTCTGTATATAGTCATAGTTTAATATTAAATGCTCGAATTTTTTTTAATATTCGTATATTCCCTTTATTTGTGAAACGCCGAACCGAAAGAAAGGAACAATGCAGGATCCACTGATTCATTCAAATGATTTTCACACCCCATCTGTGACAATTGTCAGCTAGACTCAAAACATAGGAATGCGGAAAAATCGTAAAAATTGCCAGATATTCTAATATGCAAAGGGTGACAGATTTTTTTGGTTGGACGAAATCGCCCCAGTTGTTCGGGGCCCCAAACGAACGCTTCGTGTGCATATAATAAGATTCGCCACTGCTCTCAGTGTAACAAGCCCGCCAAAAAATAATCAGGAGTGCAAAATTAGCAAATGCGGTTGAACGGAATAGACCACATTAGTTAGGTTAGGCGGGAAATTTGAATTACGATCCATCCGTGGATCCGAGCACTGAATTCCTCATGCGTTTCTTATGGACCTAAAATTTACGCGAATATCTCGCCTGTTTTTAGATACTTTGGCTAATTTCTTAAGGTTTATTTCGATTGAAATAGATTCAGTGAACCTTTCTCAACAATGTATAATCAAGTTGTCGTAACATAATTGTATATTTCCAAAATAATCAATAAATATAAAAGTGTTCACCAAATTCGATTGACGTATGTCTTAGTTCACTCGAAATCAGTCAAAAATAATAACATAACCCTAAATCGGCCTTGTAATGACGCACAGCAGAAGTCATCTACGACGTATGGAAATCTTTCGAAATACACTGGTTTCAATTTTGATTTAAGGATAAATAGGAGTAGATTTTAATGTGGAAAGAACATGAAAACATGCACTAATGATGAAGGTAGCCAATACTTGATGTCTCTGTACTAACATTCTCTTTCAAATAGGGTAGTTTCATCTCAAAGTTGAAATTCCATGTTAAAAAATTTGAATATGGATCTCCCGCCAAGAGTATGATTCTAACCTAACTAATGCGGTATATAAAGGATTCCATTAATTCAATTCAATGTTGCCACTGATGGTTACGGGCCCAAAATGTCTGACATTTTGTAGGTGTTTATTGATATAATTCAAAGTCAAAACGGACATAATTTTCAATTTGAAGTATTTCTAAGTGTTCCGAACATATGAAACAGAATATTAATGTTGATAGGAAAAATATACAATAATCTAGGGTATTTGACTATTGTACGTTCGTCAACCTGTAATTTTATTATCATAAATGTCATATATTCGTGCCGAATATATGACATAATGACTATAAAATTGCAGATTTCGTAGGTTTGACAAACGTATAAAAGCCAAATCTCCTAGGATATTGTATTTATGTTCATATCATCATTAATATTTTGTTTTATACGTTTGAGAACACAAAGCAATCCTTGAAATTGAAAATTATGTCCCTTTTGACTTTGAATCATATCAATAAAGGCCTATACAAAATGTCAGACATTTTGGGCCCGATACTAGTAGTGGCAACATTGACTTGAATTAATGGAATCCTCTATTCTTATTACACAGAGATATGCCCATCGATGAATCGACAAGCTATACGGCCTTTCCAATCCATTCATTTTCTTGAATGGGGGCACCTACACTCAGACCACTTCGATCAAGTACCGTTCATTTTTCAGGTTAACCTGCTACTTAATATTCCACAACTTTCTTCCCACATCACAGATCGATATCAACATACTTAATCAGATTTAGGTTCGCGTGTGTGAAAAAATAAACTCTGCTGCTGGTCTGATGCTTTAGAAAGTGAGGACGCTATTGCTCTGTTAGTCTGTTGGTTTAATATATCTGGTTATCTGATTCTTGGTTAATGACCGCGAAAACGTTCAAGGTATCAAGGAGAATACTCTGCGACCAATCAGAGATTATCATGTTTATAAGCAATCATCAAAGGATACTTTGGAAGGTATATTCATTGGTGAATGGTTCTTTTATGGGTTTTCTCGCCCAAACTCTGAAAAATATCTATAAAATAAAAAAAAAATTGGTTCAAGCACTGCCGTGAAGTCAGGAGCTTTTGCGCGTATGTTCTATTGTCCATTCTCCTGTATTGCACACTTTTAATCGAATTTACCATGGTGAATTCTATTGTCTGTGCTCCTGTATTGGACACTCTTAATCGAATTTACCAAGGTAAATTCGATTAAAAGTGTCCAATACAGGATAATGGACAATAGAACATACGCGCAAAAGCTCCTGACTTCACTTCAGTGCTTGAACCAAGTTTTTCAGATTTCACACGAATTTTCTGAGAATAACATGTAAGTGACACATTAGAACCGAAGTTGGTATCATTTCCGGTGAAACCGGAAGTCTAACGAATCTATCTTTCTTTGTAATATTCTAACATTTCTAATGAACGGTCTTCGTGAATCACCCTTTATATGAAAAAATCTGTAAAGTTATAATATAGTGAAATTGCCTGGCACGGATTGCAATAATATAATATTGAAAAATTTTGAGAAATCGATAGAAAAATAATTCGTTATTATAATTATTCATAGATTAATTTTCGTTTTACTCCTTCATTAGAATTCGCAAAATTATTTGCAAGAAATATTTTATTTCCTTTTCTAATCGTACCATTTTGCGTTGGATTTCTTATTTTCACAAACTTCACTCTATGATCAAAGCTTTTTGGTACCTACATATTGACAGTTCAAGAATACCTTTTGAAAAATATTATTCTTCTTCACCTTTGATCAATTTACGATTCAGGATACAGGTAGTAAATAACATGGCTACTTAAAGCACAGGTACACTTTCATTGGTACAGAGCCTTGAGATTACTCCTTATTCCAGTAATTCTTAGTAATTTTTGACAGTTCCGATGACAGCACAATTAAGGATTAAATTAGTCAGTTTGTATTTCCGTATCCTCGACTGTAGTTTCAGTTGGAGGTGAAGCAGGGGTAGAGACAGTATACAAAGTGTCTTGTGTTTGTGATATCTGTCAAGTCAAAATTCAAAAATGACTCGATTCCGTCAAATAAATCTTAGTCCACATGTGAGTATACTTATTTTGATACATTATTTTGCTGGTAGTCGAATTGTAGATAGATTTCCATTATTTTAATTTTCTATAAATTTGTAGTTTTGAACGGAACCCGAAATGTATTATTTATCTATTCAAATATGTATTGGAAATATTATGTATCTGAAGAAGCAATTGTCATATTCGAAGGAAATATGTAGATTTTTGAATAATTCAGTAGTATCTATCATTCATATTTGTCTATGTACAGAATGTCCCAAAACTAAACGTCAATCTGGTAGTGGTCACCTATCCAGGTACTGAAGTCGCCCAAGGCAGCATGGCTTCCAGGAATCGATTGAGTTCAAATCTAGAACTTGGCTGAAGAAGGCTCTTGCATAATTTCAGCGATATCTGAACTGTAATATAACTCCAAAAATGACAATTGGCGCTCTTGTTCCTCGGAACAGATTATTAATTTGCCAAATGTATGTAATTTTCGGATTTTAGGATGAAAATGGTCTTAAACGATTTGGTTCGACTCGCCGATCAAGAATCCGTGGTCGAAATCGATTCGTAGGCACGATAACTCTCGAACGGAATGAGGTAGACAGTTAAAATTTTCAGAGTAGGTTTGGGAGATAAATATCTCAGTTAGGTTCGTTATTGGGCTAAATCGGCCTGATTGTTTCGGAGCAATAAAAATTTTTTTTTTTGTACATTACTAATTTCAAATTCGATTTTTTAAGGTATAGTTGCATCATAACAATCCATTGTTGTCATTTTCAACTCTAACAAGCTAATACTTTCGGAGATATGATTTTTCAAAATGTCAATAATACATCGTACACCTATGTTTTTACAGAATGCGAATTCTATCTGTCTGTGTCCACTATTCATTCATGTCATCTTATCTACCAATAAGATATATGTCAAATTTATTTCTGCTCTAGTTTGTTTATATAATTCGTACTTTGAAAATATTTTCTTTTAAACAAGGTATTGATATCAAAAATAATATTGACTTGTTGCATATTGAATGATTTATGTATAAATATTGGGGATGATGTTTCAGAGAATTTAGAATTGGATCATTTTACCTAATAATGTAGTTTATGAAGGCAAAAGGAAGGAACAACATAATTGAATCATCAAAAGAAATTACTGTTCGTTGACCACCGAGGTTAATATCACCTTTTACTTCCTTAAGTAGTGAGACATGTTCTTATCTATAGTATTTTCATAATGTTGCTAGCAAAAAAAATGCTGAAATATTGATCTACATTTGTGTATCGAATATTTTTTCTTGAGTTAAAGTTTATGATACAGATTGAATGTGTTAGTGGTATGAACTATTAAATTATGAAAAGAGGATTGTATTTTATTAATATAATTTGAACTATTAAAATAATTTGTTCGTCAGCCTATACCTATTCAAATATCAGGAATAAATGGACAATCTGCTATGATTGTCTGCAGTCTTGTTCTAGAGATTTCGATGATACTTTCCTTAGGTGTTCCCAGTTGTGAAAACAATGCACCGAGTTGCAATAACCCTTTCCACGAGGTTAAATCATTGCAGATTTCTCATTTAATCTTGATGAATAAACTATTATTTTAATTTTCTTTTAAGATGCAGTTCTATCATAAGAATCCATTGATATAATTGCCAACTCTGAGAAACCAATACTTTCGGAAATAGGATTTCTCAAAGTTCGAACAAGAGCACCAAAGCTCCTGTCCACAGGGCTTTCCCACTTTTTGCGCGTATGTCCTGGGGAACATCGCGTTATCATTTTGTCCAAATGTCTGTAATTTTAGATTTTTTTGCCGAAAATGGTCTCAAACGATTGGTTCGAGATCAAATTTCATTCAGAACGGCCGGCCGGTCGTCTGTTGGCACGATAATTTGAGAACGGAAAGAGATAGCGACTTGAAATGTTCAGGTTAGGTTGTGCATCTGAATGGGACAATTGAGTTTGAGGCATAATCGGCCAAACGGTTTTGGAGTTTTACTCATCTAAAATTTGGTTGTTATTTCCTCAATAACTCGAAAAATACAAAACCGATTAAATTCAACATGGTTATCAGTTTTAGAGTGCCAACGCGAAATTTCGTGTGGATCGTATCACTAGAAAATTCTTAAAAAATCATCGAGAATCATTGAAAAAAATTCTATATATCAGAAACTATTAGTCCGACATCACTGAAATTTTGCGGGAACCTTCAAAACCTAACTCTACTGCCAAGTTCCAAGTTTGAACACGATCGGATCTATATTGTTGGAGATCCGAGCAGCATTGTGTGAGTTCGGTAGCGAAAGGAGATAGCATTTTTCAGGGTAGGTTGCACATCCCACTGGGAGAGTTTGGGCATAATCGGTCCATCGGTTTCGGAGTTATACCAACCTGGAATATTATTTCCTCGATAACTCAAAAAATATAGACTCGATCGAATTGAAGCTTGCTAACTAGTTGTAGAATATCGACATTAAGACGTGTGTACAATTTTGTGAGAACTGTACCCCTAGAAAATTTTTAAAAAATTTGGTGTTTTGAGCACTGACGTGAAGTCAAGAGCTTTTGCGCGTATGTTCTATTGGACAATGGATAATATAATTCACCATGGTAAATTCGATTGTCCAATACAGGAGAATGCGCGCGAAAGCTCCTGACTTCAAGTCAGCGCTTGAACCAAATTTTTTAGTTCTCGATTGCATTGGGGAATGAACCCTATCCTTCCAAACTTCCCAATCCGATCATTTCATCGCTGTAAGGCAACATCGCTGACCTTTCCCTTTCGCGGTTACCTTCAAAACCCGATAATTTCCCCAAAATAGTGGCGACTGGGTCAATTTCAACCCCCCCCCCTCCAGTTCTGATCTTCTGCCAATGCATGTCTGGAAAATTCGCCGAATCGATGGTTGACGCGCTTGCGCACACGACGCCGCATCGGGGTTAAAACCCGATCAATTTCCAAAGACTCCAAGACGCAATTGCTTCATCTCTAATATTTTGATATGAGTCATTGTTTTTCCCAATCTGCCAGTTTTGGAAAACTGACAATTTTTCCTAGTGAGTGATAAGATATCTGGATGTTGAGCGTGAAGTGCGATAATGGATAATTTTTCCGAACTGCTCATGGACGAGCGTCCACCAGATTTGCAGGTATTGACGATTGTCATTTTAAGCCGATTTTCATCGTATTTTCGAAGAAAAACAAATGCTTCTTATCCTCTTTTGAAAACCTTATAATTCCCAAATAGTTTCATTTACCACGACATCGAAATATTGAGAAATATCCGTCATACGTCGTTCGGAAAATTTGACGTACCGGATAGCTTCCTTAATTATCATTTTGATTCATTATTTTTCCAAAAATCGAATTAAAAAATCCTTCTGTCCGTCGTCCCCCGGCGGTCTGGGATTTGACTCCTAAAAATTGGGAGAAAATGAGTGAAACTTGCTAAAAAAATTCAGGGACACCGCGAACATGTGTCGAGAAATTTATTCGTATCTATCGACTCTGGGGGTTGAAAATTAGGGGTTGAAATTGAAGAATAATATTATCGACGATTTTTATGAAACTCAGAATATAATGGTGTTTCTAAATTGATGCAGGATGTGACACTTCGGCGAAAATTATTTTTTGTTCTCTGACGCTTTTTGACGCTCTTGTTCCTCGGAACAGAGTGCTTATCAATTTGCCCGAATGTCTGTAATTTTCGAATTTTTGGCTGAAAATGGTCTCAAACGTTTTGGTTGGACTCACTGATCAAGAATCTATGGTCAAAAATCGATTCTGACCGGCCGGCCGTTATCGCGATAACTCTGGAACGCAATAAGCTACAGCTTATTCCGTTCAACTGTCTATAGTCAGTTGAAATTTTCATAGTAGGTTTGGGAGATAAATATTTCGTTTAAATTCGTTATTGGTTTCGGGGTAACGAAAATTTATTTTTTTTACGTTACAAATTTCAAATTCGCTTTTTTTAAGGTGCAATTCCATCATAAGAATCGATTGATATCATTCTCAACTCAAACAAACTAATACTTTCGGAGTTATGATTTCATAGAATGCTCTAATTATAATTTGCTGATGTATGTAAATGCAACATAAATTTTTATGATGCATTCCCATCTTCGAGAAACCAATACTTTCGGAGATATGATTTGTCAAAGTTTGAATAATTACTCGCTACTAGTTTGACAAGAGCGCCAAAGCCCCCGCTTTCCCACTTTTTTATTCATTTCAGATAGTAATTATAGACAAAGCTTCCTTTCGATTGATATGTCATTGAACTATGTAAAAAATGTAAATAACTTGAGAACTATCAATTTCTGGTATGAGTCAATGTCATGTCAATCGAAAGGAGATTTTGTTAAGAATTACTCTCTGAAATAAAAAAAAATTTCTAATGGAATATATTTCAAAAAAAACAGTTTTTTGGATAAAACTGAAAAAAAATTGGTTCAAGCCCTGTGGACAGGAGCTTTGGCGCTCTTGTTCAAACTTTGACAAATCATATCTCCGAAGTATTGTTTTCTCAGAGTTGGGAATGATATCAATGGATTCTTATGATAGAACTGCATCATAACGGAAATTCTATTCAAATAATAGTTTATTTATCAAGATTAAATGAGCAATCTTCAATGCTTTAATATTTCAAAAATTATCATTTAAAATAATAAGTAAATTACCATCGAAATGTCTAGGCTGACGAACAAATTATTATCTTTTCATAATTTAATAGTTCATACCACAAACACATTCATTCTGTATTATGAACCATAACTCAAAAAAAAAAATTTCATACACAAATGTAGATCCATATTTCAGCATTTTTTTGCTAGCAACATTATGAAAATACTGTATATAGGAACATGTCTCATTACTTAAGGAAGTAAAAGGTAACCTCAGTGATTGATGATTCCATTATGTTCTTCTTTCGTATTGCCTTCTTAAACTACATCATTAAAATGATCCAATTCTAAATCTTCTGAAACATCATCCCGAATTTATACATAAATTATTCAATATGCAACCAGTCAATATTATTTTCGGTTTCGAAACAGTCTTGTATACAGGGTGAGTCTTTGACCACTGCATTAATTTTAACCAAAGATTCCTCTCATCAAATGAAACACTTTTTTTATTCACCATTTTTCCAGATTCGGCTCAGGTAAAAAGTTACAAGCGTTTAAAGATTTCACAATGTGCTAATACACTCCCGCATATAAATTATCTATGACATTGTTGGCGTACGAGAATAAGGCATGGTAACGTGGTTTACAGCTTGATTCGGGATTCCAACGCTCAGGGACGGATCCATAATAGTAGTGAAATTTCTGGAGTTCCATTTTAAAACATTCAATGAAGAATATCTCGAAAACGGTGCGTTTAAGGAGAAATGATGAAGAATAATATAATGTTCTAAAACGATGGATTATTCTTGAAATGACTCAAGAAAAACTTTATATGCTTTCTTTATGCTAATTTCATTTAGTTTTATGAATCCACGAGTCCATAACTAGAAAACCAGTAGAAGTAGAAAATAACTAGTGACCGACCGAAAGTTCGGTTTCGGTTTCGGTTTCGGCCAGTTTCGGCCAAGAAATCTAGTTTCGGCCTTAGTTTCGGTTTCGGCCAAAAATGGCCGAAACTTTCGGCCGGGCCGAAACTTGACTGTTCGTGAATTATTCTGGTCCTTTGGCCAGGAGTTAAAAGTAGGTATACATAATTGTCGTACAAATTATTATAATCTATCTTTGTTAAGACTGAGAATTCATGAGAATTCACTTTAATGTTTATTATACATAGGGTGATTCCAAATAAGACGTGAAACTTGTAGGAGAAGCGAGTATTTCTCATTAGCTGTTGTTTAATGCATATTTATTAATAACCGAAAATCAACAGTTTTTGGAGTTCGGGTGATTTTTAAAAGATTTCTGAACTTTGTTCATATTTCGTCAATTTTTTCTACGTTGACCAAATTTTATGATAATTTTGGTTTATTTTCATCAGAAAAGGATATGATATGTACGAAAAAAACCAAACTATGCTGTATAAGAGGTTGAAAAAGAATTAGTATGATTTGAAATGTGGTAATTGAATAAATGAAAAATCAATTTCTAATATCAATTTGTCTGCAACTTTCGAATTTCACAATTTTGTATGCCAAAATTATTTTAAAAACTTGCCAAATTCCTTCTTCATTCTATAAAAGATTTCGTTAGATTGCATAACTAGTTTCGTTTCAGCAGATTTTTTATAAGCAACCTTTTGAATGTCCGGCATATAAAATAGTGAATGTGTATCAAAAGACAGCGTGAGTAAATTTCAGGTGGAAAATAACAACTGAAGATATCAGAAAGACGGCATGTGCTTGCCTTAAGTAATCATTATAGGATACTGTGGGAGGCATACTCATTATTGAAAGGTTTTTTTTGGGTTTTTTCTCCCAAACTCTGAAAAATATCTATAAAATAAAAATTAATTATTTTGTGATTTGCTTCTGCGTAAGAAACACAAGATATTTGTCAGAAGCAATCAATTGAACAATGTTGCCTAACAAACAACAACGAAACAACATCAACGAAGAAACAACTATATCGTAACGTTTCGGAGTCTATATCAGACTCCTTCGTCAGACGCTTAATGAAAATCTTTAGAATTATTTTGTTGATAGTTATTGTGAAATTCAAGAATTGTCACATTAATTCAAGAATTTCACAATAACTATCAACAAAAAAATTCTAAAGATTTTCATTAAGTCTCTGACGAAGGAGTCTGATATAGACTCCGAAACGTTACGATATAGTTGTTTCTTCGTTGATGTTGTTTCGTTGTTGTTTGTTAGGCAACATTGTTCAATTGATTGCTTCTGACAAATATATTGTGTTTCTTACGCAGAAGCAAATCACAAAATAATTAATTTTTATTTTATAGATATATGGGAGAGAAAACCCAGAAAAAAACCTTTCAATAATGTGCTTGCCTATATGGAATGGTGGAACATAATTTATGAATACATTTTCTAATAACTGGGTATATAATAGCGGTCAAAGGTATATAATAGCGAATCAAGGAACAGTTATTCATAACAGTGGAACGTTACAACATATATACATTTTCTAATGTAATTTCGAGCTTAGTTGCAACAAAAAAATATTGAATTCCTTATTTTTCTCTATTTGCTTCTTACATCCCCTTTCAAATCATACTAATTCTTTTTCACCAGAACCAGAACTCAAATATCTCGGAAACTGTTGATTTTTGGTCATCAATAAAAATGGCTCAAACCACAGCAAATTATCCATACTAACATCTCCTCCAAGGTTGACTTGTCTGATTTGGAATAACCCTGTATACTTCGACTAATTATTTTTATAACTTGGTAATACCAAAATAATGAATAAGGATATCAAAAAAGTTGTCATTTTATTTTATTTAACACTGCTTAACTGTTTTTATGTATATGCAAATAAAATTGTAAAAAATACAGTAGATTTCAGTATGAAATAAAAAGTTTCGGTTTCGGTTTCGGTTTCGGCCGAAACTGAGACTCTGGCCGAAAGTTCGGTTTCGGTTTCGGCTGAAAAACCAGTTTCGGTCGGACACTAAAAATAACTAATATTTGGAAAATATGTATCATAGTTATAGGAAACTTTACGCCAACATTTATTTTATTCGAAAAAAGGATGTCAAAGCTACAAAATAAAAACTGATTTTTTTTCAAAATTTCAACAGCCTGTATCGTTTTACCTAAGCTGAATTTGGAAAAATGTTAAATGAAAAAAGTGTTTCATTTGATGAGAGGAATCTTTGGTTGAAATTAATGCAGTGGTCAAAGACTCACCCTGTATATTCACAAATTCAAGAATCGGATACTTGTTTTCCAGCAGAAAATATTTTCAAACTACGAATTGACATGTGTCTAATAGCTAGAAGACATTTATGAACAGTCAGTTAGAATTCGCATTCAGTGAATAAATAGAACTACGATGTATTATTGAAATTTTGAAAAATCATATCTCCGAAAGTATTAGCTTGTTAGAGTTGAAAATGATTTCAATGGATTCTTATGAAGAAACAGCATCTTAAAAAATATTTAATTCAAAAGTTGCAATTTAAAAATTTTTTTTTTCTCGTTACTCCGATTTTGCACTTGCCGAACTTAACCGAGATATTTATGTCCCAAACCTACTCTTAGAATTTCAATTGTCTAGCTCATTCCGTTCGAGAGTTATCGTGTTATCGGACGGCCGGCCGGACAGAATCGATTTCGACCACGGATTCTTGATCAGTGAGTAGAACCAAATCGTTTAAGACCATTTTCAGCCAAAAATTCGAAAATTACAGACATTTGGGCAAATTGATAAGCACTCTGTTCCGAGGAACATGCACGCCAAAAAATATATTCATCATTTGTGGAGAACAATTTTTTTCTGCTTTTTGAAACTAGCGGTAAAATTTAGTTTTTGGCGCGCTTCTGTCCGACAGGTCGTCAGCACGATTGCTCTAGAACACTACGAGTTAGAGGGTTGAAATTCGCAGGGTATCTTCGCAGTCCAAATGCGCCGGTTGGGTTCGTTAACGGGCAAAATCTGCCGTTATTATACACATCTGAAATCTTGTTTAACAAATTACTCGAAAAATACTGATCTGACCGAATTAAAGATTGATTGTTTGTTGAAACAGAAGACTCGAAGACTTATTCAACTTTCGTGAGGATCGCATGACTAGGTTATCCGTTAGATATCGTTGAAATTTTGCGAGATCCTTCAAAACCTTATTTTACAGCGAAGTTCTATGTTTAAACTGGAGCGGATATATATTGTTGAAGATATTGGCAAAATATCGACATATTACAACGATTACAGTTTAATGTTCCTCTGTATTACACTTTTCGACGATTTATGAATTGGACGCGAAATCGAACGAATTTCATGCTGAATTAGAAATGTCATGTCTTCAGTCATGTCATTTTTATAAGGAAAGAAACGAATAGGCCACATTTAATTGTGATTTTCTTACTCCCCTAGGCACCCTCTATACGTTATCAATCTTTGTACAGTTATTCCTAGACCACCCTGTAGAATAAACCAGAATCGATTCTGAATCTGACCCGGTCTTCGACAGCTCTAACACACATGACGATTTAACTTTTTTCTGCATTGATTAATGCAATTGTTCAGTTTCAATAAATGTATCTGTCTTAATTCTATTGGTTAAGTTGTTTTTGTGGTGCGTCGTTTAATAATAATAATATGAATTCGATTAAATATTGAGAATAAGAATGGATTGTTGACGTCGAATGGAGTTTAACCATTGCATAGGTTAGATGTATTTGAATAGAAAGGGAAATATCAGGAAGTCTAGTAAGTATATATATTATGAAGTGAAAAAAAAATAAAATTACTTCGTGTTTTTGAAACACTATTTGTTCACATTACTGTGAAATCAGGTTTGATGTGAATGAATCCGGAAATTATTATATTCTATGAAAAATGTCATTTAAGTATGAGTTTTGAAAAGGGCTTAGATGTGTGTCATTATTATTATATTTTATAGTGAGGTTATTCGAGCCTAGCTTCTTACGGCTTGTATATTAGTTACAATGAGTTCATAAACCATTGATTTAGACATGTTAGCCTTAAACAACTCTGCAAAAGTTTTCCTCAATTATTATTCCCAATTATTCGCTGGTTATGAATCATAAAACAATTTCAAAGAATATCTCGTCTATGGACAGATTAGAGTTAACCATAGACCTAATCAAAAACAATTTCAAAGTGTATTTAGTCTATGGACAGATTAGAGTTGACATAGATGTTGAAATGTTGAAATATTTGTTGTCGTTCCTTCTGATCTGATCAGATACGAATGATGAGTTTTCAAGAATGAAACTAAGTAATCATTCAGAGTCTCCTTAAAATTTCCAAGGAATACCCAATTTAACAAAACTGAAAGTCAGATATTGGCCGAATAAGAGTTAAATTAAACGAGTAACCAAAACAGAGTGGTCAACACAATTGGTCATGTTAGAAAGGGGTTCGTCTTAACCACTTTGTTTTGGTTAATCGCCTACATTTGACTTAGATGTCTCTAACACAAATAAATTTGAAATGGTAGGTGCCAGCAATGTAAAAAGTTAAATTTCATTTCAACTGAATCAAACCCTTTATTTATAGAGCCCAGATGACAACCAGAGACACAACAACTCGATGAAGAAAAACCACATTATATCCTCAAAGGGAGTTTCTACTTCTTTTGGCTTCAAGCGTCGTCCTGTGACGGCGCCGTCTGCGTTGACCACACCAAACCAAAATGTAGGAAGACGTTTGGCTTTTACTGATTCCTTGGACTCTAATGGAAATGATAAGGATACTAAATCTCTTACTGCGAATTTCCAAACCAATGGAAGGTCGACGCCAAAGTTACCGCCGCCGAAAAAGGAGGGAATTGCAACACAGAAGGTTGGCAGATTTGGTTTCAGGCAAACTAATGTGAGTTCATTCAGCTTCACTTCATCCTTTTGTTTTCCGTTTGGAGGATTTTTGTACGAACAATTCTTGCTTACCGAATCCACAAAATACAGTACCTTGCACGTACCACTGATAATTATTTAAATAACAGTTTCTATATACAACATTAAATACTCCATTCACTTTTATAAAGTCTCCCGGTTGGCCATGATTTAGGTCTAACACGTTTTAGTAACTAAAACTAAGGCAGGTTGGCACTCCTGAAATATCGTCAATGTCAAAACAATTCTCTGAGACGTTGCCGATTTCTACTCTCAACAATCAACATAATGTTCCATCTAAGACAAGATATTATCACAGATCATTATCTTCGAATAATAAAGAACTCTTCGCTTTGAAATTGAAAATGCCGAAAGCAGTTTTGAAGAAGCAGAGACAACGTATCAGGAAGTGCTATACAGAACTGAAATCTGCAATAGGCAATAGGAAAACTTCATTCTGTCTTGGGACATGTTGAACTCTCGAATGAAATTACTTAGCTTCCTATCCTATCAATATATTTTATCAAGGTTTAACAGTGGCCCGGGTTTCGTAGTACTACTACCTTTTGAAGCTTATTTCTGAGAATTTCGAAAAGTGGGGAATTCCATAGGTACGTCTGTTCGTTCAGAAGTGGTGCTTCCGGGTTATTCAGGTACTTTTATTCTTTTTTCAAATGAACTATCACAAAGTAACGGACTACTGGATCCGTTATTTTTCATTAAAATTTAAACACTTGATTCTTGATTTCCGTACAAGAAAATAGCATAACTGAATCCTCCAACCAGTTTATATACGTGAAATATTTCCATAGTAACAACAGAAGAAAAATTTTCTTCAACAGTCGCCAGGTCTTTGGAATTATTGAATTCACATAATATCTTCTCAATTTCATTATTTTTCCCAAGAAATTTCACATTGTGAAAAATACGTATTACTACGAATTTTATGTAGAGAGGACAACGTTGCGTAGTTATCTGACAGGGAAATGAGCATAACCTAATATTTTCAAAATATATACGGTGAAATGTTTCAAAATTTCATGGCCAACCCGGAACTTTATAAAAGTGAATGGAGTATATATTTATTCGTTGAAATAATTATTATAATGACTATTTTTTGGCGCTCTTGTTCCTCGGAACAGAGTGCTTATCAATATGCCCAAATGTTTGGAATTTTTGGCTGAAAATGGTCTTAATCGATTCGGTTCGACTCACTGATCAAGAATCCATGGTCAAAATTGATTCTGTCCGTCCGATATCACGATAACTCTCGAACGGAATGAGCTAGACAGTTGAAATCTTCAGAGTAGGTTTAGGAGATAAATATCTCGGTTGAGTTCATTACTGGGCAAAATTGGCCTGGTGGTTCTGGAGTAACAAAAAAAACTTTTTTTTTTACATTACGAATTTTAAATTCAATTTTTTTTAAGATGCAGTTTCATCATAAGAATCCATTGATGTCATTCTCAACTCTAACAAACTAATACTTTCGGAGATATGATTTTTCAAAATTTCAATAATTATTCTCAATTCTATAAATATATGATTTCATAGAATAATCTAATTATAATTTCCTGATGTATATAAATCCAACATGAGAAGAGTCATAGACCTACGTATTGAATTTAATTAAGAAAATTCTTGAGAATTGATGCACAGAAGCCAAATTTAAAAAGTGGGAAGGCCCTGTGGACAAGAGCTTTGGCGCTCTTGTTCAATCTTTGACAAATCATAACTCCGAAAGTATTGATTTCTCCGAGTTGGGAATGATATCCATGGATTCTTTTTTTAAATTATTTTATTTCATGATGCAGTTCTATCATAAGATTCCATTGATATAATTCCCAACTCTGTGAAACCAATACTTTCAGAGATATAATTTGTCAAAGTTTGAGCAAGGGCGCCAAAGCTCCTGTCCACAGGGCTTGAACCATTTTTTTTATATTTAGCTGTAATATATAAACTGAATTAGGTTATGTTGTACATATTTGTTCAAAAGCTGTCCCTGTGATTTCTTCGCTCCATGAGAAGGATATAACGGAAATTTCTAACGACAGCGTCGTTGCGGCAAGATTGTCACGTGACCACTCTTTACGATTTTATCGTCTTAAGATTCTTCTCCTATAGTTCATACTACTGATGATCTTTGTTACTAAAGGGTTTTCCAATAAGAGGTGTTATTTTGAATAGCCCGCTATTTCGGTAGATGTCACTTTTGAAGCTGTCATTTTTTGACATTTGACAAGTAGAAACTACGCCATTAATAAAAATGGAACGATACACGCTTCAAGAACGCATTGAAATTATTAAAGTTCACTATAAAAATGGTGAAAATTTGGCAGAGACGGTTCGTAAAACTCGAACATTTTTGGGTCGTCGTGAAGCACCTTGTCGGACCGCAATAAAGAAATTGGTGGAAAAATTCGAGCTGTTGGGACAAGTTAGTTATGTGAAGAATAAAACCCGTGCACGTCGCTCAAGAACAGCCGAGAATATTGCTGATGTAGCCGAAAGTGTTGAATAAAACCCAGGTTTGACCATTCCTCGTCGTTCTTTGGAATTAGGCATTCCACAAACGTCATTACATCGTATTTTGCATAAAGATTTGGATCTTAAGGCTTATAAAGTTCAGTTAACACAAAATCTCAAGCCGGCCGATCATCAACAACGTCGTGTCTTTGCTGATTGGGTCGTTGAAATGCATGAAAATGATACGGAATTCCATCGAAAAATCATCTTTAGTGATGAGGCCCATTTCCACCTCGGTGGCTTCGTCAACAAGCAAAATTGTCGCATCTGGGCTGGGAAAACCCAAGAGTTATTGTTGAAAAGCCTCTCTATCCTCAACGTGTGACTGTTTAGAGCGGTTTATGGTCCGGCGGAGTCATTGGACCTTACTTTTTCGAAAATGAGGCTGGAGCAACAGTTACGGTGAATTGATTGCGCTATCGAGAGATGATTAATGATTTTTTATGGCCGGAATTGGATGGTATTGATCTGGACAACGTTTACTTTCAACAAGACGGCTCTACGTGCCACACAAGCAACGAAACCATTGATCTTTTGCGGGCAAAGTTTCCAGACCGTGTTATCTCTCGAAGAGGTGATAACAATTGGCCACCGAGATCTTGTGATTTAACACCTTGCGACTTCTTCCTTTGGGGCCACGTGAAAGAGAAGGTCTACGCCAATAGCCCAGCGTCGATTCAAAACCTCAAAGATGGAATTCGTGAGGCTATCGAGGAAATAGGGCAGCCACTTTGCGATTTGGTTATGGAAAATTTCATTAAAAGTATATGGTCCTGTAAGCGTGGTCGTGGTGGTCATTTACCTGATGTTATTTTCCACTATTAACGGCAAAGCTTCTTCTTTATAATGAAATAAACATCCGATCATTTATATTGAAAAATGGCATTTTTCTTTGAATATCAAAATAACACCTCTTATTGGAAAACCCTTACTGATTACTGATTGTGTCGTTATTTAGCTTCAGGTCAACCGATCCAATAGAGTGGCCGATCTGAACGCCGAACGTCTGGATCTAGGTCCACCCAAGAACTCATCCACGCCCAGAACTTTCCACACCAGCAACAAATATACTTCCAGAAGTGCCGTCGACAGGACCGCGGCGTCGTTCGACGTCGATAATAATAGAAATCGAACAGCCGCCCCCGTCAAAACTCCCGCTCACAATCAGTCTGATCTGGTAAGTTGGTGATCAGGTCTAGTCGAAATAATTACTCACAATAATTTCTGGGAAACGAAAACGATGAGAAAGTGTAATATCCAATTCACGTGAGGCTGTACTATTACTACTATTTCAAAGTTATCTTAACCCATAATAGTTGTATAACGTTCATAGAACAAAAAACAGAATGTAAAAAAATGAAGTGTCAAATTCAATGGTTTCGTTTGAATTCGTTGTGAATATACGGGCTGCCCCATAATTAGACCGACAAGCTTCTAGTGGATCTTCTAGACATTATATTGGACTCTTACGAACTAAATCATATAATGTAAAAATGCTTCGTTAAGGAGGTTGAGCCGTCTGAAGATGACGTCAGGCAACACTTTTTGATTTCGTATTAATTGTTTTATAAGGTGAAGCTTTCATGAAATAATTAAAATCGAATATAAAAGATTGATATTTCAGTTACTTTATTATGATTCTTTAGAAAACGAGCATTGAGTAGTCAACGGAGAGAAAATTTCAAATCAATTTTTCTGAAAACCGGTGTAACTGGGCGATAACACACAAGAGCACCTTTTTTGAAGAAAAAGTATCAGAGTTTATGAATTTAATGTATAACTTGTAAAATAGTGAAAGATAAAAGAGTTATTACTAAAAATACCCTTCACCCCCCCCCCCCAACATGATACGCTTATGGTTGACATGAAAAAATTAACTCGAACCATTCGGTGCGTATTTTTGATATTGGCCAATCTGTAAAATTTCAATACTTTAGGTGAAGCCGTTTTGGAGATATGTCACAAAAAGTTTTGCCTGGAAGTCATCTTCAGAGAGTTTAAGCTCCTTAACGAAGCATTTTTTCACTAAATGATTTGGCTCGAAAGTGTCTAAAATAATGTCTAGAACATCCACTAGACGCTTGTCGGTTTAATTCTGGGACATCGTGTATACCGGGTGGCCCACCACAGTAGTTGATGTTTGAAAATTAATTATGATCACTCTGTATATCCCAGAGTTATTTTTTTTTCTGCATATAAGTAGCCAATATGTCTACTCGAAAAAATACTATCTGTATTGCTGGCGTATCTGGTTCCTTCATTAATTGCTATTTAAAAAACTCCACATTTTCAATTTTTCGCCATTTTCTCGTAAATGATGCTTCTAAGGTATAAAGTGCTCTGAAGAAATTCATCATGATTCGAGCTTGCCATTCCATTTTTGAGGTCAACTACTGGGTGTTACAATTAAAAAAATATAACTTTGATCTATATCTTTGTCTTCGAACACCCTGTATATATGAAAATAATTTTAAATTTTCTCAAAATATCTTCATTTACACCCACAAGTCGTGACTGATTCTTGACTTCTTTAAGGCACTTCAGAAACGAAAATACCATATTCCTTGTCGCCATATTTTAAAATACGTCACTTTCATAAGCTATCAATCATGTAACTTTTCCTTCAACTGTCCGACTGAAAAGACGTTTGATAATTTCCAGTTTCAGAGCGTGATCCAAACTTCAAAGATTCGTTCTACGTCACCTAAGTAATTATTCTAATTTAGACTTCATTATACAAGTTGTACACACGGAATTGATTCAAGGATGCTTTATCGTAATATTTACCGTCTTGTTGAAAACAACAATTACCTATCACACAAATGTAGGTTAGATGAAAAGTGCATAGAATATTATAATTAACTCGCCTAGGTCTAAAACAACGGTATATTCGACAGATAAGAACATGGAATATTGCGAATATTTTATTCTAAATACAAAATATACTAGATTAACCCACAACCTAATCGTAGACCTACGTTTTGAATTTATTTCTTTATGATGCAGTGCTATCATAAGAATCCATTGATATCATTCGCAACTCTAAGCAATCAACACTTTCGTAGATATGTTTTGCGCCAAAGCGCCGGTCCACAGAGCTTCCACACATTTTTATTTTCTATGGTTTCATCATATTATGATCGGCATCAAATTGTCATAAAAGACCTCATATTGTTAATTCCTATAAGTGGAAGGCACACCGGGTCAGTGATAACTGTCAATTTAGGAGTATTAAATAGTATGTGACAGACCTACGGTGGAGCTTACTAAACTTTGATTGACAAGGCAATCAAAGTGATAGAGCATAAATTACATCTTACGTTTTGCTCTTTTTTGACAGGATTGATGACTTAACTTCAATACATAGACCTAGAATAATGTTATTCTATGTCTATGCTTCAATATTACATGTAATTATAATATGTCAGTGGCTATAAGTACCTATTTAGTATTTGCTGATTTCGTATATTTCGCATATTTTCAACCTTTGCTTTACCAATCAGTTCGTCTATTATAGAACTTCGCTTGCGGGTTTTTGAGTTATTCCGTTTTTTTTTCAGATTGGCAGGTTTACCCTTCAGACCAATCAATTGCCGAGACCCCAGCCAATACGAGTTATGGAAACAAAGACAGCCAAAACCATAGCGAACAACAGTATGAAATTGTCGATCAGTGGATGTAGAAGAACATCTCCGGAAGATTCGTCTAAAGAAGGCTCTTTGACCGAGGATTCCGGGTTAGGCAGTCACGTTGGAACGGATCTAGATTACTCGCCTCAATCTCCCACGGATGGGAAGATGAAGCATAGAAATCTAATCGTGATGGTGAACGGTAATACGTTCCAGCTGAGGGATACAGACGCCATTGATCTTCCATTGCCCAAATTACCGAATACTCCACTCAAGGAACATTCTGAGAGAAGGTAAGTTTGGGGATACTGCTTAGATTGTATACAAAAATCCTGGACATACGAACAATTTTTGGCATTACGATTCCAAAGGTATACAGGATGGGCCACGGTCGATGTTACCCTGGACTTTTACGAAGAACGGGACGTACTATTTTATTGAAAATTTGGTTCCTTGGCTAGGAACCACTGCTCCATCGATCTAGAATATTTCAAGCGCTGCGGTGCTGCCGCTTATATCAGAAAGTACTAACAACTTTGATATTCCAAAGGAATATCCTATATATTATTGCTTTTTTCGATCCACCGTAGCCTCCTGATTAATTCAGTATCAACTTCATAATCCCTATTTCTAACGGTTTTCGAGTAATTAATTTATTTTCTTCCTTTTTGCGCACGTGTTTCGCAAGGAACAGCGTGCTATCATTTCGTCACAATGTCTATATTTTTCGAATTTTTTTGCGCAAATGGTCTCAAACGATTGGGTTCGACTCCCTGATGAAGAATTCGAGGTCAAATTCAATTCTGTCCGTCCGGCCGGTCCGGCCGTTAGCACGATAACTCTCGAACGGAGCGAGTTAGAGCGTTGAAATTTGCAGGGCATGTTTGGAGCGTAAATATCTCGGACAAGTTCGTTAATGGGCAAAATCCATCGAGCCGTTTCGGAGTTACAGCCATTTTTAGTTAAAACGTTTTTCAAGAATATTTCCGAAACCGATCAGTCGATTTATCTGAAATTCATCATCAATTTGTATAATCATAACCTTTATATGTCTGCGAAGTCTCGTATTGATCGGATGGCTGTAAACTAGAAAAAAAAAGTCAAATATTTGAAAATGAAATTGAAATTTTGTTTTCACTATAACTCGAAAACTACTGATCCGATTGAATTGAAGCTCGGTAGTTAGATGCGAAGTACCAACGACAACACTTGTGCAAAATTTCGTGGGGATAGCATGAATTGAAAAAATTTAAAAAAAATTTAACTATTTTGCTTGAAATTCCGAAACCAAGTTTGTTAATGGGCGAAATCCATCTAGCGGTTTCGGAGTTATGGCCGATTTTAGTAAAACACATTTTTTATGAATATTTCCGAAACCGATCACTCGATCTATCTGAAATTTAGCATCAAATTGTAGAATCATGACCTTTATACGCATGTGAAGTTTTGTATTGACCAGGTTACCGAAAAGTGTCAAAAAAAAATTAAAAAATTTAAAAAAAAATTTCTACAATAACTCTCGAACGGATTGAGCTAGGCAGTTGAAATTTTCAGAGTAGGTTAGGGAGATGAATCTCTCGGTTAAGTTCGTTATTGGGTGAAATAGGACAGATGGTTTCGGAGTAACGAAAAAAAATTTTTTTAAGCAACAAATTTCAAATTCAATTTTTATTTAAGATGCAGTTTCACCATTAAAATCCATTGATATCATTTTCAACTCCAACAAGCTAATACTTTTGGATATATGATTTTTCTAAATTTCAATAATGAATCGTACTTCTATGTTTTCACAGAATGCTATAATTATTCTATCTAAGCTTTATTATATGATCTTTGTTCATACTCGTACATTTCATCCTGTTCAGCTATTTTAATTTGATTTCTTCCATGGTGCAGTTCTCATTCTCAGATTGCTCGTTTAATCTTGATAAATAAACTATTATTTGAATTGAATTTCCTTTATGATGCAGTTCTATCATAAGAATCCATTGATATAATTCCCAACTCTGAGAAACCAATACTTTTGGAGATATAATTTGTCTGTTTGAACTAGAGCGCCAGAAAGCTCCTGTCCACATGGCTTGAACCCATTTTTCTAATGAAATGACCGGAATATCAGAAGATGTATTGATAGAGAATTAAATTTCCTTTCAAACGATATAACATATTCCTTTAACTAAATTGTAAGGTTTTCGAATTAAAAGCAAATTTTCATGCCAATGGGAATATTGAGCTACATTTTGTATTAGCTATCCATGAAATGTCATGGAACATGTGACATGTACATTTTGATAATTTAACAATTGGCATCGATTGTAAAGTATTGGTGATTTTATTAACGGATATTTGATTGAAAAATGATTCAAATCAAGTTTTGATGAAATTGTTTATTTTTCACGCTCAATGCGATCAAAGTGTAGCTAGATCATGCAGAATGTTCTGGTTAGGCCTTTGTCAATACATCTTTATGATATACAGGTCATGTAATTTGAAAAAACGCACATTTAATCAATTTAGTATTTCTCGGAAAAGCCTCGGATTTTGAATAACCCTGTATGATTAGAGAAGTATTTCATTGAACGTAAATGATACACGGGATATTGGTAATCCATACCAGAAATTTCAGCTCTCTAAAATTCCAAGTACCGAAGTAATTGAAACTATATTTTGCACAAAAAAGAAGTAAATCAATCAATTACTCGAAAACTGCTAGACACAGAGGCGAGGAAGTTGATACAAAATACGTAGGAAGCTACGGTGAATCGAAAAAATTGGCTCAAGCCCTGTGGACAGGAACTTTCTGGCGCTCTTGTTCAAACAGACAAATTATATCTCCGAAAGTATTGGTTTCTCAGAGTTGAGAATTAGATCAATGTATTCGTATGATAGAATTGCATCACGAAGGAAATTCAATTCAACTAATAGTTTATTTATCAAGATTAAATGCAATCTGAGAATGAGAACTGCACCATGGAATAAATCAAATTAAAATAGTTGAAATGAATTTGACTCTCTCTTATAGAACAGGATGACATGTACGAGTATGATCACAGATCATATAATAAATCATAGATAGAATAATAATTATAGCATTCTGTGAAAACATAGAAGTACGATTCATTATTGAAATTTCGAAAAATCATATCTCCGAAAATATTAGCTTGTTGGAGTTGAAAATGATATCAATGGATTTTTATGGTGGAACTGCATCTTGAAAGTAAATTTATTTTGAAATTTGTGAGTTAAAAAAAAAATTTTTAAACCATCATGTTTGCATTTTGCCCAATAGCGAACTTAACCGAGATATTTATCTTCCTAACCTACTCTGAAAATTTCAACTGCCTAGCTCATTCCGTTCGAGAGTTATTGTAGAAAAAAATTTAAAAATAAAAAAAAAAATTTTTTGACACTTTACGGTAACCCGATCAATACAAAACTTCACATACGTCTAAAGGTCATGATTCTACAATTTGATGCTAAATTTCAGATAGATCGAGTGATCGGTTTCGGAAATATTCATAATTTTTTTTTACTAAAAACGGCAATAACTCCGAAACCGCTTGATGGATTTCGCCCGTTAACGAACTCGTCCGAGATATTTACGCTCCAAACCTACCCTGCAAATTTCAATCCTCTAACTCTTTTCGTTCGAGAGTTATCGTTTTAACGGATGTACGGCCGGACAGAATCGATTTCGACCACGGAATCTTGATCAGTGAGTCGCACCAAATCGTTTGATACCATTTTCAGCCAAAAATTCGAAAATTATGATAAGCACTCTGTTCCGAGGAACAAGAGCGCCAAAAAGCAATAATATACAGGCTGTTCCGTTTGAAATAATAAAGTTGTATGTACTTTTTAGATAAAAGCGGCAACACCGCAGCGCTTGAAATATTCTAGATCGATAACAAATTCTCAATAAAATCGTACTTTCCATTCTCCGTAAAAGTCGACCTTGGCCCACCCTGTACATGATTAGACAAAAAATATCATATCCGCCATATTGGTTCGCCTATACGTTCCATTCTTTTGTGCAGATTCACGAAAATATATTTGCATCTCGATATTTATAGCAGAAATACAGACTCTACATTGGGTTAAATGAGGGCTCGTAAATATTAAAACTGGATTTTTTCAGCGTCTTCCAAAATACTGGATTAGTACGAGAGCGCACATTCGCATACGAGCAACAAATAGAGAAAGAAATTAGACGTAAAATATCGGCGACATCTTCAGAAGGCTTCAGCGACGGATCCTGCATAAAAGAGGACGTCACACAGCACAAACCGCAGTTGGTAACGCAGAAATCTTTCCTCAAACCCAAACCCTCGCCTGTCAAAACATTCCTGAAGACTAGGATCATAGACAATAAAGGCTACAGTTCGGCCAGTTCGGACGATATCGATTGTGGATTAGGCGGTGAAGCCTTAGCAGATGAAGTGAGCATATCCATGAGTTCTAGCGACGAGAGCAGGGATAAAGACATGAACAGGTCAGATATGAACCTACGCGGGAATCTGACTTTCACCATTCCGGATAACAACAGGGATAAAGTCATAGATAAGTCAGAGCAGAATCTATGCGGGAATTTGACGTTCACTATACCGGATAAAAGAGACGATAGAGATCTGGACAGGGTCGCGAATCTTTCGTTCACCGTCCCGGATGATAAGAGCTTCCTGAAGAAATCTGTCGCAAATTTGGCTCTGAGACAAGAGTTCAGACCGGTGACGTTAACCATAGCCGATTCTAATCTAGTAGCCGCGGCTGCTGAGGGTGTATCCGGTATGCTGTTGGACGATGAGACGTCTCCCGTTGATGATAGTCTGTTGAGTTTTTCGGAGCCGGAAGAGGCGCAACAGAAGAAAAAAGAAAATACGTCTGATTCTAAGGTAAGCAACGAGTATGAAAATCGATTTAAAAAAATTCGAAATGTTTATAATGCTCTTGATTTTTTTTGTCCATTTCTTAACATTTTGTCAAACACTGCAGTCAACTTATCAACTCCTGATCCATCATTTTTGCGCGTATGTTCTGAGGAACATCGCGTTATCATTTTGCTCAAATGTCTGTAATTTTCGAATTTTTCGCCGAAAATGGTCTCAAACGATTGGGTTCGATACCCTGATCAAGAATTCGAAGTCAAATTTGATTATATCCGGCCGGCCGTTGCCACGATAACTTGAGGACGGAAAGAGATAGCGACTTGAAATTTTCAGGTTAGGTTATGAATCTGAATGCGCCATTTGAGTTCGTTTCTAGGGATAATCGGCAAAACGGGTTTGGTTGTTATTTCCTCAATAACTCGAAAAATACAAAACCGATCCAATTCAAACATGGTCATTAATTGTAGAATGGCAACGCGAAAATTATTGAAAAAATTTTGTGAGGATCGTATAACTAGAAAATTTTAAGAAAATCATAGAAAATTATTGAAAAAAATTCGATATATCAGAAACTTTTCGTCCGATATCGCTGAAATTTGCGAGAGCCTTCAGAACCTAACTCTAATACCAAGTTCCAAGTTTGAACATGATCGGATCTATATTGTTGGAGATCCGAGCAGCCTTGTGTGATTTCAGTAGCTGGATGGGTGATCGTTGTCTCGACAACTCTCGAACGAAAGGAGATAGGGACTTGCAATTTTCAGGATAGGTTGCACATCTGAATGGGAGAGTTGAGTTCGCTGTTGGCCCTAATCGGCCCAACGGTTTCGGAGTTATACCCATCTGGAATATTATTTCCTCGATAACTCAAAAAATATAGACTCGACCGAATTGAAGCTTGGTATCTAGTTGTAGAATATCGACATGAAGACGTGTGTAAAATTAATTTTGTGTGGACCGTACTACTACAAATTTTTAAAAAAATTACGAAAAAATATTATGTATCTCATGATTTCTTAAGAACGGAAAGAAATAGCGACTTGCAGGGTAGATTGCGCATCTGAATACGACATTTTAAGTTCGTTAACTAGCATAATCGGCCAAATGGTTTTGGAGTTATATCAATCTGAAATTTGGTTGTTATTTCCTCAATAACTCAAAAAATACAAATCCGATCCGATTCAAATATGCTGATTAGTAATAGAATGCCAACGCGAAAATTCTTGCTAGATTTCGTGAGGATCGTAGCACTAGAAAATTTTTAAAGAATCATTGAAAAAAAATTGGTTCAAGCACCGACGGGAAGTCAGAAGCTTTTGTGCGTATGTTCTATTGTCCATTCTCCTGTATTGGATACTCTTAATCGAATTTAGCATGGTGAATTCTATTGTCTATTCTCCTGTATTGGACAATCTAATCGAATTTACCATGGTAAATTCGGAGTGTCCAATGCAGGAGAAGAGACCATTCACCATGGTAAATTCGATTAAGAGTGTCCAATATAGAAGAATGGACAATAGAACATACGCGCAAAAGCAGATTTCAATAATAATCACGGTTTTAGAAACAGGAGGTTCACGAATTTTACTAAGAATAAAATAATAATGGCTGTCAGTTAAGAAATTCTATGGCACCCTCAATGAAAAGCAGCACATTGTGGTATACATTTTTGGACTCGAAGTAAGAATACCAATACATTGTTTTGTTTCCGCCCGACAATTCAAGATAAAATTACCTCTTTCAAAATCAAGGAAGAAATCTACCCAGGCGGGATGTAGTTTCAAAATAATGATGACCTGTCACCGCAACTGTACTGACTGACAAAGAAACTGGCATTGATGTAATAAGATGGTCTATTTCTTCTTGAGGGATACTATCCCAAGCTACCTGTAATTCATGTATCAGAGCCGCCAAAGTCCGTGGGGGCTGGGGTAAATTTCAAAGCCTTCTACCCATGATGTCCCAAACATGCTCTATGGGCGAAAGATCGGGGCATCTGGGCGGCCATCGCAAAAGATTCACATGGGTCGCTTCAAAAAAGTTTAAACAAACTCTTGCAACATGAGGTCGAGCATTATCTCGCTGAAATATTGGATTCTCGAGTCGGTTAAGGTAAGGGAGAACATATGGCTCCACTATTTCTTGAAGGTAACACAGCGCTGTCATGTTACCTCGAATAAAGACTAAAGGTGACCTACTTGCATGTGCAGTAGCACCCCATACCATGACTCCTACTGTCCGGTGTACATGACGCTCAATATCAAACTGAGGTTCGCGTCTTCCTCCCCGACGTCGTCTAACCCTTCTTCGGCCATCATGTGCACCCAAGGAGAATCGAGATTCATCAGAAAAGACGACCTGATGCCATTCCACATACCAATGTTGCCGTTCTCTGCACCACTGTAATCGTTGCCGGCGATGCTCAACCGTCACAGGTAACACAAGATGGGGTCGATAATGCTGCAGTCCAAAATAGCTTATCCGGCGGTAAACCGTTCGGACAGTAACAGGATGGCCTTGTTATCCTAACCACTCATCAGCCGAAGATCGCGTTTTCGCAAATCGGTCTCTAATAGTCATAAGTCTTAGACATCGATGTTGAACTTCATTTGTGCCCCTTCGACGTCCGGTGCTTACTCTTCTTCGATTTTGGGCATTATCAAACCACGCTTGACAATATCTCATAACAGGAACAACATCTCATAACAGTAGTTGGATTTCTGTTCGTACGGTTAGCGATTTCTCGAAATGACAACCCACCTCTTTCAAATTCACTTAGCTGGCGATGAATTCCGCCTACACGTGCTCTAGGCATTTTAACAACAACTAAACATCGACTTTGGATCTCCTCGAACAGCTGGTTTGTTGTTAAGTTTCAAAAATTTGCAAAAGTGACACTGGAGATAGATTGGCATTAGGTCTATCAGATAGCATCAACATGACCTCAGTAAAAGTCCGCTGGTTTTCGAGATATCACCACTTTTGTGTATTTTTTAAAAATCTTCAGTTTTCGGTCTTTTATCGCCTAGCATTGCTAGAAATTACTTCAAACTCATGTTTTTTTTTACCTAGGCTATCCTGAATAGTTGCTTAAAACAATGAAGTAATAACTTCACCGACAACTAGAACAAAATCCTTCAAAAAATGTCTAACTTGTTGTATTTTATGCCGAAGTTAAAACGTTAACTTAAGTTTGACTGACTGCTGTGAAAAAAAATTATATCAGACTGAATTGACAAATAATCGCAAAAACTGGTCCATTTCATGCCCTTTTCAAAATGATACAACAATACCAATTTTTTTTAATCAGAACCTGAATTGCTACTTATCGGCTATCTCGCTCCCACATTCATTGTTTTGTAACATGGAAACCGGTCCGACTTTCACAGACTAGGGGTCTTCGAATAGTCTAGACCAGGGGTCACCAAATGGCGGACCGCGGTCCGGATGCGGATCGCGAACCTTTTTTTTGCGAACCATTTTTCCAGAAAACATGTATTCTTGATTAAAAAAATTCAGATAACTTTTTGTTTTATTTACTAATTATAGATATTGGATTTAGATTAACTGCTAGTCAAATTCTATTGCCATCATAATGCTATCAACGACCCGCGACAGATATACAGATTTTGTGAACGGACCTCCAATGAAACTAATTGGTGACCCCTGGGTTAGATACTAGAGAAAACTTTTTGGCGTTTGACGGATTTACTCATTTCCTAATATTTTCCGAACGGATAGAGATACAGAGGAAATTTGGATATCGAGATGTGAAAATCATAGATTTCGGACGGGAAAGAAGAATTTTCCTTCGATTCCGGGTCAAAACATGTGTTTCATGGTATATCGATACGGAGCTCGTGTCTAGTTAAATCGAGGTCGCTGATCACGAATATGCAATTAGTTTTTCCCTAAGTGGCGTACTTTGGGAAAATTTTCACTTAGAGTGAAAAAATGGACGAAAATAGGTCAATTTTGGAAGTTCACACCGCCCAAAAAAATCGGAGTAAGGTGTTGTTGCTTTTTGCCCTCATATATGGATCCTTTATCTACTGAATAATCCAAACAGAAAATGACCAGGCCGTACTAATCGGAAATTATGATTTTTTTCCCAAGGGTCTGTTTTTCGGAAAATTCATTTCTCGGTATTTCCGCGGAAAATTCTCTAATGAAAAATCCGATCATATATTCGTAATCTACGGTCCCGAATTAGTAAATGACGTAATTTGCATCGAAATCAGAGACCATTTTTCGAGAAAAATTTTTTGACGCAAAACTATGAAACGGGTACTTATTCTTATAGATTCGGGGCCGTAGATTCCGAATCTACCATCAGATATTTATTACAAAAATTTTCCTAGGATATATCGCGGAAAGAATTTTCCGAAAAATAGACCCTCGGGAAAAAAAATCATAATTTCCGAAGCGTACGACCTGGACATTTATTGTTCGGATGATTCGATAGATAAAGGATCCAAATATGACGTAAAAAATCAGCAACACCCTACTCCGATTTTTTTGGGCGGTGGAAAGTTCCAAAATTGACCTATTTTCGTAAATTTTTTCACTTTAAGTGAAAATTTTCCCAAAGTACGCCACTTAGGGAAAAACTAATTACATATTCGTGATCAGCGACCTCGATTTAATTAGACACGAGCTCCGTATCGATATACCATGAAAAAAAATTTTAGGGTCGGCACTTGGAAATATTTTTGACCCGGAATCGAAGGAAAATTCTTCTTTCCCGTCCGAAATCTATGATTTTCACATCTCGATATCCAAATTTTCCCCGATGATTGGTCGGTGGACGACGTTAAGATTTATGTATCTATTTTTTCTGTATCTCTATCCGTTCGGAAAATATTAGGTAATGAGCGAATCCGTCAAACGCCAAAAAGTTTTCTCTAGTATCCAACACATACAAAAATCTAAATTTTCCGATTAGGTCGACGCGGCTTTGGTTATTCACTAAATCGGGTACGCAGATCACGAATCTGTAATTAGATTTTCCGTATCTCGATTAGTTTCGGAGCAATGACGAAAAAAGTCGCAATTTCTGGCTCTACCTCCGGAAAATGGACTAATCAGTCGGATTTTTCGCCATATTACCAAAATTAATCGAGATACGGAAAAACTAATAACAGATTCGGAATCTACGCCCTCGATTTAGAGAATAGCCAAAGCCGTGGCGATGTAATCGGAAAATTCTAGATTTTTGTATGGGTCAGAATCTAGACAAAGGACTCACAGCTCTGGCAATGTGTTGGTTGTTGTATGCATTTTATCAATATTTCACAGGAAATAGGTCATAAATACTTCTACAAGGGTTGAAGTATTACAAGATATTTTACTTGCAATTATCTTTCCGTGGAAAATATTAATTTCAAGGGTGAGACCACCCATGCAAAAATAAACCAGTTAACCCAAAACATTTAAGTTTTACAAGCGAGCTGCTTTGTTTAGAAATACAAATGAGCGCTTCCCAACATGTGAAGTCATGGGACGCAACAGTGGTGATATCTCGAAAACCAGCGGACTTTTACTGAAGTCATGTTGATGCTATCTGATAGACCTAATGCCAATCTATCTCCAGTGTCACTTTCGCGTGGTATTTTTGGGACACCCTGTATAGTTATTTATTTCATTGAAAAGAGAGAATGACAAAAAGAATATTTATTAACAGTAATCTAAAGTATATTTCAATTGAATAACAATACAAACAAAAATTTACTCTTGTTGAAATCATAGAATCTCAAGTGTTCAGTCTCCTGTTTTCACCCTAAAGCTCAATGATTTCAGTGGCTTCAAAGTATCTACCGGGATGCTGGCTCACTTCAATGTGATCTTCTTCAAGTTTGGACAGTTTTCTGCTATTCTTGTTACATCCAAAGTTGACAGAGGGTTTCCGCTCAAACTGATTGTCTTCAAATTCGTCATTTTCGGAAAATCATCGAAAGAGAATTTTTCTATTCCGTTGTTTTTCAATTCAAGCTCCTGCAAATTGATACCGTTCAAGATTTCAGGTTGGAATACTTCCATTTCGCATTGATTAATTTCTAATTCTTCCAATTTTAAGCACCCCAAAAACATGTTAGGTACGAGTTTGAGATTGGAACTATCAATTTCGAGCTCTTTGAGTTCGATCAAATCGACGAATGTATCATTGTCCACATTTTGGAATTTTGTTCGTCTTATATCGATCTTTTTGAGTCTGGGGGAATTCTGGAATAGTCCTTCTGGTAGGTTATCGAACTCCGAATCTCTTATGATTATTTTCTTCAAATTGGGTATAGATTTGAATGCATCAGCGGATACATTCTGGAAAGAGCAGTCGCTTATTTTCAACTCTTTCACATCATCATCAAGTTGAGTAAGAAGCGATTCGTCTAAAGTTCCCTTTTTCCCAACCAGGCTGTAGGAATGACCAATTGATGGACTTATGAGTTCACAGATGAGAATGGAACTCAGGATAAGATACTTTGCTTCGAACATCCTGTAAAATAAAGGGAATTTTATTTAATGCTCATAATTTATTTCAGTTAAAAAAAATACAATGAAAATATATTTTTATACACTCAAGAACAGAAGAGGAATTTTTTATAGATACCCAGCAAGCAACCACATTACTAGTAATCATTAAAGGATCCTGTGGGAGGTATATTCATTATTAAATGGTTTCCTTCTGGGTTTTCTCTCCTAAACTCTGAAAAATATCTATAAAATAAAAAATGTATTATTTTTTTATTTGCTTTTGCGTAAAAAACACACGAAATTTGTCAGAAGCAATCAATCGAACTGTGTTGTCTAACAAACAATAATGAAACAACATCAACGATGAAACCTCTATTTCGTAACGTTTCGGAGTCTATATCAGACTCCTTCGCCAGACACTTAACGAAAATCTTCAGAATTATTTTTTGTTGGTTGCTATTCTGAAAATTGGGAATTGTCATTGAAAAAATTGGAGAATTGTCTCTCAAATTTCAGAATAGCAAAAAATAATTCTGAAGATTTTCGTTGTGTCTGACGAAGAAGTCTGATATAAACTCCGAAACGTTACTAAATAGTTGTTTCATCGTTGATGTTGTTTCGTTATTGTTTGTTAGGCAACATTGTTCAATTGATTGCTTCTGACAAATCTCTTGTGTTTTTTACGCAAAAGCAAATCAAAAAATAATGAATTTTTTATTCTATAGATTTTTTTCAGAGTTTGGGAGAGAAAACCCAGAAAGAAACCATTTAACCACATTACATTCGAATACACACATAATTTCAAGAATAAGTTGACTCCATTAAAAAATGTATACAGGTTGATTCCAAATTAGACATGAACCTTGGAGGAGGTGTTAGTATGGCTCATTTGCTGTCATTTGAGCCATATTTATTGATAACCGAGAATCAGAACTTTCCGAGATATTTGGGTTTTTGTGATTTTCAATGATTTAGTTATTTTTCATCCATTTTTTCTACGTTGATCAAATTTGATAATAATTTTGGATTATTTTTTATCAGAAAAGGACATGATATGTTTGAAGAAAGCAAAACAATGCTGTATTAGATGTTGAAAATACGATAAGTATGATTTGAAAAGGGATATAAGTATGAAGCAAAGGAGAAAAATAATGAATTAAATATTTTTTTATTGCAACTAAACACGAAATTTCATATTTTTACCATGGTAAATTCGAATTAAGTGTCCAATACAGATGAATGGACAATAGAACATATGCGCAAAAGCTCCTGACTTCACGTCAGTGCTTGAACCAATTTTTTTTCCGTGATTTTTTTGACATTTTCTAGGGGTACGGTTCTTACAAATTTTTTTTTCGTAATTTTTTTCAAATTTTACACACTTCTTTATGTTGATTTTCTACTACTAGTTACCAAGATTCAATTCGATCGAATATTTATTTTTTGAGTTATCAAGGAAATAATATTCCAGGTGGGTATAGCTCGGAAACCGTTAGACCGATTATGTCCAAAAATGAACATAACTCTTCCATTCGGATACGCAACCTACCCTGAAAGTTGCAAGTCCCTATCTCCTTTCGTTCGAAAGTTATCGAGGCAACGGTCACCCATCTACTGAACTCACACAAGGCTGCTCGAATCTTCAACAATATTTAACCGATCGTGTTAAAACTTGAAACTTGGCAGTAGAGTTAGGTTCTAAAGGCTCTTGCAAAATTTCAGCAATTTCAGACGAATAGTTACTGATATATAGATTTTTTTTTCAATTTTCAATGATTTTTTAAAAATTTTCTACGAATACTATCCTCACGAAATTTTGCAAGAATTTTCGCGTTGGCATTCTACAACTAATAACCATGTTTGAATTCAATCGGTTTTGTATTTTTCGAGTTAATGAGGAACAACAAAAAACCAAATTTCAGATGGCTATAACTCTAAAACCGTTTGGCCGATTATGCTTATAAACAAACTCAAATGTCGCATTCAGATGCATAACCTAACCTGAAATCTTCAAGCCGCTATCTCTTTCCGTTATCAGGTTATCGCGACAACAAAAACATTTTTTAATAAGTATTTTTTTAATAATTTTCTAGCGATATGATTCTCACAGAATTTCACAAACGTGCTAAGTTTTATATTCTACAACTATTCACCAAGTTTCAATTCGATCGGATACCTATATATTGGTTGAAATCAAAATTATTACTCGGAAACCATGGGGCCGATTATGCCCATAAACGAACTTGTCCGTCGTATTGAGATGCGCCACCTACCCTGAAAATTTCAAGTCGCTAGCTCTTTCCGTTCTCAAGCTATCGTGGCAACGTCGTCCTTGGTACATAAATAACTATATGTGGTTGCATGGTACCGATTGCGAACCACCCATTGAGATTGTATAACTTATTTTTCGCATGATTTTTTTTAGGATATCAACGAGAAGTCATCACCATCTACCCCTGGAACGCCGACCACGAATTCTCTCTCTTTATCCGAGGGCAAAGACGACTTTTTGATCGACGACGAGATCGCCGATCAACCAGCCCTGGTAGGCGATAAATCACAGCACTCCGAATGCACCACCTTGATCGAAATCTCCACCCCTTTGCGTAGGCGGAAATTGAGGAACTTCGAGGGTAGCCCTCTGGTCGTGAAGGAGAAGGGTAATCTGAGAAGCAGCACGGTGTCGCTAGATACGTTGTCGCCGTGCGAAAGTATCGGTAGCGACGATTTGATGATGGATTTCGACTGCAGTCACAGTAGCGGGCTGGAGGATTGTGATAAGTAAGTGATTATTGTTGTAGATGGTAGCCTCCAGCCTATGAGACTTATGGTGGGTTTCACGAAGCTTCGATTAGCTTATTTGTGGATTTAGAGCGTCCGCACACGGGTATAATGAATCGACGCGATTCCAATCTCCCGAGTCCGTGTCCTACACTCGATTTCCGTGTTAAATTGAAGGGAATTACATTTTTGAAAAAGAATACATAGACCTGTTTTAAGATTTTTTGCGATGTATTTTTAGAGGTGGCTCCAGAACCTTTCAAGATAAAAAAATGTATGGCCAGATCCGAATACTAGACGCTTGGAGTTACAATTTGTTAATTTTTTTTTGCTTGATGATAATTTTCCTTTAACATAGAAAAGCACCCAAAAATTTGGAATTTTGTTTTAAATAAATTTTTGTGACTATTTTAATAGACATTTGGCACATGAAATTCCAGCGTTGATGCTCACTTCCAGTATAACCGGAAGTTCGATTTTGATCAAAATAATTCAAACAGATTGCCGGCATCCAAAAACAGCCATGTGCCAAATATAGAAAATCGATTTATTCTATGATATCAAATATTATGTTTCTCAGATTGAAGTTCAATATCGGTGATGTGGGAATGGAACTATTTCTTTGTCAATGTTTAGATTGGATATTTGATATTTTATCAACCCAATAATTTTTTTTGCAGATTATTGAAAAGCAGTTGTAAAAAAAGCATAATTTTCGAAGAGGCCAACGTTTCGGTGAACTCGATAGAAACGGACATCAAGAATAATGAAGAAATAAGGGATTGGTCAGCATTATTAAATTGCAGTGATAAAAGTATCAGGAGGTGAGTCATAGATAAATACACTTTTTTAACATGAATATATCTATCTTAGGTATTTGTCACCATTCTTATCGAGTATGACGCTTATATACATAATATAATTTCGATATTTCCAAGAATATATTATTTGCTGTCGATTTGAGAAAAACAATTTGAAACTCTAGTTTTTTTTCGAAGAAATAGAGCAGAAAAATTCCAAATATTTAGCTTTTGTTTTCCTCGGCACAGTCTTGGATTTTTTTTCGGCTAAACCACCATATGGACCAGATAGCCTGTTTATTTAGCTTCAATTTTCTCTTGTTATGCTTGATACGTCCATTTTTCGTGGGGATATCCTAAATCAAACGAACAAGGACAATTTTACATTCAATCATCGGTATCTAAGAAACCAATGATTTATTGATAGTTTCGGAAACCGGAAAAACAAAAATCAGTACACATCTAAACAAATTTAAGTATCGTTAAATGTGGAATAGTTAGAGAAACCTCCATGGCAATTTGCTCGTGAAAATAAACTTTTCACCAATAATCGTCTCTATTCAACGAAAGTTGCTAAATATTAAATTTCGTAACTGAAGGACTCAGGTCGATGGCCATGAATACATTTATGATTTATTATTATTTATTAAATTTCAAATAGTCATCGATAAAATAGATCCTAATTCGGCCCTAGATTCTCATTTCTACCCTTTGAACAACCCAAGAAGCAAGCGCAGATCCGTATTCACCATATTATCGAATTCATGTTAACCTATTATAATTTGAGAATAATGGAATTTATCTTGCAATATTTTTGTAAAGAATTTAAGGTGAAATGGTTCATCTCAATGACTTCTAATCCTTTTTAAAATAGACTCACCTTCCGAAACACCGTGTGTAGAAAAATTAAACCGTTTAGTTTTTTATCTGAAATAATAAATCACCAATAATGAGACAATACTGAACACCATAGTTCTCGTTTCGAAAATTGATATTTAATCGATATAATCGCAATTATGATTCACGAGCTCTTAAAAAATATGATAGCAATCTTATCATAATGTATGCAAAATTATTTGCTATACGCCTATATACATAGGCGGGTGAATCCTTTTCATGATAATATTGATGAGTCCTTTTTCGTTTGATTCTGGATATCACCGCTTCAAGTGGATGTACATTGATTTAATGTGTCACTTACATATTATTCTCAGAAAATTAGTGTAAAATCTGAAAAAATCCTTCAAATTTTCTCAAATAGGGCTTCATTCCAATGTTAATAACTTGTAGAATTTTGCATGAAAATTCCTAATTTTCTAGCTTCTATCAAAAGACATACCAGTGATTCCCATTCGTTAATTAAAAGTTCAATTGAACATACAGGATGTTTCTATTTCAATGTCAAATTCACTCATGACAAAAACCTCAAAACTCATTTTTTTTTCCAATGAGAACCCAGTTCTTTATTGGTCAGCTGGAATCTACGTTAAAGAATATGTTCAAGCCTTGTGGACAGGAGCTTTGGCGCTCTTGTTCAAACTTTGACAAATCATATCTCCGAAATAATTGGTCTCTGGGAATGATATAAATGGATTCTTGCGATAGAACTGCATCATGAAAGAAATTAAATTCAAACAGACCGATTCTCCCCAATAACAAACTTATCCGAGATATTCATTCCTCAAATCTACTCTGAAAATTATATTAAATCAATTAAAACTTAGACAACATTGCAGTTTTGTTTTTACTGGAGATATTCTGAACCAAGTTTGATTATATATCTTACCAAAGAAAATATTACCGTCAGCTTATGGATTATCCACGGGCATTAAATTATCACCTCAAAAGTACGATAGCTGAGGTTATTTCATTGGTCCGTTTGCATTCAATCATACTTTACTTACTTCCTGTTTTATAGAACAGGAAGGGTATTTTATATCAAGAATAATGAACCAGAAATAATTTTGACATTTATCTCTCATAGGAAAATGAGATGACATGTAGGAACACAGATCATATAATAATTCATAGATAGAAAAATTAAGTACAGCATTCTGTGAAAACATAGAAGTACGTTTCATTGTTGAAATTTCGAAAAATAATATCTCAGAAAGTATTAGCTTGCTAGAGTTGAAATGATATCAATGGATTTTTATGGTGAAACTGCATCTTAAAAAAAATAGAATTTGAAATTTGTAATGTAAAAAAAATTTGTTTTTTCGTTACTCTGAAACTGGGATTTTACCCAATAACGTTCTTAACCAAGATATTTATCTCCCAAACCTACTCTGAAAATTTCAACTGCCTAGCTCATTTTGTTCGAGAGTTATTGTAGAAACAAAATTAAAAAAAATTTTTTTTGACACTTTACGGCAACCCGATAAATACAAAACTTCGCATGCATATAAAGGTCATTATTCTACAATTTGATGTTAAATTTCAGATAGATCGAGTGATCGGTTTCGGAAATATTCATAAAAACTGTTTTTACTAAAAACGGCCATAACTCCGGAGCCGCTTGGTAGATTTTGCCCGTTAACGAAGTTGTCCGAGATATTTACGCTCCAAACCTACCCTGCAAATGTAAATCCTCTAACTCCTTTCGTTCGAGAGTTATCGTGTTAACGGCCGGACAGAATCGATTTCGACCACGGATTCTTGATCAGTTAGTCGAACCAAAACGTTTGAGATCATTTTCAGCCAAAAATTTGAAAATTACAGATATTTGGGCAAATTGATAAGCACTCTGTTCCGGGGAACAAGAGAGCCAAAAAGAGACGACCGCAAATTTGCTTGTGAAAATAAACTATTCCACCAAAAATCGCCTCATTTTTACCTTTAGAACAACCCAAGAAGCGAGCGCAGATCCGTATTCAACAAATTATCAAGTTACTATTTGTCAGCTTACAATTTGGGAATAATCTGAGTTATCTTGCAATATTTTAGTAGAGAATTTAAGGTAGAATGGTTTATCTCAATGACTTCTAATCCTTTTCAAAATAGACTCACCTAGAGAATAGAAAAAACCGCGTGATGAAAAATTAAACCGTTGAATTTTTTATCTGAAATATTATATCACCAATACTAAGACAATTAATACTGAACACCATTGTCCTCGTGTTTATAATATATATATATCAATCGATATAATCGCAAATACGTCTGACAAGCTCTCAAAAAATATGATAGCAATCTTATCATAATGTATACGAAATTACTTGGTATACGGTAACATTATGCATAGGCGAGATTTGTTATTTCAGCATGGATGACAATAGGATGAGCTATTTCAAGAGAGATACGATGTTTTTTTCCCCACTTGATGTTGAGTTTATCCTCCTCCACATAAATGACTTGATTGACGTCAGACGACATTATTATCATTCATAATCTTACTCGTTTTCGAGGGGTTCAGATTGGCCCCACAAAAAAAACTGCGCCTATTTCAAAAATTGGTTCAAGCACTGGCGTGAAGTCGGGAGATTTGGCGCGTATGTTCTATTGTCCATTCTCCTGTATTGGACACACTTAATTCGAATTTACCATGGTAAATTCGAATTAAGTATCCAATACAGGAGAATGGAGAGCATAATTTACCATGGTGAATTCTTTTAAGGGTGTCCTATACAGGAGAATGGACGACATAATTTATCATGGTAAATTCGATTAAGGGTGTCCGATACAGGAGAATGGACAATAGAACATACGCGCAAAAGCTCCTGACTTCACGTCAGTGCTTGAACCAATTCTTTTTTCGTAATTTCTTGAAATTTCCTAGGGGTACGGTTCTTACAAAATTTTAAACACGTCTTTATGTCGATTTTCTACTACTAGTTACCAAGCTTTAATTCGATCGAATCTTTATTTTTTGAGTTATCGAGGAAATAATATTCCAGGTGGGTATAACTCGGAAACCGTTAAACCGATTATGCCCAAAAACGAATTTAACTCTCCCATTCGGATACGCAACCTACCCTGAAAATTGCAAGTCCCTATCTGTTTCGTTCGAAAGTTATCGAGGCAACGGTCACCCATCTACTGAACTCACACAAGAATGCTCGAATATCCAACAATATTCAACCGATCGTGTTAAAACTTAAAACTTGGCAGAAGAGTTAGGTTCTAAGGGCTCTTGCAAAATTTCAGCAATTTCAGACGAATAGTTACTGATATATAGATTTTTTTTTTCAATTTTCAATGATTTTTCAAAAATTTTCTACAAATACTATCCTCCTGAAATTTTGCAAGAATTTTCGCGTTGGCATTCTACAACTAATAACCAAGTTTCAATTCAATCGGTTCAGTATTTTTAGAGTTAATGGGGAGAAAAAAACTACCAAATTTCAGATGGCTATAACTCTAAAACCGTTAGGCTGATTATGCTTATACACAAACTCAAATGTCGCGTTCAGATGCAGAACCTAACCTGAAAACCTCAAGCCGCTATCTCTTTCCGTTCTCAGGTTATCATGACAACAAAAATATTTTTTAATAGTTTTCTAGCGATGCGATTCTCACAAAATTTCACAAACGTGCTTAGGTTCATATTCTACAACTACTCACCAAGATTCAATTTGATCGGATTTATATTGGTTGAAAACAAAATTATTACTCGGAAACCATTGGGCCGATTATGCCCATTAACGAACTTGTCCGTCGTTCTGGGATGCGCCACCTACCCTGAAAATTTCAAGTCGCTTGCTCTTTCCGTTCTCAAGTTATCGTAGCAACGGCCGGCCGGGTAGAATCAAATTTGACCTCGAATTCTTCATTGGGGAGGCGAACTTAACCGTTTGAGACCATTTTCTTAAAAAAAAATTCGAAAGTTACAGACATTTGGGCAAAATGATAACGCGATGTTCCCCAGAACATACGCGCAAAAAGGACCGTGCTTCCCAAAGAACACCTATATGCAAAAATAGTAGGGATTATCTGACTGGACAACTACTTGTTACTGAGACACACCTGTATCAATAGAACACAGGGCGAGTCTTTAAGTTTTGCATTAATTTACTCAACTATAGATTCATCTCCTCAAATGAAATACTTCTTTCATCAACCATTTTTGGCGCTCTTTCTCCCCGGAACAGAGTGCTTATCAATTTGCCCAAATGTCTGTAGTTTTCGACTCACTCACTGATCAAGAATCCGTGGTCAAAATCGATTCTGTCTGGCCGGTCCGGCCGGCCCTCCCTTAACACGATAACTCTCGAACGAAAGGAGTAAGAGGATTGAAATTCGCAGGGTAGGTTTGGAGCGTAAATATCTCGATCGTTAACGGGCGAAATCCACCAAGCGGTGTCAGAGTTATGGCCGTTTTTAGTAAAAACAGTTTTTTATGAATATTTCCGAAACCGACCACTTGATCTATCTGAAATTTAGCATCAAATTGTAGAATAATGACCTTTACATGCATGCGAAGTCTTGTATTGATCGGGTTGCCTTAAAGTGTAAAAAAAAAAATTTTTAATTTTAGAATTTTGTTTCTACAATAACTCTCGAAGAGATAGAGCTAGGCAGTTGAAATTTTCAAAGTAGGTTTGGGTGATAAATATCTCGGTTGAGTTCGTTATTGGGTAGAATCGTCATGATGGTTTCGGAGTAACGAAAAAAAAAATTTTTTTTTTACATTAGTACATATTTCTAATTCAATGTCAGGAATAAATGGAATAAACATATTCTGAACCCAATTTGATTATGTATCTTACCAAAGAATATATTTCCATCATCTTATCCAAGGGCATCATATTATCACCTCGAAAGTAAGATAGCTGAGGTTATTTCATTGGTCATTTTGCATTCAATCATACTTTGTTTTATAGAACAGGAAGGGTATTTCATATCAAGAATAACGAACCAGAAATAATTATGACATTTATCTCTCATAGGAAAATAAGATGACATGTAAGAACACAGATCAAATAATAATTCATAGATAGAAAAATTAAGTACAGCATTCTGTGGAAACACAGAAGTAAGATCTATTATGGAAATTTCAAAAAATCATATCTCCGAAAGTATTAGCTTGTTAGAGTTGAAAATGATATCGATGGATTTTTATGGTGAAATTTGTAATGTAAAAAAACATTTTTTTTTTCGTTACTCTGAAACCATCATGCTAATTTTGCCAAATAACGAACTTAACCAAGATATTTATCTCACAAACCTACTGTGAAAAGTTCAACTGCTCATTCTATTCGAGAGTAATTGTGGAAACAAATTTTAAAAATTTAAATTTTTTTTTTACCCATTAAGGAAGCCCGATCAATACAAAACTTCGCACGCATATGAAGCTCATTATTCTACAATTTGATGCTAAATTTCAGATAGATCGAGTAATCGGTTTCGGAAATATTCGTAAAAATTGTTTTTACTAAAAACGGCCATAACTCCGAAACCGCTTGATGAATTTGGCCGTTAACGAACTCGTCCGAGATATTTACGCTCCAAACCTACCCTGTAAATTTCAATCCTCTAACGGACGGACGGCCGGCCGGACAGAATCGGTTTTGACCACGGATTCTTGATCAGTGAGCCGGACCAAATCGTTTAAGACCATTTTCAACCAAACATTCGAAAATTATAGACATTTGGGCAAATTGATAAGCACTCTGTTCCGAGGAACAAGAGCGCCAAAAATATGCGTTAACAGCTACATTCGAAGTAAAAGAAAAAAAATACATTTTTTTTCTAAAAATGTTAACACCCTAATCTCAAAGTGGAAGCATTTCTCGACATATGTTTATATGACAAACTAGGGCTTATTTTTGACGTAGAATACGTGGTTGAAATTTCTTGGTTAAGATCTGGACCAAGACGTTACCTAATATGGGAGAATTCGCACGAAAACGCCTCTGATTGAACGTAGAGCCAACGAATTTCCTATTTGGATCCCGCGCCGCCACTGAAAAAATGTTTTTACCTCGCTCAAATTGCCAATAGAGCGTGGTGATTCACCGTTTGCCGGCGGCTGTGGCAGGTTGCTCTCGATTTCAATAACCCATTCCATTCCTGTTATTTTATGTTTATGTCGAACGTAGCATTTCGGGGACAGAAATACGTCAAAAATAATCGTTGTTCTGACGTGAAAGTAGCGAGCTGATCACGCTAACTAATCGTTTATACGGCCAAAAATTATTATCTGTAGTGAATAATCTCCCCGCGAGGATGATTATCATCGATTCGTTGCATTCTTTTTTTGCTACGTTCGGTTTATAGTCGATGGTTTTGTTCAGTTATGCAAGAAAAGCGTTCGTTGAAAATGCCAACTAAAACCAAGTCAGCTGTCACAACAACCGTGGAAGCGAATAGGTATGTAGGTGTTCTTGCGAAGAAATGGATTCTAGATATTCAGAATAGCTTATTATGGTGTAGATAGGGGGGATTTAGGGAATCAATCTCAGTAAACATCTTATTAGAGATTATAAAAAAAATCTATAGGGGTCAGTATCAAGTCATATCCCCCCATCTTAAAAAGTATCTACGCCACTGACGTACGTCTCATTTCGACTTTGGATGTCTCCAAATGTATTCAGCAAGCGATATCTCTGTTATTTTGAATTGATTCTCCCAATACTTTTTTCTGAACAATATGTATTCTAATATGTTAAAGTTAGAATTTCGTACTTCATTACCAGGGTACCTATACTGTATATCATTTGCAGAATCAACCTTATTCTATGCGATTCTTTTGTTCAACATTTTTCATTCTTTTGTTTTATGTACTTAAGTAATTGATAGAGGTTTAATCTTTGTTGGCCATGAATCACAGCCAGGAATGGGTATATTGTCTATGAAATATGTATGATTTTAACTTTCAAGCCACGTATACCTACCTGTTCATAGATAATTAGGTTTCATTGTAAACATGACACTGAAAATATGAAATATGATGGAAATTCGCAAATTGAGCTACGTGGAATTTTTATTTGACACTCACAATTGTTTATATTTCAACCTAAAGGGTTTTCCAATAAGAGGTGTTATTTTGATATTCAAAGAAAAATACCATTTTTCAATATAAATGATCGGATGTTTATTTCATTATAAAGTAGAAGCTATGCCGTTAATAGTGGAAAATATCATCAGGCAAATGACCACCACGACCACGCTTACAGGACCATATCCTTTGAATGAAATTTTCCATAACCAAATCGCAAAGTGGCTGCCCTATGTCCTCGATAGCCTCACGAATTCCATCTTTGAGGTCTTGAATCGACGCTGGGCTATTGGCGTAGACCTTCTCTTTCACGTGGCCCCAAAGGAAGAAGTCGCAAGGTGTTAAATCACAAGATCTCGGTGGCCAATTGTGATCACCTCTCCGAGAGATAACACGGTCCGGAAACTTTTCCCGCAAAAGATTGATGGTTTCGTTGCTTGTGTGGCACGTAGCGCCGTCTTGTTGAAAGTAAACATTGTCCAGATCAATACCATCCAATTCCGACCATAAAAAATCATTAATCATCTCTCGATAGCGCAATCCATTCACCGTAACTGTTGCTCCAGCCTCATTTTCGAAAAAGTAAGGTCCAATGACTCCGCCGGACCATAAACCGCACCAAACAGTCACACGTTGAGGATAGAGAGGCTTTTCAACAATAACTCTTGGGTTTTCCGAGCCCCAAATGCGACAATTTTGCTTGTTGATGAAGCCACCGAGGTGGAAATGGGCCTCATCACTCAAGATGATTTTTCGATGGAATTCTGGATCATTTCCATGCATTTCAACGACCCAATCAGCAAAGACACGAAGTTGTTGATGATCGGCCGGCTGGAGTTCTTGTGTTAACTGAAGTTTATAAGCCTTAAGACCCAAATCTTCATGCAAAATACGGTGTAATGACGTTTGTGGAATGCCTAATTCCAAAGAACGACGAGGAATGGACAAACCTGGGTTTTCTTCAACACTTTCGATTTTGCCCAACGAAATTAATCAAGATATCTACTACTACCTACTCTCAAAATTTCAACTGTCTCGCTCATTCCGTTCGAGAGTTGTCGTGTTAACGGAGGGCCGGCCGGCCGGACAGAATCGATTTTGACCACGGATTCTTGATCAGTGAGTCGAACCAAATCGTTTAAGACCATTTTCATTCGAAAATTACAGACATTTGGGAAAATTGTTAAGCACTATGTTCCGAGGAACAAAAGCGCCAAAAATTTCCTTCTCTTTTTGTATCTTTTTTCAAATTTATAAAATCTCAAATAGTTTTTGAGACACATATATGCAAAAAACTTAACCCTTTTTTTTCACATAATTGTTAATAGCGTTTGCAATTTTTGCGAGTGGTCCTCGTATTTTCACGAAAAATATCTATATGCCATTCCGAATCGAATGACAACTCAATCATAATTTTCGGAGAACTCTAAAAAGTTTTGACCTAAAAGGCACTTATTGACTAGACAATAAGACAGATTTCACTCGAAAATACTGCATATGAACCAATAATTATTCAGATAGTGTTCATATACAGGGTGTAAAGCGCAGCAGCGGGAAAGATTCCAGAGCTCAACGTCCTTCTAGCACATTGTCATCAATGTTTTCTTCCTTTGCAGCGGCACTTCAAGGCCGAGGTTTCTTCGTTCGAGGACCGGCACCCCAAACTCTATTTCAGACTCCCCCAGCTCCCTGGACGGAAAATCAAATGGCCGCCTTTCTACCCCGACCGGATCCCTAAGGCGTTTCGTCCACGCTTCGTCGCAAGGCTACGAATCGGACGACTCGATCGTAAGATTGGATAGAACTACTCAGGTCGCCATCAAAAACGACATTGTCGCCGTCAAGACGATGTTGTTCAAGTTGAGAGGTGTCTTGAATGAGGTGAGTTCGCTGCGAAGAAATATAATTTGTTGTTGTTGTTAAAACGCAGGATCATTCGAAAGATCCAGGTTTCTAAATGTTAAGTAGTGCCATCCTGTTGAAACCACAACTATTCCGCATCAATTCCATCCAAAGATTTGGCAAAAAAAATCATTAATCATGCTTAAAAGGATGTAAGGTCTGGAGATGGATGTAAGGATGGCTATGTGTTTACTTGTGGGTTGATATCTCCCCACATGCGATATATTTCTCAATAAAATACCCGTTGGGTCATTGGACGACCCAAACACATACTAGCTAATTTTTTTTTCATTATTTTGTAGTGTTTTACATTCTTACTTGAATATATATTTTTTTATTTTCTCTTTTAAATTTTTGTGTTTTTTTTTTGCATGTTCGTTTTTGTCATCCCCAGCAAACCATTGAAGATTCATTGTTGAAGGTGAGTGCACTATATTTCCATTTCTTTTTGTTTTTGGCGCTCTAGTTCCTCGGAACTGAGTGCTTATCAATTTGCCCAAATGTCTGTAATTTTCGAATATTTCGATGAAAATGGTCTTAAACGATTTGCTTCGACTCACTGATCAAGAATCCGTGGTCGAAATTCATTCTGTCCGGCCGGCCGATCCGGCCGGCCGGCCGTCCGGCCGTAGGCACGATAACTCTCGAACGGAATGAGCTAGAGAGTTGAAATTTTCAGAGTAGGTTTGGGGGATGAATATCTCGGCTAAGTTTGTTACTGGGTAAAATCGGACAGAAGGTTTCGGAGTAATAAAAAAAAAATTTTTTTTTTACAAAACAAATTCCAAATTAAATTTTTTTTTAATAAGCAGTTTTATCATAAGAATCCATTCATATCATTTTGAACTCTAACAAGCTAATACTTTCGGAGATATGATTTTTCAAAATTTCAATGTAAATCGTATTTCACAGGTTGATATAATTATTCTATGTATATTCTATGTATGAATTGCCATAAAGTCAACTTGACAGAAGGGAATATTGTAACTTCAAGAATATTGGGGTTGAAATACTCTTATTTTAGCGATGCAACGGGGACCTCACCCGAAAATGTTTGAAAATATTACGTAAATTTGAAAGGATAATTCCAAAGTTCGAGAGAGGAGAAAATTTTGTGAACGTAGATCAGGAAATTTTTGATCGATTACAAGGTAATTTATTATTTTATACATGTTTTATGGAATACCTACTATTTGTAGGTACTTTAAACCTGTTTTGGGCAATTGTCATACGAAACTTGTTTTTTTGGCGCTCTAGTTCCTCGGAACAGATTGCTTATCAATTTGCCCAAGTGTCTGTAATTTTGGAATTTTTGTCTGAAAATGGTCTCAAATGATTTGGTTCGACTCACTGATCAAGAATCCGAGTGCGAAATCGATTCTGTCCGGCCGGCCGACCGGCTGTAGGCACGATAACTCTCGAACGAAAGGAGTTAGCGGATTGAAAATTGCAAGGTGGTTTTGGAGCGTAAATATCTCGGACAAGTTCGTTAATGGGCGTTAACCATCAAGGGGTTTCGGAGTTATGGCCGATTTTAGTAAAAATATTTTTTATAATATTTCCGAAACCGATCACTCGATCTATCTGAAATTTAGCACCAGACTGTAGAAGACAGTAGAATCATGACCTTTATACGCATGTGAAGTTTTGTATTGACCAGATTACCGCAAAGTGTCAAAAAAAAAATTTGAAGATGTGGTGCAGTTCTCATTCTCATGATTGCTCATTTAATCTTCATAAATAAACTATTATTTGAATTGAATTTCCTTTTTGATGCAGTTCTATCATATTAATACATTGATATAATTCCCAACTCTGAGAAACCAATACCAGATATAATTTGTCTGTTTGAACTAGAGCGCCAGAAAGCTCCTGTCCACAGGGCTTGAACCCATTTTTAACCTCGAGATCAAAACTGAAAGGCTTGCTTTAGAATATTTATTACGCATTCCCCATATTTTTTGGCGCTCTAGTTCCTCGGAACTGAGTGCTTATCAATTTGCCCAAATGTCTGTAATTTTGGAATATTTCGATGAAAATGGTCTTAAACGATTTGGTTCGACTCACTGATCAAGAATCCGTGGTCGAAATTCATTCTGTCCGGCCGGCCGATCCGGCCGGCCGTAAGCACGATAACTCTCGAACGGAATGAGCTAGAGAGTTGAAATTTTCAGAGTAGGTTTGGGGGATGAATATCTCGGCTAAGTTCGTTATTGGGCAAAATCGGACAGATGGTTTCGGAGTAACAAAAAAAAATTTTTTTTTACGAAACATATTCCAAATTAAATAATTTTAATAAGCAGTTTTATCATAAAAATCCATTCATATCATTTTCAACTCTAACAAGCTAATACTTTCGGAGGTATGATTTTTTAAAATTTCAATGTAAATCGTATTTCACAGATTGATATAATTATTATTCTATGTATGAATTCTCATAATGTCAACTTGACAGAAGGGAATATTGTAACTTCAAAAATATTGGGGTTGAAATACTCGTATTTTAGCGATGCAACGGGGACCTCACCCGAAAATGTTTGAAAATATTACGTAAATATTGAAAGCATAATTCTGTAGTTTGGTGAACGTAGATCAGGAAATTTTTGATCGATTACAAGGTAATTTTTTTTATTATTACTTATCTTCTTTCATATTTGTTTTATGGAATACCTACTATTTGTAGGTACTTTAAACCTGTTTTGGGCAATTGTCATACGAAACTTAATTTTTTGGCGCTCTAGTTCCTCGGAACAGTGTGCTTATCAATTTGCCCAAGTGTCTGTAATTTTGAAATTTTTGGCTGAAAATGGTCTCAAACGATTTGGTTCGACTCACTGATCAAGAATCCGAGTGCGAAATCGATTCTGTCCGGCCGGCCGACTGGCCGTAGGCACGATAACTATCGAACGAAAGGAGTTAGCGGATTGAAAATTGCAAGGTGGTTTTGGAGCGTCTATATCTCGGACAAGTTCGTTCGATCTATCTGAAATTTAGCATCAAATTGTAGAATCATGACCTTTATACGCATGTGAAGTTTTGTATTGACCAGATTACCGCAAAGTGTCAAAAATAAAATTGAAAATGTGGTGCAGTTCTCATTCTCATGATTGCTCATTTAATCTTGATAAATAAACTATTATTTGAATTGAATTTCCTTTATGATGCAGCTCTATCATATGTATACATTGATATAATTCCCAACTCAGAGAAACCAATACTTTCGGAGATATAATTTGTCTGTTTGAACTAGAGCGCCAGAAAGCTCCTGTCCACAGGGCTTGAACCCATTTTTTTTACTGCGGACAAGACTAAGTTGGAGAGAAGTCTGCTTCTGTTGAAGGAAAAAGTATAGAAGAGGTCCAGGTTTTACTCGAGGTAGTATAATAAATCAGAAGAAATAAGACATTTGCAAACTGTATATGTTCAGCTGTTCCTTTTTCCGATCCACAGTGCCTGCATGTTTTTCTGCCGACTTGCACATGCTATAAAAGTGGTTTTTACACCAGCAGTGCCACCTTTACCCTTAGCTCAGTTCGTGGCAGCTGCAGGAGCTGTCTGGTTCAAGTTGGTGAGAAATCCACGAACATTTCTGCCTGTGCAAGAGCTGTTCTTCTTTTAGCTGCCCTGTAGTGGACTTTTACAAACCCACAGAAGGGTTCTGATCCAGAAGGTGTTTTACCTTGGAGGCTCTTTTAGCAAGTTCATCGGCCTTGTGTCTTGGCATCCATACAAGAGTCACCTGATTGCCTGGAACCAGTTGCTTTATGGTACATGTTTCAAGTCGCTATCTCATTCCGTTCTCAAGTTAAAGTGGCAACGGACCGGCCGGCCAAACAGAATCAGATTTGTCCTCGAATTCTTCATCGGGTATTCGAACTCAATCGTTTGAGACCATTTTCGGCAAGAAACTCGAAAATTACAGACATTTGGGCAAAATGATAACGCGATGTTCCCCAGAACATACGCGCAACAAATTGCCCAGCATCCCTGAGCCTTTGGCATCGATGAAGCGAGAAGCGCCATTCTTTCTGAAGGTGTGATAAAAGCTCCATGGTGTGTGTTTGTATTGCTATAGTAATTATTCCTATGCTCGCTCTCCATTCAACAGACCAATGAACGATGTATTGGCATCTCTTTCAAACGAATCAATCATTAATTCGCATCCATCTTTCATGTGTTTTATATCAAACTAGCTGCCCGCCCCGGCTTCGCACGGTTGAAATGCTGATACTAAATATACAACAGAATTTCTTTATATACAACGTTCACAGCATTTTTATCGTTAGACAATATAAACATGTTTTCTTTAGAGGTTACTCTTGAATGATCGACATACAGGGTGTCCCAAAAATACCACGTGAAAGTGACACTGGAGATAGATTGGCATTAGGTCTATCAGATAGCATCAACATGACCTCAGTAAAAGTCCGCTGGTTTTCGAGATATCACCACTGTTGCGTCCCATGACTTCACATGTTGGGAAGCGCTCATTTGTATTTCTAAACAAAGCAGCTCGCTTGTAAAACTTAAATGTTTTGGGTTAACTGGTTTATTTTTGCATGGGTAGTCTCACCCTTGAAATTAATATTTTCCACGAAAAGATAATTGCAAGTAAAATATCTTGTAATACTTCAACCCTTGTAGAAGTATTTATGACCTATTTCCTGTGAAATATTGATAAAATGCATACAACAACTAACACATTGCCAGAGCTGTGAGTCCTTTGTCTAGATTCTAACCCATACAAAAATCTAGAATTTTCCGATTAGATGCCACGGCTTTGGCTATTCACTAAATCGAGGGCGTAGATTCCGAATCTGTAATTCGTTTTTCCGTATCTCGATTAATTTTGGTAATATGGCGAAAAATCCGACTGATTAGTGCATTTTCCGGAGGTAGAGCCAGAAATTGCGACTTTTTTCGTCATTGCTCCGAAACTAATCGAGATACGGAAAATCTAATTACAGATTCGTGATCTGCGTGCCCGATTTAGTGAATAACCAAAGCCGCGTCGACCTAATCGGAAAATTGTAGATTTTTGTATGTGTTGGATACTAGAGAAAACTTTTTGGCGTTTGACGGATTCGCTCATTACCTAATATTTTCCGAACGGATAGAGATACAAAAAAAATAGATACATAAATCTAAACGTCGTCCACCGACCAATAATCGGGAAAAATTTGGTTATTGAGATGTGAAAATCATAGATTTGGGACGGGAAAGAAGAATTTTCCTCCGATTCCGGGTCAAAAATATTGATGCTACCCAAAAAATTTTTTTCATGGTATATCGATACAGAGCTCGTGTCTAATTAAATTGAGGTCGCTGATCACGAATATGCAATTATTTTTTCCCTAAGTGGCGTACTTTGGGAGAATTTTCACTTAAAGTGATAAAATTGACGAAAATAGGTCAATTTTCGAACTTTCCACCACCCAAAAAAATCGGAGTAGGGTGTTGCTGATTTTTTATGTCATATTTGAATCCTTTATCTATCAAATCATCCGAACAATAAATGTCCAGGTCGTACGCTTCGGAAATTATGATTTTTTTCCCGAGGGTCTATTTTTCGGAAAATTCTCTCCGCGATATTTTCTCGGAAAATTTTTGTAATAAATATCTGATGGTAGATTCGGAATCTACGGCCCCGAATCTATAAGAATAAGTACCCGTTTCATAGTTTTGCGTCAAAAAATTTCTCTCGAAAAATGGGATTTTTTTAAGGCTAATGTATTAAAAAATTGCCAAAATTCGACCGGTCTCCGATTTCGATGCAAATTACGTCATTTACTAATTCGGGGCCGTAGATTACGAATATATGATCGGATTTTTCATTAGAGAATTTTCCGCGGAAATACCGCGAAATGAATTTTCCGAAAAACAGACCCTTGGGAAAAAAATCATAATTTCCGAATAGTACGGCCTGGACATTTTCTGTTTGGATTATTCAGTAGATAAAGGATCCATATATGACGGCAAAAATCAACAACACCTTACTCCGATTTTTTTGGGCGGTGTGAACTTCCAAAATTAACCTATTTTCGTCCATTGTTTCACTCTAAGTGAAAATTTTCATAAAGTACGCCACTTAGGGAAAAACTAATTGCATATTCGTGATCAGCGACCTCGATTTAATTAGACACGAGCTCCGTATCGATATACCATGAAAACTGGAGATTTTTAAAAAATACACAAAAGTGGTGATTTCTCGAAAACCAGCGGACTTTTACTGAGGTTATGTTGATGCTATCTGATAGACCTAATGCCAATCTATCTCCAGTGTCACTTTCGCGTGGTATTTTTGGGACACCCTGTATAATTGGCCATGTGAAAAACACTCAACGCTCAAATATAAGCCTTTAGTGTTGAAAGTTGGACCCTGCGATTTATTAATGGTCATTGCAAAATATATCTTCACCGGAAATTTTAGGCGTTTAAATTGGATCAGTAAATCCGATGGTATAAGAGGAATTCGGGGAATCAATACATCTATCCTGGCTGAGGCAAGCCTCACGTTCACAGATGATTCTCTGGCTCTCTGTATTCGATTTCTATCCCTATCCTGGCTGTGTCGGCACCCCGGTCGGTACCACCGCAACCGCTATGTCCCTGCATTTTAAATCTGCGATATCTTCGAAAATATTCATTTAAATTACATGCTGTAAAGGGTCATATTGATCAATATTAAATCCACAATGCATTTAAGGTACTTGATTAGATAAGGATCAATGCTGTATTGCTTAAAATCGCTTCGTAATCAAGCCATTATTTCTCGTAGAATGTAAAGGATAAAAAATGGTTATTCTGGGTTATCCTTAAGAGATAGACATATACCATCGCGGACTTTTTTGTAGACCTTTTTAAGGTGTGCCATACTGTGCTACATTATTTTGATCTATCTCGTAGGGTTCAGCCAGCGTTTGCAATGTAAGCGCAAAAAAATGTGTTTATTTACGACATCACATTAGAAACCTCTAAAATTATCAGTGTTTCCCTAACATATTATGCATGTATTATACATATAAACCTTCCTATTGAATCACTCTATCTATTAAAAAAAACCGCATCAAAATCCTTCACGTAGTTTTGAAGATCTAAGCATACATAGGAACAAACAGGCAGCGGAAGCGACATTGTTATATTTTATACTATGTAAGGATCTTTCATTCAAATAATTTTCTTTACAGTCAGAAACTCGCAACCCATTCGACGACCAGGTGAATGGGCAGAACAATGGTTTGGAACAGGAACAGAACGGCTACGACAAGTCGGAGGCGGATTCTGGTAGACTGGAATTGGTGGATCTCCGTAGACAGGTGTTGTTCCTGCAGGGTCAGTTGGAGGACAAGGATAAGACGGTGATGTCCTTGCAAGACCAGATCACCAAGATGTGCACCACCGACTATCTGTCCAATTCCGCTCCGGCCTCCACCACGAGCAGGGAAATGAGCAACGCCGCCACCCAGACCGACAGGGTGAGTTGGTTACATAACCTCACACTCACGGGATATATATCGAATGTTTTCTATGATTCGGACGTCGGGTCGATCTGGGGTCGTCTGGCTGTGTTCTGGAGGGCGATACGGATTGTACAGAACTCGGAGTAGGCCGCTGAAGAAGGAAATAAAATGTGAAGATTTCAAGATATGATCGTGTGAAGTTCTGATGAATATCGTAGATTTTTTCATTTTGAATGGGACTCTAACATGTACAGTAGTATTTCCGAATTAGATTTCAGCAGACGCTCGAATTAGACCAGCGCCTTTGAAAATGTTAAAAAGTGACAAAATAATAGTAGGATGAAACCCATTGGAAAAAGAAGAGAATATAACAAAAATTAAAGGACACTCTTAATTCGAATTAAGTGTTCAATACAGGAGAATGGACAACATAATTTACCATGGTAAATTCGATCAAGGGTGTCCAATACAGGAGAATGGACGATAGAACATTTTTCACCGAGGAACTTCGATATTATAAATCAATAAACGGTTTGTCACATATTGACATTATAACTTCGGAGCCGATGTTATTAAACTTTTTCCGTGTGAAGAAGTATTTTCTAAATACTCTACACTAAAATTATTGTTAGATATCTAACATTTTTACTGAGGTAACTCTTTATTGTGGTTCTATGAAAATCTTGTACGCTAATCTTTGCTTTTTCATTCATTTTCTTTTATAAAAACAATTTGTTGGTATTATTCAAATGTATCAAATTTCAACATGTTTGTTCGCATTCAGCACCAGCTCGAATGTATATCAACAATTAATTTGCTTGTTATTTTTTATATCGTTCATATTTTTCTTAATTTTCTAATGAATATTGTGATATTTTTTATTCACTTTGTACCCAAATCAAAGATTTTTCATTTAATTTAGAACGATCCATGTGCTTATCTATTTGATTTTCTAGAACCAGTGATTATTTTCATATTCTTTTATTATTTTGAATAAAGCAAATTGTTATTTATTTTACCCTTATTATTCATTATAATTATAAACTTGTCATGATGTAAAGATTCGATAATCACAGAGAACGGAGATCATATTTTTCGAATATTATAATTCTCAAGATTCATGCTGAAATCGAACATAATTCAAAATTCAACCATAAATTTGATTGTGGACGAAGAATTATCTCGTAATTTATGTCTACAGATCCGTCGACTTTCTACGGAACCCTCCTTGACAAATTGTTCTCAGCTAGAGGCAACTCAAGGAAATCTAGTCAGGTGAGTTTCACATAAAATAAGACTCAAACTCATCTTCAGCTTTCATCAATATTTTGTTGGCATACGAGGTGTGCAAATAAAGCAGCCTTCCTCAAAATGATCATTTTTGGAAAGCTACCAATTAACGTCACTCGAGGTGCTTTAAATCTCGGAAAGATGAAAGAGTTGATAGGACTCAGATCAGGCGAATAAGGAGGCAAAGTACTAAAGTAACCACTGAAATATATTTAGTAACCAAAAGTTGGAACAATTTTTGTTGTTAATCACTTTACTCGATTCTCTTCCTTCAAACCACCTACAAATTAAACTCTAGATCGAACTGACCCCGAAAGCCTGCAGAAGTTCTGAAAAACTCAAAGCCGAACCAGATACATCCTAGACTCTATAAAGAAAATATTTTGTTCTTCATGGTACCTTTTTAATTAGATACCTACCTACACTAATAATTGCTAACAATAACCTTCATCTACATACTACATATATGTAAATGATACATAAGAGGTCCAAGGATAGATCCCTGAGGAACACCTCCGTCCTTCTCGGGCTCTGTTGACTATAAATAACACACACGATAAATGGATAACATACGGTATCTTGGACTAGAAAAGCTTTCTGTTTCCTCCATATCTTTTTCTCAAATATGTATATATAAATTTATTTTTCTTTCATGCTTACATTGTTGGATAGCTTCAGGATTGGGAAGGTAGTTTTTGTAGATTTTCTGATGGGTTTACTGGTGTTGTGTACTGTTAATATTATATGTTTTTTACATTTATCTTATTCGTATTTACAATATTCCGAAATCGATTGAATTTTTGAAAAATTTTGCTTATTTATTTCTATTTGTTTTCAATATACAGCAATGCCTTCGATTTCCATATATTGTTTTCCATTGAAAAAACACAATGTAATCATAAATGTCCCATAAAGAGTTACATTTTTTTTTCCATGCTCAACGCAGAAGTTCAGGGTAAGTCTGCTTATTTCAGTTTCGCTAAACAAGAAACGCCGAAAGAAATCCATGAATATTACTTTCCAATTCTTCCAGGTAGCTAGGCATAGCTTCAAAATTGGCAGAACTTTTTTTCTGCCGACAGGCAATTTGACGATTTAGTTCGCTATAAATAGGCTAGAACGACGGAGACAAAGCGTGCAAGTCGAAAGTTTGATTCAGTTCGTAAAAATTCATGCCATAACCAAATAATGAGATATAGTAGGTCGACCAAGATGGCTATTTCCGTCGCCTCTCAAGCAATGACAAGGTCGACTCTATTAATCACTTCTAAAAAATAATATATGATTGTTTTTGTTTTCTTAAGTAGAAATAGAAAAAAATACAGTTAAAAAATATAACAAATTGTTTATTAAATAAACAATGAAAATTTGAATGATAATCATTTTTGGCGCTCTAGTTCCTCGGAACTGAGTGCTTATCAATTTGCCCAAATGTCTGTAATTTTGGAATATTTCGATGAAAATGGTCTTAAACGATTTGGTTCGACTCACTGATCAAGAATCCGTGGTCGGAATTTATTCTGTCCGGCCGGTCCGGCCGGCCGGCCGGCCGGCCGTAGGCACGATAGCTCTCGAACGGAATGAGCTAGAGAGTTGAAATTTTCAGAGTAGGTTTGGGGGATGAATATCTCGGCTAAGTTCGTTATTGGGCAAAATCGGACAGACGGTTTCGGAGTAACAAAAAAAAAAAATTTTTTTTACGAAACAAATTCCAAATCAAATTTTTTTTAATAAGCAGTTTTATCATAAGAATCCATTCATATCATTTTCAACTCTAACAAGCTAATACTTTCGGAGATATGATTTTTTAAAATTTCAATGTAGATCGTATTTCACAGATTGATATAATTATTATTCTATGTATGAATTCTCATAATGTCAACTAAATCGATACAAGTTCTCGAAGTTCCGACCTCGGGAATTTTCCTTGCTAAAAGTCTGTCTGAGAAACGTCAAAATGAATCCGTTAGACGGGGTGCGGGAAATTTTTCGCAACGAAATGGCCGTTCTAGGCAGTTTTCGGGACTGAACGTTGACGAGAAGCGAAGATAAGGGTAAAAAACGGTCAAATAAACCTCCATGTGGCGATTTTATGTCGAAAAGTGAAAATTAAGAATATCTATCCGCGGTTAGTACCGACGTTTTATTCTAATACCGGAGATCGAGAGGATCCTTCGAGGAGTCCGATAGTGTAGATGTATAGATAGTGGATATCTCGGTTTCGGACGAGGGAAGGCGGGTTCGAAGCCCATCAAGGGAATTATACTTTTTCGTGTTTTTTTTTCAATTTTTATCGCAATATTAACTTCGAATAACGGTATATCTGCCGACTTTAAGTAAGGGTGTTTTCCTTTTTTTTTTCTGAGCATATATCGCTGAAAATAAACCATTACTATACGGGGTGTTCTTTTTTTCACGGCACAATTTGCCACGATTGAATTGATTCGTGCCACAAACAAACCGTTATCTAAATAGGAACCTTGGATGGATTCTTATAATGTATTTTTCGGAAATCTCTATACAGGGTGTTTTTCTTTTAATGTCAATTGCAGATTGCTGTTTTTAACGCTATGAACATACCCTTTCATTTTTTCGTGTTGGAAAATATACTTTCGAGGCATACATCGTTGGAAATAAACCATTACTATACAGGGTGTTCATTTCCTCGCGGCATCGATTATTTTCAAATGCAAGCGTTTTAAGTAAAATGTCACTTTGAGATTTCTATCGCGAGGAGAATTCTCAACTTTGTAAAACCGTTGCGAAATGATAACCGCTGCTATACAGGGTGTCTTAAGAAATATGTCAACTCCGAAACTTTACGTGTATGTATTTCAGTGGAACCCAAGGCGGCTCAGATTCACAATTGGACCCTGTAGGGGGCGCTAAAATCGATGTATAGGAACTCGGAAACAGGCGGATCGATTTTGATGAAACTCTGTGATTTTCTTTCGGCGTATCTCTGATTCACAATAGCATCCTGTAGGGGCGCCCCGATCGATCTATAGGAAACGGCTCGAACGATTTCGATTAAACTTTGTGTGCGTATTTGAATGGGCCTCAGAGTCACAATAGGAACTCGGTAGATAGCACTGTGTTCGGTTTATAGACTCTCGAGAACGACCGGACCGATTTCGTTGAAACTTTCTGTGTGTGTGTGTCTGAGGAAGTCTCGGAAAAATGTAGATCTACCGGAAAATGTAGATCTATCGGAAAAATGTAAATCTACCGGAAAAATGTAGATCTGCCGGAAAAATGTAGATCTACCGGAAAAATGTAGGTCTACTGGCTAGGTAGATCTGCGGGCCCACTAGTTATTATTCTATCTATGAATTCTCATAATGTCAACTTGACAGAAGGGAATATTGTAACTTCAAAAATATTGGGGTTGAAATACTCGTATTTTAGCGATGCAACGGGGACCTCAACCGAAAATGTTTGAAAATATTACGTAAATATTGAAAGCATAATTCTGTAGTTTGGTGAACGTAGATCAGGAAATTTTTGATCGATTACAAGGTAATTTATTATTACTTATCTAATAAACCATTATTTGAATTGAATTTCCTTTATGATGCAGTGATATCATATGAATACATTGATATAATTCACAACTCTGAGAAACCAATACCAGATATAATTTGTCTGTTTGAACTAGAGCGCCAGAAAGCTCCTGTCCACAGGGCTTGAACCCATTTTTTGTTTTAATAACAAAGATAAATAATGATTAAAAACCGATGGTACCTGATGAAATTTGTCACCGAATGAAAGTCGACCATTACAGTTTTGTTCATGCACAACTTTCAACCCCTACGAAACCTTTAACGGAGAAAAAAATGTAAGGGGGTTGAAAGGGATTGAAAGTTGTGCATAAACAAAACTGTAATGGTCTACTTTCATTCGGTGACAAATTTCATCAGGTACCATCGTCTCAAAGTAAATTAGCCATGACAAAGTGCACATACTGAAAACCTCTTTGAACTAACTATTTTTCAAAAAAGAAAAATGTTTTCTTGAAAATTTCTGCACGCCTCTGAAGAAGATACAAAGACCTTGCCAAAAAAGTACCACAAGACCCATTTTCCCTATTCAAAAAATTTAGAGGGTTGATGGGTATGGCACAGGGTGCAACAAAAATCCTTCAAAAATGCATAAAAATTTGGTAAAAGTGAAACAAAAATTGACCTATTTCAGGATTTTGTTGCCAAATATTTTTCTTCTGAGAACATGAATTTGTTCCATAATTTTGACGCGCACTGTATACTAGCAGCGCAATATGTGTTAAATACCTACAGCTTTTCACATTCATTAAATCTTTGCAATACCACAATCACTTACTGTTTACAGTGCGACTGAGCACAGCAAGAAATCGCAAACACATTCCCGAGCACAGTCGACCCCGAAGACGACATCCAGCTTTGAAGAAACGTCGGCATCACCGATATATCAACGTTTGTCTAAAACGCATACCATGATTCCACGACGCTCAGAAAGTAGATCAAGGGCTGCGCCTTCCTCATTATCGTGATAATAATCCTATTTTTCTAGGTTTGTAGATGATTACGAAATTGAGGTATATGTGATAATATGTAAATATGTAGGTATTATACTAGAGCGCCAAAAATTGCCTTGATACAACATTTCTTAGCTCGGTCGAGAATTATGCACAATATGTTCTTGATTCATATATGCCGAGTAGCCCAAGATACAATTTAAATCAGTTTCATATAAAAAAAAATAGAAGTTGAAGACGTGGAAAATGAGAAATTAAAGGATAACTTACACCTACAGAATCGATACGTTATATGCATGTTTAAACGTGCGAACTTCGCTAATATATTTTTTCAATTGATCTGATTGCAGAAGCGAGAAGATTCATAAATGATAGAATAGTTAACCATAAAGTTCCTTTATATAAGAAATTGATAGTTTCTCTCATTGCAGGCATGTTGTAACTACGGCATGTTTTTCATTGTAAGATAGTAGGAATTAACTATGGTTCGGGAGTGTCTTCGTACTATGAATTTTGATATTAATAAATGGTTTGAATTTTATCTTCTTTAGAGAACTTCACTGTCAATCAACTTTGAGTTAGAATCTCAATATCATAATTGATCGTATGAGACATCCGGCCATGACATTTGGCGCCCAACGTGGGGCCAATTGCTAAGGTGCGTCGGTTCGTAGCTGTCTGTATGCGATTTATATTTCATTTTTAGCGACTTCATAAAAATGACGATAAAATGAAATAAAAAATCAAAATATAAATTCACATCAAAATTCAAAATAAAAGGACAGCTGCCAACTAAACAGTATTCTCTTTTGTTGCATATATCTCTATTTCTCAGTATTAATGTACTATTATTGATGTAAAAAATACTTAAATCAAGCTAGGAAAAATAATTTATCTGTGATTTTAAATAATTTTTGTATTGGATCACAATATTTTTAAATGTTTCAATTGAATTTATAGTTTTTTCTGCATTTGATAAGACACATATTTCATGTACCATTTTTCTTGAAACATTTTCCATTTAAAATTCTATGTAATGTTCCCGATTGACCCATATGATTTAATTTATTTTATTTATTGTTGTTGATAATTTTTGTTCAATTCCATTCTGACAGAAATTGGATGGAAAAAACAAATTATTGATTCATCACTGAACTTCCTGAAAATATAACGAGAGTTCTGTTGTGATGAAAAATTTATGTTGAATAAATATAAAGAATGATATTTGTTTTATGGTTTATATCTCACCGTAATTAAACTATCCTTATGTCTTACTATCAGCATTGGAATACCAGAGAAAACATAATATTGAATTGTTTTTTATTTTTTTAAATCACATTGCATCATTAGAAACCAATAATGTTGTTTTTTTTTAAGGTTTAATAAGAAATTCGTTTGATTACAAGGGAAACACCTAGCTTACTTATTGCCTTAGACTATATAAGTATTGATATTATGTCTATGCTTATTCAAAAGAACATTTAAGGTATTCTTCCAGGTGATGAGTGGGGGTCCCTTAAACTGGAACTCACGAGGTAGGTGATATATAGGGATCTCAATTCAATAATAGACTCAATCAACTAGTGCTAGACATGCAGCCACACAAAAACGTAGCAACGAGGTTTTTCGCTCCAGCCAAAAACTATAGATAATAAAAACAACCAATGATACTTTCCAAAATGCAATATTTCTCTGAACGAATCTGGGGATATAAGTTAACAGTACACAAACTTCATTCATCGGAATTCAGGAAAACTTAGGAAAACACAGGGAACATTAATTCACAACCAATCCCTGCCAGTACATTCTGTTTGAGATTACCAAGTATTTCTGGGAGTAATAATTTGACAGAATTGTCATTTCATCAACAAGTAATTTGTACATCTGAAGATAAAGCTATAAATAATATCCAAACCTTTATTAGAGGCTAGGATTGGTTGTGAATTGATGTATCCTGTAATTCCCCGGGCGCTTGCCACACCCAATCACAGAAAATTCTGGTGCTACAGAATTGGAACGATAAATTCACGGTGTAGCCAAAATTATGCTGAAATAATTTCTATAATATATTTAAATAATAAATGTGGAAAATCAATACGGATTTGATTTGATTCAGACTTGAAAACAAACCAATATTATCAATCCACTAACGAACTTAACCGAGATATGTATCTCCCAAACCTACTCTGAAAATTTCAACTGTCTAGCTCATCATTCGTTCGAGAGTTATCGTGCTAACGGCCGGCCAGCCGAACGGACAGAATCGATTTCGACCACGGATTCTTGATCAGGGAGTCGAACCAAATTGTTTAAGACCCTTTTCAGCCTAAATTCGAAAATTACATACATTTGGGCGAATTGATATTATAAGCACTCTGTTGTCTGTTCCGAGGAACAGGAGCGCCAAAATGATGATCAGTTTCCAAGTCCCAGTTTCCAAGATTCAGGCCAATCGGCGGAGTACAAATAATAGACATATATATATATACAGATTCATAGATAGAAATCCTGTGATATTAATTTCCTAGTATTCTTCGGTAATTTAACGGCTTCGTTGGGTCGTGGTAGAAGTATCCTCTACTGAACGCTAGGTGGCAGCCTATAATGTAAATAGATACCAAAGTTCCATTGTTAGTCAATGACTCAATGTTCATTTGTTACTAGTGGTAGTGTCCGAGTGGTTTGTGTCTACAAATTATAGTTTTATGATTGATTATTTGATCATCTAATTTCCAAGTCTTATGCCAGCAAACAGATTTCTGTATATTCTTGCACTTTTGGACATCTAGTGGGCAAGTAAGAAATTAGTAATAAAAAAGACAATATAATAGATAGGAGCAGATCCATTAATACTCTACTCTATAATTTTTGATGGGGAATATAATAATGTAGTTCACTGTGACTATATGGGAAAATAATCACTGTACTGTACTTTGTCTTTGATTGCCATCTATCAGTCATGAAATGAGGTTTCCCATACAGGAATCTGTTTTTCACTTCCTGTCACCGGCGTCATCTCGACGTAAATGTTTGAATATCGTTCGGAACTTTCATTACCACGAAGAATTCATGCTCATGGTGATGACGCCACCAGTATTAGAAGTTAAATTCAGAACTACGTTTTTGTGTCGCTTCAATGGAAAATGGCGATCGTGATAAGTTAATGTGGATAATGAAATGTTTCAATTTTAGTGTGTGTAATAGGGTTTGAAATAGATCAAAAGTGATTAATTGTGATCTTTGTGAATGGTAGTCAAAAATGCAGAATGTATCGCAGGATTCGCCAGTAGGTAAACCGAAAATTGAGAAAGTGAATGTTCAATACGATATTCGGACTTCGTCAACTCCCCGTTCAACTTCGAATTCAAGTCTTACAAAATCAGAAACGGAAACGTATTCTGAACGGAGAAGATACATGTCGGACTCTTCAGAAAGCGAAGAAGACAGTGTTTCTGAGGTGAGTCCTTCCGAATTCAGTAATATTTTTCATGCTTTCCGGTAATATGTCGAGGTGCAAGGAAGGTATCAATGAACTTCTCTCAGACATCTAGACATCTTGACAAGTTTTTAAGATTAACTCATTTGTTTTTGCACGAGGTTTAAAACGATGTTCGATGTATTTCTGTGAAAAAGATATCCGATTTAAATTGTCCAGATTCCCTTCTCGAATTTAACGTAACTTTCCTACCTCGATGTACGTGTTTCGTGTTTCCCCAACTGCAAACGTATGAAAGAAAATGACTACTGTTGAATATTTTAGATTTTCTTTATTGTTTTTGTTGATATTTCAATGTTATTTTGCAGTATTGAAAATCTATTGAAGAGTTTTAATGACTTGGCAATCGTAAATATTTAGCCCTGAATTTGGAACGCTGTATGTAATTCCTTTACTCAACAATCATTTTGCTTTATCTTTTGAACAGTTTAGTATTATATTCCCTAACACGAGGTCGAATGATTCTCTTCAATCTTATTGATTCGCTGAAAAAAAAATTAAAAAATTTGGATTTGTGGCGAACATATTGGCCATTATTTTCTTTTTTCTTTATGTTCATTTTGATTCGATCTCTGTGTACCTATAATTTCGTAGAAATCTATGAACATATCCGAATACTATTAATATTTACATTGTTTTATATATTCTGTGGCTTTTGTTCAATTCTGATATTTTTCTGTTAGTATCTTAGGTTAGGTTCGGAATTCTGAAGGAAACAAAAACCAAATAATGAAACTTATTATCACAATAGCACATCTTGAATACTTTGCGAAATTTATTACTACATTAATTACCATTTTCTTCCAGTAAATGTTCAATGCTTAATGGTGTAATAATTTGAATGTGTATTTTCAAGAAATACCTACCTACCAAACTACATACCAGTCATATCTAGGTATTCAAGACAAATATGTATTCCACAAATATCTCCAAGTGCCGATTAATCAATATCAAAATTTTCCCTTCACCACACAGACAGATTTCCTAAATTCATTTATTATGTAAATGAGAAAAACAATGTAATAGGGATATGGTAATGTTTACATGAAGCCAGATTGCATACAGGCGACTATATTTAAATGTTTTACATTTGATGTTCCTATTCAGTAAACCCAGCGAGAGTTACCCACATGATGATATTGGAATCAAATAAAAACGCTTAATTACTATATTATATTTCATTGTGTAATTACTTAGTTGCTAGCGTAATTCACCATGATTTTTATAGGTATTGGCATTCTCAAAACATACACTTACAAAAAGTAAATGGGGGTTCAGCTTGCTGTGGAAATCTTGTGTGACGATAACTCATGATACTCCTACCATTGAAGATTATTATTACTATTATTTTCATGAGGATTAGCATATTTTCATTCCTTATTGTTTTCATTTTTATATTGAAATTAAATTTTAATCCATTCACATTGTCTATATTGGTCGGGTGTGAACTCAGTTCAACTTGTTGAGAACTCTTGTATGACTTCTATGCACCTGAACATCAACTATTGTTGTTGCTGTGGCATTGATCATAGACAGAGAACATAAAAATGTAATCACTGCGATGATATGAAACATAATCATCGACAAGAAGAATTCTTTACTTCTGTGGCATTGATCATAGAAATGTTTATCTCGAAATTCAAGAAATTTTAGATGATTCGATGATGCGCCGTGAAGAGATAAGTTCGATTCGATCCCAAAAATTACTGAATCGACATTTAAATGAAATGGAACTGAAAATCGTAGTAATAACCATTCCGTGAAGTGGTTATTTGTCGTAAGTGATGACACTGCGGCAGATGAACATGTGATACGCCCCCATTACGAGTTCAAATTGAACCTGCTAGAGATATTACGAAATATTTTTTCCTGTGAGTCTGGAAGAACTGTCTGCTACTGTGGTTTCCAGAAAAATTTACTCTGAAGTAGAATACATGTATTGAAATGTAAAAATTTAATATGAATAAAACAAATAGTCTCATTACTTAATGCATACACCTCGTATTTTCCTATTGGTCATATCAACTGTGCATCTTGTTTGTTCGCTTTCAGCGCCAGCAAAGGAATATAAAAAATTATTAGGTCTATCAACGTGCATTCGATGTGGAAGGCGTCAGTTGCTTTATAACTTCTATTAATGTTTATATTGACGTATTGCAATTATGACTTTTGCACCTAACCATGAAACGACGCATGCAGAAGTTCGTATTTCTACGACAATTGTTTGAAACTTAAAATGTTGCTTGTAAACACTGTTTTCTTTACTGTTATTATGCCTAATACATATTGCTTCTCAGAGCACCAATGTTGAAATCAGAAATCTATATGCGTTAATATTTATATCGACAAAATCCAGGTGACCCAGAATTCAAATTCCTACTTATTTTTTTACAGTTCGCGAAAGAAATAGTTCGAAATTATCTAGGTATATGATACCTGGGTCGCCATTTAGGTATTTCAAATATAATTTAAAACTCACAGGATGTCCTCTGGGTCACGATCTCAATTATTAGGTATGCCATTTAACGTTTTCTATGCTTCTTCTCGAACATAACCTCAAAACTCACAGATAATAAAAATTTGTAATAATATAATGGATGGTATTTGATAATGAATTTTTCATTGGGAAGGTGGTAGAAACCCGAGAAATTGAATACGTTGATTGTATCATGAATAATTCTCTGTCTATGTCGAAATTGCATACTCCAAAGAAATGTTGACCCCAAAAAGGCTACTATTTAAGACCATTCTTTTTTAAGCTCTTTGTGGTCTAACTTTGTAGAGGGAATGTTATATCATTTCATTTATTATTATACCAGTACAAATAAAACTACATATCGATATTATTATTATTACTAACTGAATATATAGAAAGAAAATGAAATCTAATGGTCCTCCACCATTTTGTAAAATCAGTGTATAATCGTTTCTTGCAAATTTAAGAACATTTTGTCTAGTGGGTGGTATGGGATTATGATAATCAATAATATTCATATAGGCAAATATTGTGCTCTGGAATTCTTCATTTTCGTTAAATTATTAGGTTGAAATAGAAACATAGAGATTGAATAATATCAAAGCGGAACGTGGGAGGTTCAGTGTAACAGACAACGACAGCATTGGCGCCACAGCGGTAAGTGAGTACGACCACAAAAAGGATAACTAATTATTTTCGTATATTTGATGCGGTTTCAAAGATTGCGGCAATTACACTAACGTGAATGCTCACGCTGTCCGTTACACTGAACGACCCACGTTCCGTTTACATTTTATTCGAACTACCCCTAACTGTTCCTCATTATTTTCACAGGTCGAATCGTTCATGATAGATCAGGAATTTGAGGAAGATCCGGCAGCGAAGTTTCTCTTGAATCCTGACGAAGACAGAGCTGTGGACCCCGAAACTCAAGCACGTCTAGAAGCTTTACTACAGGCAGCAGGTTAGTGAAGATTTCTGCAAATCCCGTAGTTCGTGATTCGTATGGCCAATTGTGCATGCACTTTGACGACATGACTTCATTGCTGTCCATTAAAAGCTGTACTTCGCGAGCTATAGTGCGGTGCGTTGAATGTGTAAAGGTCTCGAGTAGAAGTTGCAACACACCTGAATGTCTCGCAGAGTATTGTTACTTAAACCCAAAGTAACACAGCAGTGCACATAGAGTCCAAAAGGGGCGGAGATGTCGAAGAGGTCGGGGAAACCCAGAAAGAAGTCAAACGAAATACCTTCTTACCCTATAGAGTTGCTACCCGTGAGAAGCATGAGTGGTTTAAGATGGAGCATAGACGAAACGGTGGGAGAATATCGAAGGCGGTCCCCCAATGGATTCCTGAGCAAGGGGGTCCCAAAGGGATGATTGCGTAGTTGTGAACAGGATTATACTGATATTCCTAGGTCTTCCAAAGGGTACCCTTCATAAGCTCTCAAGAGCTTGTGCAGGTAACAGCACCGTCTGAATAGGATTGTTCTTTCTTAGCCTCAGTCATAAACATCTAACTAGCCTCAAAAAGGAAAAGCATGTTCGTAACAGTCTATGTATAGAGGAACCTTTCCACCAGCACACAGGTATGGACAGTACCACAGCCGACTCTAATACAAGCTATGCACAGGAAACAAATGTCCTGGAGACCTACGACCATAGGTACGTCTTAGTAATGCCGCTAAACAACACGAAGTTATGGGTTAAGAATATTCGCCCGGATTTCATTTGCTTAATTTTTATTCAGTAAGATGTTGTGTTATTGAACGAGTGTTAATGAGGTTTAAGAGTGTAAAAGTGATAATTTAGTGATTTAGTGCAAATTTGGTGAATAAGTGCGTCTAGATCTCATTTAAAATGCCTCGCCGATGCTGTGTTACAGGATTCCAATTATTATGACTCACAAAATTGGTTACCTATATTCCATTCACTTTTATAAAGTCTCCCGGTTGGCCATTATTTAGGTCTATCACGTTTTTGTAACTAAAACTAAGGCAGGTTGGCACTCCTGAAATATCGTCAATGTCAAAACAATTCTCTGAGGCGTTGCCAATTTCTACTCAAAACAATCAACATAATGTTCCATCTTAGACAAGATATTATTACAGATCATTCTCTTCGAATAATAAAGAAATCTTAGCTTTGAAATTGAAAATGCCGAAAGCAGAGACAAAGTATCAGGAAGTACTATACAGAACTTCATTCTGTCTTAGGACATGTTGAAATGTCGAATGAAATTACTTGAGTCGAATTTAAGCAAGTATCCGGGACAGAGTGGTTAAGACCAATCCGTTGCTATTATAACCGATCGTTTATGTTTAGCAAGTGGTTGGTCTTAACCGCTCTGCTCCGGTTACTCGCTTAGATTCGACTTTAGTTTCCTATCCTATCACTATATTTTATTAAGGTTTAACAGTGACTCAGGTTTCGTAGTATTACTACATTTTGAAACTGGTTTATTTCAAGTTGTTCAACAAGGTATTTAAATTGTCTTCTGTAGGCTTATTTCTTGAGAATTTCGAAAAGTGGGTAATTCCATAGGTACGTCCGTTCATTTAGAACTTTTCCTGCCAGGTTATTCAGGTACTTATATTCTTGTTACAAATGAACTATCACAAAGTAACAGAATACTGTATCCATTATTTTACATTAAAATTTCAACACTTGATTCTTGATTTCCATACAGGAAAATAGCATAACTGAATCTTCCAAACAGTTTATATACGTGAAATATTTCCATAGTAACAACAGATGAAAGAGTATATGTAGAGAGGACAACGTTGCGTAGTTATCTGACAGGAAAATGAGCATAACCTAACATTTTCAAAATATATACGGTGAAATGTATCAAAATTTCATGGCCAAATGGGAGACTTTATAAATGTAAATGGGGTATATGTGTCGATTTTCAAATTTCCGAAAGACCCCAATTTAAAATTTAAATGGATCCGTTCTATACCTCGAGAAAACTGGACTTCAGGTAAATCAAGATCTAGAAGTATTCAAATCTCAAATTTTAATAAATGAAATTATGTTTGTCCAAGTTTTTCTGGGTGAAAACAAGTTAGATTTAAACTATTCAAGGTGGATTATATTTGAAAAACTGTGGAGTTGTCCTGTTCTTGTTTAAATCGCCCATAGTTTAATCAACAAGTGTTTCTTGTGTATATCCTGATAATTATTAAATATTCACATATTACAAGTATTTTTCATTATTCCTGTCACATATTCTGTAATGTTTTGATTATATTGTAGGGAATCATGCTGGAGATCACCAGATTGAGAAATAGGTGTTTGATGACCGAGAGGGTATCTTCTGGTAATCTCCTGCTGATCAGCAACAAAATGGTTTGTTTTTCATAGGTCATAAGCAACCTCAGCTGATTATAGTGCAGTTTCTTACGACAGCAAGGACTATTATTGTAAAACAAAACTTGACATCCTACATCTACGCAAAACAAGAAACCCTGTTCTCAATGAGGCATGTAAAGAAGAGAAACAGGAGTATGATAATCTACTAAGAGTAGAAAAACGAAAAACATTCAAGACAATAAAACGAGAAGTTTGTGAGATACAGTGAAAACAATTAAAGGGCAAAATGTCAGAACATATCCCATTCTAGAGAATCTTGATGAGATGGCTGAGAGATTCAAGTATCATTTTTCAACATCTGCAAAAAATGTAATAAAACAAAAATTACCTCCATCTTGTTCCAATATTCCACAAAATACAAATCCATTTGAATTCCAACAAATAGATGAAAATGAACTACTAAATATTATACCACTGTTGAAGAATAAAAATTTTTCAACAAACTTAGCCCAAATAAGAGCAGAATCGACCCTGATAAGTTTCAAGAGACAGAGTTTCCAACTACTACTGAGAATAGAACCATATTGTGTAAATGAATTCCTAAACTTTAAATGAATGTAAAATTTTGACCCTATTTCACTTCGAGATCTACTTTCTCTATTTGAAATAAAGACTATTTCTATTCTATTACTCTCTGTTACTTCCTCCAGATAGTAAATCACATTAAAAATGAATAAATTATATTTAATAGTATCCCTTGTGCATCGAGTTACACATTCAGACCTGGATTAGGCTGTTTGTGATTAAAGTCCACTAAACTATAGAAAATGAACTTCATCATATAGTTAAGAATGAACCCTTTACGTTGAAAGAATTTAACATTTTGGTGACAAAAATCACTTTGTTACATTTGTCCTTCATACAAAAATTTGATACAAACTCGTTGTATCCCAAGAAGTACTAATAGAGTGGGGTGGACTATCCACCTCTTCGGCGTTACGTTAATAACAGTAGATTGATAGAATTTTAACAAATGCTCTTCTGAAAGTCAACTGGCGATACCTAAGACATAGCCAACATCTTATACGAACTCTGAAAGCTTTTCTTCCAAAGTTAACATAACCTGTTATGATTTTTAGGTATAGGCCAGTTGGCTGCTAAAGATGGCAAACATTTAGCCGATCCGGAAGTATTGCGGCGACTGACCTCGAGTGTATCTTGTGCTTTAGATGAGGCTGCCGCAGCGCTCACACGCATGCGCACGGACAACCCACGCTGTAACCAATCAGACAAAGCTTCTCTGGTGGAGGCCTGTACCGACGGAGACGTGAGAACTGTTCAGAAACTTCTGACGGAGGGTGGAAGGAGCGTGCACGAGACGAGCGAGGAGGGGGAGAGTCTACTGTCGCTTGCTTGCAGCGCGGGATATTTCGAACTAGCTCAGGTTTGTTTTTATTTATTACGATTCAGATTCACCGACTCTATCTAACTTTGTACCACAAAGGAGGTTAGGCTTTGGTAGTTGTAACGAATACGATTAGGAGATGGCAAAAGTCAATCTCCCTCCATATTCCTAGGTTACGTTCCGAAACTTTACTCTTTTACCCCAGAGTCTACTCTCACTGTTCCAAAACTTACTCTGGCGAATTATTTCACGCTTGTCAAACATTCAAAAACCTGTCGAGTTTACCTAGAGCTTAGACAGAGGTTATATGGTCAAACTGGCATCAGCTCAGTCCGTGACCTTGATCACGTACATATTGCACATTACAAGGTTTCTTTGGTGTTGAAAATTCACTGGATTCTTTGAATTCCTAAAACGTGCTGCTTGGAAAACAATCAGTTTCCGGTCAGTCTGACATCAATCCATGATTGATGTCAGGCTGAACTGATGCCAGGTTGAGGGTGTAACCTCCGTCTTAGACGAACGTAAAACATGTCAAGCAGTGTCCCAGATGGATAGGGTGTCCTCAACCTCTCTAACAAGTTGAAGGGTAACCACTGTAGATTTGCCTGGTCTATATGTAAACTACCTTTTCCGAAGCTTTATACGTCCTTTAAAATGGTTGTCTATGATTTTCTCCATTGGTTTTAGGAGAAAGGATGTAGGTATATGGGACGATATAACTTAAGCTCCGATTAATCCTTCTGTCCCATCTTGGTTATAAAAACTACCCTTGCCATGAGATAAGGGATGGTGAATCTGGATGTATTGTAGAGTAATCCACATTAAGTGAAAAAGTGTGAAACTGGAATCACTTTATTTCAATTTTCAGGTTCTGTTAGCCATGCATGCGAATGTAGAAGACAGAGGCATCAAGGGAGAGTGTACGCCGCTTATGGAAGCTGCATCTGCGGGTCACATAGAAATAGTACGATTGCTTGTAGCACACGGGGCAGATGTCAATGCGCAGTCTACATCAGGTTTGTACCCAACATCGATAAATAAAGTATCACTTTGACGTCAGATGGGAATAGAAATAGTTGTAACGAGTAGTGGTAACTTGTATTAGGTGATATCAAGAGTATTAATATTTATTGTAAAGCAGAAAGGGAGTTGGAGGGCTGATAGTACAACCCTTACTGTGAAAAATCTTTCGTTCAGGATACATGGTTTAATATTTTATTAATAGTTATATGGACCTTGAAATATCTATCGCTGTTCTCCAACAAGAGCCAAATATTCCTTGTTTGGAGCTTCTGCTTTGTATTTGATAGGTTTTTCACGACCTTATTTTATATGAAACATTCATTTTAATAGAAAATCAACGAGAGCTCTTCAAAAGTCCTAATACATTGACAATTACTATTGCATATTTTTTATAAATGAAAATTGAGTTGAAAGAACAGCTATTTGGATCGTTGCTACAGCCCATCAAACACCTGCGGTGCAGTTGTCAACTGTTGCACAAACAAGGTAACAAAGAGAAAAGATTATAACGATAATTACAATAAGCTTAAAATATGTAATTCAAACAATATGGCATGGGCGATGGCAGTTTGTTACACCGCCCTTCGCAAATCAATGCAAACAACACGAAATACATCCCTCAACATGAATAGTTTCCGAATTATGCATAAATCCACGCGCCTCTGAATTCCTAATGGCGGCCTGTGACGTCGACCCATCCATCTTGCTCCCATCTACATCGAATTTCCTCTTGGGCTTGTCTGAATACAATATCCATACTACTCGAATGATTGAGACATCCACAATGGTACGTAGCAGTTTCACCCTTCTGTACTGTTGGCAGATTCACCTCCCCGAATGTTTGCCCCAATAGGAAAAATCTAGCGCCTGCAAATGATTGCACACTGTCTGTTTGTTTGTGTTGGACCGATTGAGATCAAGCAAGTAGCCCGTGCTGCAGCCTAGAGAGGCTTATTGCACCTCGGTCGGTCTCCCATTAGCTGACAGGGTCTCATGATTGATCCCCCTCAGCTCGGGTTGCTAGCCTCCATAGGGTCTCGTAGTCAGTCCCCTGGAGTAGCAAGGCCAGTCTCTGAACTTTCTCCAACTCGTTGACAGCCCCGTTCTGGTTCATTTTTGTCCACCTCACAGCACTAGCATAATGTGAGGAAGGGTCTCACTATAGCAGTGTAAATCCACCTAGTGATTCTCAGGCTCAAGTCCCATGTTTTGCCAATTGCCCTGCAAGCAATCATGAGCAAAATCATTGCACACTGTCAGGCCAACTCCAGTATCTGAGGCCGTCTTTCACGTTGGCGCTACGTCGGGTACCGTGCAACGTTGCCATTTTTCAGAGAATCTGAGGTGCTTTGCGAAAACATAGGAGCACAGACTAATGATTTTTCCATTTTATTGATCGAATGACGTCAATAATATATTCAATATTCTGAATATATCTCCTGAACAATGTTGATCTTCACTTAAAAATAGCAATCAATAACAATACTACTTCGTGCAATGTTGGTTTGTGGTCAACCAATGTCTATTGAACTGTCAGAACTCCACTTAACCTATAAGGTTGTTTATGTTATTGTGAGGCGCCGATCACAACAGATATTTTAACACAAAGGAGTAGCTTCGAAGAAAAATATATTGCGATAGGGATATTTTTTCGAAAATTAGGCTACAAGCAACTTCCATGACCTATATGATTCAAAGTGAAGAAATTAGTGGTAGCATTGAACACCTGAGTTTTAGTTTATATTTTAGAATTTCAGTAGAGAGTATTATTTGAAGTTCATAATGCGTTTTTCATATGGTTTAATTTAATCGTTAATTTATGTGTTTCAGTTCAATTTCCTTTTTCAGGGAATACACCCTTAATGTACGGATGCGCGGGCGGTCACACAGAGGTCGTAAAGTTTCTACTTGAACACGGTGCTAATGTCGAAGACCATAACGAGAACGGTCATACGCCGCTTATGGAGGCTGCTAGCGCGGGGCATGTAGGTTTAGCGAAGCTCCTACTGGCCCACGGGGCTGGAATTAACACCCATTCTAACGAATTTAAAGAGTCTGCCCTCACACTGGCTTGCTATAAAGGACACCTTGACATGGTAAGTTGACACATCAAACTTTATGTTCTTAGAATTTGGTTCCAATTATTTAGCGGTATGTGTTCCATCACATTCATCTGTGATACAAGCCTTGCAAAGAGAAAGGCAACGCGGCATGTTCTCATTCTGGGAGTCCTATGAAATTAGTTCGATAAGTACTCCGCTACTGTACTTCAAAAAATCATTCCAGAATACACGATATTTGGATAATATTTGGAAATGAGGGATTATTAGCGAAAAATACTACTTATCATAGTTTCGGCCGGAAATTTATGTTTTATTTTGAATGATTACAGAAGGTTATTGCGACAACACTCTGCAGGTACTTCCGTGAAGCTTATTTTTAAATTGGGTTCTTTCGGAAATTTGAAAATTGACACCCATTTTGTGAGTCTTAATTGGACTTGCATCCTGTTTACACAATATCGACAAAACTTTTTGAATGAGATCTAGACGCACTTATTCAACGAATTTGCAATGAATCGATAAATAACACTCAAAAACTGATCATTTCTACTTTTAAACCTCATTTCCACTCGTTTAACTCACTATTTTACACAACAAACCGTAAGCACATAGAAGTTCGGCGAAAACTATTAACGTGTAACTTCATGTCGTTCCATGTTGTTTCGCGGCATTAAAAAGACGTACAGATGGCAGTAGGTTTCCACTACACTGTTTGTTTCGTTTCCTGTGCACGGCTTGTATTAGAGACGGCTGTGATTCCATTGAAATGTATTCAACCCTACCAGGGTGGACTGGGTTGTGTTCGAATATTAACTCCGTAGAGTAATATTTACTCCATTGCGTTCGAAAACTGAAAGGTTGGGTAAATTTTACTCCATGACTGTCGTTCGAAATGTCAGAGTATTCGACTCCGAGTTCATTTTACTCCTGTCAAAATTGACATAACTCATGGGACGGAAAATCTAGTATCTTTGTCTCACTGTTTTATGAATGTTCTGTGAGGTAATTTAATAGTTTTAATACTGCTCACATTATATATTTATGATTAGAGTTACATATATGTGAAGAAAACAATAATAATAGGTTCTTTCTTAATCCAACATAACCTATTTTCCGATATTGGCACCTTCTGTCACTGTCAGTGGAGTAAACTCCAGAGTAAATCTGTCAAACCTTCAAAAACTCTACTCTACTCCGTGGAGTTAATTTTCGAACACAACCCAGTAGAGCAGCTATAAGGGCGTGTTCCACTAGGCGATCGCAACGTTCGTAGAGTCGTCTGCGCAGTTCTGCGGTCGTGCGCCTGATCGTTGTGGGACCTTAGTGGAACGCGCACTAAGAAAGATTGAATCTGACTGCTGTATATCGAAAAGTCTCTACAGTCTTGGTTCAGAAGAAAGATGGAAAACAGACGAGGCACAAAGGCGAGACGTAGACATAGAATATACGGACACACTTGCAACTTTCCAGGCGTTTGCAGACGACCAGTTCATGCTCCTCGAAGGAAACTCCGCCAAGGAGATAGAAAGAAAATGGCGATACGCGTGGGAGGGATGCAAACGCTGGGAAAGTGAAAGTGGAAACAAATACAACGAGAACAAAACAGAGACAATGTTTATGTACAGCAGACGAAAAGTGAGACCACCGACAATAAAAACATACGACGTTACATTACAGCACAAAGACACCATAAAATACTTAGGACTAACGATAGACAGAACACTTACAAGACAAGACAGAAAATCAACAAAATGGCGACAAAACTATTGGGAACAATTAGCAGAACGTACGGACACGACAAGGACATTATAAAACAAATTACGGAGAGTGTGATGAAACCAGCTGTGCTGTATGCCTCTGAAATATGGGGCATCAACGCAGAAAGGACTCCACTGAGAAGACAGATGGACGTGACACAGAGACCATTGCTTATGCTCATAAATAGGTCCTACGCCACTACACCAACAGCGGCACTGCAGGTTATCGCAGGGGTTTCGCCATGGTGGGCAGAAGCAAAACACGGACATAACGATTGGACTAAAAACAGAACGGACATACAGACCAGAAGGCTCCAAACAAAAGACAATCCACATCCCTCTAGACAACAGAACATAGACACAAACAACAAGAAAAAAAGACATTTTGGAGGGAGGAAAACGATGAGACAAGACATAATGAGGGAATGGCAACATGCATGGGACACTGAACAAAAAGGACGAGAACTATACGAGCACTGCTCACAGATAGGAAAGGACAGACTAAAACTTACATTCAAAGCGACACAACTAAGTACGGGACATGGAAACATGAATGGGTACCTACAGAGATTTAACTTGACGGATACGGACGGAAAATGTGACTGCAACGGACAAACAGAAGATGCTCGACACATAAGGAGGGAATGCACGCTGACAGACAGAAATGAAATAAGAAAGGAAATTATGAGGAAATACAACAACATAAATATACAATTAAGGAAGGACGGAAAGGCAAACGAAACGGACATAAACAAACTGAACGAATTGGCACAGAAAGCTATAAACGACACCAACTAACAAACTGACAATTTACGAGGCCAAAGGTTGCAGCAGAACACCTAGCTGCAACCAAAAAAATATAGCTAAAGCCGAAAGGCGGGAAGCTAAAACACTCACAAAGACTCCCCCTTATTAGGATACCAAGTCATTTAGGTTACTCAGGACTACTGTAGAACAAAACCAACTGAAGAACGTAAACATGAGCAAGATAATCAGCTTTTCTCCTCAAAGGATTAATATACTCAAGACACAATAACTACTTGAATAAGGTGAGCCACTATATTTCGCAAGGATACAGAGTAGTTGCCCACTCACTCACAAAGATAAAAACAGTGAGGTCGGGGATCCCCCGTAGTGCTCCAATGTAATTCGAAATATGTGTATTTTTTATTTTTTCAATGAAAATAATGTTGAATAACGAATCAAATCAAAAGTTTTATTCGACTTGAGAAAAATATTAATTTATTGAGAATTAGATATAATATATTTAGACTCTTAGAAGAGATAAAACTTACAGTGAAAATTAATGAGACAACTTACACCTGGTTCTCCCCAAAACAAGGCACACCACAAGGTTCTCCATTGCTCTTCAACATATACTGCAGCGACATTTAAAAATGATCCAACCATACTTCTGCAGTATGCTGATGACACGATAATAATATCACATGGAAAGACGGAACAGAAATGCATAAAAGACTTACACCTATATATTATGGACAGACCCAATCCAACAAAATCAAAATTAATATTGAGAACAACAATATAACACCGCCTCCCTCAATAAGTTATTTAGGTATACAAGTTGACAACATAGCGAATATGAAACTGAACTCAATCACAGACAAAAAAAGCAATTACAAGATCTGAACATTTCAGAAACCTAACTTGAAAGATGATCAGTTTAAAAAATGCAACAAAGATATACTAAACCATTTGTAGACCTATTTTAGAATAGGGACTTCACCTGTACACAAATGTGCAGACTCAGTATTGAGAAACCTGGAGGTAGGAGAAGGATTAGCTTCAAGAACTAAAACAAGGTGGAGACAACCTCTCAATAAGCTATACAACCCACCAAACGAGCTTCTGTATGAAACATGTCATCACTACATCGACGAGGGATTGTGAATGATTTATGCTAGACACACTTATTCACCGAATTTGCACTGAATCAATAAGTAACACTCAAAAACTGATCAGTGAAAACCTGGCGAAATTTCTTAGCCTATAAATTAGTGTTGTTCTCCTTTCGCGGCTTATAATGGTCGTATGCGACTTCGGGGTTGACTAGCAGCCCTTATTGCATATTCTATACAGTATGGTGCAAATGAAAGGAATAAATTCGTTATTTCGTAAACCGGCGACTTTAAGGAAAAATCCTGAAACCCGTCGATTTTTATTTTTAAACGGGCTATTCGTAAGGATACATTTTTATTTTTGACGTCATCTATGTGAGCGTGATGACGTCATCGCTAAAATCTTCAGATGGAAAGGTGGGTGTTGTAATACATTATTTGAAAGGTCTTTTAAATACCTATTCAGCCATATCAATAATGTACAAAAATTGATTTTTGTATTTGTTTAAAAAATTAATAAAATTTTATTATTATTATTAAATATGACGTCAAAAATTAAATGACGTCAAAAATAAAATGGTTTCCCTACGAATAGTCTGTTTAAGAATAAAAATCGACGGGTTTACGAAATAACGAATTTATTCCTTTCAATTGCACCATACTGTATAGTCAAATTTTGGTATAATGATTCATTTTGATGAGTTCTACCTTCTGTTAAAAAATGTCCCCCTTTGAAAACACCCTGTATGGCTAATTGAGAACTAATGGCTTGTGAAGGAATTCTCTAGAGATCTGGGCATGAAATTTGCAATTGCAAATTTCACACGGTCAACACAGTATAAGGAAAATTAACAGAACATCTCACCCTATCCAATAATAATAATTTTTATTGATAGCATTTGGTATGGGCACTGTTTATCTCAAATATTGCCTACATTTCCATTTAAGTCATTAAGTTTTTACATTCTTTAATATAATCAGGTAAATCATTATTCAGTTTTATACTATTTTGGTGATAATTGGTATTTATCCTATGCATGTAGAAGTCATTTCTCAGTACCTGGTGTTGTATTCATGAATATCTGACTAATTCACAATTATCCAATAATTAACATATTTGTACAACCTAACATATTACAATTTAGTATGATTCTTAAAACCCTAGTTTGTTTTTTCTGCAATACATCCATTTCTGAATTTTTAATTGAAAACAAGACAGTGGAACAAAAGTAGCAATGTAATGCGATTATTGTTTTATAAACTGCCAACTTTGCCCAAGAACTCGAAGTTTTTAATATACGTCCTAACAAATTCACCTTTTATGTTGTTTTATTTGTTATATACTTACAATGTTCAAAAAATATAAGATTCTCATCAATTATGCAGCCTAAATACTGGGAATTATGTACAGTTTTAATGAATTAATTGCTCATTGTTACCATTAAATTATCTGTTACATTTACTCTATAATTTTTTACAAGCTTTACTTATGTTTCACTGCATATTATTGTTACCTAACCATTCATATAAACTGTCAAGTTTGGAGTTTAATATGTCTGTAATCTCCTGAAAGTTATCCCCAGGAACATAAACAACAATATCATCCGCAAATAGCTTTATTTTACATTTCCGAACAATTTTCACAATGTCAGTGTTATTTATATACAGTATATACAGAGTTGGACCCTATACAGTCCCTTGTGGCACTCCATAAATTGTCTTCCCTGATGTTGTTACTACGTTGTGAGTTGTGTAAGTGGGGAATATTATAATAGTGTAGGTAAGAATTAGGGCTAATGTATCATCCAAAACTACCTAGGCAACTGAATCTATCTTCATTTTATGTTTGAAATGAACCAACACCTAAAAGGAAGGACAATCAACTCTCCATCACTTTTTACAATATGGCGGCGAAGGTGGATGAAAGTTCAATTGACAGCTGTTTTGTTTGTCAATAGTGAATGCTTAACTCACCGTTGAAAATTTATTTTCAAGTGGAGTGATATGTTGTCTATGAAGTGCAGGTTCGTACTACTGTTAGGTCCAGATTACTGAGGACTCAGTGTTACCAACTCATTGTCCAGATTATATGGTAGAATAATAAAACAGAAGATGAAATACATGTCATAGAAGAGCAGAAAGGGTTCAAGGCAGGAAGATCATGCGTTGACAACATTTTTTGACTGAAGCAGCTTGTGGAAAAAAGGACTGAGAGAAACAGAGGTTTTTGTAGACTTGCAGAAGGTTTATGATAGTGTACCACTCGCTAAATTGTGGAAGACCTTGGAAGAAAATGGCGTAAGCCAGATATACAGGGTGAGTCTTTGACCAATGCATTAATTTTAACCAAAGATTCCTCTCATCAAATGAAACACTTTTTTCATTTAACATTTTTCCAATTTCAGCTCAGGTAAAAAGATACAGGCTGTTGAAATTTTGAAAAAAAATCAGTTTTTATTTTGTAGCTTTGACATCCTTTTTTCGAATAAAATGAATGTTGGCGTAAAGTTTCCTATAACTATGATACATATTTTCCAAATATTAGTTATTTTCTACTTCTACTGGTTTTCTAGTTATGGGCTCGTGGATTCATAAAACTAAACGAAATTAGCATAAAGAAAGCATATAAAGTTTTTCTTGAGTCATTTCAAGAATTTTCCTTCGTTTTAGAACATTATATTATTATTCATCATTTCTCCTTAAACGCACCGTTTTCGAGATATTCTTCATTGAATGTTTTAAAATGGAAAACTCCAGAAATTTCACTACTTTTATGGATCCGTCCCTGAGCGTTGGAATCCCGAATCAAGCTGTAAACCACGTTACCATGCCTTATTCTCGTCCGCCAACAATGTCATAGATCATTTATATGCGGGAGTGTATTAGCACATTGTGAAATCTTTAAACGCTTGTAACTTTTTACCTGAGCCGAATCTGGAAAAATGGTAAATGAAAAAAGTGTTTCATTTGTTGAGAGGAATCTTTGGTTAAAATTAATGCAGTGGTCAAAGACTCACCCTGTATATATCGTCGAATTAAATAAAGTAAAAAATATTGAAATTATATTTCGCCATTCAGAAAAATGATTTGATTCACATTTTTTGGCGCTAATCTATTACGGCGGAGGTTCGTTAATTGTCCACATTTCGAAAATACCCTTTCCGACGGAACTGATGTTGCCGGGGTACACAAATATTTCATGGTGAATTTATAAAGTTCCGGAAAGACTTGCTGGTGTGATTTGCAAAATTCCAATGGATCTTTTTTTCGGTCCAAAAGAGGCATATTGACGCACTGTGAGATTGACTGTTGTGGCTGGTGTCACAACTGATTGTTGTTGTGTCGCTTTCGAATCAAATTCAACCCAAAGAGAATTTCCGCTCGCACTATCACCTCCATTTATTTTGAAAACTGACATGTGAGTATCGTGCATATTGTTGTCATTCTGGTTTCTGGAATTCTTGGGAATTTCGAATTTTAGGTTCATTCATTCATTTCATATGCTACATTCCCTTTCGAACTGCTGGAAATAAATATTCCATTCAAAAATTGTACCAAAACAAAATTTAAATTATTAAGGGACCAACGGCAAAGTAATAAAATAGAGTCATAAAATGTGAAACTTAATACTGTTTGTAGCGAGCCGACGCAATTATATTGAAGATAAGGGATAAACCGAATCCGCTGACGCGGCGAGAAGTGAGAACTGGAGAAATAACGATCGATAATAATATCTCGAATGATCATTCGATTATTGAAATATCTCGATAACCTATATATCGATTATTGATTTATTGAAATCATTCGATTATGCCCAACACTAGTCCTAGGGCATCACTTGAGTATCATGAAGATATTGCTATTTTGGTTTCAAAATCATCCAATAGAGGACCCATAAAAAATATAGGTGCGCTATTAAATAAAATCATCTCATTGCATGACATGTATAATTTTCTCCATCCACTTTGGCGGCCATATCGGTTTTGATGACTGGCCTTCAATGCAGGAGGTGTCCAATTTGAAAGCTGTAGTTTCCAGCTGTCAACGTTCACAGTTCAATGTCCAAATCGTGCATAAACGCCACCCTATTCGTTTTGCAGGTGAGATTCTTGTTAGAAGCCGGAGCTGACCAAGAACACAAGACTGACGAGATGCATACAGCGCTGATGGAGGCGTCGATGGACGGTCACGTTGAAGTAGCGCGATTGCTTCTGGACTCTGGTGCTCAGGTTAACATGCCCACCGACAGCTTCGAGTCACCGCTAACATTGGCCGCTTGTGGTGGTCATGTTGATCTTGCTATGCTCCTGATAGAGAGAGGGGCCAATATCGAAGAGGTGAACGATGAGGGTTACACGCCCTTGATGGAGGCCGCAAGGGAAGGACACGAGGAAATGGTTCACCTGCTTCTTGGTCAAGGTAGTAAGTTGTGATGTTATCTGTACCTTTTTCGAGTAATATTGATCCGATGTAATGTTGGATTCGTTTCGAGTTTTGTGGAATGATTTGAATTATTCATCTGTGATGTACAGCTTAAAAATTTTTTTTATTATTTATTAACACTGCATTATGCAAGAATGACGGGAAATCCCCAATGTAACATAATAAAGAAGAATACAAAATATAGAACATACAGTTAGAGTACAGATAAGCAGCTCACGACAAGGACGACACACTGAAGATCCCTCTAATACCCTTATAGACCACATTAGTTAGGTTAGAATCATTCTCATGGCGGGAGATCCATATTCAAATTTTTTAAGAAGGAATTTCAACTTTGAGATGAAACTACCCTATTTAAAAGATAATGTTAGTACAGAGACATCAAGTATTGGGTACTTCCATCATTAGTGCATGTTTTCATGTTATTTCCACATCAAAATCTACATCAATTTATTCTTAAATCAAAATTGAAACCAGTGTAGTTCGAAAGATTACCGTATGTCGTTGATGACTTCTGTTGTGAGTCATTACAAGGCCGATTTAGGGTTATGTTATTATTTTTGACTGATTTCGAGTGAGCTAAGACATGCGTCAATCGAATTTGGTGAACAATTTTATATTTATTAATTATTTTGGAAATATACTATTTTGTTATGAAAACTTGATTCTAGATGATTGAGAAAGGTTCACAGAATCTATTTCAACCGAAATAAACAATAAGAAATTAGCCAAAGTATCTAAAAACAGGCGAGAAATTCGTGTAAATTTTAGGTCCATAAGAAATGCATGGAGAATTCAGTGCTCGGATCCACGGATGGATCGTAATTCAAATTTCCCGCCTAACCTAACTAATGTGGTCTATTACACTATGCCTTTTTCGTGCCTATTTTTGTCGGCCTGACTGACTGCGCCTGAAATTTCAAAGAAATACGCATGCGCCCGGGACTATTTTGTAGACTGTTTCAGGCTTGAAAATAAATAGAACTGGTTCTATTTGTTCCCCCTGAATCGTGAGGATTTCAAGCCTTTTTGTCGAAATGTCATGTCTACCAACACAATATTTATCTGTCTGACTTGACGTCTTAACATAACCTAGTTTATTGTTCTATCCTTTGAATCGCAGCCTTCGTGAATTCAATAGCAAAGTTATGTTAATTACTCTGAGGACGTAAACTTATGAAGGCCAGATAATCTGTCATGGCTATCCCCGAGTGATATGAAGTTTTCATCAGTATCCTAGTATCGCAAAGTATGTAATTACTAATTTCGTTTTTGGAGAAATCCTTTCGGGATTTACATAGTCTTTTTTCTGTATGTGAATTTGCACTCTATGTAGTAGCATATTAAACGATTCTTCAAACAGTATGGTATTGTTTTAAAAATATACGAACAAAACAAGAACTTGAGGTAAATATGTCAATTTCTTCAATGTTTGCAACTCTGACTTAACTGCCTGAAACAAGCGCGAAAAAAGCGCGGTGTAATAGTGCCACTCATTTGGGAGAAATTCAACCAACAAATGGCCATGAAAATAGGCGCAAATATAGACATGAAAAAGGCAATAAGTAATAAAGGCAGTGTATTAAGGGTATTAGAAAGAATCTTTGTCTTGAACGATTCTTTATTCAAGAATCAACACCGTATTATGAAATTTCATCAATATCATTGTAATTCAATGATAATAACATCCCCCACCCAATAATTTAATTTCACTACTAACAAAAATCATTATTCCTTTTGTCCATTTTCTTCCACCTTTTTAATAAATTTTTTATTATAATTTTCATAAGATGAATCAACAAAGATGACGGTAGGTAACATCAAAATAAAATCAGACAACCATTTGAGTTTTAAAACTATAGAATTTTATTGAGTATCCGACATTAATATGGCACTGTTTTTGTGCCTATTGGTGGTCCGGCAGGAGCCGAAATCGTGATATCTACAGTTGGTCATTATAGTATATACAGGGTGAGTCTTTAAGTTGTACATTCATTTTAACCATAGATTCCTATCATCAAAAGAAACACTTTTTCGATTTACCATTTTTTCAAATTCGGCTCAGATAAAAAGATACAGGCTGTTGAAATTTCGAAAAGAAAACAGTTTTTATTTTGTAGCTTTGCCATCATTTCAGAATAAAATGAATGTTGGTGTGAAATTTCCTATAAAAATGGTACATATTTTCCAAATATTAGTTTTTTGGGCGCATGTTCTAGGGGAACATCGTCCTATCATTTCGTCCAAATGTCTGTAATTTTCGAATTTCGAGCTGAAAATTGGCTAATAGACTAATTCGGACTCCCTGATCACGAATCCGGTGTCAGATTTTTGGGTGCCGTCCGGCCGGCCGGCCTTCCGGCCGTAGGCACGATAACAGGAGCACCGAAGGTCCTATCGACTTCAAACTTTCAGGGTAGGTTTCTGATCAAAATGCGACGGTTAAGTTCGTTAACGGGCAAAATCGGCCGGACGGTTTAGGAGTTATAGACATTTCAAATTTTGAGGTTATTTCCCTGATATTTCAGGAACTAAAGAAGATGTTGAATCGAAACTTGGTAGTCAGTTCGAGGATATAAACGCGCAACTTTTGGCAAAATTCTGTTATGATCGAAATGTTGGTAACTTTTAAAAAAATATTTCTTTTAATTTTTTCGAAAAAAAAAATTTTTTTTCGTGAACTATTCATCAGATTGCAACAAAAACTTGTACTAACGTCAATTGTAGTATTTTGCAACATTGTGCAAAATTTTGGCTCTATACGATTTCAATTTCTGGAGATATAAGACAAAATGTGTCAAATTTCCTGGGTCTCTCTCAGTATTTTCATCGATTATTCTATGAACTCTTTGAATTCCACCGAAAACAAATTCAAAGACATAAACATAAAGAATCAAGTCATAGTTTAGACGTCGAAAGAAGGACGATGTTGATCGACTTGAAAAGGTACCTATTTCAAGAAATGCAATAATGAAATGCTTAATTTATGGATATAATATTATCTAAGTATTGTTGGGATCGGGCAGTTGGAAAATGAAAAACAATTATTATGATCACATTCTACAGGAATTGATACTAAATAGAAGCTAGATGAAGATTATTGTAATGGAAAATTTGTGTTCCAGAATGAACATGCGCCCGATAGCTCCTGTCCACAGGGCTTGAACCCATTTTTCCTACTTCTACTGGTTTTATGGTTATAGACCCGTGGATTCATATAACTAAATTAAATTAGTATAAAGAAAGCAGTTAAAGTTTTTCTTGACTCATTTCAAGAATATTCAATCTTATTAGAACATTAAATTATTCTTAATCATTTCTCCTTAGACCCTTCGGTTCCGAGATATTCTTCATTTAATGTTATAAAATTGAAAACTCCATAAATTTCACTATTTTTATAGATATGCCACCGAGCGTTCAAATCCCGAATCAAGCTGTAAAACACATTACCGTAACTTTTTCTCGTTCACCATTATTGTCATAGATACATTATATGCAGGAGTGTATTAGCACATTGTGAAATCTTTAAACGCTTATAACTTGTTACCAGAGCCAAATTTGGAAAACTGGTAGATAAAAAAAGTGTTTTATTTGATGGGAGGAATCTATGTATATTAAAATTAATGTAAAACTTTAAGACTCGCCCTGTATTTTATATATATGTATATTGTTGTAGAGGGTAACGTTGCACTGCGACCTTAAGGTCTATTGTGTCCCCCGTCAGAGCTGTCGATGTCATCACCAATACAGCTCACCTTCCAGTTTCAGAGTTCTGGTGAACTCCAGTATCTGTGATGGCTTCAAGGAAGCTACGTCTACGCTACTGCAGATTTCTTGCCCAAAGCATTCCTTGCGTTGGTTTGAGATGGCGAGTTATTCCTTAATCAGTTGATCAGGAGTTTCATCCTCCTCGCAAAAGAATCTGCTCTCGTCAGTTTCTGCTAGCCCTAATCTCAACATATGCTTCCTAAGGCCGCAGTGCACTGTGAGGAAACCCGTGAGAAGGTGCATCTTGTTTTTATTGAGGTCCATATATTTCTTGGATCTGACAGTATCAAAGTTTCGGAGGAACTTTTTGGAGTGATACATCCCGAGTATACCTCTTTCGGTTTCTTCTTTCATCCGAACTTCACTTTTGTAGGTGTATCTACCAACCCCAAAGTAGGGTTCCGGGTCAATAAAAGGGGTCTGTGCTCCTTTCTCGGCAAGTGTGTTGGCCTTATAGTAATAAGCCTTACCATTTACCATAAAGTTGGTATATTTAACGTTGAAGTTCCTGAACTTCACTTTTTACTCACTGAAGTAATTCAAATTGATATCCACTCAATTTTTAAGCATATTACCATATCTTTCATCCACCGAATAAACCTCATTTTCTCATGAATGAAATAATTTTACAGGGGCAAACATCAACGCTCAAACAGACGAGACCCAAGAAACAGCTCTGACTCTTGCTTGTTGTGGGGGGTTCACGGACGTAGCTGACATCTTATTGAAGGGGGGAGCAAATATCGAACTCGGTGCATCTACCCCCCTAATGGAAGCTGCGCAGGAAGGTCATTTGGATCTGGTAAAGTTCCTCTTGCTGCATGGTGCGAATGTAGAGGCACAGACACAAACAGGTGATACAGGTAATTTGGTGTTATATTTGAAAAAAATTATACGAAGAGCATGTAAACACGTTCATTAATGTCGTAGTTGTTTGACATACACAAAATGTCAATATAAAATCAGACGTCATAATATATTCAAATACCAGGAAGAGAACTTCAAAGTTGGGCTTACAGTGGATTTAATCATCATTTGTTCCTTTTAGGTTCAATTTATGTTCCAGTTTTATGTAATAGTTCCCTAGTACTTTTATTGAATCTGAAGTTGTTTTTCAATTCACTGTTACAATTTCGGGAGGATCAATCCTATATTTTATTGTTCCGTACATTATGTCATTATTTTCTTCATTTAAATTTTTTGCGTATTTTGGTTGATCAGATCTCTAAATTTTTTTATGAAAACCAGTTTGAATTGATTGGTATTAAGAAGGGTTTTGATTGGCGAAATTTTGATCCAACCATTCATTGCCCGATTTAGAATGAGACTAGGTTATTGAGCATAGAATTCCGGGACTGTGTGATCAGTTAACCAGTTTTGTGGAACACCATAAGTTATTGATGTTGAAGGATCATCATGGCATTTAATTTGTTCCCAGCCCTGACTTATGCCTGTGAAAATGGTCATACGGATGTGGCCGACCTTCTACTACAGTATGGGGCCAATTTGGAGCATGAGTCCGAAGGAGGCAGAACCCCATTGATGAAGGCTTGTAGGGCTGGACATCTGTGCACTGTACAATTCCTCATCTCAAAGGGCGCGAATGTTAGAAAACAGACCACGAACAATGACCATACCCCACTTTCACTCGCCTGCGCTGGAGGACACATGACGGTGGTTGAATTGCTGTTGTCGCAGAATGCAGATCCAAACCATAAACTCAAGGTTAGTTCTAGTGACAGCCGTCCTGTTGAAAAGTCTATTTTAGAAACTGTATTGGATCAATTGAAAAAGGGGATATTTTTATTCTATGATTAATTGATATTTATCATACAATTTTGATTTCAGGATAATTCAACCATGCTAATTGAAGCGGCGAAAGGTGGACATACAAATGTTGTACAGTTACTCCTAGATTTCCCACACTCAATTCAATCCTTAGCCTTGAACCAACATCAAGTGGCCGGCTCAACAACTAACCTAACCATACCTTCGACACAGATTGGCAACAGGGATCAATCCCTGAGTCAGGGCGTTGTCTCTCAGAACATTCCCAGTCAATCAGTCAACTTTTTTCATCAACCTGCAGGTGAGGTCTGAGGACAAATAATGTCATCACAACATTCGGTACAGAATATTTTTGTTTGTTCGCTATGTTATCTAACTACCCAGGTCTGACAAGATTCATTCTTCGGAGATCGGTTTGCATGGGGGTGGGTATCAGGATGGTCTAGATCAAGAGGTCGATTTCTCCTGCACCGTCGGTGTTACAGGATCGTGGTTTTAGGTACTAGGTAGCATATAGAGGGAATTTTCGGTAAACTGGCCATACAACTTGTGTTGTATGGGCTGGGATAGAAGGGATCAATACATATACTTTTATAAAGTCTCCTGGTTGGCCATGATTTAGGTCTATCACGTTTTTGCAACTAAAACTAAGGCAGGTTGGCACTCCTGAAATATCGTCAATGTCAAGACAATTCTCTCAGACGTTGGCAATTACTACTCTCAACAATCAACATAATGTTCCGTCTTAGACAAGTCTTAGAAAGTGCTATACAGAACTGAAATTTGCAATAGGAAAACTTCATTCTGTCTTAGGACATGTTGAACTCTCGAATGAAATTACTTAGTTTCCTATCCTATCGCTATATTTTAATAAGGTTCAACAGTGACTCGAGATTCGAAGTGCTACTTCATTTTGAAACTGGTGTATCTCAAGTTGTGGAACAAGTTATTTAAATGTCTTCTGTAGGGTTATTTCTTGAGAATTTCGAAAAGTGGGAAATTCCATAGGTAGGTCAGATTAGTTTAGAAGTTTTCCTGTCAGGTTATTCAGGTACTTTTTGGCGCTCTTGTTTCTCGGAACAGAGTGCTCATCAATTTGCCCAAATGTCTGTAATTTTTTTCAAATGAACTATCACAAAATAACGGACTACTGTATCCATTATTTTTCTTTAAAATTCCAACACTTGATTCTTGATTTTCGTATAAGAAAATAGCATAACTGAATCTTCCAACCAGTTTATATGCGTGAAATATTTCCATGGTAACAACAGATGAAAAATTTCCTTCAATAGTCGCCAGGTCTTTGGAATTTTTGAATTCACATAATATCTTCTCAAATTCATTATTTTTCCCAAGAAAATTCACATTGTGAAAAATACGTAATTACTACGACTTCTATGTAGAGAAGACAACGTTGCGTAGTTATCTGACAGGAAAATGAGCATAACCTAACATTTTCAAAATATACACGGTGAAATGTGTCAAAATTTCATGGTCAACTGGGAGACTTTATAAAAGTGAATGGAGTATAGTCAAGTTCATGTAGTATTTCGAATGAATATATTTGGGCATACTAGTGCAGTTTGCGGGGCGCTATGGTTCGAAAACCGATTTGAAATAACTATATTAATTCACATTCGGATTTGAGGAGAAGACTTGACAGGGGTCACGTGACAAGACTCCATTTTTTAATGTATGGAGTTTACGGTGGTGCCATCTATTTTCCTCTCATTTATATTCATCTCATTAGAACTAATCTTGCCAGACTTGTGTATACATTGTAGTGTATTAAGATTGTAAGGATAAATGATTCATTTGACTATCAACTTTTGTGTCATTGACATCAACAGTTAAAAAAAAATGCTTCACCTACCGGATACTTATTTATTATCCATCCCATGTTACCATTGTGCGAAATAAAATATTCTATTCTTCTTAAATCAAGAAGGTTAAAATTATTGATAATCAATGTATAGGCGAGCGAACGATTTGCAAAACCTAACCTAACAAATAACCAGAACCACTTTGTTTTTGGATCAATTTGAACTCATTCAAATTAAAATTGAGAATCAAATCTCAAAACAAGCTGCTTTACTTTAAAAAAAAACACAAGTCGTTGGTCATTTCATGAGTTTAAACATTTGTTGTACCACAATCGATCATCGTACAATTCTGGTTTGAAGGTTCGGCTTTACAAGAAGTTCCCGAAGCGGTAAGGATCATACCTCAGGACGACCTCAATTTGGCGAATGAAATCAATAAACAACAAATGGCTGGTTCCAGTCGGAATCAGGATCCACTTTCGGGGAAAAAATCTGTGAAACAATCCCTTCTGCCGAAGAGCCAGTCGACGGGAACGGTATTTGAGAGTAATTTAACTTCTGCTGAGGCACAACAGGTAAGCAATATGAAATAATAGACTGATAGGGATTTCAAATTCTACTTGGCGACTTTGAGAGTGATTCACCCAGAAGGAATAATTTCGAATAAATTTATTTGTTGGCAAAAGAATTAATATACTTGAAGCATGCTATTGTAACGATGACAGCAAGACAACGCACGTTCTGAAGGGTTTTCCAATAAGAGGTGTTATTTTGAATAGCCCGCTATTTCGGTAGATGTCACTTTTGAAGCTGTCATTTTTTGACATTTGACGAGTAGAAACTACGCCATTAATAAAAATGGAACGATACACGCTTCGAGAACGCGTTGAATTTAATAAAATTCACTATAAAAATGGTGAAAATTTGGCAGAGACGGTTCGTAAAACTCGAAAATTTTTGGGTCGTCGTGAAGCACCTTGTCGGACCGCAATAAAGAAATTGGTGGAAAAATTCGAGCTGTTGGGACAAGTTGGTTATGTGAAGAATAAAACCCGTGCACGTCGCTCAAGAACAGCCGAGAACATTGCTGCTGTAGCCAAAAGTGTTGATGAAAACCCAGGTTTGTCCATTCCTCGTCGTTCTTTGGAATTAGGCATTCCACAAACGTCATTACACCGTATTTTGCATAAAGATTTGGGTCTTAAGGCTTATAAAGTTCAGTTAACACAAGAACTCAAGCCGGCCGATCATCCACAACGTCGTGTCTTTGCTGATTGGGTCGTTGAAATGCATGAAAATGATCCGGAATTCTATCGAAAAATCATCTTGAGTGATGAGGCCCATTTCCACCTCGGTGGCTTCGTCAACAAGCAAAATTGTCGCATCTGGGGCTCGGAAAACCCAAGAGTTGTTGTTAAAAAGCCTGTCTATCCTCAACGTGTGACTGTTTGGTGCGGTTTATGGTCCGGCGGAGTCATTGGACCTTACTTTTTCGAAAATGAGGCTGGAGCAACAGTTGCGGTCAATGGATTGCGCTATCGAGAGATGGTTAATGATTTTTTATGGCCGGAATTGGATGGAATTGATCTGGACAACGTTTACTTTCAACAAGACGGCGCTACGTGCCACACAAGCAACGAAACCATTGATCTTTTGCGGGAAAAGTTTCCGGACCGTGTTATCTCTCGAAGAGGTGATCACAATTGGCCACCGAGATCTTGTGATTTAACACCTTGCGACTTCTTCCTTTGGGACCACGTGAAAGAGAAGGTCTACGCCAATAGCCCAGCGTCGATTCAAGATCTCAAAGATGGAATTCGTGAGGCTATCGAGGACATAGGGCAGCCTTTTTGCGATTTGTTTATGGAAAATTTCATTAAAAGGATATGGTCCTGTAAGCGTGGTCGTGGTGGTCATTTGCCTGATGTTATGTTCCACTATTAACGACATAGCTTCTTCTTTATAATGAAATAAACATCCGATCATTTATATTGAAAAATGGCATTTTTCTTTGAATATCAAAATAACACCTCTTATTGGAAAACCCTTTATATTGCTTCTTGAGACATGGGCTTTCTGCAAAAAGCAGGCGATTGGCGGTGGTGACTGGGAGGTGTCTGTCCACTTTGTACCATCCTCCACTATGCCAGGACACCAGGAGATCGGACATCGGGACAGGACATCGGAGATGACACAAGCATGCATCGACAATCTCATTTTGTCGATGGCTAGAAGTTTACTGGAGTAAACTCTGCTACGGATTCGCCAAACACAACATAAGGAGGTGTTTTTGGGATAAAATGTTTTTAAAATTTCTTGCAAATGTTACTGTTCCAATCTTGATGTAAGATTACCCAAAAAAACCTGGTTAAAAAAATTATTCTTCTGGCTGGCACTTCTTATGTCACCGAGATATTTTTCCTCAACTGACTCTTTCAGGTTCGATCTCAACCCCTGGACTTTGATGAAGACATATTTTCCTCCACAACAGCCATGGAATTTCTTCATAAGGAAGATCAAAATAGTACCCTTATTGACTTTATCAAAAGTAGAAAGAAGCATTTTGGTGGGGAGGAAGGCTCTACGCAAAAACAGCAAATTCTTGAAGAGTTACACGTAAGCAACCCTATACTTATATATCTACAAGAATCCTGTGTTTTTTTTCATATACAAGTCAAAAGGGAAGTCAATTTTCCCTGATTAGTGGCCTTCTACCCTGCATAAACAGGATCACTTTACTGAATTTCGTTTCTTTTTTCTTTAGAAAGTAGAAAGGGAGCTGCATGGGAAACAACAACCGCCTGTTTTTCAATACTCGCAGGAGCAGTTTGCTGCTAGTTCTTCTGCTACCCTTCCTAACATGAGTATAGATCTAGGGATGCAACAACAAGGTATTTTTTTCGATTTATGGATTAACGTTGTCATTACGATCCATAGAGGTCCTACTAGAGCATTCCATTAATTCAATTCAATGTTGCCACTACTAGTTCCGGGCCCAAAATGTCTGACATTTTGTAGTATATAATTCAAAGTCAAAACAGACATAATTTTCAATTTTAAGTATTTCTGAGTGTTCCCGAACATAGAAAACAGAATATTAATGTTGATATGAAAAATATACAACATCCTAGGCGATTTGACTATTGTACGTTCGTCAACCTGTCATCTATACAGGGTGAGTCTTTAAGTTGTTCAGTAATTTTAACCAGATATTGCTCTCATCAAATAAAACACTTTTTTCCTTTACCATTTTTCCAGATTCGGCTCTGGTAAAAAGTAATAAGCGTTTAGAGATATTATGTGCAAAGCCAGTCCTGAACTATCTTCAAGTGTTGAACATAGAAACACTTAAAATTCAATATCGCATAATTATATGAAAGCTTCATCATCTGATGCTCGAAATTGTCTGAGAAATCTTATTTACTCACTGAAGTCTTTCAAAATGGTTTTAAATTATCTTTATGCTGCATTTTCGACAAAAACTCTTCCTGGATATTAAAACTGACTCCAACTTGATTTTCATTGAATATCCACTATAAAATTATCCACATTATCTTCTCCGCCTATTTTCACATTCCTTACATAATGTTCATTGAAATTGAATATGAATATAATATCAATATCCAACTCTTATTGACATTTATTATAACATAACCTCTAACTCAAATCTACAGATTTTACAGAATCGAGAAAAACAATCTGTGCTTCTGTGATTATTATTATGTTCTCTATAGGCTTGTTTTGGTTGGCAATAGGGACGGTCCTAGAACCGTTCAAAGTAGTCACACAGTCGTTTATTGTAATTGTAATTGGCGTCCTGTCTGGGCGAAATCTTTCACACGCTACATTTGTCCCACTGTTTAGAACCGATTCGGAACTGTTCCTACTGCGAACCAAAACAGGCCTCGTATAGACACAGTATAAGAAGCAGGCACAGAAATGTAATAATATTAGGTTAGCCACATAATATATCGTTGGTTATATTATATGTTCTGTGGTCTAACCTTAGAATATTACGCCGGTGATTATTTATTTATTTGTTTACTTGAATCCGTATATCCATATATATTTATAAACATATATTTATAAATGTAGTGAAATTTCTGGATTTTTCATCAGACTTTATATCATTCAAAGAAGAATATCTTGAGAACAGTACGTTTTAGGAGAAATGATGAAGAATACTTTATTTTTCTAAAATGATTGTAGATTCTTATAATAACTTAGGCTAATCTGCTTTCCTTATGCTAATTTCTCATAGTTTTTCGAATTCGCGAGTCTACAACTAGGAAACGAGTGGAAGTGGGAAAAAACTGTTAATTGGAAATTACGTATCATAGTTATAGAAAACTTCACCCCAAAATTCATTCCATTCGGAATATCCATTTCCGCGGAAATTCGGATTATAAACAAAGAATTTCCACTCGGAAATAAATACAACACATGACGGCCGGCGATAACAACAACAAGAAGATAAGATAAAATCATGCTACCAGCTGGGAATTCCCAAGAAATCATGATAAGTCAACAAAGCGAAGAAGTACGGGAGATACAAACACAAAATACTAGCTACTACAGAATGTCATCTACCAGTGATGAAGATTTCCCAGGATTCCCCAACGACCCAAACAATAAAAATACCTGGCAAACTATGAAACGTCCAACAAAGAAAAGAAAGATTAATACCACTAACAATGTGGAAATACCAACAAGCAATAGATTCAGCCAATTAAATGAGGAACATGAAGGAAGAACAAATCATTCACAGGAACAGACGACTAATATCCCAAAACCTCCTCCAATTTTTGTGTACGGAGTGACCAACTATGGTGAAATGATATCCAACCTAAATAGAATACTGCAAATGGAAAATTTCACAACAAAAACTTTAGCGGACAACACCATAAAAGTGAACTGCCGAACTCCGGATGATTATCGCAAAATGATACACCACATGAGAGAAACCAATATAATACATCACACCTACCAGCCAAAAGAAAACAGAGCATTCCGAGTGGTAATTAAAAATCTTCATTTCTCAACAAACACAGAGGAAATAAAAAGTGAACTCACTCTACAAGGCCACAAAGTGAGAAACATCCACAATGGAAGAAGCAGAGTGACAAAGGAGCCACTTAATCTATTTTTTGTGGACTTAGAACCTTCAGATAACAACAAAGAAATTTACAAAATTCGAGGAATCCAGAATAGAATCGTCCAGATTGAACCCCCAAAAAAAGTCAGCGGCTTACCACAGTGCACAAGATGCCAACAATATGGTCACACCAAAACTTACTGCAACAGGCCCTTTGCGTGTGTAAAATGTGGAGGAGAACATAATACGGAGAATTGCAAAAAAAGCAATAACACACCGGCAAAATGTGCCCTATGCAATGGACCCCATCCAGCTAATTACAGGGGATGTGAATTTTACCACGCAATCTTGAGGAGACCAAACAACCAGAACAACAGATTGAATGTACAACAGCCTGCTATACAAGCAGTAAACAACAAAAATTACTCAATGCCTAGAAATCAAATACCAGAAGAACAAAACAAACCCAGCTATTCGGACAAACTAAAAGGAATAAACAACAATTCACAAAACACAGATAATGCTGCCACCTTAACGTCCTTCTTAGCTGAGTTCAAAAACATGTTTCAACAATTGGTCCAGCAAAACAACATGATACTCAACATGCTCTCAACCCTAATCACTAAAATTCACTAGATTGATAAGAATAGCCCAATGGAATTCCAACGGTTTACTGCAGCACAAGAACGAAGTTGAAACATTTCTACACCTCAACTCTATAGATATTCTTCTTATAAGTGAAACACACTTTACAGTTAGATCTCACTTCCAAATACCACACTATACAACCTATTGCACAAATCATCCAGATAACACAGCACATGCCGGTACTGCAGTCATAATAAAGGAGACCATTACCCACTATGAATTACCAAAACATCAAATTGATTATCTTCAAGCCACAACTATCAATGTAAAAATGGCCACACATGATCTAACAGTCTCGGCTGTATACTGCCCACCCAAGCATAATATAAAAAAAGACCAATTCAGGGAATTCTTCAACACATTAGGACCAAGATTCATAGTAGGAGGAGACTACAATTGTAAACACACGCTTTGGGGTTCCCGTCTAATAACGACTAAAGGTAGGGAGTTGGCCAAACTAATACAAGAGAAAAATTACACCTTCATGTCAACTGGTGGACCTACCTACTGGCCGAGCGATCCAAACAAATTACCAGATCTCCTGGACTTTTTCATTGTGAACGGTATATCAACAACATATATGGAGGTGGAAGCAAGCTACGATTTGTCTTCTGATCATTCTCCAGTGATTGCATCGGTGGGAACGTTTGCTCTGAAGAGAAAAACCAAACCAAGACTTCATAACAGCAAAACAAATTGGGACGACTATAGAAGCAAAGTGGAGCAACAAGCTGAGCTATCACTGAGCCTCAAATATCCTTCTGAAGTAGACGAAGCATTGAAAATGTTTACAACTATCCTGAAACAGGCAGCTATGGACAGTACTCCAAACATAAAAGAACGGGAGCCAACGACATCAATACCGGTCGAAATTAAAAGACTAATCGCAGTGAAAAGAAAAGCAAGATCAAGATGGCAAAATACTCACGCTCCATCTGACAAAAGAATCTTCAACCAGATAAGTAAAGAACTAAAAAACAAATTGAGGGACCTACAAGAAAAATCATTTGCGGAATACTTAGCTAACCTAAACAGGTATGATAGCTCAATTTGGAAGCCAATCAAATCAAAAAAAAAACCAAAACAACAAGTCGTCCCACTCAAGAATCCAGGTAATGCGAGCACTAATTGGGCTAGAAGCGAAAAAGAGAAGGCTGATCTCTTTGCAGAACATCTTGCCGACGTATTTACGCCAAATGATCAGAGAACAGATGATGAGATTGAAGAGTGTATTTCCAGCATCCAAACTGACTTACCTAAAATAAAATCATTCACGGTAAAAGAAATTCAGAAAGAAATCAAGTATCTAAACATTCGAAAAGCCCCTGGTCTAGATGGAGTAACAGCAAAAATGATCAAAGAACTTCCTAAGAAAGCAGTTAAATTACTAACATATATCTTCAATGCCATCATAAAATTGAACTACTGGCCAAAAATGCTGAAGGAAGCTGAAATAATTATGGTATTAAAGCCAGGAAAATCACCACACGAGGTTTCATCATACCGACCTATAAGCCTGTTGCCGACCATCTCCAAGTTACTAGAAAGGCTCCTCCTACAAAGGATTGAGACTGAGTTACCCAATGAACACTGGATTCCCTCTCATCAGTTTGGATTCAGGCAAGGACACTCAACAGTTCAACAGACCCATCGAATAACAAGATTCATCCATCAAACATTCGAACAAAAACAGTACTGCACATCGGTATTCCTAGATGTAAGTCAGGCTTTTGACAAAGTCTGGCACGCTGGGCTCTTGTATAAAATCAAAACTATTCTCCCTCTGAAGTACTTCAGCATCTTGAAGTCGTACCTTACTGATCGTGAATTCAGAACAAAGGTAGGCGAAGAAACATCTAAAAATTACCCCATTAAAGCCGGAGTCCCACAAGGAAGTGTGTTGGGTCCTATTCTTTATATTCTGTATACTTCTGACCTGCCGACATGTGATAACACAATCACAGGAACTTTTGCAGATGATACCACCATAATGGCCTCCCATGAAGACCCCATAACAGCATCTAAACTTGTTCAAGATCATCTGAATCTAGTGGAAAAATGGATCAAGAAATGGAGAATAAAAATAAATGAAATAAAATCAATAAAAGTAGATTTCACCTTGAGAAAAGAACGATGCCCACCAATTCACCTTAACGGAAAAGCAATACCACAGGCAGAAACAGCAAAGTATTTAGGATTCCATCTAGATACCAGACTTACTTGGACAGAACACATAAAAAAGAAAAGGAAGCAAATAGACTTGAAAATCAAGGAGATGTACTGGCTTGTGGGAAGAGGTTCAAAACTGTCATTAGAAAATAAAATTCTACTGTACAAAACAGTTATAATTCCGATCTGGACGTATGGACTTGAAATTTGGGGATGTGCAAGCAAGTCAAATATAGCAAACATACAAAGAAGCCAGTCCAAGATATTGCGAATGATAGCCAACGCACCATGGTATGTCACAAACCTAACACTCCATGAAGATATGAAAATCCCCTTTGTTAAGGATGTCATTAAAACAAGAAGTAGAAATCACCATTCTAGATTGAAAGAGCACACAAATACCCTTCTACGACCCCTAACAGAGGACAACCAAGCAAGAAGACTGCAAAGGAAATGGCCAACTGACCTTATGGAATATTAAGAGATTCCCCCAATGGGGGGAACTTCTTCACGCTTAATTCCCACTGTATGAATATAAAATTAGCTTATAGAAATGTATTCTGATTGCTGATAAATAAATACCTTAAAAAAAAAAAAAAAAAAAAAAAAAAATTCGGAATATCCATGTCAAAGATAGAAAAGAAAAACTGATTTTTTTTCGAACTTTCAATAGCCTGTATCTCTTTATCATAGCCGAATTTGGAAAAATGGTAAATGAAAAAAGTGTTTTATTTGACGAGAGGAATCTTTGGTTAAAATTAATACACAATTTGACGCCCTGTATATTCGGGAACACTCAGAAATCCTTTAAATTGAGAATTATGTCCGTTTTGACTTTGAATTATATCAATAAAGGCCTACAAAATGTCAGACATTTTGGGCCCGAAACTTTGAGTGGCAACATTGAATTGAATTAATGGAATACTCTATTGATAATTTTTCTTACATAGGAACAACGACGTGTCTGCAGTCGCCTACCTTTAAACTTGCCGTAGGAGATGCAGGAGCATTGAGCAACAATCCTATACAGCCCTCTTTCTATTTTACTCCGATGTCATCATCAGTAACCGTTTCCTTGAACACTGCCACAACAAGCACCGCCAATCAACCTGTTAAGTTTTCGAATATTGCTCATAGCGAAGTAAAAGAGGTGAGCACACTGTTGGTGGTCTAGTCAACAAGTGCTTTTTAGGGCAAAATTTTTGCGTATTCTCCGAAAATTATGATTGAGGTGTCGTTCGATTCGGAATGGCATGTAGATAGTTTTTGAGAAAATGCTAAGGCCGCTCGCAAAAATTGTAATAGTTATAAACAATTAAGTGGAAAAAAAATGAGGGGCTTTGGTTTTTTGCCAATATCTCATAAACTGGCTGAGATAATTCGAATGCGAAAAAAGATTCGAGAAGAGAAGGAAATTTCCTGAAAAAAAGTAACTCCCGGATCTAGGAAAAATATTTATAATTTTCCCAGAGGGTTGAAAATACTCGCGAAAACGGGTACTCCGGCTTGCGTAAGCCTTGTCCCCTTCGGACCTTTCAAAAATAAATATTATTTGAACTTATTAAATATGGAAATAAAAATTGAAAGAATTCAGGCGTCTGCAGGATAAATCAATGAACAATAATCTTTGATCTGTGATAGTTATCCATTAGTTAATTAACAATTTTTTGTAGCACGAACATTAACATTGCAAGTGCGATAATTGTTAAACTATTAATCTGAGAATTTTTTTCTTTCGTGGAGCTATTTTTGAAAGGTCTTGGAATAGATTCCCTATGGAAAATTTGAAAAACTGTCAACTTTCGTTCGTAACAATTTACTCAAGTGAAAAATTTTAAAGCTTCAATTATGTTTCAAAAGGACATTTTAAATTATCTCATAAACAACGCATTGGTTTACAACAATTAGGAGATAATAGTTATTAAAAATCATTTTTGAGTAGTTTCTGATCATAAGGGAACGGATTAATAGTAATATTATAAATTGAAGCTTTATCATTTTTCACTTGAGTAAATTGTTCATAACAAAACGAATATTAACAATTTTTAAAAATTTCCAATAGGAATCTATTCTAAGACCTTTGAAAAATAGCTCCACGAAAGGAAAAGTTTTCAGATTAATAGTTTAACAATTAGCGTACTTGCAATGTTAATGTTAGTGCTACAAAAAATTGTTAATTAACTGATGGATAACTAATTGAAATATCGCGATAAAAATGTTTGGACCACGTATTATTGTTCATTGATCTATCCTGCAGGCGCCTGAATTTTTTCAACTTTTTATTTTCATATTTAATAAGTTTTTCATCAAAGGTACGAAGGGGGCGAGGCTTGCGCAAGCCGGAGTACCCGTTTTCGGGCGTGTTTTCACAATTATAAATATTGGTCCTACAGTTCCAGGAGTTGGAACTTATTTAATGCGGCCCATACACATGCTACTTTTTCGGCGTTCTGGTAGCTAGCGTTTTACGAGCGTCCTAGACGCTCGTGGAATTTTGACCACACACAAGCGTCTTAGTAGCTCGCCATTCGCTGACGCGAGAGGTGTGCAAAGCGTCGATTTTCAGCCATTGTTGACGTTCGCGCGCACACACACAAGCGTTTTTCAAACGTTTTGCCGGCTATCCTGACGCTAAAATCAAACACGTCTGATCTTGGCGTCCGGCGTTGCGTTCTGCTCGGCGAATCGCCAGCGTGGCAGCGGATACTCATACACAGGCGTTTTTCGAGCGACTTTTGGGCGTTTTGGTCGCTAGCGGCATCGCTAGCTGCCAGAACGCCGAAAAAGTAGCATGTGTATGGGCCGCATAAGGCAATTTCCTCCTCTATTCGAATCTTTTTTCAAATTTGAATGATCTCAAATAGTTTTTGAGATATTGGTGAAAACCTAAACCTCCTTTTTTTTTTCACTCAATTGTTTATAACTATTGCAATTTTTGCGAGCGGCCTTAGCATTTTCTCAAAAACTATCTGTCTGGCATTCCGAATCGAATGATACCTCTATCATAATTTTTGGTGAATACGCAAAAATTTAGACCTAAAAAGCACTTGTTGACTAGACTATATCCGCATACACGCAATATGATCGTTTCGAATAACCGTAAAAATGTTTTCAGTCCACAGCAGTAAGTGATCGCCCTAAGGCAAAGCCGGCCAAAAAAGAAGGAAAGAATGTACGTAAGCAGCAACCGTCAGTTCAACCTAATATTTATTCGCAGCAACAGCTTCAAATGCAGCAACAGAATCAATTCGTGTCGGCGGCAACTTTACAACAAGCGGATATTCTTCAAACAACAACGGATCCAAAAACTACTCAGTTCAGTCTGCAAACTATGACGGGCATAGATCTGGACAATTTAGATCAGGAGTCGTTAGTTCTGAAGGAGGAGACGAGCGAGAATTTGCTGACTGCTTCGATTCTTCAGCAGTTTCAGAATTCTTCACTCAGGACCTTTGTCGATCCAAATGTGAGTGTCGAAATTCAACTTCATGCAACGGTTTATTACAGACTTCAAATCGATTTTTAAATTTTTTCTGATTTTTTTTTTTTTTTTTCTATTTTTTTTTTTTTTTCTATTTTTCTTTTTTTTTTTTTTTTTTTTTTTTTTCTATTCTTTTCTTTTTTATTTTTTTTTTAAGACGAAGACATCAAAAAGTGATATAATATTTTTTCTCATTTCAGAAACCTAGAATTGAATATTGTACGACCTCGCAAGGAAATGATTCTAAAGCTCAAATATTGAATAAAGAATATTCCTCTGTTGAAGAAGTTGTTCGTTCCTTAGACACTTTCACTACAGACAGTGGTGAACAATCACTGACTCAACATGGTCTCCAGGTAAATAATTGTCATATCTGATAATTCAATATTTTTTATTTTTCACGTAATCTTAAAATACAAAAATTACGTAGTCATGCGGCTACACTTAAAACGATTACGAATGGGTGTTTTATGTAATTATGTAATAATTTTCAAGGTTCAACCTTACCCCAGTTCATTGGAAGAATCTATGATAGCATCTATAGCAACTCAACAAGAATTATCACCTCCGACAGATCTGTCACGTGTAGAGTACTTTGTGCAATCGAGTGGCACGCAACTACCAATGCATACACTTTATCCTTATGACTATTTAACAGCTGGTGTCCAGAATAAGGATCAAAGTGGTGCCATCTATCAGGCTGGCTTTCAGGCAGGAATTAATTTGATGTCCCAGCACCTGGGTAAGTGTTATTATTGATTGGAATTTAAATCTTTATTAATATAAACTCATTAAGGGAAGAATTGAAGAATTATCACAATATACAGTGTGGTCCAACGAAAACTTAACACCACGATTTTCCGGCTTTAAAATTAAAATGTTTTATGGTCTTCTGCATTCTCCAATACTTGCACGAGGGCTGGATAAATAGCGTTCTCTACTAGATCTGAATAAATTTGGCCAGGGAGATTACTGGGCATGAAAAAAGAGCACATTTTCATTTTAAAGTTGAAAAATCGAGTTGTTAAGTTTTTCGTTGGACCACCCTGTATATCAGAGAAAGTATAGAATAAAATGAATCAAATTCAAAATAAATTTTATAGAATAATCTGCAATAAACAGCAATAAAAATTTATCCACATACGATAATAATATAAAACAATATAACTTAAGATCAATTGTATAGATTAGCAATTCACACTAAACAGCACAAATATATTTTGGAATCGTGTAATGTTTTCAAGCGAACATTTGACTTTAATAACACCTTTTTCCAAATTATAATCATCTACAAAACGTTCAAAATTCACAATCCCTGATATAGTTGATGTTATTAAGATACATTATGAACAATAGTGGCCCAAGAACACTGCTGTGAGGGACCCCTGAGGTCACCGAAAGCTCAAGTAAAGAACTAATTGACTCATCCTTTACATTATTTATTATCATATTTTCTGGGACTACGAATATGATTTGAAAAAGTTCGATTTCCGAGTGATAAAAATCTCTTAATTTCAAGCATGTCCAAGTGTCACCGGGACTGAACAGTTGACTCCAGTAAGCGCTGTTTCACCCTCAGTCGGAACGATCTCTGCCTCACCCACTCAGCAGTACGTAACTACCCCTAAGCAGCTACCACCTCTCCAGATGCAGAATCCCGGCCACTTGAACTCGTCCCAGTTGCAGCAGGCGGTGCATCACTGTCAGCTGCAGTGTAGCCAACACCAACAGCAAATCTTACAGGGTCAGTTACAGCAGACAGGACAGGTACAGGCGGGTACGCAAACTTCCCAGTCGTCCAACGTTAACTCGGATTCGAAGAAGCAACCGAAAATGGCTGTCGCAGATAATGTCAAATCGAAGAAGGGACGTTTGGGGAGGCATCCAAGCCAGCTCGGGAATAATTTTCAACAGAGCCAGAATTTCCAGATAGATCCTAACTCTGGTAAGTTGAGGAACTGTTCGGTGTACTCGTTATATGGTCTGGGTTCATCTCCTTCTCAACAGTTGTTCCCGACGCTCTCTATAAATCGATTTCAATCAAAATATCTTTGTATTTCGCAGCCATCACCCAGTACAACAGCACCAACAACCAGCAACCCTGTCCTAACCCAATTGTTTCACCCAGTTTGGACGTAGACTCTGAAACCGAAAGTAACCACGACACAGCTTTGACATTGGCCTGCGCAGGAGGCCATGAAGAACTGGTAGAACTCTTGTTGAACAGAGGCGCCGACATAGAACACCGAGATAAGAAAGGTTTCACCCCACTCATATTGGCCGCTACGGCAGGCCACGAGAAAGTAGTGGAGATCCTTCTCAACCACAACGCGGACATTGAAGCACAATCCGAACGAACAAAGGACACTCCTCTCAGTTTGGCTTGCTCTGGCGGGAGATATGAGGTAAACACGCCGCCTCTGGCTCTTTTGTCACATCTTCATCGAACCCATTTTCGTTTCAGGTCGTAGAAATGCTACTCAAACGGAATGCCAACAAGGAACATCGAAACGTATCAGACTACACCCCCCTGAGTCTGGCCGCGTCCGGGGGATACGTAAACATCATAAAATTATTACTGAACTACGGAGCGGAGATCAATTCGCGAACAGGAAGTAAGCTGGGAATTTCGCCCCTCATGTTGGCTGCTATGAACGGACACACCGCGGCTGTTAAGTTGTTGCTCGATATGGGCAGCGACATAAATGCCCAAATTGAGACGAACAGGAACACTGCGTTGACCTTGGCCTGTTTCCAAGGCCGGCACGAGGTGGTCAGTCTGCTTTTGGACAGGAAGGCCAACGTTGAACACCGAGCGAAGGTAATAATAATAATTATCACTGTTATATTCAGACCTATTCTGTTTGCATGTTGCTATAAACGCTGTTCATGTCATATTGTTATTCTCCTAATTTTTAACAAGATGGCTATGGTATTGAGTCCGTTTTTCGGTGATTATTCGTAATTCCTAACAAAATATATAAAATGTCACGAAGACGAAAAACTAACTATGTTATTTATGAAAGTAACAAGATGGTGTTAAAGATTAATTTTCAGGAAACACACCGAATATTGATAACCGCTTCCATGACCGAAAAATTGAAGACTTGTAAACACCTAATGTTGCGTCCCAGGACTTCACATTTTGGGAAGCACTGATTTGTTTTTCTAAACAAAGGAGCTCGCTTATAAAACTTAAATGTTTTGGGTTAACTGGTTTAGTTTACCATGTGTGGTCTCACCCTTGAAATTAATATTTTTCACGAAAAGATAACTGCAAGTAAAATTCCTTGTAAGCTTCAACCCTTGTAGAGATTTATCGCATATTTCCTGGGAAATAGTGCTAAAATGCATACAACAGCTAGACACATTGCCCAGTGTGTTATTCTTTTGTCTAGACGATTCGAAAACCCCTAGTCTGTGAAAGTCATTTATCAGCTTTCGATTATATCCAGACAGCTAGTGAAAATTAGTCCAAATGGGGGGAGAAATTCGAGGATTTGAATTTCTAAGATTAAACAACCGAGAAAAGTTCACTGATTGGTGCGGGCATCGGGAATCTAGTAGGCATTCCCCCTATTTTTCGTGATCGACAAATGAAAGTATTGTTTTAACATATCTGGGGCGGTTTTAAGATCGAACCCCCAATCATTGTTAATATTTCCCCTTTTTTCTACCTAGATGAAGGAACCTCCTATGTTCCTTCTATCTGGGCTTTTATATAAACTTTACACTGAAAAATTACTACTACTAATACCACTGTAATTACTACATCTCTTAGTGCAAGAGACATCACTTATATTTTGTACGGTCGCGAAACTAATACTAATTTAGTTCTCCTTCCAACTAAGTAGTCACTTCTTCCTTTTTCATATAGAAGGAAGATTTTAAATTGTATCAATATTGCATTGTACAATACTTCGTGCTTGTTATCACATTGTCGGTAACAAGTAAAATACATTTTGTTGTTGTGTTAAAAGTGCGTTCGAATATTTCACCACTTCCTATCCTCGTAATTGTTATTTTATTACAAGTAACAACTTACGCAGTAATCAACGAGATTACTACTGGGTGCTTAAAGTTAAGTATATCCCCCTGATAAAATAATCAGGGTGTATAATTCTGGTCCTTCGAAATTCAACATAATATCCTGATAAACGAATCGGGACTTGACATTTAATCCTTCGAAACCAAAACATCCTGATAAACCAATCAGGATGCAACATGTTGCGTCCCATGACTTCACATTTTGGGAAGCACTGATTTGTTTTTCTAAACAAAGGAGCTCGCTTATAGAACTTAAATGTTTTGGGTTAACTGGTTTAGTTTACCATGTGTGGTCTCACCCTTGAAATTAATATTTTTCACGAAAAGATAACTGCAAGTAAAATTCCTTGTCAATGTGTCTAGCTGTTGTATGCATTTTAGCACTATTTCCCAGGAAATATGCGATAAATCTCAACAAGGGTCGAAGCATACAAGGAATTTTACTTGCAGTTATCTTTTCGTGAAAAATATTAATTTCAAGGGTGAGACCACACATGGTAAACTAAACCAGTTAACCCAAAACATTTAGGTTTTATAAGCGAGCTGCTTTGTTTAGAAAAACAAATCAGTGCTTCCCAAAATGTGAAGTCATGGGACGCAACACCTAACAAATATTCAATTGAATTGAAGCTCAGATTCTGGAGACTTAATAAACATCTTTTCTCTGCGATTTCTTTTTGAATTTATTGGAATAGCAAAATTTCTGTAAAAGATCCAAGGGTTTTAGAAAATCGTTACATTTTTGACAATTTCTCTATGGTAATGGGACTTAATCGATTACCGTATACAGCCGAATTAAAACTATATCTATAAATCTGTATTTTTCTTATTCCAGACTGGATTGACACCTTTGATGGAAGCAGCCAGTGGAGGTTATGTAGAAGTAGGTCGCGTACTTTTGGACAAAGGGGCGGATGTGAACGCTACCCCTGTGCCGTCGTCCAGAGATACAGCCCTTACGATAGCAGCCGACAAGGGTCATGTTAGATTCGTGGAACTCTTGCTCTGCAGGGGTGCACTGGTCGAAGTCAAGAACAAAAAGGGTAACTCTCCACTTTGGTTGGCGGCGAACGGCGGACATCTCGCAGTCGTGGAACTTCTGTATAATGTCAACGCCGATATTGATTCGCAAGATAATCGGAAGGTGAGTGAATGTGCTGAAAATGAAGGGTGTTGATTGATAGATTTGGACTCTGAAATAGTACTCAAACTTTTACCCCCATCAAAATCCAGATTTGTACTCTACACTATAAAATTAATGGGTCAAGGATGGTACCCTGAAGAACACCAAGCGTAACAGGAATAGTGAAAGACTTGCATGCATTTTGACCTGTAAAATTATTTCCAGGATAAATCGTGTGACATGAAGATAATGTGCTATTTCAGAGTTTATTAATTGCTTCGTCAAATTAAATATTGGGTTTATTCTGCAGGTATCCTGTTTGATGGCAGCTTTCAGAAAGGGACATGTGAAAGTTGTGAAGTGGATGGTACATTCAGTGACTCAATTTCCTAGCGAACAAGAGATGATTCGATATTTATCTACCATTAACGACAAGGATCTTATGGAGAAATGTCAGGAGTGCATTAGGATTATTCAAGCCGCTAAAGAAACGCAGGCGGCAAAGGCGAATAAGAATGCCACCATTTTGTTAGAAGAATTAGATATGGAAAGGACAAGGGAGGAATCCAAGAAGTTGGCAGCTGCCAGGAGAAGAGAAAGGAAAAAAAAGAAGAAATTGGAGAAGAAGGAAGAAAAGAGAAAACTGCTTGAGGAGAACAAGAAGAATGAAAACTACGATGATAAGGCTGATACAGACAAAACCGAGGAAAAAGATGATGAAGGTAGGTCCACTATCAGTGATTACTCTAGATATTCAATCACAGCCGTTTATATAGATAGCCTGGAGCACAGTCTGACAACGCTGCTTTCGAATGTTCCTTGTAGGCCTACTCCTTCAATGCGGTAGATAATTGAATTAGTTATTTTCTTGGGATCCTTGAAAGAATAAATGATATGAGACATCACTTGGTCAATAAATTGGATAACTTCATTTTATTCAGCACTTTAATATGAGAGCAAAGTAAAATAGGTAGTTGTTATTCAATTCATTGTTTAGCAAGAACCACGAGAAGGTGTAGGGTCTACTCTAGGCCAAAAAAATTGAAAACAAATAAATTCCTAAAAATGAGCGAATTTCATTTAGACTAGGACTAGTGGGCCCGCAGATCTACCTAGCCAGTAGATCTTCATTTTTTCGGTAGATCTACATTTTTTCGGTAGATCTACATTTTCCGGTAGATCTACATTTTTCCAGTAGGTCTACATTTTTCCGGTAGATCTACATTTTTCCAGTAGATCTTCCTTTTTCCGGTAGATCTACATTTTTCCGGTAGCTCTGCATTTTTAATCGTAGATCAATATAATCGGTAGATCAATCGAACCCGTAGTTCAACGACATCTAACGTGTCCTGTTGTGTGAAAGTCCTATCGAAATATGTCGAGGCGTTTTTGAGTTCCTAGAAACCGAGCGTAGCGCCACCTACCATATCGTATCGTGAACGTTAGGCCTTCCGAAACACGATCACAAAGTTTCATGAAAATCAGTATAACCATTTTCGAGTTCCTGTGACCCGATCATAGCGCCACCTTCGGAGTGTATATCGTGGATCTGAGACCTCCTCAGACACAGAAAGTTTAATCGAAATCGGTCCGGTCGTTCTTGAGTTTCTAAAAGCCGAACACAGCGCCATCTACCGAGAGTTCGATCGTCAAACGCATGCGCCACCGGCTCCAACATAAATTTTGACCGATTTCCGGTATTCGAATAATTAGTAGGTACTAACCGGGGATAGATATTCTTAATTTTCACTTTTCGAAATAAAATCGCCACATGGCGGTTTATTATAGGGTTTTTCACTCTTATCTTCGCTTTTCGTCAACTTTTCGAAATAAAATCGCCACATGGCGGTTTATTATAGGGTTTTTCACTCTTATCTTCGCTTTTCGTCAACTTTCAGGCCCGAAAACTACCTAGAAGGGCCGTTAGTCCGTCTCTTATGTCAATTTTGACGTTTCTCGGAATGTCTTCTAGCAAGGAAAATTCCCGGGGTTGAAACTTCCAGAACTTGTATCGATTTAGTACATTTTGAGCTGGTTTTTGTCGAACCGATTCTTCTTCTTCGTCTCGACGAAAAAATTCGGAGCCAGAGCGGTCGTATTTTCGAAGCCTTATGCGAAATAAAGTCGGTCTCGCCGGGCGAAGGATAAAAAATACATTTTCGTTCGTTACGAGAAAACCGCGATAGATCGACTTAGGGTCTTCGGATCTACTCTTTCCCCCTCCCTATGATTCGATATCCACCCCCTTCGAACCTCGATCCGTCCTCTAGATTTTTAAAACAATTCCCAAAATTGTCGATTTACTTAGGAAAAATCGCAAAAATTTCGTCGATTTCTCGAATTTTTTTAACGCATAAGGACCCCTCCGAAAAATTTCGTTCCGTCGTAATATAGCGGTTATATAAGAGGGTTTAGCCATCCAGATACCGCCCGTTTTTACACATCTTTCCCTAAGTAATCGGTTGCCATGACTCAATTTCAATTAGTATATATGGAACCATGACTCAATTTCAATTAGTATATATGGAATCAGTCCTTGCTTTAAGTGCTGGTTTTGAAAGTAATTTGGGAGATTCTTTAGGCGTTTTAATAATAAATATGTTATGAATCTGACTGTTAATGTTTACTTTTGCATTAAGTATCACATCAAAGTCCTCGAAATGTTTCACGCAAACTGCGTTATAAAGGGGTACAGGAAAAATGTCGTCTTGGGTTAGCCTTAACCACAATTTGGTAGAAAACCGCAACAGTTAACATAATTTGAATTCCTTGAAGATGAATAAAGGCTAAATTCCTGTTAATATAGAACTAATATATAATTTTATTAGGTATATAGCTGTTGCAGGAAGGAACACCACATTTTCGTTACTATTCATCTCGGGCTGTACTCGCAAATGTACTCACCTGAAATAGAAAATAATCCTAACGAAATTTCACTACACACTACTTAATCACAAAATAGATATCACTGTAGTTCACTAATTCACGAAATATATATTTAACCGGTATAACTAACCGATAAACTTAATATTGCTTAATGACTAATGGCGGACTAACATGACCATGTTTCCTCTTAATCAGGTTCCGGGCTCTCATAAAAGAGGCTATGATTCAACATTCTATTTTCTTCCAACTCTAGTTTATCCAGGATTTTTTTTTTTTTTTTAGAAAGCCAAGTCGAATCTCCAGGAAGAACGGTCGAAGTTGGCGACAAAGAGGAGGGCGATAGTGGAATTGACGCGAACAGCCAGGGTAGTTGCTCCAGCAACGACATAAAATCGAAAGACAAACGAAAAGACAAGAAAAAAAAGAAAAACGCCTCGAGTTCGAAGAGCGGCAGTTCTATAAGGCCGAGTCCGAGTAAACTGCAATCTTCGTACGATCAGATATCGGAGAAAACCGATAAATCGAACGAGAAACACAATACGAACGTTAGAAAAAGCCTGATATTCGAAGGGAAGAGTCCGGCAGAACGGGACGATTTCGAGGCAACCGGTAACGAATACGTACCGACTAGTAAACCCAAAAAAGGTCAATCGCACGATGACCATTCGCCAAAGAATACCAGCCCGAAACAGAATTCCAAGAGGGAGGAAGGTTGGAAAGAAGTAGTGAGAAAATCTTCTGTTCAGACGGTCTCGACTAACGAAGCCGGTATCAAGAAGGTATCTGTTCCTTTAAATGCCATCTCTAGAGTTATCGGAAGGGGTGGTAGTAATATTAATGCTATCAGAGGGGCGACCGGAGCTCATATAGAGGTGGAGAAGCAGAGCAAAGGTCAGGGTGAAAGAATAATAACTTTGAAGTAAGTTTGAATTTTCATTCATGTTAATATAATACTCGTTCTCTGAAAATAACTTGACGTGGCAACTATGTATATAAATGAAAGACACACAGCCGTATATACAGGGTGAGTCTTTGACCACTGCATTAATTTTAACCAAATATTCCTCTCATCAAATGAAAGGCTGTTGAAATTTTGAAAAAAAATCAGTTTTTATTTTGTAGCTTTGACATCCTTTTTTCAAATTAAATGAATGTTGGCGTAAAGTTTCCTATAACTAGAATACATATTTTCCAAATATTAGTTATGTTCCACTGTTGAAATTTTGAAAAAAAATCAGTTTTTATTTTGTAGCTTTGACATCCTTTTTTCAAATTAAATGAATGTTGGCGTAAAGTTTCCTATAACTAGAATACATATTTTCCAAATATTAGTTATGTTCCACTTCTACTGGTTTTCTAGTTATGGACTCGTGGATTCATAAAACTAAACAAAATTAGCATAAAGAAAGCATATAAAGTTTTTCTTGAGTCATTTCAAGAATATTCCATCGTTTTAGAACATTATATTATTCTTCATCATTTCTCCTTAAACTATTCTTCATTGAATGTTTTAAAATGGAAAATTTCAGAAATTTCACTACATTTATGGATCAGTCCCTGAGCGTTGGAATCCCGAGTCAAGCTGTAAACCACCTTACCATGCCTTATTCTCGTCCGCCAACAATGTCATAGATAATTTATATGCGGGAGTGTATTAGCACATTCTAAAATCTTTAAACGCTTGTAACTTTTTACCTGAGCCGAATCTGGAAAAATGTTTAATGAAAAAAGTGTTTCATTTGATGAGAGGAATCTTTGGTTAAAATTAATGCAGTGGTCAAAGACTCACCCTGTATAGAGAGAGAGCATTTTCGTTCCTATTCAACTTAGCCTCTACTATCAAATGTACTCGTCCCAAGTAGAAAATAATCCTAAGAAAATTCACTATGCACTATTTAATCACAGAAAGATATCAGTGGTATTGCACTAATTCACTAAATATATATTCAACCGGTACTAGTAAACAAACCGACAATGTTAATACTGTTGTATGTATATACAGTGTGGTCCAACGAAAACTTAACTCCTCGATTTTCCAGCTTTAAAACGCAAAAGTGGAAAATCGCTCTGTCCCGTCAATTTCTGATTCGAAGGGGAACAACTTTTCCGTTCTTTGCATCCCAGTAACTGCATCCCCCTAACAGGGGTAAGCACAACCCCTTAATTTTGAATAGTGATGAGGGGTGTTGCGATACCTCATTTTGAAGATCTTATCCAGTACTATAGGATCCTGAAATTTCGCTTCAAAATTTCCATCAATAGCAAAATGACAGGTAAAATAGGGAAGGAGTACTTTTGTGATTAGTTTATTAAATGCTGGAAATGGACACTATTCACTTCCATACAGTAACATAATTTTTGTTGGAAACGTTCACATACATTACTCAAGATTTCTGGTATAATTTGACGGCATTCATTAATGATTTGAGTTCGCAAACAATCCAGTGACTCAGGGTGGGTAGCGTAAATCTTGGATTTCAGGTGACCCCATAGAAAAAAGTCCAGTGGAGCCAGATCAGGTGATCTGGGTGGCCACTCATTATATCCCCTTCTCTCAATCCAGGCGTGAGGAAAATTTTCATCTACGAAGTGACGCACCAGTTGAACGAAATGATGTGGTGTGCCATCTTGTTGGAAAATGATCGTTTGATGGTCTGCATTCTCCAATACTTGCACAAGGCTGGATAAATAGCGTTCTCCAATAGATCTGAATAAATTTGGCCAGTGAGATTACCGGGTATAAAAAAAAGCCGATTATGTGATTTCCATAAATACCCGCCCAAACGTTCAATTTTTGGGGACGCTCAGTACACATCTCACGAAATAATCTTGGCTTTTCATCTGACCAATACCGACAATTATGCCGGTTTACAATGCCGTTAAGGTAAATCGAACACTCGCCCGAAAAACAGATATCGAACAAATAGTTTCGATTACCGTTAATCAATTCACTGACCACTTCTCAGAACTGGAGTCGGTGATCGGGATCATATTCATTCAGTTCCTGAATCAATCCTATCTTATAAGGATGGAATTTATGTTGTTCCAGTGTTCTCATAATTGTTGTGCGTGAAACACCAGATACATCGGACAATTTCCTAGTACTCATGGTCGGATCCATTGCTACATGACCTAAGACAGCCACGTTCCTAGCTTCGTCTCTTTCATGCACCCCCTTTTTGTTTCCGACTGAACCAGTAGCGTCACACTAGGCAACCAGTTGCACAACGTAAGCAGCGGATACATTTTTTCCAGGATGTCGTTCGTTAAATAAAGCCGCTGTTCCCGATAGGGGGCTGAAGTTTCGGGGGTGAAAAAAGCGGAAGAGTTCTCCCCCCTCGAATCAGAAATTGACGGGTCCGAGTGATTTTCCACATTTTCATTTTGAAGTCGGAAAATCGAGGTCTTAAGTTTTCGATGGATCACCCTGTATATGACTTTAATGAAGGACTAACGGAAATCGTACGTCTCTAGACCATGTTGCCATTTATTCACTATTCATATTGTCTAATTCATAATAAAACTATTTGCAGTTCATTCTGATGATTAATCACCCTTTTTGTGATTTGGCTACTGCATTATTGATTTTACCAGCCAACAGAACTACAGCCAATCAAAATCAGTTGTCACTGAATAAAATGAAATAGTTTATTTAGGGTGATTCATTAGATCGAGTATATTTCTTTGAAGAGGAATGGGAAGGTTCATCCCAATGCTATTATTACTGAAATATGATATTCCTGATATCTCTCGGTGGATTTAAACATATTAATATTTGCAGAGGTGCGCCAGAAGCCATAAAACTTTCGCAAACACTAATTGCTGCTTTGATCAAAGATCCCGAAGTAGACATAATGCAAATGTTGCCAAAGGCGGTGAAAACAAATCCATCAACAACCACTTTGTGGGATAAAACTCAAATTGGTGTAAGTTACTGGAAGAGATCCACACTATAATATAATTCGTTCATGTATATTCACACTCGTACCTTGTTTTTTCCAGACTAAGAAAGCAACCGGTAAAGCCGCTACCTCAGTTCCTTCGTCGTCTCAAAAAATCGAGAAAATAGCACCGACGAGTATTACAGCAAATTCCAGTTCGATAGCAAAGCCAGTATCTTCGGTGGCGACTAAAAACAAGTCATCGTTTATCGTGAATAGCACGAGGAACACCGCCCCGAGATTGATGGCCCAATCGGAAAAGAATACCAGTCAAACCTCGATTCCAGTAAAGCCGCTGGTGCTAAATCCGCCAAATCCGGTGGCCAGGCCTTCGAATAAGACGATTCCTCTCAACCAATCCTTCGCGGCGAAACTCACTGATGCAAGTACGTCTCCCGCAAGCGTAGCCGTCACTCAGAGCGGCATCAAAGCCGGTTTGAACGTGCCGCACGCGAGTAACGATTCTGTATCGCCCAAGGTGACAAGAGTGCCAACCTCGATTACCCACACTTCCCCGATCAAGCATAATCGTCCGGAACCGACAGCGTCTGCTCCACCTACGATGCAACACTTCCAGAGTCCCAGAAAAACGGCGCACGTCTCTTCTAACCAGATGTCCCACGTGACTATGTCGTCGGTCGACGTCTCGGCGAGCGGCGATCACGCGAGGTGCACGACTCCTATTAAAAAACCGCAACTGGGTCACAACGAAGAGAGCCATCCTGTGACGTCTAGCGTGTCTGCTCATCTGGAGTATTCTCTGTTCAATTCCGGTGATCAGCAACCCATGTGGCGAAGGGGTGATAACGAATCGCAGAAACCGGTCAATTTCGCCGCGGCTACAGGGAATTCGAATGTGCAGAACTCGTCTTCGGGGTCTAAGTTCATCGCACAAGATATGCCATTGCAGGTCGACGCGTCCAAGGCTCCGGGATACAGAGGGGGATCTACCTCGTCTCCCATATCATCGAAGAATAACAGTAACAGCACAACACCCCCGAATATTTCCGGTCCTTCGTATACGCAGTATCACGAAACGCAAAAAGCGCAACATTTGTCTCACATGACCCAGGCTATCCTCAGACCTCAATCCTCGCAGAATAACCTTCCGAACGAGCTACCACCCACCGGTAACTTCTACGGGGAATTATTCAATCAGGGAGGGGCAGTTTCCAGCATTTCGAATCCTGTCATGACCATGGGGAAGGAGAGTCACCTTATTTCGTCGTACAACCAACCCCAAACCAGTTCGGGAAGGAATCAAAACTACTCGCAGAGCTCCCAGCCGATCGTCAGTATGTCCAGGTTAAATCCTAAGGCACCCGACTTCTCGAGTTCCATATATTCCGTTTCGAACAAGTTACCGACGCAACAGCAACAATCGCAATTGTTTTATTCCATGGATAGCTCCAGTGCCATGCACTTTGTACCGAAGGCAAACATCGAGGGTTATCACAGAGGCGGCATGGTCCAGCAGAATCAGATGCCGTTGATGCAGCTGCAGCAGCCTTTAACTCAACAACAAACAGAAATGATTAGTGGTATGGCCACCGGTATGACCCTACATAACATAGCGAGGGCGACTGGAAGTGAGATTCTCGAGAATCCGTCAGATCTTGGCATGATGAATAATTCGCCGAACATGAGTCCTAATATGGCACCGTTGCAGGCCCCGGAGAACGCTTACATGGACGACAGGAAACCCATGCAACCTCAACCGATTGGTACGGAGAGGGCCAGAAAGTATTACGGTTCGGGCATGGAAAGTAACAATTGGATGATGGCGAACGATAAAAATCAAACTACTAGATGGTCGGGCCATAACAATTTAGAAAGGATGGCGATGAGGGGAGTCATGGACCAGTCGATGGCGGATACTTATAATGTAAGTTTCATGCTTGTCTTGCTTGAATTTTATTTGTTTCTATTGGGTTTTTCTACAAGGACATAGCAATTTTGTGTTTAAACTAGTTGGGATAGCACTGAGGACAGGAACTTTGGCGCGCTTGTTCTAATCTACAGCCACAGCTAGTCGAGAACTTAGCTGTATTATAAGGGTTCGAAGACTCTTGCAAAATTTTAGCTGTGATATGTGTGAAAAAATATCAAGAAAATTTTAAGAAATCGTGGATCTTCTATGAATGGTGCAGGTTGTCATTTAATTCAACCTTAGAACATAGAACTCTAGAAATATTCGTTACAATTCATTAGAATATGTATACTCCATTCACTTTTATAATGTCTCCCGGTTGGCCATGATTTAGGTCTATCACGTTTTTGTAACTAAAACACAGGCAGGTTGGCACTGCTGAAATATCGTCAAGGTCAAAACAATTCGCCGAGACGTTGCCAAGTTCTACTCTCAACATAATTTTCAATCTTAGACAAGATATTATCACAGAGCATTATCGAATATTAACTCCGTAGAGTAATATTTACTCCATTGCGTTCGAAAACTGAAAGGTTGAGTAAATTTTACTCTGTGACTGTCGACCGAAAAGTTGGAGTAGACTCGGAGTTCATTTAACTCCTGTCAAAATTGACATAACTCATGGGACGGAAAATCTAGTATCTTTGTCTCACTGTTTTATGAATGTTTTGTGAGGTAATTTAATAGTTTTAATACTGCTCACGATATATATTTATGATTAGAGTTACATATATGTGAAGAAAACAATAATAATAGGATCTTTCTTAAACCAACATAACCTATTTTCCGATATGGGCACCTTCTGTCACTGTCAGTGTAAGAGATAACTCCAGAGTAAATCTGTCAAACTTTCAAAAACTCTACTCTACTCCGTGGAGTTAATTTTCGAACACAACCCTGTAAGGTTTTGTCGGCTCTGGTGGTCCAGTGGGTATAAAGACCTGCTGTGGTGTCGGAGGTCGCGGGTTCGAATCCCGCTCAGGGCATGGATGTGGTGTTGGGTGGTGGTGCATGTCCTAAAAATTTAATTTAAAGAGTCTTCGGAAAAATATAGAACTGTGTAGATGGCCCTAGTTGCCTGGCACAATAAAGGATATAAAAAAAAAACCCTATAAGGTTGATATCAAGTTTTCTTTATCGGCCGATGTCATATAATGATAGAAGATATGTGAGTTGTGAATTTTTCTTTTCCAGCACGGCATGCAACTGGACAACACACCTAACTATTCGAGCACATCCACCATGCCGACCTTTTTGCAAATGAGCAACGTCAGGCCATTGGACTATGTGCAACCGACATGGGACGCCAATTCTCGCCAAAATTTGATGGATGATAAACAAGTAAGTGCGTTATTCGAACACCTTTTCATACCAGAAACATGAGAATGATTCATCACTATTTTGTTTTTCCTTGTTGTTTGTATAAGCAGTAGTTGACATGTAGTATATATAGGTATTACACAATACATTTTGATTTTCGAGAAAAATTGTTTGTTGAAGTAAAAATGTAAAAATTTATTATGAATTAAATTTTTAGGAAACGATTTCAATATTTTCATTGATTGAAGCCAACTCATAATCCAAATTTTTAACAAATGTCCTATTGTTACGCCACACAACTAGGTTTCAAGGGCCATCGTATTTTCTTTGAGGGGAAATTAAATCTATACGGCACATTTTTCTAGCTTAAGATATCGTATATAGTCGATATAATTCACTAATCGAACAGGCAATGAGAGTATTAAAAACCAGAAACTCTCGTCCTGTCTTACCATGTACATTTCATCAGCCAATCTTCCTAGTGACGAAATGATTAAGAAAGTAAGCATCGAAAAGAACTTCACTACGATGCTTGTTAGGAAAAAAGACTGGGACAGGAAATCCACCACCTAAGTTCTCAAAAGAAATACCATTAAATGGTACACAGACGGTTCAAAAACCACTACAGGAGCTGGCGCTGGAGTATATGGGCCAGGCATCAAATGCTCACTATCGCTAGGCTCCTATCCGGGCGTCTTTCAGGTCGAAGTACTTGCAATCGAAAATGAACCTAGAAAGAAACTATCGGAGATGTGATATAGCAGTCCACTCTGACAGTCAAGCTTCTATTAAAGCTCTGAGCTCCCATGTTGTCTAGTCCAAGCTAATATGGGAGTTCCGAAGAAAACTCAATGAAGTAGGCAAGAACAACAGGGTCTCCTTGGTCTGGGTTCCTGGTCACGCGGGAATTAAAGGAAATGAGGAAGCCAACACACTTGCCAAGAAAGGAGCACAAACCCTTTTTATTGACCCGGAACCCTACTGTGGGGTTGCTAGATACACCTACAAAAGTGAATTCTGGAGGAAAGAGGAAACTGAATGTCATATCCAAGAAATATATGGACCTCACTAAGAACACGCTGCACCTCCTCACTGGCTTCCTCACAGGGCACTGCGGCCTCAGGAAGCATATGATGAGATTAGGGCTAGCAGAAACTGACGAGTGCAGATTCTGTTGGGAGGAGGATGAAACTCCTGATCACCTGATAACGGAATGCCTCGCCATCTCAAACCAACGCAAGGAATGCCTTGGAAAAGAAATCTGCAGGAGCGACGACGTAGCCTCCTTGAAGCCATCTCATCAGAACTCTGGAGCTGGAAGTCGAGCTGTAAATGGTGCTGACATCGACATCCCTGTCGGAGGGGCACAATAGACCTTAAGGTCGAAGCGCAACGTTACCCTCTACAACAATATACAATATACATCGTCGATATCTGAGTGAAAAGACTACTAACTAAACTAACTTATCATATCCCCGCTGAAAGTAATTGAAACAAGGTTGTGTTAAATCCCACGATTTTTGAGGGAATTTTACGCTCATCAAATGAATGCACTCAATTGTGACTGCGTGGCATGGAGCTTCGTCTTGTTGAAACCACAGCTTTGCCACCTTAACTTCCGCTTGGGAGGCGAAAGGGCAATATTGTTCAATCTCCATCGAATATTGTTATATCCATCATCATTTGTAAAGAAACTTACAGGATCATTCCACCACTAATATTCATTTTTTTTTTTTTTTTATGCGTGTGGCTTTTACTTGATGCAAATCCATATTAACTCAATGAAAAATTATATACGATTTACACTTATTTATTCAGTATGATGTAGTCTGATGAAGTCGCTGTGTCGACGAAACGTGTCACAATATTGAATAAATAAGTGTAAATCGTATATAATTTTTCATTGAGTTCATTTATTATCCACCTGAGCTAGCGGCGCTATTTTTGTTCATAAATACAAGACACATGGTGAGATATTCATCGATTTTAATCATCAATAAATTATCCCTCGTGATCCAGGCTGGTCACCCTATTGCTCAGGCACCTTGCGGGAAAAGAATGAACGACACTGAACATAGCTCAAGGTTTCCGCATCACAGAGGTTAGGAGTTCTTAAGGATTTACCTAGGTGGCGCTAGTGAGATCTTTCTCTCCAGTAGTTCGCAACAATAGGGCTTAAGTTTCCTAGACCTCCTTTGTTTGTCATTCAGTGTGCTAATGACGCTGATGATTGGTAATAACCATGAAACCGGTAGGTATCTGCCCTGAATGACGATTTTCTCTTTGCCAACGCCGGAATTAGGTAACCACATAATAAATCCAAATATTTTCAGAATGGATACTAGAATCTGTGATACTAATATCGTTTCTGTAGTATAAAAGTGTTCATTTCATGAAGAGTAATTTAAAAATTTTCGCATGTTTTTCAAATTTACAGAATTAATATCTCTAGAATTATTGACTCAAATGGCGTTGTTACATGTGCATTACTGAATTCAGAATCTTATGATCTATACATATCACGAAAAAAATATGGACTTGCAATTTAAAAAAATATCGAAGAATTACGAGAAAATGTTCCTAATACCCTTATTACACCATGCCTTTTTCGTGCCTATTTGTCAGCCTGACTGACTGCGCCTGAAATTTTGAAGAAATACGCATGCGCCCGGGACTATTTCGTAGACTGTTTCAGGCTTGAAAATAAATAGAACTGGTTCTATTTGTTCCCCCTGAATCGTGGGGATTTCAAACCTTTTTGTTGAAATGTCATGGCTACCAACACAATATTTATCTGTCTGACTTGACGTCTTAACATAACCTATACTCCATTCACTTTTATAAAGTCTCCCGGTTGGCCATGAAATTTTGATACATTTCACCGTGTATATTTTGAAAATGTTAGGTTATGCTCATTTTCCTGTCAGATAACTACGCAACGATGTCCTCTCTACATAGAAGTCGAAGTAATTACGTATTTTTCACAATGTTAATTTTCTTGGGAGAAATAATAAATTTGAGAATATATTATGTGAATTCAACAATTCCAAAGACCTGGCGACTGTTGAAGAACATTTTTCATCCGTTGTTACTATGGAAATATTCCACGTATATAAACTGATTGGAAGATTCAGTTAGGCTATTTTCTTGTACGGAAATCAAGAATCAAGTGTTGAAATTTTAATGGAAAATAATGGATACAGTAGTCCGTTACAGCCGAGTGGTTTTGGAGTTTTGGCCATTTTAAGTTTAATTTTCTGAATATTTATGAAACAACCTATTCAATCTAACTGAAATTTTGCTCCACGTTGTAGAGGTACGACCTTTATATGTATGCAAAAGATTTGTATCGATCTAGGAATAGAGAAAAAAATTCAAAAATAAAAAAAAAAATTGTTTTCCCGATAACTCGTAAAATACTGATCTGATCAAATTGAAACCAGTAGCTAGTTGAAAAGTACTAGCAGGAAGACTTATGCAAAAGAGATCGCATGACTAGAAAATGAACAACTATTTAGCTTGAAATTCCAAAGGAAACCACATATCGGATTCAGTCTTATCTTGACATTGAGGTGACCAATCATTATTGGTCACCTAAATGTCAAGATAAGACTGAATCCGATATGTGGTTTCCTTTGGAATTTCAAGCTAAATAGTTGATAATTTTCTAGTCATGCGATCTCTTTTGCATAAGTCTTCCTGGAGCTCGCAAAATTCCATGGAAAACCCCAAATTCCAATGTAAAATTCCTGGGCAAATTATTTGACGTGAATCATAATTGACTTTATAATGAAAAAGCATTGACTAGAGATTCGTCGCTTTGGCGCGCTTGCTAATGAAAAAATTTTGATTATACTGACCCTCCTAGGTCTTCCCCATGGGGACCCCTCGGAAGCTCCTATATGAGCTTGTGCGAGAATCAGTTGTGTTCAGTGTAGGCTTTGTTGGTGTGTCCTAACGCCACCTAAGACACAACACTGTTAATTTTCATTCCTAGCTATATCCACTGAGCTAGAAGTACTCATCGTTCAATTCAAATTGTTCAACGTGCACAAGTGCGCTAAAGAGTACTCACTATATGTCAGTGCATTTTCATATCTTATTACTGAAAGATTAAAATATTTACAATTCAAACTTTCAAATTGGATATGCTATATTTGTGCTCATTTATAGGAAATCAGAATTTTTATAAATAAATTAAATAATATATTTTTTCCAAAGTATTGTTTTATTTTTCGTTTCTCTTTTCATCATATTCCTTCTTCTGAAAAGATTAATTTTATTCATCTAGATCCCAGTGAGAGAAAATGAGGCAGTAGAGAATGGGAAAAAGAACGAGATAAGAAAAATGAAGAAAATTATATGAAATAAATAAGTTCATTTTGAACACCATAATATCTGTCCCAAATTAACGCAGGTTGTAACATTTGGTTCAGTATTATATACACGTGTTTGATAATTTCATGAGAAATTTGATTAGATAAAGAAACCATCAAACTAAAAAAAAATCTCACATAAACACAAAGGTGAAAAACAAGGCCATGTGTCAAATTAACGAATGGTAGACAAAATGAATCTCTATTTTACAAGAATATTAATGTAATTTCGGTATCATTGTTTTTACAGTATGACGTTTTAAAATTTAATTATTCATTATCTTTATATTTTTTTGAATAATATACATTCCGAAGAATGTATATTATTCAACAAAATATAAAACATCATACTCTAAATACCATGACTTGGAACAGTTACGTTTTGCGCAAACAGACACTTGATAAATAAAATAAGTTAGATATGTGTGTGTCTGTCTACGAATTTTTTTAAATCTCCATCAACTTCCACTACTTGATTTTTTGTGCCGCTAGAACACACATCTTTCTTGTTGAAACTTTCGACGACGAAAAACTCGTTTTAGCTCTACCTTAGTTGCTGAATAAAAATGGATGTATCACACAAAATTTTTAAAATTCTTTCGCGTGTGAACAGCTGCTCCAACGGCAGATAAAAATAGGTCAAAGGTTTCTTCATCCCTTCGTGATAGGCGATGAAAAGTTGAACTAACCTAACCTCAAACGTGGAATTTGTCGAGGTAAGTCCGTCCGTGCATCAAAATCGTCGGTAAACCCAAATACTCATGGTTTGAAACTTCTGCTCTACATTTGGTGGGTGTAGGATATTGTAAGCTGCTCAAACAGCACAAGAGAATAGAAAAACGGCCGCCATAAGAGAGGAGAAGCGGCAAAGAAATTTTCACAGAAACAGATTCCAAAATTTATTCGTAGTATATTATTATTGTCCTAATATTTTCACGGATGAGTGGTAGATTTTGAAACAGAAAAATTATATATTTTCTTATATCGATATTATTTAATCAACCAGTCTGAGCGTTCTGCCTTGCCTATGACACGTGGGGCCACCATGGTGGAGCCACCACGTGGTATCATTATTTCATATGGAGCATCACACACTAGGCGTTGGTGGCGCCACCAGAAGTGTGGTGGCCGCGAACGCCGATTTTCTGACCCACCAGTTCAACCTCCATGACTGCTCTGGGCGCTACCATTGGTGGCTGTACTGGTGGATCGTTATAAATATTGAGTCACCATGGTGGCCCAATGTGATATAGTCTTATTAACAACTATCAGCCCTTTTTGCGCGTATGTTCTGGGGAACATCGCGTTATCATTTTGCCCAAATGTCTCTAACTTTCGAATTTTTTGACGAAAATGGTCTCAAACGATTTGGTTCGACTCCGCAATGAAGAATTCGACGTCAAATTTGATTCTGTCCGTCCGGCCGTTGCCACGATAACTTAAGAACGAAAAGAGCTAGCGACTTGAAATTTTCAGGGTAGATGGTGCATCCCAATACGACGGACTAGTTCGTTAATGGGCATAATTGGCCCAACGGTTTCCGAGAACTAATTTTGTTTTCAACCAATATGAATCCGATCGAATTGAAACTTGGTGAATAGTTGTAGAATATAAACCTAAGCACGTTTGTGAAATTTTGTGAGAATCATATCGCTAGAAAATTATTAAAAAATATTTTTGTTGTCACGATAACCTTAGAACGGAAAGAGATAGCGGCTTGAAGTTTTCAGGTTAGGTTGTATATGGGCAATATTATTTATTACCCATATCATAAAAATGCTGTATTTACGATTCTTTCGGTTCCGAAAGTTGTTGAGATATATTTTTGGAGTTTAGAATAGAGTGAGGAACTATAGATATGTGAATTACTCAAACTCAGGGCTGAAAATAGAACCAAATAAATTATGAAGTAGTGTTTAACTCATTTGAAACATGCCGTAGTTATTATTTTGGTTTCCTTTGCAGGTATGGGCCATGTCTGATTGGAAACAATAAAAAGCCAGAATCGACTCGCAGCCGAAGATGATTCTTTTCTCCACTGTGATTCCCGAAATGAAGTTTCACTGCGAACATAATTCAGCAATCAACTTCTTACAAGAAAGAAATGTAACTTTGTTTACTGCCCTTTATACAGGTTCTACCAAGTTACACTTTCGTGCCTGCAACATTGGGTGTAAATAAAAAACCTATGTTTGTGTTTATTTCTCATTTGTATAGAACGACATTAGCATGTATTGTTTCTTTCAAACGCTTATAGTTATGTGATGAAATATTTGAATTTATATTTTATGCTGAATTCGAATGATATGAAACAAAGGCTTCGTTAGTGGTTCTTCAGGAGCCTTTAGCTAATCGAACATGGTTAATATATGAAAAATATACTAAAATTATATAAGATATACAAATATATAATTATACATACATATATATTGTAGTAAATATTGCGAATGGTGTAGAGGGTTGGCGATAGAAAATCGATAAGACTTTGTTACAGATGTGTCTATTACAAAACATATGCATGTATTATTTATAATAATATACCTAGATGTGTGTGCAAATAATTTTTGCATGTCACAAAATGCTTGACATGGAAGAAGCGATCGTCGTTGATTCGCATCTGTCTAGGGTTAATTTTATGGAATACATTGTAAAGCTGCTTGTACATGAAGAATTGAATATATCTTTATGCACTCTAGTTGATCATGTTTTCAACTTTCCTTCAGATTGTAATATTATTTAATATCCAAATATAATATACAGTTAAAACGTTTGATTTATGTACGAATTCCACAATATCTCGAATTATAATCCTCATCCAGTAGAGGCTTCTACCATTCTAAACTTAAAGTGTAGGAATAAGTTGAGAGAGAGAGAGAAATAACTTTATTGAAAACTTTTCAAAGGGCTATCAAGGTGTTATTGCCCTTATACAACTTATGTTTTACAGTATGATAGTATGTTAAGGGTATGCGAGTCTGTGATATATACAGGGTGTCCCAGGAAGAATGTGACAAACGGATACCATGAATTAATGACATCAGGCTGGAATCGTATCAAGAGGTTGTAATCGCCTGAGTGGCTTCGTTTGGGATATTCATCTTATGAAAGGTTATGTATTATTTTAAATTTGTTCTTTTTCTCCTCTTATCTTTTCATTTTTCAGGTTGAGTTTCGGGTCCCTTGGAGAAACCTATCCGTTTTTTGACGAGGGAATCCATATAGAAGAAATATATGCCCGTCAATATTTTTAAATTTCAGCAAATTTTGTTAACAATAGTTTCAAATCAGCACACTCACGGGGAGAAAGGGTTTTTTGCTGAGGTTTTTCCCTAAGCTTTTGTATCATACGCCGAATTGTATGGTACCCCGTTACACCAACCTCTGCTAACACATATACAGCTCTCAGTCAAAAGAATATATATGTATATATATCTTATGAGTGAAATTTTACACTTCAATAACTTTGGAACTAATCGACCGAATGATTTCAAATTTTGAAGTTTTGTCACCCTGTACTATCGCCCTCCTTCGATATATCTGAAATCGAATAAATCAGATCCGGACTGGGAAAATTTTAGACTTCCTATTTTCGTAAATATTGGATCACCCTGTACATGCACATTATGATTTTTTTTTCGATAAACAATTAATACATAATAAAAATTCTAAATCTCTGCTTGGCACCGTCATACAGGGTGATCAATTAACATTCCCTTCAATAAATCTTGAACTTATTGGTAAAATTATTTAAAATTTTATAGTTTTGTCACCTTTTACGACTGCATTCTTTATATTTTCCTCAAATTGGAAATACAGAACCGGTCTACGAATATTTTAGACTTCCTATATTTCCGACGATATCGGATCAGCCCGTGGGTGAACATTATGATTTTTATGAGAAGTGCGCGAATATTTGGTCGCATTCAGCGGACGAAACAGTTGCGCAACCGTTACCAAAACGTTCGGTGGCGCATGCCCTACGAACTCAACGCGTTGTGGAGCGGAGGCCATTTGATTTGTGCTAGGTAGCGGTAGCGTAAAGTGGCTGAGCGCTTCGTCCGCTGAATGCGACCTTTGACTAACACTTTTGAAAACAGATGGATTGGGCGTTCTGGACATCTGACTTGGCCTCCTCGAACCCCTGATCTGACACCGTTGGATTATTTTTTATGGGGAGCGCTTAAACAAGAGGTCTATGCAGTACAGATAAACAATAGGGAGCAACTGCTACAAAGAATTATTGATGCTTGCGATATTATTAAATCACAACGGAATACGATAGCCGTGAAACAATTATATCAACGTGCTCCAAAATCTATTGAGATGGAGGGATACCATTTTGAAAAATTCCTGAACTGAAAATTTTTCCATTTGATTCGTCTTTCAGTTCGAATATTTTCAATTTATTTGCTGTTTTTTGTTCTATTCATTATCCAGTTTGTTGATTGAAAGTTTTCTCAGATTAATTCGTTTCATTTATGAACACTTTTTTATGATTTGATATCTTAATCTGAACTATCTACTTAAACACTAGTATTCTTTTTCAGTCATAAAAATCATAATGTTCACCCATACGGGCTGATCCGATATCACCGGAAATATAGGAAGTCTAAAATATTCGTAGACCGGTTCAGTTTTTCCAATTTGAGGAAAATTCCAAGAAAGCAGTCGTAAAGGGTGACAAAAAAATTTTTAATTGCGTAGAACAGACGCAATTATACGTGATTACTTGCTACAATGCCAGTAGAAGACCGTTTATTTACTCTCTTAGGTGAGAAGACATTTGTGACTGTTTTAGCTTCCCGCCTTTCGGCCTCATGATTAACTTATTGGTTTAGATTTCTAGGTTGTTCTGCAACTCTGCAGCAGATGGGTAGAAACCTCCCCTAATATGATACCTCTACATATTATGTAGAGGCTCATGGATGGAATTCAACAACTTCAATGAAACCCAATATTTTGTAACAATCTAAATTCAATTATTTATTTTTCACAATATATTACACTTATATATACTTCACAAAAATATAAGCGGACCTGAATTAAAATGGAATGAAAATTCAAAATAAATTAAAAATTCTTTCAGAAAGCAATCTAATTGAATATTATAAATAAGCTACATAATAATGTACATCAAATATACAAGGCATCCATAGTTACTATCAAAACTGGATTAGAACAATTTCATTAAACTCTAAAAGCTTATCACAAGGTGAGCAGTTAATCACACACAGGTTCAATTTCACACTGGTCAAAAATCCTCCCTTTGAAAATGCACAATTTAAGTGTTCTCAACAACTCATCACACTTTCTCCAAAACAATAATACCTTTCTTTACAGATATACTGTATTCAACTTAATATTCTGACATTCGGTGATTCAAAAAATGGAAACAATTTTTACAAGATTTAACATGTTGAAATCAGATTTACCCAAACATATTCTTTAGTTTCTCTATTAACAATCCCAGTTCATGTACTAATGTCCCTTTGTATATACTCAAATAATTTCAATAGAGTAAAATACTTTCAACAACTAAAGTTTATGAAAAAATAATCAAACTACTTTTCACGTCATCATCATTTCGTTATATTCGATTTCGACTGATCACTTGATTTAAGTGGACCATTTTTCTTTTTAATTTCACTATCAGTCGATGAATGTTCTGAAGAATCTTTAATCTTATCGGATTGGGCCTCCTTATCTTTTTGAAGAGCTTTTTCAATCTTGTCCTCAACTTCTAAAATCTCTTCTTTGTCAATCAGTTCTATTAATTCATCAATTTGTTTATCGGAAAGATTGACATTTTCCTTCCCGATGATCTCAATAACCTGAAAATTGATTTATCCAGTAAAAGATATTCATGGAAAATTATATTGAGGAAGTGACTAATTAAAGTTCACTCGAACATAACATCAAATTCATCGTTTGAACCAACTGACAACAGTTGTCTATAGTCAAATTTAAGCGAGTAACAGGAACAGAGTGGTTAAAACCAATCCCTTGCCATCATAACCAATCAGTTATGTATAGCAAGAGATTGGTCTTAACCACTCTGATCCGGTTACTCGCTTAAATTCGACTTATATAATGGAACTTACCTTTAAAACATCCTCGACTTTAACAGATCCATCAAGGTCATCATCAATCTTCCTTAGCATCTTTGTGATTTTATCTAATCTCGATTGATCAGGTACATCCTTAATCTGCTTGATAGCAGTAATGATATCCTCAATTTTAAGTACCTCTTGCTTTTTCTGTTCCGTTTCTTCAATTTCCAAATCCTTTTTTAGTCGTGCTTCCTTTTCATTTAGTTCAACAAGAACTGTATCAAGTTTATTGATCATTTTATTAACCTTGGTGAATAATCTCTTAGCAGCTTTACTTTCTTTGATATCAGGTTTTTTCTGAGAAGAAACTGCTTTTTCAAGATTTTCAACATCTTCCTTGTAATCTGCTAGTTCTTCTTTAAGATCTTGCAGCTCCTCTTTCTCCACAATATATTTCTGTTTGTTAGAAATGCTGTCTAATGCATTTTCAATTATCTCTATGTCCTTAGTTTCCAATTCTCTTTCTTTTGGTTTTTCATTCAATTTTTCCAATGTTAGATTTTCACTAACGGCAGAAGTATCAACAGACAATGTAGGAGCAGTATCTATTAGGACCTCTTTATCTACTTTTTCTTTTAATTTTTCTTGTTCCTTTTTCTCCTTTCTTTCTTCCTTGATCTTCCTTTCTTCTTCTTTCAACAGTTCGAACGCCACTTTATTATCAATTTTGCCTTCCTTCTCTCCAATAGCAGCTTTGGTTTGCATAACAATGGTATCAGGTAGGGTGGAAATAGTTGCTTTCAACTGATCACTTGTGGGAATTGTTTCAGGCAACATCAATGCTCTTGATAAAAGTAGCAATGATGGTGGTACCTTTTCATTCAAACTTAGATCTAACCACTGAGATAATTGTGATCTTAAGCGGTCCTCTGATAATCCATATGCCCTCATACCTCTAGACCTACATGCTTGTTGAACTTCCGCCAAAGTTAAGGAATCAATACCTTCTTTCTGTATCATTTTGTCATCAGCAGCTAGGGAACGAAGTTTCATCCTCAATTGAAAACGTAACAAATTATTTGTTCCAAGTGTCTGAACTTCCAGCACTCTACACAAAGCTATCAATTGACTTCTAGAAAGTGAATCTAATGTTATTTCGTCTTCGAACAGTTTTGAATATTTCATTATTTCCTCATTACTAACTCTTTCACCTGATGTCCTGACACGATGAAACCATTCTGCAAACTGTTTTGCTTCTTCTGAATAATGATCCTTATGTTGTAATGCCATATTATCCAACGTTTCTTGCAGAAATTTTGCCATTTCTAATTTCACCTTTAGATTCTTTTTATTCTTATCTGCTGTATCAGATGCGCTCTGAAATGTTGAAGGTAACATTCCAGGAAAAAATTTTATGAAGACAGGTAAAAGAAACTCCATAAACGGAACAATTAAAAAAACAGAAAAGGGCACGAGACGAAACATATCTCCAGTTGTTCGTATTAATAACCGATATTCTCGTCTGCTTAACGTATGTCCATTCAACACACGCCATAATAATCCACATGAAATCTTCATATCAATAAATAATAATCGGAAACCATGATAATAATGAACAAGTTCAGCAATAACCTTTTCTTTCAAAGTTTTTTTTTTAAATATAGTCTTTGGGGGCTCTTGAATGATAGCCGAAGCTGCTTTTTCTTCCTGATCTTTTATTTTCTTCAAATTCTCAACAGTCACTTCTACTTTTGAGGATGGCTTCAGAGGCTCCTTACCGAAATCTAAATTTGATAGTGATATATTCCTGTATACAATTTTTCTAGGAATAGGAGTAGGTGAATATAACATTTTTGTATCTGAGAAGCTGAATGTACTAGTTGTGGTAGATAAATTAGAGTTTATGATATACTGTGAAAGTATCGGATGTGGAAAACATTCCGGTTCAGTTACATATTTTACTGTTCGACAATCTGAAATAAGAAGATTATAGAAAAAAACTGAATGCCTACATTTTTCAACATACTTTTACTGCTTAAAATGCCATAGCTTCTAGTAGCTGATTTCCTAATGAGGTGGAACATTTTCATTTTCTAAATTTCTTACAGAATGACTAATATGTAATCACGTAAAAATTATGTGCATTCAACTTCTGTGATAATGTGATATTGAAAATAGGTTCAATTCAATTTATGTCACACTCATAAGTCACAACACTACGCCACTAGCCACTACGGACTTCGTGCCTTAAATAATTCACAGAAAACTAGTAGATGAAAACGACTACATTTGGAATTGGGATTCCGTGAAGACTCTTTTCTCTTGAATTAATAGCTGTACGCTATCATTACACCTGTAATTATACTAATTAATAATGTTCTGATTCATAAGTTTCCAATTAATCGTATTCTATCCTGATAATCTTCTACTAGCTACTTACTAGCTTACACCACCACCATAAAAATAAGAAGAGATGGAAATGAGATTAGTTATATTCTATGAATTTACTAATTTATCTAATTTTAATTTTAAAATTTCAGTTATGAATACGATTACAATAATTTGAAAAATGCAATTATGATTAGTAGTATATCTTGTGTATTATGATTAGTAGTATATCTTGTGTATGGTAATGACCCAAACCTAAAGAAATAACGTGCATTCATTGAGAGACCGAGTTGTGTGTTGTATGGAAAATTCGATAGAAGAAAAATGTTGCCGCTTCAGCCTAACCTATCGATAACGTTCTCGTTTAAAGATCTCCTTTTCAGGAAATTATACAGTGCAATCGTGTGTAGTGTTCTCTCACAATTGCTTACCTTGCACATTTGCTTGATCATTATTAATGGGGATCCTTTCAATCCGTTTTCTTGGATTAAGACGTCCTTCGACACTGTAACATCGTTCACTGCTTGGCTGTACGTTATCCCACATATGACTATTGTTTTCGCCCAGTGTCTCATATGTGCCAAAGACTATGTGCTACGTCCAACCTTCAGTTCCAACAGATTCTTCAAGTTTTTTTCAGTGTTTTCACTTCATAATTGTGTACTAGTTTTACTACATAGTCTCGTTGGAATTGTGCAAGTATGGTTAGTACTGTCATTAGTTGGAGGCTACTTCAAAACACTCACTAGAGTTGATGAAAAAAATGTAAGGTATCTGGTGGAAGAAACAATGTTTTTACAACTTGGTGGACTTTGGATAGGAGTGTACTATTTCGCCAGAGTGTATATGTCTGGTAAACATCTTAGTTTTCCTATCATTCAACAGAAGAAACTGACCCTGTTCAAATCTAGTCTCATACCACTTTTGAAAGGAAGTTTCCAACAGGCACTTTGGCCTTGTTTTTATTTCATATTGTTCTATCATTTATGTGGCCGTAATATCAAACAAAATGTTGCATATATGCTCAATTTACAAGTTGATGAAAATTTCTACTTCAAATTCTATTCATTCCATTTGTTGTTTTCCGCTTTATATTTTTTCAACATGAATTTAATCAAGTTATTTTTCAGTTTGTTCCTAACGGAACCGGTAGAATTTCCTTTGGTAAAACTGAACGAAAATGTTCTTACATTACAAGAATCGATTAAACTAGAAACGCTGCCTATAGTTCAAAGTTTGGCCTGTTTAGACTTATATAGGCTTTCATTATGGTCACCAATAAGACGTCGGACTCTATTTACTTTATCACAGCCTGGCGAACATCCACACAATTGGAATTCTCTGATAGAAAATATTCTGGATCTATATAACTCCTACATCAACGTTTTAGATAAGTATTCAGAAAGCAATATCGAAGTAACAACTACAGCGGCAGTTCCATTGGGTCAATGTCAGACTCCAACAACTAATAAATTCAGAAATTTGCGTAGCATGACGTCTCCATATTCCTCTAGCGATATTTCACAACTGCTAAATGTTAATTCACCTCTACAGAATAAGACAGTGGTTCAACAACCTGCAGAAAGTGCATTGTTGAACATTCAGAATAAACTATCAAATTTTCTGTCGTCTACTAAAACACTTCTTGGAATTAACTATCTTTTTGGAGAGATACCTCAAGCAAACATTCAAAAGTGTCTATCTGATGTACATTTGATAGTTTGGAGCTCCCAGGGGCTTGCAGAACTGATTTGCTCATCTATTAAGGAAGACCAATATGGTGTGGTACAGAAAGATTTGCCTAATATCATTTCTACCTTGGTTCGTTTGAATAAGGTTTTAGATAAATTAGATAAAGTTCCAACAATAACGAGGAGAATGATAAGTAGTGAAAATTTGAATTATAGCACAAAATTTGCCATTACCTCATCTTTAAGAAGAAGTTTATTTTCTATATGCCATACTTTTAAGGATTACCTACGTGAGATTCATTTAAGTAAAGAAGTTAATCATTATTTATTTTCCTATATATTTATTAGAAACTGACTCAAAATTAATTGACATATCTCATACTTAATTTGTACAATATTTTTTAAGGTTTGCATATGTTTTACCATGAAGACCTGTCTATTATTCCTGTTATGATGCGTATTGTTTTGTAAATTCGGTACAAGAATTCTTATCACAATATTGTCAAAATCCAGTTTTCCCAACTGATATTGTTTTATATATTAAACTGTTTTGATTTAATTTATTATTTTCTGAATAATATTTCCCTTATGACCTTATTGTGCATTGCTTATTATATTTGAGGGATATAGGATTCTCTGAAAACAATATTTCGGATACCTACCGGTATTCTGCTGTATGATTTATTAATTAGCCAAGATGTCCCTTTTATCTCGTACAGTGGGAGTATGCTGGTTAGCGGCATGAGATCTCTTGTCTATGATGAGATCAAAGGAACATCTGGTTCAGTTTTTTGTTAAATGTGTAATTTCCAATATGAGATTGTTATTTCCACTACGAACGAAGATAATCGTTATAATAAGAGAGTTGACAATTTGGCCCAATAATATGAAATTTCGGGAAAAAGTTTTAAAATAATGAAATAATGCCTTTGTTTCTTAAAAATATCAATTTTAATTTTACTCTATGCTGTATTGACTTTTGAGTACAGCGCTAGATTTTTTGACAGATAAGTAGTTCTAATCTAAAATATATGACAACTTGACAAGGAAAAACTGGGTTAAATATCCGTAGATTATCATGATAGATTGATATTATTCTGTGCAGAAGTATTTGTATTAGGTAATGATGTCGTCAATATTAAGAAAATTGACTCAAGTGTCGAGAATTCCTCTCAATATTAATATATCTGGTAATTATCTGAGATATTCACTCTGCTCAAGGTTTAATTGGAGATGATCTTTTAGGCATCACTTCTATTTCTCACCAATCTTCTACAGAAGCAGTGAAAGAAACCAAACGTAAGTACATTTATCCCTGAAGAAATCAACAAAGGTATCCATTACAATAATCAATTTTCAACTCTAATCGTCTGATATTTTGTAAGCTACAATCAGGAAAGTGGACCAGGGACCAGTAGAACAGCTCAAAGACTTTGGAAAGTATGTTGCCGAATGCCTGCCTAAGTATATTCAAAAAGTGCAAATTGCGGCTGGTAACGAATTGGAGATTCTAGTAGCTCCTGAAGGTATCTTGCCTGTATTGCAGTTTCTGAAAGATCATCACAATGCTCAGTTTGCCAATCTTGTTGACATTGCTGGTATGGATGTTCCGAGTAGACCATATAGATTCGAGGTATTTAAACACCTTTTGGTTAATTTTAAATTTTCTGATGAAGTTATACCTAAACAAAAAAGATGTCTTATCTTAGGTAATCTACAATCTCCTGTCCTTACGATACAATTCAAGATGCCGAGTGAAAACATACACAGATGAATTAACTCCCATTGAATCTGCTTGTGAGGTTTTTAAAGCAGCTAACTGGTACGAACGAGAAGTGTGGGATATGTATGGAGTATTTTTTGCTAATCATCCTGATCTCAGAAGAATACTCACAGATTACGGATTTCAAGGACATCCTTTCAGGAAAGATTTTCCTTTGAGCGGATATGTGGAGGTACCTTATATAATTTTTTTGATCGTGTGTTTCCCTTCAAATGAAGAGTTATTTAAGCTATACCTATATGCTCATTAAACATTAATTTGGTTTTATTAATATAATTTATTTATTGAAGTTTTGTTTGTTGAAGGTACGATATGATGATGAAAAGAAGAGAGTTGTTGTGGAACCCCTAGAATTGGCACAGGAGTTCAGAAAATTCGACTTATCAGCACCTTGGGAACAATTCCCTAATTTCAGAAAAGCAAATCCTGGAGCAGAAGAAGTCGACATCAATAAATAAATGTATATGTTTAAATATTGTTTCATGTTTGAAGTATTTCTGAATTCAATAAATGTATAGATACATGATGGTTTTAAATTTGATTTAATTGAATATCTAAGAAAAAAAATTTCATTAGAACTCTTAGAATAAAAATAATGAATCCCTCATTAACATAGTATGCAAAGATTATAGAGTAGAGTTATAATCTTCGATATTATGTAAATTAAGAACAAAATTTGCTAATTTGGAGGAATTAATTGAAGTTATACCTAGTAAAACTTCCAAAACCGTTATATTTCGTTTTAAATCAATAGTCCGAGAAGGTAATGAGGAAGAAATTCGTTCTCTATAGATCAAGATCTGTCAAAATCTAGAAATGTATATATTTGTATTCTGTGATGTATACATAGATTATAGTTATAGATACATTACAGATGGATGTATATCTAGATTATTCTAGATGCGATGATGTATATCAGTGTTCTGTGATGTATATCTAGAAAATGCGATGATGTATAATAATGTTGATAGATGTATTCTATGATGTCTTGTTTTTAACATGAACATGGTTAGGCAAAGGAAAATTCAAAATAATTCCGGTAAACCTGGAACAAAAGTTAGCGATAAACATAGTAGTAGCAGTAATTGTAGCAATGTCACAAATCGAAGCAATAATATCTACACAGACTATATAAGCTATTGGAAAGAATTTCTAATATGTATCGTAATTGTTATAGCAGTATCATTTTCATATATCGGATATTTAGAAACTCGAGTCAACACTCCTTATGACAATAAACGTATTATTACCAAAAGTGGTTTAGATATTCCAGAAAAGTTTTGGGGAACTTATAGACCTGGTACGTACTTTGGATTGAAAACCAGGGATAAAGACTCACTGGTTACAGGTTTGATGTGGTATTTCCCTAGACGACTGGAACCAGGCGGTGATGGTATCAGGTAAAATAATATATTTTATGGTAGCGCTCAAGTGGTCACATTATTTTTGAACAGGCATTGGTGCGAACAATCGGATAACTTAGATCGATATGGCTGGTTACAACATGATGGTTTAAACTTTGGTGTACAAGAAATAGTAGACAGTCCATTTATACTGACCACATCTTTTGTTAAGAGGAATGGAGGCAACCACGGTGGAGATTGGAGTGCTAGAATTGATGTCAAAACAATGGTAAGAAGAAGTAATGAAATGTATAGATGAACCATAATACATTCCTTTATGATCTTTCAGCCAGACTTTGCTGCATTCGAAGGTGAAGAAGTATCTCTCATTTGGTATGTGGCGTTGGATGAAACATCTAAAGGACAAATATGGTCTTCCAATTTTGAAACTACATTTACTGGTATAAAAGGTGAAACTGAAGGACTAGGAGAGTTCAGTATCAAGTTGACCAATTATTCAGGTGGGTTTTCAATTGATTTTCTCAACATTAATCTAATAATAAAAAAATTCAAAGAGGAAAGTTTACCATTAAAAATAACCTCTTATCTAACAGATGCCACATACAGTTAATACCTGCTAGGTACCAAAGTTTAATAATTTGTGAAACTTTATACTACTAGGTTTAAAATTTTTCTATTATTTTCGTAACCTATGCATATTTGAATTTAATTGAAATGATGTATCATATAATAATCTAAGTAATGTTGATGAAGTAATTCCCAAATTTTTTCTTGTAGGTTCTACCGATAGTGAATCTTTTCTTATGACAAGATCACCTGGTCTCCACTTGTTAAGAGAAGTAACCATATCTTCATTAAGATTAGTACAAAAGAGGAAAGATTCGAAAAAGAGGGTAATGTTGGCAGGAAATTTAATGCAGGGCGATGAGGTATGTGCTCTTCATTAATCATGTGGATACTACATGGAAAAAATTAAGAAAAATCCAAATTTTGTAGCCTCTCAAATTACGGGAATAGTACCTTTCACCTTGGATGTGATCTTCGAATCTGGCAGTTTCGGAATACGAGAGGAAACATTGAGCGGAGATGCATACACAGATCTTCTAGAGAAGTATCAAACCGCCTTCCACAAGAAGTTCGAGAACAGGTTCAATTTGGAAAAGAAAGGGTAATGATTTAAAGCTGCTTTACACTAGGCAAAATTGATCCAACTCAATGGCATTGCAACGCATTTCATTGCATGAGTATGATAATTTTATACTTCAGTTTATGTGCAATATTGTTGTACGACCAACTTAAAGAAAACTAAAAGCACTTATGCCTTTATATTGTGTTGACATTAACTTGCCAGTAATGAGATTGAAGGAAATTGCTATTAACTACCCTTAGTTTGTTTTATGTAATGTAGAAAAGACGTCAAAAAATAAAAGGTAGGAAGTGGTGGGTCAAGCCTTAGATGAAGCTTTGGAAATTTGGGCATTCCACAAGCTTTTATTGAATCAGATGATAAACAATTTTGAACATGATATTTTAATATGATAATCCTAAGACATAATGGCATATAAGCAAGCATGATTTTCGTACTAAAGTATTAAACTTGTCGCAAGTTCTGTCGCCCAGACATTTTTGCTAAAATTTAATACGATCAGTATCATAAAATTCGTGTAAACAATTTATGTACACTTAACTTACTTGGGAACCCCTTGCTTCTTGCTCATATTCATCGGGTTATAAAAAAAATTTCAAATCATAAAATTGATGAGAAGATAGTGCTGGAAAAAAATTGTGGAATGATTGGTTAAGTCAAAAACCTAGCGGCCTTTTCATGTTTTACCGAATAGTTTCTGTATGGTTTTATGACTATTACGAGCTATATATTTAGTTTATTCTTCTTTTTTAAGGTTCAACACGAAGAGCATACAATTCGCACAGGCAGCTTTGAGCAATATGCTAGGAGGTATTGGTTATTTTTATGGAGCGTCTAAAGTGCAAAGTTCCTACACCACTGAACCTGTGAATTATTGGAATGCTCCATTATATACAGCTATACCATCAAGGTAATTTCATTGAATATTTAGTCAATCAACTGTGGAATATAAAAAAGCACTTACGTTTAGTTATTACTCTCTGGAGAACTTGTTCACGTTTATCAATTTGAATTGAATGATGAGTGCTTCTAGCTCAGTCATGAAGCGTTTAACGCGGAACCAAAGGACTGACCTCATCAGTAATTGGATTCTTCATCAGTGAGTCAAAACTAAACGTTTGAGACCATTCTCGATTGGTAAATTACACAAGTTTTGGCAAAATGTTGTGTAAATTCTGCAGTGAAATGGAACTTAAGAAACGGTTAATTGCTATACTATGTTCACTTTTTGACATTCAACATTTCAGGAGCTTCTTCCCTAGAGGATTCTTGTGGGACGAAGGTTTTCATGGATTGCTAATATCGAAGTGGGATGTCAATTTTGAACTGGATATTATTGGCCACTGGATGGATTTAATGAATGCCGAAGGATGGATTCCTAGAGAGCAGATATTGGGCATAGAAGCTCTGGCTAAGGTTCCAAATGAGTTTGTGGTTCAGAAAAATACGAACGCAAACCCTCCGACATTTTTCCTCACACTGCAATTTATCCTCGATAATTATGAAGATGAACTAACTTCAGGTCAGCTTGAAATGCTTGAAAGACTTTATCCAAGGTTACAGGTGAGTTTAAAGATATAATGTATACACCAAAATGCGAGCAAAGTGAGAAAAATCTCAGAAGCTTGTTCCAAAATTGGTTTATCTCACCAATTTCTCAGAAGATTCTTATAAGAGATCTGAGAGAACTGAGATTGCTTTGCATCAGGCTTACTTGTCTCACTTAATGGCCGGAGGGAAAGTTATAACCTACAAAATTCTAAATTGAGCTTTGTTTTGACGTGCACATCTTTCAAAAATATTTCACAGGTTTTTGAAAAACTCGTATTAAAAGAATTTTCTGAAAAATATATGTCTGTTGGTTGATCCATCACCGATCAAAAACTCTAGACAAAACAATAACATGTAACCTCAAAATGTAGTGATCAGAATGTATGATGAACGTGTTCCTTTTTATAAGTGAGGTTGATCATATTTCGGAATACACATTTAGTGTCTTCTAAGATCAGATAGAGCCACATGTTATTCATGGTCAAAATTAATTATCCAATTAAATGTCAATATTGAACATTTTTCATTAGCGATCATTAATTACTTTCAGGCTTGGTTTTCTTGGTTTAATACAACACAAAAAGGTTCTATTCCTGGTTCATATCGTTGGAAAGGTAGAGATGGTACAACGAACAAGGAATTGAACCCGAAAACTCTAACATCAGGATTAGATGATTATCCTAGAGCTTCTCATCCCACTGAAGAAGAAAGACACATCGATCTTTACTGTTGGATGACTCTAGCAGCTTCTACATTACATAGACTTGGTAGTCTGTTGGGCGAGGACACAGTCAAATATGAAGCGACCGCTCTCTATTTGAAGGATAACGAGTTGATGGATAAGCTGCATTGGTCCTCATATTCACAAATTTACGCCGATTATGGTTTGCATACCGATGCTGTTGCTTTGAAGAGACCTGACATCGTACCAAGATCCCCAAATCAGAATAGAGAGATGATCAGAGTTACACTGAAAAATCCCGAATATCGTTTTGTGGATACAACTTTTGGATACGTAAGTCTCTTCCCGTTCTTACTAAGAATTTTAGAACCTACTTCCCCGAATTTGGGGACAATATTGGAAAAAATACGCAAACCTGAATTGTTATGGACTAATTATGGCTTGAGATCTCTATCGATTAATTCTCCGTTGTATATGAAACGTAATACAGAACATGATCCGCCATATTGGCGTGGGCAGATCTGGATTAATATCAATTATTTGGCTGTGAGAGCGTTACATTATTATTCGACTGAAGATGGTCCTCACCAAAACGAAGCGACCAAGCTTTATAAGGAGTTACGTATGAACGTGATACAGAATATAATGAGACAGTACGAGAAATCTGGATATTTGTGGGAACAGTACAATGATAAAACAGGACAAGGTAGTGGTTGTAGACCTTTTACAGGATGGACAGCATTAGTGTTGTCGATCATGAGTGAAAAATACTAATTAATTCTAGTCGATTATCTTTATTAGTTTATTCTGTATATAAGGCTCAACATCTTTGTAAAATGTATGCTTCCACTTTTATATTACCTGGAAATCGTGAATGATTAGATATTTTGGAATATTTAATTTGTATTCCAACCTTTGCTGTGTATTGTAAAGGGTAATTTTTCGAACCCAGTAGAACTTTAATTGTAGAAAAACAGTACAAAAAATTCGATTCTTATCAAATTTTTTGTTTCATTTCAATGGCGGAATGCTACAGTTTCACATGATATAATCGCAGAAGTTTGGGGACATATCAGTCCATTTGTACAGTATGGCATTTAGCGCCGTCTTGCTGCAGGTCAGCAGTTGTCAGTGAAATTGCTCTGATCCTGATGATCTCGTAGATATGGCAATCGTTTTTAGGATGAAAGAATTAAGGCCAAAATTTCTAGGTTAGAAAAACGAAATAACCATGATCTGTCAACGGACGTCTAAGTTAGGGTGACCAGACGTCCGTCAAAGTCCGAGCCGCGCAATCTTGTATCACGCATAAACGAATAACAGACTGCGACACTGAATTTCAAAACCGAAAAGATAGTGGGCCCTTTTTTTTTAGTCTCACAGGTTGGCTCCAGTGCGGATCTTATGGATTGGGGAAGTAGCGCCTTTTTTTTTCTTAGTGTCCGTCCGTCATGGGTCTTGGATGATCTGGTCACCCTATTCTAAGCAGGGGTTCAAAATCTCTCAGAATAGCTGTCCATACGCGTACGTCCTTTCGCGCGGTTTATCATGGCGCGTTGTAACGTAGCGGTTATCATGCCAAAAAGAACGGCATGGCGAAAAAACCGTCGTTGCCCATACACGTTGTGAATTATTCAGATGATTTTGCACGTGATGGTTCGTAGCGAATCATTTGAAAGGATAAACCGTGTGTGTATGGCCAAAAACGTCGGAAAAAGTGTCATTTGGAACGGCATTCAGTCATCTTCGAATTTTCAAGATGATGAACTGAATTCTTGGCGATTTCGCTACACGAAGGCGTCGTTCACCATCCAGTTCAATTTAGTTAGTTGAATATTTTCGTGTTCTCCGAAAGGATTAGTTTGTTAGAGTTGATAATGATATCAATAGATTCTTATGATGAAATAAAAAAAATTGTATTTGAAATTTGTAATGTAAAATACATTTTTTTTTGCTTACTCCAAAACCACCAGGGCCAATTTTGCCCAATAACGAACATAACTGAGATATTTATCTTCCAAAACTACTCTGGAAGTTTGAACCGTCTTGCTCATTCTCTTCGAGAGTTATCGTGTTAACGGACGGCCGGACATAATCGATTTTGATCACGGATTCTTGATTAGTAAGTCGAACCAAAACGTTTGAGACCATTTTCAGCCAAAAATTCGAAAATTACATACACTTGGGCAAATTGATAAGCACTCTGTTCTGAGGAACAAGAGCGCCATGGCAGAAAAGTTGGCTGGCTGACAAAGAAAAATATTGTCACATGTCGCTTTTACGGCAATTAAAAGATAATAATAATCCCGATTACTTGAATAGTATTAAAGGTGGACGCAAAGACATTTGATCCCCGACCGCTCGATCATCTGTGTGTATGGCGCTGAAACGCCATTCCAGGGGAAAGGACGTGAGAAATCCCTCAAAGCTTTATCATGGCGTGCTGTAATGCTCACTCACGCAAGGGATTTTCCACATGATTTTGTAGATAACACGATAAACCACGCGAAAGAACGTCCGTGTATGGCCAGCTAATCGGCGCCGTGGTTAACGTTAGACGGAGGTTAAACGGTCATCGGTTAAATGGCATCAGTTCAGTCTCACATCAATCATGGATTGATGTCAGATTGAGGGGAAACTGATTCTACACGAGCAGACTGATGGTCCGGATTGATGTCAGATTGACACCAGATTGACCGTGTAGCCTCCGCCTTATGGTTAGGAAATATACCATAATGACGTCAAATTAACGGAAAAGTGGCTCAAAACATCTCTTATGGCGCACAACAGAAATCGTCTATGACTTACGGACATCTCTGGAACTACACTGGTTTGAATATGAATCTCCCGCCAAGAGAATGATTATAACCTAACTAATGTGGTCATTTGTCTGTTCAATACATCGCGATGTATCGAAGATCCGTCGCAGGGTAGGCAGATTGCGTTTTGGCTACTCTGGAATGCCTCGATCTACATATTCAATATTCAAATTCTTTTCCAATTCAGAAGTTTTATTCTAGAATAAACTGCAATGTCTCCTAAATCTCAGAGATATCTCTATTCGATTCGCTTTTTATCTTCCGAGAATCGTGATTCCTGTTCCTTGCCCTTATATAATATCAAGCTGTGTTTTAACCAACAGCTTTGTTGTTTTCGTTTATTTGGCGCGTAAAGGGCTGAAATTCGTTACGAGTAGAGAAATTATTTTTTTTTACGTTAGCAAAATGGTCAATGGGTCGCCATCATGAAAATTCGTAAACGCTCACTTTGACCTACCACCAGACATGGGTCTCTGTGAGCTTAATTGCTGACGGAAATATCTATGAGCATAGTGGAATGCACCATAGGTCATTTCAATATCTGAACTACGATCAGACGCAAAATATTGACGTTCAAAATTCCATAGCCTACTTGACCACGATTATTTTTGAACGCACGTTATAACGCGAAAATCTTATGAGCTGTACGAGTGATTAACAGGTTGTGAGGCCGGTAGCCTTGCTTGCTTTTTGTCAGTGAATGTACTGATGGAAATCATAGTGGTTTTGGTGATTTATAATGTTTGGCGTTCCTTTAACAAATTTATAGAAGAGTTTTTAAAAATTGCTTCCCTCCTTTCAAATTTCACTGTACACCACTAGTTACTGGTAGTATTATTGGAACCGATATCTCACCGTTAATGCAGAGTTTGATAAATCACAAATTCAGTTATTGTTTCAATATTATCATTTATTCATCATTAGATTTGGTAACACTCTCCATGCCAATGTATTCTCTTGTTTCTTAGACTGACGCTTGAGTCAGTGTTATTCTACATACCTACTCTCATTGAAATATACATTTAAACCAACTGATGGTGATGATCAACAAATGCTATAATAATATATGAATTCCTCAACAATTAGAGAGACTTATTGCGAATATATTTGTGCTGTATACTATAGGAGTAGACTTTGCTTCAATACTGAAAATTAATTTCAATATAGAAATCCTCAACTAAAGAGTTCTCTCCCATTTTTGTGATTGCAAAAACCAAATTGTCCTTCTTCACATTCCATTATTGTAGGTTATATATTTTGAATAAAGTGAGTAAATACCTTGTCTATGGTAAAGAAAAGTTTTAAATCAAATGAGTCTGTGAAAATAATCAACTTCTATCGTATGCAGCATGAAACGATAAACTTAAATATTTAGATATACATATTATATATTATGATATTTACAAACTAGAGAAAATCGAGAAGATTCCCCACGTAACAAATGAATTGAATTCCTGAGAATAAAATTACTACTTGCATAATATCCATCAAATTTGGTTGAGGACAAAATAAGTAATAATTTCTCGGATAACATTTTGGGACCATTCGGTAATGTCGGTAAAATGCTGTCATGGATGAAATTTAAGATGAAAAACAATCAAGTCACACGATCACCGATATTAAAAGTATTTCGAAAATCGAAATACTGCAACACATTCATTTCTGTTGTAGGATAAAACAAAAAGCGTATACTAATATGCTAATACAACTCATGTTGATGTCCTGAAGTTAATAAAAGCGGAAATACATGATATTTTGTCTGATTCAATTGTGAAATTCATTGAAAATGTCCGTTTATATGAATAATAACGAAATTAATCTTTGTCATCCAAATGTTATCGTAATCTTTCTGGCGACGATCATCTACAATTCTATAAATAATCTCCATGACGATAGTGATCAGCTAGCCTATTTATCCAATTAGTTAAATAATGCTTAACTCAGAAAATTTAAAGAACACTACGTAAACAGAGATTGTGAGTGACAACTGACATTCTGCATCGTAATTCTTCAGCAGAATGATTGTTCTGAACTGGCGAACATGCATGTATAAAAGCACATCAAAATGTTTCTAAAGGCGATGGGAATTGCGGGGTGACAATGTGCAACCCAATCAGCTTTCCAACGTTTTCAACCTTTCCCCATGATTCTTCGGCTATGTATCCAATTATACGCTATACAGAGTGTTTTCAGATCTGATTTTTATTCTTAACTATAGAACTCATCAAATTCAAGATGAAGTTCGATGGTTTCAGACGGTCAACGAATCAGTTGGTCCGCGAGGCATATTACAATCTGTGTTCTGTGTTCAACTTTTCACATTTTTGACATTTTTCCCATAAGAATTGCGACTTTTCTTGTCAGACCAAAAATAGGATGCACATTGCCAACCTCACGCAACTGAGCGCTTGGATATAATAGATACATGCAGTATCTCTTTGTCTTTATTGGCGTATTTTTATTCTTACAGTCCAATATGATAACATCATTATTTTTCATAAGATATGAATACACAGTTGAGAATGCATAGAGATAAAAACAACCGTTCGTTTTGTTACTTCCGATTGTCTTACTATCATCTATATTCATATATCTGTGGATTCTCATGTGTTGTTAATTCTCACATGTATAATATTTATATTTATAACTCGTCTAAGAATATTGCTCATACTAAAAAATTGAAATTTCACTTGTGCATTCTGAAGGCATTACTAAATTGATTACTAAATTGACTGATGGCTGCATCAGTAACTGCTTTACCAACCGCCATTTGCATCTGCTGAGGTACCTGGAATCCTTGCTGCTGATTGCCCCTGCTTTTTCATGAAAAACAGCTATATTAGTTTTGGCACAAACTGTATAAATCAAATTCATTTAGCGTCTAAAATGTTTGAATATATAATTATTTAATCATTTTCGGACATAAAAAACTCGTTGAATTAAAGTGTGTTATCAAACAAAGATGAAATATCCATTTAAAATAGTTCTTGACAATCTTGACATGCATATTATTTATGGAAGTATCGTTTTCCACAAATCTCGTCGAATAATCGGAACCTTCGCTTTGATTGGCCGAGAGATCAAGTGATATAATAATAATAATAATAATAGTGCTTTATTTCAGATCATATTCATCACAAATTGCTCAGTACATGAAAATGAAATGGAATAGCGTCTAAAAGGAAAAATATGAACTATATCCTGTCATGCTAAATAATCTTCATTTCCATAAGGCTCTAACTCAACTAAATATTTATACAGTTTCTTTTTAAATTTTTTGATATCAGAGATCATAGATATATCTTTTGGCAAAGAGTTGTACATTTTTAAGCATCTGTACTCAGCTTGCTTCTGGCTTGTTGTTAACTTATGCCTAGGGAATATATAATTGTTATTCCTTGTGCCATAATACCTTTTTTGGTTTTCGTATTTATGAAATAAATTTGGATTCTTCTTGATGAAAATAACACATTCTTGAATGTATACAGCATATATCGTTAGTAATCCCAATTTCTTGAATGTGCCTCTACATGATTGATCATACCTCATGTTATTCAGTATTCTTATTGCTTTTTTCTGTAATACAAATAAAGGCTTTATGTTTCCGGATCCATAGAAGATTATGCTAAATCTCAGTTTGGCTTCTATTGTTGCGTGATACACCATCTTCAAGTTGCGTTGACAAATGTATTTCGATGTTATTCTAAAACCATAAATTGCTGTCTGAATCTTTGTACAAAGATTTGTAATATGCTCTTTCCAGTCCAGATGACTATCTATGTGAACTCCTAAAAACTTTGTATGCTTCACAAGTTGGTATTTATTTTGATTCAGTGTTATGGTTTTAAGTTCTTCGATACCTGTACTACTTGGAGTGAATAGTACGATTCTGGTTTTTTCTTTGTTCAAAAGGATATCGATATGATTGGCTTCCCCGCCTGTTGTTTACAGACATTGACGGGATGTCAAGGTCAAAAACACGATAACCGTGATTTCATTGATTAATGCACGAAGTGAAACATCTGATTATTCTGTGATATAAGAGTTGGCAAGTTGTCACAGCACGAAGTAAGGATAAAATGAGGTTGAGTAAATTCAAAAGCACGCCTTATAAATCTGATGAGAAATCATAATCAGATAACAACTTTATCACCTGTGCGTTAAAAATACCGATTTTGGCGACATGAATACCTATATTAATTAATTTAAAAACCGGAATAAAATCAACATCGCATTTTAGCTTGCTGACTCAACGTATTCGGAAGCTTACCTAAAATTTTCGTTATACTTAATATCGGATGAAAGTCAGGGGAAGATGCTTTCCAGCTTTTACTACAATATTTTCACTCAAACAGGTACCTGTCGAGTATTCACTGAAAAAATTCGAAATGTAACTAAATTGTGGTTTATCCAAAATATCTTGAGAACATACCATGACAAAATTTTGAAATTCCTTTGATGGTCGCCCCAACAGAAAATTGAATTGTTGCAAATAAAAGTGGAATCTATCTGGGAAGTATCCCTAGTGAATCAATTACGTCTGAAACAAGAGAAAACATCTATTTAAAGAGGGGGCGATAAATCCAAAATAGCGAAAGAGTGACGTGCGAAGCGATTGAAATACTGCTATTGAATAATACCAATAAATTGAATTTGGCTTATTTCATTGAGTACATGATACGCTTGGGTCGAATAAGTTAACCGTGGATTAATTCATAAAAAAAAATATTATTGATCTGTGACCAACTCGAAGTTAGTTAATGACCTGGCCCTATGGCCTGTTTTATGTATCACATAAAATAGTCATTATTATATATTCTATGATGTATCACCAGAGAATAACCAAATTAATTTTGACATCGTGCATTTAAAAATGAATTCACCATTAGCGTACTTTTGGCCTAGGAATAAGCAGATATCAATGACTTAGAGATGTCAGTAAAATCGAAGATTTTTGAGGCAAATCGAGCATTGAAATCAATGTGATAAAACTTTGAACTGGTTTTAAGCCTCAAAGAGGGAGGACACAGTTTTGTTATCTCTGTCATTTTCACAACTATCCTTTAGTTTGGTGAATCCAGACCAAAGTTCCCGATAAACAGTCATTGGACTGCGCGTGCACTATGTGAATTTGTTCGATAATGCCGCGAATGTTCAACAGATTTGAGTGAGCGAGCGGTTCAGCCCAAGGTCACTTCTCAGTAAAGAATGTTTGTCTGTTGCTCCCGAATTAGAACCAGAACTCTGAGTTATATATTTTTTAACGATTGTGACGTTTTTTAGTGAAATGTTTAGTTTCGTTTTAATTCAACCCTCTGTTACTATAAAGATTCACTTGTAACGCCTGTAATTCGAAAGCGAACTCACTTCGGAACCATCGGTATTGGCGGTGCTTGGCCTTGGGGTCTAGAGACTCCACCACTAGATCTATTCGGAATTGAAGGCACAGGTCTTCCTGTTGACGGTGGTGGAGGAGGTGCTCTAGATGCTCCTGGTCCTGTAAATCCATGATCTACTGATAAAATGTTAAAAATTGATTGATATAGTAGTCTATGCCAATAAACGACTATTGCTTTAATGCTAATTCATCATTTAATATGGATATCAAATTTTATGAAACAAGAAGGTATACATAGATGCATAGATGTTATTCTGTGCATCTTGAGGTATCCCTGCATATTGATGCATATATGTCATTCTATGCATCTTGAGGTATACCTATTATACACAGATACCCGGTATGTCATTGTATGTTATATTTTAAGTCCTGTCTACATGCACCAGGTGCAGGAGCTTCCAAATATGTGGTGACCAAAGAGAATTTAGCCCATGATATGGTCCGCTGTTGGAAACGTTGAAAAAATTTTACATGAGGAATTGGGTTTCAAAAAACTCTCTGCACGTTGGGTTACACGAATGCTGACGGTAGACCAGAAGCGTGTTCCCTAGGTTGAAGCGGAGACAAATTTGGAAATCACTAGCAGGAATGACGACAAATTTAAGCGAAAATTTCCTACGTTCGGCGAAACATGTGTTCATCACTTTGATCCAGCAGAATACGAAGAATAAGTACGGAATGGCGGTATAGGGGTTCCACTCGCCCTCGAATGAATGGAGACTTAAAGATCTTAAGGTCGCAGTGTAACATTACCCTCTACAACAATATACAAATATAATATACAATGAGACATCGGGATTACTCTAACAATACATAAAATACAGGACCGTTCGTTAAAGTTCAAGATACCCAATGGCGATAACAATGTGGTTGTTAATGTTACCGCCGTAAAATTCATCGCGCAGGAGAATTCATAAAACGGCCAGCTCTGACATACCGGATGTTTGTGTATCGTGGGTATACCGATGAAAATATGCCAGGATTCATAGTAATTAACTGACCAGAGCTCAGAGGTGTCATTTTACGTGGACCGCCTGGACTGGGTGGTGATATCCCCTGTGAGTCGAAACCACTCGACAACCAATCGTTCTTGACTGGTGGGGGTACAGGGGTGGATACGGTAGCCATAGATACGTCCCCGATAATTCTGAGGGATTCTTTGCAAGCGTGGTACATCCGTAACATTTCTTCTCGTTTCTGTGCTTCTTCCGGAGCTTCTTCCATCATCTGAGCCTGGATCAGACAAAAAACATTCAGAACAAATATCGTGAAATGATAGCTAGGTATCTTGGTGATAGTTGGGGAGCTGACTAATAGTAAAGTGGATCAAAGATAAACTAATAACTGATCTTAACATAGCCACAGACTAACCAGATGTATATTAGGATACTCAGAAGAAAATATCGCAAAAGTTTCAATTCTCTCGCCCTTTGTTTTTTGAGTCGCTGAACAATTCAATTCAATTTTCGGCACTTTTTGCCCAAATTCTGGCGCATGTAGGAAATGTTGTCTACTTTAATTCAGACACCGTGTTCTTGCTGGAATAAACCCTTTTATTCTGAGATATAGTCCAAAAACTGAAAAATATGGATGAAAAGTTACAGGTCAAATGTTTGCCCATTATCTTCAAATTCGTGTTCAGCGATCCAAATATCATAGAAGGTAGGAAAATCAAAATTATAGTATAACTTTCCCCTGCACCCCCTTTTCGTTCCTAATATGCCTAGCCTACATAATATCCTCCTTTATAAGAGCCCGGAAGGTGATTAAATGGCAACATGGTCTAGAGACGTACGCTTAGTCCGCCATTAAAGTCACTAAACAGTATTAAGTTTGGTTACTAGTACCGGTTGAATATATATTTCGTGAAATTGTTTATGCGAACTAGTGCAATACAAGTGATATTTACCTATTCTGTGATTAAATAGTGTATAGTGAAGTTTCCTTCGGATTATTTTATACTTGGGGTGAGTACATTTGATAGTGCAGGCTGAGATTAATGAAAACAAACATGTTGTGTTACTTCCTATTACAGCCATCTCCTAATGTAATATTATATTAGGTCTATGGTAGAAGCAATTGAGCAATTATTTATCTTCAAGAAATAAAAATTATGTTATCTGTTCTGGTTCCACAAAATGAAGAGCTAAAAAATGGATAGGACACAATTTTCTTCTACATGTTTATAGTGCTGTTTGCGCGAAACATTTCAACGCCTTGAAGTAATTAACCATCTGTTTACTCTGTGACATAAGGTTGATTAATCTCGATTCGAAGTTGCCGCTACATCATTCGTATTTCTGGAATGACCGATGTGTCTGTTACTCAGCTCCCTAACTTCTAGACTCAAATCAAAGTTATTCTGCATACTTGATCTCCACTAGCATAAATATGAGCAAGTAATTCTCCATTGATGAAGTCTTTTATGTTGTTTATAATCATGTACATTATTGTTTTTGGCACAAGGTCTCTGGTGGTTTTTGTCACTATTTTCATGTAACTGTCGACCAAGTTCCTGATTGTTTCAACTTGTCTTTCCAGCTGGGGATCCATGGAACTCATATTGTTGTCACAGGATTGCTGTAGAATAAATTAGTATTAGAAGACAAAATACACGGGCATATTTTATCTTTTGGCACTTGATAGAATATTGAAACTTCTAGATAATGCTTCCCTTATCCACTACAAAGCACATACAAATAGTAAAACAATAGAATGATACCTTCGCAAAGATAAATCTGAAAAACAATGTACGAAGAACAAATAATAAGAGTTTTACAAAAAAAGTATAAAGTTTCTTTTTTCCACTGAAAGATCACTTGTAAGATGCATATGATACTATGGAAAATAGGTGTAATAGGCCCATCATCAGCTGATTTTGATATGGTGACCACAGAGTGCTTCTTTTATGGACAGTGTTCTATTTAATTCTTCAAAACAACATTACCTCTTCTTCGCCATTGGATATATCTGTCTGTTTTTCTGGGTACACTCCGGCTCTCAAAAACGAAGCTTTCCACGAATCCACTTCATCAGTGGTCTCACAACTCAACTCCAGTTGTTTGAAATCCTGGAAGGAATAGATAAGAAATCATGAAATGATTTAATCATCTCCAAAAAATAAGATTCGGGTTTTTCCTCTTAAATATGTATAGAATCGATTGATTTTATCCAGGACTATACTACCGATTTTCATGGTTCTTTCACTGTTGGAACACATGAACTACTAGGAAAGTGATACTTGTATACGTGATTTTTGCATGAACTAAAATGAAGCCAATTCTTTTACCTTATATACATTTCTTCCGTCCGGATTGAACAAGGCGAATATATGTCTCCTCGACATGAATCCTTGCTCGATATCCCTCAGTTTCAGGCCGTCTAGAGGTAGCATGAATTTTTTCTCTCTTTCTTCCGAATCTTTATACCAAGAGATACTTTCTGAAGTCAGAACGAACCAATAATCTCTGGAGCCGCCTTTCATAATACCCAAGTTGTGGATGCACATGAATCCTTTTCGGATGACTTGATTTCCCAGGGCCCCCCGTGTGCTGGTTTTCATGGAATTTTCTGACTGGTTTTGGGCGCTATGGGAATTATTAAAATATACGTGAGTTTATTTGATAGATAGATTGATATTACAGGTCTTTGGCGACCTTATGCTGGTTAATATAACCTAATAAAATGTCCTGTGACGAAGCAAGAACAGTTTAACTGGAATTTAAATAGTTTTTGAATCCTTTACTGCTGAAGTTTTCAGAACTTCGTTAGAAGATTCTGGGAGGGTACTATTATTAGTCATTGACTTATATTAATTAGTCATTGTACATAACATAAAATTTTATCTGTTTTATTGAGCTGGTTTGGCTATATTATGATCGATTTCATTGGTAAATTTGTTGACTTTGATATATGTATGTAATATTTTGTGAAACGGTTAATTTTGATAATTTTTCTACTAACTGCGAAAAAAAACACGTTTAAAACCGTCCTGTATATGTATACAAGCGCCTGCGCGAAGGTGTTGACCCAACACAATGAGGAATTTCTCTTAGGACATAGTTCAACTGAAAACTTACTTTGCAAATCCAATGAAATCTTCATGGTTTGTATTCATATAGGCCAATTCACAGTCGATAATGACAATGATTTGTTCTTTGCATCCTTGCTCTCTTTGTCTTATTTGTGTTGTAATTATCCTTTCAACTTCTTCACGCAGTCTTGGGAATCGAGACATCTGAAAATATTGGAATAAGTTCATATGTCTTCCCGATTATCAGGGTTTAAACATGACATCCCCAAAAATAATTTTTAAGTTTTTAATATATTCCATGACCTAAGCCGATAGCTTTTAAATTACTGTCTTGAACAGGTCTACCGTTTTCTTTTAATGTTACTTTTTCACTAAACGGTCAAATTGACAATAAAATAAAGGAAACTCAGAGACTGTGTTGATAACACACAATGCACGCGGAAGAAAACCTAATCTTAGCTTAAAACTTTCAAGCGCTGCATATATTGCATCTCAAATCTCCCCCAAATCACCAAATATTCAGCTTTTAGGGTAGTCAGTGCAGAGCTCAAATGTTACTCAAATAAGTTGACGATATATATAACTATATATATTGGAGCTTCTGCAGCACATGGACATAAACCGCCCCTGTCTATATAAATTAAAGTGAAATAAAAATGGTGTTATATTTACCTTGTCAGTACAAAATCTGACAACGTTGCAAAGCTCGGTTACCACCAAATCTACACATTTCAACGAAGGTTCTTTCAAACGTGCAATTTGTTTCTTCACCATCGCTTCGAAGGCCATGTCTGGCGTGAACAGTCCGACCTACAAAAAAGTGTTAACCTTTTCGACAGAAAAATTGGTAGTAAGCACTCACTCGTATACCGTGTATGTTCCTGATAGCGAAAGCAATTTCTCTTCGTAGTTCTTTCTCATCGAACTCCATCTTGACAATCTCGAAAGGGAAACGTTCGTGGAAGAGCCTGTTGATTTTTGCACCACCCGATAGTTCGTTGATGTTGATCTCAGCGGAACCGGATCCTTCAATGGTGCGTTCAAAGTCTGTGGTTAACTGCTGCACCATCCTGATGAAAAAATATAAACCTTAATGTTGAACTGGTTCCATCGTAGTAATCTATCAATTCAAAACGATCCCAAAATATATCAATTATACTTTAATATAATATGTCTTGAACTTATTTTTTACAAACAGCGTAATACTGACTGCACTCAAAATTAATAACGAATGTTGAAGTGACATGGCCAGGTCTCTGAGATGAAACGATGAATAAATGGGTCACCGCAAATGCCATTCCGTACTAAATAACAAAACAAATATGGCCCTGATTGCGACTCTGAACCTCCCAGGGACCTACTCAAAACCACACACAACATTTCATCAACATCGGTTAAACTTATGTCCTTCTGCTAATAAATTTATTTTATTTTTTATTTCTTAGCAGAAGGACATCAGTTTAACCCGGATTTCAAAATTCTACACAATTTGAATAAAGGTGCGCAACTCAATTACTGGGAAATGGTGGAAATAAATAGGGAAAAACATACGGGTAATTTAGTTAATGAACAATTAGATCTAAATTTTTCACCGTTACTCAATCTATTCAAATAGAGAATCAATTTATAAAAGCATTAGGAATGAATTATTGTTAATGTGTACAAAGAAACCAGCAGTGAAATCTCATGTAATTGGTTTTAAATAAGTCTATTATGTAATTTGATTTGAATAATTTTCTCATGTAATTAGTTTTAAATGATTCTGTGTCCATGTCATCTAGGTATAGGGAGATAATAACTTGTTAAGAATTTAGTATTATGTAGTCTGATGAAGTCGCTGTGTCGACGAAACGCGTCACAATATTGGATGAATAAGTGTAAATCGTATATAATTTTTCATTGAGTTAATATGGATTTGCATCAAGTAAAAGCCACAAGCATTAAAAAAAATAAAAAAAAAAAAAAATTATTAATACTCACTGCAACATAGCCTTAGTCTTAATTGATGGATCATCAGGTCTGAAATGACGAAATTGCTCCACATCTTTCTCGAGCGTTAGCAATTGCTTTTGTAATTTATCCCTTAAACCTGGAAGAGTGTCTCTTATGTGATTTGTAAGCTGTTGGTTGAGGATTCTCTGCAAGTAGGGCGTTCCTAATCTGTCTGCTAAATGACGATAAGAAGGATGACTGAAAAATTACAGGATTTATTTTACACACAACATTACTTATTTCTAACATAAAAACGTACAGAAAGATAAAACGTATTATTGATTTCAATTTACATCAGGGAGACATTTGTATAAGCATCATCGAAATGGCGCTAGTGATTAAAAAGTAAAAGCGGTAACAAATTCCAAAATTTAGTGACCAAAAGTGAACAAACGCAACCAACCTCACGAAAAATTTTCGTTCAGCAGCAAGTGCAGCATTTATATCTTTTCGACCATCGATATCCTTCTGGGAGCGATTCACCACACCAATATAACCTCTACGTAACGGTAAAAGCTTATTTTCTAGGATGTCCCTCGCATCGGTCCCTTCGTCCATAAGATCCAATTTAGTGATTACGCCGATGGTCCTTATACCTTGGATGTCGACTTCTTTGGCAAGTTTCAAAGCGTCCGAATTTGCCAAATCCGTATTGGCTGGAGTGACAGCAAGAATCAAGCACGATTCCCGTTTGATGAACTGCATGATCATTCCCTTGATCTGCGCTTCGATGTCGATAGGTTGATCTCCGACGGGAACTTTAGTCAAACCGGGCAAATCGATAAGTGTCAGATTGAGAACTGAAAATAGAGAGTTTTTCAATTTCAAAGGTTTGAAAACAACGGATCAAGTCATTAATATACATTTCCACAAAATTAATTTCACCACTTCAAAAATCAAAAACTGTTTACAACTTCGCTGGTCGAGCTGTAAAATCAGTGGACCAGTACATCTCGATCTTTGGAATATTGAGTCCGGTCAAATTAGACCAAATAATAAGAGTAAGGTTACATAAATTCCCACCAAGCTGAAAATCAGTAAGATTATTTAAAATATCATTAAAAATCAAATTTGAAAGTTCCCCATCTTTCCCCTGCAAGAAAAAAATTTTATTCAAGGTCAAAGGTCAAAAAAATGACTTTTTCGCGATTTTCATAAAACGGTAAGCTTTATCATAAAAATACCTCAGACAAAAATTGTAGATCATAAAATTATCTACAAAAAATTTATTTATACTTTTTTCTCTACGAGCCACCGTTTTTGAGATATAATGATTCAAAAAGTTGTAATCGTCATAATATGCACGAGTACGCCATACATACATCTCTATAGTTGTAATATATGTTAAAATATTCATCAAAAAGTATATCTACTTTTGCAAAGTGTCAAAATCATGTACTATTTTGACACGCAATAACTGGCTGTGATACCACATCTGCATTTTACAGGAGGGGTAAAATAACAGTTTTCAAACTATTTGAGAAACAAAATTTAATTGAATGTGCTGAAGTTTTTTAAAATAGTAAATCTACTATTCTATTCGCTGCTTCTATACTTGGACCTCAGTAAGAACACGCTGCACCTCCTCACTGGATTCCTCACAGGGCACTGCGGCCTTAGGAATCATATGATGAGATTATAGGGCTAGCAGAAACTGACGAGTGCAGATTCTGTTGGGAGGAGGATGAAACTCCTGATCACCTGACTACGGAATGCCTCGTCATCTCATCCAACGCAAGGAATGCTTTGGGCAAGAAATCTGCAGGAGCGAAGATGTAGCCTCCTTGAAGCCATCCCATGACGGGGGACACAATAGACATTAAGGTCGCAGTGCACTGTTAACCCCAACAACAATACTACAATACTACTAATAGTGGAGTAGACATCCCCTTGTTCTACCTGTAAACAGAACTCCACCTCAATAGACTACTTTCAATATAACTAGATAGAGAGAGAGAGGGAGAGAGAGAGCGAGAGAGAGAGAGAGAGAGAGAGTACCTATAGATTATGATCTTTTATTCGCTTTTTCCAATTTCTTTCGATTGTTTTTGTCTTATTTCAACTTGTATACGTATTATGTATATCTAACAATGGTGACATCCTGTTAGACCTACGGTTGTACGGGTTGTACGGTTTAGAAAGCGAGGTATTTGACCATTTGATGATATTAACGACGCGACGAATTGATATTCCATGTACAGGGTGTTTTATTAGACCCAAAAGTAAGAATCAAACACTCTGAGTCCAGATCTTTACCTTTCCGGTTTGGTTTATACGAACGTTTTGATGGACTGAGATGTCAGTGCCTGCCAAATTTGAAAAGAAATTTGTTCTATGGTTCGGGAGTTATGGCCAACCAAAGGTTAAGCCTCTGAATCAATAAATCACCCTGTATCTCAGAAACAATAAATCACCCTGTATCTAAAACTATGTGCATCTATTCGTGGATCAGCCTGTATATCATCTACCTGCAAGTCTCAACAGGTGGGAATGTAATATAACAACATATAATTACCATTAGGGGAATACACTCTCAAATTGATGGGAATATTTGAAATTCCCTTGTTACTTCCAGTAATTCGATCAGTTTCTGCTTCAATTTCACGGCGTACTTCATCGAAATCCACGAATTTCTTGCCCTTGCAGTGTAGGAATTCGGCAAACTCTGAAAAGAATCATTTGCCGATTAGAACAACCCTTTCAAAATGAAAGGTTATTTTATTTGTTTGTCTGGATATAAAAACAGTTGCGCTGAAGGCGGGATTATACAGCAAATAAAAGAAGAAAGTTGAACATACACATTTCAATGATAGCGCCTTAGACGCTGCGTCTATAAATAAATATAATCATTTATAATAAACGTTAAATAAGAAATAAATACTAAAGATAGTCAATTTTCATCGTTATTCTTATTTTTTTTTCTTATTTTGTTTTAGATCACCTGCATAAACCAATCGTTTTAGCCCTTAATCCTCATTTTATTTTAATTCGTTTCTTGATTTATTTTATTTGCTGTATAAACTCGCCTTGTTATGATATTATTAAAGGTAATCGTTCGAAATTGATCTTTCTTCAATAATCGTTTCAATCCTGAAAATACAGTTACTGCAAAATTATCATCTTTATACTGCACTTTCAGATTTAATGGTTAAGGAAAATCCCTCACCTGTATTTGCATTAATTAACTGAAGAATCAATGGTCTTCTCGTAACAATTCCAGAACCTCTTGGAAGGAAATCTCTGAAAATGTTAAAAGTTACGATAATATTCTTGTACAGGAGAATTTCGAATTTGACGTTTTATTTGCTGCTTAAAATAATACGCGTAAAATATTACCTATAACTATATCCCCATAAAGACTTCGTCAAAAAATATTAGCTATAAAAAAAAAACAAAAAACTTGACTGCTGAAAAGCATTAATATAAAAATTAAGTTACTAAAGCAATGTGGCCAGAAGCTTCGGCGCGCTTTTCAGATTTATAGCCAAAGCGGTCACCCACCCAGCTACTGACCTCGCTCAAAGCCGCATAGCTCCAGGAAAAAATTTATATTTCAAAGAATATAAATCCGACTGTAAACACAAGCGTCCAAAAGAAACTTCCACTTTTGACTGAGAATGGTTTCAAACGATTTGTTTCGACTTAAATACATACATTCACGGTTGGGTCGAAAATAAACAGTGATGTCAAATACATACATTGATTGTTGGTTCGAAAATGAACAATGCTGTGTTTGCGGTGGCGTAAGGTCCCATTCGAATACATACATTCAATGTTGGTTTGAAAATAAACAGTGCTTTGTTTGTGGCGGCATACAAATCAGTTCAATCGTGCAATTGTGCCATGAGTTATAAACCACCTATATAGCAGTGGTTTATGTTCAATAGTTTATTCGGAGAATTATTTTTGACACATCAGTCGAATAGTTAAGTAGTAAATTCTTTAATATCTATGTAATAATATACGAAAATAATTACAACATGCGCGCAAAAGCTCCTGCTTTTCTCGATTTTTTTAATTGTTTAATGAGTAAATATCCTGCAGAGGTATGAATATATTCATATCATTATACCGACCCTCCTAGTTATTCCTCAACGGGACCCCTCAGAAGCTCCTAGTAGCTTGTGCGAGTTAGGATAAGCAGTAAGTTGTGTTCTGTGTAGGCTTTGTCACTGTGTTCTTATGCCACCCAGCAGTATTCACATTATAAAAACATATCAATTGCATCGCTTTCGAAGTAGTTTCAAAGGATACTGCACATTGTGAATAAACTGCTCCACAAGAGTTAGGGATATCATATTAAGTTGTTCTGAGGGGCGAACAATTTTAAAGACAATATCAAAAACATGATCAACTGCCAATAACAACTCATTAATTCGATTTGAATGCATATTTTCACCATCTGGTCGTATTTTTTCTTGAGTTTGGCAGTATTTCACATTATTCGTAGGATTTAGCATTTCAATATGCAGTTAATTTATTGTCAGTCTCTTAGCGATATCGAACTTAGTAAATTTCACGAGCTTCTTAAGATGCCAAGAAGTAAATTAACAAACGTCGAGGCTAATAAGGCTATCGGTATGCTACAGGGTGGCCTCACTCAAGTCGCTGTGGCAGAAACATTTCAAGTATCGCAAAGTGTAATATCGCGACTCTGGAATACGTTGAATGAGACAGGTTCAGTGCAGGAAAGACATAGGGTTGGTGGACCAAGAAAAACAACACCCGCACAAGACCGTTTCGTCACCATTTCGGCGAGGAGATATCCTCTTTCTTCATGTAGGATGCTGAGAAATCGACTTTTAAATGCCAATGGTTCTGAAATTTCCATTGAAACCATCCGACGTCATTTGGGGGAGATTAACCTGGCTTCTAGACGTCCATTGAGGGGTGTTCCGTTAACACGTGAGCATAAACGACAAAGATTAGGATGGTCCAGGCAGCATGTTAATCTGAACGTCCAATGGCGTAGTGTACTTTTCACAGATGAATCCAGATACGGTCAATTTTCAGATACTCGAAGAATAATGGTATGGACTATGCCGCGTATACCCCGAAATCGCCGTCATGTGCAAGAGGTTCATCCATTTCGAGGAGGCTCTGTTATGGTATGGGCTGGGATATGTTACAACGGGCACACAGACCTTCACATTTGTCCTGGCAATATGACTGCTTTACATTATAGGGAACATGTCATTGGTAACGTAGTGCCAAATTTTCATGCTGCCATTGGTGAAGCTTTCCAATTTCTTGACGATAACGCAAGACCACATCGTGCAGCAATAGTAGAAGATGCGCGAGACGAGCATGGTATTCCACATTTACCAATATCTCCGCATTCGCTAAACTGCATAGAACATGCATGGGTTATGCTACAAAGAAGACTAGATGATCACCAACCTCCACCAGAAACATTGAATGACCTCAAAGCACTACTGCCTTGTTTATGGAATGACATTCCTCAAGATATGCTCAACACCCTCGTTGGCAGTATGCAACGAAGATGTCAGGTGGTCATTGATGCCCGTGGTGGCCATACCTTGTATTGAAGGCATAAAAAGACAAAAAAAAACAATAAAATGTCGGGAAATAAAAGTCGTTAAATTTTTACCCTATTCTGTTAATCCCCCTGTATATGTTGCAGATCAAAAAACTTACGTGCATTTATAGTTTTGAACCTAAAACTATATTAAATTACGTTTTCAGCGCAAAGAAAGGTTTCAGAATGTCAGTTATTTTAGTTGAAACGATTACCCCTACCTCTGGTGGAGTTGTTTAATTAAATCTATCCAGAAAATATTTTCTTTGTATAACGGGACAGGTAGAAATGCTACCAGACCACCATTCCCACCTGTACGGGTATTTTCTATTAGACACACAGGTGGATAGGATAATCTGGTTCAATTTCATGGCCACCCCTTTCGCCTGACTCTAGATGTCTGTTACTACATATGTGTAGCGGTAAAAGTGTACTCCAAATCAAAACTAAGCTACGCCAAACAAATACAAGATGAGTCACTATTTAATGTTTCTTAGTACCCTTGGCCTGGTTTTTGTTGTTTTATTGATTTCTATACATCCCATTCAAAGTTGACAACTTGTTTCAATTAGGGACTCGGCGGAAGCCTATTGTGCATTAGAATTTAAAAGAATTTACTTGTTATCGGTTTTGTTCAGAATTTTATTTTTTGTACGATCATACCATTTTATACTCTGGATTTTTGGGACACCCTGTGTATGTGTCAGTAAATACACTCATAATTAATGGTATCGATAAACTATATACTTAATATCCAAGCAATAGAAATGGTTCTCAAATATGTTCATTTTCAAGTGGTGCTCAAATACATTGATAAGAGTTTTTTCTTGTATCATATACAAACAAAAAATATACGTATAAGTCCAGATAAATTAAAACTAAAAACTTCTCGCATCAAGGAAATTTAAACAACGATTTTGAGTAATATTGAAACGAAATTGCTCCCTTTTTGGCGCTCTTGTTCCTCGGAACAGAGTGCTTATCAATTTGCCCAAATGTCTGTAATTTTCGAATTTTTGGCTGAAAATGGTCTTGAACGATTTGATTTCAAGAATCCGTGGTCGAAATCGATTCTGTCCGGCCGGCCGTTAACACGATAACTCTCGAACGGAATGAGATAGACAGTTGAAATTTTCAGAGTAGGTTTGAGGGATAAATATCTCGGTTGAGTTCGTTATTGGGCAAAATCGGTCTAATAGTTTCGGAGTAACGAAAAAAAAATTTTTTTTAATTTACAACTTTTGAATTGAAATTTTTTTTAAGATGCAGTTTCATGATAAGAAACCATTGTTATCATTTTCAACTCTAACAAGCTTATACTTTCGGAGATATGATGTTTCAAAGTTTCAATAATACATCGTAAGTTCTATGCATTCACAGAATGTGCACACAGAATCTGTCTGTGTTCACTATTCATAAATGTCATCTTTTCTAGCTATTAGAGATTGCCAATTCGTAGTTTGAAAATATTTTCTCTTGGAAAGCATGTATTCGATTCTTGAATTTGTGAATATATAGAAGACTGTTTTGATGTAGTTTATGGAGGCAATAGAAAAGAAGAACATAATGGAAACATCAAAAGAAATTACTGTTCGTTGACCACTGAGGTTAATATTACCTTTTACTTCCTTAAGTCGTGTGCATGTTTCTATATACAGTATTTCCATAATGTTGCTATCAAAAAAATACTGAAATATGGATCTACATTTGTGTATCAAGCATTTTTTCTTGAGTTTTTTTTTTGCGCTCTTGTTCCTCGGAACAGAGTGCTTATCAATTTGCCCAAATGTCTGTAATTTTCGAATTCTTTGATGAAAATGGTCTTAAACGATTTGGTTGGACTCACTGATCAAGAATCCGTGGTCGAAATTCATTCTGTCCGGCCGGCCGTAGGCACGATAACTCTCGAACGGACTGAGCTAGACAGTTGAAATTTTCAGAGTAGGTTTGGGAGATGAATATCTCGGCTAAGTTCGTTATTGGGCAAAATCGGACACATGGTTTCGGAGCAACAAAAAAAGAATTTTTTTTACATGACAAATTCCAATTTTTTTTCATTAAGCAGTTTTACCATAAGAATCCATTGATATCATTTTTAACTCTAACAAGCTAATACTTTCGGAGATATGATTTTTAAAAATTTCAATAATAAATCGTATTTCTACGTTTTCACAGAATGATATAATTTTTCTATGCATGAATTGTTATAATGTCAACTTATGTTCCTGAGACATGACATTGTCTAATTCATTTCAGCAATCGTAGAATTATGAGAGTTATAATATGATGTCATACTTTTTGTTGGTTGATTCTTTCATGCCGATGGTCAATCCATATTATGATGGGAATGGTAATGGTAAGTTAATAATATTGTGTTCAGAATATCTCCAGTAAAAACAAAACTGGAATATTGGTGTATTGGAGTGGATTTGAGGAAAGAATATATATTATGGTTCATCATAGAATTGAGGAATGAATATCTCGGATGAGTTCGTTATTGTTGGGTAGAATTTGTCTATTGGTTTTGGATTGATAATTTTTGGCACTCTTGTTGAATTTGATGATGTTTGAATTCAATTTCTACTAAGATGAAGTTCTTTCATAAGAATCCATTGATATAATTCCCAACTCTGAGAAACAAATACTTTCGGAAATATAATTTGTCTGTTTGAACAAGAGCACCAGAAAACTCCTGTCCACAGGGCTTGAACCAATTTTTTAAAGATAATTTTTGAAGCATTTTTTTTAAACGACACTTTTTTTACATTTAATTTCTTTCATGATGCTGTTCTATCATAGGAATCCATTGATATAATTCCCAACTCTGAGAAACCAATACTTTCGGAGATATAATTTGTCCACAGGGCTTGAACCAATTTTATTCAACGTACCTTCCAACGAAATTTTCCAAAACCGAACTCTTCCCCGCCGACTGTCCTCCCACAACAGCTATTTGGGGCAGATCCAGGCTCATGTGCACCCCCAACTGCGTGAAGGCATCTTGCAGCTTATTCACGATCGGAATAAGCTGCTCCATTCCAACGTTTCCGGACATTTTTCTACGTTTTCGCACTCACAGTTAAATCACCGAATTCATCCCAAGTTCAACAATTGTAGACATCGATGTACGGAGGCCAACGCGCGGGCGTCAGACCGTTCAATAATCTCGATAAGAAGAACTGGGACGTGTGATATGCGTCTGTACTGAAAACTGAAATTCTATCTTCTGAATTTTCAGGAATGCGGGCGGCATTCGAAAGATGTAAGTTAAATTCATGAATGACGAATTGTCGCCCATTTATTAGGATTGTTGCTCGATTAAATGGGTATTTTGTACGAAATTCATAATCAGATAATAAAATCAATCGAATAAGACTTGCGCCCACGTAAGTGTGCGACGTTGTATTTTTTGGTTCATTTATTTCTCGAATATTAATTCTTTTGAATCGTGGAAGAAAACATTTTCAAAACCTCCACTGACATTTTCGCGCGTATGTTCTGAGGAACATATCGCGTTATCATTTTGCCCAAATGTCTGTAATTTTCGAATTTTTCGCCGAAAATGGTCTCAAACGATTGGGTTCGACTCCCTTTTGAAGAATTCTAGGTCAAATTTGATTCTGTCCGTCCGGCCGTTGCCAATATAACTTGAGAAGGGAAAAAGCTGGCGACTTGAAATTTTCAGGGTAGGTGGCGCATCTCAATACGACGGACAAGTTCGTTAATGGGGATAATCGGCCCAATGGTTTCCGAGTAATAATTTTGTTTTCAACCAATATAGATCCGATCGAATTGAAACTTGGTGAATAGTTGTAGAATATAAAGCTAAGCACGTTTGTGAAATTTTGTAAGAATCGTATCGCTAGAAAATTATTATAAGTATTTTTGTTGTCACGATAACCTGAGAACGGAAAGATATAGCGGCTTGAAGATTTCAGGTTAGGTTGTGCATCTGAATGCGACATTCGAGTTTGTTTATAGACCACATTAGTTAGGTTAGAATCAGTCGCTTGGCGGGAGATCCATATTCAAATTTTTTAACAAGGAATTTCAACTTTGAGATGAAACCACCCTATTTAAAAGAGAATGTTAGTACAGAGTAAACAAGTATTGGGTACCTTCATCATAAGTGCATGTTTTCATGTTATTTCCACATTAAAATCTACTTCTATTTATTCTTAAATCAAAATTGAAACCATTCTAGTTCGAAAGATTTCCGTATGTCGTAGATGACTTCTGTTGTGCGTCATTACAAGGCCGATTTAGGGTTATGTTATTATTTTTGACTGATTTCGAGTGAGCTAAGACATACGTCTATCGAATTTGGTGAACACTTTTTTATTTATTAATTATTTTGGAAATATACAATTTTGTTATGAAAACTTGATTCTAGATGGTTGAGAAAGGTTCACAGAATCTATTTCAACCAAAATAAACCTTAAGAAATTAGCCAAAGTATCTAAAAACAGGCGAGAAATTCGCGTAAATTTTAGGTCCATAAGAAATGCATGGGGAATTCAGTGCTCGGATCCACGGATGGATCGTAATTCAAATTTCCCGCCTAACCTAACTAATGTGGTCTATAAGCATAATCGGCCAAACGGTTTTAGGATTATAGCCATCTGAAATTTGGTTGTTTTTTGTTCCTCATTAACTCGAAAAATACTAAACCGATTGAATTAAAACATGGTTATTAGTTGTAGAATGCCAACGCGAAAATTCTTGCAAAATTTCGTGAGGATAGTATTTATAGAAAATTTTAAAAAAATCATTGAAAATTGAAAAAAAAATTTCTATAATATAACAGTAACTATTCGTCTGAAATTTTGCAAGAGCCTTGAGAATCTAACTCTTCTGCCAAGTTTCAAGTTTTAACACAATCGGTTAAATATTGTTGGATATTCGAACAGCCTTGTGTGAGTTCAGTAGATGGGTGACCGTTGCCTCGATAACTTTCGAACGAAAGGAGATAGGGACTTGCAATTTTCAGGGTAGGTTGCGTATCCGAATGGAAGAGTTGAGTTCTACTATAGTAGTAGAAAATCAACATAAAGACGTGTTTAAAATTTTGTAAGAACCGTACCCCTAGAAAATTTCAAAAAAATCACGAAAAAAAAAATTGGTTCAAGCACTGACGTGAAGTCAGAAGCTTTTGCGCGTATGTTCTATTGTCCATTCTTCTGTATTGGACACCCTTAGGGCCGGTTTCTCAATTGCGAGTTAACTCGAGGTTGCGAGTTGACGCATCTATTTAGCGATATTCATAAATGCGCAACACTCGGGTTACCCGCAACCTCGGGTTAACTCGTAATTGAGAAACCGGCCCTTAATCGAATTAACCATGGTAAATTATGTTGTCCATTCTCCTGTATTGGACACTTAATTCGAATTTACCATGGTAAATTCGAATTAAGAGTGTATATACCGGGTATAAAAAGGGGCCGATTATGCTATTTCCATAAATACCCACCCAAACGTTTAATTTAATTTGCTTTAATTGCTGAGTATGCACCTCACGAAATAATCTTGGATTTTCATAGTGACAGTTGTGCCGGTTTACAATGCCGTTAAGATAAAATGGACACTCGTCCGAAAAACAGATATCGAACAAGTAGTTTTGATTACCGTTAATCATTTCAATGTACACTTCACAGAACTGGAGTCGACGATCGGGATCATCCTCATTCAGTGCCTGAACCAATCGTATCTTATATAAGGATATGGCACTCATGTTGTTTCAGGATTCTCATGATTGTTGTGCGTGAAACACTAGATACATCGGACAATTTCCTAGTATTCAAAGTCGGATCTATTATTGTATTGCTACATGACCTAAGACAGCCTCGTCCCTCGCTTCGTCTCTTTCATGCACCCTCTTTTTGTTTCCGACTGAACCGGTAGCGTCAAATTTAGCACCCAGTTGCACAATGTAAGCAGATAAAATTCTAACCGAATAACTTGCAGAATTACTGACAATTGTTATACCATTTTGGAATCCTCATTAAATGTGCCAACTTAAACAGTTGCTTGCCGAACTAGCGTAGTACATTTTTTTTCAGTACAGACAGTTTAAATTTGACGAAATATGAGCTTTGTATATTTAGTGGCAAAAAGTAACATTTTGCTCTAAACAAGGGCAAAAGTCATAAAGTTTTGTGTAATACTATACAGACACATTATTCAGGATCACATAGCAAAAATATAATTGTCAAAAAATTTAGTTTTGTAGAAATGCGAATTGAAAAACCATCACAAGGTGCAGATTTTCTCGACTTTCTTTAAATGCCTTATAATTTTCAAATTACATTACCTAATTTTTTTTTTATATTTTTCTGGTAACTACCACCCGCTTCCGGCTTGACGTTGACTTCTGAGACATCCTGTATACCAGTCATCACACCACTCTTATCGATCTAGTGCATTGATCAGACCGAAATATAAAATCGTGGGGATTGACTGTTGTTAAAAACACTAGACCTTATTAATTTTCAGCTTTTAGTATATTATCTACATCATTATCTTTCTTTCCAATAAAACTGTTTAACTTAATAAAACATTTTTACCTATTTTATTTTTAAGTTTTGTAGGATTTTGATTTTTTTCATAGTATAGTGTAGTTGGCGATTAAAAGTTAAATCTTTGTGTAAACTTTTTCTTCGCGTTTAGGATATATGTTAGAAAAAACGGAAGATGACATCAGATTCTAATAATACATGTAGGGGATAGTTTAATCATTTTAAAGTACATACATTCATATACAGATGACTTTTGTAAAAGCTACAAGTAGTATTCTACGCTTTTTTGTGCGCCATAAAAATTGTTTCAACCTAAAGTAATCAACTCAAGCAGATAGAATACCTTTATCAATACTGTCACATACAAATTTTACATATAGAGCTTAAATATTTGATAAGACCAAGTCAGTCCACTGAAGAAAGTAAAATCTAACGCTGTACAAGATATATCACTATTTTACCACACCAACAAATTTAATAGAATGTCATTACGGACAACAATTCATTCAAATTAAAGTTGAAATACGGAAAAGACTTTACTAATCTTCTACCATGCTTTCAACCCTCAGATTCAGATGGGAGATTTAAACGTTAATTTCAATTCGATATGAATGTGTTTTTTGTGTCTTTCATGGATATTTCAGGCAACGAAACTGTACCGAACAATTTGAAGGAGATGTCCTCTCCTCCTAACAGTATTCTGTGCACAAAGAAATATTGATTTCAGATTTTGTCAAGGTCTCATAGTTTCTCGAAATTAACATTTCTATACAGTCCAAGATAAGGGATAGCATTCAGGATTTAGGAGACAGTAAGAGATAAGGGTTGGTTAAATTAGTGTTTTTTTATGCTTTACAATATGCCGTTTAGAAAATTTCGCTCCGTAAAAAACAGAAATTTGGAAAAACATCAATTAAAATTGGGTAAAACTATTTTTTCTTCTTTTCATTGGATTTTAAAATAAATTGATCATTTACTCGTTCGCTTTTCATAATAACGTTGACAGTTTTGCTTTCAAAACATCTACTAGGGGAAGTTGTAAAGTAATACGAATTTATGAACTGTTTTATTATTTCTCTTCAGTGTAGATAATAGTGGTATATACAAAATTAATTACAGAAGGTGTCCAAAGAAATGACCATTATTTTTAAGCGTACATCAAAAACTATGAGTACCAACATATAATTCAAACGGAGGAAGAACTTCAATCCATTACGCTAGATGTGCTTAACAATGTTTTGAGTTCCACAGTTAGAAGGTGTTACCTATGCTTAGAAAATAGTGTAATCATTTCTTTGAACTCCTGTACTTAATATCTTAATTAGAAATAATAAATTGTTTAATAAATTCGTATAACTTGTTTATCAATTACTTACTATTTCATATCATTGATTTTAAAACAATTTGTTGGATATTTTTTGCTGTTATGATTTCCCCAAAAGATATTTTAAAACATCTCAAAGCTGTACTCATGAAAAGTTTCAAATGATAGCTAAAACAATAATTAAATATGAGTTCAGATTTTGTCATAAAAATACCAGGGTAGTATTTAAAAAAATGAAGGAACACAAAAATGTTGTCAGCATTGTATAGAAAGTGATCAAAATATGAGGATTTTGTTAAAAATTTCTAAACGGCATATAATTAGATATAAATTAACTCAACTTTTCTATGATTTAACCGACACCGTTTTTCTAACCGTTCTCTATATCCTAATGCTATCCAATCTTTATCTTGGACACAATGTACATTCACTGCCAAATTGTTCGGTATTGATTCCCCAACCTAGAATGTTTGCGCATTATATAATTGAAAAACACTACTATGAATCTTTCAGATCACTATGAAATCAAAAAAAGTCGATAGCTATCATCGAATTACTCATTTTATATATAATCCAGTCATCATCAATTATGAATTTTGGAAAATTTCCGGAGTTTTTTCATTCAAACTGTGTGCTTCATTTTCTAGCACTCATACTACTTTTCAATCAATGTAGACAGAAAAACTACTCAAGATCGACTTTCGATAGTTGTTATATGTATATTTAAAATCTTATTTTGACATGGGTACTTGCAGGGATTTTTTTTTTATTATACTCGGGGAGAGGATGACCTTAAGTTGTTAAGAAGTTTACACCATACTAGTGACATGGTTGTTGAATACTCATTGAATTGTAACAAATAATCAAATGAAATATCAACATTTAGTTCATTTTCATGTATCAACTACGCATATATTAATAAATACTTGATAGAACTAGGGATTGCCAATTAAAAAAAATCTCATACTAAAATGAGACTATGTGAGACAACATAAGCTAATTTGAAGACGACAACCTGGACAATAGCCCAAATTCTTTGCAGAAGTTTTTTCACCATCAAATATCTTGTTACATCACTTTTTTTCCAAAAATTCAGAGAACTTAACATTAGTATCCCCAAGAACAGTTGAAAGGCTTTGCAGCAGGACTAGATCCTGAATAGTAAGAAGAAGAGGGCTGAATTGTAGGAACAACGTTATTTTGAACGGGTCCCGTTGGTCTTTGAAGTCCTTGAAGGTAGTTCGCTTGAAGATTAGGATCGAACATAAACATCTGCTGACCCTGTTGAGATTGCTGTTGATAAGCTTGTCCAACACCTCCTGATTTGGTACCTGAAAGAAATACAGGATGTTGACATGGTACATAATCCAATCATTCAGTTTTGGATCGAAAATAATAAGTGTTGTGTCTGTGGTGGCATAAGAACCCATTCAAATGCATACATTTACTTATGGATCGAAAATAATAAATGCTGTGTCTGTGGTTGCGTAAGATCCCTGTTCAAATACATACATTCACGGTGGGATCAAAAACAAACAAAGATGCGTACGTGATGGCGTATGGATACAAATCAGCTCAATCGTACAATTGTGCCATGAGATAAAGAAGAACACCCTGTATATTTTTCAATAATGTATTCTGAAAGTGATTTCTATAACACAAATCGGTCAAATTGTATGGTTGTGCCGTGAAAATCTAAGAGTTGCCATTAAAAAAAACCCCGTATGAAGATTTCTGATAAAACAGTCGAATAATATGCTATACGATGATATTTTTCTGAAAAAAGGCAATTATGACATTTTTTACAATTTCGATTGCGATAGTTGTTCTGTTCCCATTTTGTATATATATATATATGTGTGTATATTTTTTGCTTTTATTTAAATCAAATTATATTGATTTGCGGCAATGCAATTGTACGATACGTGGAATAGTTCTCCCCGATAGGGCTTGTATATTCTAACAATATCTCGCTGGCTCTGCGCATAGAGATCGATTATGCCAGACTAGAAGAAGAAGAAGTCGAAGGTCCCCACCCCTGCGAGACCACGGATCCCAAGGGGAGATAGTACCTGTGTTCGTACAACCCGACAGTCAGTTCGTTTTCTAATCTCAGCGAAATAAGTCGCTCAAAATACCACGACGAGTCTCTACTGGTAAATCTAATCATATCGATTCTCAGTAGTGATTTTATGAATACTTGGACTTGTATTTCCCGGTTCATTATATCTCAATATTCATATTGTCCAAGATCGAATTAGCAAACCCGAAGAAATTACAGTTCATTTGGTTGAAAAGAAAATGATAGCTTTACAAAATTCTGTGATCACAGAAGATGAATGTGGCTGTATTGGTATCTGTGTGTAATTATCGATCTGTGTTCATAAAGATATTTATCAGTAAATGTCATATTCAATTAATTTCAGTAAAGTTAGTTTTACACGGCGAATAAATTCAATAATTTCTTCATGAAATGACTTCACCGTGTAAAACATCAACTTGACGTGAAGTTACTTCACGAAGAAGTTCATGTTCCACTAAGGTCTCACAAAGATCTTAATACAGGGTGCTTTTTTTAACGGCAACTCATAGATTTCCACGGCATAACAATACGATTTGACCGATTTGTATTATAGTCACTTTCAGAATATATCATTGAAAATATACAGGGTGTTCGTTATCTCATGGCACAATTGTAGGATTGAACTGATTTGCGTCCATACGCCATCACGTACACATCATTGTTTGTTTTTGATCCAACTGTGAATGTATGTATTTGAACAGGGGCTTCACGCAACAACATTGATTATTTTCGATCTAAAAGTGAATGTATGCATTTGAATGGGTTCTTATGCCACCACACAACACTTATTATTGTCGATCGAAAATTGAATGCAAGCATTTGAATGGGTTTCTATGCCACCACAAACATAGGTTCATCTGGACTACCGATTATATTAATCTACCGAAAAAATGTACATCCATGGCTAGGTAGATCTGCTGGCTACTAGTTCTAACATACTAAAAATTATTTTGGATAGCAAAGATTACATTCAAATCATTCAATTTAGATTGTCCTATTAGAAATTAGGTTTTTTAATGCCTGAATAGGTTTAGAAGTTTTTTTTGTGGATCTTGTATATGAACCTCTTGAACTTTAGTTTACTTACATTGGGTTTCACAAAGCTTCGACAGCTCTTAATTGCCGAATTAGTGCGATTCTATGTCGATTTTCAGTTCATTTTTCATACAACCATCGATTTAAATCCACGATTAAGCTAATCGAAGCTTCGTGAAACCCAACATTAGTTAGGTAGATCTGCTGGCTACTAGTTCTAACATACTAAAAATTATTTTGGATAGTAAAGATTACATTCAAATCAGATTGTCCTATTAGAAATAAATATTTTTAATGCCTGAATAGGTTTAGAAGTTTTTTTGTGGATCTTGTATATGAACCTCTTGAACTTTAGTTTAGTTAGTAAGGTAGATCTGCTGGCTACTAGTTCTAACATACTAAAAATTATTTTGGATAGTAAAGATTACATTCAAATCATTCCATTTCAATTGTCTCATTAGAAATAGTTTTTTTCATGCCTAAACATGTTTAGAAGTTTTGTGTGGATCTTGTGAAAGAACCTCTTGTTCAATTGTTTCCTAAAACTCTTGATCTATAATTTTATTTTTTACATAAATGTCTATATCCATCTCTATATTGTACGTATAGTAGAATATTATCATTTGTTCATGTGACATGTGATCTTAAGGATGGCCTGATAATTATGTACATTCAAATATACTCACCGATTGCACTTATTTGCTGAGTAGACGGCTTGACCGAAGCCGACATCAATGAATTAGACGTGGAGGAAATGAGAACAGTGGTGGGATTGTTCAGTTGTTGATTTTGACCGAATGCAGCTGTGGACAATCTGTAGCTATTCAGATTCTGATACATCTCGGGACCTTGGGCAGCCGGAGGTGGATGTGCCTGGGGGGTCTGAAGGAACATCGACTGCGCCGAATAAGGACTGGAAGCTGCCTGGCCCAAACCGTAATGATTTGGATATTGGGAGTATTGAGACCTTCCCTGTCCTCCAAGAACGGCCGACTGATCTATCTGGAAGGGACCGTAGAGATTTGCCGTTTGGGCTTGCAGGGGAGGTGCTGTGTTGTAGGGCAAAACGGAAGGTGGAGACGGAATCGTTGACATGCCATACTGGCTTCTGTTTCCAAGACCAGTCTGAAAAGAAAATACACGTGATATGATTGAAATAAATTTGAGATATTTTATTCGAATAATTTTTTTTATAGAACTTCCCGAGTCAGCAAGTCACAAAGTTATGCAGTTTAGCAGATTCGTAGCAAACCCCAATTGTTTGGAGCCATGACGTTACAGGAAAGGGGAATCAAAAAATAATTACCTGATAACCAATATGCTGATTCGTAGGGAATTGTTGCGGTGGCTGTCCAATACCAACGCTTGCTCCAATGACAGGTTGAATTGGTGGGGGCGATAATGGATTACCCATCAATCCAGGTCCCATTATGCCGGAATGGGCAGGATGTGCAGCGTTTGTGCTAGATACCGCTTGATTAGTTGCTCCAGATACTTGTTGGGTCGGTTTGACCTGAAATTTCATGTTTAGAACACTTCGTACCTAATCAAACAATGAAATAATGAATAATTTGGTTTGTAATCGTAGAAATACAAGGTGACCAAGGATCCTCGTACCTTGAGCTCTGAACAAACAATTGGTATATGGTTGCTGGGTCACCCGATATAATGTATAATTAAATCCCTATTTTCAAGGCCATGACTGTGATCGAATTGATGAAAATATAACCCTCCTTTATTTAAGGTTATTAGGACCTTTATTGAAGTCCAGCTGCTTCATCGCAAAAATTGATGCCATATAGTTAAAAATAGGAACTTTCTTGAGGTGGGTTTATACAGCAACTAAAACAAATTAAAATAAAACAAGTGCACAATAAGAATCAAGGGCAAAATAGATTAGCTTATTTATACAGATGACTTGGTAAACCAAATCAGAATAAACTAATCAAAAAGCAGCTTTTTTAACAGTGCAAGTTCTGTGGATTTCACTCTTTCAACATACTCATCAATCATCATCATTATCTGAGCAAAATGAAATAAGAACTAGAGATGAAAATTGGCCATCTTTAGTTCTTATTGTTATTTTATCTTATTTTGGGTATTAACGACTTCATTGTAATGTGCATGTTTGAATATAATAAATTTGTTTATTATTTTATTTTAATTTCCTTTATTTGCTGTATATACCCACCTTTACTACAATAGAGTCGTACTAATATGGACTAGAGGGGACTGAAACCTGTCTGCTGCTTTTTTGCGGTTAAAAAGTAAAGTTTTTTTTTTACTAATAAGAACAACCCCACCTGTAGCCTTGAAATGAGTGAGTAAAACAATTTCATTGAATTTCAAGCATCAGATGATTAAGCTTTCCGATGATTATACAATATAAATTCTTGTCGAACAGGTAAATAAAGTGCAGGAGTCTATCAGTACATTGCGAAAACTTTAAACGCTTGCTGAAACTTTGCTTAAAATTAATGTACAACTTGAAGGCTCACCCGAAGTCATTGGAAAATCCATCACACATAACTTTTTTCACCCTGCCTCCAGTACCGAATTAGAGGGACTCCACAGTAACATAATGAGAAATGATAATTTTACTCACCTTACATACATTCGTCGTATTGTTACTTGTTTGTTGAGCGGCTGGACTGTAGCCATGTTGCTCGTGATTATCGTCCACATTATCGTTCCCTTTAACATAAGAACTCGAATCCAACGAATTACTGTCGGGTACGAAAGACGTGTTAAAGTTAGAGTTAGCATCTTCCGGTGGCACTCCATGTTCGGAAGGTGTCTCCCAAACTTTCTTAACCGACTGAATTTTGTAATTCAGGGCATCGGCGGTGGATATATCGTTACCACCGGACGTCATCGAGTGCATTGGTCGGGCGAGACACGGATTCTTCAGCGTCTTTTCATCGGGTAAGGATAGGGCGGAATCGAAGAAGTCCAATTTCATATCGCCGCTGTCTTCTTTGAACGGTAGCTGAAGTTGAATGCCATCTGACTGCTTTTCATTTTTGATCAGTAGATCGTTCATGCGTTTGTTGAAGTTGGTGATCGATTGATTTTCGAGGGAGCTCTCTTCCTTCCGTAACTTGTCGTTACGAACGTTTCTGTTGTTTGGAATTGATTTGAAGTTGGTGTTTTCAAAGATGATCGTGTTAACCGGAGGTGTCGCTCCGTCCAAGATCACGACTGCATCTGGCAGGTTTGATTTGTTGATTTTCTAGAAGAAAGATAAATTATCAAAACATAAATCAGTACATAGATCATAAGATTCATGAGAATACTGCAAAATTCATTTTCTATAACTATGACACATAACCTCCATTTAACAGTTTTTCCCTACTTCCAATGGTTTCTTAGTTATAGACTCGCTGGTTCAAGAAACGATGAGAAATTAGCATAATGAAAGCAGATGAAGGTTATCTTGGGTCATTTTGAGAATACTCGATCATTTTAGAAAATTAAATTATTCCCTTAAAACGTACCGTTTTCGAGATATTCTTCACTGAATGTCATAAAATATGATAGAAGTCCAGAAATGTAACCGCTTTTATCAATCCGGACCTGGATTAGAATCACAGGTGATTGTGCTTGGATAAAGGCATAGATTGAGTATTGATCTCAAAGTTGATACTTATAGAAAGAGGTATAGCTAGTAACCTCCTTATATCACATAATATGTATTTTATTTTTATGCATTTCAATTCAATCTCGCTTGTTTCCAAATTGATTGGGTATATAAGTTGTTAGGGTATAACTTAAGAATATCTAGTAACCAAAATTCAATTTCTTGTTGAATGATAAGTTTAAAAAATAAATGAGTTTCAAAATTTCAGCACGGTTTCATAGTTGTTATCAATCATTAGCATGACTTAGCACCCTGAATGCCTGAATGAACAACCGAAGGAGTTCTAGGAAACTTAATTCCATCAGTTGCGAACTGGTTGGGAGAGAATCCCACCAGTGGCACCTATGGGAGTCATGACGAACTCCGACCCTCTGCGATGAAGAAACCTTGAGCGATGTTCATTTTTTTGCCGTAAGAGGGTCAGTGACTGCAAGGCCGACAGCCTATATAAGACCTTTACGGACTGAAAACGCCCGGTTGTTGATGGTTAAAATCAATGAATATTTCACCATGTGCCTTCTTTAGTTATTGGCAATTAGCCACAGTTCACTGGTTGGTGGTTTATCTAACCACACTAAAACGGGCGTTTTCAGTCCGTAAAGGACTCCACAAACTGGCGCGACCGCGGTGGCGTTTGCAATAAGTCGGCGGGCAGAGACGCGATCAAAATTAACACACTCTCACGCCACAGTATAAGCCGCGCCAGTTTGTGCATCATGAATATCCATGTGTTCGTTTTGATCGCGGCCTCTACCGCTCTCTGATCGCACCGCGGCCGCTTCAGTTTGTGGAGTCCTTAAAGATCTTATATAGGTTGACAACCTTGCAGTCCCTGACCCTCTTACGGCAAAATAATTAACATCGCTCAAGGTTTCTTCCTCGCAGAGGTTCGTAAGGATTTTCATAGGTGCTGCTGGTGGGATTATCTCCCTACCAGTTCGCAACTGATGGAATTATGTTTCCTAGAACACTTTCGATTGTTCATTCAGGGTGCTAAGTCACGCTGATGATTGGTAACAACCATGAAACCACGGTTCTTGTCTGCCCTTGAATGACGCTTTCCTCTTTGGGGGAACACTAAGCGATGAGGTTACCTAGCTCGGCGAACGCGGAATATTTGTTGATGGTTAAAATCAATTAATTTCACCGGGTCTTCTCTAGTTATCGGCAATTAGCCACAGTTCACCTCATTGTATGTATAGCTCACTTCACTTCTTATGACCCTTAATGGAAGCTGCTGTTGCAAATGAGAGTTTCAAGACATTAACATCTCGAGATCATTCGATCGTTGAACCCTGTCTTGAGTCTATATATCGATTGCTGAAATCATTTGATTATGACCACCTAGTATGAATAGCTTGCAAAAATTGTACTACTAATGCAAATGTTTGAGTATTGTTCATTTAAATGCAGAATACCTAGTTTGTTCATATTATAACCTTTTTCTTTTAATTGCTATCTTCTTTCTATTTGATTTTTATTGTTTTAGAACGTTTTCTAATGAACGTTTGTAATGACACACGTAATCGAGTTTTCTTTGTGTTCATAGATACTTTACAACGCTTAAATTGTTTATGATAATATTTTTACGATAATGAACCCTTGTTATTGGGTTTACGTGGGTTCCTTATAATAAATACAAAAAGAACTGAACCAACCTTATCTACGTCCGTGTTCCCAGGTGCCGAGGGATGCTCAATGCTATTCCCACCGTCCATAGAACCAACCAAGAGATTCTCAGCCTCCATCGGTCTCATTTGGGCCCCCAACGGTTTGTCCCAGGCGTTCGACATCGGCACCACCGCGTTGTTACCGGGCGGGTTCGACATCTTCGGACCGAACATATTTCGATTTTTAATATCGTTCATGTCCGGCATGCCGTGTTGCTGTTGCATCTTCTGCAGCCTGTTGTTCTCGCGCAATTTGACGAACCTGGGCGGTATCTTGTTCTGGCGGTTCTGACGGTCGAACTGATTCTTATTCGGCTGAGGTAAAACGTGCGGGGGGTTCACCGTAACGGCCATCAGCGGCGGTATGTTGTGGTTGGGTGGTTGGATCTGCGGAGGGTTGGGCTTCTTGATCTTATCCCTTTCCTTCACTTCCACCTTCACTTTCCCCGGATAAACGGGATTGACCTTATCCTCCGTCCTCGGACGTTCTTTAACAGTTTTCTTACTCTTCACTTCCTGGAAACCGTCAGAGTCGCCGTGGGTGACGCTTTCTTCCTCCACGTCACCCCCCAGGTCGTCTTTATTCTTCAAGGATATATCCGCAATGGCGCTGCATAACAAGTTGGATTCATCAGGTTTAACCTGCTTCGCCGGGCTAGGAATTTCGGTCTTAACGAAATGTTTCTTCTCGCTATTAACGGATCGAGATTGCTGGCCGGGTTTCCTCAAGACCGCATTCGCGCCCGAATTGTTCGGTTTCGAACCGGATACGTTCTTGTTGAATTTGTTTCTAGGGTCTTTATCGTCCGTAAGTTTGTTTTCCAAACTACCGTTGTTTTCTTCGTCTTTAACGTCGACTAGTGAATACTTATCATTTTCTGCGTAGATTTGTTGAGCTTCCCCGTCCATTTCGCCAGGTTTTTTATCATCGTGGTGGGTGAAAGGGCTTTTCGAAGGCGGTGGACCATACCCATCTATCCTCTTGCTCAATCCCACTCTACCTCTGAAATTTCCGCCACCTCTTCCAAGCCTACTAGGCTCGCCTCGTGGAACGTAATTGTCTCTCTTCATATCCTGCATTCTGTCACCCTGTCTATCTTTATCAGTTCTCGGGTTTCTCTTTTCGTCCTTCGACGAATGATTCTTTCCGATCAACTTTTCAGACTTCTTGTGGGAATGATCGTCCTTCGGGTGATGTTCCTCGGAAGAACCTTCGGAATCGGTGGCGATATTACTGAACGAGTCCATCTTGTGACCCGCGTTCGACCTGGAGTTCTTGTGGTTGGAATTGGATCTTTTTGGCCAGTTGCCACGGTCCCCCGTCGATCTGTGATGGTACTCGTTGTTCCAGACCTTATTCGAAGGATACGTCTTGTTCCTGTTCGAATTTCTCTTGTCGTCTCTGTAATCCTCGTTCTTCATATTCTTTTTGGATACATCGATTAATTTCATCTCCTTTTCCTCTTTTTTAACGACAATCTTCAATTTGTCCATCTGATCCGATATCTTCGACTCGCCGGATTCTGAGGTTTTAATGTCGGAACTATCACTGCTTTTTTCCTCTTTAATCTTGATTCCGTTCGGTTTCTTCTCGGGTATTTGACCACGTTTCAAAGCGGTCAAATTTCGACTTTCGTTAACATCATCCGCTTCGATTCTATCCCTGGTTATCGGACCCGGCACCTGCCTTCGATCTTCCCTATGACTCTCCCTGCGTTTCTCTTCGAAGGATATGTCGAACCTGGATTCCGTCCAAGAGTTGTACTCGCGATTGTCATCGGAAGTGTATTTTTCCCGGGATATCTTGGGTTCTTGAGAGTCGAACCGCTGGAATCTGTTTGAGTAAAGATTGTCCTGGTTTTTGTTGAGTTTTGGTGGTTTAATGTCCGCGGAAACGACTTCGTTTCTGTTTCGGACGGGGGCATAATCCCCCTTCTCGTATTCTTTGATGTCGGGTGATTCAATTTTTTCGCATTTTTCCTCCTGGATCCTGGCTTCTTTCTTATGTTTGGGAACTTCCAGATCGTGGGTGTCAACGCTATGAGGAGGTTCGGATTTGATGACGAATTCCTGAGGGATCGTCACAGGTTCGTCGACGATAGCCTTTCTTGGTTCACTTTCAACTGGAGCTTTCCTAGAAACTCCGCTTTTGGGGTAATTTGGCGATAGTTGGGACCTGTTTTCATAGTGCTCGGTATATTGAGGAGGAACGTTCTGTTGGGTATGTTGCCGCTTGAAACGCGGGGGGAGATCGCTTTGGAATTGTCTCGAGAACGTCGGGGCTCCCTGTTCTCTAGAATCTTGATTTTTAGAATTCCTTTTGAATGATTTTCCTTCGATTTCTGTCAGGTGTTTGAAGGTATTGCCGGATTTGTCGATTTTATCCTCGTGGCTTTCAACGTTTTGTATTTTGTGACGTTCCTCTTTTTCCTTGTGATTGGGCGTGGGATCTTTCTCCCTCTGAAAATCGGGCAGAGGTATTTCTGTGGGGGCGATTGGTTTCGGAGGAACGATAGATGGGTTGATGGTCCCAACGCTTTCCTCGCCGTCCCTATCGCGCTTGCTTATCTTTTCCTCCAGCTCTTTCAGCTTTTGTTGAGCGCCTTGTTTAGTCGCTTCGTTGAACCGTTTTTCCTCCTCCTTCTTTCTCTGTTTGGCTCTCTGTACGGCCAGTTCTACCTCTTTGAAATGTTGGGTTCTCTTCATTTTGATCTCCTCTTCCTCCGACGAATGTCCCTTATTAGAGGTCTGCCAAGCGTCGTTAATTTCTTTTTTGGGAACATCACACTGTTTTTCGTGGATTTTAATAACATTATCAAGTATCTGTTTCGGCCTTGAGCTTTTGTCAGTCAAAATTTCATCATCGCTGAAATTGAGTTTCTTGTTATAGTCAATATCGTCTGAATAGGCCCAACCCATATCTCTTTCGATTTCATCCATTCTGTGGAGCTCTTCTTCTTTTATTATCGAAGGTGCTCCAACTTCATCTGTTTTTTTTGTATTAAAATGCTGATTATCCTGCCGTCCATTGTTTTCGTGTGTCGCGGCGGCAACGTGATTTGCCGTAAGGCTGGGGGGTGCATTGGCAGCAGGGGGGTTGTTTTTGTACATCTGGAATAAACGATTGATACGTCAAATTCTGTGAAAATAAGATGAGCAGATGGCGGTCAATCAGTACTGGAATGGCCAAAAGCTGTTTTTATTTGAACTCGAACACGCTACAGATCATATACAGGGTGAGTCTTCAAGTTGTACATTGAATTCAACCATGGATTCCTCTCATCAAATAAAACACTTTTTTCATTTACCATTTTTCCAGATTCGGCACAAGAAAAAAGATACAAGCTGTTGAAATTTGAAAAAAAAAACAGTTTTTCTTTTGTAGCTTTGACATGGTTATTCAGAATTGATTGAATTTTGGTATGAAGTTTTCTATAACTATGGCGCATAATCTCCAATTAACAGTTTTTCCCTAATTTTACTGGTTTCTTCGTTATTGACTCGCGAAATCCTAAAACATAATGAAAGCAGATGAAGATTATCTTGAGTCATTTTTGAAATACTCTATCCTTTTAGATAATGGAATTATTCTTCATCATTTCTCCTAAAACGTACCGTTTTCAAGATATTCTTCGTTAAATGTCATGAAATATGAAAAAAATTACAGAAATTTACCTGCTTTTATCGATCCGGACCTGGAAAACAATCACAGATGATCCGCTCGAATAAAGGCATAGACTGAGTATTGATTTCGAAGATGACACTTATAGAAATTCAATTCAATCTCGCTGGTTCCAAATTGATTATTATTATTATTATTATTTTTTATCATTACCATCTTAAAACGGGATAAGTTAATAACAACTTATTCAAATAGTTCGCAGGGAAGTTATCTTTTGGTTAATAGAGGAATAGGCTTACCATGATCTGTATTCATCTATGTATCCCTAATAGTGAATAGGAAACTTATAACTTATCTGTTATCCATGCCATCTAAAGATTTATTTTCATACTGCTTCGATTCTGCGCAATCATTCTAAGGATTCTCTAATATATGAAACATAATTTCATCAACTTAAGTTTCAACAGATATTACTCACGTCACATCTAATTATTAAGATAGAAATACATAGTTCTATCTTATAAGTTTGTAGTATATTAGTATGCATAAAGGAAATATCAACTATAAGTATCATTCCACCTATTCATCCCAATAATTATTCTAGACAAGAAATTCTTAATCTGGATCTACGGAATTATCCAAACAATAAACATAAATAATAACGGACGTTATATTCCAAGGTTAATACCAACGATATATTCTGTGGCCAACCTAATATTCTAACCAATATTACATTTCTGTGCCTAATTCTGCCACAGTATAAAAAAATATTATTATACTGTGTCTATACGAGGTCGTCACTGGCATAGGTTGTTAGTTGGATATTGATATTATATTCATTTGTACTATGCGAATTAAAATATGTAATGCATAAACAGGGGAAGAAGATACTGTAGATAATCTTATAGTGGATATTCAATGAAAATCAAGTTGGAGTCTGTTTTAATATTCAGGAAGAGTTTTTTTCGAAATTGCAGCATAAGGATAATTTAAAACCATTTTATAATAATTCTCAGACAATTTTGAGCATCAGATGATAAAGCTTTCATATAATTGTGCTTTATTGAATCCAGTAAGTGTTTCTGTGTTCTACACTTGAAGACAGTTCAGGGGCAGCTTTGCACATTGTAAAATCTTCAGACGATTATAACTTTTTACCTGAGCCGAATCTGGATAAATGGTAAATGAAAAAGGTGTTTCATTTGATGAGAGGAATCCATGGTTAAAATTAATGTACAACTTAAAGACTCACCCCATATAGAGTTTCATTATTTTTTTTATTAAACCCCACTGATTCTGCTATCTCAGTTGGTTAAAGTATTGACTTGGAACCTTAAGGTCCCGAGTTAAATCCAGCACCAGGAGAGCAATTTTCGTGAGACGGTAGAACAGTAACAAAAGCTACACACAGTTGATTCTCCCAACTCACACAAGCTCTCGTGAGCTTGAGAGGGCTATCCTTGGAAGACCTATGAGTTTCAATAAATGTTATCATTTATCTACATCTATAAATTGACTTTTTTGGGTTACCAACAAAATGTATTTACCACCATTTAAAAGTGACAGTTAGTAGACATAAAAAAATATTACTCACAAAAGAGGGCATAACACCCCTATACTGAGGTGGCAACGTTTGTTGTTGCTGCTGTAAGAGGCCTGCCTGGGCCGAAAGCTGTGGTGGGGAACCCAGGTGACCCGAGGCTGGTTTTCCCTCTCCTCCTGGTCCAGACCCACCGCCTATCCAGGAGCCTTCCGTCTGCGGCCTTAAACTCAGACCCGAAGAATATGGAGCCTCTGCACCTCTGCCCTGTCCACCGTCCGCGGCCGAGAGGCTTGGAAAATCGTGCTGAAATTGGGGTCCTTGATAGGGGGGCGGATGGTGAGAGTGTGCGTCCCCTCTGATCATGACAGAACTCCATGATTTGTCTATAGGTGCACTCGGCACATGTGGGACTTCTTGTTTCAGAGAGACAATTTGGGATGGTGGGGCACCTGCTGTACAAAAAAGGAGAATAATCAAATTTAACATGTGATTGCTTCTGTTCTGAGAATCACCTAAATATTTGAGAAATATAGCCACAAAATTATGTTTTTGTTTAATAATGTATGTCAAAGTGACATCTCTAGGTCTCTGAGAAGTCATAATAACTAGACCAGTGCATCCGCCATTTCATACCAAAAAAAAAACAAATATTCTATAACCTAATTGCGGCACCTTCTACTGGGTCCGATTGCAATTCTAAACCATCCAAGGACCCACTCAAAAACACACACAAAATATCATCAAATTCGGTCATGTCGTTAAGGTGGAGTTCAACGACATACGTATAGAATTTTATTTATTAATGTAGTCTTGGACTATTAAGTGAATTGGTTGTTCCACAAGAAAGCTTTTTTAGTATTTTCAAACTAAATTTCATATTCTATTCAAAGTAAGATCCAATTAAATTTTTTTGGAAGTTTGGGATACAAAATAATCATCATTACATTACTTACCTTGATGTAAAGTTGGAGCTGGAATCTGATCTTGTTTGGAAACCGGTATTCCGTTGGGTGAAGAATTTGAATCCTGCTTTCCCCATCCTGGTCCACCTGGTGGTACTAAAGGTACAGCAGCTTCACTACCGCTATGTTCAGATTTCAAAGAAGGTAAATTTGCAGGGGGCCTACGGGCGTTTGGTACTTTTCCCAATATTTGCATGCCATGTTTGTATTGTATTGTGCTTTTTTGTTGTGTTTTCTCTGAGCTCTCACCCTGAAACATTTTCCATTGTGTTATTCTCACAAGAATGGTTGCATTGTTTCTAATAAATATTAACGTATAAAGAATTTAATTTCAATCGAGAAAAAATTATTGTAAGGGTTTAGAATAATAAAAGAAAATTCTTACTCTGCTGCTTTTATAGATTCTATTTATATCCAAAGATTGAAACTTCGGCTTTCCCCCTTTGGATCCTAAACTGGAAAATGTAGACATACTGTCTAATCACACACATTTATAATCTCAGAACCCAGTGAACGAACCTTATCCCTGAAAAACAGAATTATATCAAGGATGTTAAACTTCATACATATTCATTTGTGAATTATAAAAACATCAAAAATCAAGTCTTAGCATGCTTTGCTAAATGTTTGATATAACTGTCCAATTGAGGTTAGGTGATTTTGTAAACAAAAATAAGCCTGTTGATAAATCATTACAAGTATAATATAGGGTCCAACTATTCTAACGTTAGCCACTCGGATTTTATGACAGTTGACTCATCATACGATATCATACTCAGAAACTGTAAATTTTAAGATTTAAGTGCTATTCGTGACTCATTCAAAAATGCCATTAAAAACAAAGGATCTGTAACAACTACAGTTCTCTAAAATACCAGTTTTATAGTAACCAAAACATACTCATAAATATATTTAACAGAAGGACTTTGTGTTGACGGTTGTAATTAGAAAGAAATCATATGAGATTTACTACAAAAAACAAGAAAATCTCTAATTCTATGTGCACAGAAACATTAAAGGAGACCATTAAAATAAGAGGGTTTTTGCAGACATAGATTTCAATTTTTATTTTATAGCCATATAAGTAACATGCATCATTAACTTAATTGAGTGAAGAATACCATATTATTTTTGGCGCTCTTGTTTTTATAGCCAATTCTCAATTCATTATTGAAAGATGCATAACTACAAACCACGTTATTTAGACTAGTATCATTTAAAAACAATAACCATTAATATTTATTTCAAGAATCCAATGTATACTGAAATAAATTCAGACATCTGTTTTGAAAAACATAAGCTTTCTTTTTCCGCTAAAGGAACTATAATTTTTACTCATTGAGTATTAAAATCTGAGGAATAACACTCAACTTAAAAAATTCATACAAATCTGATGATCACAAAACAAATAGGTACTTTTTCAATAGTAGGCTACAAATGACAGCTGTAAAGTGAACAATTCAATTTCTTGAATATTATTGTAATATAAGTCATCGTTGCCATTTCAGAAACATGATGCATAATGATTGAAAATAAGAATTAAACATCATGTATACAACTGATTAAAGGTGTTCGCAATTTGGGATTCAATTCTACCATTGCAATCAAAGCAATGGCTCTACACTACAACAAAAGATTAATGGATGAACACTGAAATCAGAAATCAATTGTGGTGAGTAGAACAGTACTGCATCTTAGAGATTTCATACGATTTAATTTCAGAAACAAAACAAATGTATAGTTAATGAACAGCGACATAACAGTGAACTGCCAGGAATTCAGAATACTTAGTACAAGGGGATATAGGTATCCTTTCTAGTTGATAATAGAAAATAAGACATTCTCTTGGTGAAAAACTTACTCTGGTCCGTTCAAATGGGAATGCAATCAATAATATCAACTGGAATAAACTTTTCGATTCAATAATAGACACCACAGACTATAGCCTAATTATCCACCATACATAAAAGTAGTAAGACAAGTCAAAATGGCGTTTGCCGACTGCAGATGCTGTCCTCAAATCAATAAGATGACGTCACTATTTTGTCGTGCCATCTTTCAGGAATGCACTGAACTAAAATTGATCGTTCTTTTTCAGAGTAAGCAAAATGATTTCTTCATAATTTGCATGCATAATTGCAAAAATGTGCAATAGGTGGCACTAATATCGTCAATGTAATCATGTCATCAAATATATTAACATCAAAAAAACTGCTGGTCTCTAATTATTTTGTAAATTTGTACCCAAAATCCATGACAGAAAACTAAAAATAAATTTTTGAGATTAATTAATAATAAATAATTGTTGTTTCTGTGGAATTCTTCTTTCACCACAGAAAATTTAGAATTATGATGATGAAATTTTATTTTAATATTCTATGTCTCGTGTTTACGTCGTTTGGTGGTTCGGCTAGTGAAGCTTTGCTTAAAAATTGTCAATGGTTCAAAGGATTGCATATTTGTAAAATGTGTTGGGAAGCGACCTATTAGCATAATATTTAAATATTTGTCTTAATATTTATTGTACATAGATGTGAGTACAAGTATTATCTCTTGGAAAATAATAGTGCCTAAGATGGCCTATCCCAGTTTGTTTGGACTAGCCGCTTTTTAATTAATTTAATTGATGAAGAAAAGAAACCTCTTGAGAAAATATTCCAATTGTCAAAGAGAAGTAACCTAAACTTGCAGTATTAAATTAAATTAAATTATTGAAATTGCATACATTCAATTCGATTTGGTACCGTATTATTTGAGAAATGTCATACGAAATAATATGAAATACGATTCTAGTCAAAACGAACAAAATATGTATTCTTCGGTCGATATGAAACTTGCAATTGCATTGAATGTATGCTGTATTATTTTTTGTTGAAATCAACAACTTGTTCTAGTGGAAAAGTGTCTGTGGTAGGTTACTAGGGCCTGTCACTACAAGGGGTTTGGGGGAATGATGTATATTGTCTGTCTGATGGTCTCATGTTTGAAACATGAATTGACCTTTTTTGGGGGGTTATTTTCTCATTTTTCTTTGTATTCCTTGAATACAATTTCTTTATTTTTATTCCTCGGAATGAATTGATTCATGGTGATAGAGGTAAAAACTTAAGTGTAGAAGTTGCAGCATGTTTAACAATTGCGTATTTTAACAGAGGTTCTACTCTCTTTATTCTAGTTTCTCCATCTAATTGTAATTGAGATCAACCTCTCAATATATGAAGATTTCTGTGCTTTAACAAAACAATGTTGTGGAAATTCTTTTCTTGATATTAATCTAATTTTTTTGCAGAAAATGACGAGTCCATCGCCCCAGAGCAGCCCTATGGCGCCTCCCCAGGCACCTAGTCCTATGGGCCCCCCAACACAAAGCCCTGCTCCACCCCATTCTCCTCACAGTCCATTTCAGAATCCATCTCCTATGGGGGGACACATAAATGGTCCGCCCCATTCTGCACCCAACCCTTCTCCAAACCATATGCCCCAATCTCATCAGGGTCATAATAACCCCCCGCAATCTTTACCGGTGCACCCACAGCCCAATTCGGGTCAACAGTCGCATATGCCCCAGAGTCACCCCCCTGTGCCCCATAATCATCAAGGTCAGGTACCTCACGGTCATCATATGCAAGGGCCCTTACCTCCAAATCCCAATCACGGGATGGGACCCCATCCGATCCATGGTGGTTCTCAGGCACCTTTGCCGGGACACCCTGGGGGTCCTCAGAATCCTCCAATGCATTCACAGAATATGTCTGGTCAGCCTTATCCAGGACACCCTCATGCTCCGCATCCGCAGCAGTCTCAGGTATTTATACAGTTGTAATTTATTAATGGTGTTTTTTATTAGTTAATTCATTTTATTATATAAAATTTCAAAATGCGATTGAATGTACAGAGCATAATTTATTTTTTTAAGAACATTCCACCTTCTCCGAATGTTCAGCCAACCCCTTCTCCATCTAATAGCCATGGAGTACCACCACCTCAAGGACAAGAAAATCTGAATGCCCTGCAGCGAGCTATCGATTCAATGGAGGAAAAAGGTTTACAAGAGGATCCGAGATATTCTCAACTTTTGGCCATTAGGGCTCGAAGTAATGGAAATAGTTCAATATTCTCCCAGTTGCAGATGACTCAGTTAAGGTAAATGGTCTATGACAATCCGTGTTTGCAAAAGTAAATCGCCCTACTACTTCCTTTAAATACCATTTAGAGATATGCACTGTCACTTAAATCTCTGTGAAAATGATTTATTACACCTCTAATTTCTGATATCGTGAATCTACAATGGAAATTATTGTTAATTTATTATGTTTTCACTGAGAGGGAAAAAATGTTTTAGGGCTCAAATCATGGCATATCGTTTATTCGCAAGAAATCAATCTATTACTCCACAAATGGCCCTTGCCGTCCAAGGTAAAAGACCAGATGGAACACCCCAATGTCCTACGCCACCTTCGAGTCCTTTTCAGCCACCTGGCCCAGGACAACCACCCACCGTGAGTACTTTTTTAGAACTTTAATTTCTTCAGGTTGATCTATCAATACAAAAGTATCTAAAAAATCAAGTTGCCTTTCATCATTAGTTGAAGAAAAATTATTTATGTTTAATTACGTGATCAACATAAATAAAAGCCCTTAAAAGATCTTGTTCGTGTTGATATTTTCTTCATTACTATGTCTTATAGCCTTATTACACTAACGTTGGGTTTCACAAAGCTTTGACAGCTCTTAATTTGCAAATTAGTGCGATTCTATGTCGATTTTCAGTTCATTTTTGATACAACCATCGAATTAAATCCACAATTAAGCTAATCAAAGCTTCGTGAGACCCACCATATGCCTTTTTCGTGCCTATTTGTCAGCCTGACTGAATGCGCCTGAAGTTTTGAAGAAATAAAGCATGCGCCCGGGACTATTTTGTAGACTGTTTCAGGCTTGAAAATAAATAGAACTGGTTCTATTTGTTCCCCCTGAATCGTGGAGATTTCAAGCTTTTTTGTCGAAATGTCATGTCTACCAAGACAATATTTATCTGTCTGACTTGACGTCTTAACATAACCTAGTTTATTCTATCCTTTGAATCGCAGCCTTCGTAAATTCAATAATAAATTAATGTTTATTACTCAGAGGACGAAAACTAACTAAACTTTCGAAGGCCAGATAATAATCTGTGATGGCTATCCCCGAGTGATATGAAGTTTTCACCAGTAGCCTAGTATTGCAAAGTAATTATTAATTTCGTTTTTGGAGAAATGTTTTCTGGAATTACAGTGTCTTTTTTCTGTATGTGAATTTGCACTCTGTGTAGTAGCATATTAAACGTTTCTTCAGAAATTCTTAAAACACTATGGTATTGTTTTAAAAATATACAAACAAAACAAGAACTTGAGGTAAATATGTCAATGTCTTCAATGTTTGCTGCTCTGAAATTACTGCCTGAAGCAAGCGCAAAAAAAGCGCGGTGTAATAGTGTCACTCATTTGGGGGTAAATTGAACCAACCAATAGCCATGAAAATAGGCGCAAATATAGACATGAAAAAGGCATAGTGTAATAAGGGTATTAGAAAAAAAAGGAACACACTTTTTGTATTTTTATAGTGTTGGCCTTGGTGCTTGGCACAGAAACAAGTTCTTTCAATTTGATATAATGATGTATCAAAAATCATTTTGATCAACCGTTCTCAAACATTTTATAATGCTAATGTTACAATGGGATTGGCTGTAATCATTTTTACGTTTCTGGAAAATGCTCAGTAATGTTTATATTTTCCATTTATGCTTAAAATTATTATATTATAAAAGATAATTCGAGTAAATCGCTGAAAATCTGCGAATTATGCACAATTTTTCCACTTGCAACAATTTTAGGCCGGACCGCCGGAAACGAACGAGACCACAGAATCGGTTGGTCCTCCACCGATAAACAGACCTCCACCGTCTTTGGGAAATCAGTCTAATCCCTCTCCTGGTCCTCAAGGTCCACCGGGACCGGTTATGGCACAGGTAAAGCGTTTGCCCAATGCATGCGCACATAATTTGTTTCGGCTTCTTTGCATTTTGACAGTCGAATTTTTACCAGAGTATATTGCAGAAGGATTTAGCTGTTGAAGAAAATTTAATGATCACCTAGGCCACTAGTTCAGTAACGGCTTGGTCACTAGAGAATTTTGTTGCATGTTATGATATTGTGTGCACATTTAAAATATCAAACCATTTTTGCTATATTCAGGTAGATTTTGCAAACACTTGATCTCTTCATAGTGCACTAAATATTAATTTACGACCATGCTGACATTACTATTTCAAATATGTTCCGAGGTCAACCATGATTGATGATAATTTTATCATTATTGTGGAGTTGATTACCAAAATAAATGGAGTAATTTATCACAATAAAAATAATTGAAACATGTAACCTACTTGAGCATATGAATCAGCGTCATCATGCTGAAGTAAATGATTTTTACCGCATTATTCTGCATATGGTAGTTAGCTAATTATAAAGGGGTAATCTGTATATTTTTTTTAAGAAGTAACGTTAAACCGTAATGTAAAATTTGCAGTCTTTATTGTGATACTCCGCTCCCTGACTATTATATTCTTTACGTTAATATTAGTAATGTCTTTGCAAACGTATTTACATATCTTTTGGATTAGATATTGCATCAGTATTTTTGTAGAATCGAAAACTGGTGGTGGTTATGATATTATATATCTCGAATATGTATCAAGGTGTCCCAGAAAGTAATATCAAACAAAAGTCTAGTGGCTGAGCACTATTTATCTAATATTGAAATAAAAATTTATTTGAATTTACCACATTGATTAATGCACCTGGATATTCTAAAATATCGTGATTATTCCTACATTTCATGAAAATACATTTGCTCAAGTCCTAAATACACAATGACAATACATTTGTTCATCAACTACCGCTAGAAGCTATTTTCTGGGTCATCCTGTAGAGTTGGTTTCGTTATTAATTGTCCAATTTATAGTATAACGTACTTGCATTTTTTTGATTTGTAGATGATGAAAATATGATATGAAGTATCTTGTGCACATACACTCTAGATATTGTAGGTCTGAGATATTTTATACTTTACAGCCGAACATGGTAGGCAAACCTCCTCAGCCTGGAAATGTTCCCGGTCCGCAGGTTTCTCACGTGCCTGGTATGCGTCCAAATATACCCCCACAACCTCCCCATCAACAGATGCCCACTAAACAGAATCGTATTACTTCTATTCCTAAACCAGCAGGTTTAGATCCTCTGGTCATTCTTCAAGAACGAGAAAATAGGTGAGGAAGGTTTTGAATTTTTGATGCACACAAGTGTAGTAAGGAATTTGTCATGCAAAACAAATATCGACTAATTTGGCTCCTAATGCACTCCAAGCGACCGTTTCCACCCCTTCTCCCTGAGCTTTTCATCGCTCTCATAGGGATGTACTATGTTTAATGCTGATTGGTGAATCTCTCGTCTGAGATACTTAGCTTGAAGTGACAACTTACACCAACCTATAATTCCTAATCAGCTGATCTATTGACATTCATTTGTCATTATAGACCTATGACCACTGACCTTTAACCAGGTAATAAATAATTACTTGCCTAAGAATGCCTATGTACTTTTCCCTCAGGGTTGCCGCAAGGATTGCCGCTCGCATCGAACAGCTGAACAACCTTCCGACGAACATGTCGGAAGAACTGAGAGTTCAAGCTCAGATCGAGCTGCGTGCCCTAAGATGTCTCAATTTCCAACGTCAGCTCAGAACCGAAATTATCGCTTGCACCCGTCGCGACACCACCTTGGAGACTGCGGTCAACGTTAAGGCCTACAAACGTACGAAACGGCAAGGTCTGCGCGAGGCCAGGGCTACGGAAAAATTGGAGAAGCAGCAGAAGTTGGAGGCCGAACGTAAACGAAGGCAGAAACACCAGGAGTTCCTCACGTCCGTGCTGCAGCATGGTAAAGATTTCAAGGAGTTCCACCGGAACAACCAGGCTAAGATGACGAGGTTGAATAAGGCAGTTATGAATTATCATGCAAACGCTGAAAGGGAACAGAAGAAGGAACAGGAGCGTATTGAAAAAGAACGTATGAGGAGGTGAGTGAAGACGTTCAGTCAAATCTTGGGAATCTTGGGAATTATTTATGAAATGTTATTCATTTATGGAAAAGAAAATATAAAATAATAATCCATAACATTATAGACTTATGGCCGAGGATGAAGAAGGATATAGGAAGCTCATTGATCAAAAGAAAGATAAACGTTTAGCGTTCTTGCTTTCACAAACTGATGAGTACATCAGTAATCTGACAGAAATGGTGAAACAGCATAAATTGGAACAGAAAAGAAAACAGCAGGAAGAAGAGAAAAGAAAAAAGGTTTGTGATTAATTATATTCAGTTCATATTTTCCTATCACTCCTAGCATTCTAAGAGATCATTCACATGGCCATCCAGGTGTTCCTCGAACCCAAATGACTTTAAATTGGAATAAAATATAAGAAGAATACCACTTTAATAACATTTTTTTATTTTTTGGGACATCAATAAATGTTGTTTTGTTCGACAATAAAATTAATTTTTAATTTTACAAATTGAACAATTGAGTTCTATCAGGCTCAAAAATTATTTGATTGGTTTCGAAATTATATTAACTCCCACGAATTCCAGAAGAAGAAGAAATCTCTGAAAAAAGAAGGCATAGATATGGACGATGATGGATCTCAAGACTCCCAAAAACCGATAACCGTTGTTGAAACTCTTACTGGGAAAAGACTGTCTGGTGAAGATGCGCCAACTTTAGGTCAACTGAACGATTGGCTTCAGCAACATCCGGGCTGGGAAATTGTTGAATCTGATGATGAATCGGACGATGATGACGATAGGGAAGGGCGAGGTAAATAAAGGGAAACGTAATTGTGTTTTTCGGTTGAATGTTTTGAGATATAATTCAAGTGGTTTCCACAAATAAAAAAAAATTGTACATAATATTTTTTTTTTATAATTTTTTTTTTATTAAATAAACTTAAAACTATATTTAAGCAGAGTACAGAGCTATCAACTAGCCTACCTATCAAAAGTAGCTGTGAAATTAATTTATAACTGAAAGACGGGGCTCTCAAAAATTCACTTCTAATAAAAGAAACTTTGTTATAGGCAGGAAAGATGATGATGAAAATGAAGAACGAACTAAAGAAGTTATTAATAAAGCTAAAGTCGAAGATGATGAATATCATAAAAATGCCAATGAGGAACAAACTTACTACAGGTTGGTTTATTTTTATTTAATTATTAATATACTTTCTATGATATTTTTTTCACCATTTCCTATATCGAAATATAGGATTGGCGAGTGTCATTTTTTCATCAATTCATCAAGGTCAAAGGGATTGAAAAAGCCAAGATAGACTATCAAATTCAAATGTTTTTTTAGGAAAGACAAAAATTCTGCTTCTGTTACATACATATCAATTATTGATATTACACTTATTTTAATTTGTTTTTAGCATCGCCCATACAGTTCATGAAATAGTTACTGAACAAGCTTCTATATTGGTTAATGGTAAACTGAAGGAATACCAAATTAAAGGTCTGGAATGGCTTGTTTCTTTATACAATAACAATCTCAATGGAATTCTAGCCGATGAAATGGGTCTCGGTAAAACAATTCAAACGATTGGTCTCATTACTTATTTGATGGAAAAAAAGAAAGTCAATGGACCTTTTCTTACAATAGTACCATTATCGTAAGTATTAGTTGATCATTAACCGTTTTAAAACAAGAAAATTAGAAGTTAATAAATGACCTATTGTGTCTCATTATCATTTTTCATTTTAAGAACTCTTTCTAATTGGGTGCTCGAGTTTGAAAAATGGGCACCCTCGGTAGTTGTGGTATCATATAAAGGATCTCCTGCGGGCAGAAGAGCTATCCAGAGCCAAATGCGTTCAACTAAATTCAATGTTCTACTGACGACTTACGAATATGTTATCAAAGATAAAGGAGTTCTAGCCAAGGTAAGCTCTTGTATCCATCTAAAATCCCACCCAATATTTTAAATTTGAATTATATTGGAAATGTCCAACGGTAGTTGATTTGACGTTGGTCTAACTTAAACTCATTTTGTTTTAGTCAGTAAACTTATACAGACATTGAATTAACTGCTTTTGAAATATATGAATAATTGATTTAACAATATTATATTGTAAAATTTCACATTTATATTTTGAATTAACAAAATTAGATACAAGTGAAATTCTTCAGTGAACTTAATATTTCTCTTTCAGCTTCCTTGGAAATATATGATTATTGATGAGGGTCACAGAATGAAAAATCATCATTGTAAACTTACGCAAGTTTTAAACACCCATTACTTGGCTCCACACCGATTGCTGCTCACTGGAACTCCCCTACAAAATAAATTACCGGAATTGTGGGCTCTGTTGAATTTCTTATTACCTTCGATATTCAAGAGCTGTTCAACCTTTGAACAATGGTTTAATGCTCCGTTTGCGACTACAGGTGAAAAGGTGGGTGTTAACTATAGGCTAAATATACAACAGATATCTACTATGTACTATTATGAAATGAGGAATTATTGATTTTGTGATTAGATTTAAAATGCGTATGCATTTTATGAGTTATCATTAAGGAAGGATACCGATACATAGTGTTAAAAACAGCAAGTTGCAATTGACATTAAAAGAAAAACACCCTGTATAGAGATTTCTGAAAAATACATTATAAGAATCCATCCAAGGTTCCTATTTAGATAACGGTTTGTTTGTGACACGAATCAATTAAATCGCGTGAAATCCGGTCGTGAAAAAAAGAACACCCTGTATAGTAATGGTTTATTTCCAACGATGTATGCTTCGAAAGTATATTTTCCAACACGAATGAATGAAATGGTATGTTCATAGCGTTAAAACAGCAAGTTGCAATTGACATTAAAAGAAAAACACCCTGTATAGAGATTTCTGAGAAATACATTATAAGAATTCATCCAAGGTTTCTATTTAGATAACGGTTTGTTTGTGGCACGAATCAATTCAATCGTGTAAAATTGTGCCGTGAAAAATGAACACCCCGTATATTAATGGTTTATTTTCAGCGATATATGCTCAGAAAAAAAAAGAAAAACACCCTTAATTAAAGTCGGCAGATATACCGTTATTCGAAGTTAATATTACAATAGAAATTGAAAAAAAAAACATGAAAAAGTATAATTTGCTTTACCGGGATTCGAGCCCGCCTTCTCTCGTTCCGAAACCGAGAACTCGACGGCTTATACCCCCCGGCTATCGGGCTCCTCGTACGATCTTATCGATCTCCGGTATTAGAATAAAACGTCGCTACTTACCGTGGATATATATTCTAAATTTTCACTTTTCGACATAAAATCGCCACATGGGGGTTTATTTGACGGTTTTTTACCCTTATCTTCGCTTTTCGTCAACTTTCAGGCCCGAAAACTGCCTAGAATGGCAGTTTCGGATTAATTTGACGTTTCTCAGATAGACTTTTAGCAGGGAAAATTCCCGGGGTCGAAACCTCCTGAACTTGTATCGATTTAGTATATTAGGACTTATCCCAGACGAAAGATTTCGGCCGTGTTTGTCGAACCGATACTTCTTCTCCATCTCGACAGAGAATTTGGAGCCCGACGCGTCCCACCTTCGAAGCCTCACGCGAAGTAAAGTCGACACCTCGTTTTTCGAGATTTTCGAGGAAAAAAACACATTTTCGTTCCTAACTCGAAAACGGCGATAGATATCGAGTCGGGGTCTTCGGATCCACCCCTTCTCCCTCCCAAAGTTTCTTTTTCCACCCCCTTCGAACCTCGACCCGTCCTCTGGATTTTTAAAACAATTCCCAAAATTCCCGATTTACTTAGGAGAAATCGCAAAAATTTCGTCGATTTCTCGAATTTTTTCAACGCATAAGGACCCCTCCGAAAAATCTTCTCGATAGCCTATAGTCTGTAGAAATCTTTCCCCTTTCCCCTCCCGTCGTAATATAGCGGTTATAAAAGAGGGTTTAGCCATCCAGATACAGCCGGTTTTTACACATCTTTCCCTAAGTAATCGGTTGCCATGACATAAGTTCAATTAGTATATATGGAATGATTTATCAAAATAATTAAATTATTAAAAACGATCTTAAATGTTAACAGTAGTCTATGAGTAAAACTATCCAAACCTAGAAATGAAGTAGTACCTAACCTAATCTAGAAATGAAGAAAATGAGATTTGCATGTTCTTGATAAATTTAATGATTTATGTAATCAGTAGAATGTGTTTAAATCTTTACTTTTTACATATAAATCATTAATTAAAAATAATTCCATGAGGAAGAATTTAAGATGGGATGATTCATATTTTTCCACTCATTATTATTATTCAATGAGTCTATATGTTTCGTACACTTCTTTTAAAGGTTGAACTGAACGAAGAAGAAACAATTTTGATCATTCGACGTTTGCACAAAGTTCTGCGACCATTTTTACTCAGGAGACTGAAGAAGGAAGTCGAATCTCAATTGCCGGACAAAGTTGAATACATAATCAAATGCGACATGTCCGGACTGCAAAAAGTACTTTATCAACATATGCAGAGTAAAGGCGTTCTTCTGACCGACGGGTCAGAAAGGGGCAATAAAGGAAGGGGTGGAGCGAAGGCGTTAATGAACACTATTGTGCAATTGAGGAAACTTTGCAATCACCCGTTCATGTTCCCACATATCGAAGAGAAGTATTGTGATCACGTTGGCATAGCTGGTGGCATGATTTCAGGGTAAGAATTTATTACCAAATATCGGGCTGGAGGAATATATTTCCGGTGTCTTATTTATTTATGTATTTATTGAACGGACAAGCCAGTTATACCATTACAACGAGAATAATATAAAAAAAAATTGGTTCAAGCCCTGTGGACAGGAGTTTTTTGGCGCTCTTGTTCAAACAGACGAATTATATCTCCGAAAGTATTGGTTTCCCAGAGTTGGGAATTATATCAATGGATTCCTATGATAGAAATGCATCATGAAAGAAATTAAATTTAAAAAGTGTCGTTTAAAAAAAAAGCTTCAAAAATTATCTTTTGAAAAAAAGAGCAATCTACAATGCCTTAATGCTTCAAAAATTGTCATTAAATTTATTTATCAACATTAAATGAGCAATCTGCAATGATTCAACCTCGTGGAATGGGTTGTTGCAACTTACAATTGGTTCATAGTTTTCACAATTCGAAATACCTAAGGAAAGTATCATCGAAATGTCTAGAGCAAGGCTGGAGACAATCATAGCAGATTGTCCATTTATTCCTTATATTTGAATAGGTAGTGGATTACGAACAAATTATTTTAATAGTTCATACCACTAACACATTCTTTTCTGTATTATGAACCTTAACTCAAGAAAAAATGTTTGATGCGCAAAAGTAGATCCATATTTCAGTATTTTTTGCTAGCAACATAATGAAAATACTGTATATAGGAACATGTCTCACTACTTAAGGAAGTAAAAGGTAATATTAACCTCAGTGGTCAACAAACAGTAATTTCTTTTGATGATTCCATTATGTTCTTCTTTCCTATTGCCTCCATAAACTACATCAAAACAGTCTTGTATATATTCACAAATTCAAGAATCGAATACTTGCTTTCCAAGAGAAAATAACAGCTACGAATTGACAATCTCTAATAGCTAGAAAAGATGACATTTATGAATAGTGATCACAGACAGTTTCTGTGTTCACATTCTGTGAATACATAGAACTTACGATGTATTATTGAAACTTTGAAACATCACATCTCCGAAAGTATTAGCTTTTAGAGTTGAAAATGATAACAATGGATTCTTATGATGAAACTGCATCTTTAAAAAAATTGAATTCAAAAGTTGTAATGTAAAAAAAAATATTTTTTTTCGTTACTCCGAAACTATTAGACCGATTTTGCCCAAATACAAACTTAACCGAGATATTTATCCCTCAAACCTACTCTGAAAAACTGTCTAGCTCATTCCGTTCGAGAGTTATCGTGTTAACGGTCGGCCGGACAGAATCGATTTCGACCACGGATTCTTGATCAGTGAGTCAAACCAAGTCGTTCAAGACCATTTTCAGCCAAAAATTCGAATATTACAGACATTTGGGCAAATTGATAAGCACTCTGTTCCGAGGAACAAGAGCGCCAAAAAGAAAACCAAAAACTAAGTGCAGATACTTGTGTACACATGACAGTAGTCAGTGTAAAAAAAAATAAAAATATTACAATTTCGATTCAATTGTTCGAATGATATCATTCATTAGACTGCCCATATTGTAATTAATCATGTTTTTCACATATTATATAGAATTTCTGGGACAACCTGTATACTAGAAATTGTTAAATGATTTCACTGATTCGAACAATAAATCTTATTATGTGGAGTAGAAGGCTCATAACCTTCATTAATTGAGATGGAGCGCCCTATATATATATTCCTTATGTCAGATTTAAGGTTACCAGTATCAATATTTTATTATCGTTAATTTCAGTCCGGACATCTATCGTTCTTCTGGAAAATTCGAGTTGCTCGATCGCATACTGCCAAAGTTGAAAGCAACAGGCCACAGGGTACTACTCTTCTGTCAAATGACCCAACTGATGAGCATAATGGAGGACTATCTGAATTGGAGAGGTTTCGGTTATTTACGTTTGGATGGTACCACCAAGGCGGAGGACAGAGGAGATCTCTTGAAGAAGTTCAATGCAAAGAACAGTGATTATTTCCTCTTTTTATTGTCCACGAGAGCTGGTGGTTTGGGATTGAATTTACAGAGTGCAGATACAGTCGTCATATTCGACTCTGATTGGAATCCTCATCAGGTAAATTTAGTTGGAATTATTTAAACAGTTTTTGCTCTTTTGGACGTAGGAATTCAGGGGAGCCAGCAATTAATTACATACGGTGTGCCTCTCAGTAATACCACAGATTACCAGGATTGTGTTCGAAAATTAACTCCACGGAGTAGAGTAGAGTTTTTGAAGGTTTGACAGATTTACTCTAGAGTTTACTCTTGACAGTGACAGAAGGTGCCAATATCTTAAAATAGGTTATGTCAGTTTAAGAAAGAACCTATTATTATTGTTTTCTTCACATATATGTAACTCTAATCATAAATATATATTGTGAGCAGTATTAAAACTATTAAATTACCTCACAGAACATCCATAAAACAGTGAGACAAAGATACTAGATTTTCCGTCCCATGAGTTATGTCAATTTTGACAGGAGTAAAATGAACTTGGAGTCGAATACTCTGACATTTCGAACGACAGTCATGGAGTAAAATTTACCCAACCTTTCAGTTTTCGAACGCAATGGAGTAAATATTACTCTACGGAGTTAATATTCGAACACAACCCATATAGTGCATTTGACATTTGGCGGAAAGCCTGTTTGTTTGACCTTGAGATTTACTACGGATGTAAACGTAATAAAATGATGGACATATATGAATTTTTAAAGCTTAATCTCATGGGTTAACCCTTTTTTCACAGGATTTACAAGCTCAAGATCGTGCCCATCGTATCGGTCAACAAAATGAAGTTAGAGTCTTGAGGTTGATGACGGTCAATTCAGTTGAAGAAAGAATTTTGGCAGCTGCTAGATATAAATTGAACATGGACGAGAAGGTCATCCAAGCCGGTATGTTCGATCAAAAATCGACAGGATCCGAGCGGCAGCAATTTTTACAAACTATTCTGCATCAGGACGGTGATGATGAAGAGGTAGGATTCCATGTCTTAAAGAAATATTTAGGATCTAGTATTGTAAAGGCGGGCCTTAGGAATTTAGACGCAATGGGTCACTTCACGGAAGAGCAAGACCATAAAGTGTTAATTTTGTTTTTAGGAAGAAAATGAAGTTCCCGACGATGAAGCAGTCAATCAAATGGTGGCCAGAAGTGAAAATGAATTTGAACTCTTCCAAAAAATGGATCTCGAAAGAAGAAGAGAGGAGGCGAAATTAGGTTCTAACCGTAAACCTAGACTATTAGAGGTCAACGAACTCCCGGATTGGTTGGTCAAGGAAGAAGACGAAGTGGATCCTTGGAATTATGATGAAACGGAGAGTATTTTGGGAAGAGGAAGTCGACAAAGGAAGGAAGTTGATTATACGGATAGCTTGACGGAAAAGGAGTGGTAAGTAGAAATTTTGTGAATTACTAAAATGTTTCTATTTCCAACTAAACATCGTGTTTTAAAATATGGAATAAACATAGTAAAGCGCAAAGCTCGATTGATTGAACAAATTTTTTTTCAATATTCCTTGAAGGAAGTTTCTTATGAAGATAAAAATTGCCCGGAAAGACGTAAAACCTCCACTTTTCTTTTTCTTACATGAACTTCACTCGCTATCTGTCAATTTCATAATTGACGGCTAACGACTTTACCGATCTTGATAAAATTTTGTGTGTGTGTTTGAGTGGGTCTAAGGGTGTTAGATACATATAATACTTATCCCAAATTAGGTTACTTATGATACATATTCTAATTATAAAACGCCATTTGCTGAACCCGCTAATAGCAAAAATGCTTATGTTCGAGCAGGAAAATTGGTTCCAGTTTGGAATAATAATAAATCAAAAATAGACTTTCTATGGCAACCTTGAATATTTTCAATTAAATACTTGTTATTGTTAAAGGTTAAAGGCCATCGATGAAGGTGGTGACTATGAGGATGAAGAAGAAGAGGAGGAAAAACTAAAAAAAAAGAGAGGCAGAAAACGAAAGAAGCGAGATGACTCTGATGTTGAGGTGGGGACGAGCTCGAAGAAACGCAGTAAATTGTCTGGTTCCGACATGAAGTTGAAGAAGCAGATGAAAAAGCTCATGAGTATTGTAACAAAGTACACTGATAGGTAAGGTCCTGCTGTTTTTAAGCTTAATCAGTATTTCAATATAAATTAATTTCAGTGATGGAAGATTGCTGAGTGAACCCTTCATGAAATTACCACCGAAGAAGGATTATCCAGATTATTATGAAGTTATCAAGAAACCATTAGATATTAATAAAATACAGAATCGTATTGAGGATGGAAAGGTGAATATAAACATATTAAATACAATATTCAATATCAAAAATTATAGAAGTAATGACAAGATCCGTTATATCAAGAAAATCAAATCGGCCATTGAAATTTAAGTATATCACTTTTAATTTCTACCATATCTAGAACGAGAATAAAATGAACAAGAAGAATTCTCTCAGAAGCATAATACATATATTTTTAAGTGTTATCCGCATACCTGTATATCCTCATAACAAAACTTTTCTGTATGTGTTCGTTCCTATGAACCATAACGTTTTTGTTTCCAATATTCTATTGTATAATGCCCTTAAAACATTCCTTTCTATTTCAGTATACCGATATGGCAGACTTGGAAAGAGATTTCATGCTTCTCTGTCAAAATGCACAGATATATAACGAGGAAGCATCGTTAATCCACGAGGATAGTATAGTGTTGCAATCAGTATTCACGAATGCCAAACAGAGGCTCGAGACAGATGCAGAGTCTGATAATGATGATGATAAGGAGAGTAGTACTAAATCTGACAACGAGTCAACAGTGAAGATGAAACTAAAACTTAAAAAAGAGAAGAAGCTTCCTGGTAGGAAGAAGAAAAACACCAGAAAATATATATCGGATGATGACGACGAGGATGATGATTGAGGATGTGCTATTTAAATAGTTTATTAGGATTGTATAATTTAGAATATATAGAAATGTGTATATGAGTGAATTATCGGAAATACATTTTAATGCAGGAAACAAACTTTCAGTTACAAAATTCGGTGAAATAAAACTAATTTGAAGAAGCCTCAGCAGTCAGCAGTAACCTCGGATGCGTCTGTCAACCATGCCCAATATAGGTTAAGTTGATTGTTATTCTATTTTAAATGGAACCGGATGGAAATCAAGATAATACCTTCAAAAAAGCTTGCCTACTGTTTGAATGAATTGAAAGTATTATAATTTATTATATTAATAACTATGTATGGAAGCAATTAAAATTGAAAATAGTTGGAAATTTTCATCTTTCCTTCAAACACATTCTTCTGATCGTATTGATGAACCTGGCAGATGCTGTCCTGCTATGGGACGAAATTCTCTCAAACCGGTCAAAAGTCATCTCAAGGGTAACGAAAAAATAAAAAAAAAAATTAGGCTGGCCCTCCATTAGAACCGTATTCGGCCGAGTTTAACGTCCGATCTCTGCTCGTCCACTGCATCCGACAAAACGAAAAGATTTATAACCTCATTGGTATGACAAATGCCAATCAATTCCATAGATATTATACATGTTCTTTTGTACTGAACGAAGTGATTTATGTTACTAAAATCAGTTGAATCAGTACTGAACGAAGTGATTTAAGTAACAATCATGCCTATTAGTTCAATAAAATGGATAGTGACTGTTATTTTTTGGAAAATTCGTACCTCATCCTTAGGAGACGTTTGAATCAAAAGCCTAGAAAAATTTGGATCAACTCGATATTGAGGAAACGGAGAATTTCATCATTCACATGATAAATTGATGAGGAACGCTGAAGGATTTATCAATACCCCTTTCCTTAGGCACTTTTAATTAAAATTTTCTTTGAACATCCCGAAAATTATAATTTTTTTCACGCATATCCCACAATGGAATTTTTTCTTGTACGCTGATCCCCTTTAGGATGTCTGCCCGACTAGCTGGTAGGTCAACCATACAATTATGCTTCCTGGGATATAAGGTAAATACTAATAAAACTGGGTTGTTAAAGGTTTCATAAAGAAATTCCTTTGATCACAAGAAGAGCGCTTAGCTTAGTTCTTCCAAAGAACATTTAAGATATTCTTCAAGGTAATGAGTGTGGGTCCTTCAAACTGGAACTCACGATGTAGATGATATAGGGATCTCAATCCAATAATAGCTTTTCGCCTCAGCCAAAAAAAATGAGCTTCGGTCCCAGCCAAAAACTATAGATAATTAAAACAGTGTTACAAATATTACATTCAAAATTACAATATTTCTCTGTACGAATCTGGGGATATAAGTTAACAGTACACAAACTTCATTAATCGGAATTCATTGAAGCCTAGAAAAACACGAGGCACACGCAATCCCTCGAAAATTTAAGAAACTTTCCCCGATTTGCCGAGAATAACATCAATACTAAAATCATATATACCAGAAAAATTAGATTAGGAATCGAAACAATCAAACACACGGTAGGTAACTTTACATTATTTTTTAACAAAAATGGGGTGCAAAACAATATTAGCTAATTTCAACATCACAAAAACATATATAGTTAAAATTACTCATCGCCAAACCTGACGTATATCTCAATGAAAAATTATATACGATTTGCACTAATTTATTCAATATTGTGACGCGTTTCGTCGACACAGCGACTTATCAGACGTATATAATCAGAAATAAATACACAAAGCGTTAAGAGATATTCAGACCACCATTAATTCATCTGAACTATTTAGAAGTGTTAGAACAAAGGAATTACAAGGCACATTAGAAGAAGTGACTCGATCGAGAGCTTCAGAAGTAAGAGAACTAGAAAATCCCTGATACTAGAGAATACTCGTATCGTATGACCGCACAGAACTAAATTCACGGTATTTAACAAAACCATACTGAAATGATTTCTATAATAGATTCATAAGAGGAAACATTTTTCATTTAGACCATGAATGAATGAATGCCGAATATATTATATCTGTATGATTGAAATAAACTTATAACAAGAGCACCAAAAAGGTAATGTTAAAAAGAGTGACGGGTTTTATACCGTTTTTTCTGCTTATGAGTTTCTCGCAATCCATTATTCAAAGGAGGTGAGGTGCTTCGTTTCGGGAAAGAATGAAACACATGACGAAAGCGAAAACATAATTTTATTTCGGGGAGTCCTGGGTTACAAACGGTAACTTAATACATTGTAACTGACTAGTGACCACCCTTTTCGAGTGATGGGTTCATGGACTTGCGCCTGCTAAGATTTCTACCTGACGTGGGGAAAGTTATTATCCTTGTTTTCAATACCGGGATTTTTTTTGTCACTAGAGCATTCTTCGTATGAATCGTATGCTCTCCATGTGACTGTGTCAGCCATTATGCGGAGCGGATATGTTTCTGTGTACAAGCTTAATGTGATCAAAATGGAATCGGCCGTATTCATCTCATACGTACCTATGGTCATGTAGTAGATGCACATGACTAACAATGTTCGTGTTGGGATCAGACGCCCGTTATCGGACGAATTCCGATCTTACCGTTTGGAAATCACGATGGAAAATAGAATTCCAAACATAATGTTCAAGATTACCAATTGGATTGATTGCATAATAACAAATGAAATAACTTTTCACAATGTGAACTTCATCAAACTTAACCAGCATACAATACCATGCTCATTTCCGTGCGTGTTTTGTTTTTGTTATGTACTTATCAGAGATGACGTTGTATACAGATTAGAATTTTCTTCATGCATTTTTGCGTGCATGTTCTAGGGAACAGTGTGCTATTATTTTACCCAAATGTCTGTAATTTTCGACTTTTTTTTGCCGAAAAATGACGATTATGTTAGACTCACGGACGAGGAATTCAAGGTCAAAATCAATTCTGTCCGGTCGGTAGGCCGTCCGTTGCCACGATAACTTTTGAACGGAAAGGGTGACTTGAAATTTTCAGGATAGGTTGCGCATCACAATGAAACAGCTGAAATATTGTTTCCTCGATCACTTAAAAAACATATAGCCATTGAACCGAATCTTGGTAATTAGTTGTAGAATGCTGACGCGCAGTTTTTTTTTCTGAATTTCGTTAGGATCATTTCAACAGAAAAAAAAATTATTTCAGAAACTATCTATTTCAGAAGCAAATACGTTATCCGTTATTTGTAGTTTTTGGCTGGGGCGAGAAAATCGCTGTTACGTTTTTTTGTGAGGCTGCAACCTGCACGTTTTTTTGTACTGGGACTGATCCATACATTACCTAGACCGTGTCTGGAGAGGTCGTGAGTTTCAGTTGGAAGAACCCATACTAATCCCCTGGAAGGATCCTAATCATCCATCAGAAAGAATACCTTAAAGTTTCCCGGGAAAATCTAAGCTTATTGTTTTCTTTGTGATCAATTTTTTTATTACTAAACCTTTAAAACCCGTTGCATCAATTATCACCATATATCTCACGAAGCATATAAGAGTATCGTTGTCCTCCCAGCTAGTCGGGCAGACATCTAAAGGGGGTCAGCGTTACAATATTTCGGAATACACATTAAAACTAAATGTTACGTCCCAATTTCCCAAAAATACACTACTAGTCAGCAAACTGAACAACAGCACAGGAACAATATGCTCCTCGGAAAAGTTCATTAATTTTTTTCTGATATCTAGCCTCTGTATTATTAATGTCACCTTCAAATAAATGAACTCTATTATATGAACAATTTATTTCAGAAAATAGAAATCAGATTTATACTTCCAGAGTTCAACAAATCAAAGCATCATCATCAATTTTAAATAATGTCATAAAATATGTACAACAAAACTTCATATAGAAAACTTAACTAGTAAACGTCATTTTGATAAGCGGTGTGATAAACTTTTTGGTGTTGCGATAAACTTTCTCTTCGACTGAATGTTTCTTCACACATATCGCAAGAAAACTGTTTACTAACATCGTGAATCCTCATATGCCTCACAAGTTTATCCTTCCTTCCAAAACTCTTGTCGCATTTATTGCATTTGAACGGTTTCATGCCTGTATGAGTGAGAATGTGTCTGTCGAGCTCTCTTTTACGCATAAAAGATTTTTTACAAGTACTACATACAAAAGGCCGGGACGGGGAAATGGAACCTTGAAGCTCGCTAGAAAAATAACTATCTTGTGGGTCCATAGTCGTCATAGTCTGTTCATAACCCACGTTGTGATCTGAAACCCTTGAAGAATTCGATATTTGGTCATCTTCATCGTGAAATGTATTTTGATCGAACGGATCGATACTTATAACTAAGTTTTCAGAATTTCCCTCCTCGTTTCCAGTAACACTGCTCGTGTTGTTCATCTCAGATCCAACATTTTCCCCATTGATGTTTGCTTGATTTTTCAACGATTTTTGGGCATTTTTTTTCGAAATCTGCGTTTTCTTAGTTTTCACCTTATTATGATACACGGAGTGTTTTCCTAAATCGGCTTTACTCAAGAATTTTTTATGACACTTTTTACATGAAAATAGCTTATGCCCGGAGTGAATCCTCATGTGTTTGGACAGATTCGTGTTTCTCGAGAACGATTTGAAACAAACTTTGCAGGTGAACGGTTTTATCCCCGTATGCACTATGGTATGTTTCCTCAAATCGGATCTTCTAGCGAAAGTACGCGAGCACTGTGGGCACTTGAAAGGTTTGTCGTCTTGATGCACGTTCTTCAGATGCGTTAAAAAGTGCATTCTATCATGGAAGTTCACGTTGCATGACACGCATTGATAAGGCGTTGCGACATTGTGAGCTGTCGCTTCGTGCGAACTGCATTCCTCTTTATTCATGAAAGCATGGTCGCAATATCTGCACATGGATATGTTCGAGAAACCGTATCCGAAATTTCTATTGATGACGGAATTATCGTTCTCACTCGGTACTTCGACTTCAGCGTCGATATCGGAGTTATAATCCGCCGCGTTCGGATCAACAACCATCACAACATCGGCACCATGATCATGAAAATTCAACGATGCCTGCGTTATTGACGAATTATCCCCGTTTTCGTTGTGAATTCTCCTTAAGGCGGCGTCGGAAACAAAACACTGTTGACGGAACTCGAGGCAGAAGTCGATTTTATACAGACACCGATGACATATCACATTTGGAAGGCCATCATCCATGGTTATCTGAAAAATAAGATATGTGTAGGAATTATTATATTTCACCCTTGTAAATAGTAGACTTAAGATTAGTTTTACCATAGCCTACTACATCTAACATGAAAAAATGGCAACACCGCTATGAGTCTTAAGCCAGGCGATTCAGTCGAACGTTTGTTATTATTGTAAACGGACGATTACTTCTTATTCTGGAACCAACCAGTATTGTTTTTCGCTGGTATATAGTGGTATTTTTGTGTATAACGTTGTGAATTAGTGCAATGCGATGATATTTATGTTCCGTGATTAAACTGCAGTGTGTAAATAGTGAAATTTCCATTGGATTATTTCTACTTGGAGATGAGTACATTTCAGTTGAGACTATATACTAGAAATATGAGTGAAATAGAACTATCATTTCTTCCGAATTTATAAAAGATTTTGATGACCTTTCTAATAATTTCCCAACAGAAATTGATACATCTGGATGGGAGATAAAGAAGCTCAAAGAAGAAGAAATGTATTCAATTTCGAAAAGTCTTCATCTGTAGATGCTTAAGTTGAAATCTATAAGTACCTTATTCATCTTAAATTATTCATTAAGAATGTTAAGATTTCCTGCAGTGATTGGAAATGGATTCTTCCTTTCGATCTAACCCTGAATGGACTCAACTTACGATTCTGCTTTCCCGTTATGGAAATATAATTAATGGAGATTCAGATTAAGAATTAATCAATTTTTTTATTAACATTTTTACATAGTTCACTTCAAAAATAATTTCATGTGAATTTACTCTTCGTAGCATTGAATTGTTATTCAGAATCCACAGGAATTTGTAGTTGTGGTTTACATTCGAAAATCATTCTTAATTCACTTTGTTCTGTTTTCGAAAATTTTCTTTTGAAAAATTTTGTAGAAAATACGAATAACAATGTTAATGTCGACCGAATGGAAAATAAACAGAATCATTTGGAAATAGCCAACTCACCATTATAGAGAAAGAACCAAAAAATGACGAACTCTTATATGATTATCACAATTTTCATTAGCCTACCTCATTAGTCTTATAATTGTTGTGTTTGTCAATATAGTTATATTTATTTTAAGAATTTTATTTGAGTTTATAATTTTTTTGGCAATAGTTAACCCTACACCTTCTCCTGGTTCTTGACATTGAATAACAGCTACCTAGGTTTCTATTTCAACTCGATCTCAATAATATTGTGCAAAATAAAATGTAGTTATTCAATTTATGACCAAGTATGGTCGGATATTGTTTATTCATCCAGGGATTCCAAGCAAGAAAACCTATTCAATCAAATATACGATATCTAGCGCTACCGCATTGGAGAAGTAGGCCTCTAAGAGAAGATAAATTGCGGCATTGTCAGACTGTGTTCCAGGCTATCTCTATAGACCACATTAGTTAGGTTAGGCGGGAAATTTGAATTGCGATCGATCCGTGGATCCGAGCATTCAATTCCGCATGCATTTCTTATGGACCAAAAATTTACGCGAATTTCTCGCCTATGTTTAGATACTTTGGCTTTCCTTGTATATTACGCAAAACGTTGAAAATAAATAAATTATAATTTGACCAGTATTTAGAATTTTACATGGGAATGTTTTTTTGTGGCTTCTAGGGGTCGGTTTTCCATGGAATTTCGTACGCTCCAAGCGGTCATTATTGTAAACTTAAATGTCAACATGTTTAACCTAATATAACCGTTACTCTTGACCTAAAAATAACTTAACCGATAAATTATGCCCCAATAGTTCCTGCTCTCACCTCAGTGCTTTTCTCGAATTTTTTTTCAGTTAAAATCCATCTTCAAGATTGGACGAAATGAACAAAAACTCTATGATGAAGAAATACTATATTTTATGCTGCGGTTAATCACATTACAGAGTCATTACACCCATAGACAACATACATGACCACAGACCACTGGTAATCTGTGTGGTGGTTCCTAGGTACATTATATCTAGAGGAAAACTCGAAAAATGTTCACATCTGTGCTTCATTGTTCTATGAATCTTGATAATTAGCCATAAAAAAACGCCATCTTGCCCATAACAGAACACAAATACCATCCGGTGATGTCAAGTCTGGGGATTTGTCCCCAGATCTAGGGAAAATTTTTGGTTTTAGGGAATTATAGGGAAATAGGGTCATTCTGGGGATTTTTCATTCAAATATTAAAGGATAATATTAGAATTTTTTTTTCTGTCACGCACACACAAGGCTTCTACAGCATACATGCGTACGCGGATATTTTAATAAGTTCGAACGCTACTCCATTTATGCTGAAGTATTCAAAATATTTTTATTTTAAAAGTATAGCCTTTGAAATCTTTTGAACCCAGCCTACTTTCTCCTACCCCCCCCCCCCCAGGACCGACATATTTCGATTTCAATCCACTTAGGGAATTCTAGGGATTTTTGGAATGAATTTTAGGTACTTTGTACTTGGAAGACTTAAGGCGTATTTTGGCGCTGTAACCACAGGTAACTACAGCTCGTCGTTACATGAGGCGTATTTTGGCGCTGTAACCACAGGTAACTACAGCTCGTAGTTACATGGTTACTACGTTTTTGCGGAGTTAACCATGTAACTATGACGTATCAATGACGTCAAGCATACCATACCACGTTACCTTCCTCAGGAGCAAGGTTACTCGCGTGGTATGTATATCTATCTCATTTCGAATGAGTGAAATGGAATGAATTTAGGATCATAGAACGTGTTAACGGTTTTCACCGAATTTATCTGAATCTGAATAATTACCTGTTATATCAAAATGTAATGCAATACCGTATACAAAAAACAAATCAGAAACGAGACAAGACTGGGACTGGGCACAGGCAGAAGAGACAGTCTCTGGCACAGGGCGGCAAAACAATAAATGAGAGCACATATAACAGAAAACTCTCATAAAGGAGTAGAAGGTCTTCTTCTCCAATTGAAACAGTAGGAAGAAGTCATACTCAAGATATTTTGATATATAACTCACATTTATGATGGACGTAATCTATTAATGAACTCGTCCATTTCAATTCATTGGAAGATTTGTTTTTGTTTTGATTCGATCAGCTGTTTCGTGTCATCAGTAACTATAAGTAACTATGACGTCATAGTTACATGTAACTATGGTAAGCTGTGGTTACAGCGCCAAAATTCGCTTATGGTTACTACGTTTTTACGGAGTTAACCATGTAACTATGACGTATCAATGACGTCAAGCATACCATACCACGTTACCTTCCTCAGGAGCAAGGTTACTCGCGTGGTATGTATATCTATCTCATTTCGAATGAGTGAAATGGAATGAATTTAGGATCATAGAACGTGTTAACGGTTTTCACCGAATTTATCTGAATCTGAATAATTACCTGTTATATCAAAATGTAATGCAATACCGTATACAAAAAACAAATCAGAAACGAGACACGACTGGGACTGGGCACAGGCAGAAGAGACAGTCTCTGGCACAGGGCGGCAAAACAATAAATGAGAGCACATATAACAGAAAACTCTCATAAAGGAGTAGAAGGTCTTCTTCTCCAATTGAAACAGTAGGAAGAAGTCATACTCAAGATATTTTGATATATAACTCACATTTATGATGGACGTAATCTATTAATGAACTCGTCCATTTCAATTCATTGGAAGATTTGTTTTTGTTTTGATTCGATCAGCTGTTTCGTGTCATCAGTAACTATAAGTAACTATGACGTCATAGTTACATGTAACTATGGTAAGCTGTGGTTACAGCGCCAAAATTCGCCTTTGACATCACTGATACCATCTTACTTCACTTCACAGTTCACATTATTTGTGTTCTGTGCTTCACATCACTGGCAACTGTGGTGCAAATATAATATAATAATAATATATTTCTACTACTATCATGTTTCCAATTACCACAAAAGATTTCCAGCAAATACTACTTTCTTTATTCTCACATTATACTGATTGAAATTTGAGGTTTATTATTAAAAAGTACCATTTAAGTTATACTTATAGCCGACAACTTTGATTATTTATATCCACATGAAAATAAAGCCGAATTTGCATAATTTATGAAGGGTTAATAGGTTGCCATTTCCAGTTGCTACTTTCTCGAACAAATATCCCAATTCGTAAACTTTCTAATAAAATGCTTCCCATCTAGCTTGTCTCATTTATTGAATTACTAAAATTAAGTCCTCGCATTGAATTGATGCTTGGGAAATTCCCAAAGAGGGAACAAATTATTTTTCAAGGTATCGCCTCTGGTCCCTTAGGAAAAGGTAAAACAAATTAACCAAATTCTTTTAGAAACACCACATCAAATTTCTCCCACAATAGCTGATATTTATTATTTAACATATGAGAATAGTATAACTAGCAGTATTTGAATGGATTTTTTAAAATCAATGAATAAACAAGGCGAAAATTTCCATGCCACGACCTAACCTCAACTTACCTGAAGTGCAGTACAATCGACGATTTTCTTATACAAACTTTTCTCAGTTCCACTGTTGTGATTGAAAATGCCAAACATGAATCCATCTCTTTGAAGGCACAACCGACAAATTGTTGCATAACTCTGCCAACCATTTATTCTATCCATTTTAGTAGTCACACACTTTTTCAGTTCACTGGAAATTCACAGAAATACCGATAAATGTTCGAGGTGACTGTGTTTTGAAGTTTCTTACACAAGAGACAGTTCACATCATCGTTGAAGCAGCACCTGGTAACGAACGTTGTTAACTTAGGTCAAATATGCATGGGGCATTAGTAGGGTTATGGATGGGGCAACTACCTCGCCTACATTGAAGTGAAAAGGGCGGTTCGCACTGACTTGCGCGTGTGGCCCCATTTTGGTATCTCTTGGCCAAACCGAAAGTATTTATCCTTCGAATTTCAGCTCCATATATAATTCACCACCATTATTAATGTAATGTTCACAGTCATAATAAATTCCAATAGGTACATAAAACGGAATCAGTAATTCTCAAAATTGAACGTTAAATAATTTTGATACCTTCTGTTGTATTTATGATTAAGATAACATTCATCCATAAAATCGCCAAGAAATAATCCCGAAAATTTAGATAACAAGTAATACACCTACATACCTACTTCAAAAAGAAAAAATAGAATTCCCAAAACTTTTATTTGTGACCAGGAAAATCGTATAAAAAAATAATAATTGCAATTCATCATACATGAGCATGTTATGAAAATAAATCTATATACAAAAACAAAACTGGTTCATTTATTATGTAGAACCTAACACTTTTAGTAGAATATTTTCTTTACTAGGTATCCACATATTCTCCTCAAAAATAAGGCATATTTAAGATATAGGTAATGGAGGAATATTAAAATGAAATTATGTGTGATCAATAAGTTTGCTTTTAATGGATATTTCTTTGTATTTAAATGAGCAATAATATATGACACAACCAGCAAGAAAACAACAAAATATATAACAAAGTTTAATTATTTATAACTACATACAGTATTTTTTATTTACACAATTAAATAATAAAGGTACATTATTACAGCTTTTCTATAAATATCACATGATAAACAGGTGTACCTCATGTTAGGTATGAGTACACAAAATTGAATTAATTGTAGAAATTAACATGATTCAACCACCTCAGATGCCTCATGGCTAGATTTGAACTGATAGTGTTACTTGTATTTTTATTTGCTTCAATGAATTCTATTTCCCTTCTCATGAGAATGTTATAAAAATTTGAACAGGTGATTTTTTTTGGTAATTCTGATTTTGTAGCATACCCTACATTTGTCTCTGAACTCAACATGTTAACAGAAATATGAGGATTTATATTTTCATGTACAAGATGCAACTTATATTCCAACTTCATATCATGGTAATTATATATGAGTTCAATTAATTTTATAATGAGAAATTTTCTATAGTTCCAGAGGCATTCGTGATTGTTATAGAGATAATTCAATTCAGCAGATATATATAACAAATCGCCCAACAACACTGACAATAGATTAACATATTTCAGATAATTATCATCCTCAGGATAACAATTAGATATTCCAAAAAGGAAGTTCAACGTCTGGAAGGGATCGACATTGAAATAGGGAAGATTCAAATATTTCATCGCATAGCTAAAATTGAAACTTTCAAGAACACTACATGAAATAATTTTTAGACTCATCAAATTATTTATCAAATACTGTCTGTAATTATATCCAGTATATTCAGAAATATGATTGCTTATCCAATCAAGGCTAAATTTGAACTTAGACAAAATAAAACTATCAGCTTCAGGATGCATTTGCCACATTTGATCTGTACACCATATTCTGTAATTCCATGAATGATAATTATTTGGCGATTTGAGGGCAGTTCTTTCGCATATTCTTTCCTCATTTTGAAAAAGTTTGAGGTCTTTATATTTCCAAAGACTTGAACATAACAACCATTTTCTGTAGGAGAATGCCTCATAAGATTTTGAGTACATAGAAAGTACTAATTCATTAAAATAAAGTTCCTGCTCAACATTCAAAATTTCATTCTCTACCAGTTCTCGTTTCATGTTCCAGAAGGTAGTGACATTAGGTTGTATAAGAAGGGCACCGATTAAAACATGATTAAGATTTTTCATATCATCTAGTGACAATTGTTTCCGCGCCAGCTTTTTTCTGTTTTTCAATAAAACAGAATGCGTATAACTCAATAAGTAGGTTTTACACCAGGACTCAAGGCCTAGACAGTTTTCCTCATATAAGACCGGAGACTTATTTTTATAATTTTCTGTAGTCTGCACTATAGCGAATTCTCGTCTAAAAATTAAACATGTATTAAAGAAACGAAAGAACTTAAAACCGATTCCAACATACATTCCTGGATCTCTTGCTATGGTGTTTTCTAAAGTACGAAGAACTTTCTCACACATAGCACTATGTTCTCCCATTTTGAGTGGTTCCCGCAAAGGGGTAAATGATCAGCCTAGAATAATTAATATTCTCAAATTTCGTAGTGTAAACAATAATTGTAAATATTTATTTTAAACTAATGGGGATTGGACTGATTCGAGTTCCATTTCCATGATATTCCATATATTTTTTTAGGCTAGCCGTTATTTTAACTACAGAATATTATTGTATGACTGAATTATTTTCTATGACTGCAAGCGCGTTCCAGAACAATTCTACTTACATAATGTGGAAAGATTCCCCGTCCATATCAACGACTTTGTTTTCTCATCACATTACTTCGAATAAAATTAGAGTATTTGATAATTATAAATTTGATTGGAGGCCACTCACCAACCCTAATCATATTTTCGGACACAGATGGACCACAGTCAAAGCCAAGCACACAAATTTATCGATCGTTTTTCGTTTTTCTAATTCTATGTTTATCTATCGCGAACTGCCGGCTTGTAAGTTCGCCATATTTAACCAATTATTAATTTAACATCGTTTTCATCTTGAAAATTCACAATGTAAGTAAATCAAACCTTAAATCGACAGAATTCAATCTATTTGTTTTGTTTAGATGGCTAGAGGCGGAGTTCGTGGTGGACGCGGGATGAATAGGGGAATGGGAGGAAGGCTTCCTTTTAAGCCGAAGATGTTTTTACCAAGGCATCCTTTCGATCTGACTCTTTGCGAGTCATCTTTCCCAAGATGTAAACCGACTCCAGATGATAGCACGTTTACACAGGCATTACTGAAAAGGAACACTGACTTGTCCCCAACTGCAGGCGAACAAACCGCGATTTTAAACCTTGTGACCAAAATACAGACAGTTCTAGACAACTTGGTAGTAGCCCCTGGTAATTTCGATGCATGTGTGAGTATCGAATTGTAAATTCTCACACAAAAGTGTGATAACATTTTTTAATTTTCTTTTCAGCAATTGGAGGAAGTTCGTCAAGTTGGGTCATTCAAAAAGGGTACTATGATAGCTGGGCATAATGTCGCAGACATCGTAGTGATATTGAAAACATTACCTACTCGTGAAGCTGTTGAAGCATTGGGGAATAAAGTTCGAGAAGAACTAAAGAATCTTATGAAGAGTGAGGTTGTTTCTAAAGGGGAACAAGTAACCCACATAACTAATGAGAGAGGCATTGAAATAAGCAACAGTTTTGCACGAGTAAGAGTTATGGTTACTACACTTCATCATAACATTAGAAAATTAGACCCAGAAATTCACTTGGATCAGAAAATTATGTTGAGTCATTTGGCTGCAATCAGACATAGCCGTTGGTTCGAAGAAAATGCACATCATTCTTCCATCAAGGTACTGATAAGGTTATTGAGAGATTTGAGGAATCGTTTTGATGGATTTCAACCATTGACTCCATGGATGTTAGATTTACTAGCACATTTTGCCATAATGCATAATCCTAGTAGACAAGCTTTGCCTTTGAATGTTGCATTCAAACGAGTACTTCAACTACTATCTGCTGGCTTGTTTTTACCTGGTTCAGCAGGTATTACTGATCCTTGTGAAGGTGTCAGTCTTAGGATTCATACTGCTATGACTCTTGAACAACAGGATATTGTTTGTCTAACTGCCCAAACTCTTCTTAGAGTTCTTTCTCACGGAGGTTATAAGGTTATTTTAGGATTCGAAGAGAGAGCCACTGTTCCTAAAGATCTCTCAGTATGGGATGGAGTCGTTGTTGCTCCTCTTGACAAGGCTTATGAGAATCCTCCAGAGAAAAAAGAGGGTGAGGATGAAGATGAAGAAATGGAAGCTGAAGGTGAAGAAACCATGGAAACATCTTGATGTGTTGTGTTCAATGGCACTCTGATTATTATTTTTATCCATTTCATATAAAATTGGCTGGTTGTATTGATAACGTCATTTCTGATTCATAAATTATGAGAATACTTTGATATTGTGCGATTTATATTGACAAATACTATGAAATTTATATCAATAAACAGTATTACAAGTGTGATTTAAATTTCTCTCTGTATTGGCTTAGAGTTCCATTCTTCTGAAACATCAGCACTTCAATGATCAAGCTGCATTTTGGGATTGAATTAATAACAAAAAAGTTTTTGACTACTTTATTCAACCTGGCTTTTATTTCAAAAATAACAGGAATTAAAAAAAAATTATCCTGTGGCTTCTTCACCTAAATACTGGAAACATTCTTAGAACTCAAACTGATATCAATATTCTACATAAGTTTTTTGTATGATAATGACAATTCTGCAAGTTTTCCGACTTCTAAGAATACCCAACAGAACTTCCATGTGTTAGAAGTTGTCTCATGGCTAAACATTGTGACCTTACTCCTTATACACTTCTTCACAATAGGAAAAATATAAACTATACAACTGAATATTTTATTCAAGAACTTATTTTAAACATTCTAATCGGAATCACTTCCACTTGATTCAAAATCGCCAACATCAATACTAAACTTGTATTCTTGATCACATCCTAGGTAAGCATCACTCATGAAATATAAAGTATAATTATGACTCCCTGGACTTGGAGCTACAAAATCCAATTTGACTTTTGCCTTCTGTTGTAGGGTCAGCCTTTTAATAGAAAGAAGACTGTTCGTTTTGGGATCTCCAATAACCACCCACCAACCTTCTTCTCGTTTCTGAAATAAAACGCATGGTCTCTATATAATAAACTAATTGATTGCTATGGAATTTCACCCATAGATGACTTTCCAGATATTTATATTCCTTCAAAACATCACTATCATCCTCCCCAACTTCTAACGCTTAAAATATATCAAAATATACTCACTTGTGGGAAGAACGGTGCTATAACGGGTCCATTTACTTCATCTTCCCTTTCTAACTGTACGTTTACATGAACCGAAGATCCTGAATGGATATTGTCTTTATCGGCTACTTCATATGTTAACTCTATATTGGGGTATCTGTTACAAAATCTGGCAACATCTGCCATTTGGGCATCGCTCAGTTCTAACAATTTTGCCCGGTCATCATCTTCAAGCTCCATTATGTCAAAAACTGTATCTACTCTCTGAAAAAAATTAAAATAGCTTTGAAATCGGAAACGAACGCTGCAGTTCATGATTAAAACAATCTGGAACGCTACTTATTAGAAGCGGAAAACGATAAATACAAATTATGTGGGGTGGATGAAGAGACTATAGACCACATTAGTTAGGTTAGAATCAGTCGCTTGGCGGGAGATCCATATTCAAATTTTTTAACAAGGAATTTCAACTTTGAGATGAAACCACCATATTTAAAAGAGAATGTTAGTACAGAGACATCAAGTATTGGGTACCTTCATCATTAGTGCATGTTTTCATGTTATATCCACAATAAAATCTACTTCTATTTATTCTTAAATCAAAATTGAAACCATTCTAGTTCGAAAGATTTCCGTATGTCGTAGATGACTTCTGTTGTGCGTCATTACAAGGCCGATTTAGGGTTATGTTATTATTTTTGACTGATTTTGAGTGAGCTAAGACATACGTCAATCGAATTTGGTGAACACTTATATATTTATTAATTATTTTGGAAATATATAATTTTGTTGTGAAAACTTGATTCTAGATTGTCGAGGAAGGTTCACTGAATCTATTTCAACCGAAATAAACCTCAAGAAATTAGTCAAATTATCTAAAAACAGGCGAGAAATTCGCGTAAATTTTAGGTCCATAAGAAATGCACGGGGAATTCAGTGCTCACTCGAAATCAGTCAAAAATAATAACATAACCCTAAATCGGCCTTGTAATGACGCACAACAGAAGAATTTTGATTTAAGGATAAATAGAAGTAGATTTTAATGTGGAAAGAACTTGAAAACATGCACTAATGATGAAGGTACCCAATACTTGATGTCTCTGTACTAACATTCTCTCTTAAATAGGGTGGTTTCATCTTAAAGTTGAAATTCCATGTTAAAAAATTTGAATATGGATCTCCCGCCAAGAGAATGATTCTAACCTAACTAATGTGGGCTATTGAACACCTGATAACAGAATGTCTCAACATTGGGAGCCAACGCAAAAATCCTAATAGATTATGCCATTATAAAAAAAAACCTGTTAACTCCAAGTCCTCTATATTTACCTTATCGGTGCATCTCTTGATTATCTCATTGGTGAAGTGAGGCAACTGTTTCAAATAAGAATCCTTGCTCCACATGGCCTGCGTGACCATCTGCGCAAGCTCCATGGCCGCCACAGCTGGCGATAACCATCCATTCGAACTCAACACGTCCACGCAAGTCTGTATGAGCCTGATTGCCTTTCCTAACACGAGTTCGGTGTCTCCTTGTAGCTCGGCGCTAAGTTGTAATCTGCACAGATGAGCTTGGATGAGAAGGTTGGTCTTGACATGGGGATCGTTGAACTTGGGAGGACCACCGGAGGCGCTGCTGAGTTTGTTTGGTAGTTTGTACGAAAGTTCTCGTAGAATGCTCTCTTCCCTATGTCGAAGGGCTATCTCTTCATATTCGGTTGCTGAAGATATAATTTCCAAGAGACCTCGAATTTTTGTTTTGCTGTTTAGGGATAGACTGAAGAGCTCTGGAACAGAATATAGATTCAGGGTCTTCGTGAATAATTATAACATCGCAGGCAGCTCTGGAAGTATTATTCCATCGATATCGGACGGATAGTTTCTGAGAATATTTTTTAGTAAGTTTTGGAAACAGAGGTAGTAAATTTATTTAGCGCTTCGTTATACAGGGTGTCCCAAGTTCGAGTGCCTATTAGACGTTTCTGGAGAACTGGACATATTTGAAATCTGAAAATTGGGATTATGATATTGCTTGAGATTCTCTACAGAGCTATAATTTTTTCGAAGCCCAATCACTTCCGGTTATACAGGGAGTGAAAATAAATTTGATGAAAAAATTTTGCATTCCTGGTATGATCAAGTATTCAATGCTGAATATATTTATGTTAAAACCATTGTATTCATTCGAATAGTTTTCAAAATATCGAAAAAAAACCGGGAAAAAAGTAAAATATGTTTAGTCAGTATTATGTTCATTATTCACGTTTTAAACATCCTGAGTGTGAACCGTTTTTAGAACATCGAAGAGGAATAATGTGGAAAGGTCATGCATCTTTTGAATTCCAGAAATATCATCACAGGGTCTTTCAAATTTTGTGTCGAAAATTGTGATCAAAAATTGGCCATAACTTCTGTTTTTCAAATTAGAACCCTATTTTTTTATGATTGCGTTGGATTCTGCGGTGAAAAATAATGATATTTTTCTTACATGATTATGCTCCTAAATTTTTGAGTTTTTTTTTTACTTTAGGAGTATATTCATGTTGGAAAACTATCATTATTTTTCACCGCAGAATCCAACGCAATCATAAAAAAATAGGGTTCAAATTGGAAAAACAGAAGTTATGACCAATTTTTGATCACAATTTTCGACACAAAATTTGAAACACCCTGTGATGATATTTCTGAAATTCAAAAAGATGCATGACCTTTCCACATTCTTCCTCTTCGATGTTCTAAAAACGGTTCACGCTCAAGGTGTTTAAAACAAGAATAATGAACATAATACTGACTAAACATATTTGACTTTTTTACTGTTTTTGTTCCGATATTTTGAGAACTATTCGAATGAATACAATGGTTTTAACTGAAATGTATTCAGCATTGAATACTCGATCATACCAGGCATGCAAAACTTGAAAAAAAATTTTTCATCAAATTTATTTTCACTCCCTGTATAACCGGAAGTGATTGGGCTTCAAAAATATTTTAGGTCTGAAGAGAATTTCAAGCAATATCATAATCCCAATTTTCAGATTTCAAATATGTCCAGTTCTCCAGAAACGTCTAATAGGCACTCGAACTTGGGATACCCTGTATGATGTAGTCTGATGAAGTCGCTGTGTCGACGAAACGCGTCACAATATTGAATAAATAAGTGTAAATCGTATATAATTTTTCATTGATACCCTGTATATTTCATTAATATATACTTGTATAATATGTGAACACAAATTTATCATATTACATTAATACGAATTGACAATAAAATAATAATGGCTGTAGATTTCGAAATTCTATGAAGTTCAGGACAGAGAGCACAAATGACTAGCACCAAAAAATAGACCAGAGTCACCAACTAGTTCGGGAGAAGCGATGTGAAACACAAAATGCTCGACATAGACTGGTAAGACTTACCGATAGTAGTATAGTTTATATAATAATACGCGGCAATCATTCCTAAGTTCATAGGGATACAATCCATTTCTTCCTCTACGCTCACACATTTCGACTGTTCTAAATCACTCAACGTATTCTCAACTAGTTCTGAGAGATGATCGGAAAGATGTCTATGTGTTACCCCTTGAAGATTGTAATAGTTGGGATTCTGAGTGAGTCTCCTGTATAAGAACGTCCACGTCAGATAGTCCACTGCATCTTGTTTGTTCTCGATAGTTTTCGTGACAATTTCTGCATTGAAATGGTCCGGTAGTCTGTGATCCAAATGGCTCTAAGGAATAATACGAAATTTAGGAGGAAGTTATTAAGTTGTTGAATACTAGAGCCCAGTAAATCCGGACTTGTAATAAAAAATTTGGTGTGTAATAGGGTAGAGACAATTAATTCATTATTTAGCCAAGTACATACCTCAACCGGCAAGGGATCACACAGAAACTTTTTGAAGAATTCTTTCTTCGAATTCTGGCACATAAGTACGCACTTAGCGTCGTCATCTTCAAGAGGTCTGTTCGCCCTTCCCACCATTTGAAGAACATCCGTAACGGGATAATCTTCGTAGGTGTGACTTTTTCCATTGTAGTACTGTACATCCATAATGATTACCAAATGTGCGAATATATTGACGGTCCAACATAGGTCTCTTGTGATTACTGCTACTTGAACAGCGCCTGAATCAAACAGTTGTTCTACCAGTCTCAGATCGCTCGCTGAAAGACCTTCGTGCATGTATGCTACTCCTTGAGATAGTGTTTCTCTCAGTGTCTGTAGGGATAGAGCAGTTAATCAAAATAAATGATTTCCTCAAAAATGTTCAAAAAGAAGGTATTATGCAACAAAGATGACATTATTAGTCATGAAATTAATAAAAAAAATTTTTCGGTAGAATAATTTGGTACTCGCTAGTTCCCAATTTTGGAACAAATCATCTAAAATTTGGACAATAAGTGCACAACCTTCTTTATTATATAGCCTGAAAGATGATTAAATGGTAACATGGCCTCATTTCTCACCATCAATCGAGTTAAGAACAGGATTAACTACAATCCAAAGGTCTGGCAAGATTCGTTCTAGGTACATAAATATGAATGAGAGGAACAGAGATGGCGGGAGATCCATATTCAAATTGTTGAACATAGGAGTCTTAAGGAGGTTCAACTGTGTTTTCTGTTCATTCCTCATCACAAACTAGTTCTATTTATCCTTAAACCAAAATTGAAACCAGTGTTGTTCGAGAGATTTCGGTATGTCGTATATGATTTCTGTTGTGCGGCATTACTTGTTTGATTTAGGGTTGAGTTATTATTTGTGACAGATTTCGAATGAGCTAAGGCAAACTTCCATCAAACTTATCCACCAAGTTTATATGGATTCTTTTGAAAATATACAATTTTGTTATAAAATTTTGCTCGTTGAAGAAGGGGTCCACTGAATCTCTAGAAATTTGCCAAAGCATATGTCTAACCTAACTACTTAACAGTTTATAGCTGTTTTATTCGGAAAAACAACCACAATCTGAAAGTTATTATATTTTTATCATCCTTAAGCCGAGAAATAAAATGAAAACTGGTATAACAGTGGTTTATTTTCAATAGTTCATCCGAGAATTATTCCTATGAAACAAATCAGTCGAATCGTACGATTATGCCTTGAGGAACTATGAATTGACATTTTATAAAAAACGCCCTGTATAGCAGACATTTTTTTAAAATCTGATACCGCGTGCTATGAACAAGTAGCTTTATCCTCTGTGCTCCTCGCCCTGTACAGATCTACGGTAAAAGCCGGAACTTGAAAGAATGTTATTTGTTATTACTAACCTTTGATACCTTGTTTTCTAATTTCAGAAAATATCATCAATCATCATGTTACATATTATTCGACCAAGTTTAAATCTATAAAATATCCAATTCTCCATAGGTATTGAAAGAATGTTATTACTAACGTACTTGTGAAATTTGACTTCGGCTGATGTATGCACATGATTATTCATTAAATTCTCTCCAGGCACGTCAAAAATAAAAAACTCTTCGACAACTTCGTCAGTACACCTCGATCATTGAAATATTTGGATATTTCGGCAATATCTTGACCAATATACATCCGATCGATATCAAATATAGAACTTAAGCAGAATTTCAACGACGTCTGACGGATAGTGTCTGAGATACAGATTTTTTTAAAAATATTCCAGTAATGCGATCCTCACAAAATTTGCATAAGTCTTCTTGCCGGTATTTTTCAACTAACTACCGCGCTTTAATTCGATCAGATCAGTATTTTTATTATTTTATTATTGTTATTGGAAAAACAAAATTTCAGATGGCCATAAACTCTGAAACCGTTCGGGGCCGATTTCTCAATTGCGAGTTCTTCTTATTTATTCTTATTTATCCTTAACTGAGGACCTCAGTGAGGACTTAACGGAGATTGAATGCTTTGTGAATACGGCGGATGAACGCGTAACACTCGGGTTACCCGTAACCTTGAGTTAACTCGCAATTGAGAAACCGGCCCTCGGTGTATTCTGCCATTAACGAACTTAGCCGGAATCCAAACCTGTAATGGTTACTTTTTAGCCCTGTTAATTATGAGTTGGTAGACGTGTTAATACATGTTGACACATGACAGCTGACAAGGAGTTTAGGAGGGAAGCTTTAGCGTCTTCTTTTGTTCTAGAACTTGACTTGATGAAGTGCTAACTGTAAATATTAGGATAGTAAAAAGAAGTTTGAAAAACTCTCGACAATTATTAGTTATTATTATTATTATAAATATCACAGTAAGCGGCCTAGGCCGATGTAACTGCGTTTAACAATTGTTACATTGTTATCTCTCCCAAACTCCGAAAGAAACCATTTAATAATGAATATACCTCTCACAGTATCCTTTAATGATTATTTAAATTATTAGTTACCCACACTCATAACAAAACCTACTTGTACCAAAATAAAGATGTTTATTAATATTATTGTTATTTCATTCCGTTAAATGCAAATCGCTCACCCTAGAACGTTTCTTGCCAGACTATAACAGTAAAACGTTTTATTTTGACTAACCTTGTCAGACATTCTGTCCAAAAACGGCTTGATATCTTCTTCATCAGCATGGAAAAACCTGTTGGGTTGACCTTCCGCAGAGGCACTTGTTAGCAAATCGATGGCGGTGATCCTGGCTTGTTTTCGGGTAGGAACATAAATGATGATCGGTTTATGGGGACTGTACCTCGAAATAGCGTTATAAACAGGTTTCGCCATCGAGATCAATCTCGAAGCATTGTGAGTTATATTAAAACCTTTCACATGCAATTCCAATGGTACCGGTCTCACGCTGGGTAGGAAATTGAAAGAAGCATTCGTGTTGCACCCCAACCATTCCGCCACATCCCTGTAGTTTGTAAGAGAAGCGCTCAAAGCGACGATTCTTATTGGTTTGTCGATTTGAGAGGAGATATACCTCATACGGGAACAAACGACTTCGATGATTGGTCCGTCTTCTCCGCCTACTAGATGTAGTTCATCGACCACGAACAAATTGATGTTCTGTACGTTTTTCCTCTGTTTCCAACGTCTGGAAAGTACGTCCCATTTTTCGGCTGTGGTGATGATTATTTGACCTTTCGCGAGCAGTTTAAGATCTGTTCCCGTTTCTCCTGTTAATAATACGACTTTCTTACCCAGCAACTGACTGAATTTATTGTGCCAATCGGCGAAAATCAGTTCAGCTAAGGCGTCCTTAGGCACTAAATACACGCATCTGCCATCAGGATTCCTATCGAATAACCTCAAAATCGCGAATTCTGCTATAGTTGTCTTGCCGGAGCCAGTGGGGGCACCGATGAAGATGTTATCGTCGCTGTTATAAACCGAATTGAAAACTTGTGTCTGTATCGGGTTAAATTGAGGGAATTTATTCTTGTATAATGATTCATATTTTTCGTTCCTGAGTGCGGTTATGGGAAGTGGTTGTAGATCCAGCAAATCGGTCGGTGGGAAATTCTTTTCAGGTAGAATCAAGTGCCTAAACGATATTGGTAACTGTGTTTCAGCCCCAATCCAACGATCCGACACAATCCTCAAGAAATATTGAGGAGGTAGAGGCTCAAATATTGGAACGAAGAATTTCACCAGATGTTCGTCTTGACAATATTTCGATTTCAGTAAGAAATATTCGTGATGCAAGATCACTTCGGAATCTACGTCTTCCACTAGGATCCAAAAAGCTTCGGATTGACCATGTAACTTATCGTCCCATTGAAAATCTGGAGTTATGGTCAGTTCCACCTTCAGCATAGCTCTCGTAATCGGTTGAATATGAGTCGACAATTCCAGTTTGGGAAACTGATGAACGTATTTGTGTATCGTTTTCCCCAATTTTGGTACGCGGATCAATTCCCCTATTTCATTAGGACCTAGATCGTAAAGTCTTTCCCATGGGAAATTTTTTTTTTCGATCTTCCTTACTATTTCTTCCGGCATCTTTCTGAACTGTCTCAAGGGCGACATTGATTGCCACATTCTCTTGTCTATCATCTTGCATAACGCTAGGGATTTGTCGGCCAACTGTGCCCATCCTCTGTGAAGAACGATTTCGAAAATGGCCCTCATCAACCTAGCAGCCGACTGAGTCACGTAGACCATATCGGACATTAAAGCGAAACCTTCAAGTTTCAACTGACTTATGTACGCCTGAAGCAGAACGTTCACTTTAGCACTTGGCTCCTCCATACTTTCTTTAATGGGAATGGGGACCCTTTCCATCAATTTTTGCAATTCTAATTTTTCTTCTTCGCGAACTGTTATATTTTTGAATTCTCCCGACAATGAGAACACTCTGAAAAGTTCTATTTCGCTGAGCATGGGTTTGAGCAGCTGGTTATACGTCTGCATCGTTTCATTTGTACAATAATAATGAGAAGCTATCCTACCGATTTCTGTTGACTGGAATTGTCCTGTTTTTCGATCATATTTTACTAAGCCGCACCTGTAAAGATATAACATCGTTATAGACCATATTACTTAGGTTAGGCGGGAAATTTGAATTACGATCCATCCGTGGATCCGAGCACTGCATTTCTTATGGACCTGACATATACGCGAATTTCTCGCCTGTTTTTAGATACTTTGGCTAATTTCTTAAGGTTTATTTCGGTCGAAATAGATTCAGTGAACCTTTCTCAACCATCTAGAATCAAGTTTTCATAACAAAATAGTATATTTCCAAAATAATTAATAAATATAATAGTGTTCACCAAATTCGATCGACGTATGTCTTAGCTCACTCGAAATCAGTCAAAAATAAAAACATAACCCTAAATCGGCCTTGTAATGACGCACAACAGAAGTCATCTACGACATACGGTAATCTTTCGAACTACACCGGTTTCAATTTTGATTTAAGGATAAATAGAAGTACATATCAATGTGGAAAGAACATGAAAACATGCACTAATGATGAAGGTACCCAATACTTGATGTCTGTGTACTAACATTCTCTTTTAAACAGGGTGGTTTCATCTCAAAGTTGAAATTCCTTGTTAAAAAATTTGAATATGGATCTCCCGCCAAGAGAATGATTCTAACCTAACTAATGTGGTCTATAATTCAAGCATGCACCCTTGGTAATACATTGTAAAACTTTAGTACATTTATGGTGGTAATTACAGAAATACCCAATCTAACAAGAGACCTTAAATCCAAATTTGGTCATTGTAATTGATAAATCACTTACTTATCTAGCTGCGTAGCAGCTGTATGTATTAGATCGGCCCGATGTTGCTCCAGTAATTGATCTTGTTTCAGGTGATCATGTGATATGCCATACAAGGTGGGTTGTCTCAGCATCCTTATGTAAAGGTAAGAGTAACCCAACCAAGTTACTGCATCTTTCATGTTTTGGATAGTGCCGAGGATTATTTCCGCATTCAACATATCGGGAAGTTTTGTAATCAACTGAGATTCTATGGGTAACTGCTGATTGAGCAAGGATAGGTAGTATTGCAATTCACTGTGATTTGTGATGAGAATTCCCTCTCCTTTGGTATCATACTGCGGCCTACCAGCTCTGCCAAGCATTTGTAGTACATCCAAAGCGCCTATAATTTGATTGAATGTTTTATTAATTATAACCAGCCATTTTTAGAAATATTAGATTCAAATTTATCTCAAACTAATTTACATTGATTTGTCAACGTAAAAATTATTGTTAACAACAAAATATCTATTAAACTTAAAAAAATCAGAAAAATCCATAACGGATAATCTTTTTAGTATGGATTTGAAGTAAAACAGAATTAAAGCAATAGGAGAAATTAAAAAACCATCCATCTTACCCAATTCAACCCATCTCCCCTTCTCCGGATTATAAATCTGAGTTCCCTTGATTATGACCGTATGAGCGGGTAAATTCACACCCCAGGCGAGAGTAGCTGTCGAGACCAGCACCTGTATATGCTTGTCCGCGAATAAATCCTCGACCAGAGTTCTGTCGACTCTCGTCATTCCGGCATGATGTATAGCAAAACCGTAAGGTAGTAAATCCTTCAATTCGTGGTTTTTCACCTGTTCTGCTTCTGTTCTTAAGACCTCCATAGAGGCCGAACCCTCCCTGAGAAATTGTCCAAGGGTATCTTTCTCGAGGCACATATCCCTTATCGCTCTTGCTGTTTTTCCGGTTTCTTTTCGAGAATGGACAAAGACTAATACTTGATTACGACCAGCGTGTTCCATAGTTTTCTCATATACGATGTCATTCATGACCTGAAATCATCAAGATCTTATTAAATCTTTAGGAACTGTGTTAGTTCAGTGAAAAATCAATATATATTAACAATAATTTACCTGATATCGTTTCAGGGCCTTCTTTTCAGTTACACCGATGTATTGTTGTTCCAAAGCCACAGGCCTGAAACTGTTATCGAAATAAAATAAACCAGAATCTTGTTTTACCCTCAAGAACGTGGCAACGTCTTGATAGTTTGGCAACGTAGCAGAGAGACCGACCAATCGGACGTCTTCTTGCGTAGATTCAATCATCCTTATAGTTCTGGCCACAAGGGCTTCCAAGACAGGACCTCTCTCATCGTGCAGAAGATGGATTTCATCGATGATTATCAAGCGGACAAGAGAAGTAAAAGTTTTCTCTCCTCCTTTTCGGGTTATGATATCCCATTTCTCTGGTGTACAGACGATAACCTAGAAAATATACAAAATTAGGAGCGATTGTTTTAGAAGGGGAAGGACAACATTAGGAAAGTTAGGCTATAATAATTAATTATATTACGAATTTTCTTCCTACCTGTGTTCCAGCAATTTGTTCATGCGTCAACTGATGATCACCTGTCAATTCCGATACCGTAATATTGTAACTAGCAAGTCTCTTCCCAAAATTACCCACCATTTCTTGCACCAATGACCTCATTGGAGCGACGTAAATTATCTTGAATTCGTCCGCATTAATGGTACCATCGATATTAATATGTTTTCCAATTTCCCGCATCATACATAAGAGGGCAACATTAGTTTTACCTGCACCAGTGGGCGCACATAGCAATATATTTTCATCCGAATCCAGGGTTTTCTTGCACAGTCGACTCTGAATACGATTCAAAGACTTGAAACCTTCGAATACCGGTTGCACATACTTAGGCAAATCTTCGATAGGTGTGAGTTTTTCGTTTTCCCCAAAGGGCTTAGGTTTAAGAGCGGGAACATGAACCTCTTCGTAACCTGAAAGAAGCATACATAAATGTTGCAAGTCTGACTGTTTTTCATTTGTGACAAAAGTTCTGGAACGAATTCTTACCTTTTCTTTGTTTCCTAAACGACCCCTCTGGTAACTGACACCTCTTATTGGCCATAAAATGTGACCCTTGAGAAAATACGAGATCTTCTAAATCTATTAGATGTCTTGAACCAGCCACTTGTGCTGCACTTGTCATTTCAACATCGTTCGAGTTGTGTTTTCTTCTTGACGAATGAGCGGCGGATTCTTCATCATCTCTATCTTCTTCCCCTTTACCGGTATCAAGGATTTTCAAAATTCGGGAGAGTAAGGGATCCTCTAGCATTTTGCTCTTGATCTTTTCTTTTTCAGAATCACTTTGTGATTTTGCCAACAGGGTACAATACAAAACTGAAAGGGAAGTTAAATGAGGATATCAGCATAGTTGGAGCTATTAGACTACTTACTCATTTGTCTGTGTTTTTTCAGCAATTTGATGAAATCAAAACAATCGTAGCCCAGTAAAAGAACCAGTTGGTTTTCGCATTCCCTATCATCCGCCGCATCCCTCAAAACATTTAACACTTCTGCGGCTTTTGCTTGTGAAATCATAGCATCATTATAAATTTTCGATAATTTTCTTTGCAACCAATAGGCATCAATATCCAGAGGATGTAGACTCTTTTCTTTTTTCATTTCTTCAGTGACACCCAACTGCAATATAAAATTGAATCATATATTGAATCTGTTTGCTCATCATAATAAAAAAAATTACATTTTCAGCATGAATGGCACCATCTTCCCGTGCTTCTTCCCCATCATCATCATCCATTTCTTCCCTAATCTCCCCATAGGCATCTTCATCATCTTCTTCTTCAGATTCTTCAAACTGGACGTTTATTCCATACTGCTCATCTATGTTTTCTTCAGTGACATTTGCTTTAGCATCTTCATTTCCGAAATCTGTAATTTTTTTTCCTAAATTGACCAATAGCGCAAAACGTTCATCTGCAATAGGACCTGGAAATGAAAGAGTAGTTAAAAGGCTATACTCTTACTTACTGTATCGGTTTTTTTTCATTTTGGCATTATTCAGTGACCTTCAATCTGATATCGCACATATACTCTTAATATATAATAATTACCCAATAATATTTCAGTTTCTTTTTTCCTTTCCCTTTCTTTCAATTTATCATTTTTCAAGACAGCCAACACCTCATCAGCTGCTCCACATAAAATATCTCTTGGCTGATCCCCTAACGCTTCTTGCAAAAAACTCAGCAACACTTCATATGTTTGCCTTGTTTCTTGTGTTTTGGGTCTATAAATTATTCCAACCATTTCATCCACACCCTCAGATAAAAGAGTAGCCCCTTTCATTCTTGTGAAATCGTACTGAGCTTCATCTCTTTTTTGTCGCCTGCAATGTGAATGAAGTTAATATGTATACTTTAGGTCAGGTTCAGAGATACTAACTTTGCTTTTCGTTCTTCAGCTTTTCCCGGTCGTGTTCTCTGAGCTTTATCTCCCATTTTTGTACCGGACAACTTGCCCACAAGAGACATGACCTCTCCTGTTGCTTCATCTCTACTTCTTCTTTCGATTAGTCGAACGTCAGCTTGCAATACAAGATTCGAGTTCTAAAACGACAAATTAGTTGAAAAAACAACTAAACGTTTGAAAACGTTTTGTTTTGATTGTTATTCATACTTACCGCTTTGTACTCGTATTGCAGCTGTCTAGCGGCCGCATCAGCCATGGCTTGTTAAGAATGGTCTTCTTATAGGTAATATATAAAATCTATCTCTGATCCTTGATATTTATTACAAATTATTATATCAAACCAAATAAACGCCTAACCTCTTGGACAATTTCGATGAGTTCGCTGTCAAACAATTGTAAACCATAGAACAAATGAAGCATATTAACCATAAAGAAATTAGAAAATGTCTCTATGATTCCAGAACCACAGAGTACTCTGTGGCAGTACCAATGATCATAGACTGAGTATAACCACAGATTACTGTTAAGCTGTAGTCAGTGAACTCTATATATACCTGGAAGGGACTCGCCTTGGGAGAAAAGTGAGGCAAACCGATTTCTCAGGCAACCCGCATTGCTTACGGATATCTATCTCTTTCTATCTCATTGCAGTTAATGGAACGCTCGCGATTTTCTTCGTTTATTTTAAATTTTGTATGCTTATTTAGAAGTAAACGTGATTTTTTTTCTGAACAATTTATCAGGATTAAAGTAATAAGGCAAATTGTGCATGGTTCAAGTCAAATTTTAACTGTTCTCCTATGTGGTTGGTAAATAAAATAAAAGTTAATGGAACGCTCGCGACTTCTTTTGAATATTTTAAATTTTGCATGCATAATTTTAAGTAAGCGTGAATTTATTTGTGAACAATTCATCAATTTTAAAGTAATAAAGCAAATAGTGCATGGTTCAAGTCAAATTTTAACTGCTCTCCTATATGGTTGGTAAATAAAATGAAAAGTTAATGGAACGCTCGCGACTTCTTTTGAATATTTTAAATTTTGCATGCTTAATTAGAAGTAAGCGTGAATTTATTAGTGAACAATTCATCAATTTTAAAGTAATAAAGCAAATAGTGCATGGTTCAAGTCAAATTTTAACTGCTCTCCTATATGGTTGGTAAATAAAATGAAAAGTTAATGGAACGCTCGCGACTTCTTTTGAATATTTTAAATTTTGCATGCTTAATTAGAAGTAAGCGTGAATTTATTAGTGAACAATTCATCAATTTTCAAGTAATAAAGCAAATAGTGCATGGTTCAAGTCAAATTTTAACTGTTCTCCTATGTGGTTGGTAAATAAAATGAAAAGAAAATCAGATGTGCAAATTTTATTTAAATATTAAAATACACTGTACATACATATAGCTGCTACTACTACTTATATAAAAATAATTTAACAGTTGCTAAATAAAACCAGTTTTGTAAGTTTTTGTCTTACTGGGGTATTTTTTCCTTGCAACTCTAAATTCAATTGCCTACTGTGGTGATACATGCGGCACTTCAAATATAATGTTGTTATTTTCCGAATAATTTGAATTTCATGACATTCCTCAACTAAAAATTCTTGAATAACCGGATGTTTAGGTGTAAAAAGACCTATTTTTGCAATAAAATGCTTCATAAGTGAATTTATGATTGTCTGCTTTAAGTTCATTTTACTAGACAAAAGGTTTCCACTTTCTAACAGTAAACGAATTTGTTTTTCTGCAAAATGCAAAATTTTATACACAATATCAGAAGCATAAAAGAAGACCTCCTCGATTGACAAATGCTTGGGGTATGAAAATATACTAGGAACAGCATCTGGTTTCAATAATTTAGAGGTACATCCAGGTCTCACTATGAAATCAGTAGGAAGAAAATGCTCCCCACAAAGTTTGCTTGTTTTAGATGGAGCCCATTTCTTCCTGCGAACTGCCTTAATCCATAACTTAAGGATATCAGGTCGTTTGAATGGAAACCTATAAACAATAAATCCACCTTAAATCCATCAATGTTCTTGCTATTGATACCTATATTTATTATTTTATAATCAAATCTAAATATTATAAACTCACCCATGAAAAGATATTCGCCGATAATCTTGCTCGTTCTTGCATCCAAACGCTACACAATATATAACCATTTCAAAAGTTTGAAACTATCGTCAATCACAACTTGCACTAACAAAATTCTGTACTTTTTAAACTTCACACGATAAAGGCAGCTGAACAAATGGCATACCAAAACGAAATAAATGTTCATCTTCAATAATATTGCACGTTCCAAACGAAGGTAATCCCCAAACTACCTGAATTTCTAAGTAAAAGACAATTAATGTAGGTAAACATAACTCCGATAACTCGCTTGTATGAGTGCAACAAAGACAGGTTACCGTAACTAGTGCTATCTTTGTCTTCGTTGCCCCTGCCTCACTTTTCAAACGTAATTTGTATGGACGGATCCCTTCCAGTTAGTATATAGTTCATTGGCTGTAGTATAACCTATGGTTCAACCATAGACAATAATCTATGATCTATGGACCACAGTATACAGCTGGAGTACCATTTATACTGTGGTATGACTAAAAAATAAATAGTCTGTTTAAGATAAATATATATATGCTTGGATTCCTGCCATCACCATGCTAAAGCTAAAACCACAGCCGTCTCCGATCTCCATCTATTGAATGAATGCTGTGCCACGACAGACATGCCATGAGCCATGACTAGTGATGTGAAATACTCGAGTTTTTAAGTAAGGGACAAATATCCTGGAAAAATGTCCGAAACTTTCCCACAAGGTCGAGCATTTTGAGTATTTAAGTATTTACGGACATTGCGGAAAAATATGACAATCGTCACATGTTAAGTTAAAATATCAGGACAATTTGAGGCATTTAAAGAAATTTTTCATGGTCAATTGGAAATAACAAATAACTTATCATTGATTGAGATAGTATCGTGTTATTTTATTGAGTATCAGAGATAAAGGACAGGACTGACAGGAGCAAGGTTCTGAATTAAGAATTAATAATATTAGAAAAATCGATTTAATTGGACTGTTAAATAATAAAAATAATCTTGTTCAAAAAAACATTGTATAATTTCCCAATTAGTTCACAGATCGTTAAGAATCTTTGATCCAAGTAGAAAAAAATGAACTTCTTTAAAAATGTTAGTATAATTGGCATCTCAGATCTTTAAGGCTAGTAGAAAAGAAGAATAAATATCGGACAAAAATGAAAATTGTCAAACAATTCTTTAGTAGAAAAGAAATTTATGATATTTATCCAGACATTTTAGAAAATGTCGATAAATACTAAAAAACTCTAAATGTCGACTGTTTTTAGATGTAATGATAATTTTCGGACATTTTTCAGTATTTATCAGAGGAGTATTTTCCACACTCACAACACTAGCCATGACTGACTTTTAGGAATTTAGGTAAATGTATTTCTGAATCCAACGCCATGACAGCTAAATGGTAGAAAAATTGGAAAATATGCAATTTAGCAAGTTTTTGAACATGGAATTATGCAATCTTTCTTAGATAATTCCAAATATAAGGAATATGGGGAATAGCGGTAGGAACAAACCTAATATCATCTTCAAGCTATTCAAACCGATACCAACAGAATATTCATGGTGTGTGGAAACAACATCGTCCACCCTTACATCGAATCTACTTTCTTCAAAATGATGTCAGATCAACATTTTTAAGTCCTTCTAGGAGTAATTAAATTTGTGTGATTGACCGAAGAAAAACTCAGTAAAAGTCGAAACTAATGAATTCTAGAGATTGATGAGCAAATAAATAATTGATTTGACTGTGCGGTTGGCTCAGTGGGAGAGCATTTGACTCGGGAGCAGAAGCCCCAAGTTCAATTCTGAGTCTAGGAAATACATTTTCTAGTCACGCTAATCGCCACCAATCACTGTTGGGTCAAAAATTAACAGTGCTGTGCCTAAGGTGGCGTAAGGACACATTAAAAAGCCTACAAAGAACACAACTGGTTCTCCTTCCTCGCCCAAGCTCTTCGAGAGCTTATGAGGGGTTTCCTTGGGGAAGACCTAGGAGAATCAGTATAATAATATACGATACAATATACAATACTTAAATGAAAGTCTTCAAAATAAAAGTGAGTAAACGACTCCATAAAATGTAAAATAAATATTCAATTTCAGTGCAAATTAGAACGAAAATGGTCTAATCAATCGTTTACTAAAACCTCGTTGATATCTAAAACTCTATGAATTAAATAGGGAACAATCATCTATCGAACTAGGATGGTTGGCATGAGTGGTAGTGAACATAGAACGTCGTGAAATATCCCTCATCGACATTACACACAGTCTAATTTTTTTTTCGTGTTTTCCGAGCTAAAATGTGATGTTCAACGACCTTTTATGATTAAAGATACCTATATTATTTAGATATGATAAAAATGAACCAAAATACTAATGTCATTCATAGAAAATTTCACTTCGCTTTATGCTCTAAATAGTCATATAAACGATGTAATTTCTTTGAACTTCCCCCCATAGACCTCCCAAGTTGTAGAAATAAATTTCTACACCTGACAAATGAATGAGACCGATCTTCGTTCAAAGGCAACGTTCATTACGGAATTTTATAATATCAACTCCTAGGAAGTGCATATCTACTTGAGAATCGACCGTAATTTCTGGTGGGAAGAACATGATTCCAAGAGCGATCTCTCGTTTTCCGTGTAAATAGAGCACTTCACACATCAAATTGTCGAGAAAACTACCCCGTCAATTAGAAAACATGTCATTTAACGGGGAAATTAACATTAGATGAGTAGAAATAGAACTTGAGCGTTTTAATTAAATTTCGTAAATATCCCTGAGATCACAGAAGGATTTGAGACTACGTTCATCAAATTTTCAGAATGACTCAAATTGAGAGATGCAGAGACGGGTTGAGGCTACTAGCAACGTGATAAGCTAGTCGGAAGATGTCTATAAACTGGTGTATGCACTGATTCGATTTTGTTTTGCCATTTTCCGGAACATGGTGGATATTTCATTTTCTATCCTGTAGGTAGGGCTTTTTTAGAAATTCTTAGTTGGTCGTCTGAGTAGGATGACCAGTTAAGATGCATAGAATAAATTTTCAGCGTAATTGATTCTATGACCTTGAAAAAACTGACCTATGGACTTCTGTCATATACATAGAATAACATTCTATGTATATGAAGTCATATACATAGAATAACATTCTATGTATATGGCTGAAGTCCATAGGTCAGTTTTTTCAAGGTCATAGAATCAATTACGCTGAAAATTTCAGAATAAATTAAATCGTTCGAAAAATTCGATATTTCTGAAGAAATATACTCTAACTTATCGTTGTCATTCATTAGGAAATAACTGGATTATATTTCAATGGGAATAATACACAACTTTATCATTGTTTTAATTGAATAAAGAAATACGTTGTGTTTTCAATTTTGCTTAGGTGTTTTCAGGAATATGATGAAGATGGATAGCGATTTTTAATATATCTTGTATGCGAACACACTTTAAAGGTTGATTTGCGGGCTATCTTGTTTACTAAAACATTAAATGAGGTTGGTGTATAATTATTATATTGGTGCATACATTTTCAGCCACCCCTGGTTCAGCATTTATGATCACAAATTCACCACCGAAGAATATTCCATAGAATCGCTATAACGGGACATGTGCGTCATCAAAGTTTGAAAAATTGTGATTAATTTCACAGGACATGGTTCTCATATCGGAAAAAGTATGCATTTAATGGCTAAAACCCTTTCATCCCCAATTTTTTCATATCTACGGTCTTGATTACACTTTGCGGCCTTTACGCAAGGCAATTAAGGGCCTGCATGCGGAATATTTAAGGGAAATTAGCTGTTTTGATGGCCGCCTGAACACATGCTGTCATGTTTACCAAATACCGGGAGAATGAAGAATGCTTCTGGTGCTTCTACGCCATGAATAAAATTTTGAACTATTGCGGTGTGGGGTATCTATTTTCCATGGGTGTATGCAAATGATGGCAGGTTAGTGGGGAAGAAATATTTGCCGAAGTTTCCTTTCTGATAGTGAATCATTCGGAAGTAGTCAAATTGATTGAACTATTTCTATAAACTCCATTTAGATTTTGTCATGTATACAATTTAGAAATCGAATATTAGAGTACGGAGTATGCTAGGCTATTTTATGAAGAAAAGAAGGGTTCATTTTTTACTCAACCCATTTTTCCCTTTGATCACTTCTCTATAACCGAGGTATTTGGTTTGTTATTTCCGAATACACTCTCTTTGGAACTGTGCAAAAAGGGCAAAAAACATTTCAACCGCATTTTACAACTACGTATCAAATTTAGGAATAGTTACGGCATTTCTCAACAAATTCACTGACCTTATGCGGTGTCACCAAATCAATGAATATGTAGAACTGAAACGGTAGGTCACTTGTCATGACGAGCAAGTCTAAACAAAATAACGCGATGTTCCCCGGAACATGCACGCAAAAAAGAACAAAATAACTCATCGGTAAATTTACCATCATAAATTCCAGTTCGTTGTGCATAAGAGTCTTCGAATTCGCATGTTTTTTTTTTTATTTTGTTACTCAAATGGACAGATTATCCCAGCGAGGCTCCGCTCAAGCGGTATATGAAAGTCTAACAGTCTGCCCCTTAGTAGCCATCGCCTTCAACAACAATTCCTCCTATAACTCCTATATACCTAGTCAGGAATGGATGACAGCCTGCGTTTCAGATGAGTCTCACTGACAACCTAAAATTAATACTCGACCCTCTTAAGAGTGCTTTCGAACAATCGTCGACCACCCTTTTATACCTCTTAAGCGGAGCCTTGGAATCTGTTGCCATATGAAAAAAAAGTGGGAAAGCCCTGTGGACAGGAGCCTTGGCGCTCTTGTTCAAACTTTGACAAATCATATCTCTGAAAGTATTGCTTTCTCAGAGTTGGGAATTATATCAATGGATTCTTATGATAGAACTGCATAATAAAAGAAATTAAAATCATAAAATCATAGAATTACGATTAATTATTGAAATTTTGGAAAGTCATATCTCCGAAAGTATTAGTTTGTTAGAGTTAGGAATGATATCAATGGATTCTTATGATGAAACTGTATCTTTAAAGAAAATTGAATTTGAAATTTGTGAAGTAAAAAAAAATTTTTTTTGTTAATCTGAAACCACCAGGCCAGGATTTTGTCCAATAACGAACTCAACCGAGATTTTTATCTCCTAAATCTACTCTGAATATTCCAACTATCTAGCTCCTTCCGTTCGAGAGTTATCGTGTTGACGGACAGCAGGACAGAATCGATTTTTTGATCAGTGAGTCGTACCAAAACGTTTGAGCCAAAAATTCAAAAATTGAAGACATTTGGGCAAATTGATATATAAGCACTCTGTTCCGACGAAAAAGAGCGCCGAAAATCCACTTATTTTGCGGAATATATTTCCCTATTTAAGCCGGAAGTTTTTAAATTAATGTATGGAGAAGGTCTACCTTTATGGCGCTCTTGTTCCACGGAACAAAGTGCTTTATCAATTTGCCCAATTTGCAATTTTCGAATTTTTGGCTGAAAATGGTCTCAAACATTTTCGTTCTACTTACTGATCAAGAATCCGTGGTCAAAATCGATTCTGTCCGGCCGCCCGTTAACATGATAACTCTCGAACGGTTGAAATGTTCAGAGTAGGTTTGGGACATAAATATCTCAGTTAATTGCATTATTGAGCAAAATTTGTATGATGCAGTTCTATCCTAAGAATCCATTGATATCATTCCCAACTTTTCAGGAACCAATACTTTAAGAGATATGATCTGCCAAAGTTTGAATAATTACTCGCTAGTAGTTTGACAAGAGCACCAAAGCCCCTGTCCAAAGAGCTTTCCCACATTTTCACTTTTGAACTTTTTGAACATTAATAAGATTATAAATTATATCTTCATCAACACTCATTTTTGAAAAGTTCAAAATATCACGGTGAATTAAATAAACTAATTTCACCACATCTGAGTTTAAAACTTTCAAACGCTGCATATATTGCAGCTCATATCTCCCATAAGCGACCGTATATTTAGCTTTTAGGCGAATACTAGCTGGCCCACGCAACTTCACCTGCGCCAAATCGGTTATTGCGGTTGCAGTTTTATTTCCAAATGCGAAAAATCTTAAAAAAAAACCTACAACCTGATTGCAGTGCCTCCTACCGGGACAATTGAATATCCAAGTTATCCTGGGACCCATTCAAACACGTAATTCTAAAAAATACCTAGAACCCGATTGCGGCGCCACCTACCGGGTTTAATTGCGAATACGAACTACCCACTCAAACGTGGCGGCCCATATTTAATTGTTTTTTTTTTCGTGCACCACCCTGTATATGGCTCATATTGTGAAATATTCCTTGCGCGAAACCAATATACCACTGTATTGATTACAAAAAGCTTAATCAAAATTAAACTACAACTCTCTATATTATTCTTCAGGTTGACCCCTCACCTCGCAGTCAATAATTTCTCACCATGCAAACCTGACCGTTTTGCAGAAACGCTCTAATAAAAAGGAGTATCATTTAGCAATGCAACGAACATATGCGTTCAATTCTCTATATCCTTTTCGTAAATTGTGTCCGCAGGTGTGCTTTTATCGTGCGACATTTTCATTAATTAAGATTCAGAATTTAGTTTAAGTTCGAGAAATACAATCATAACTCATGTTTCAATTGATATTTATTGTCCAAACCAACACATTTCCATGTACTTGTTGGTGCCTTTCCGCTTTCGATATCTGGGTCCTGCGTATATGCATATGTACAAGAGATAATTTGTAATTTCCTCGAGGGAATATACAGGGTGAGTATTTGAGTTGTACATTAATGTTAACCATAGATTTCTGTTATCAAATAAAACAATTTTTGATTTACCTTTTTTCTAGATTCGACTCAGATAAAAAAAAATTGGTTCAAGCCCTGTGGACAGGAGCTTTCTGGCGCTCTTGTTCAAACAGACAAATTATATCTCCGAAAGTATTGGTTTCTCAGAGTTGGGAATTATATCAATGGATTCTTATGATAGAACTGCATCATGAGAATTGAAATGCTTCAAAAATTATCATTTAAAAAAAAGAGCAATCTGCAATGCTTCAAAAATGTTCATTAAATTTATTTATCAAGATTAAATGAGCAATCTGCAATGATTCAACCTCGTGGAATAGGTTGTTGCAACTTACACTAGGTGCGTAGTTTTCACAACTCGAAATACCTAAGGAAAGTATCATCGAAATGTCTAGAGCAAGGCTGGAGACAATCATAGCAGATTGTCCATTTATTCCTGATAGTTGAGTAGGTAGAAGCTGACAAACAAATTATTTTAGGGCCGGTTTCTGAGGAGTACAACATGTGGTTTATCTTCCGTTTATCTGTCCAATTCAATAGAATTCGGAAGATAAACTGAATATAAACTACAGCCAAATGTTTCAGAAACCGGCCCTTAATAGTTCAAAATATATTAATAAAATACTATCCTCTTTTCATTTCATAATTTAAAATTTAATAGTTCATACCACTTACACATTCTTTTCTGTATTATGAACCTTAAGACCTCAAGAAACATCCATGCTCCTCGATCGAATAATATACCAAAGCCTTGTCCTGGTACACAGCTCGACAATGCCGGATGCTTGATGAGAGGAATCTAATTAATTAAAATTAATGTACAACTTAAAGAGTCACCCTGTATATACAGAGTGAGTAAAAAGTAAAGAACAAAATTAATACCTTCGGTATTTACAATTTTGTTGAAAAAGACTCGAACAGTTCATTTTCATTTTAAATTTCGCAAATTTTCATGTGAAATATAGGGGTTTGTCATGCGAGGGGTAGAGGGTAGTTGAGTTTTTTTAAATGGCAACCCTAACTTTTTGTGTCAGAAATGGATAGACCTTTTGTTGCTGAGGATGATTTGGTCATTGATGGGGTTTTTGGCGCTCTTGTTTCTCGGAACAAGTACTTATCAATAGGCCCAAATGTCTGTAATTTTTGGAAGATTTGATTCGACTCTCCGATCAAGAATCCGTGGTCGAAATGAATTCTGTCCGGTCGGTCTGGCCGGCCGTAGGCACGATAAGTCTTGAACGAAAGAGTTAGAGGATTGAAATTTGGAGGGTAGGTTTGGAGCGTAAATATCTCGGACGAGTTCGTTAAAAGGCGAAATCCAGCAAGCGGTTTCGGAGTTATAGCCATTTTCAGTAAAAACATTTTTTATTAATATATCCGGAACCGATCACTCGATCTATCTGAAATTTAGCATCAAATTATAGAATCATGACCTTTATATGCATGCGAAGTTTTTTATTGATCGGATTGCCGTGAAGTAGCAAAGATATATTTTTTTAAATGTTTGAATTTGGTTTCTACAATAACTCTCGAACAGAATGAGCTAGGAAGTTTTCAGAGTAGGTTTGGGAGATAAATATCTCAATTATGTTCGTTATTGGGTGAAATCGACCTGGTGGTTTTGAAGTAACGAAAAACATTTTTTTTTACATTATGAATTTCAAATTCAATTTTTTTTGAGATGCAGTTTCACCATAAAAATCCATTGATATTGTTTTCAACTATAACAAGCCAATACTTTTGGAGATATGATTTTTCAAACTTTCAATAATAAATCGTACTTCTATGTTCTCACAGAATGCTATAATTATTCTATCTATGAATTATTATATGATTTGTGTTCATACTCGTACATGCATGTCATCTTGTTTTTCTATAACAGTGAGTCAAATTCATTTCAGCTATCGTAGAATTATGAGGATTATAATATGATATTATACTTTTTCGTGATATTTTAATGCCCCTGTATAATCCATATGATGATGGAAATATATACTTTGGTAAGTTTATTAGAAATGGTTCAGAATAGCTCCAGTATAAACAAAACTCAAATATTGGCGTAGTTTCAATTGATATATATATTGGATTTGAGGAATGAATATCTCGGGTAAGTTTGCGGTTTTTGGCGCTCTTGTTTGAATTTAATTTCTTTCATGATGCAGTTCTATCATATGAATCCATTGATATCATTCCCAACTCTGAGAAACCAATACTTTCGGAGATTTGATTTGTCAAAGATCGAACAAGAGCGTCAAAGCTGCTGCCTCAGGGCTTTCCCCCTTTTTCATTATCGGCCACCAAAAATCCGAAACGTTTTAATTAATGTTTGGAGGTTTTTTCGCCCCTTTCAGTGAATAATATTAGCAGCAGTCGGGCGTTTTTATAATTTTTAAAATTTATTTATTTATACCTATTTTTTTTTAAGTTTTACTTTCTGTAATTTTTTTGAAATTCCGTACCTATATTGATCAATTGTTGGTGTAAATATACATTTTGTGTTTTGTTTCATTTGATATGGATTTTTTCGTATAATCGTCTGTACCTACTAAAAGCACAAATAATATAAAATAAGTAAGTATATGAACTAATATATTCGTAATCAATTTGCCCTTTCACAATTTGCTTTGCTTTTCTCTAAGCAAGTCCTTCACCAGTTGGACTGCATTCAAGGAAGTTCCAGGTGCGAAAGTAATACCCTGCCCCCCATGTCCATAATTATGAACAACTTTAACCATTCTTGATCCAACATATATATGCTCCTTTTCCACTCTGGTCGGTACTCGGTGGGGCCTTAAGCCAACTCTTCTATCTATCACATGGCTTTTCTTCAAACTAGGAATCAAATTCAGACATCTTTCTTCTATTGCTGCAGCATCATGTCGATTCACAGACATTTCGTAAGACTCATATTGTCTACAACCTCCTAGTATAACATTCTCGAAAGTTGGAATAACATATGCGTCCCATTCGCCAAACACGAATTCTTTGATCCAATCAGCTTTCACCTGTGAACATAATAATGTTAATTCTGTTGCTATTCGCAAATCTTAATTGATAATTAAAGTAACGCTTCGTCTTTGAAGATGGAAACTTTGATTCCGAAACATATGTCAGACGACAAAAACAGTAGTGGACAAGAGTGTAGTTACTTTTGTAGTGAAAGAATAATTTAGTTTGATTTACCGTAACAATTGGCGCCCAACGTGGGGCTAGAATTATATGAAATTGTTACATATTTGGATTTAACACCAAAAATGGAAACAAGGAGTAAAACCGTTGTTGGAGTGGAAAAGGGAGATGAAGAAGAGAACGTAAGAGTTATTATTAGGTAAAACGAACCAAATGTAAATGAAACAAGCATTATGGATGTTTTACAAGCAATGGAATGAACAATTATGTTACTTACAATAGAAACTTGTCCTCTCAATGGAACAAGTGCCTTATCGTCACATAGGACCTTAGCACCAATACCTGTGCAGTTAACTATCACGTCAAAATCGTCACACACGTCAGAAAATGACGATATCCTTTTCTTATCGACTTTTATGTCCAAATCTTGAAAAAAATTTGAAGCCCACTTCAAATACCTAGTTGGATCTATGTGTAAAGTTGTGAAGTAACTTCCATACCTCCAACCTCCAGGATACATTTGCAGCTCATCCTCTCTAGCGGGTCTGTAAAGTGGCACCAACTCTTCGAGGAGAGGATTCTGAAAATTTGTTGCAGACAAAAATAGACCTTTTTATATACACATGGTGTCATTATGAATTCATGTTAAAACACAAATACGACAACAAGAAATATTATAAATGCACTATTTGGAATATGTTCATATCAAGAGAATAGTTTATAATCATTGAATTATATAGTTTATTAGTCCAATTTAATAATTCTGTCAATGTAACGTAACCTATGGATATTATTCAGAGATGGTAGTAAATCTAACTCGTAGCAATTAAAGAGTTCCTGAAAATGTGAGCAATTATTATTGTTCATACACTCAAATACTCAAAACAAGAATATATCCTGAAGAAAGAGTGAAGAGAGCCAAAACAAAAATAAAAGAAAAAAAATATCTACAATATATACAAATTGAAAACTAATCTAATGGGAGTATGAGAAGTTAGGGGTCATCCTTGAAGTTTGTCTTAAGCATTCTTGAAGCTTTTGTTATCGTTTGCGTCGACAACCATAGTCAGAAATTAGGTTTGATGTACATTTTGGTGTCATCCGCGAAAAATACAATCGGATATGTGATAGATTCGATGTGTACCACAAAACAGTACTGGGCCCAAAGTGGAACCCTGAGGTACGCCGGATTCGACGGGAGTATTCGAATAATCGATCAATATAATCCTTTTTAAATTGTGGAGGTAATTGGATTATCACTAACGACTCAACAATTTTTGTATTTAAATATGACAAAGAAAAATAGAAACATTGGGTAAAAATGTATTCAAGGTGCAGTACACATGGCTCGGAATGAACAAACTATAGGAATTGGACGAAATGAAACAGCCCTTATACGAGCTCGAAAAAAGAGTATTTTTGAAACGCCAAGTTCGTTGAATTATTGTTTTCCATCTTAGTTCCGAAAAATGTGAAAATTTCTATACAGTAGACCAGAAATACATAGGTATAGATATATTCACCTTCACAATGTGCGGAAAGTCCCTTGCTAGGATATATCCTGACAACTGTCTAACACCGGCCTTTTGAGAGTTAGGAGACAGTCTGACTCGTTCATAGTATTCATAGGAATCTAGTAGCCATTTTCTGTAAATAATTAAATTTTACACTTATAGATATATTGGACAGATCCGGATTAAACAGACTGAGTACAAAGTAAAGCATAACATTAATATCTTCGATATTTACTATATTTTGTAGAAAAATGCTACAACCTATCATTGTTTATTTCTGAGTACGTAACTTTTCAAGTATAATTGAGCACTCTCTACGAGGGGTAGGGTAGTTGAGTTTTTGAAATGGCAACATTAACTTTTTGTGTCAGAGAATGACTCTTTGCCCAAATGTCTGCAATTTTCGATTTTTTCGCCGCAAATGATCTCAAACGATTAGATTCGAGTCACTGATGAAGAATTCGGGATCGAATTTGATTCTGTCCGGCCACCCGTTGCCACGATAACATTCGAACTGAAAGAGATAGTGACTTGAAATTTTCAAGTTGGATGACGCATTGAAATGTCCGAGTAGGTTCGTTAATGGGCGTAATCGGCCCAACGGTTCCCAGCTCTAATTTTGTTTTCAATCAATACAGAATTGAAACTTGACAAGTGGTTGTAGAATACTAACACAAATACGTAAGTGAAATTTCGTGAGGATCGTATCACTAGAAAATTTTGAAAAAAATATTATGTATCTCACGATACATGAGAACCGAAAGAGATGTCGACTTGCAAATCTCAGGGTAGATTGCACATCCGAATGCAACATCTAAGTGCGTTAAAAGATATAATCGGCCAAAAGGTTTTGGAGTTATATACATCTGAAATGTTGCTGTTATTTCCTCATTAACTCAAGAAATACGAATCTGATCCAATTCAAACATAGTATGTAATTAGTTGTAGAATGCAAACACGCCAATTTTTGTGAAATTTCGTAAGGATTGTATCACTAGAAAATTGAAAAAAATTTTAGAAATAAATTCTGTACCTCAGAAAGTACCCCTCCGATATCCCCCAAAGCTCCTGCTCACAGGGCTTTCCCACTTTTACTTGTTTGAGCAATTACTCACTTAGTCCTCTCCTCCTTTCCTCCAAGATTTCCCCCTTCTGGTGAAAACACTCCTCCAGCGACGTAGCTAGTCGTTTCGTTATGAAACTTTTCTGAGATTAGATGCACTGAAGCATTTCGGAATTCCTTCTTAAGTTCGATGACTGTTGTGGAACCGACAATACCGGCGCCCAAAACTGCAATCTTCAGATCGTTCATTTTCTCCAGCTAACAATATGATTGAGTCTATCTTTCTTTGAACAAGTAATACTGGCTCCCACATAATATAAATTTTGCCTCATTTCCATATCGAATACATTTATATTCTGCTTCTTTGATTATCAGTTTACATAGTCGTCCCTAGAGATAGTTAAAATCTATATCGAATATAAAATACAGGGTTGTCCAAGTTGAAGATTCATTTCACATCTTTCATATTATGAGCTGTCATTTTTCGACAGAGGACGACCAAAAACCATGCAATCCATTAAATAAATGGATTGAGGAGGGGAAGAAGAAAAATATGGAAAAGCCCTGTGTACAGGAGCTTTGGCGCTCTTGTTCAAACTTTGACAAATCATCTCCGAAATTATTGGTTTCTCAGAGTTGGGAATTATATCAATGGATTCTTATGATAGAACTGCATCATAAAGGAAATTAAATTCGAATAATAGTTTATTTATAATAGTCGTCCCTAGAGATAGTTAAAATCTATATCGAATATAAAATACAGGGTTGTCCAAGTTGAAGATTCATTTCACATCTTTCATATTATGAGCTGTCATTTTTCGACAGAGGACGACCAAAAACCATGCAATCCATTAAATAAATGGATTGAGAAGGGGAAGAAGAAAAATATGGAAAAGCCCTGTGTACAGGAGCTTTGGCGCTCTTGTTCAAACTTTGACAAATCATCTCCGAAATTATTGGTTTCTCAGAGTTGGGAATTATATCAATGGATTCTTATGATAGAACTGCATCATAAAGGAAATTAAATTCGAATAATAGTTTATTTATCAAGATTAAATGCTTTAATGCTTCAAAAATTATAATTAAAAAAAAATGAGCCATCTGCAATGCTTTAATGCTTCAGAAATTGTCATTAAAAAAATTGGTTCAAGCACTGACGTGAAGTCAGAAGCTTTTGCGCGTATGTTCTATTGTCCATTCTTCTGTATTGGACACCCTTAATTTACCATGGTAAATTCGATTAAGGGTGTCCAATACAGAAGAATGGACAATAGAACATACGCGCAAAAGCTTCTGACTTCACGTCAGTGCTTGAACCAATTTTTTTTTCGTGATTTTTTTTTAATTTTCTGGAGGCGCGGTTCTTAAAATTTTTTTTTTCGTCATTTTTTTCAAATTTTCTAGGAGTACGGTTCTTACAGAATTTTAAACACGTCTTAGTGTTGATTTTCTACTACTAGTTACCAAGCTTCAATTCAATCGAATATTTATTTTTTGAGTTATCAAGGAAACAATATTCCAGGTGGATATAACTCGGAAACCGTTAAACCGATTATGCCCAAAAACGAACTCAACTCTCCCTTTCGGATACGCAACCTACCCTGAAAATTGCAAGTCCCTATCTCCTTTGGTTCGAAAGTTATCGAGGCAACGGTCACCCATCTACTGAACTCACACAAGAATGCTCGAATCTCCAACAATATTCAACCGATCGTATTAAAACTTGAAACTTGGCAGTAGAGTTAGGTAATGAACGCTCTTGCAAAATTTCAGCAATTTCAAACGTATAGTTACTGATATATAGAATTTTTTTTTTTATTTTCAATGATTTATTAAAAATTTTCTACAGATGCTATCCTCACCAAATTTCGCAAACATTTTCGCGTTGGCATTTTACATCTAATAAGCATGTTTGAATTCAATCGGTTCAGTATTTTTCGAGTTAATGAGGAACAAAAAACCACCAAATTTCAGAAAATTTCAGATGGCTATAACTCTGAAACCGTTTGGTCGATTATGCTCATAAACAAACTCAAATGTGGCATTCATATGCACAACATAACCTGAAATTTTCAAGCCGCTATCTCTTTCCGTTCTCAGGTTATCGTGACAAAAAAAATATTTTTTAATAATTTTTTTAAAATTTTATAGCCATACGATTCGCCCAAAATTTCACAAACGTGCTTAGGTTCATATTCTACAACTACTCACCAAGTTTCAATTCGATCGGATTCATATTGGTTGAAAACAAAATTATTACTCGGAAACCACTGGGCCGATTATGCCCATTAACGAACTTGTCCGTCGCATTGCGATGCGCCACCCACCCTGAAAATTTCAAGTCGCTAGCTCTTTTCGTTCTCAAATTATCGTGGCAACGGACGGCCGGACGGCCGGACGGACAGAATCAAATTTGACCTCGGATTCTTCATCGGGGAGTCAAACTTGATCGTTTGAGACCAATTTCGTCAAAAAATTCGAAAGTTACAGACATTTGGGCAAAACTATAACGCGATGTTCCCCAGAACATACGCGCAAAAACAACAGTCCCAAAAATTATTAATCCGAAACCACCAGACCTTTTGTATCCAATAACGAACTTATCCGAGATATTCTTTCGTTAAGTCTACTCTGAAAATTATATTATATCAATTGAAACTTAGTCAGTATTCCAGTTCTGTATTTACTGGAGATATTCTGAATCCAATTTTATTAACTTACAAAGTAGGTATATATTTCCATCATTATATGGATTATCCAAGAGCTATCCATGATAACTGAGGTTGTTTCATTGTTCATTTTGCATTCAATCATATTTTGTTTCCTAGAACAGGAACAGTTTTGTATTTTATCGCAAGAATTTTGAATAAAACTAGAAATAAATATGACATCATACTCAGTTTGAAATATCTCTTATGTGTAGACAGAGACAATACCTTCTATTTCTCTATGAGATGACAATCACAGAACACTAATATATGACAATGATGACTCACAATATACCTTACGTGGGGTATAATCTGTGTGATATGTATGAACACGGATCATCAAATTCATATTTACGAACGACAGCATTCTGTGAAATCATAGACTAAAATTTTGAAAATCATATCTCCGAAAGTATTTGCTTGTTAGAGTTGAAAATGATATCAATGAATTCCTATGATGGAACTGCATCTTAAAAAAAATGAACTTGTAATTTATAATGTAATAAAATCTTTTTCGTCACTCCGAAACCATCTGGCGGATTTTGCCCGATAACGAACTTGGTTGAAAATGCATCTTAAAAAAATTGAGTTTGAAATTTGTTAGGTAAACAGAATTTTTTTTTCGTTACTCCGAAACCGCCAGGCCAATTTTACGGAATAACGAGCTTAACCGAGATATTCATCTCCCTTACCTACTCTGAGAATTTCAACTGCCTAGCTCATTCTGTTCGAGAGTTATTGTAGGAAATTTTTTTTTTATTTTAAAATTTTTTTTTTACACTTTGCGGTAACCTGGTCAATACAAAACTTCACATGCGTATAAAGGTCATGATTCTACAATTTGATGCTAAATTTCAGATAGATCGAGTGATCGGTTTCGGAAATATTCATAAAAAATGTGTTTTACTAAAATCTGTCTCGCTCATTCCGTTCGAGAGTAATCGTGTCTACGGCCGGCCGGACAGAATTGATTTTGACCACGGATTCTTGATCAGTGAGTCAAACCAAATCGTTTAAAACCATTTTCACCCACAAATTCAAAATTACAGACATTTCGGCAAATTGATAAGCACAAAGCGCCAAAAAGTCCTTATTTCATGAGGACTTAATTTAAACATTTTCACATGCTTTTCAAAATCTCTGCAGAATATGGAATATGATTACTGATAGGTTGAATTCTCAGAACATAGATCTATATTCTATGAACATTCAAAGAGTTGAAATTAATATCAATAGAAAAGAAAAGATTTGACAGATTGACAAAACTGAAATAGAAACATATAGATTTGCAGCGGAAAGTGTTGTTTTATGTCTACTATGGATAGCTATATCTTTCCATAGTGTAGGTATGAGTCGAATTTAAGCGAATAACCGGAACAGTGCGGTTAAGACCAATCTCTTACTAAACATAACCGATCGGTTATAATAGCAAGGGATTGGTTTTAATCGCACTGTTCCGGTTATTCGCTTAAATTCGACTATGGTGTGACAAAACAGTGAAGTTGCGCCACTGTTCGAAATTCTTTGTAATATTATTCCACGATAACCTTGTTTATCTTAGATATATTTTCATTGGAGATTCGATTATAGAATTTACAAAATTGGGAAATTAAAATTCAATAATCAATAAATCTTCTGTATTGTTTTGGCTTATTTGCAAAGAATATTCCTGATTGATCCAAAAAAAAAATTGGTTTTAATATAATATCTACTTATACATTTTTGTAAAGTTTGAATTAATTTTTACGAATTTCGCATTGTGCCATATCTACTACTTGCACGCATGTTCTTGTGAATAGTGCTATTATTTCGCCCAAATGTCTGTAATTTCCGAATTTTTTGCCGACTTACTGATGTAGAATTCGAGGTGAAATTCGATTCTGTCCGGTCGGCCGTTGCCAAGATATATTTCGAACGAAAGAGATAGCGACTTTTCAGGGTAGGTTGCTCATCCGAATGCGACAGTTATATTCGTTAATGGGCATAACGGTTTACGAGTAATAATTTTGCTTTCAACCAATACAGATCCGATCGAATTGAAACTTGGTGAGGAGTTGTAGAATACAGCCTTAAGGACGTATGTGCAATTTTGTGAGAATTGTATCTCTGGAAAATTTTAAAAAATTATTAAAAAATATTATTCATCTAACGATAACCTGAGGACTGAAAGAGATAGCGTAATTTTCAAGGTAGTTTGAGCATTCGAATGCTCAATAGGTTAAATGGGCCAAACATTGACCCTTTTTTTTCCAAGCTCAAAAAAGAGATTACCTATGTATGCTATTTTGAATTGTTTTTCATAAACTTGTTTTTTTTGTTTGCTTTCACTCGAAAAATTTCTTATGTTGTAATTATTTTAATAATTTGTTTTTTCCTTTGTATTTCAAATTGTATTCAAAAAGGTTTTCCCATGAATAAATAAATGAATAAATAAACAGTTCTGGAGTGTCTGAAATTTTGTTCTTATTTCCTCCTTAACTCAAAAATATAGGACCACTACAATTTAAAGATGGTAATCAGTCGTAGAATGCTGACAAACAAATTTTCACGAAAACTCGTGAGGATTATAGCATTAGAAGATTTTCAAAAATTATTGAAAATCTTAGAAAAAAATCTATATCTCAGAAAATATCCGTTTGATATCGCTGAAATTTTGCAGAAGGTTCAAAACCTAACTTTATAGCGATGTTCCAAATTTGAACTCGATCGGATCTATATTGTTGGAGATCTGAGTAGCATTGAGTGAGTTCAGTAGCTGGATGGGTGAACGTTGCCGCCATAACTATCGAACGGAAAGAGATAGCGACGAATTTTCAGGGTAGGTTGCGCATTCGAATGGGACAGTTATGTGTATATGTATTGAGTATAATCAGCGAAACGGTTTAAGAGTTATACCCATCTGAAATATTGTTTTCTCAATAACTCAAAAAATATAGTTCCGATCGAATTGAAACTTTGTAAATAGTTGTTTGGAATACCGACGTAAAGCAGTTTGTGATATTTTGTGAGGATCTTACCACTAGAAAATTTTAAAAAAATATTATTTATCTTACGATTACTCGCAAACGGAAATATACAGCAACTTGCAAATTTTAGGGTAGGTTCTGCATCTTAATGCCTTATTTGAGTTCGTTAAAAGACATAATCGGCCAAATGATTTTGGAGTTATATCAATCGAAAATTTGGTTGTTTCTATATTTGAAATCAAACATCAATATCGTGAACTGTTGGTAATGAAGGAAACATTTATTGACGTCTGCGGGAAAAATATGTTCTTCCCTGATTTGGAAAGAGTCCGGTTTAAAACGCACAGAATATTCGTAAGTTCTTCTTCTTTTTCTCTCCTTTTAATGTGCTCGGCTCTGAGACCATCTAGGTATAGATTTTCAGGTATGTAGCTACACATTTTTATTCTGGAAACGTATATACAGAATATATATCCAGTTTAAAATGAATCGATACGATATCCACCGTATCATCAGGACCTTTCACACTTTTGAAGGGAGTTTCGCCGTTATTCTTATCTATATCACTTTTATTCATCTTTGTCCGTTGTTAATGGTGTGCTAATTGTGCTATTGAGTGGAAACCATTAGGATAAGGGGATACAAAGACGAATGTAGGGGGTAAAATGAGCTAAATCATCAATTATTCTGATACACCTTTAGAGAATCACTTTATTCGTTGTTATCTGGTTGCAAACTCCATTGGCTTTATGATTTTGGGTTCATTATGAGGTTTATCTGGAAACAGTATAAAATGACGGGGATTGTACATGTTATATTTAGGATCCAGATTTCAAATTTCAGATTAAAAGCTCTTAGAACAGTTTCAGCACTGGTCCAAGAGTTGAAAGAGCCTTTGAAAATGGTAAAAAGTGGAAAAAAAGTAGGATGAAACACATTGGAAAATTATAGAATAAAACAAAAAAGAAAGAAAAAGTTATTTACTGGGTTCTGAGGTCAGGAAGTGGAAGGGGGTGAGTTTTTAAGGGTAAAAAATGGCTTATTTCGATTTCCGGTAAAACTACAAGTTAAATGGCAGTTGTAGGTAATAAAAAAATCTACAACTTTTGTATTCGCACTCTTTACACATAACCTCAAAATTTATGTGAAATGTTTCTAATATCTAATCAATTTTATGGTTTTTCATTTTTATCTTTTACAAAAAATGTTTTTTCACGAAATTTGGTGAAAACTTACCTGTAAAAAAATATACAGATCCCCCAGACCTTCCTTCACCACTTCTCTATGAAATACCTTTTGAAATACTAAAACTTTCCGTAGGTCACTCAGGTATATAGTATATACCTGAGTAAGATATACCTGAGTGAGATAACCTATATAAGTTAGCAATAATAGGCATCTACGCATATAATTTAGATATAATTCTACAACTTTCTCAAAATATTGTAGCTGTCTTATTAAATAACCATAGTATTATGTATATATATTTTTGTAAACCATCAGAAAGTAGAGATTTCATCGAACAAAATGCCCACCGACATTTTAAAAAAACAGATATTTTGACGTGATAATTCTCGATATTAAGTCAACATAGGGTGGAAAAATGAATATTTTGAATCAACAAAATTACATTGTGTTTGGAACATAAAAAGGAAAGTTTTCATCAAATTTAGTGAAAAATTTTTTGTAAAAATCCTAAAACAAGGTTATTTGAATTTTTCACATAAATTTTGATAGGACTTGTAGTTTTGCCGGAAATCCAGTAAAACACGTTTTTTACCCTTAAACACTCACCCCCTTCCCCTTCCCGACCTCAGATCACCCGTAAATTATTTTTCATTTTTCTTATATTCTCTACCTTTTCCAATCCTACTATTATTTTTTTTGTTTCAAAAAGATCACCCTGGTCTATCTTGGGTCATTTTGCGTAAATAAAATTCTGATTAAAATTTCACAGATGAAAATTAAACATTAGATCTAGTCAGAACTAAAAGTTCTAGGGTATCGAGATCTATTCATAAAAAAATAAAAAATGTGCTAACTTGGTGTCAGGAGCTGGTTCGACGAATGATAAATAGATTATAATGGTTTGCATTATGTTACAGAAAAAAAATCAAATATATATGAAACTTTGTTGCTTTCGATTTTGTTTGTAAAATTTTTCTCAATGAAAAATTATATACGATTTACACTAATTTATTTAATATATGTGACGCGTTTCGTCGATACAGCGACTACATCATACTAAATTCTTAACAAGTACCTAATGATTACTTGTAATTTTTTGCCACGCCATAGAAAGAAAGAGTTTGTTCGTGGCACATATTATTTAATTTTTTTTCCTCGAAAATATTTATTACGTCAAATATCATTAGCATAAAATTCTTTCACCTAACATTTTCAGGTGAAAGAATCAGTAGGTACCTATTAAATTTATTTTCGAACAGCTTCTTTCTAGAATTGAAAAGTTTCATATGTTTTTTTGGTATATTGAAAAACAAGGCCACAGGGTATAGACTTGGTTTTCAATGCAGATTGGTTATATTCATCAGAATCTTGTAATTTAATTGGCCAATATGAATTCATGAAAAAAAATTTCTATACTTCATCGCATTCGGGTTTAATAAAATAAATAAAACTCTGTATAGATGTACATTAATTTAAATGAGTAATCGTATTATAATCTATTCTGTTCAGCTTCTCCTCGGAGATTAGTAATGAAACAATTTCTTAGAATTTCTAATTAATCATCGGAATCAGTCTAGATTTATTCTTTACTTCAAAAGCTCGGAATTTATATTGGAGGTTCCTCGTATTTGACTAATTCTTCGTTTAAGAACAGAGATTTCAATATAAAATGAATTCTGGAGGATAAATAGAGCAATATTTCACGAGAGCCATGGATCATTTTGATTTATATTTTTTCTAGAAAGATCCAAGTGAATTCGAATATACTTAGTTATGGAATAATTTTTCTCTATTTCAGTATCTTAATGAGTCCATTCCAGCATTGAAAACAGTGCTGGAATGAACTCATTCCCGCATTGTTTCTAGTTATATTTTTCGTTTTGTGGTAGTCAGCACTGACATTCGATCCTATCAAATTTCAACACACTTCAATTGTCAATATAATATAATCTGGATGTAGTGAAATAATTGTTGAGAGGAAAAGTTCTATTTTCATTAAAAAATAAGGTACCTACTAGATATTACCTTCTTGCTAATTTTGAATCATTCCTGTTGTTAGGAAACTGTTTTGAATCTGATCTCCATGCCCTACGTACGATTCAAATTCCGTAATCTGTCAACTTTCGTAACGTCACACCAACTGCCAAGATACAATACAAAAGTCACTAGGATGTATAATCCTAATTTTTCATTAAATTTCAACAGTATTTCACAAAACTTGCCTGAAATAGAGAAAATATCGTCTAATACTCGTTGCAGAAGGCAATTCCAACACTCATGCGTACGAAAACTCGCTCCTTCGTCGTTCGTTTTCGAATTTCGCCTTCGTGTTTAAATATCAGCCCATTCTGCAACTTGCTTTAGAATATACTATTTCGTCCTCTGAAATCTGGTAAATTAATTAATTTCATATAGTCCAAAATAATCTTCAACAATTTTGTTAGAAGGTATTTTCCGCTCCTTCGTATTCAGACTTAAGACTTAAGAATGCAAGATATTATTTCACGAAAATAATTCTGTGAAAAATCATCTATATATTTATCTCACTTGATTCAAATCTTAAGAGGAATTCTGCATCGATATCAACTTTTAATGTGATTTTGTGAATTTTCTAATCCATTTTGGACTGAGAAGCAATAAATTCTTCCATTACTACGTATTACTTATGTAGGAAAAAACCACTTGTTCGCAGATTATGATTACACACGTTCTGGAAGAACAATATCATCGTATCTGTTGAATACAGAATATACGGGCATTGGCTTCATCTAAAGATTTTTTCATATAGGTACGTGAAACGTGATCATGAATGAACCTATATTATTTTCTTGTGTGTGCATTTTTGTCTGCTAGATTGCTTTAGAATATTTACTCGTAGGCTATTATTTATTAAATTGCGTTCGAAAACTGAAAGGATGTCAATATTTAACCCTGAGACTGTCGTTCGAAAATATCAGAATATTTGACTCCGAGTTAACTCTCGTAACTCTACAAAATAGCTGGGTAATTTGGCTCCACAAAATTGATATAACTCGCAGAACGGAATAATTAATAAATATAAAAGTGTTCACCAAATTCTATTGACGTATGTCTTAGCTTACTCGAAATCAGTCAAAAATAATAACATAACCCTAAATGGGCCTTGTAATGACGAACAACAGAAGTCATCTACGACATACGGTAATCTTTCTAACTACACTGGTTTCAATTTTGATTTAAGAATAAATTGAAGTAGATTTTAATGTGTAAATAACATGAAAACATGCACTAATGATGAAGGTACCCAATACTTGATGTCTCTGTACTAACATTATCTTTTAAATAAGATGGTTTCATCTCAAAGTTGAAATTCCTTGTTAAAAAATTTGAATATGGATCTCCCGCCAAGAGAATGATTCTTATTTCTTAAGGTTTATTTCAGTTGCAAAATCGGCCTTGTAATGACGCACAACAGAAGTCATCTACGACATACGGAAATCCTTCGAACTACACTGGTTTCAATTTTGATCTAAGGATAAATAGAAGTAGATTTTAAGTTGGAAAGAACATGAAAACATGCACTAATGATGAAGGTACCCAATACTTGATGTCTTTGTACTAACATTCTCTTTTAAATAGGATGGTTTCATCCCAAAGTTGAAATTCCATGTTAAAAAATTTGAATATGGATCTCTTGCCAAGAGAATGATTCTAATCATATGTCCTGGGTTGTGTTCGAATATTAACTCCACGGAGTAGAGTAGAGTTTTTGAAGGTTTGACAGTTTTACTCTGGAGTTAACTCTGACAGTGACAGAAGGTGCCAATATCGGAATATAGGTTATCTTCACATATATGCAACTCTAATCATAAATATATATTGTGAGCAGCATTAAAACTATTAAATTACCTCACAGAACATTCATAAAACAGTGAGACAAAGATACGAGATTTTCCGTCCCATGAGTTATGTCAATTTTGACAGGAGTAAAATTAACTTGGATTCGAATACTCTGACATTTCGAACGAGAGTGATGGAGTAAAATTTACTCAACCTTTCAGTTTTCGAACGCAATTTATATTATAAATATTTATATTAGTAAATATTCCTCTACGGAGTTAATATTTGAACACAACCCTGGGTTTCATCCCATTTTCAAAACTGAGTATACCAAATCTAACACTACTTTGCATACAGATGATAGGAGTGGGGATATGTGAAATTCTTGTGGGTCATTATTAACAAGTAGAGTTCTTTTCGGCTTAAAATGTGTCTAATACAGATTTGGACCAAATGATATCGCACCTGCTTTCGTGATATATCACCCCTATTAATCTATAACCTGTAATTTATAATTCAGTTGTACCACGGAGTTTTTGAATAGCCGCAGTCTTTCCCGTATAAAACAGAACCGCACCATTAAAAGCAGATGTTTCCGCTCATGAGGAATGGGCGTGAATTGATATGGCTCCGACAAGAGAAAGGTGGGTCCAACCTTCTGTTTTTGACCTAACTATGAGAGGAAGCATCGCTGATGATGATCTATATGCAAAAAAATCTTATTCAGAAATTTCCAAGTTTCTGAGTCATCAACAAAGCAATTTTTGCGGCCACTTCCGCACCCCTTGGCGACGAAGGAAGCGAACGAGGGGTTGCAAGTGTAAGGGTGGAAATGATGATTAGAGAGATCACGGATAGGCCACTTTTTGTCTGCTACAATCGGGGATTCTAATCGAGACGGGCTGTATCGATTAATTCGGGCATACCTGCTAGATATTTATGGTCCTGTGTGCAGTCAGTTCCAAACCGATGAAATTGGAAGCTGGAATTGAATTATTAAGGGGTTAGGTGTAGTCAGAAGCGTCAAAACATGACGATTTTAAATAATTTTGCGCTATGTTCATATATAGGCAGAGTTTTTTGGTTAGTGAGTCAAAAATGAATGATGCAAGGAAGTCGAGCATAAATTACGAGTCATTCTCTAATTATGGAAGATTTAGAACGGGATTTCCAACTAATGTACATGTAGTTATTCCTTAGAAACACTATTTAAGATTTCCTACATAAGTATTCTGGTTTGAGTTCTCTCTGGACTGATTACATTAGATTTGTTTCATAAATAAAACTAGCTATTTCATTCACTCAATTTTTCAGAATGACTCCTGATAGTTTTGAAACACTTGTAGCCATAATTGGACCGTCATATAAAGATAAGATGCAAAGAGATTTTAATTTCTTTCATGATGTAGTTCTATCATAATAATCCATTGATATCATTAATTCCCAGCAATCCCAACTCTGAGAAACCAATACTTTCAGAGATATGATTTGTCAAAGATTGGACAAGAGCGTCAAAGCTCCTGCCACAGGGCGTTCCCCCTTTTTTTTAGAGGCAGTTAAATCATAAGAAACCATTGATATTGTTCTCAACTCTAACAAATTAATACTTTCGGAGAAATGTTTTATCGAAATTTCAATAATTAATCGTAATTTTAAATTTTATGATTTCATAGAATGCTCAAATTATAATTTGCTGATGTATGTAAATCTAACATATGAGGTGAGTTATAAAACTGCGTTTTGATTTAAATTTTTTATGATGATTTTTATCATAAGAATCAATTGGTATCATTCCCAACTCTGGGTTTCACAAAGCTTTGACAGCTCTAATTACCAAATCAGTGTGATTTTATGTAAATTTCCGGTTAATTTTTTATGCAACCACCGAGTTAAATCCACAATTAAGCTAATCGAAGCTTCGTGAAACCCACCATGACTAACCAATACTTTCGGAGATATGATTTGTCAAATTAAGAATAATTACTCGCTTTATAAACGATCTAACTTCCAACAAATTCGAGGTATGTAGCATATATTCAATCGAGGTTCTGTAATCACAATGTAATACTCTCATAACTCTTTTTTGAGATTTCTGCAATCTTTCTATTTCACCCTGATTTACAAATGTGGCAGAACAATTGTGTTATAAATCAATTTCCTGGAAGAAAATGTCAAATACTTGCTTATTCTTCATAAAACAACAAGTTTTTTAGCAATTTTTCCACAGGTATAATCTATATGTTTATCGAACCTTAGTCTACTATCAACTATCACCCCTAGATACCTAATTCCATCCAAAAATTCAATGCCTACACCATAAACTTCAAAACTCAGATTGCTTTATTCGAATTGTGTGCGGACATTGCCGTTTGCTATCAGCATAGTTTTAGTTTTTCTGACATTCAACTTCAATTTATTTACCTCCAGAGTTGTGTTCGAAAATTAACTCCACGGAGTAGAGTAGAGTTTTTGAAGGTTTGACAGATTTACTCTAGAGTTACTCTGACACTGACACTGACAGTGACAGAAGGTGCCAATATCGGAAAATAGGTTATGTTGGTTTAAGACAGATCCTATTATTATTGTTTTCTTCACATATATGTAACTCTAATCATAAATATATATTGTGAGCAGTATAAAAACTATTGAATTACCTCACAAAACATTCATAAAACAGTTAGACAAAGATACTAGATTTTCCTTCCCATGAGTTATGTCAATTTTGACAGGAGTAAAATGAACTCCGAGTCGAATACTCCGACTTTTCGGACGACTGTCACAGAGTAAAATTTACTCAACCTTTCAGTTTTCGAACGCAATGGAGTAAATATTACTCTACGGAGTTAATATTCGAACACTACCCTGGGTTGTGATCGAATATTAACTCCGTAGAGTAATATATACTCCATTGCGTTCGAAAACTGAAAGGTTGGGTAAATTTTACTCCATGACTGTCGTTCGAAATGTCAGAGTATTCGACCACAGATTACTTAATCTGTTAATTTGTGATTCGACTCCGAGTTCATTTTACTCCTGTCAAAATTGACATAACTCATGGGACGGAAAATCTAGTATCTTTGTCTCACTGTTTTATGAATGTTCTGTGAGGTAATTTAATAGTTTTAATACTGCTCACAATATATATTTATGATTAGAGTTACATATATGTGAAGAAAACAATAATAATAGGTTCTTTCTTAAACCAACATAACCTATTTTCCGATATTGGCACCTTCTGTCACAGTCAGTGTCAGTGTCAGAGTAAACTCCAGAGTAAATCTACCAAACCTTCAAAAACTCTACTCTACTCCGTGGAGTTAATTTTCGAACACAACCCAGGCAGTTTATGCCCTCCACAAGAGTGTCCAATTGTTTCCCCCCCATATAAATAACTGTATCATCGGAAAACAGATGGTATTTACAGTTTTGAAACACATACGTTATGTCATTTATATAAAAATCAAACAATAATGGTCCCTAAACGCTACCTTGCGGTACTCCCAAATCTTCTTTCTATGCCACCCTGTATAACACCGAAAGGGAGAATTTAACAATTTTGAAATAGCTATTTCAATCCCCGTCTTTCTCGTAGCAGTTAATACGGAACCCGACGATGCATAAAAGAGCATAAAGATAGTTCCATTGTCATGAATCTGTCTGTAACCGTGTTGGCATGGCGACTTACAGAATGATCACTACGTTGTACAACAAAAGAACAAACATCAACTAGACAAGCGTGTACTCCTGCTAAGGTAATGACTGAACAGAAAAGGTCCTCCAGAGCCTGCATTAATTCGAGAACAAAGCGCTCTATGGATATTACACCGAGATATTGACACGGTTTTGTGATCCGGGAATTATGCCAACAGGCGAAATCACTGTTTGCTTCCGTCTGGATCCAGACTCTTCTGAATATGCAAGAGGATGGCTCTGAAAAAGTCCACTTTGCATATCGATGCATGCGAAATCTTCGCGCACGTACTTGATCGTATCGCTCTCGGTTGTACAGGGTAAAAAATGAAATATTCAGGAAATCGATTACTGGGGGCTTCCATGCATTGGGTGTTTTTTTCAGCTCGATTAAACTTTGCATTGGAAAAACGATGCGAATTTTACGCGGAGAATGTCTGTGAAATTTTGTTGGTATTTCGTGGGTAACTTAAAACATAAAAATCCGATCGAATTGAAACTTGTTGATTAGTTGTATAATGCTAACCCGCAAGGAGTCACTTATACTACAAAAAATTGGTTCAAGCCCTGTGGACAGGAGCTTTTTGGCGCTCTTGTTCAAACAGACAAATTATATCTCCGAAAGTATTGGTTTCTCATAGTTGGGAATTATATCAATGGATTCTTATGATAGAACTGCATCATGAAGGAAATTAAATTTGAAAAAAGTGTCGTTTACAAAAAAATGCTTCAAAAATTATCATTAAAAAAAAAGAACAATCTGCAATGCTTCAACAATGTTCATTAAATTTATTTATCAAGATTAAATGAGCAATCTGCAATGATTCAACCTCGTGGAATGGGTTGTTGCAACTTACACTCGGTGCATAGTTTTCACAACTCGAAATACCTAAGGAAAATATCATCGAAATGTCTAGAGCAAGGCTGGAGACAATCATAGCAGATTGTCCATTTATCCTGATATTTGAGTAAGTAGAGGCTGACGAACAAATTATTTTAATAGTTCAAAATATATTAATAAAATACTATCCTCTTTTCATCATTTAAAATTTAATAGTTCATACCACTTACACATTATTTTCTGTATTATGGACCTTAACTCAAGAAAAAATGTTTGATACACAAATGTCGATCCATATTTCAGCATGTTTTTGCTAGCAACATTATGAAAATACTGTATATAGGAACATGTCTCACAACTTGAGGAAATAAAAGGTAATATTAACCTCAGTGGTCAACGAACAGTAATTTCTTTTGATGATTCCATTATGTTGTTCTTTCCTATTGCCTTCATAAACTACATCGTTAAAATGATCCAATTCTAAATCTTCTGAAACATCATCCCCAGTATTTAGACATAAATTATTCAATATGAATCGGTCATAATGATTTTCGGTTTGAATACAGTCTTGTATATATGAACAAATTCAAGAATCGTACACTTGTTTTTCAACAGACAGTCAACACAAAATCTGTCTGTGTTCTGTGAATATATAGAACTACGATGTATTATTGAAATTTTGAAACATCAATACTCCGAAAGTATTTGCTTGTTAGAGTCGAAAATGATATCGATGGATTCTTATGATAAAACTGCATCTTAAAAAATATTTTGAAATTTGTAATGTAAAAAAAAATGGTTTTCGTTGCTCCGAAACCATTAGAGCGATTCTGCCCAATAACGAATTTAACCGAGATATTTATCCCCTTAACCTACTCTGAAAATTTCAACTGCCTACCTCATTCCGTTCGAGAGTTACCACATTCATATGCACAACCTAATCTGAAAATTTCAAGCCACTATCTCTTTCCGTTCTCAGGTTATCCTGTCATAAATAATATTTTTTAATAATTTTCTAGCGATACGATTCTCACAAAATTTCCCAAACGTGCTTAGGTTTATATTCTACATCTATTTACCAAGTTTCAATTCGATCGGATTTATATTGGTTGAAAACAAAATCATTACTCGGGAAACATTGGGCCGATTATGCCCATCAACGAACTTGTCCGTCGTATTGGGATGCGCCACACACCCTGAAAATTTCAAGTCGCTATCTCTTTCCGTTCTCCGGTTATCGTGACATAAAATATATATATTTTTTTTAATTCTCTAGTGATACGATTCTTACAAAATTTCAATTTCTAGTTGTAGAATACTGACAAAAAGGTGTCAGTATTCTACAGTAGCTACCAAGTTTCAATTCGATCGGATTTGTATTGTTTGATGGCAAAGTTAATACTCAGAAACTCTTGGGCCGATTGTGACCATTAACGAACTTTTCCGTGGTATTGAGACGCGCCAATTCCTCAGGGAGTCGAACCCAATCGTTTGAGACCATCTTGGGCAAAAAACATTCGAAAATTACAGACATTTGTGCTAAATGATAACGCGAAGTTCCGCAGAACATACGCGCCATAAAAATAGTGAGTCTCCAGGTGGGTGCCACAAAGCTTTGACAGCTCTTAATTGATTAATCAATGTGATTCTATGTCGAGTCTAGGGCTTCACGCGAGAGCGAGATTTTTCTCGTCTCGTCTCGTTCTCGTCTCGTAAAAGCGAACCGAGACGACAAGTTTTCAAAAATATTATAGGCGATACCGAGACCACATACAGCGCAACACGAGAGTCTGGTTTTTGGTCTCGTTAAATCTTTATATACGACTCGATTTTTTTCAACACCCACAGGAAACAATTGAATGTGAAGAGTTTCCACTATAATAACCAATATAATTTGTCTATATTACGCATCGATCGTTCTAGAAATACCCCATTTTTTAGAAGATTATTAATTCGTTATGACCTTGCGATAATAGAGATTATTTTTCAAGAAAAAATAGAATTCACAACCATAAAAACGGATGCCATTATGAATTCGATACTTAACGGACAACTTTTATTGCCCCTAAATCCCAATGCTTTGAAAATTTCGTCTCTATCTGAACATCTGGAGAAATGAATTATCTTGTGCTCCTTGTAGTGAAGATGTGAACAATTATTGTATACATCTGTGGAACTACGTATAATAAAACTGGTAAAGAAATGAAGCTATTCAATGTTTCAAAAAGCGTTATGAGGAATACGCCAATAACACCCTCAATTATCTACCTACTGGCAAGGTATTCTTTGAAAACTATACCAAATTGTTCAATTCTATTAAAAAATGTATCGAAATCGATAGCCTATTTGAAACATCAACAAAACTTTCGAAATATTGTAAAGCTGAGTTTGAAGAATATTTGCTGTTAGAAAGAACAAATAGGAATCAAAATATTTTACATTGGTGGAGAGTGATGAAAAAGTTCTTCCTACACTTTCCAAGATGGCCGATGATTTATTAATGGCTACATCCGTACCTGTTGAAAGATTATTTTCCACAGCAGGTATGATCATGGCAAAAACACGTACATCATTGGAAAATTATGTGATGAAAGCGTGATTATGTTTGAATTCTTGGTCATCGAGTAATTTAAAAGTTGAAATTATCAGTGTTTAAATTAAAAATAATATGTACATGTACAAATATTTTTGTATAAGGGTGTAATAAATATATCTTTACGAAATTATTCATTATTGTATACCATTTCATTTATATATTATAACTAGCTGACCCAGCAAACTCTGTTCCGCCTTAGAGGCAATAAATAAGCAGATTTTAGATTTTATTATACACGTTTGTCATAAAATATATATAGTTTATATATATAATCATATATTTATGCTTAACTGCGTCCAATTAATCATATATCAATTTGCAACATTCGAAGATAATCGACGCCGCTTCTGCTCTCGCATAAGGTCCCTATTCAAATACATTATGAGAATCTATCTGAGGTACCTATTAAGTTAATGTTTTGTTTGTGGTACAAATCACTTCAATCGCGTACAATTGTGCAATTAGAAAAAAACACCCTGTACAGTAATGATTTATTTTCAATGATGCACCCCTCTAAAGTTTATTTTTTAACACAAATGAATGAAATTGTACGATTGTGGCATGGAAAACAGCAAGTTGCAATTGACGTTAAAAGAAGAACACCCTGAATGGAGATTTCGGACGAATACATTATGAGAATCCATCCAAGGTACCTATTTAGTTAATGCTTTGTTTGTGACACAAATCACTTCAATCACGTACAATTGTGCCATGAGAAAAAGGATACCCTGTATAGTAAGGCTTTATTTTCAATGGTGTATGCCTCGAAAGTTCATTTTTAAACACACATGACTAAAATTGTACGATTATGGCAGGAAAAGCAGCAAGTTTTAATTGACGTTGAAAGAAAAACACCCTGTATAACACAAAAAAGTATCCTATGTCCGTCTCCTGGTTCTAAGCTACCTCCCCACCAATTTTGAGCCAAATCGGTATAGCCGTTCTTGAGTTATAAGTGGAGTAACTAACACGACTTTCTTTTATAAATATATTATAGATATATTTATTATCGTTATTCAGAATTAAGCGAGACGAGACGAGACAACTGATAACGAGATAAGAAAGAGACTTAAACGAGACTTAATTTTTTGGGAATTGGCGAGAGCGAGACGAGATTTTTTATACTCTCGTCTCGTGTGGAGCCCTAGTCGAGTCCCAGCCCAGTTCATTCTGATACAACCATCGAATCAAATCTACAATTAAGCTAATCGAAGCTCCGTGAAACCCACCATCAGTAGTGGATTTTAATGGGAAAATAATAATTTTAAAGCGACGAATAATCAGTAGCTGTAAATCAGCAACTCCAGTCCTCCAACAACTGATTGTTTTCGATACATGGACATATACTGCAAATTCCATAGAAATTAAATTTTGCTAATTAAAGGCAATCGATATGTGACAAACTTACAGATATATGGATATTTCCCGCCTCACACCCTCTTCTCGCTCGCTCCACTATTTTCCTCTTCGGCAATTAAACGTTTCGAATTCCTTATTATATCCAGCTCGATATATGTACACGCCTCGAGAAGCAGAATAGGCCTAACTTCCTAATCACTACGAGGCGACCATTTTGTGCCCCGCTAACAAAGCAGTGTGTGAAATATGGCATTTAATCAAACGGGTGCGGACATAATTTGAAAAATTCCGGGGTTCGGTATGTAATCTGGTAATAATAAATTCCTATGAAATATTCGAGCGATTCGCTTTGTATGCTCAGGAGCGCTTACCTGTCAAAGACAGCTCGCCATTGTTTCCAGTTCCGTCGCCATCCGAATATGAGAAATGCGAGCGTTCTGTATTTTCCGGCTGCAGAAAGCTGTTGCTGATTTTCGGAGGGAAAGTCGGTTGTTCCATCGGACGAAATTGTGGATTTCCATCATGAGATGAATGCAAAAAAGGTACCGTTTAAGACTTTCAGGGATCCATTGTTGGGAGAAGGAAGGCTCGCCGGAAATGAAATTGCAGACATTCATATTCTGGTTCATTATATTCGAATAATGAGCTCTAGTAGATTTTGAGTTCTCGGTAATCACTTGGTGAGTAATTTTGATAATTAATTAGGGCCCAGTTGTTCAGTTGGGGTTTAAGGCTTAGATCAACCGTTTAAGTTTAAGGCTTAGATCACTGAATACTAATATACAGGGTGTATATGAATAGTTAGAAAAACTCAAGGAGGGATTCCTTGTTAAAAAACAGAGTGGGTCTTCCATATAAACTTTTCAGCCCCCCCTGCTTAGTTACAGCTCCCTAAAGATGGTGCCCAAAAAGCAGTTTTTAATTTTTTTCCTCAAAATAAAGAAACTGACAATAATGAAATCAAGCAGATATTTTATGCGGGCGAGAATCCATTCAAAAAAATTTTTGGTTGTGTTCCTTTATGATTGAAAGGGGTAGAAAAAGCTACCCGTTAACCCTGTTTCGCAAGAAAATATTTTCCATATTCATATTGTACAATAAAAAAAATAGTTTTGGATAGCTTGATCCATTCTGAACAAATGAGGTCTCTTGTAATTTCTTGCTAAAATTCACGGTTTTTGAGAATAAAAAAATAATTGACTGGAATTATTTCCGTACTAGAATTTATGTAGTAAGCGGTCATTTTGTTGGCGCTCTAGTTCCTCGGATCTGAGTGCTTATCAATTTGCCCAATTGTCTGTAATTTTCGAATTCTTCGATGAAAATGGTCTTAAACGATTTGGTTCGACTCACTGATCAAGAATCCGTGGTCGAAATTCATTCTGTCCGGCCGGCCGTAGGCACGATAACTCTCGAACGGAATGAGCTAGACAGTTGAAATTTTCAGAGTAGGTTTGGGAGATAAATACCTCGGCTAAGTTCGTTATTGGGTAAAATCGGACAAATGGTTTCGGAGTAACAAAAAAAAAATTTTTTTTTACAAAGCAAATTCCTAATTAAATTTTTTTCAATAAGCAGTTTTACCATAAGAATCTAATGATATCATTTTTAACTCTAACAAGCTACTACTTTCGGAGATATGATTTTTCAAAATTTCAATAATAAATCGTATTTCAACGTTGTCACATAATGATATAATTATTCTATGTATGAATTGTCATAATGTCAACTTATTTTCCTGAGACATGACATTATCTAATCAATCGAAGAATTGTGAGCGAAGTGAGAAAAATCCCAGTTGTTTGCTCCGAAATTAGTTTTTCTCAGAAAAGTCTTACATTTCGGAACGGAACATGAAGTAAGAGATCTGAGAGTAGTGAGACTGCTTTTCATCCATATACATAGATATAACTCTCGAACGGAATGAGGTAGGTAGTTGAAATTTTCAGAGTAGGTTAGGGAGATGAATATCTCGGTTAAGTTCGTTATTGGGCAAAATTGGCCAGATTTAATTTGACTTCTTCCATGGTGCAGTTCTCATTCTCATGATTGCTCATTTAATCTTGATAAATAAACTATAATTTGAATTGAATTTCCTTTATGATGCAGTTCTATCATATGAATACATTGATATAATTCCCAACTCTGAGAAACCAATACTTTCGGAGATATAATTTGTCTGTTTTTATGACAACTGACTAGGTTTGCTTAACCTTGATTCAGTTACAATTATTTCTTGATTTAGCTTATCATTTTGAGATTTTCGTCACATACTCATTAAGATGACGGTGTACACAAACGCAGAAATGACCGATATGCCCTTTGTTTACGGTCTTTCTGGTGGTACTAATTCTCTAAAAGCCTCCAGGAGATAAGCAGAAATGTTCCCTGAAGGTGTGGTTCCACATCACATTGTATTTACACAAATTCACCAACGACAACGAGAAAGTGGTACATTTGAAATAAATAAAAATTGGTTCAAGCACTGGCGTGAAGTCAGAAGCTTTGCGCGTATGTTCCATTGTCTACTCATCTCTATTGGACAATCTACTACGAATTAAGCATATACACCGTTTTCTCAGATTTTATAATATGTATATGAATACATTTCATACCTTTTTCATAAGATACTTCGGTATAACGAGAGAATCGTCTATGATCACGGAATTTTTAATTCTCACATAATATGTACTATTGGAATTGAAATACGAAAAAACTTACGCCCCAAGTAACTCCGGGATACGATATTCACAAAATTCCTCGAAAATAAGTGGGTTGGCATTCTACAAGTAATCACGGAGTTTAAATTTGGCCACATTTTTATAATTTGAGTTATAGAGAAAATAACAACAAAATTTGAAATGAGTATAACTCCAAAACAATTTGGCCGATTATGCTTATTAACGAACATAGCTGTCGCATTTGGATGCGCACCCTACCCTGAAAATTGCAAGTCGCTATCTCTTTCCGTTCTCAAGTTATCGTGAGATACATAATATCTTTTCGTAATTTTTAAAAAAAATTTTAGTGCTATGGTACTAACAAAATTTCACCCACGTCTTTACGTCGATATTCTACAACCAGTTGCCAAGTTTTGATTCGATCGGGTCTGTATTTTTTAGTTATCGAGAAAATAATATTCCAGATGGGTATAACTCCGAAACCGTTGGGCCGATTATACTCAACAACGAACTTAACTCTCCCATTCGGATGCGCAACCTACCCTGAAAATTACAAGTCTCTATCTCTTTTCGTTCGAAGGTTAACGAGGCAACGGTCACCCATCAAGCTACTGCACTCACCCAAGGCTGCTCGGATCTCCAACAATAAAGATCCGATCGTATTGAAATTTGGCAGTATAGAGTTAGGTTTTGAAGGCTCTTACAAAATTTCAGCGGACGAATCGTTTCTCATATATAGAATTTGTTTCAATGATTTTTTAAAAATTTTCTAGTGATACGATCCTCACGAAATTTTGCAACAATTTTCGCGTTGGCATTTTACAACTAATAACCATGTTTGAATTAGATCGGTTTTGTATTTTTCGAGTTATTCAGGAAATAACAACCAAATTTCAGATGGGTATAATTCCAAAACAGTTTGGCCGATTATGCCTATAGATAAGCTCAAATGTCGCATTCAGATGGACAACCTAACCTGAAAATTTCAAGTCGCTATCTCTTTACGTTCTCAGGATATCGTGACATAAATAATATTATTTAATAATTTTTTAAAATTTTCTAGTGATACAATTCCCACAAACGTCCTCAGGTTTGTATTCTACGACTAGCCACCAAGTTTCAATTCGCTCGGATTTGTATGGGTTGAAAACAAAATTATCACTCGGGAACCGTTGGGCCGATTATGCCCATTAAATAACTTGTCCGTCATGTTGGGAAATTTGGATTTTTCTTAATTTTTTCCAAGTAGTATCCACATGATTAATGAAGAGCACATACCTCATCGCCCTCTGCATTACACTTCCTGCCAACATCACCCTCTTTTTCGAATCTTTCTTCTTTTGTACTAATCTTAATGAATATATGGTTACTTCTCTTAACAAATGGAGACCGGGTGATCTTGTCATAAGAAAAGATTCGCTATCGGTAGAACCTACAAGAAAATTTTCGAAAAAAACAACCAAAATATTATCAAAATCGATTCAACAGTTCTGAACTCATATGGGATTGAAATTTCTTTGATTTTCAGGAAACACCATGTATCTCAGAAACTAGTAGGCATAAGAGTTGAGTGCTCATTTCTATCTCCTTGTATGTGTTGGAATAATGGTACTTTAATGTTAAGAATAAGAGTTTTACTTTATTTTATTATCTGTCAAATATATTAGTATTCTGTGGTTGACACCATGCTGTATCTAACGTTACGTTTTGACCTGTATGTTGGAGAAGATGAATAGTGTCTGGAAAAGAGAATAAAACATTGAATATTAAAAATACTTGCGTAATTTATTCGTTTTAATTAATAGTATGGTCCTTATTATCCCCTTCGCGATGGGTCATTGGTCAGGAATCACCCTGTATACGTCAAATATTTTTCAAATCGCTCAGAGTTACTCAGAGGCAACTTGTGAAACTAATGATGTGGTTGTTGAAATACAGACAGTCTTGCAATCATATTTATTTTCAATCTACGGGTATAACCTCGTTGTTATTAGTTCTTATAGTAGGTGGTATTAAACTATATCCGTAATATACCCGGCAAAACTAAGAAAGTTGCCCTTTGTTGACCGATACAAGTAAGGTCAACGATCCGTTTCGCAAGCTGTAAACTGAAGAAATTTATGTTCAATTGTTTCAGGTAATGTTGATTCCCTCTGTTATTCGCGTCGTGGGAAATCATGTATTATAATATGTTTTTTGATATGTTATAGATCATTGTATCCGGAGGTTTTCGGTTATTTTCTTCACGGTTTGTGAATTTAACAGATCGACTGTTCATAATGAAACATTTACAGTATGATCGTAAGTCAATGGAAATCGGTTCTCCGTTGGAGTTTAATTTCAGGTGGGAGTTCAAGGAAAAATATTATGGAGGTGTGTGCCGATACAATTAATTACCTATATCGAACGTTTAACAAGGAATCAACAATATTTATAACGCGGATATTTATTTAGGAAATACATCATACATTTTACATGAACGCCTAGGCGGTTTATTGGCGGTTTATTGTTACTGGTAACAAAATGCTTATCAATTTGCCCAAATGTCTATAATTTTCGAATTTTTGGCTGAAAATGGTCTCAAACGATTTGGTTTGACTCACTGATCAAGAATCCGGGGTCGAAATCGATTCTGTCCGTCCGTCCGTTAACACGATAACTCTCGATTTCTGTTCTGAGGAACAAGAGCGCGAAAAAGGCGGTTTGAAGTTCCATGTAGTATTTAGTGAGGGTGTGAGAGAGGTGAATAGACAATAGAACATGGGCGCTAAAGCTCCTGATTTATAGATTTTTTTATATTTGATATAATATGAAGTTATTTAGATACTATGGATAATGAAATGAAATTAGTTAGAACACATCAAATTTCGTTCCTATAGACACAAGAAAGAATATTTTATATATAGAGCTTAAGAACCATTTACGATTTGAAGGAGATTTCTGTTATATTCATCTTTTAAAAATAATGAACGAACATGGAAACCATTCCAAGTGCTCTTGACGTACTTACATACGAGTCGGACATATATCCTTTTTTCCCGAAATCAGATAATATATCTAATTCGGGACTGGGAGTAACGAAAATGGTTTGTTCATTGAGTGGATAAAGTGAAACATTCGGATGTCACGAACAGTCACGGCTCTTTTCGGGCAAGAAAATCGGAACGATTCCGTTTTTATGGCAATTTAGGTTACGAAATCATAGCTCGTTTATCTCGTCTCGAAGATGACTCTGACAGGTACAAAAAGTTTGGTAACCAAGCCTTCGCTTTACTCAGTGACCCACGATTCCACTACCCTCTCAATTATTGGTTTATAATTTTTCTAATGAAGTATCTTTGAATTCGTGGAGTAAATAATAATTATTGAAAGTTTTTTTTCTGGGTTTTCTCTCCCTTATGTTCGTGGCCTTTCTGAAAAAATTAGAAGAATCGGTTCTAAGTTCAATATAAGAACCGTCTTCAAAACACAAAATGATCTTAGGTCTTTATTAACGAAAACAAAACCCATAAATGAAAAACAAAAATAAGAAAATTGTGTATATAATATTCCTTGTATTTGTGGTAAATCATACACAGGACTCACAGGAGAAACAACAAGACCACTAGAAGTAAGAAAGTCAGAGCATTAGAATAACTTGAGAAATAGAGACATACAGAAATCAAAGATAGCAGAACATGTATGTACAATCCAAGGAGATCACATGATGGATTGGAGTAATACAAAAGATTCTAATGACAGAACCTGATTATATTAAAAAGAAACTTAAGGAGTCAACTTGTATTTTATTGAACAGAGAATGCAATTTTGCAAATTGCTCAATTGGTATTGACCATATTTGGCTAAATTTATTGAAAAAGGAGTTGGAACTTGGAAATTTCTATGCGAAGTAAAACTATGTTAGCTATGATTTTTAAATACTGTCAATGTGACAATTCCTGAATTTCACAAAATAACTATCATCAAAATAATTCTAAAGATTTTCATTAAGCGTCTGACAAAGGAGTCTGATATAGACTCCGAAACGTTACGATATAGTTGTTTCTTCGTTGATGTTGTTTCGTTGTTGTTTGTTAGGCAACATTGTTCAATTGATTGCTTCTGACAAGTAACTTGTGTTTCTTACGCAGAAGCAAATCACAAAATAATTAATTTAATTATTTTATAGATATTTGTCAGAGTTTGGCAGACAAAAACCCAGAAAAAAATCTTTCAATAATGAGTATACCTCCCACAGTATCCTTTAATGATTACTTAAATAATAATTATCGCAGATCCTTAGGATATCCAAATTTCGGTACAATGAGATAAATTGAGAATAATTCATCATCTTTATTCCAAATTTATTGATTTTAATTAAGATTTTGGCTGTTATCCAGAGTTGCTCTAATATAGTGTATTGTCCTCTTTTTCGAGTAGGTTTACTTTGAGTGTTAGGTACTGAAAACTGAAACGAGCTGATGATATATTTCATCATTCATCTACGTCGGTTGTTATTTGCTCAGTAACTCAAAAAATACACATCCGATTGAATTCAAACTTGGTAATCAGTTGTAGAATGCTGACGCGATAATTTTTGCTGCATTTCGTGAGCACCATATCACTAGAAAATACAACTATTTCCCCGAAAAATTATATATTTGAGAAATTATTGGTCAGATTCTTCTGGAATTCCGAACAAACCTCCAAGCCGAATTTTATTTTCTCAATATTTTCAAATATACGGATCCGAACAAATTGAAATCTAGTACTCGTTTGAAAATAGACGGCTTGCAGGTTCATGCAGTATTTCGTGAGGGTATGTGAGATGTGAATAGATAAAAGAATAGGCACGCAAAAGTTCTTGACATTACGTCAGTACCTTTTAAGAATTTAAGGGATTTTAAAACTGCAATAAATTTCCTTCAAGACACTATTAGTAGTTTTTGATGAAAACTTGTTTTCGAAACGATAATTCAAACTGAATGAATATAAAAATTCCTATACTTAACTTGGATAACTTGGTATAACTTTGGATATAATGAAAGAACGAGATATATCTTCACCTCCATAAAGTTAGCAGCGCCACTTGCGAAAATTTAAATGAAACCTATTGCATTAATTGTCGAATATTTGTCGAGAATTTGTCGTGAAAGAAAAAAATTTGTCGCGCGCTTAGTTTTTTTTATATGGGGTGGCTCTGCTAACTTAATATTAAGTTAGCAGAGCCACTTGCAACAATTTCAATGAAACCTATTGCATTAATTGTCGAGTATTTGTCGTGAATTTGTCGTGAAAGAAAAAAGTCTGTCGCGCGCTTAGTTTTTTTTATATGGGGTGGCTCTGCTAACTTAATATTAAGTTAGCAGAGCCACTTGCAACAATTTCAATGAAACCTATCGCATTAATTGTCGAGTATTTGTCGTGAATTTGTCGTGAAAGAAAAAAGTTTGTCGCGCGCTTCGTTTTTTTTGTATGGGCTAAATTAATATTTGGCTAAAGGGGCCACACACAAATCACGTACGTTGGTTAATCGTATTTTTTTTCAATCAGAAATGAGCTGAATAATTGTCGAACGACCCAAACATATTCGTCGTGACAGAAAAAAGTTTGTCGCGCGCTTAGTTTTTTTTATATGGGGTGGCTCTGCTAACTTAATATTAAGTTAGCAGAGCCACTTGCAACAATTTCAATGAAACCTATCGCATTAATTGTCGAGTATTTGTCGTGAATTTGTCGTGAAAGAAAAAAGTTTATCGCGCGCTTCGTTTTTTTTGTATGGGCTAAATTAATATTTGGCTAAAGGGGCCACACACAAATCACGTAAGTTGGTTAATCGTATTTTTTTTCAATCAGAAATGAGTTGAATAATTGTCGAACGACCCAAACATATTCGTCGTGGCAGAAAAAATTTTATCGCGCGCTTAGTTTTTTTTAAATGGGGTGGCTCTGCTAACTTAATATTAAGTTAGCAGAGCCACTTGTAACAATTTCAATGAAACCTTTTGCATTAATTGTCGAATATTTGTCGTGAATTTGTCGTGAACGAAAAAAGTTTGTCGCGCGCTTCGTTTTTTTTGTATGGGCTAAATTAATATTTGGCTAAAGGGGCCACACACAAATCATGTAAGTTGGTTAATCGTATTTTTTTTCAATCAGAAATGAGCTGAATAATTGTCGAACGACCCAAACATATTCGTCGTGACAGAAAAAATGTTGTCGCGCGCTTAGTTTTTTTTAAATGGGGTGGCTCTGCTAACTTAATATTAAGTTACCAGAGCCACCCCATTAAAAAAAAACTAAGCGCACGACAAAATTTTTTCTGTCACGACGAATATGTTTGGGTCATTCGACAATTATTCAGCTCATTTCTTATTGAAAAAAAATACGATTAACCAACGTACGTGATTTGTGTGTGGCCCCTTTAGCCACATATTAAATTAGCCCATACAAAAAAAACGAAGCGCGCGACAAACTTTATTCTTTCACGACAAATTCACGACAAATATTCGACAATTAATGCAATAGGTTTCATTGAAATTGTTACAAGTGGCTCTGCTAACTTAATATTAAGTTAGCAGAGCCACCCCATTTAAAAAAAACTAAGCGCGCGACAACATTTTTTCTGTCACGACGAATATGTTTGGGTCGTTCGACAATTATTCAGCTCATTTCTGATTGAAAAAAAATACGATTAACCAACTTACATGATTTGTGTGTTTCCCCTTTAGCCAAATATTAATTTAGCCCATACAAAAAAAACGAAGCGCGCGACAAACTTTTTTCGTTCACGACAAATTCACGACAAATATTCGACAATTAATGCAAAAGGTTTCATTGAAATTGTTACAAGTGGCTCTGCTAACTTAATATTAAGTTAGCAGAGCCACCCCATTTAAAAAAAACTAAGCGCGCGATAAAATTTTTTCTGCCACGACGAATATGTTTGGGTCGTTCGACAATTATTCAACTCATTTCTGATTGAAAAAAAATACGATTAACCAACTTACGTGATTTGTGTGTGGCCCCTTTAGCCAAATATTAATTTAGCCCATACAAAAAAAACGAAGCGCGCGATAAACTTTTTTCTTTCACGACAAATTCACGACAAATACTCGACAATTAATGCGATAGGTTTCATTGAAATTGTTGCAAGTGGCTCTGCTAACTTAATATTAAGTTAGCAGAGCCACCCCATATAAAAAAAACTAAGCGCGCGACAAACTTTTTTCTGTCACGACGAATATGTTTGGGTCGTTCGACAATTATTCAGCTCATTTCTGATTGAAAAAAAATACGATTAACCAACGTACGTGATTTGTGTGTGGCCCCTTTAGCCAAATATTAATTTAGCCCATACAAAAAAAACGAAGCGCGCGACAAACTTTTTTCTTTCACGACAAATTCACGACAAATACTCGACAATTAATGCGATAGGTTTCATTGAAATTGTTGCAAGTGGCTCTGCTAACTTAATATTAAGTTAGCAGAGCCACCCCATATAAAAAAAACTAAGCGCGCGACAGACTTTTTTCTTTCACGACAAATTCACGACAAATACTCGACAATTAATGCAATAGGTTTCATTGAAATTGTTGCAAGTGGCTCTGCTAACTTAATATTAAGTTAGCAGAGCCACCCCATATAAAAAAAACTAAGCGCGCGACAAATTTTTTTCTTTCACGACAAATTCTCGACAAATATTCGACAATTAATGCAATAGGTTTCATTTAAATTTTCGCAAGTGGCGCTGCTAACTTTATGGAGGTTAATATTTCCGAAACAGTTGAAGATAGGTATAGGACATTGTACATGATTTATGTCTAGAATTCTCTGAAGAATCCAAAAAATTAATAATATACAGGGGCTTGCATTTAAAATAAGAAAGTGGGTATTGGCCACTGTCACATGACGCACCCTATATATTTTTTTTTTTTTGAAAAAAATGCAAATCGACGTGTCCAAGCGTTTTTCCAAACATGCTCTCATTTATCCGTTATCGAATTTATTCCATTTGGCTGTTCCACACTGTATGTCAAATCAGACATGAGCTAAGTGTTACCATTAACGAAATAAGCACTAGTTGAAAAAAAAAGTTAGATGGTGGACCCTTTATATCCAAAAGAATTCACAACGACACCGAATCCAATACTTTGAAATACAGAACAGCCCTGGTATAGAAATCTCATCAACATAAAATGTGAACAAATACAGTGCAAACCCGGAGTAACATGGAAATCCCAAGATTTGTATCGGGGATGTCTGCTTTCCTCGGCCTACACGATGTTATAAACTGCGATCTAATGCCTAAAGTCACTCACGTTTGGAATCCCTATACGGAAGGATTTTCCAGGACGATTTACAGGTATAGAAAGCATTTCAATCCGTATAAGGCATTGACGCTTTCGCCTCGATCATCTAACATCTAATCCGCTTATGAGCGGGCTTATATCCACTGGATATGTTCTGGATAACCACGCGGATTTCACTTCACGGGAAAACGGGATCAGAAAGCGGAAAACCGAATTTCCGAGAAATATTTGCTGTTGACAAAAGTCCTATTTATTGTGTTGGGAAAAAACCGAAATACATACTGAGTTACATAGGAAAACTAGCACTGACAGAAGCTCTTTGGCGTATGTTCTCTTGTCCATTCTCCTTTATTGGACACTCTTAATCGAATTTGCCATGGTGAATTCTATTGTCTGTTCTCCTGTATTGGATACTCTTAATCGAATTTACCATGGTAAATTTGATTAAGAGTGTCCAATAAAGGAGAATGGACAAGAGAACATACGCGCAAAAGCTTCTGAAGCTTCTGAAGACAATCCGCCGTATTCACAAAGCATTCAATCTCCCGTTAAGTCCTAACTGAGGTCCTCAGTTAAGGATAAATAAGAATCGCAACCTCAGTTAACGTATGTAACGGTGCTCAAACAGGCCTGTTTCACGTTAATTTTCACTTAAACTGAGGTTGCGATTCATATTTATCCTTAACTGGGGACATCAGTTAGGAGTTAACGGAGATTTAATGCTTTGTGAATACGGCGGATTATATATCATAATTAATTTTCAAACATTAACTACAAAAAATGGGTTCAAGCCCTGTGGACAGGAGCTTTCTGGCGCTCTAGTTCAAACAGACAAATTATATCTCCGAAAGTATTGGTTTCTCTGAGTTGGGGATTATATCAATGTATACATATGATAGAGCTGCATCATAAAGGAAATTCAATTCAAATAATAGTTTATTTATCAAGATTAAATGAGCAATCATGAGAATGAGAACTGCACCATGGAAGAAATCGAATTAAATCTGGCCAATTTTGCCCAAAAACGAACTTAACCGAGATATTCATCTCCCTAACCTACTCTGAAAATTTCAACTACCTAGCTCATTCCGTTCGAGAGTTATTGTGGAAAAAATTTTCAAAATTTTTTTTTTTACACTTTGCGGTAATCTGGTCAATACAAAACTTCACATGCGTATAAAGGTCATGATTCTACAATTTGATGCTAAATTTCAGATAGATCGAAGGAACTTGTCCGAGATATTTACGCCCCAAAACCACCTTGCAATTTTCAATCCGCTTACTCCTTTCGTTCGAGAGTTATCGTGCCTACGGCCGGTCGGCCGGCCGGACACAATCGATTTCGCACTCGGATTCTTGATTAGTGAGTCGAACCAAATCGTTTGAGACCATTTTCAGCCAAAAATTCCAAAATTACAGACACTTGGGCAAATTGATAAGCACTCTGTTCCGAGGAACCAGAGCGCCAAAAAAAACAAGTTTCGTATGACAATTGCCCAAAACAGGTTTAAAGTACCTACAAATAGTAGATATTCCATAAAACCTGTATTAAAGAAGGGAAAAAATAATGAAAAAATTACCTTGTAATCGATCAAAAATTTCCTCATCTACGTTCACCAAATTTTCTCCTCTCTCGAACTACAGAATTATGCTTTCAATATTTACGTAATATTTTCAAACATTTTCGGGTGAGGTCCCCGTTGCATCGCTAAAATACGAGTATATCAACCCCAATATTTTTGAAGTTACAATATTCCCTTCTGTCAAGTTGACATTATGAAAATTCATACATAGAATAATTATATATCAATCTGTGAAATACGATTTACATTGAAATTTTGAAAAATCATATCTCCGAAAGTATTAGCTTGTTAGAGTTAAAAATGATATGAATGGATTCTTATGATAAAACTGCTTATTGAAAAAAATTTAATTTGGAATTTGTTTTGTAAAAAAAAATGTTTTTTTTATTACTCCGAAACCTTCTGTCCGATTTTGCCCAGTAACGAACTTAGCCGAGATATTTATCCCCCAAACCTACCCTGAAAATTTCAACTCTCTAGCTCATTCCGTTCGAGAGTTATCGTGCCTACGGCCGGACAGAATGAATTTCCACCACGGATTCTTGATCAGTGAGTCGAACCAAATCGTTTAAGACCATTTTCATCGAAAAATTCGAAAATTACAGACATTTGGGCAAATTGATAAGCACTCAGTTCCGAGGAACTAGAGCGCCAAAAATGGTCGAAAATTGCTGAGAAACTATAAGGTTTAGGTGTAGGAAAACCTAATGGAGATAGTTTCGAAATTTTTAGGTTCCACGAGATGTAGAAATACCGGGTGTGCCATTTGAAATAAGAAAGTTTTTGACCATTATTTGTAGTTGCAGAAATATCTTTTAGATTTACATTCGGTTAAATATCACCGCAAAATCCAGGTGTTGTCCAGGCTGAATTACAGATTGACCATATTTTACCCTTGTCTCGATTCTGTATAGACTGCTGCATTCTTGCTGCCCGTTTGTTTTCGGTTTGAGAAAATATGATATAATAGGGGAATAAGCGATGATATACTAGGTTAGGGTGGCTCAGGGTTGAGAATGTTTTGCGGCTTTATATGAAGATTATGGTGCATCGAATTTTTTGTACTTGTATTCCTCCCTATTCAAGAGATACGTGAGGTTCAGATTTAAAATAAGACATGGACAAAGGCTTATGTGGCGTAAATTGGGTTCAGCCGTATTTCAGGGCTCTTTCACCTTCAATGCGGTGAATTCGCATAATGAGTTGTTGATTACGAGTGAAAGGACTTCTTTGGGTTAATTGAGGAAGGGTTTGAAATAAAAAATATTGATGACCCAGTTATTATTCAAGACGTTGTTTCTAAGGTATATAATTTACTCAATACTCAAATATTTGTATATTGCAAATAAAGTCTGATTCAAAATATTCAAATAAATAAAAGAGCGAGCTTACTCAGCAGGCATTCGAACCCGATCTCCTGCGCATATGAACACGCTAACATCTCGACCATCGAGGTGTGGTAACGATTCTAAGATTCATAGATGATTTGAAATTTCAGAAGACATTTCATTTTCACAATAATTGCTAAAATACACATCCGATCGAGCTGAAATCCATTACTCGATTGTAAAATAGCACCTGGAAGGATTTGTGCAGAATTTCAACGGAATCTGACAGATAGTTTCTGAAGTATAAAACTTTTGAAGAAATTTTTTTTTAGTCATACGATCCTCAAAGTATTCTGTGAAAAGTTGTGCGTCGGCATTTTAGAACTAATTACCAAGTTTCAATTCGATCGGATCTGTACTTTTGGAATTATGGAGCAAAAAGTTGGGAAAGCCCTGTGGACAGGAGCTTTGGTGCTTTTGTTCAAACTTTGACGAATAATATCTCCGAAAGTATTGGTTCCTCAGAGAAAAATACCATTTCGGGGGGGGGGTGATTTGTTTCGACTCACTGATCAAGAATCCATGATTCTGTCCGGCCGGCCGTCCGTTAACACGATAACTCTCGAACGAAAGGAGTTAGAGGATTGAAATTTGCAGGGTAGGTTTGGACCATGAATATCTCGGGCGAGTTTGTTAACGGGCGAAATCCACCAAGTGGTTTCGAAGTTATGGCTGTTTTTAGTAAAAATATTTTTCATGAATATTTCCGAAACCGATCATTCGATTTCTCTAAAATTTAGCATCAGATTGTAGAATAATGACCTTCATACGCATGCGAAGTTTTGTATTGATCGGATTGCCATAAAGTGTAACAAAAAATTTTTAATTTTAAAATTTTTCTTCTTCAATAATTCTCGAACAGAATGAGCTAGGCAGTTGAAATTTTCAGAGTAGGTTTGAGAGATAAATATCTCAGTTGAGTTCGTTATTGGGCAAAATAGGCCAAATGGTTTCGGAGTAACGAAAAAAAAAATGTTTTAACTTACAAATTTCAAATTCAATTTTTTTTAAGATGTAGTTTCTCCATGAAAATCTATTGATATCATTTTCAACTCTAACAAGCTAATACTTTCGGAGATATGATTTTTCGAAATTTCAATGATGAATAGTTTTCACAGAATGCTATAATTATTCTATCTATGAATTATTATATGATCTGTATTCATACTCGTACATGTCATCCTGTTCTATAAGAGAGAGTCAAATTCATTTCAGCTATTTTAATTTGATTTCTTCCATGGTCCTCATTCTCAGATTGCTCATTTAATCTTGAATCTTGTCAAAGTTTGAACAAGAGCGCCAAAGCTCCTGTCCACAGGGCTTGAACCATTTTTTTTCCTGGTGATTCGACAATTTCATAGATTTGGGCAAATTGGAAATATAATTGGAATATTGGAAACACATTTGCCTCGAAAAATATCGAGAAATTACTGATTTATGTTAGTTCTAAGAAATATCGAGTAAAATATGTCCTTCAATCTTTTGGAATAATTCGAACAGTTCGTGTAGAAGGAACTGAAGAAACTCGCGCAATTCCAAACAGTTGATTGATTTCACTTGGAAGTAACTCCGAGGGCCAGAATGTGGTCCTGAGATTGACTCGTGTCCCTCTGACTTGATGAGATTAGAATCCATCTGAGCATACAGTTTTCCACAGTCCATCAGTCATTTTACACTCACTAAATTTCCGTCTGGCAGTGCCAGCGACTCCGTCAGAATACGTACAAATTTATTGAACTTGAACAGCCAGAATAGGTCTCTTGCATGAATTTTTTGGCGCTCTTGTTCCTCGGAACAGAGTGCTTATCAATTTGCCCAAATGTCTGTAATTTTCGAATTTTTTGATAAAAATGGTCTTAAACGATTTGGTCCGACTCACTGATCAAGAATCCGTGGTCGGAATCGATTCTGTCCGGCCGGCCGTCCGTCCGGCTGACCGTTAACACGATAACTCTCGAACGGAATGAGCTAGACAGTTGAAAATTTCAGAGTAGATTTTAGGGATAAATTTCTCAGATAATTTCGTTATTGGGCAAAATCGGTCTGATAGTTTCGGAGTAACGAAAAAAAAAATTTTTTTTACAATACAACTTTTGAATTCAAATTTTTTTAAGATGCAGTTGCATCATAAGAATCCATTGTTATTATTTTCAACTCTAGCAAGCTAATACTTTCGGAGATACGATGTTTCAAAGTTTCAATATAACATCGTAAGTATGTATTCACAGAATGTGAACACAGAATCTGTCTGTGTGACTATTCATAAATGTCATCTTTTCTAGCTATTAGAGATTGTCAATTCGTATATTTTCTATTGGAAAGCAAGTATTCGATTATTGAATTTGTGAATATATACAAGACTGTTTTGATGTAGTTTATGGAGGTCAATAGGAAAGAAGAACATAATGGAATCATCATAAGAAATTACTGTTCGTTGACCACTGAGGTTAATATTACCTTTTACTTCCTTAAGTAGTGGTAGTGAGACATGTTCCTATGTACAGTATTTTCATAATGTTGCTTGCAAAAAAATACTGGAATATGGATCTAAAATTGTGTATCAATCATTTTTTCTTGAGTTAAGGTTCATAATACAGAAAAGAATGTGTTAGTGGTATGAACTATTAAATTTCAAATTATGAAAAGAGGATAGTATTTTATTAATATATTTTGAACTATTTGTTCGTAATCCACTACCTACTCAAATATCAGGAATAAATGGACAATCTGCTATGATTGTCTCCAGACTTGCTCTAGACATTTCGATGATACTTTCCTTAGGTATTTCGAGTTGTGAAAACTATGCACCGAGTGTGAGTTGCAACAACCCATTCCACGAGGTTGAATCATTGCAGATGGCTCCTTTTATCTTGATAAATAAATTTAAAGACAATTTTCAAAGCATTGAAGCATTGTAGATTGCTCTTTTTTTATAGAGATAATTTTTGAAGCATTTTTTTAAACGACACTTTTTTTAAATTTAATTTCTTTCATGATGCAGTTCTATCATAGGAATCCATTGACATAATTCCCAACTCTGAGAAACCAATACTTTCGAAGATATAATTTGTCTGTCTGAACAAGAGCGCCAAAAAGCTCCTGTCCACAAGGCAAATGTCCCGGGGCCTGTACGATTATTTTCAGTGGAGTTATTATCAATCTAAGCAATTGATAATCTTTGATAAGTCGGAAAAAAGTGGACAGAAAATCGATCTAGGATTTTGCAATACATCTCCTATAAGACATTATCAGTAGCTTTTGATGAAAACATTTTTGTATCATGTTTGAATGAACAAGAAAAAAAAATTGCTCATTACGGAGATTTTTGGCGAAGACAATAAATTTGAGTCTTCGTGGCAATAAGCAAATAATTCGCAGTGCTTTGAAATTTTCAGGCTTTTTCAGGGACACTTCAAGGCTGAAAAATTTCCGAAGATATAACCTCCATAAAGTTAGCAGCGCCACTTGCGAAAATTTAAATGAAACCTATTGCATTAATTGTCGAATATTTGTCGAGAATTTGTCGTGAAAGAAAAAAATTTGTCGCGCGCTTAGTTTTTTTTATATGGGGTGGCTCTGCTAACTTAATATTAAGTTAGCAGAGCCACTTGCAACAATTTCAATGAAACCTATTGCATTAATTGTCGAGTATTTGTCGTGAATTTGTCGTGAAAGAAAAAAGTCTGTCGCGCGCTTAGTTTTTTTTATATGGGGTGGCTCTGCTAACTTAATATTAAGTTAGCAGAGCCACTTGCAACAATTTCAATGAAACCTATCGCATTAATTGTCGAGTATTTGTCGTGAATTTGTCGTGAAAGAAAAAAGTTTGTCGCGCGCTTCGTTTTTTTTGTATGGGCTAAATTAATATTTGGCTAAAGGGGCCACACACAAATCACGTACGTTGGTTAATCGTATTTTTTTTCAATCAGAAATGAGCTGAATAATTGTCGAACGACCCAAACATATTCGTCGTGACAGAAAAAAGTTTGTCGCGCGCTTAGTTTTTTTTATATGGGGTGGCTCTGCTAACTTAATATTAAGTTAGCAGAGCCACTTGCAACAATTTCAATGAAACCTATCGCATTAATTGTCGAGTATTTGTCGTGAATTTGTCGTGAAAGAAAAAAGTTTATCGCGCGCTTCGTTTTTTTTGTATGGGCTAAATTAATATTTGGCTAAAGGGGCCACACACAAATCACGTAAGTTGGTTAATCGTATTTTTTTTCAATCAGAAATGAGTTGAATAATTGTCGAACGACCCAAACATATTCGTCGTGGCAGAAAAAATTTTATCGCGCGCTTAGTTTTTTTTAAATGGGGTGGCTCTGCTAACTTAATATTAAGTTAGCAGAGCCACTTGTAACAATTTCAATGAAACCTTTTGCATTAATTGTCGAATATTTGTCGTGAATTTGTCGTGAACGAAAAAAGTTTGTCGCGCGCTTCGTTTTTTTTGTATGGGCTAAATTAATATTTGGCTAAAGGGGAAACACACAAATCATGTAAGTTGGTTAATCGTATTTTTTTTCAATCAGAAATGAGCTGAATAATTGTCGAACGACCCAAACATATTCGTCGTGACAGAAAAAATGTTGTCGCGCGCTTAGTTTTTTTTAAATGGGGTGGCTCTGCTAACTTAATATTAAGTTAGCAGAGCCACTTGTAACAATTTCAATGAAACCTATTGCATTAATTGTCGAATATTTGTCGTGAATTTGTCGTGAAAGAATAAAGTTTGTCGCGCGCTTCGTTTTTTTTGTATGGGCTAATTTAATATGTGGCTAAAGGGGCCACACACAAATCACGTACGTTGGTTAATCGTATTTTTTTTCAATAAGAAATGAGCTGAATAATTGTCGAATGACCCAAACATATTCGTCGTGACAGAAAAAATTTTGTCGTGCGCTTAGTTTTTTTTTAATGGGGTGGCTCTGGTAACTTAATATTAAGTTAGCAGAGCCACCCCATTTAAAAAAAACTAAGCGCGCGACAACATTTTTTCTGTCACGACGAATATGTTTGGGTCGTTCGACAATTATTCAGCTCATTTCTGATTGAAAAAAAATACGATTAACCAACTTACATGATTTGTGTGTGGCCCCTTTAGCCAAATATTAATTTAGCCCATACAAAAAAAACGAAGCGCGCGACAAACTTTTTTCGTTCACGACAAATTCACGACAAATATTCGACAATTAATGCAAAAGGTTTCATTGAAATTGTTACAAGTGGCTCTGCTAACTTAATATTAAGTTAGCAGAGCCACCCCATTTAAAAAAAACTAAGCGCGCGATAAAATTTTTTCTGCCACGACGAATATGTTTGGGTCGTTCGACAATTATTCAACTCATTTCTGATTGAAAAAAAATACGATTAACCAACTTACGTGATTTGTGTGTGGCCCCTTTAGCCAAATATTAATTTAGCCCATACAAAAAAAACGAAGCGCGCGATAAACTTTTTTCTTTCACGACAAATTCACGACAAATACTCGACAATTAATGCGATAGGTTTCATTGAAATTGTTGCAAGTGGCTCTGCTAACTTAATATTAAGTTAGCAGAGCCACCCCATATAAAAAAAACTAAGCGCGCGACAAACTTTTTTCTGTCACGACGAATATGTTTGGGTCGTTCGACAATTATTCAGCTCATTTCTGATTGAAAAAAAATACGATTAACCAACGTACGTGATTTGTGTGTGGCCCCTTTAGCCAAATATTAATTTAGCCCATACAAAAAAAACGAAGCGCGCGACAAACTTTTTTCTTTCACGACAAATTCACGACAAATACTCGACAATTAATGCGATAGGTTTCATTGAAATTGTTGCAAGTGGCTCTGCTAACTTAATATTAAGTTAGCAGAGCCACCCCATATAAAAAAAACTAAGCGCGCGACAGACTTTTTTCTTTCACGACAAATTCACGACAAATACTCGACAATTAATGCAATAGGTTTCATTGAAATTGTTGCAAGTGGCTCTGCTAACTTAATATTAAGTTAGCAGAGCCACCCCATATAAAAAAAACTAAGCGCGCGACAAATTTTTTTCTTTCACGACAAATTCTCGACAAATATTCGACAATTAATGCAATAGGTTTCATTTAAATTTTCGCAAGTGGCGCTGCTAACTTTATGGAGGTGTTGTTGTTCTCGTTGGTTATTCTGTTGTACTTGATTAATTGTTATTTTATGAGAAGCTCTTCTATCAGAATTCATGATTGATGTATATTTATTAATTGCCTCGGATATCCATTATCTTCAAGAAATTTTTTGATGATTTTATTATTTCGAATTTCAGGAGTAGAACAAATTAGATGAGCTCTATCGTAAAGTTGATGGTTTGAATAGAAAATAGAAATTCAAATATCTATTTGTATGTGTCTGCTTCCTGAAGACACTTGTTTCGAAATGGTTCGGATACTTAATTATCGAAACATCTAGAAAAGAAAGCCGGGTATTTTTCTCGATTTCCAAAGTTTATTTTATTTTTGGTTCCTTTGAATTTATGAAATCGAAAAATTTGTACTATGTTGCCAAATTACAAATATATCGTCAACATATCGCCACCAAGCTTTTGATTTCAACAAATATGTATATACAAATTTTTCTTAAAAATTTTCAATGAATATATTACTCATGTCAGGTGATAAAGGAGAACCCATTGGCATTCCAGAATTTTGTCGATAAAAAACATCTAGTTTTTCTAAGGCAGGAGCAATTTTCAAAATAATGAATTTTTTATTTTATAGATAGTTTTCAGAGGATGGGAGAGAAAACCCATGTGAAACTATTTAATAATGAATTTGCATATATATTGCGCGCCAGAAAATATGGAATTTTCAAGTGGTTTCAATTTATTTCCTAATAAAGAGCGAAATATATTCCATAAAAAATGTAAATAAATAAATATAATGTCTTTTATTCCAATATTTCCCTCCATTTTCAACGGAGTAATTTGTCTTTGCGGTAGGAAAGGAGAATGGCTAGAAACCCAGCTCTATATTTATATTCGTGCTATGGAATAATTCATTAGAAAAATATGGTGTTTCATTAATTCTTAATTCAGTAAGAGCGCATGCAATTCAAAGCGTCGGTTGAAATATCATGGACACTATAAAAGGTCGTCACTTAATTGATTTCTGATCGTCTTTTCGATAAATCAAAATGATTGATGATCGTTTGTAATCAGTGTTTTCTAAGAACTTGATTTGAAATGGAAAAAAAAAATTGATGGAATTTCTTTTTTAATATTTTTGGCACGTTGGTTTCTCCGACACAGAGCGCCTATCAATTTGGCAAAATGTCTGTGATTTTCGAATTTTTGGCTCAGAATGTTCTCAAACGATTAGATTCGATTCACGGATGATTCACATGGATTAAAATATACTAACTGACAAAGAAACTGCATCACCCCGAAGGAGATGTTTAAATTTAATTTTTTTTTGTAAATCATAGATAGTATAGCAAGGAGTAAATGATTAAAATTTGGAGAAAATTGTGAAGGTTTTTTCATGTAAACATTTTCTGTTACTTACATATTGTAGTCGTTTTTTGCAACTTTTTTAAATTTTACAACAAACCAGGAGATCCATAGTCGATGTTTAGTTGTTAAAATGCCTAGAGCACGTGTACGCGGAATTTATTGCCAGCTAAGTGAATTTGAAAGAGGTCGAATTATTGGCCTACGGGAGGCGGGGTTGTCATTTCGAGAAATCGCTAACCGTACGAACAACTACTGTTATGAGATGTTGTCAAGCGTGGTTTGATAATGTCCAAAATCGAAGAAGAGTAGGCACCGGACGTCGAAGGGGCATAAATGAAGTTCAAGATCGACTTATGGCTATTAGAGACCGATTTGCGACAACTCGATCTTTGGCTGATGAGTGGTTTACCACCGGATATGGTCTTTTGGACTGCAGCATTATCGACCCCATCTTGTGTTACCTCTAACGGTTGAGCATCGCCGGCAACGATTACAGTGATGCAGAGAACGTTAACATTGGAATGCGGAATGGCATCAGGTCGTCTTCTCTGATGAATATTGATTCTCCTTGGGTACACATGATGGCCGAAAAGGGTGAGACGACGTCGGGAAGAAAGACACGTGAACCTCAGTTTGATATTGAGCGTCATGTACACCGGACAGTAGGCATTATGGTATGGGGTGCTATTGCACATGCAAGTAGGTCACCTTTAGTTCTTATTCGAGGTAATATGACAGCACTGCGTTACCTTCAAGAAATAGTGGAGCCATATGTTCTCCCTTACCTTAATCAGCTCGATAATCCAATATTTCAGCAAGATAATGCTCGACCTCATATTGCCAGAGTTAGTTTAAACTATTTTGAAGCGACCCATGTGCATTTTTTGCCATAGCCGCCCAGATCCCCCGATCTTTCGCCCATAGAGCATGTTTGGGACATCATGGGTAGAAGGCTTGGAAATTTACCCCAGCCCCCACGAACTTTGGCGGCTCTGAGACATGAACTACAGGTAACTTAACTGGCTCTGGTAACTTAATATTAAGTTAGCAGAGCCACTTGTAACAATTTCAATGAAACCTATTGCATTAATTGTCGAATATTTGTCGTGAAAGAAAAAAGTTTGTCGGGCCCTTCATTTTTTTTGTATGGGCTAATTTAATATTTGGCTAAAGGGGCCACACACAAATCACGTACGTTGGTTAATCGTATTTTTTTTCAATCAGAAATGAGCTGAATAATTGTCGAACGACCCAAAAATATTCGTCGTGACAGAAAAAATTTTGTCGTGCGCTTAGTTTTTTTTAAATGGGGTGGCTCTGCTAACTTAATATTAAGTTAGCAGAGCCACTTGTAACAATTTCAATGAAACCTATTGCATTAATTGTCGAATATTTGTCGTGAATTTGTCGTGAAAGAAAAAAGTTTGTCGCGCGCTTCGTTTTATTTGTATGGGCTAAATTAATATTTGGCTAAAGCGGCCACACACAAATCACGTAAGTAGGTTAATCGTATTTTTTTTCAATCAGAAATGAGTTGAATAATTGTCGAACGACCAAAACATATTCGTCGTGACAAAAAAAATTTTGTCGCGCGCTTAGTTTTTTTTAAATGGGGTGGATCTGCTAACTTAATATTAAGTATGCAGAGCCACTTGCAACAATTTCAATGAAACCTATTGCATTAATTGTCGAGTATTTGTCGTGAATTTGTCGTGAAAGAAAAAAGTTTGTCGCGCGCTTCGTTTTTTTTGTATGGGCTAAATTAATATTTGGCTAAAGGGGCCACACACAAATCACGTAAGTTGGTTAATCGTATTTTTTTTCAATCAGAAATGAGCTGAATAATTGTCGAACGACCCAAACATATTCGTCGTGACAGAAAAAAGTTTGTCGCGCGCTTAGTTTTTTTTATATGGGGTGGCTCTGCTAACTTAATATTAAGTTAGCAGAGCCACTTGCAACAATTTCAATGAAACCTATCGCATTAATTGTCGAGTATTTGTCGTGAATTTGTCGTGAAAGAAAAAAGTTTATCGCGCGCTTCGTTTTTTTTGTATGGGCTAAATTAATATTTGGCTAAAGGGGCCACACACAAATCACGTAAGTTGGTTAATCGTATTTTTTTTCAATCAGAAATGAGCTGAATAATTGTCGAACGACCCAAACATATTCGTCGTGACAGAAAAAATTTTGTCGTGCGCTTAGTTTTTTTTTAATGGGGTGGCTCTGCTAACTTAATATTAAGTTAGCAGAGCCACTTGTAACAATTTCAATGAAACCTATTGCATTAATTGTCGAATATTTGTCGTGAATTTGTCGTGAAAGAAAAAAGTTTGTCGCGCGCTTCGTTTTTTTTGTATGGGCTAATTTAATATTTGGCTAAAGGGGCCACACACAAATCACGTAAGTTGGTTAATCGTATTTTTTTTCAATCAGAAATGAGCTGAATAATTGTCGAACGACCCAAACATATTCGTCGTGACAGAAGAAAGTTTGTCGCGCGCTTAGTTTTTTTTATATGGGTGACTCTGCTATTTTATTATTAAGTAAGCAGAGCCAATCCTTATAAAAAAAAAACTGAGCGTGCGATAATCTTGTTCTGTCACGACGATTATGTTTGGGTCGTTCGACATATTATTTAGCTCATTTCTGGTTGAAAAAAAATACAATTAACCACTGTACGTGATTTGTGTGTGGCCCCGTTAACCTAATATTAAGTTAGGCCATACAAAATCAACGAAGCACGCAACAAACTTTTTTCTTTCACGACAAATTCTCGACAATTATTCGACAATTAATGCAATAGGTTTCATTGAAATTGTTGCAAGTGGCTCTGCTAAATTAATATTAACTTAGCAGAGCCACCCCATATAAAAAAAACTAAGCGCGTGACAGACTTTTTTCTTTCACGACAAATTCACGACAAATACTCGACAATTAATGCAATAGGATTCATTGAAATTGTTGCAAGTGCCTCTGCTAACTTAATATTAAGTTAGCAGAGCCACCCCATATAAAAAAAACTAAGCGCGCGACAAATTTTTTTCTTTCACGACGAATATGTTTGGGTCGTTCGACAATTATTCAGCTCATTTCTGATTGACAAAAAATTCGATTAACCAACGTACGTGATTTGTGTGTGGCCCCTTTAGCCAAATATTAATTTAGCCCATACAAAAAAAACGAAGCGCGCGACAAACTTTTGTCTTTCACGACAAATTCACGACAGTTATTCGACAATTAATGCAATAGGTTTCATTGAAATTGTTCCAAGTGGCTCTGCTAACTTAATATTGAGTTAGCAAAGCCACCCCATTTAAAAAAAAACTAAGCACGCGACAAACTTTTTTCTGTCACGACGAATATGTTTGGGTCGTTCGACAATTATTCAGCTCATTTCTGATTGAAAAAAAATACGATTAACCAACGTACGTGATTTGTGTGTGGCCCCTTTAGCCAAATATTAAATTAGCCCATACAAAAAAAACGAAGCGCCCGACAAACTTTTTTCTTCCACGACAAATTCACGACAAATATTCGACAATTAATGCAATAGGTTTCATTGAAATTGTTACAAGTGGCTCTGCTAACTTAATATTAAGTTAGCAGAGCCACCCCATTAAAAGAAAACTAAGCGCACGACAAAATTTTTTCTGTCACGACGAATATGTTTGGGTCGTTCGACAATTATTCAGCTCATTTCTGATTGAAAAAAAATACGATTAATAAACGTACGTGATTTGTGTGTGGCCCCTTTAGCCACATATTAAATTAGCCCATACAAAAAAAACGAAGCGCGCGACAAACTTTTTTCTTTCACGACAAATATTCGACAATTAATGCAATAGGTTTCATTGAAATTGTTACAAGTGGCTCTGCTAACCTAATATTAAGTTAGCAGAGCCACCCCATTTAAAAAAAAACTAAGCGCACGACAAAATTTTTTCTGTCACGACGAATATGTTTGGGTCGTTCGACAATTATTCAGCTCATTTCTGATTGAAAAAAAATACGATTAACCAACGTACGTGATTTGTGTGTGGCCCCTTTAGCCAAATATTAAATTAGCCCATACAAAAAAAACGAAGCGCGCGACAAACTTTTTTCTTCCACGACAAATTCACGACAAATATTCGACAATTAATGCAATAGGTTTCATTGAAATTGTTACAAGTGGCTCTGCTAACTTAATATTAAGTTAGCAGAGCCACCCCATTTAAAAAAAACTAAGCGCGCGACAAAAATTTTTCTGTCACGACGAATATGTTTGGGTCGTTCGACAATTATTCAACTCATTTCTGATTGAAAAAAAATACGATTAACCAACTTACGTGATTTGGTTGTGGCCCCTTTAGCCAAATATTAATTTAGCCCATACAAAAAAAAACGAAGCGCGCGACAAACTTTTTTCTTTCACGACAAATTCACGACAAATATTCGTCAATTAATGCAATAGGTTTCATTGAAATTGTTACAAGTGGCTCTGCTAACTTAATATTAAGTTAGCAGAGCCACCCCATTTAAAAAAAACTAAGCGCACGACAAAATTTTTTCTGTCACGACGAATATGTTTGGGACGTTCGACAATTATTCAGCTCATTCCTGATTGAAAAAAAATACGATTAACCAACGTACGAAATTTGTGTGTGGCCCCTTTAGCCAAATATTAAATTAGCCCATAAAAAAAAACGAAGCGCCCGACAAACTTTTTTCTTTCACGACAAATTCACGACAAATATTCGACAATTAATGCAATAGGTTTCATTGAAATTGTTACAAGTGGCTCTGCTAACTTAATATTAAGTTAGCAGAGCCACCCCATTTAAAAAAAACTAAGCGCGCGACAACATTTTTTCTGTCACGACGAATATGTTTGGGTCGTTCGACAATTATTCAGCTCATTTCTGATTGAAAAAAAATACGATTAACCAACTTACGTGATTTGTGTGTGGCCCCTTTAGCCAAATATTTATTAAGCCCATACAAAAAAAACGAAGCACGCGACAAACTTTTTTCGTTCACGACAAATTCACGACAAATATTCGACAATTAATGCAATAGGTTTCATGGAAATTGTTACAAGTGGCTCTGCTAACTTAATATTAAGTTAGCAGAGCCACCCCATATAAAAAAAACTAAGCGCGCGACAGACTTTATTCTTTCACGACAAATATTCGACAATTAATGCAATAGGTTTCATTGAAATTGTTACAAGTGGCTCTGCTAACTTAATATTAAGTTAGAAGAGCCACCCCATTAAAAGAAAACTAAGCGCACGACAAAATTTTTTCTGTCACGACGAATATGTTTGGGTCGTTCGACAATTATTCAGCTCATATCTGATTGAAAAAAAATACGATTAACCAACGTACGTGATTTGTGTGTGGCCCCTTTAGCTACATATTAAATTAGCCCATACAAAAAAAACGAAGCGCGCGACAAACTTTTTTCTTTCACGACAAATTCACGACAAATATTCGACAATTAATGCAATAGGTTTCATTGAAATTGTTACAAGTGGCTCTGCTAACCTAATATTAAGTTAGCAGAGCCACCCCATTAAAAAAAAACTAAGCGCACGACAAAATTTTTTCTGTCACGACGAATATGTTTGGGTCGTTCGACATTTATTCAGCTCATTTCTGATTGAAAAAAAATACGATTAACCAAGGTACGTGATTTGTGTGTGGCCCCTTTAGACAAATATTAAATTAGCCCATACAAAAAAAACGAAGCGCGCGACAAACTTTTTTCTTCCACGACAAATTCACGACAAATATTCGACAATTAATGCAATAGATTTCATTGAAATTGTTACAAGTGGCTCTGCTAACTTAATATTAAGTTAGCAGAGCCACCCCATTAAAAAAAAACTAAGCGCACGACAAATTTTTTTCTGTCACGACGAATATGTTTGGGTCGTTCGACAATTATTCAGCTCATTTCTGATTGAAAAAAAATACGATTAACCAACGTACGTGATTTGTGTGTGGCCCCTTTAGCCACATATTAAATTAGCCCATACAAAAAAAACGGAGCGCGCAACAAACTTTTTTCTTTCACGATAAATTCACGACAAATATTCGACAATTAATGCAATAGGTTTCATTGAAATTGTTACAAGTGGCTCTGCTAACTTAATATTAAGTTAGCAGAGCCACCCCATTTGAAAAAAAAACTAAGCGTGCGACAACATTTTTTCTGTCACGACGAATATGTTTGGGTCGTTCGACAATTATTCAGCTCATTTCTGATTGAAAAAAATACGATTAATAAACGTACGTGATTTGTGTGTGGCCCCTTTAGCCACATATTAAATTAGCCCATACAAAAAAAACGAAGCGCGCGACAAACTTTTTTCTTTCACGACAAATTCACGACAAATATTCGACAATTAATGCAATAGGTTTCATTGAAATTGTTACAAGTGGCTCTGCTAACCTAATATTAAGTTAGCAGAGCCACCCCATTTAAAAAAAACTAAGCGCGCGACAAAAATTTTTCTGTCACGACGAATATGTTTGGGTCGTTCGACAATTATTCAACTCATTTCTGATTGAAAAAAAATACGATTAACCAACTTACGTGATTTGGTTGTGGCCCCTTTAGCCAAATATTAATTTAGCCCATACAAAAAAAAACGAAGCGCGCGACAAACTTTTTTCTTTCACGACAAATTCACGACAAATATTCGACAATTAATGCAATAGGTTTCATTGAAATTGTTACAAGTGGCTCTGCTAACTTAATATTAAGTTAGCAGAGCCACCCCATTAAAAGAAAACTAAGCGCACGACAAAATTTTTTCTGTCACGACGAATATGTTTGGGACGTTCGACAATTATTCAGCTCATTCCTGATTGAAAAAAAATACGATTAACCAACGTACGAAATTTGTGTGTGGCCCCTTTAGCCAAATATTAAATTAGCCCATAAAAAAAAACGAAGCGCCCGACAAACTTTTTTCTTTCACGACAAATATTCGACAATTAATGCAATAGGTTTCATTGAAATTGTTACAAGTGGCTCTGCTAACTTAATATTAAGTTAGCAGAGCCACCCCATTTAAAAAAAACTAAGCGCGCGACAACATTTTTTCTGTCACGACGAATATGTTTGGGTCGTTCGACAATTATTCAGCTCATTTCTGATTGAAAAAAAATACGATTAACCAACTTACGTGATTTGTGTGTGGCCCCTTTAGCCAAATATTAATTAAGCCCATACAAAAAAAACGAAGCACGCGACAAACTTTTTTCGTTCACGACAAATTCACGACAAATATTCGACAATTAATGCAATAGGTTTCATTGAAATTGTTACAAGTGGCTCTGCTAACTTAATATTAAGTTAGCAGAGCCACCCCATATAAAAAAAACTAAGCGCGCGACAGACTTTATTCTTTCACGACAAATATTCGACAATTAATGCAATAGGTTTCATTGAAATTGTTACAAGTGGCTCTGCTAACTTAATATTAAGTTAGAAGAGCCACCCCATTAAAAGAAAACTAAGCGCACGACAAAATTTTTTCTGTCACGACGAATATGTTTGGGTCGTTCGACAATTATTCAGCTCATTTCTGATTGAAAAAAAATACGATTAACCAACGTACGTGATTTGTGTGTGGCCCCTTTAGCTACATATTAAATTAGCCCATACAAAAAAAACGAAGCGCGCGACAAACTTTTTTCTTTCACGACAAATTCACGACAAATATTCGACAATTAATGCAATAGGTTTCATTGAAATTGTTACAAGTGGCTCTGCTAACCTAATATTAAGTTAGCAGAGCCACCCCATTAAAAAAAAACTAAGCGCACGACAAAATTTTTTCTGTCACGACGAATATGTTTGGGTCGTTCGACATTTATTCAGCTCATTTCTGATTGAAAAAAAATACGATTAACCAAGGTACGTGATTTGTGTGTGGCCCCTTTAGCCAAATATTAAATTAGCCCATACAAAAAAAACGAAGCGCGCGACAAACTTTTTTCTTCCACGACAAATTCACGACAAATATTCGACAATTAATGCAATAGGTTTCATTGAAATTGTTACAAGTGGCTCTGCTAACTTAATATTTAGTTAGCAGAGCCACCCCATTTAAAAAAAACTAAGCGCGCGACAAAATTTTTTCTGTCACGACGAATATGTTTGGGTCGTTCGACAATTATTCAGCTCATTTCTGATTGAAAAAAAATACGATTAACCAACGTACGTGATTTGTGTGTGGCCCCTTTAGCCAAATATTAATTTAGCCCATACAAAAAAAAACGAAGCGCTCGACAAACTTTGTTCTACCACGACAAATTCACGACAAATATTCGACAATTAATGCAATAGGTTTCATTGAAATTGTTACAAGTGGCTCTGCTAACTTAATATTAAGTTAGCAGAGCCACCCCATTTAAAAAAAACTAAGCGCACGACAAAATTTTTTCTGTCACGACGAATATGTTTGGGTCGTTCGACAATTATTCAGCTCATTTCTGGTTGAAAAAAAATACGATTAACCAACGTACGTGATTTGTGTGTGGCCCCTTTAGCCAAATATTAAATTAGCCCATAAAAAAAAAACGAAGCGCCCGACAAACTTTTTTCTTTCACGACAAATATTCGACAATTAATGCAATAGGTTTCATTGAAATTGTTACAAGTGGCTCTGCTAACTTAATATTAAGTTAGCAGAGCCACCCCATTTAAAAAAAACTAAGCGCGCGACAACATTTTTTCTGTCACGACGAATATGTTTGGGTCGTTCGACAATTATTCAGCTCATTTCTGATTGAAAAAAAATACGATTAACCAACTTACGTGATTTGTGTGTGGCCCCTTTAGCCAAATATTAATTTAGCCCATACAAAAAAAACGAAGCGCGCGACAAACTTTTTTCGTTCACGACAAATTCACGACAAATATTCGACAATTAATGCAAAAGGTTTCATTGAAATTGTTACAAGTGGCTCTGCTAACTTAATATTAAGTTAGCAGAGCCACCCCATTTAAAAAAAACTAAGCGCGCGATAAAATTTTTCCTGCCACGACGAATATGTTTGGGTCGTTCGACAATTATTCAGCTCATTTCTGATTGAAAAAAAATACGATTAACCAACTTACGTGATTTGTGTGTGGCCCCTTTAGCCAAATATTAATTTAGCCCATACAAAAAAAACGAAGTGCGCGACAAACTTTTTTCTTTCACGACAAATTCACGACAAATACTCGACAATTAATGCGATAGGTTTCATTGAAATTGTTGCAAGTGGCTCTGCTAACTTAATATTAAGTTAGCAGAGCCACCCCATATAAAAAAAACTAAGCGCGCGACAGACTTTTTTCTTTCACGACAAATTCACGACAAATACTCGACAATTAATGCAATAGGTTTGATTGAAATTGTTGCAAGTGGCTCTGCTAACTTAATATTAAGTTAGCAGAGCCACCCCATATAAAAAAAACTAAGCGCGCGACAAATTTTTTTCTTTCACGACAAATTCTCGACAAATATTCGACAATTAATGCAATAGGTTTCATTGAAATTTTCGCAAGTGGCTCTGCTAACTTTATGGAGGTGAAATATTAAGTGTTTTCAGACGTTCGCGGCGAGCATTTTGAACATTTACTACATTGACATTAATATTTTTTTGTTTTTTTTTTAATTATTAAGAAATAATCAGTATTAATTATTAGGTTTTTAGTGTAATGTAGCGAATTTGTGAAATAAAAAAATTTTTTAATGTTAATTTTTGTAATAAATCTGAAAACACTTAATATTTCCGAAACAGTTGAAGATAGGTATAGGACATTATTTATGTCTAGAATTCTCTGAAGAATCCAAAAAATTAATAATATACAGGGGCTTGCATTTAAAATAAGAAAGTGGGTATTGGCCACTGTCACATGACGCACCCTATATAATTTTTTTTTTTTGAAAAAAATGCTCAGTTAAAAATACAAATCGACGTGTCCAAGCGTTTTTCCAAACACGCTCTCATTTATCCGTTATCGAATTTATTCCATTTGGCTGTTCCACACTGTATAATTAGTTCTATCGTTCCTCTGAACGAATATGGTTGTGTATATGCTTGAGCAACGCTGGGAAATATTGCGACATTACTTTGAAAATTCATGGTAATGTTGCAGAATGTGTGCGAAAATTGCGTACGGATTTTGGACGAAGAGAAGCACCGTCAGCTCCGTATGTTCGTTATCTTAAGAAAAAAGTGTAAGAAACTGGCATCCTCATCGATAAACCAAAGCGTGAAAAGCCAAAAACAGTGCGTACACCCGAGAATATTGCTGCTGTGGCAGAAAGTGTGCGTGAAGCGCCATCAACATCAATTCACCGTCGATCTCAAGAATTGAACATTTCGGAGACATCATTGAGACGAATTTTGCATAAAGACCTTGGTATGACGCGATACAAAGACCAATTGGTTCAGGAGTTGCCCTGTTTTTGAAGATCGCATTATCAGCCGCAGAGCTGATGTCGTTTGGCCACCTCGGAGCTGCGATTTGACACCGTTGGACTATCATTTGTAGGGTGCCGTCAAAGATAAGTGTTACGCCAACAAGCCAGAGACAATTGACGCTTTAAAGGACAATATTCGTGAAGCCATTGGTGAAATACAGCTGCACACAATCGATAATGTGCTTAAAAATTGAACCGATCGTGTAGGCTACTGCAGGGCCAGCCAAGGCTGCCATTTGAATGAAATTATTTTCCATTATTAACCGGAAGGATTGTACTTTCAAATAAAAAAAGAAATTTGAGAAAATATTCAGTAGCTTTTTTTTTATTGCATTTTCAAAAAAAAAAAAGTTATTTGGCGGCCCGTTACCAACGTAGTGGAAATCGCAACAAAAATTCACCCAATACCAAGGATATTGTTAAGACAGCACCAGTAACTACAATCTTGTCCAATGAACATTAGGGCTTCACACGAGAGCGAGATTTGTCTCGTCTCGGAAAAGTGAGACGAGACGTTTTGAAAAATATTATAGGCGACACCGAGACCACATACTGCGCAACCCGAGAGTCTCGTCTTTGGCTCTCTTGTTCCTTGGAACAGAGTGCTTATCAATTTGCCCAAATGTCTGTAATTTTTCGAATTTTTTGCTGAAAATGGTCTAAAACGATTTGGTTCGACTCACTGACCAAGAATCCGTGGTCAGAATCGATTCTGTATGGTCGGTCTGGCAGTATACACGATAACAGTTAACATTTTCAGAGTAGGTTTGAGGGATAAATATCCCGGTTAAGTTCGGAGTAACGAAAGAAACATTTTTTTTTAGATTACAACTTTTGAATTCAATTTTTTTTTGAGATGATATCGTCATATAATTTGCAACTCTAAAAAGTTAACACTTTCGAGGATATGATTTTTTTCAAAATTTCAATAATACATCGTAGTTCTATGTATTCACAGAATGCGAATTCTATCTGTCTGTGTTCACTGTTCATAAATGTCATCTTATCTAGCTATTAGAGACATGTCAATTCGTAGTTTGAAAATATTTTCTGCTGGAAAATAAGTATCAGATTCTTGAATTTGTGAATATACATAAACAAGACTGTTTTGAAACCGAAAATAATATTGACTGGTTGCATTTTGAATAATTTTTGTATAAATATTGGGGATGATGTATCAGAAGATCTAGAATTGGATCATTTTAATTATGTAGTTTATGTAGGCAAAAGGAAAGAACAACATAATGGAATCATCAAAAGAAATTACTGTTCGTTGGCCACCGAGGTTAATATTACCTTTTACTTCCTTATGTAGTGAGACATGTTCCTATAGACAGTATTTTCATAATGTTGCTAGCAAAAAAATGCTGAAATATTGATCTAAATCTGTCTATCAACTATTCTTTCTTGAGTTAAGGTTTACAATACAGAATGAATTGAATTTAGAAAAGATAATTTGTATTTTATTAATATATTTTGAACTATTAGAACTATTTCTCCGTCAGCATATACCAATTCAAATATCAGGAATAAATGGACAATCTGCTATGATTGTCTCCAGCCTTGTTCTAGACATTTCGATGATAGTTTCCTCAGGTTCTTCGAGTTGTGAAAACTATGCACCGAGTGTAAGTTGCAACAACCCATTCCACGAGGTTAAATCATTGCAGATTGCTCATTTAATCTTGATAAATGAACTATTATTTGAATTTAATTTCTTTTATGGTGCAGTTCTATTATGATAATCCATTGATATCATTCCCAACTCTGAGAAACCAATACTTTAGGAGTTATGGTTTGTCAAAAATTAAACAAGAGCGCCAAAGCTCCTGTCACAGGGCTTTCCCCCTTTTTATATTTTCTAGTGATACGATATTCACGAAATTTTGCAAAACTTTTTGCGTTCGCATTCTACAACTAATGACGATGTTTGAATTTAATTGGCGTCGTATTTTTTATGTTATTGAGGAAATAAATATTCCAGATGGGTATAACTCTGAAACCGTTTGGCCCATTATACCGAACAATGAACATACCTGAAGCCTTCCGCAAAATTTCAGCGATATCAGACGAATAGTTTCTGAGATATAGAACTTTTCGAATATTTGGGCAAAATGATAACGCGATGTTCCCCAGAAAATAAGCGCAAAAATTATTGAATGAAGAGCTGATATGTTTGTTCCAATAATTAACAGCAGTATTAAAGAGCAATCATGCAATTATTTCGCCGAATTTTGTACTGAATGACGTAGTCCCCAAAAAATCGTCAGGACATCATGTATCTGAATCTGAAACTTTATTGGGTGGATGACTTTCAATCTATTCCATTTTAGGAGCCCGGTGTCAATTCATGAACAGTTTACGTTACGAGTTTCGAAGGACATTATCTTGATATAATTTTTTTCCGCTTCACCAGTAACAGACAGTCGATAACCCGCAAAATTTAAAAGGTTATTGAAGAAATTTTCTCCCCCTTATTTTCTCAATTCTTTTTCACAATGTTCAGTACTGTTTCTGAGCGTTTCACTGATATTAACCGCTTCGTGAATTTCCAGAAAATCACGAACTATAAATGACAATCTAAATTATATTTGGTATCTGTTCTTTATCGCTGAAGGCTCAAATTAATTCATAAAACTAAGTGTGATTCTATGTCAGCTTCCAGTTGATTTTTGATGCAACCACAGAATTAAATCCGCAATTAAGGTAATCAAAGCTTCGTGTAACCCACCATGAGAAACCACTAGACCACATTAGTTAGGTTAGAATCATTCTCTTGGCGGGAGATCCATATTCAAATTTTTTAACAAGGAATTTCAACTTTGAGATGAAACCACCCTATTTAAAAGAGAATGTTAGTACAGAGACAACAAGTATTGGGTACCTTCATCATTAGTGCATGTTTTCATGTTATTTCCACATTAAAATCTACATCAATTTATTCTTAAATCAAAATTTAAACCATTGTAATTCGAAAGATTACCGTATGTCGTAGATGACTTCTGTTGTGCGTCATTACAAGGCCGATTTAGGGTTATGTTATTATTTTTGACTGATTTCGAGTGAGCTAAGACATATGTCAATCGAATTTGGTGAACACTTTTATATTAATTAATTATTTTGGAAATATACTATTTTGTTATGAAAACTTGATTCTAGGTGGTTGAGAAAGGTTCTCAGAATCTATTTCAACCGAAATAAACCTTAAGAAATTAGCCAAAGTATCTAAAAACAGGCGAGAAATTCGCGTAAATTTTAGGTCCATAAGAAATGCATGGGGAATTCAGTGCTCGGATCCACGGATGGATCGTAATTCAAATTTCCCGCCTAACCTAACTAATGTGGTCTATACTTTCGGAGATATGATTTCCCAAACTTTGAATAATTACTCGCTAGTAGTTTGAGAAGAGCGCCAAAGCCCCTGTCCACACTTTTTTCACCAATGTTTTAAATGTGAGAAGCCTGAATGTTTTATTCACTTATCTAACTCATTCCTTTGCCCATTTCTTTTTCAATTTCAGAGTTTCAGGTGAAAAGTATTTGTAGTGCAAAATCAGTTCACTAAAAAAAATTAAAAAATAAAGTTCAATAAAGAGTGTGTTCTCCTCGAAATTCAACCGCAGCCTGACAACGGTTTTGCATACTTTCGATCAGATTTCGTTGCCTCGATAACTATCGAACGAAAGGAGATAGGAACTTGCAATTTTCAGGGTAGGTTGCGCATCTGAATGGGAGAGTTAAGTTCGCTGTTGGCCATAATCGGCCCAACGGTTTCGGAGTTATATCCATCTGGAATATTATTTCCTCGATAACTCACAAAATATAGACTCGATCGAATTAGTTGTAGAATATCGAAATAAAGACGTGTGTAAAATTTTGTGAGACCCGTACCGCCAGAAAATTTAAAAAAAAATATCGAAAAAAAATTGGTTTGTGCACTGACGTGTACTCAGAAGCTTTTGCGCATATGTTCTATTGTCCATTATCCTGTATTGGATACTCTCAATAGAATTCACCATGGTAAATTCGATTGAGAGTGTCCAATACAGGAGAATGGACAATAGAACATACGCGCAAAAGCTTCTGACTTCACGTCAGTACTTGAACCAATTTTTTTTTCCTCGTTTCCTCATCCTCTGACATAATAAGAACCGTGTAAAACTGATTATCTTGTGATTTGGGAAGTCGAATTTTCCTATAACTACGATGGAGAAATTAGAATACTTCTTGTGCATAAAATTCCCTACTTCAAATAATGACACAAACATAATACCAATTTAATTGTAAGACTTCCAAGAAGTTAAGGGATTGAGTGACAATTAATTGATGCGTATATAATGGAACAAGTTAGAGAACCCAGTCTGAAATTAGCATTTCAGCGGATAATTTGAAGGGGTCGAGAAGGAATTACGAATAAAATTACCAAGGAAGTAGAGTTTCTGTTCTCGATTTAAGTACATATTTTCTCCTCTCATTTCAAGTATTTTCTTTCAATTGAGTATAGGAATATCAGAAATTTATAATTTCCATCAAAAATACAGGCTTTTCCATGTACAGGTTTCATTGCTATTTTGGCAGCCATCATATCAAGAGCTGTCACTTTTTGACAAATGACAACTAAAAACTATGCCATTAAGTTGGGAATGCAGTGACTTGAGGTCTGTCTCCTCTGGCGCGCTTGTTCAAATTCATAGCCCGAGGAGTACCCATCCGGGTACTGAACTCACCCGAGGTTGCTTGGCCCCCAGTAGAAAAAATAATATTTTCACAATTTTTGCAACAATCGAGTTTAAATCTAGAACTTGGCTGTAGAATTAGGTATTGAAGGCTGTTCCGAAATTTCAACGATATCTGAACTGTGAAATATGTCAAAAAATAACAAGAAAATTCAATGACATCACTGAAATTATTAATCTTCTATAAATGGTGCAAGTTATTGCGATTGTTCTGGGGAACATCGCGTTATCATGTAATTTTCGATTTTTTTGCCGAAAATGGTCTCAAAAGATTGAGTTCGACTACCTAATGAAGAATTCGAGGACAAATTTGATTCCGGCCGGCAGTCCGATGTCACGATAACTTGAGAACGGAATGAGATAGCGACTTGAAATTATCAGGTTAGGTTGCGCATCCCAATACGACGGACAAGTTCGTTAATGGCCCAATGGTTTCCGAGTAATAATTTTATTTTCAACCAAGGTAAATCCGCGAATTGAAACTTAGCGAATACTTTTAGAATATAAACCTTAGTACTTTCGTGAGATTTTGTGAGAATCGTATCACTAGAAAATTAAAAAAAAATTATAGAGTAATATTTTTTATGTCACGATAACCTGAGAACGGAAAGAGATAGCAACTTGAAATTTTCAGGTTAGGTTGTGCATCCGAATGCGACACTAGAGTTTGTTGATAGTCATAATCAGCCAAACGGTTTCGGAGTCTGAAATTTGGTTGTTCCCTCAATAACACAATAAATACGAATCCGATCCAATTCAAACATAGTAATTAGTTGTAGAATCCCGAATCAAGAATTCTCGCGACATTTTATGAGGATCGTAGCTAGGGTTGCCAACCGTGCTTTATTTCAAAGGACAGTCCTTTATTTTAAAACTATGTCCTCTGTCCATTTGAAAGGTGTCAAAGGACGGCAAATTTTCTTTGCGACAAGAGCGCCAAAAAGCTCCTGTCCGCCGGGTTTGAACCAATTTTTGTTCCTGGAGCTAAGCAGCTTGGAGAGTTCAATACCTAGCTACTCTGGCTAGAAATTCGAACAAGGTTGCTAAAGCTCCTGGACTCAGTGCTTTTCCAACCTGTGTAGGGCTTCACACGAGCCGATAGTAATTCCCAAAAAATTAATTCTCGTTTAAGGCTCGTTCTCGTCTCGTTATCAGTTGTCTACCTCGTCTCGCATTCTGAATAACGATAATAAATATTATAATATATAAACGAAATGGTATACAATAATTAACAATTTTGTAAAGCTATATTTATTACGCTCTTATACAAAAATATTTGTACATGTACATATTATTTTTAATTTTAAACACTGATAATTTCGACTTTTAAATTACTCGATGATCAAGAATTCAACCATAATCACGCTTGCATCACTTCATCTTTCAATGAAGTACGTGTTTTTGCCATGATCATGCCACTGCTGTGGAAAATATTCTTTCAACAGGTTCGGATGTAGACATTAATAAATCATCGGCCATCTTAGAAAGTGTAGGAAGAACTTTTTCATCACTCTCCACCACTGTAAAATATTTTAATTCCTATTTGCTCTTTCTAACAAGTTTTGTTGATGTTTTAAATAGGCTTTCGATGTCGATACATTTTTTAATAGAATTCAACAATTTGGTATAGTTTTCAAAGAATAACTTCCCAGTGGGTAGATCATTGAGGGTGTTCTTGGCGTAATCCTCATAACACTTTTCGAAACCGTGAATAGCTTCATTTCTTTACCAGTTTTATTATACGTAGTTCCACAGATGTATACAATAATTGTTCACATCTTCACTACAAGGAGCACAAGATAATAAATTTCTCCAGATGTTCAGATAGAGACGAAATTTTCAAAGCATTGGGATTTAGGGGCAATAAAAGTTGTCCGTTAAGTATTGAAATCATAATGGCATCCATTTTTATAGTTGTGAATTCTATTTTTTCTTGAAAAATGAACACAATTATCGCAAGGTCATAACGAATTAATAATCTTCTAAAAAATCGTGTATTTCTAGAACGATCGATGTATAATATAGACAAATATATTGGTAATTATAGTGAAAACTCCTCATATTCAATTATTTTCTGTGGGTGTTGAAAAAAGTCAAGTCGTATATAAAACTTCATACAAAAAATTTAACGAGACCTAAGACGAGACTCTCGTGTTGCGCTGTATGTGGTCTCGGTATCGCCTATAATATTTTCGAAAACGTCTCGTCTCGCTTTTCCGAGACGACAACGAGACGAGACGAGAAAAATCTCGCGTGAAGCTCTAAACCTGTCGCGATTACACAAAATTTTGTTATACAATCGACGAATTTTCCAACCGAAATAAACTGGCGGAATGAACTTTGATGCACGATTTCATTAAAAGTTCATAATACTGGGCCATTTGATAGATGGCTCTCTGTTACGGAAGGGACGATGAAAATGTAATTTGCTAGAGTCATAATGGATGCTTATGAGTTATTTATTCCGATCGTATATACGGAAAATGCCAAATGCAGAACTGTTAACGGTCAAGCAGGTCTATGACATCGGGCGGGCCTTGCTTTTGAGTGATTTACGTTTTCGGCCACAACAGCCGAACGTTGACGGCACGTCATCAATTTCGGCATCAAACGGCTTAATGAGAGGTCCCAACAGTTGCGGGTGGATGAAAGTCCGATGTGTTCGACGTGCTGCGAGACACCAAGAAAATTAACGAGTTTGAAATTAATTATTCGACGTCCATTTTAAATAAAAATTGGGAAAGCAGTGACGTGAAGTCGAGCGCTTTTGCGAATTTTCTATGGTGAATTCGATTAAGAGTGTCCAATACAGGAGAATGGACAATAGAGTATACGCGCAAAAGCTCCTGACTTCATTGCTTGAACCAATTTTTCTTTTCGTAATTTTTCAAAATTTTCGAGGCGTACGGTTCTCACAAAATTTCACACACGGTTTTATGTCAATATTCTACAACTACCAAGCTTCAGTTCGAACGAGTCTATATTTTTTGAGTTATCGAGGAAATGATATTCCAGGTGGGTATAACTCCGAAACCGTTGGACCGATTATGCCCAAAAGTGAACTTAGCTCTCCTATTAAGATGCGCAACCTACCCTGAAAATTACATATTCCTATCTCCTTTCGTTCGAAAGTTATCGAGTCAACGGTCACCCATACTCACATAAGGCTGCTCGGATCTCCTATACAATATGGATCCGATCGTGGTCAAACTTGGAACTTGGCAGTAGAGTTAGTGTTCTGAAGGCTCTTGCAAAATTTCAGCCATGTCGGATGAATAGTTTCTGATATATAAAATTTTTTCCATGATTTTTTAAAAATTTTCTAGCGAAACGATCCTCACGAAATTTCGCAAAAATTTTCGCGGTGGCATTTTACAACTAATATCCATGTTTTAATTGGATCGATTATGTATTTTTCGAGTTATTGAGGAAATAACAACCTAATTACAGGTGGGTGTAACTACAAAACCGTTTGGCCGATTATGCTCATAAGCAAGCTCAAATGTCACATTCAGCCTAACCTGAAAATTTCAAGTCGCTATCTCTTTCTGTTTTCAGGTTATCGTGACATAAAAAATATTTTTAATATATTTTTTTAAATTTTCTGGTGATACGATTCTCACAGACTTGCTTAGGTTTATATTCTACAACTATCCACCTAGTTTCAATTCGATCGGATTAATATTAGTTGAAAACAAAATTATTACTCGGAAACCGTTGGGCCGATTATGCCCATTAACGAACTTGTCCGTCGTATTGGGATGCGCCACCTACCCTGAAAATTTCAAGTCGGTATCTCTTTCCGTTCTAAAGTTATCGTGGCAACGGACGGCCGGGGCCGGGCGGACAGAATTAAATTTGACCTCGAATTCTTGATCAGGGGGTCGAACCCAATAGTTTGAGACCATTTTCGGCGAAAAATTCGAAAATTACAGACATTTGGGTAAAATGATAACGCGATGTTCCCCAGAACATACGCGCAAAAATTATCTATTACTATGTATAAAACTGATATTTTGGTCTTAATTTGACAAAATCGAGGAGAGTTGATTTGGTTTCACGGAACTTTTCAACCGGAGAAAACGACCGTAGAACATCCGCACTATGTACATTGTACATTCAGTTTACATGGCCTCATGTACAAACAGTTACGATAGTAACTTTTCTTATCACTAATAAAATTTCACCCATGTATGCTGCGATATGAACAATAGTTTTGACACCTCTCGCTATAGGCGTAAATTTTGGTAAAACTGCTAAATAACTTCGACGTGGTTAGTATGGTTGGGCGATTCGAACACAATGAGTTGCAGGGGAAAACAAAAGATCTGTGTAAAATGATATACGATATACGAGCTCTCTCCGTGAATTGTCTCCTAGGGAAAATCGATAACTAAGCGCTACGTTTCACTACTCTCTGAAAATTGGTGGGGAACTCATTGAAATATATCTGATACTGAAAAATATTCCGCTTTATTCCAGACAATAACTATGGGAAAACTGAAAATATTGGACAATAAACCTTCTCGAATTGTGGAAATACATTTTCCTATTCAACAGTTTTGTTTTCATTTTATATGGACCTCAAAATAGACGTTATATACATTCGTATTATTATTTCTACTATTTCATGGATAAATTTCTGATGTATTATGTTTAATTCGAGGTTTTGAATAGAGCCATGAGCGTGTGTTGTAGACCTGGCTTTTATGCAATTTTCCCGATAAATTTTCACGATTCTCTCATTGATGAAACACATTTCTTGCGTAGAAGTTCAGGGACTTCTATGGAGGAAACAACTTCGTTTAAGTCTTATTATAATATACGGTGATATTTGGCGTCCTTGTTCCTCGGAACAGTGATTATCAATTTGCCCAAATGTCTTTAATTTTCGAATTTTTTGATGAAAATGGTCTTGAACGATGTGGTCTGACTCACTGATCAAGAATCCGTGGTCTAAATCGATTCTGTCCGGCCGGCCTGTCCGGCCCTCCGTTAACACGATAGCTCTCGAACGGATTGAGCTAGGCAGTTAAAATTTTCAGAGTAGGTTTAGGAGATAAATATCTCGGTTAAGTTCGTTATTGGGTAGAATCGGTGGGATGGTTTCGGAGTAACGAAAAAAAATTTTTTTTTACATTATAAATTTCAAATTCAAGATGCAGTTCCATCATAAGAATCCATTGTTATCATTTTCAACTCTAAGAAGCAAATACTTTCGGAGATATGATTTTCAAAATTTCAATAATACATCGTAGTTCTATGTATTCACAGAATGTGAACACAGAATCTGTCTGTGTTCACTGTTCATTAATGTCAACTTATCTAGCTATTAGAGACTTGTCAATTCGTAGTTTGAAAATATTTTCGGTTGGAAAACAAGTATCCGATTCTTGAATTTGGGAATATATACGTTTGATTGCGTTGGATACTGCGGTGAAAAATAATGATAGTTTTCTAACATGATTATGCTCCTAAATTAAAAAAAAAACTCAGAAATTATTTAATTTAGGAGCATAAAATTAAAAAATCCTAAATTAAAAAAAAAACTCAGAAATTATTTATTTAGGAGCATAATCGTGTAAGAAAACTTTCATTATTTTCACCGCAGAATCCAACGCAATCATAAAAAAATAGGGTTCTAATTTGAAAAACAGAAGTTATGGCCAATTTTTGATCACAATTTTCGACACAAAATTTGAAATACCCTGGGATGATATTTCTGAAATTCAAAAGATGTATGACCTTTCGAAATTCTTCCTATTCGATGTTCTAAAAACGGTTCACGCTCAGGATATTTGAAACAAGAATAATGAACATAATACTGACTAAACATATTTGACTTTTTTCTGTTTTTTTTTTCGATATTTTGAAAACTATTCGAATGAATACAATGCTTTTAACAGAAAAATATTCAGCATTGAATACTTGATCATACCAGCAATGCAAAACTTGAAGAAAACATTTTTTTCATCAAAATAATTTTCACTCCCTGTATAACCGGAAGTGATTGGGCTTCGAAAATATTTTAGCTCTGTAGAGAATTTCAAGCAATATCATAATCCCAATTTTCAGATTTCAAATATGTCCACTTCTCCGGAAACGTCTAATAGGCACTCGAACTTGGGACACCCTGTATAGTGCCCTGTGAGGAAGCCAGTGAGGAGGTGCAGCTTGATCTTTCTGAGGTCCAAGTATTTCTTGGATCTGACATTCTGACAGTACCAAAGTTCCGAAGGAATTTCTTGGAGTGATACATTCCAGGGAGAGATCTTTAGAAAATACCTCTCTCAGTTTCTTCTTTCGTCCGGAATTCACATTTGTAGGTGTATCTACCAACCCCAAAGCAGGTTTCCGGGCCAATAAAGGGGGTTCGTGCTCCTTTATCGGCAAGTGTGTTGGCCTCCTCATTTCCTATGATTCCCGCATGACCAGGAACCCAGACCAAAGAGCCCCTGTTGTGCTTGCCTACTTCATTAAGTTTTCTTCGGCACACCCATATTAGCCTGGACAGTTGTCGTGGAGAGAATCCAGTAAGTATTGAAAGTGATTCAGAAAATGATCACGTTGTTGTCCGGGCTGAACGTTTAGTGGTAAAGGGCGATTCACTTATCTTGGTAACCCCAATTTTCTCCGAAACGGCCGAATATATTTTAATTCTGTAAACGCCGTTTTGTACAAGTCATCGTTAACTCGAGATGCCTGAAGAAGTCAGCGTAAAAAATAAAGATGACTGGCGTCGCGGCGTCGTCAAATTTTTTTCCCCGGAACATACCTTTTTTATCATGCCATTCGAAAGATGATTCAATTCTAAATTTTATTACCAAATAACGTTTTTTCCCATTTTAAACCGTGAGTGATCTACAGGGTGTTATATGTAAATTCTATTCCATTTTTGCGCGTATGTTCTGGGGAACATCTCGTTATCATTTTGCCCAAATGTCTGTAATTTTCGAATTTTTTGCCGTAAATGGTCTCAAACGATTGGGTTCGACTCCCCGATGAAGAATTCGAGGTCAAATTTTAACGGCGCCGCGACGCCAGCCATCCTTATTTTTTACGCCGACTTCTACACGCATCCCAAATCAACATTGACTTGTACAAAAAGGCGTTTACAGAATTAAAATATATTCGGCCGTTTCGGAGAAAATTGGGGTGACCAAGATAAGTGAATCACCCTGTATATTAGATATCACTGTTTCTATGAATCAAAGATGGTGGCCTTCATTCCAACGTTTCTGACTTTAGACTACACAAATATGGCATTATGTATATATTTATGACCCTTCCTAGTCCATTCCTGATAGTAGCGCATGATGTTGATTTGCTTCCGGTTAAGGTGATTCGCAATTTCTCTGAACGAAACATCAGCTTCCCACAAACCAACAATATGACCACAGTACAAATCGCGAAATATACGGTAATTTTCACGTTGCCGGACTCAAACCATCTTCAGGTTTTCATGTTCCCTGTGTAACCCGATTCTCTAATTTCTTCGGTTTAATGAATATGTAGCAGTTGATATAGATTTAATTTTTCATCCATGAATGGTTACCATGTGATTGATATTAGAGCTGGTTGAAATATACCGAATTTTGAAGCAACAGGGTGGAATTTTGTTGGACATAAGTCAAATTTTTAAGTGTGGAAGATAACGTTTCATAAATGACGTTCTTGCTGACATACACATTCTTCGAGGCGCTCGGCGAAGTTGCCGTAATATTTTCACTATGAAGTGGCTGTTTGTGCAACTCTCTAGGATACTCAGCTGCCCTATAACGACAATTTCGTTTAGCTAACATACCCGGCCGAGTGAAAATGAACCTCATCTAACGTGATGATTAGCACATAAGTATTTTGTAAAATTACCAGCATTCGCACAGAAAATCTTTCTCGTTGAAGGAGCTTCTAGACTTTATTGTGTAGCGTGGGCGCGATGTCTCGTTGACCTTCAGGGATTTCGTACCACAGACACCCGAACGCGTTTCACAGACGCCTGATCGCGTTCCACATTTTTGGGGGTTGGACTGACCCCCTTTATCGCGCCTTGGAGCCAATTTCCCGTGTATACGGAAAATCTCTCGATTACTAGGAAGAGATGTACGTTGTGGACAATTTAAACGCTTTCGAAAGGTCCGATGCATGGCCTGAGAAATCATTACTCTTTCAAACGGCTTCAAGGGCAAACGAAAGATGTTGAATGGTTCGAGGCATCATGGAAACTAACTTCTTATCTTAGAGAAGCGTTTCATTTTGTTGGTTCACCTCAGCATGTAGCTCCATATTAAATTTGCGAATATCTAATCCATTATGGATATTCAGTAATGATTTTATCAAGCAGTATTGAGACCACATTGAGGAACTCTTCATTTTCAGTTCGGTTGCCAGTTCGCGAAGACGTACAATTCATGTCCATTTCTGTTCTGAAAGTCCACTACCTCTTTTGGACGTTTTAAGGATGTCCCCAAAACGTCCATTATATGTATAGACTTGTAGTCTTGTTAAAAATGTTACTTTGGTGTATTTTTTCACATTTCAGTTTTGAATTTAAGAAGTTGTCACTTCACAATCACTTGGCATTGCAGCATGTTTTAATTTTTCTTCGAAATATATAATATTATATTTCATTATTTCTATTTGACATATCTCTTTATGTAATGGCAAAGTTATAGGATTTACTTCCTGCTTTTACTTGCGTTATTCGGGCTTAGTCAAACATTCATGGCATAGAGAATATTGAAATCATATTGACAGTTGTCCCTCTTTCATTATTTAGCTCATGGAAAGATCTGCTGGAGTAGCAGAGTTTTGTGTGAGGTGTGTGATTTTGAGGGGACGTTCAACCGCGACTGCATATGCGCAGAAGATAAATTGCTGTGTTTTAGGTATTAGGGGTTATATTGGCAGTGGTTTGTGTATAGTGGTCCTTCTAGGGTCCTTCCTAAAGATACCATTCAGAAGCTTTTAGGAGCTGGTGCGAGTTAGGAGAGTCACTTGTGTTCTGTGTAGGCTTTGCTACTGTATCCTTACGCCAGCTCAGGCACAACACTGTTGATTTTTGACCCAACAGTGCATGGTAGCCACAACCTTCTGACTAGATCTCCGGTTCGCTCTATCCACTGAACTTGAAGCACTCATAATTCTAATTCAAATAAATTATATTTATATTTTTTATTTTTTATACACATGCTTTATTGTTAGATGCACAAAAGGAAATACTCAAAGTTCCAAAGAATATATTGTTACGGAAACCTTGCTATAATTCATGATGGATTTATTGTTTGTTACTAATTATTAATAGTTGATTGATTATTAGTATTCGTACAGCTTGTTTTTCTACTAGTATTCGTTAATTCATTTGATTAATCCTTGTACTCAATATCTTCTCTCCAATTTTGGTAATTCTCTTCCATTTGCTTTCCATTCTTTCCGAGTTATCCTTTATTTCTTGTTGCATTCTTTCGGAATTAACCAATTTTCTCATTATTTCCTCAAAAAATTGCCATATTTGATTCACCACGTATGTCCTATTCTTTACTAATTCCTTGTGTATTATCTCCTTCATCTCCTTTCTCCCTGTCAAAGTTTTACTCCTGGCTTCCATATTGGATGCAATAAAGATGGTGTATTCAAAATATTCATGCCCCGCGTTGGGCGCCAATTGTTGCGGAAATTGATTTATTGATTTTTACTAATCATTAACAGTTGATTGAGGATTCTTGATACAAAATTCAAAGTCTTTTTCCTTGAAATTATATTGAGGTCTATTCAAGATAATCTGACATTGCTCACTTCCTTAATATGTATATATTTTGCCACTGCTCGTGAATCCACCACAAAAATGTATATCTGGGAACAACTCAGTTATTATCCACCATAACATTGGTCTGCAGTTTAGCAAAACCACGATCGCCAGTTACAGCGAGGCCAACAGTCTGCGCGCGTCAGACAAGCTTCCAACGCAAGACCGTCGACCGAAGACCGGATCAACTGAAGGAGAGCTGCACCACGAGCAGAATCAGTTCGTCAGATTCGTTGCGAACTCAGGAAAGTGTACTTGAATCACCGCGGGAGGTACATAAATTTTCCTCGGCGACGTCTTCTATCGGACCTATACGACTGCACTAAAGATTATACCATTCCTCACGTGGCAACGCAGCCTTACATGCCTTTGCAATTCCTAGTTGAAACGAATATTTGCGACAATATGTTTTATAGACATCCCTCGAATATTTAGTGTTATCAGACTGAAACTTAGTGTTAGTACGATATTCTACCACTTGTGATCTTCCATATCAGGAAAATAGTGAATGGTTCGATGCTGAAGCTCTATGTTAATCTGTCAATAAGTTCTGTTGTCGCACAATTCTAACCGGTAAGTCATTTTCCAATGCCTCATACACATTTCCGAAGCGATCAATTTCGATTTTGTCGGCCTTAAGAATGAATGGTTCTATTCAGAAGGCAAGAACAGAGGTCTGTTTGATCGATGATAAGGCAAAACCTTGTTGTGCTCTTCGTTGGGATCCATTCGAAATAAAAGGAATATTTGGTGTTCATGTCGGAGTGTGGAAGGCTGGAAGGTCAATGCACACTAGGGATGTTTCTGCAACCACTATTTAATCGATTGCTTTGAAAGTTCCATGCTACTCTGTTCATCAGAATGAGCTTGGCATCTTTCGGCTTCCTTGAGATGTCTTGGAGACTGATATTCGGTATGTTAGAATATTGCAGCTTTTATGTGCGGGCTCTTCCTTGTTAGGTTAACGATCATTTCAATCGCGCTCGTGAAATTGTAATTTACAATTTGTCTCCTGGTTTTCTTGAGATACAATTAACGTATTTCGTTCCTGAACCTGAATGAAGATGGTATAATCGTCCCTGTGAGGAGAATGCAATTGTGATGACACAGTATAAACCTTAATATTCCTTTGAAGGTTATCTCATAACTTTTTAAATGTCTACATGTGGTTTCCTAAAAATCCAAACAATGAAACGTGCAAATGTATTCGTTAATTCTTGACAACACTGTGTGAATTAAACAGCATATAAACAATTCTTATGTTGCATTTCAAGGAATGCTTAATGCTCTTTTAAATACGACAGTGTTTAACACTCACCTATTATACCTTAATGTGTGATATAAAAACCCTGTTACTAGGTAAAAAAATTTTATTGGCTATCGTTAAAGATGGGATTTGAATGTTAAAAGTAATCGAAAAGAAAAAACTTATTTTCAAGGAATTTTCGAATGTTGAGCTATGTAGTAATTATAGATTTACTATTCAACTGATTCAGTATAATATAGCATGTCTTCAACAAGACTATTTGTTTATTGAGGCATCTAGTGATAATACTTTGATCAGAAATGTCATGAGAGTCAATTTTTAGCGTTAAAATATAAAACGAAGCAACTTTCATAAAAAAATAGGAATAAATGTAATATGGAAACAGCACACTATAAAAGATACAAATAGAGATTAAAAATTAATTGTTATGTAACTCATAAAGACCCTATTTGGTTAAACATATCCAAATCCAACTTGACAAATCGTTATTGTAACGAACTCAAAAAGTTTTTTGTTCGAAAGATAAGCCAATACTGACATGGATAATTTTTTCCACAGAAGAACTAAAAATGTATTATTTGAGTATGTTATAGTGCCATTCTTCGAGCATTAAATTTTCTGGATCTAACAATAAAGCATATATATGAAAGATAAAAAGTGTTAGCAGAGGTTAGCATATGTATGATACTAGAGCTTAGGGAAAAGAACTCAGCAAAATAAACCCTGTCTCTCCGTTAATGTAGGGATTTGTAAAAATTTAAATTGTATCACTTTCTTCAACATCGATTCTTTCTTCAACAAGCCTAGAGATTCCACCAAGGTACCCGAAACTCAACTTGAAAAACAAAAAGGCAAAACGAGAAGACGATCAAATTAAAAATGGAATATTCCATGATTAATCAAATATCTTCCTAGCACTTCGAGAAGATATTTCGGGAAGCAAAAGAATTGTTCTAGCCGAAATAATAAGAGTAATAATGAAGAAAGAACATTACGAATGAACAGGAACATACCATAAACGATTGAACACTTGAATAATTAATATGTCGCATAAATAATGACATTCGTGTTATAAAGGAACATAACGTGTTAGGGGGTGAAAGAATGCAAAAAAAGTTATCGAAAAACGCAAGGGAAAACTTGGATCGTATACAAGAATTCCGACAGAATCGTTAGGGCTTGCTCTGATTGACTTTAGCCGATTGCGTGACCTAGACATTAGGCCATTTTCATTAACGAAATTGGGTTGTTTGAATTTCTAATAATAATCACCGCTCGTTTCATCCAGTCTTGTCCTTCAGAGTTTTCCAATCACGTGGTCGTTTTGGATACAGATGACAACAAAAACTATGCCTTTAACGATGTAGGTACTCTTCAACAACGCATCGAAATTCTTAAAATTCATAACAAATATTCTTAAAAAGCTCTTAAGTGAATATTAGGAAAATAAAATTCGGCTAGAAGGTTTTCGTGGAATTTCAGTGGAAGCTAACAAATAGTTTCTGAAATATAAAATTGTTAAAGAAAATTTTTATATTTTTTGTGAAGAAAAATGTATTTTTATTTTTTTTTCTAGATATATGAACCTCACGAAATTTCGCAAAAATTAATGCGTCGGAATTCTACGAGTATTCACGAACCATTAACGAACTTAACTGTCGCTTAAAAAACAAGCCGGAATAGTACGAGGAAAACCCTCGACAAAGTACAAAGGCTGGACTGTGTGTGTATCACTGGGGCTATGAGAACCTATCCTACTAGGGCACTTGAGATTAACACCAATCTCACATTACTTCATCTAGTTATAGAGAAAATGGCCCATGAAGCCATTCTCAGACTATCTAGGAAAGGAACAGGTAATGAGAGAATTAAAAACCAGACAGCCTGGTCCTGTCTTACCAGGTACATTTCATCAGCCGATCTTCCTAGTGACGAAATGATCAAGAAAGGGAAGACAGGGAATCCACCACCCAAGTTCTTAAAAAAATGCCATTAAATGGTACACAGACGGTTCAAAAACCACTACAGGAGCTGGCCCTGGAGTATATGGGCCAGGCACCAAATACTCATTATCGCTAGGCTCCTATCCGAGCATCTTTCAGACAGAAGTACTTGCAATAGAAAGATGCTATTTAAAGCTCTGAACTCGATAACTGAATGTTATCGAGTACAAGCTAATATGGGAGTGCCGAAGAAAACTCAATAAAATAGGCAAGAACAATAGGGTCTCCTTGGTCTGGGTTTCTGGTCACGCGGGAATCATAGGAAATGAGGAGGCCAACACACTTGCCAAGAAAGGAGCACAAACCTCCTTTATTGGCCCGGAACCCTACTGTGGGGTTGGTGGATACACCTACAAACGTGAATTCCAGATCAAAGAAGAAACTGAAAGAGGTATTTTCTGGAGATCCCCGGAATGTATCACTCCAAGAAATTGCTCCGGAACATTGTCGCTGTCAGATCCAAGAAATACTTGGACCTCGGTAAGAACACGCTGCACCTCGTCACTGGTTTCCTCAAAGGGCACTGCTGCCTTAGGAAGCATATGATGAGATTAGGGCTTGCAGAAACTGACGAGTGTAGATTCTGTTGGGAGGAGGATGAAACTCCTGATCACCTGGTAACGGAATGCCTCGCCATCTCAAACCAACGAAAGGAGCTCGAGGATTGAAATTTGTAGGGTAGGTTTGGAGCCTAAATTTCTCGGACGAGTTCGTTAACGGGCGAAATCCACCAAGCGGTTTCAGAGTTATGACCGTTTTCAGTAAAAACAATTTTTATGACTATTTCCGAAACCGATCACTCGATCTATCTGAAATTTAGCATTAAATTGTAGAATAATGACGTTTATATGCACGCGAAGTCTTGTACTGATTGGGTTGCCATAAAGTGTAAAAAAAAATTTTGAAAATTCTAAAATTTTGATTACAATAAGTCTCGAACAGAAATTGTCAGAGTAGGTTTGGGTGATAAATATCTCGGCTAAGTTCCTTATTGGGCAGAATCGGTCTGATGGTCTCGAAGTAACGAAAACAATTTTTTTTATATTAAAAATTTAAAATTAATTTTTTTTAAGATGTAGTTTTATCATAAGAATCCATCGATATCATTTTCAACTCTAACAAGCTAATAATTCGGAGATATGATTTTTTAAAATTTCAATAATAAATCGTACTTCTATGTTTTCACAGAATGCTCTAATTATTTTATCTATGAATTACCGTATGATCTGTGTTCACACATGTCATCTTGGACTTGCGTCCAACTTTTACGTATCAGTTGGACGCAAGTCCAAGATCTGTTTAAAACGGAACAAACCAATATGAACTTTGTTACATTGAAGAAAACTACTCATCTGTCAAATATTCTGTTACGTTTTTTAATAGACAAATTTTGTTTCATTATAAGAATCCATTGATCATTTCCAACACTGAGACACCAATACTTTCGGAGATATGATTCGTCATAGTTTCAACAACAGCGCCAAAGCTCCTGTCCACAGGACTTTCCCACTTTTTTTTCCTATAAATTTTAACCTTTAAAGGAATGCCGCACGAATCATTGAAATTTCCATAGGTGAAAATATCATTCGTAAAATTCGTTTTTAAGACCTCGGAAACCGAACGACTATTATTAAATATCCAGTTTAATGATAAACTAATGAATTCTTATTTATGAGGGCCAACAATCTGGTTGGATACAAAGAGTCCACATAGTATATCGATTGGCCATTAAAATAAACATGCTAAGTACATAGCAGTCAGCAGTGGAAACTTTCAGTTTTCTATGTGTTGAGTAATTATGGGTATTTTATCGTTCACAACTGTAGAACCTGAGAGATATACAAAACACCTTTCAACAGTACCTTCATGTTACACGTTAGTTCAGGTGTTAAGAAAAATGATCTGCATCTGCAATTAATATTTAATTCAAACCTCAACAAAGCAAATTTTTGTTTTACTATCTTCATAATATAATTTAAAACAACATTAGATATTCAGGGTGTTTCACGAATGATTGTACAGGCTTTCAGTGCAGATGCAGTACATTTTGGTGAGTATAAATTAGTGCTCGAAATATGTCCTAACTATATTCGTCTAAGAGATACAGGATGTTTTATGTATTTTATCAAAAAATTTCAGGGAATGCGTATAGACCTACGTCTAATTTTCGTTCATAATGACTTGTTGATAGCGCAGGTCCGGACTTGTAGAACACCCTATACATCAAATTATCTTAGGAGTAAACTTTATTTTTCAAGTGTCCCCAGAGGAAATAATCCAAGCATGTAAGATCTGGGGATCTTGCAGGCCAGTCATAAGGTCCCTTTTATAATGAGTTAGAATGGAAATATTAATTTGTAACAGCTGTACACCGTTATCAGTTCATGAGAGCGAATAACCCACAGTTGTTTTTAGGTTACCTGTCTTAGTTGTAACTCACATTTCAATAAAATAAATTTTCAAACTCAATTTTTTTTTTATTTCTATGAAATCTTTGATTCTGCTACCATCTGCTTGGGTTAGTCAAAACAAAGATTTTTAGAAGATGAATAATTCGAGAATGAGAATTTCTACCATTTGAATCAATACCTAAAAATATCCGTCTACTAGTCATCTCTCATGAACCAGTTTCTTCACAAAATATAAACAGATAAAATTTTGTTTCTGCAGAAAATTATTAAAGATAAAACCTTAATATTGATAACCTGCATGTTTTACGCAATATGTAAAGCAAACTGTTGCCAAAAAATCGAGTAGAGGTAATTATTATAGCACACAGCCAAGGAGTATATTTTTTCTCATTTAAAAAATTTTTGGTCCTAGAATAAAACACTTCTTGAATGGGGAATAGCCAGTGTCGAAGTTGAAATAAATATTAAATTTTACGAGATCATGTTTACAGGAGATATCTTATAGGAATAACCTTGGATTTGGATATCGCATATTTACCGATGGTCAGTTGATATTTACTGAGAATTAATCATTCTTTTGTCTTCCACGAAAAACTTATTCCAAGGACGGGGAATATAATACCTAGGATCGCTAAGAAAAAATCTGAAGAATCAGTTTCGAAATGATTTAACCGAATTTTCAGACGCAGTGACGTGTGGTCAGGGAGTTCAGCGCGCTCTTTCGTGTATAATGATCAATATATTACACTGATTTGTAACACCGCAATCTACTGAAGAATATGGTTATTAGATCCGTTGTATTAAAAAAATTGGTTCAAGCCCTGTGGACAGGAGCTATTGGGCGCATGTTCATCTTCCTTGTGGCCCGTACTGACCAGTAAAGAAAAAAAGCAGTATCATATTGAATACCTTAATATTATTCTGGAACAAAAATTTTCCATTACAATAATCTTCATCTAGCTTCTATTTAGTATCAATTCCTGTAGAACGTGATCATAATAAGTGTTTTCCATATAATAAAATGTGTTTGAACTTGGTATGTAGGAAATCTGACATCAATTATTGGAATTAATTGATTTGACAAACAGCCGTCAAATGAGGTAAATAGATTTTTGTGACGATTTTCTTTGACCATAGAAAGTTAAAACACGCTGGAATGTGAATTTTAAGCAATATCTTCTGGAATTGAGATCGTATCGAACTGAAATTTTGCACACTCGTGTAGAATGCTTTATTTAAGCATTTCATTATTGCATTTCTTGAAATAGGTACCTTTTCAAGTCGATCAACATCGTCCTTCTTTCGACGTCTAAACTATGACTTGATTCTTTATGTTTATGTCTTTGAATTTGTTTTCGGTGGAATTCAAAGAGTTCATAGAATAATCGATGAAAATACTGAGAGAGACCCAGGAAATTTGACACATTTTGTCTTATATCTCCAGAAATTGAAATCGTATAGAGCCAAAATTTTGCACAATGTTGCAAAATACTACAATTGACGTTAGTACAAGTTTTTGTTGCAATCTGATGAATAGTTCACGAAAAAAGAAATATTTTTTTAAAAATTATCAACATTTCGATCATAACAGAATTTTGCCAAAAGTTGCGAGTTTATATCCTCGAACTGACTACCAAGTTTCGATTCAACATCTTCTTTAGTTCCTGAAATATCAGGGAAATAACCTCAAAATTTTAAATGTCTATAACTCCTAAACCGTCCGGCCGATTTTGCCCGTTAACGAACTTAACCGTCGCATTTTGATCAGAAACCTACCCTGAAAGTTTGAAGTCGATAGGACCTTCGGTGCTCCTGTTATCGTGCCTACGGCCGGCCGGCCGGCCGGCCATACGGCACCCAAAAATCTGACACCGGATTCGTGATCAGGGAGTCCAAATTAGTCTATTAGCCAATTTTCAGCTCGAAATTCGAAAATTACAGACATTTGGACGAAATGATAGGACGATGTTCCCCTAGAACATGCGCCCAAAAACAAAATTTCAAATTGGTCAATGAACAAGAACATTCAAAGAACGTCATTATTGAAAACCTTTATCTGAAAATGTATAGATTTTAATTCCAGCTCACAACCATTTCAATTAGTTAGTTTTTGGGTTTCTTAAAACCTATAACAATAAAGAACAAATCAGTCTAGTATCACAAGACAAAGTTGCTGATTCTTTAGTGGAACATCCGGTATATTATTATATAATCATTAAAGGATACTGTGGAGCTATATTCATCATTAAATGGTTTCTCCTGGGTTTTCTCTCCTAAACAAATTTCAGAAATTCAAAATCAACAAAATAATTCTAAAGATTTTCATTATGCGTCTGACGAAGGAGTCTGATATAGACTCCGAAAGGTTACGATATAGTTGTTTCTTCGTTGATGTTGTTTCGTTGTTATTTGTTCGGCAACATGTTCGATTGTTTCGATTTTTTTTTTCACTGAACTTGGCTAATACCTAATTTTGACTTAATATCAAAAAAGCAACCTAATTTTCAATCGAAAATTCTCCCTTGAAAATATCTGCTTTTTTAAAAAGTCTGTGGGCTTTTTCTTCGTTGAAATCTCTACTTTCTGGTGGTGTAAAAAATATACATTACTATGTTAAATTTTCCCAGAAAATGTTAATAAAGTTAATATTTAATAAGGCATCTACAACATTTCGAGAAAGTTGTAGAGTCTTCTTTAAATTATATGCGTAGATGCCTATTTATTGCTATTTTAAGATAACTTATATACCTGAGTGACCTACGGAAAATTTTAGTCCATCAAAAGTTATTTCACAGAGAAGTGGGGTCTGGGCCTTATTACCTGTTATTTCGTAGCATTTTTTGAGAAAATTCAACATTGTAATGTATATTTTTTTTTACATCATCAGAAAGTAGACATTTAAATGAACAAAAAGCCCACCGACTTTTTTAAAAAAGCAGATATTTTGACGGGATAATTTTCGATTGAAAATAAGGTTGCTTTTTCGATATTAACTCAAAATAAGGTGGAAAAATAAATACTTTAAATCAAAACAATTACAATATGTTCGGGACATAATAATGTAAGTCTTCGTAAAATTTGGTGTAAAAAATTTTTTTTTCCATAAGATAAAAAACCAAAAACTTAGTTATTCGAATTATTTACAAAATTTTTATGTGAAAAAAGTGTAAATAAAAAGTTGTAGATCTTTTTATTGGCGCTCTAGTTCCTCGGAACTGAGTGCTTATCAATTTGCCCAAATGTCTGTAATTTTCGAATTTTTCGATGAAAATGGTCTTAAACGATTTGGTTCGACTCACTGATCAAGAATCCGTGGTCGAAATTCATTCTGTCCGGCCGGCCGTCCGTAGGCACGATAACTCTCGAACGGAATGAGCTAGAGAGTTGAAATTTTCAGAGTAGGTTTGGCAGATAAATATCTCGGCTAAGTTCGTTATTGGGCAAAATCGGACAGATGGTTTCGGAGTAACAAAAAAAAATTTTTTTTTACATAACAAATTCCAAATTAATTTTTTTTCAATAAGCAGTTTTACCATAAGATCCAATGATATCATTTTTAACTCTAAGAAGCTAATACTTTCGGAGATATAATTTTTCAAAATTCCAATAATAAATCGTATTTCAACGTTTTCACATAATTATATAATTATTCTATGTATGAATTGTCATAATGTCCACTTATTTTCTTGAGACATGACATTGTCTAATTCCTTGCTAATAGTTGGTTCGAGAAACGTCAAAATCGACTTAAAGGGACAAGGGTAAAAAACCGTCAAATAAACCCCCATGTGGCGATTTTATGTCGAAAAGTGAAAATTAAGAATTTGCCCAAATGTCTGTAATTTTTATTTAAGATGCATTTTAACCATTAAAATCCATCGATATCATTTTCAACTCCAACAAGCTAATACTTTCGGAGATATGATTTTTCTAAATTTCAATAATGAATCGTACGTACTTCTATGTTTTCAAAGAATGCTATAATTATTCTATCTAAGCTTTATTATATGATCTGTGTTCATACTCGTACATTTCATCCTGTTTTATAAGAAAGAGTCAAATTCATTTGAGCTATTTTAATTTGATTTCTTCCATGGTGCAGTTCTCATTCTCAGATTGCTCATTTAATCTTGATAAATAAACTATTATTTGAATTTAATTTCCTTTATGATGCAGTTCTTTCATAAGAATACATTGATTTAATTCCCAACTCTGAGAAACCAATACTTTCGGAGATATAATTTGTCTGTTTGAACTAGAGCGCCAGAAAGCTCCTGTCCACAGGGCTTGAACCCATTTTTACCTACAACTTTGCCTTTCAACTCTTTTTCATAGTACTATAGATTTGCCGGAAATCGTTTTTACCGTTTTTACCGTTTTTACCCTTAAAAACACACCCCCTTCCACTTCCCGACATCAGATCGCTCGTAAATTATATTTCCTTTCGTTTTCGTTATATTCTCTTCTTTTTTTCACTTTTTACCATTTTCAAAGGTCTAGACTGCAAAGCTCATTGCCCCGACTCTATCAAACTCACACTCCAGACCTGCTTCAAGGCGGTGTGAATCCTGATAGAACGTCGCAAACAAATCTGTTCCTCAATTACTGCCGGTTACCAATTTAATACGACCCTATATTCTCGTGGTGGCAATATCATAATGTGAAGTTCGCACTATTCGTTGCTATTTGAAGCCACGCCGAACAAACCGAGTTTCTGCGAACCGATGAAAACTTCCAGGGCTCTCCAATTTAAGCGAAAATTATGGTTGAGAAACTATCTTATCAACTCGAAAAGTTTATATCCCCCCAAACTTCCGGCACCAGTCATCCTTCGGCAAATGTACTCTTCTTCGAGTGGTTTAAAAAATTGACGTTATACAGAAGTTGCAGTAGTTTCGTGTTCTGAAAAGTGGGTAGGCGATAGTGGCTTCTAATATTACAAATATCGAGTGATGTCAGATGTTGTGTTCGCTATTTGTTTTTAATCGACTTCATATACGGTTTCCGTATTTCTTGAGTAGACTTTGAAAATGTTAAAAAGTGAAAAAAAATACATAGTAGGATGTAACCCATTTGAAAAGGAAGAGAACATAGCAAACATGAAAGGAAAAAAAATGGGTTCAAGCCCTGTGGACAGGAGCTTTCTGGCGCTCTAGTTCAAACAGACAAATTATATCTGGTATTGGTTTCTCAGAGTTGGGAATTATATCAATGTATTCATATGATAGAACTGCATCAAAAAGGAAATTCAATTCAAATAATAGTTTATTTATCAAGATTAAATGAGCAATCATGAGAATGAGAACTGCACCACATTTTCAAATTTTTTTTTTGACACTTTGCGGTAATCTGGTCAATACAAAACTTCACATGCGTATAAAGGTCATGATTCTACAATTTGGTGATAAATTTCAGATATATCGAGTGATCGGTTTCGGAAATATTCATAAAAAATATTTTTACTAAAATCGGCCATAACTCCGAAACCCCTTGATAGTTTTCACCCATTAACGAACTTGTCCGAGATATTTACGCTCCAAAACCACCTTGCAATTTTCAATCCGCTAACTCCTTTCGTTCGAGAGTTATCGTGCCTACGGCCGGTCGGCCGGCCGGACAGAATCGATTTCGCACTCGGATTCTTGATTAGTGAGTCAAACCAAATCATTTGAGACCATTTTCAGCCAAAAATTCCAAAATTACAGACACTTGGGCAAATTGATAAGCAATCTGTTCCGAGGAACTAGAGCGCCAAAAAAACAAGTTTCGTATGACAATTGCCCAAAACAGGTTTAAAGTACCTACAAATAGTAGGTATTCCACAAAACATGTATAAAATAATAAATTACCTTGTAATCGATCAAAAATTTCCTGATCTACGTTCACAAAATTTTCTCCTCTCTCGAACTACAGAATTATGCTTTCAATATTTACGTAATATTTTCAAACATTTTCGGGTGACGTCCCCGTTGCATCGCTTAAATACGAGTATTTCAACCCCAATATTCTTGAAGTTACAATATTCCCTTCTGTCAAGTTGACTTTATGACAATTCATACATAGAATATACATAGAATAATTATATCAATCTGTGAAATACGATTTACATTTAAATTTTGAAAAATCATATCTCCTAAAGTATTAGCTTGTTAGAGTTAAAAATGATATGAATGGATTCTTATGATAAAACTGCTTATTAAAAAAAAATTAATTTGGAATTTGTTTTGTAAAAAAAAAATTATTTTTTTATTACTCCGAAACCTTCTGTCCGATTCTGCCCAGTAACGAACTTAGCCGAGATATTCATCCCCCAAACCTACTCTGAAAATTTCAACTCTCTAGCTCATTCCGTTCGAGAGTTATTGTGCCTACGGCCGGACCGGCCGGACAGAATGAATTTCGACCACGGATTCTTGATCAGTGAGTCGAACCAAATCGTTTAAGACCATTTTCATCGAAATATTCGAAAATTACAGACATTTGGGCAAATTGATAAGCACTCAGTTCCGAGGAACTAGAGCGCCAAAAAATGATTTACGGGCGGAAATGGAAGGGCGGTTTTTCTCGATTTCTGGCAAAACTACAAGTCCTATGGAAAAAGTTGAATGGCAATGTTGTAGGAAATAAAAATATCTACAACATATACAGGGTGAGTCTTTGACCACTGCATTAATTTTAACCAAAGATTCCTCTCATCAAATGAAACACTTTTTTCATTTACCATTTTTCCAGATTCGGCTCAGGTAAAAAATTACAAGCGTTTAAAGATTTCACAATGTGCTAATACACTCCCGCATATAAATTATCTATGACATTGTTGGCGGACGAGAATAGGGCATGGTAACTTGGTTTACAGCTTGATTCGGGATTCCAACGCTCAGGGACGGATCCATAAATGTAGTGAAATTTCTGGAGTTTTCCATTTTAAAACATGCAATGACGAATATCTCGAAAACGGTGCGTTTAAGGAGAAATGATGAAGAATAATAGAATGTTCTAAAACGATGGAATATTCTTGAAATGACTCAAGAAAGACTTTATATGCTTTCTGTATGCTAATTTCATTTGGTTTAATGAATCCACGAGTCCATAACTAGAAAACCAGTAGAAGTAGAAAATAACTAATATTTGGAAAATATGTATCATAGTTATAGGAAACTTTACGCCAACATTCATTTTATTCGAAAAAAGGATGTCAAAGCTACAAAATAAAAACTGATTTTTTTTCAAAATTTCAACAGCCTGTATCTTTTTACCTGAGCTGAATTTGGAATAATGTTAAATTAAAAAAGTGTTTATTTTGATGAGAGGAATCTTTGGTTAAAATTAATGCAATGGTCAAACTCACCCTGTATATTTACACTTTTTTCACATAACCTCAAAATAAAGATGTGAAAATGATGAAAAGTTGAAAAATTCAAATAACCAAGTTATTGGTTTTTTATTTTTCTCTTTTACGAAAACATTTTTTTTTCCCCGAAATTTGGTGAATACTTAACTTATGTACCAAATATACTGTAATTTTTTATTTTAAATATTTTGTTTTTCACCTCATTTTGACTTAATATCGAAAAAGCAACCTAATTTTTAATCGGAAATTCTCACGACAAAATATCTGCATTTTCAAAAAAGTCGGTGGGCTTTTTGTTCGTTGAAATCTCTACTTTCTGATGGTCTAATAGTATATTCTAAAACAAGTTGCAGAATGGGGTCCTATTCAAACACGAATGCGAAATTCGAAAACGAGCGACAAAGGGGCGAGTGTTAGAATTGCCTTCTGCAACGAGTTTTAGACGATATTTTCTCTATTTCAGGCAAGTTTTGTGAAATACTGTTAAAATTTAATGAGAAATTCGGATTATACATCATAGTGACTTTTGTATTGTATCTTGGCAGTTGATGGGACTGTTACGAAAGTTGACAGATTACGGAATTCGAATTTGAATCGTACGTAGGGCATGGAGATCAGATTTAAAACAGTTTCCTAATAGCATGAACAATTCAAAATTAAGAAATCTCTAGTATGTACCTTATTTTTAAATGAAAATAAAACATTTCCTCTCAAACATTATTTCACTATATCCAGATTATATTATATTGACAATTGACGTGGGCTGAAATTTGATAGGATCGAATGTCAGTGCTGACTACCACAAAACGAAAAATGTAACTAGAAACAATGCGGGAATGAGTTCATTACAGCACTGTCTTTAGTGCTGTAATGAACTCATTACGATACTGAAATAGAGAAAAAGAATATACATTACCATCGTAAGTTTTCTCGGAAGATACTACAAAATAACAGGCAGTAAGCTAGACCCTCCTAGCCTGTTTTACACTTCTCTATGAAATACCTTTTGATTGGCTAAAATTCTCCGCAGGTCACTCAGGTATAAGTTAAACAATTTTTTACACCATTAGAAAAAAATTGGTTCAAGCACTGACGTGAAGTCAGAAGCTTTTGCGCGTATGTTCTATTGTCCATTCTCCTGTATTGAACACTCTTAATCGAATTTACCATGGTAAATTATGTTGTCCATTCTCCTGTATTGGACACTCTTAATTCAAATTTACCATGGTAAATTCGAATTAAGTGTCCAATACAGGAGAATGGACGACATAATTAACCATGGTAAATTCGATTAAGGGTGTCCAATACAGAAGAATGGACAATAGAACATACGCGCAAAAGCTTCTGACTTCACGTCAGTGCTTGAACCAATTTTTTTTTCGTGATTTTTTTTTAATTATCTGGAGGCGCGGTTCTTAAAATTTTTTTTTTCGTAATTTTTTTCAAATTTTCTAGGATTACGGTTCTTACAGAATTTTAAACACGTCTTTGTGTTGATTTTCTACTACTAGTTACCAAGCTTCAATTCAATCGAATATTTATTTTTTGAGTTATCAAGGAATCAATATTCCAGGTGGATATAACTCGGAAACCGTTAAACCGATTATGCCCAAAAACGAACTCAACTCTCCCTTTCGGATACGCAACCTACCCTGAAAATTGCAAGTCCCTATCTCCTTTGGTTCGAAAGTTATCGAGGCAACGGTCACCCATCTACTGAACTCACACAAGAATGCTCGAATCTCCAACAATATTCAACCGATCGTGTTAAAACTTGAAACTTGGCAATAGAGCTAGGTAATGAACGCTCTTGCAAAATTTCAGCAATTTCAAACGTATAGTTACTGATATATAGAATTTTTTTTTTATTTTCAATGATTTATTAAAAATTTTAGACAAATGCTATCCTCACCAAATTTCGCAGACATTTTCGCGTTGGCAATCTACAACTAATAACCATGTTTGAATTCAATCGGTTCAGTATTTTTCGAGTTAATGAGGAACAAAAAACCACCAAATTTCAGTTGGCTATAACTCTGAAACCGTTTGGTCGATTATGCTCATAAACAAACTCAAATGTGGCATTCATATGCACAACATAACCTGAAATTTTCAAGCCGCTATCTCTTTCCGTTCTCAGGTTATCGTGACAAAAAAAATATTTTTTAATAATTTTTTTAAAATTTTCTAGCCATACGATTCGCCCAAAATTTCACAAACGTGCTTAGGTTCATATTCTACAACTACTCACCAAGTTTCAATTCGATCGGATTTATATTGTTTGAAAACAAAATTATTACTCGGAAACCACTGGGCCGATTAACGAACTTGTCCGTCGTATTGCGATGCGCCACCCACCCTGAAAATTTCAAGTCGCTAGCTCTTTTCGTTCTCAAATTATCGTGGCAACGGACGGCCGTACGGCCGGACGGACAGAATCAAATTTGACCTCGAATTCTTCATCGGGGAGTCAAAAAATTCGAAAGTTACAGACATTTGGGCAAAACTATAACGCGATGTTCCCCAGAACATACGCGCAAAAACCCACCGACTTTTTTGAAAAAGCAGAAATTTTGGCGTGATAATTTTCGATTTAAAATTAGGCTGCTTCTTCGATATTAAGTCACAATGAGGTGAAAAAATAAATATTTAAAATAAATTAAAATACGAGCTTTAAAAGCTAAGTTTTCACCAAGTTTCATGAAAAAAGATGTTTTTGTGCGTATGTTCTGGGGAACATCGCGATGTCATTTTGCCCAAATGTCTGTAACTTTCGAATTTTTCGCCGAAAATGGTCTCAAACGATTGGGTTCGACTTCCTGATGAAGAATTTGAGGTCAAATTTTATTCTGTCCGGCCGGCCGGCCGTTGCCACGATAAATTGAGAACGGAAAGAGCTAGCGACTTGAAATTTTCAGGGTAGGTGGCACATCCAAATACGACAGACAAGTTCGTTAATGGGCATAATCGGCCCAATGGTTGCGTGCATCTTAAAAATAATTGAATTTGAAAATGGTAATGTAAAAAAAAAATTTTTTTCGTTACTCCACAACCACTAGGCTGATTTTGCCCAATAACGAACTTAACCGAGGTATTCATCTCCCAAAGCTACTCTGAAAGTGTCAACTGTCCAGCTCATTCCATTTTCAGTCAAAAATTCGAAAATTACAGATAATTGCTCTGTTGCGAGGAACAAGAGCGCCAAAAATACTCCCAAATTTCCGAAGTACCGACTGAAAAATGTAAACCGAACCACCAGGACCAGACCCAAATACCCAGATCCCACAGAGTTGGTAGGTTACAGTTGGTCGATAAATATTTTTCCTGGAGTTTAGTCATTCTTAAATCACTTAACGTACTAGTTAAAATCATAAAAACAAAATTATTCTGAGTAAATCTCAATATTTTGTCCGAAATTGGTTTGACTTTTTCCGAAATAGGTTTCACCTTTTCCGTAATTGCTTTTACTTTTTGCGAAATTGAACATGAAAATTTAATTTACTGCCAACATTAATTCGTGAAAGGAACATAACAAACTGAATAGTTTGTTATGGAAAGGTGAAAACATAAATGTGCAACGTTGTAATATACGAATGAATTATGTTGGAACATCACACCACAATAGAAAAACTTCATCGTGTGACTCTACACATACATCAACAGTTCTTTAGTTTGTTTTCAGAGCATGTGTAGTAGAAAAGGACAACACTAATGTCGTATTTATGAAATGCTTCGTTCTGCATAGTTTATCTCGAATTCGTAGAGGACAAACTTATACGAAAACTTGATGAAACGTTATGGTCCATCATTTTCAACCATGAATAACTTAGTTGATTGATGTATGAGACGATAAACATTAATTATACCGAAGCTTTTACTTCCAACGTGGTATTTTCGTTTCAATATAATTTATGCCTTATAACCAGCTTCAGAAACGATATTTATAATACATATAAATGTGTAAGTGAATCGATCTGAGTTGTATTTTGTGAAAATATCGGAAAAGCATTGAACTGAGGTCATTCTGCTTTGGCGGGCTTGTTCAAATTCTATATAATCATCTATATCTAGACTAGATGATGTACTCACCCAAGGCTGCTTGTCTTCCAGGAAAAGAAGATAATATTTCAACGAAATTTCTAACAATATAGATTTACAACAAATTACCAAATTTCAATTAGATAAAATCTGTATTTTTCCGAGTTATTGAGGATGGGGAATTCTTCGTCAGTGAGTCGAACCTTTGAGACCATTTTCGGCAAAAAATTCGAATTGTTAAGACATTTGGGCAAAATAAATACTGTTCCCTAGAAAATGCCTGCACAAAAATAGGATAACTATATTCCCTATATTTTAATATTATGAATTAATTAGTGTTCGAGATATGTATGTCGAAAACTGTGTGAATTTTTAAATTCTCTAAATCATCTCTGTTTCGGTACAATGGTAGTCATAGAGAAATTGATTCATTCGATTAACTTAATTGACCATCGATTTATATAATTACATAATCTACATCGATGTCAGCGAATGCCATCCGGTTTGAAATATAGGTAGACCTCTCAAAATAGAATTTAATCATTATTTATGGAAAATGTGATGTAGAAGATCATAACCAAAAACCATGAGACAAAAAAGAAATGGTTCAAGCACTGACGTGAAGTTCTATTGTCCATTCTCCCGTATTGGACACTCTTAATTCGAATTGACCAATACAGGATAATGGACAATAGAACATACGCGCAAAAGTTTCTGACTTCACGTCAGTGCTTGAACCGCTTTTTCCATTATTTTCACTGATTTTTAAAAAATTTTCTAGTTATACAATCCTCACGAAGTTATGCAAGAATTTTAGCGTTGGCATTCTACAACTGATAACCATGTTTGAATTGGATCGGTTTCGTACTTTTCGAGTTATTAAGGAAATGAAAACCAAATTTCAGATGGGTATAACTCCAAAACCGTTTGGCCGATTATGCCTATAAACAAACTGAGATGTCGCATTCAGAGTCACAACCTAACCTGAAAACTTCAAGTTGCTATCTCTTTCTGTTCTCAGGTTATCGTGACATAAATATATTTTTCAATCATTTGTTTTTTAACTTTCGATTCTCACAAAATTTCACGAACGTCCTTGGATTTGTATTCTACAACTACAAAGCGAGTTTCAATTTGATCGTATTTGTATCGGTTGAAAACATAATTATTACTCGAAAACCATTATATGTGTTTCGGGATTTTCCAAAACTATTAACCAAGATAATGAATTTATATCATTAGGCTTTTCCTCACTGTATGTAAAGATAAATGGTAATCCAAATCTATTGTAATTTTCCTCAAAGCAAGTATTTTAAGATCTAGTTTTATACAGAATAGCTTACTAAAACTTATTTTACATAATTGGTCACAACATAATAAAGAAAAAATACTTAAAAGGCTGCTCGGATCTCCCAACAAGTTTCTGATATACAGAATATTTTTCAATGATTGTTTTAAAAATTTTTTAGTGATACGATGCCCACGAATTGCCAAGTTTTAATTGGATCGGATTCGTATTTTTCGAGTTATTGAGGAAATAAAAATCAATTTTCGGATGGGTATAACTCCAAAACCGTTTGGCCGACTATGCCTATTAACGAATTAAAATGTAGCATTCGGATGATCAACTCACCCTGAAAATTAAAAAACGCTATCTATTTTTTAATAATTTTGTTTTTAATTTTCTACTGATATGATCCTCACGAACTTTTACATACGCCTTTTTGTCGGTCTTCTACAACTACAGGGTTTTCCAATAAGAGGTGTTATTTTGATATTCAAATAAAATGCCATTTTTCAATATAAATGATCGAATGCTTATTTCATTATAAAGAAGAAGCTATGCCGTTAATAGTGGAACATAACATCAGGCAAATGACCACCACGACCACGCTTACAGGACCATATCCTTTTAATGAAATTTTCCATAACCAAATCGCAAAGTGGCTGCCCTATATCCTCGATAGCCTCACGAATTCCATCTTTGAGGTCTTGAATCGACGCTGGGCTATTGGCGTAGACCTTCTCTTTCACGTGGCCTCAAAGGAAGGAGTCGCAAGGTGTTAAATCACAAGATCTCGGTGGCCAATTGTCATCACCTCTTCGAGAGATAACACGGTCCGAAAACTTTTCCCGCAAAAGGTCAATGGTTTCGTTGCTTGTGTGGCACGTAGCGGCGTCTTGTTGGAAGTAAACGTTGTCCAGATCAATACCATCCAATTGCGGCCATAAAAAATCATTAATCATCTCTCGATAGCGTAATCCATTCACCGTAACTGTTGCTCCAGCCTCATTTTCGAAAAAGTAAGGTCCAATGACTCCGCCGGACCATAAACTGCACCAAACAGTCACACGTTGAGGATAGAGAGGCTTTTCAACAATAACTCTTGGGTTTTCCGAGCCCCAAATGCGACAATTTCGCTTGTTGACGAAGCCACCGAGGTGGAAATGGGCCTCATCACTCAAGATGATTTTTCGATGGAATTCCGGATCATTTTCATGCATTTCAAAGACCCAATCCACAAAGACACGACGTTGTTGATGATCGGCCGGCTTGAGTTCTTGTGTTAACTGAACTTTATAAGCCTTAAGACCCGAATCTTTATGCAAAATACGGTGTAATATCGTTTGTGGAATGCCTAATTCCAAAGAACGACGAGGAATAGACAATCTTGGGTTTTCTTCAACACTTTCGGCTACAGCAGCAATATTCTCGGCTGTTCTTGAGCGACGTGCACGGGTTTTATTCTTCACATAACTAACTTGTCCCAACAGCTCGAATTTTTCCACCAATTTATTTATTGCGGTCCGACAAGGTGCTTCACGACGATAATTTCAATGCGTTCTTGAAGCGTGTATCGTTCCATTTTTATTAATGGCGTAGTTTATATTTGTCAAATGTCAAAAAATGACAGCTTCAAAAGTGACATCTAACGAAATAATTAATCAATTATTCAAAATAACACCTCTTATTGGAAAACCCTTTAGTTACCAAGTTTCACTTTGATCGGATTTGTATTGTTTGAAAACATAATTAGTACTCGGAAACCGTTGGCCGATTTTGCCCATTAACGAACTCAACCGAAGCATTGTCGTTTGAATTCTTCATCAGTGAGTCGAACCTAATCGTCTGAAACCATTTTCGGTAAAAAATTCACACGCTGTTCCCCAGAACATGAGCCAAATAATATCAGGAGTATATTGTGGAAGTTGTGATAAAGTATAGATAGGAAAAACCGGAAGGAATCGTAGAACACATACCATACCTAGCAATCAACATAACAAATCAAATTGACGTTTGCTGTGGGAACAATTAGATTTAAACTATTCTCCGTTATTTAATCTGTATCAATATTTATATAATCGATTTTAGGAATTAATTACTAAAAGTGTAAGCATACATTGTATTTCTGATATGTGAAAATACTGTTGATATAGTAAAAAGAGGAACACTAAGGGCATTCCATCCATTCACTGGGTTTTAGAAAAAATCGCAGAAAATATAGCGACTTAAGCGTTACATGAAAATAAATAGTTATCCAGGGTCATTCTTTCTTAACCTTGCTCAAAATTATACAGAGAACTACTGAAGATATTTTCAGAAAATGTATTTTCAGTTTGTTAACCGGAGCACCGAGAAAATCAATTTAATGTTTTTGTCACTTCGGGTTAGGGCTTCACATGAGACGAGAGTATAAAAAATCTCGTCTCGCTCTCGCCAATTCCCAAAAAATTAAGTCTCGTTTAAGTCTCGTTATCAGTTGTTTCGTCTCGTCTTGCTTAATTCTGAATAACGATAATAAATATTATAATATATAAATGAAATGGTATACAATAATGAATAATTCTGTAAAGCTATATTTATTACGCTCTCATACAAAAATATTTGTACATGTAGGTACATATTATTTTTAATTTTAAACACTCATAATTTCAACTTTCAAATTACTCGATGACCAAGAATTCAAACATAATCACGCTTGCATCACATCATTTTTCAATGATGTACGTGTTTTTGCCATGATCATACTTGCTGTGGAAGATAATCTTTCAACAGGTACGGATGTAGCCATTAATAAATCACCGGCCATCTTGGAAAGTGTAGGAAGAACTTTTTCATCACTCTCCACCACTGTAAAATATTTTGATTCCTATTTGCTCTTTCTAACAGCAAATATTTTTCAAACTCAGCTTTCCAATATTTCGAAAGTTTTGTTGATGTTTCTATTAGGCTATCGATGTCGATACATTTTCTAGTAGAATTGAACAATTTGGTATAATTTTTAAAGAATACCTTTCCAGTGGGTGGATTATTGAGGGTGTTCTTGGCGTATTCCTCATAACGCTTTTTGAAACATTGAATTGCTTCATTTCTTTACCAGTTTTATTATACGTAGTTCCACAGATGTATACAATAATTGTTCGCATCTTCACTACAAGGAGCACAAGAGAATACATTTCTCCAGATCTTCAGATAGAGACGAAATTTTCAAAGCATTGGGATTTAGGGACAATAAAAGTAGTCCGTTGAGTATTGATCAGCTTGTTGTCCGTTGAGTATTGATGGCATCAGTTTTTATGGTTGTGAATTCTATTTTTTTTTTGAAAAATAATCATTATTATCGCAAGGTCATAACGAATTAATAATCTTCTAAAAAATCGTGTATTTTTAGAACGATCGATGTATAATATAGACAAAATATATTGGTAATGTAGTGGAAACTCAGCATATTCAATTGTTTTCTGTGGGTGTTGAGAAAAGTCGAGTCGTATATTAAACTTCATACAAAAAACTTAACGAGAACAAAAACGAGACTCTCGTGTTGTGCTGTATAATATTTTTGAAAACGTCTCGTCTTGTCTCGTCTCGCTTTTACGAGACGAGAAAAATATCGCTCTCGCGTGAAGTAGCTATCGATTTGGTTTTTGGCGCGCTGTTCAGACTCCAGGTGAACAGAGTGCTTATCAATTCGTCCAAATGTCTGAAATTTTCGAATTTTTCGCCGAGAATGGTCTCAAACGATTATTATCTACTCACCTGCCTATTTATCAGCCTGACTGACTGCGCTTGAAATTTTGAAGAAATACGCATGCGTCCGGTACTATTTTGTAGACTGTTTCAGGCTTGAAAATAAATAGAGCTGTTTCTATTTGTTCCTCCTGAATCGTGGGGATTCCAAGCCTTTTTGTCGAAATGTCATATCTACCAACACAATATTTATCTGTCTGACTTGACGTCTTCTTAACATAACCTAGTTTATTCTATCCTTTGAGTCACAGCCTTCGTAAATTCAATAATAAATTTATGTTTATTACTCTGAGGACGTAAACTAACTAAACGTACGAAGGCAAGATAATCTGTGATGGCTATCCCCGAGTGATATGAAGTGTTCGCCTAGTATGGCAAAGTAATTATTAATTTGGTTTTTGGAGAAATGCTTTCTGGAATTACATTGTCTTTTTTCTGTATGTGAATTTGTACTCTATGTAGTAGCATATTAAAAGTTTCTTCAGACATTCTTAAAACACTATGGTATTGTTTTAAAAATATACGAACAAAACAAGAACTTGAGGTGAATATGTCAATATCTTCAATGTTTGCAGCTCTGAAATTACTGCCTGAAACAAGCGTGAAAAAAACGCGGTGTACCTAATAGTGCCACTCATGTGGGGGGCCTCAATTTTATCTACACATTTTTTGGTCCTTCGGACCGGATCATCGAAAATGTTTGCACACTCTCTCCTTAAGGAATTTTTCCTTTAAGTAATTCCCCTATAACTGTGAAATCGTCAGTACTCTCTGGAAGCTCTCTGATGATATCCAGAATGATGTACATAAGGAAATCGCCGCAAGATACCATCCCTGAAATTATTCACGACGAATGGAACACTCCGTTTGTCTCGACAACAATTTTCTCAGAAGTCATTAATACATTGCTCCCATGAGAAACTTGATAGCGTTCATTATTTGCTCTTGTCACTTTACTCGCCGTTATGGTGCACATTCAGAAATTTGCATATTCCATTAAAAACGGAAAATTGTGGCGGTCAGACAAAATTCGCAACCAAACGGCAAGAGTTGATTTAGAATCCTCGGCAAACACCACTTTTAATTTATGGACCGGCCGACTGAAACATAATTTCTACATATTCGCCTCATGAATATGTAATTTCAGGCATACGTCTTCAATGAGCGAAGGGACGCAGAATTCTAAATATAGTCGGCCGGCTGGAAGTTCCCTGATCCTGAATCGTCCCATGTCTATTTGAACGTCACTTAGGACGTTTTTTAAGGGATATAAATATCTGCCAACTATCCTGTATGAGTTGGAGAGTGTTCAAAGAACAGGAATGTCAATAAACCATCTACAGTAATCCTCAAGGACAAGGTCAAGTGATCGCTGAAATTACAGAAAATGTAGTCGAGCACTTTTAACCTCCAAGTTCAGTTCCATCAAAGTTCATTACCACAGTAGGTGGCAAGAGAACCTTGTATAACATCAACACAGGCGATGACTCTTCAGAATATATATGATTAATTATTAGTGATCGATTGGTAACCATTGTTACCATTAAGATATTTGCGAAATATCAAGTTTTCTGGGAAGATTACTGTCTGTTGTGGCACACCTAAATCTATAATTCACCCACAAGCTAAAGCCCTTTGATGAGGGAGACGAGTCTTGTGGGTGAGAAAGTGTCCAGTTCTCTTAGTTTCAGTTTGTGGACTCCTAGTTCCTGAAATCTAATCCTGTCCTCAGCGAGGCAGCCACATATGATGTGCATGATAGACTCGTCGTCCTCCAGGCATAGTCTGCACTCTGTTCTTCACTCACTTCTGAGGACACAGTGATCGGTGTACACAGCTGTTAAAATTCTCAGGTCTAACCCTGGAGAAGTTTGAGCCATCGTCTCGCTCTTTCAGTTGACCAATAATTGTTGAGCGAGCATCTCTGATACCAGATATGATGCTCCAAAGTTCTTGGACCTTTTGGTCCAACCGAGACTGTTGTTCTCCCACCCTGCTACCCTGGGAGACATGTCAGTTCAGGTCCAAAGAGCCCAATGGAAGACCCTCGCGTAGCCAATGAGTCCATCACCTCATTACTATGCCCGAGTGGCCCGGAACCCAAATGAGCTGCCGTTTCCAGCACCCTCCCAGTTCAGCTTTGGGGGTCTTACTTGACTTGCCTCCTCTGCATCTCTATACAAAGAGATGCAGCCTGCGAGAGGCAATGAAATATCTCGAAAATGAAAAACCCCTACCTAGAAATTAGTATACAATATCTATATTTGATTTCGAGACACCCTTTGCAACAGATGTGGGGATTGGGATTTAAGGACCAAAACTGCGCTTTACTATACCTCCAGATATGCAACCCTCTGACCTATTGGTGGTGTACATATGCATCCAGGAGGATTTGAAAAGAAACCTCAAGGGTATGAACATATATGCATTGCAGTAGATAGCCAGATAGTACTCTAAGCTTACAGCCAGAGTTCTCTCTTATCCTAGGAATACTGCATCACACCAAGCAGCTGCCAGAGCAACAGAGTAACAGGTTATTGAAAGAAAATAATTGGCAGACAATCTTGCCAAGCTGGCTACTAGACAGCCAGCTGTCGAGCGAAAACCTATGTGTGGCCTGAGCAAATACTACTATATAGAGGCCAACTTGCAGTCGGTAGCGCCTAGGTGTCTCAAACTAACTCAAATCAGCTATCCTGAATGAGTTAGAGAGTAAGAATTCAAGGTGCAGGATTGTCAATAAATCATCTACCTTAATTCTCAATGCCAAGCGTCAAGAGTGTTCTCCAAATTCACTCAAGTGACAATGAATCAGCATAGGTTGTAGGAGAATCGAGTGCACCATCTACAGTTTACACAGTTGACGAATCTTGCATATATGCGAGTCTGGAACTTAACAGCCTGTATATTAGGGTGATTAAAAAAAAAAGAATATTTTTTTTTTCGTTTGGTACTCTGAAAAATAGGTTCCTAGACACCTCTAAGAAAGCCTCTCCAAGCATGAGTTCTTAATTGTAATGGGAAGGTCCTCCTTCTTACAGTTTTCTATTTTTTCTTATTATCAGATAGAAAAATTTATATCTCGCTTCCAACTACTTGAAAAAATATCTTGTTCCTTAGATTTTTTAGGAAATTGAATGTTCTACAAAAAAGGTCTCTTACGATTTTTTCGTAAACCCAACCGTTTAAAAGATATTAACGGTTAAAGTTTGATTATTTTTGGGAAAATTTTTTATTTCTTATGAATTTTTAACTCAATGAAAAAAAATCATTATGAATGATGAAACTCATAGTTTTGTAGGAAATTTACTGCTCTATAAAAATGGTCTCTTATGATTTTTCGATCAAGTTGAGCGTTTACGAGATATTCATCGTCAAACATCAATGCATATCAATTTTTCTAGTTTTTGATCAATAATTCGAAAATTTTCAATTTATTCTGTGAGTTTCAAGGAAATTTAGACAAATTTGAGTTTTTGAAGATAGTTGAGAGTAAAAAACATAGATGGCGTTAGTTTCAGAAGACAAACAGAAGAAGAAATGGAATTCAAAACAAAAATCCCCTCGAACGAAAATTTTATGTATATTTTGTGAAAAACAATTTAAAAATACGCACTGAACAAATTTCATAATAATAAATGACAACGCGATTAAGATTTTAAATTATTAAAGATAAAATTAAAAAAAAAATATTATTAGAATAAAAACTTTCAAATGAATTTTTGAACAGAAAAAATCTATAGGAGTTGCTTTTATAATAAAAACTCAAATTTGTCTAAATTTCCTTGAAACTCACAGAATAAATTGAAAATTTTCGAATTATTGATCAAAAACTAGAAAAATTGATATGCATTGATGTTTGACGATGAATATCTCGTAAACGCTCAACTTGATCGAAAAATCATAAGAGACCATTTTTATAGAGCAGTAAATTTCCTACAAAACTATGAGTTTCATCATTCATAATGATTTTTTTTCATTGAGTTATAAAATTCATAAGAAATAAAAAATTTTCCCAAAAATAATCAAACTTTAACCGTTAATATCTTTTAAACGGTTGGGTTTACGAAAAAATCGTAAGAGACCTTTTTTGTAGAACATTCAATTTCCTACAAAATCTAAGGAACAAGATATTTTTTCAAGTAGTTGGAAGCGAGATATAAATTTTTCTATCTGATAATAAGAAAAAAAAGAAAACTGTAAGAAGGAGGACCTTCCCATTACAATTAAGAACTCATGCTTGGAGAGGCTTTTTTAGAGGTGTCTAGGAACCTATTTTTCAGAGTACCAAACGAAAAAAAATATATTCTTTGTTTTTGAATCACCTTACTGTATATATATATGGGTCTTCCAAGGTTGGCCAAAACTAATAACGAGTTGTTAGCGCAAGATGAATGTTGGTGTTAAACTTATACTGAAAAGTAAGATCCTTGAATATAATATTTTGAAAAACGATCAGAATATTTTCAAAAATGAATATGTATTCGTATTTATTATTCCAGATACATAAACTGCACCTCTTGTAAATATTATTCTTTCGTGGGATAAATCCTACTAAATCTATAAATATCATCCATTCTATGAGTTTAAAATACTTATTTTTTTTTCAGTTGCCTTATCAACCATTCTTCTATTGAACTAGGTAAGTTATTCCACCGTATTACTACTTTTTTCGCTGTTACCGTGATTGATAAACTACACATAGGGTTTCTCAAACCATTGAACTCTATACGAAACTAATATTTACCATTTTATTAAATTCCAAATATTCCCTCCGACGATCGGTACACTTATGTATTTATGGATCAATTTTACTAGTACTTTTTCTATACCTATTGCGGTAAATATCCCCGAAAGAGCTTCTTATGTCATTTTCAAAGATATCGGCGTTAAAACCTGTATCGATGCTAATGGTAATATTTTTGAACATTTGATTTATTTATTTTTGTATTTTTATATTATGTTTTGATGTTGAGAATTGATGACCTGCAGAAACTTTGAATTATTAAATGGTTTCTTTCTGGGATTTCTTTCCCGAACTCCCAAACAAAAATATCTATGAAATCAATAATTAATTAATTAATAAATTCTCGAATTTCAGAATAACTATCAATAAAATAATTCGTTAAGTGTCTGATAGACTCCGAAACGTTACGATATAGTTGTTTCTTCGTTGATGTTAATAGGCAACATTGTTCGATTGATTGCTTCTGACAAACATCTTGTGTTTCTTACGCAGATGCAAATCACAAAACAATAAAATCTTTATTTTATAGATATTTTCCAGAGTTTGGGAGAGAAAATCAAGATAGAAACCATTTAATAATCAATATACCTCCCACAGTATCCTTTAATGATAATTTAGATACTTTGAAGTCTGATATCTCGGTAACAAAGCCAAACTTCCAAAAATTTTATTCTACATTTTTTATCAAGAATATTAACCTGTATACGTTCCTTCATTTTTCGCCTCGAGTTTTGAATCACAAAATAAATAATTTTTTATTCCAATAGTATTGGTAGTACACAAAATGTAAGATACGACTTTTTAATTCACATGAAAATATAGCAAAACAATCAGAAATTCGATAGGGAGAAGTCTATAGACTATCATGTGAAAGGAAAAATAACAATTCTGAATACTACACAGCGTTATTGGGCCAATTGAACGAAGAAATAAACTAAAAACGGTCCCACATGTGAATGCTACGATGATCAAATTGCATGAATTGCACTTGGATTTGGTGCCTCACCCCCTTATTCGCCAGATTTAGCTCCCTGCGACTATTGGCTGTTCACAGAACTGAAAAGGATGCTCCAGAGACAAATATTAAGCACCAACGAGGATGTCATTGCCGACACTGAGGCCTATTTCGCGAACAAAGATGAAGCATCGCATAAACATGGTATCGAAAAGTTGCAAAAAAGTTCAATCGATTGTATCGCCTTTTTGATCAATGTTTTTAGTTCAATGTTCCAAAAGATACAATTTCCACTGGTAATTGTACAATGTTCTCTAATAATTTCATCACCAGTTGTTTTCCTTTATGATAATCCAATTATTGTTAAGGGTGAAAACATTCACTATTCGAATATGTGATGCATCATTCGAAATGTCTCGAATCGTTCAATTCGATATGAAGATATTACTCGACTATGGCCAATATACAGGGTGTTTGGCAGAACGTTGAACATACGAAAATGGTGGCTAGGTGGGGTCATCTGCTACTCACTGAGCCCTAATTTATTTGGCCCTGGCTCCCTGGATATTTTTGAAAATTTTGTTTTTGCTTTCTATTAGTTTAACCACTTTCTTAACTTTAAAGTGTGAATTTAATTGAAATTGGGTAAAACAGGCAATATTATTGTTTTTTTTAATCTTTAATATTGGCAGATTCTTATAAAATTATTGCTTTATTCAGATGTTAGCTAGAAAAAAAGTTATGAGTCCTCATACCTACAGAAAGATGTAGAAAATACTCAAATCTCAAATTCAACTTGCATTAAAAAAAAATTGATTGAGGAGTTACCATGGTAAATTCGATTAAGAGAGTTTCTAATACAGGAGAACGGACAATAGAATTCACCATGGTATATTTGATTAAGAGTGTCCACTACAGGAGAGTGGACAATAGGTCATACGCGCAAAAGCTCTTGACTTCACGTCAGTGCTTGAACCAATTTTTTTTTCGTAATTTTTTTGTTTCTTTTTTAATGCAAGTTGAAGTTGAGATTGTAGTAATTTCTACATCTTTCTGTAAGTTTGAGGACTTCTTTTCTATCTAACATCTGAATAAAGGAATAATGTAAGAATCTGCCAACATTAAAAGATTAAAAAAAAAACAAAAATATTTATCCATTTTTAATAATAATTACAGTTTAAAGTTAAGAAAGTGGTGAAACTAGAAGAAAGAAATTTTTTTTAAATATCCAGGGGTCTGGGCCAAATAAATTAGGGCTGAGTAAGTAGCAGATGACCCCACCTATCCACCATTTTCGTATGTTCAACGTTCTGCCAAACACCCTGTAGATTATTCTGCTCAGGCATGTTCCATTTCGAATGTTCGTTGACGTGTTCTGTTGTTCGACATCACTTCGGCCCTTGATCACGAAGGTCTCAGAATTCATTACTTTGCGGTCTGATTGTTCGTTCGTCTTAGCGGTCGATCTCAATGGGGCGCCCCCATAGCGTGAATAGTACAATGCATCAATTGATAGCGTCGAACGTGCTTTTGGTGGGAATATTCTGCATCCACGGCGCGTCTTAGTGTGTGCATACTTCCTCTAGTGGCTTTTCCCAGTTTCCCCTTTTTCATCGTTTCACACCTGCAACCATTTACCGACAATCCAACTACATATATTCTCTCAGACGTTGCCAATTTCTACTCTCAACAATCAACATAATATAAAATAGAAAAAATATTGCGGGAATAGGACAGTAACAAATAATATGGCTCTTCTAAAACATATATTTGGCGACGTTTCGCAGATTATTTCGTCTGCTTCTTCAGGCCTAAAAATTAAAATGAAATTAGACATCACCTGTACAATGTTTACATAACACAACGAAATAAAATACCTCCATATAAGCTAGAATAAAATGGTCTCAAACATAACAAAGACAGTGTAGGAACAGGACAGCAAGTATAACGTAATTTCTCCAAACTCAATAATTCAATGCCCACCTAGTCAAACTGATAGTTATATAAATATTATCACATCATTATCTTCGAAAAATAAAGAACTCTTTGCTTTGAAATTGAAAATGCCGGAACCAGAGACAAAGTATACATCAGGATCGAATTTACCATGGTAAATTCGAATTAAGTGTCCAATACAGGAGAATGGATAACATAATTTACCATGGTAAATTAGATTAAGACTGTCCAATACAGAAGAATGGACAATAGAACATACGCGCAAAAGCTTCTGACTTCACGTCAGTGCTCGAACCAATTTTTTTTTTCGTGATTTTTTTGAAATTTTCTAGGGGTACGGTTCTTAAAATTCTTTTTTTTCGTTATTTTTTCCAATTTTCTAGGTGTACGGTTCTTACAAAATTTTAAACACGTCTTTATGTTGATTTTCTACTACTAGTTACCAAGCTTCAATTCGATCGAGTATTTATTTTTCGAGTTATCAAGGAAATAATATTCCAGGTGGGTATAACTCGGAAACCGTTAGACCGATTATGCCCAAAAACGAACTCAACAATCCCTTTCGGATACGCAACCTACCCTAAAAATTGCAAGTCCCTATCTCCTTTCGTTCGAAAGTTATCGAGGCAACGGTCACCCATCTACTGAACTCACATAAGAATGCTCGAATCTCCAACAATATTTAACCGATCGTGTTAAAACTTGGCAGTAGAGTTAGGTTATGAAGGCTCTTGCAAAATACAGCAATTTCAAAGGACTAGTTACTGATATATAGAATTTTTTTTTTCAATTTTCAATGATTTTTTAAAAATTTTCTACAAATACTATCCTCACGAAATTCTGCAAGAATTTTCGCGTTGGCATTCTACAACTAACAACCATGTTTGAATTCAATCGGTTTAGTATTTTTCGAGTTAATGAGGAACAAAAAACAACCAAATTTCAGATGGCTATAACTCTAAAACCGTTTGGCCGATTATGCTCATAAGCAAACTGAAATGTCGCGATCTGCTGCACATCCTAACCTGAAAACTTCAAGCCGCTATCTCTTTCCGTTCTCAAGTTATCGTGACAACAAAAATATTTTATAAAAATTTTTTAATAATAATCTAGCGATACGATTCGCACAAAATTTCACAAACGTGCTTAGGTTCATATTCTACAATTACTCACCAAGTTTCAATTCGATCGGATTTATATTGGTTGAAAACAAAATTATTACTCGGAAACCACTGGGCTGATTATGCCCATTAACGAACTTGTCCGTCGTATTGGTATGCGCCACCCACTCTGAAAATTTCAAGTCGCTAGCTCCTTGCGTTCTCAAGTTATCGTGGCAACGGCCGGACGGCCGGCCGGACATAGTCAAATTTGACCTCGAATTCTTCATTGGGGAGTCGAACTAAATCGTTTGAGACCATTTTCGTATAAAAAATCGAAAGTTACTGACATTTGGGCAAAATGATATCGCGATGTTCCCCAGAACATACGCGCAAAAATGTCACATCTCTGTTCCTCGAATACATATTCTTGATTCTTCAGCATACATCCTCAAATCAAGAAGATGCGAAACAACAATATCATTGTATCGTTAAAACAGGTTATTTCGAATTATATTAATATTCCCATTATTTTCAGGTTTTACCGAAACGTAACGTTTTATCAATCCGCACAGCCATCCATTTGACATTATTCTTTCATCCTTACGGATCGAATTCGAAGCCTTTCCAAGATCGCGGTTGGCCGAGACACGGTCCACGAATCCCTGTGCGTCTCGCTCGAGGTGACTGACTTGGTGCCCTTCACGAGACGCAAAAAGTCGAAATTATAAGCCGCCGAGATCATTGTTTGTTTGCAAGGTAATTAGGTAAAGTTTTATGGAACGCGGTCTTGAGATCGACCGATCAGCTGAAATTGGGAGCCTGACGCGGAGTGATTTGACCGCAGGGGTTCCTACCTGGCTTTATTGATATGTCGGTTGATTAATGTCAAGTAGGGGACCTTTTGAAAACAATTCTAAAGGACGTAGGACCTATAGAAAGATTTTTTTTAACTTTATTTGCCATTTTCGGATCTTATATGACCATGTTTATTCTATTTTGAGTTCACTGTGGACTTATTATGAACACTACAAAAGGAACTACACTCCTGTCCACTACTGTTTTTGTCACCTGACAAGTTTCCATCTTCAAAGACGGAGCGACTACAGTAACGCTTCATCCTTGAATATGGAATAGTAAAGGGTCCGCCATCTAACGTTTTTTTTTTCAACTAGTGCTTATTTCGTGAATGGTAACACTTAGCTCATGCCTGATTTGACAGATAATTAGTTTTATCCTTCCGCTGAACGAATATGGTTGTATATACGCTGGGAAATATTGCGACATTACTTTGAAAATCATGTTAATGTTGCAGAACGTGTGCGAAAATTGCGTACGGATTTTGGAAGAAGAGAAGCACCGTCAGCTCCGTATGTTCGTTATATTGTGAAAAAAGTGAAAGAAACTGGCATCCTCATCGATAAACCAAAGCGTGAAAAGCCAAAAACAGTGCGTACTCCCGTGAATATTGCTGCTGTGGCAGAAAGTGTGCGTGAAGCGCCATCAACATCAATTCACCGTCGTTCTCAAGAATTAAACATTTCGGAGACATCATTCAGACGAATTTTGCATAAAGACCTTGGTATGATGCCATACAAAGTCCAATTGGTTCAGGGGTTGAAGCCAACTGACCATCCAATTCGTTTTCGCTTCGCTAAGTGGGCCTGCGATCGACTTACAGAAGATGCCGATTTTGCCAAAAAAATCATCTTTTCAGATGATGAAGCTCATTTTGATCTTGGCGGGTATGTAAACAAGAAGAATTGTCGCATTTGGGACACAGAAAACACGCACGCATACATTGAAAAGCCGATACACCCAAAACGAGTCACTGTTTGGTGTGGATTTTGGTCCAGAGGCATAATTCGGCCGTTTTTCTTTGAAAAAGAGCAAGAAGTGGCCGTTACAGTCAATGACGATCGCTATCGGGCCATGTTGAACGAATTTTTGTTTACAAAAATTGAAGAGGAGGATATTGGCAACATTTGGTTTCAACAGGACGGCGCTACGTGCCACACAGCCGAAGCTACTCGATGTTTTGCTCCCTGTTTTTGAAGATCGCATTATCAGCCGGAGCTGCGATTTGACACCGTTGGACTATTATTTGTGGGGTGCCGTCAAAGATAAGTGTTGCGCCAACAAGCCATACACAATTGACGCTTTAAAAGACAATATTCGTGAAGCCATTGATGAAATACAGCTGCACACAATCGATAATGTGCTTAAAAATTGAACCGATCGTGTAGTCTAATGCATGGCCAGCCGAGGCAGCCATTTGAATGAAATTATTTTCCATTATTAACCGGAAGCATTGTACTTTCAAATAAAAAAAGAAAGTTGAGAAAATATTCAGTAGTTTTTTTTATTGCATTTTCAAAAAAAAAAATTATTTGGCGGACCCGTTATATTCTAAAACAAGTTACAGAATGGGCTCCTATTCAAATACGAAAGCGAAATTCGAAAACGAGCGACGAAGGAGCGGGTTTTCGAACGTGAGTGTTGGAATTGCCTTCTACAACGAGTATTAGACGATATTTTCTCTATTTCAGGCAAGTTTTGTAAAATACTGTTGAAATTTAATGAAAAATTCGGATTATACATCCTAGTGACTTTTGTATTGTATCTTGGCAGTGACTGTTACGAAAGTTGACAGATTGCGGAATTTGAATTTGAATCTGTATGGAGATCAGATTTAAAACAGTTTCCTAATAGCATGAATGATTCAAAATTTGCAAGAAGGACATCTCTAGTACCTTAGTTTTTAATGAAAATTGGACTTTTCCTCTCAACAATTATTTCACTATAATTATTCAGATTATATTATATTGACAATAATTGAAGTGTGTTGAGATTTGATAGAATCGAATGTCAGTGCTGACTACCACAAAACGAAAAATATAACTAGAAACAATGTGGGAATGAGTTCATTACAGCACTGTTTTTAGTGCTGAAATGGACTCAAATAGAGAAACAAAGTTTCTCTATTTCAGTATCGTATTGGGTTCATTACGTTACATTAGTAAGATACATAATCAAATTGGGTTCAGAATATCTCCAGTAAAAACAAAACTTTTTTTAATTTAATTTATTTTTTAGACATTTGTTCGAACCACATGTCACTCATGGCAAGTCAATACAATTCTGACCGAAAAAGGTATTCCAACTTCAGAACTTAAACTTAATAATTTCTCGATTTGTTTCTCTACGCAAATCTGAAGGTTCATTATTTGATGAAATATAAAATCAACATAAATTGAAATAAAATAAAAATTTTAATAATCCAAGATTTCCGTTGATTTCGAATGTTCATTATTGATCAGAAATAATAATCAATAGGCTACCGGAATAATTAACCTGATTCTTATTTTTCGGATAAAAGACACGTTCACTTTCGATTAACCTTCCCGATTAACAGCAGATGCAAGGGGACAATATTAATTAAGATAAGAGCAAGATTAAAACAAGAATGCTTAGGTTTGATTTTCAAAGGAAATGAAAACGAAGTAATGGATTCAGCATTTCTCTGATATGTCATGAATGTTAGCTTTGGTTCTCTGCGGAAGCAATTGAAGATAATTTTTGTGAGGTGTACATATACAGGATGTCCCAACGAAAATATTTGGGAGATGTAACAGGTCTCTAAATTGAAATAAATTCAGTAAATCGAAGACAGTTTTTTTGTTGTAAATATGCTCGAACAATCAATTAGGATTTCAAATTGCGCTCTTTTTGATGTTAATGTTATACAGCGTGTCCCAGATTCGAGATATAACGTCATCGATAATTTTTTTAAATGGCAAAACTATTTTTATGACTATTCTTAAAGGGTATATCAAGTTGCACATGCGTACGAAATAATAAGCTCTTATTGAATAATGAAAAATGGCGATACCATTGTTAATAAATCAACAAGACCAGGGCGTTCCTGCCAATAGGGTCTTCATAATGGCTTCGTATAATTAATATAATTATGCATATATTCCACAAGTCAAATAATGCCCACGGCATTTCATTGATTTGCCGAGAAGCAAGAACAGACGCGTTTCTGGCTTATTGGCCTTCATCAGTACTCTGTAGCTTCTCAACAAATTCAACTAAACTGAACCATGTTAAGCCTCTCACAGCCGGCTTGATCGATTATACATAAACGCCCACGCCACCTGTGAGACAAAACAAGGAATTCAGCCTTTCCCCACCAGTGAAAATTTGAAGTGTGTTTGAAGGCCAAGAAGCCAGAAACGCGTCAGCTCTTGCTTCTCGGCAAATCAATGAAATCCCCTGGAGTTTATTTGACTTGTGGAATATGTATATGCACAAGTATATTAATTATACGAAGCCATTATGAACACCCTATTGGCAGGAACGCTCTGGACTCTGGACTCTGAACGCTAAACAGCGTTCATGGCCATGGGAAGATACTGTCTCAGCTCTGCGGGACTCGTTTCTCGATTAAAATCGAGCGATTTCACGATTTCACGCTTCAAATTTTCACTGGTGGGAAAAGGCTGAATTCCTTGTTTTGTCTCATAGGTGGCGTGGGTGATTATGTATAATCGACCAAGCTGGCTATGAGAGGCTTAACAGGGTTCAGTTTAGTTGAATTTGTTGGGAAGGTACTGATGAAGGCCAAGTAGCCAGACACGCGTCTGCTCTTGCTTCTCGGCAAATCAATGAAATCCCCTGGGGTTTATTTGACTTGTGAAATATATGCATAAGTAGGTATATTAATTATACGAAGCCATTATGAAGACCCTATTGGCAGGAACGTTCTGGACTTGTTGATTTAAGCTATTATTTAGTGATGAATTCACCATGGTGAATTCGATTAAGAGTTTCCAATACAGGAGAATAGACAATAGAATTCACCATGGTAAATTCGATTAAAAGTGTCCAATACAGGATAATGGACAATAGAACATACGCGCAAAAGCTCCTGACTTCACGTCAGTGCTTGAACCAATTTTTTCTAGATATTGAGTGTGACCCTCCTTCACCCAGTGTGGGTTGTTGTCTGCCCAATAACTACAATTTTGACGATTGACGATTTACCCCACCATTTAACGTAAACGTTGATTCGTCAGAAAACAGAATGTTTTTTATGTTTACAACATTTCTGCCTTGTAGATCCATAATTTGTTCGCAAATCTGGAGTCTTCTATGAGGATTGTCATTTTATAACGTCACTGAAGACTGTCTAAAGGTGCATTTTCATTCACAGTATATGTGGTTCCATTCTAAAACGTACCACGTGACCGCATTTGACGCTTGACACTAGCGTCGAACATCAGCATGAAAATGCATCTTAATTTCGAGTTCCGATGAGGATATTCTTGAACAGAGAGGAGTACATTTATTTTAACATGTTCTATGAGGGCTCTCTATTCTCTTCTAGAGAGAAGTATCCTGATTTATTTAGAGGAATAAATAAAGAACTTCATTCGGAGTTCTTCTCCTATCTCCGTAGGCAATCCTCATCAAAATTTCAATCTTGTGGGTTTCAGTTAATTACGTCATTTTGTCCGATTTTTCAACCAAAGTTGTTTCTCACGAAGCTACAACTAATAAATATCCTCGCTAATCTTCGCTAGGATGCCACTCTCCTTACTTGTATTTATTTGACTTTTATGTTTCACAAAAAATGATAAACAAATATCTCTTGACATTCCATTTTTAAACTGCCTGAATTTCATTGAATGGATTGAGATTCCTTCGTTTTCGAATTAGTTGATGTTTGTTGAATATCTTTTTAACGACAAAGAATAAGAATTTGATTTTTGGTACGTATGTGTATATTGTATATTATTGTAGGGCGTGAAGTTGCACTGCTACCTTAAGGTCTATTGTACTGTGGATGTCATCACCATCTACAGCTCGCCCTCTAGGGATGGCTTCAAGGAGGCTACATCATCGCTCCTGCAGATTCCTTGCCCTTCGTGAGATGGCGAGGCATTTCGTCATCAAGTGATCAGGAGTTTCATTCTCCTCCAAACAGAATCTGCACTCGTCAGTTTCTGCTAGCCCTAATCTCATCATGTGCTTCCTAAAGTAACGCCGCAGTGACCAGTGAGGAGGTGCATTGTGTTTTTACTGAGGTCCATATATTTCTTGGATCTGATAGTGTCAAATTTCCGGAGGAACTTTTTGGAGTGATTCCAGGGAGATATCTCCAGAGTACCTCTTTCAGTTTCTTCTTTCAACCGAAATTCACTTTTGTAGCTGTATCTACAAACCGCACAGTAGGGTTCCAGGCATATAAAATGGGTCTGTTGGCTTCCTCATTTCCTTTAATTCCCGCGGGACCAGGAACCCAGACCAAGGAGACCCTATTGTTCTTGACTACTTCATTGAGTTCTCTTCGGCACTCCCATATTAGCTAAGACTCGATAACATGAAAGCATAGAACTTTAATAAAAATTTGACTATCAGAGGGGATTGCTATATATATCACATCTCTGATAGTTTCTCTCTAGGTTCATTTCCACGCATCTTTCGATTGCAAAGACTTCTGCCTAGCGATAGTAACAGCGAGCATTTGATGCCTGTCTCATATACTCCAGCACCAGCTCCTGTTGTGGTTTTTGAACCGTCTATGTATCATTTAATAGCATTTTTTTGAGAACTTGGGTGGTGAATTTCCTGTCCCAGTCTTATTTCCTGCAGAGCATCGTAGTGAAGTTCTTTTTGATGCTTAATTTCTTAATCATTTCGTCACTGGGAAGATTGGCTGATGAAATGTACCTGGTAGGAGAGGACCAGGCTTTCTGGTTTTTAGTACTCTCATTACCTTTCCTAGATATTCTGAGAATGGCTTCACGAGCTATTTTGTCTATCACTAGATGTAGTGGTGTGAGATTTGTGATAATCTCAAGTGCCCTGGAAACCATAGCATGTGCAACTTGATATGCCCTTTGAATATTCATGAAAAAAATAGAATTGCCGTTTAAAAAAATTATCGATGACGCCATATCTCACGTTTGGGCGACTCTATATATATACAGGGTGTCCCAAAAATACCACGCGAAAGTGACACTGGAGATAGATTGGCATTAGGTCTATCAGATAGCATCAACATGACCTCAGTAAAAGTCCGCTGGTTTTCGAGATATCACCACTGTTGCGTCCCATGACTTCACATGTTGGGAAGCGCTCATTTGTATTTCTAAACAAAGCAGCTCGCTTGTAAAACTTAAATGTTTTGGGTTAACTGGTTTATTTTTGCATGGGTGGTCTCACCCTTGAAATTAATATTTTCACGAAAAGATAATTGCAAGTAAAATATCTTGTAATACTTCAACCCTTGTAGAAGTATTTATGACCTATTTCCTGTGAAATATTGATAAAATGCATACAACAACTAACACATTGCCAGAGCTGTGAGTCCTTTGTCTAGATTCTAACCCATACAAAAATCTAGAATTTAACGATTAGATCGCCACGGCTTTGGCTATTCTCTAAATCGAGGGCGTAGATTCCGAATCTGTAATTATTTTTTCCGTATCTCGATTAATTTTGGTAATATGGCGAAAAATCCGACTGATTAGTCCATTTTCCGGAGGTAGAGCCAGAAATTGCTACTTTCTTCGTCATTGCTCCGAAACTAATACAGATACGGAAAATCCAATTACAGATTCGTGATCTGCGTTCCCGATTTAGTGTATAACCAAAGCCGCGTCGACCTAATCGGAAAATTGTAGATTTTTGTATGTGTTGGATACTAGAGAAAACTTTTTGGCGTTTGACGGATTCGCTCATTACCTAATATTTTCCGAACGGATAGAGATACAGAAAAAATAGATACATAAATCTAACGTCGTCCACCGACCAATCATCGGGATAAATTTGGATATCGAGATGTGAAAATCATAGATTCCGGACGGGAAAGAAGAATTTTCCTTCGATTCCGGGTCAAAAAATTTTTTTCATGGTATATCGATACGGAGCTCGTGTCTAATTAAATCGAGGTCGCTGATCACGAATATGTAATTAGTTTTTCCCTAAGTGGCGTACTTTGGGAAAATTTTCACTTAAAGTGAAAAAATTGACGAAAATAGGTCAATTTTGGAACTTTCCACCGCCCAAAAAAATCGGAGTAGGGTGTTGCTGATTTTTTACGTCATATTTGGATCCTTTATCTATTGAATCATCTGAACAATAAATGTCCAGGTCGTACGCTTCGGAAATTATGATTTTTTTTCCCGAGGGTCTATTTTTCGGAAAATTCTTTCCGCGATATTTCCTCGGAAAATTTTTGTAATAAATATCTGATGGTAGATTGTGAATCTACGGCCCCGAATCTATAAGAATAAGTACCCGTTTCATAGTTTTGCGTCAAAAAATTTTTCTCGAAAAATGGGATTTTTTTAAGGCTAATGTATTATAAAATTGCCAAAATTCGACCGGTCTCCGATTTCGATGCAAATTACGTCATTTACTAATTCGGGACCGTAGATTACGAATATATGATCGGATTTTTCATTAGAGAATTTTCCGCGGAAATACCGCGAAATTAATTTTCCGAAAAACAGACCCTTGGGAAAAAAATCATAATTTCCGAATAGTACGGCCTGGACATTTTCTGTTTGGATTATTCAGTAGATAAAGGATCCATATATGAGGGCAAAAATCAACAACACCTTACTCCGATTTTTTTGGGCGGTGTGAACTTCCAAAATTGACCTATTTTCGTCCATTTTTTCACTCTAAGTGAAAATTTTCCCGAAGTACGCCACTTAGGGAAAAACTAATTGCATATTCGTGATCAGCGACCTCGATTTAACTAGACACGAGCTTCGTATCGATATACCATGAAAAAAATTTTTTGGGTCGGCACTTAGAAATATTTTTGACCCGGAATCGAAGGAAAATTCTTCTTTCCCGTCCGAAATCTATGATTTTCACATCTCGATATCCACATTCCAATATCTATTTCCTCTGTATCTCTATCCGTTCGGAAAATATTAGGAAATGAGTAAATCCGTCAAACGCCAAAAAGTTTTCTCTAGTATCTAACCCAGGGGTCACCAATTAGTTTCATTGGAGGTCCGTTCACAAAATCTGTATATCTGTCGCGGGTCGTTGATAGCATTATGATGGCATAAGAATTTGACTAGCAGTCAATCTAAATCCAATATCTATAATTAGTAAATAAAACGAAAAGTTACTGAATTTTTTTAATCAAGAATGTTTTCTGGAAAAATGGTCCGCAAAAAAAAGGTTCGCGATCCGCATTTGGACCACGGTCCGCCATTTGGTGACCCCTGGTCTAGACTATTCGAAGACCTCTAGTCTGTGAAAGTCGGACCGGTTTCCATGTTACAAAACAATGAATGTGGGAGCGAGATAGTCGATAAGGGTTTTGGTTTTTTTTAATAAGCAGCAATTCTGGTTCTGATTAAAAAAAATTGGTAGTGTTGTATCATTTTGAAAAGGGCATGAAATGGACCAGTTTTTGCGATTATTTGTCAATTCAGTCTGATATAATTTTTTTTCACAGCAGTCAGTCAAACTTAAGTTAACGTTTTATCTTCGGCATAAAATACAACAAGTTAGACATTTTTTGAAGGATTTTGTTCTAGTTGTCGGTGAAGTTATTACTTCATTGTTTAAAGCAACTATTCAGGATAGCCTAGGTAAAAAAAAACATGAGTTTGAAGTAATTTCTAGCAATGCTAGGCGATAAAAGACCGAAAACTGGAGATTTTTAAAAAATACACAAAAGTGGTGATATCTCGAAAACCAGCGGACTTTTACTGAGGTCATGTTGATGCTATCTGATAGACCTAATGCCAATCTATCTCCAGTGTCACTTTCGCGTGGTATTTTTGGGACACCCTGTATATAACATTTTCTTACATCAAAGAGAGCGCAATTTCAAATAAATTATAGATGTTTGTGCATAGTGATAACGCGGTTATACGTGCTTGCGAAATCAGAATATCATTACATCTTGATGAGGAAATAATAAACTTATGCGTAAAATATCGGTACTTTCTTCAGTCTCTTGATTGGAACTAAATCAAGACTGCTGTTGAAATATTACAAGTCGTCGGTATTCGCTCTACTAGATATTCAAATCGAAGTAATTGCGTTCAGTTGTCGAGTAGGCGGTGCGCAAATCACCTCACCTACCATTACAATTCTACAATTATTAAGTCTTGAGCGAGGTGAAAATGAAATAAATACATAATAAACTTTATCAGTTCAGTACGAATCCTGATAGGTGGATGACCTTCGTAGACAAGAAATTAGCTCAACGCGGCTCAATATAGAAATGCCAAACTATTCATTAGGCTTGACCTTCACAGAACGTGGAAGAATAATTGTTCGTTACTCAGGGTCAATTCCATACATGTCGGTGTACTTTTGGTTGATATTCTCACCGGTAGTTTCCTGGGAGGGATGGGGGAACTGATTTGTTTGAGTGCTCTACATTTACCGGTGTGAAGTTATCCACATCCACACATACACTCAAAGACCAAAAAATTTTCAAAATGAAATATTAATAATTCGATAAGTTCTTGGTGAATAATGATAAAATTTGAGAGTGCTGTTTATGAATTCATAAAGAATGGAAATACAATATCAAATAGTTTGTACAGCCCCCAGGGGGCGGTCGCTGGGGCGTTAAAATGAAAATTGCTATAATTCGGTAAATACGAAGTGTTCCAAGATGAACTTTGGAATAGTTCTTCAGAAGGGCGTTAAGAATGAGATGCAATATTCTCTTCACTTCTTGCATTTCTTTGTCTCACTGGCACTGTAACATCATGAAGTGTAAAATTTGTTTCAAACTTCTTCACTAAACGTTCAATAATTGTACTTTTATCTGGACAATTATAACGACCAAAAATTGGAGTTAAAGCACTTATGTCTAGAGTAACAGATCGCGATTTTTCATAATAAATTTGGATTATTTGTAAACGATGTTGAAGCGTGTACCTTTCCATGATTAAATGATAGACATTGACAAATACAACTGTCAATGTCACAAATAAAAAATGACTGCCGTGCGTGAGTAATGCCAATTTAAAAATGAATGAATTGGAATAAACGGGTCAAAACAAACTAACCTCACGACAGTGCTCTCCCAACTTTTTTGCGCGCATGTTATATGGATCATTTTGACCAAATGTCTTTAATTTTCGAATTTTTTGCCGGAAGTAGTCTTAAAGGATTAGGTTCGACTCACTGATGAAAAATTCGAGGTCAAATTTGATTATGTCCGGTTGCCACGATAACTTTCGAACGGGGAGAGATAGCGACTTGCAATTTTCAGGGTAGTTTGCTCATCCGAATGGGGCGGTTAAGTTCATTAATGGGAGTAATCGGCCAAATGGTTTGGGAGTTATACCCATCTGAAACATTGCTTCTTGAACAACTTACAAAATACATATCTGATCGATTTGAAACATATTATCTTATTATAGGTAATAAGTTGTACAATGGCTACGTACAAATTTCCGCAGAATATTATAATATCATTATAATCATACAATAATAATAGGAATAATTGTGCTACATTAACAATCATCACTACCCTTCAGGTCGCCTCATTATTTCCTGAAATGTTGGTAAGTTATCGTGACCCACTTCCTGTCAAGGATTTCCCGAATTTTTGCGATTCAAATTCAGGAGAGCGCTCTTGGACGCCTTCACCGACAAATCGAATGTTGGACCTTGGAGGCGCCACGGAGTTTCAATTCCAGACCAGAACTGCTGGCTCAGACAAAAACAAATCCACGAATTCGTGGGACTGGCCGACTTACTCAGATAACTGATTGATTTATGGAATTATTCATAAACACCGCCCATTCGTTTGCTCTCTTTTTGATTGCCGATTTTGGCAATCAATCAATTTCATCGATTGGTAGCTCCAATGCTAAAATAATGAGGATGTCTGTGTGACAACAAAGGCCTGCCTAAGTTTGCATTTTTAAATACACATCACTGTATAACTGCGTTTCTGCTTTCTGCAATTTGACAATATTATAACACCGTGGATTTGGACCAAATAATATCTTTGTGCCATAGAATATATTATATTGATAGTTTCAAGGTTGAATGCTAAGAAAGGAGGCACTCTGATCTCGCCATGTCAGAATCAGCTGAAATGGGGACAAGCAAACCAATTTTCCATAAGAGCACGTGCGTCGTTCCTGTGATATATCTGTGAAAAAAAGGATCCTAACAAATTATTTGTTTTAAATTGTGGTTATTGGTTCTTCGTGCATACTACTGTGAAGTACACTGACTGACAAAGAAACTGCAACACCCAGACGGAGCTGTTTAAATTCTATTTTTTTTTTTTTTTTGTAAAACTTAGATAGTATAGCACGGAGTAAATGATTTAAATTTGAAGAAAAAACCAAGGGTTTACAATTTTTTTTAATACATTTGTTTGTCCACCACGATTATCTATACACTCCCCAACACGTCTTGGCATTGATGCAATAAGATGATCTAATTCTTCTTGAGGGATACTATCCCTCCTTCATGTATCAGAGCCGCCAAAGTCCGTGGGGGCAGGGGTAAATTTCCAAGCCTTCTACCCATGATGTCCCAAACGTGCCCTATGGGGGAAAGATCGGGGGATCTGGGCGGCCATGGCAAAAGATTCACATGGGTCGCTTCAAAAAAGTTTAAACTAACTCTGGCAACATGAGGTCTTAGACTACTATGTTTATCGATTTTAGAAACTAATATTTTTGATTGAACAAATTTTTCGTTAGCTAACGAAGATCGTCTTAGGGAACACGAGCTCAAGCTGAAAAGGGAGATGTTCAGAAGCTCCTGCCGAGAGTATTTGCTGCCGAATAGAGTGTTTCACCACTGGAATCAATAGCCTGGAGAGGTGGTCACGTCGGGAAATGTCAATCTGTTCAAGGCTAGACTGGATATGTTTTTGCGAGAATGAACATTATTTGTATTTTTTTTTTCAGTTTTTGCTGATATTGTTTTTATTTTCTGTGTGTATATTTTTGTTAATGAGCTTTATAGAATTTTCTCTGCTCTTATCTTCTGTAATAATAATAATAATGAAAGCCATAAGTAGAAGGTCTCTTCGGTCACTGCCTGAAAACAATCACACATTTTCTTGTATGCGCGAATTCTTCATTCTAGATATACCCTCATATCTCAGTACATATTTCATGCCAGAATTCATGGAACGTAGAACTTATGAAATTAAGTCGGTCCGCCATCTCGGCATACACGATTTACTGCAGAATTGTTACGAAACTGTTTAATAACGGTATTGAGATTTGGCATAAAGATTGAGATTGATATCCTAATTATAGACATGAAATTGGATTTTAACTTTAGCATCGCTTTGAGTAAATCAGATACAAAGGGAGCGAAAATGGTTCGGATTATCCAGTATCAGATAAATGCATCTGAAACGATGGGTGTGAATTTTTAAATAGGAGTAACCGGCATGTGTTGCAACGGCCCGTGAAGGAAAAAATGTGTTTGTGTTTGAACGTGATGCTTTTTGCTTCATTAGTTTTCCAAAAATTTACTTCTGGCGTAGAGAAAAAAACAATAACCCCTGACATTTACACATTTTACGTTTTGAAGTACCAGCAGCTCGGAACAGAGTGCTTATCAATTTGCCCATATGACTGTAATTTTCGAATTATTTGATGAAAATGGTCTTAAACGATTTGGTTCGACTCACTGATCAAGAATCCGTGGTCAAAATCGATTCTGTCCGGCCGGCCGGCCCTCCGTTAACACGATAACTCTCAAACGAAAGGAGTTAGAGGATTGAAATCCATCAAGCAGTTTAGGAGTTATGGCCGTTTCCAGTAAAAACATTTTTTATGAATATTTCCGAAACCGATCACTGAAATTTAGTAGAAGATAGTAGAATTGTAGAATAATGACCTTTATATACATGCTTAGTCTTGTATTGATCGGGGTGATTCGAATAGTTTTCGAAAAATCGGAAAAAAAAAACCGGTAAAAAGTCAAATATATTTACTCAGTATTATGTTCATTATTCTTGTTTCAAAGATCCTGAGCGTGAACCGTTTCTAGAACATCGAAGAGGAAGAATGTGGAAAGGTTATGCATCATTTGAATTTCGGAAAGATCATCACAGGATGTTTCAAATTTTGTGTCGAAAATTGTGATCAAAAATTGGCCATAACTTCTTTTTTTTCAAATTAGAACCCTATTTTTTTATGATAAATAATGATATTTTTCTTACATGATTATGCTCCTAAATTAAATAATTTCTGAGTTTTTTTTTAAATTTGGGAGCATAATCATGTTAGAAAACTATCATTATTTTTCACCGCAGAATCCAACGCAATCATAAAAAAAAATAGGGTTCTAATTTGAAGAACAGAAGTTATGGCCAATTTTTTATCACATTTTTCGACACAAAATTTGAAACACTCTGTGATGATATTTCTGAAATTCAAAAGATGCATGACCTTTCCACATTCTTCCTCTTCGATGTTCTAAAACGGTTCACGCTCAGGATGTTTAAAACAAGAATAATGAACCTAATACTGACTAAACATTTTTGATTTTTTTTCCGGTTTTTTTTAGATATTTTGAAAACTATTCGAATGAATACAATGGTTTTAACAGAAATGTATTCAGAATTGAATATTTGATCATACCAGGAATGCAATACTTGAAAAAAATTTTTTTCATCAAATTTATTTTCACTCCCTGTATAACCGGAAGTGATTGGTCTTCGAAAATATTTTAGCTCTGTGGGGAATTTCAAACAATATCATAAGCCCAATTTACAGATTTCAAATATGTCCAGTTCTCCAGAAACGTCTAATAGGCACTCGAACTTGGGACACCTTGAATTTTAATTTTGATCCCAAATTCCCACAATTCTAAGTGAATAATATCAAAGCGATATTCCTTTGGAGAGGATGGGAGTTAGTATGTTAGTAAAGATGTAGTAACAATTTTTTTCTGTTAAAATTAGATAAATACATTTTTACCCGACTTTGGGAAAAGTAGCGAAGAGTATCAAAGCAGTAAATACGCGAAGCACGTCATAGGTTCCACTTCAATTTTCCACTTAATTTCAATTTGACGTCGTATATTCGTTTCGAGATTACAACGAAGCTTGAAATTGATTATAAGCATTGTATATTAGGTATGATATGTTTCATGAAGCTCAGAATTGAATTACTTCTATATTTTAAATAAAAAACTCAGATATTTTCAGAACGTAGTAGTAAGTACCTATATAAGATATCTGGAGCGGAATTTGAGCTTCATTATCGCAATCTAACAATCTACAAAAAGTGTTCCTTAATTTTGACATGTTTGAAATAAACAAGTGATGCATTTCATTTCTGAAATGTAATCAAAAGGTTGTCCGTCACATTTGAAAAACACATCAGAAATGTTGGTCGAATTGAATTGATAAAATTGACTGTTGATGTGTCCTCATAGAAAAAAAAAGTGGGAAAGCTCTGTGGATAGGGGCTTTGGCGCTCTTGTCAAACTACTAGTGAGTAATTATTCAATTTTTGACAAAACATATCTCCAAAAGTTTTGGTTTCTCATGGGGGGTTTCACGAAGCTTCGATTAGCTTAATTGTGGATTTAATTTGGTGGTTGCATAAAACATTTACTGGAAATTGACATACCCACCGTAAGAGTTGGGAATGATATCAATGGATTCTTATGATAGAACAGCATCATAAATAAGAGTTAACAAGTTGTTGTGCAGGTATGACCATTTTTGTCCATCTATTACAACCGTTAGAACCTAACGATAATATTCTAAGATTGAATTTCTCAAATTGGATCTCAGAATTACTTTGTACAGGAGAAACTTCAGCGACGAAGCTCAATTTACTAAAGATGGTGTGTTTCTTGAAATATCATTATTATCGAAAATTCCATAAATATCCATTAACCCATTCATTTCCAAGAAAATCTAGAATCGAATAGTTTAGATGTGATTCTAACTGACCGAATAATCATAATAATTATCCATAGGTAACGTTCACAGAAAGTCCATGGGATCATAGACTTTATATCTGTCTCCATTCGCTATTCGCATGCGGCATTGTCAGACTGTGTCCCAGGCATTTGTATACTCCATTCACTTTTATAAAGTCTCCCGGTTGGCCATGTTTTAGGACTATCACGTTTTTGTTACTAAAGCAGAGGCAGGTTGGCACTGCTGAAATATCGTCAAGGTCAAAACAATTCGCCGAGACGTTGCCAATTTCTACTGTCAAAAGTCTCCAACTTATCATAATCATGACATCAAAATCTGCAATAGGAAAACTTCATTCTGACATGTTGAACTCTCGAATGAAATTACTTAGTTTCCTATCATTATATTGAGGTGAGAATGACTCAGGTTTCGTACTACTACATTTAAAAACTGGTGTATTTCATGTTGTGCAACAAGGTATTTAAATGTCTTCGTGAGAAAAGTGGGGAATTCCATAGGTACGTCTGTTCGTTTAGAAGTTTTCCTGCGGGGTTATTCAGGTACTTCTATTCTTTTTTCAAATGAACTATCACAAAGTAACGGACTACTCTATCCATTATTTTTCAATAAAATTTCAACACTTGAATCTTGATTTCCATACAAGAAAATAGCATAATTGAATCTTCCAACCAGTTTATATACGTGAAATATTTCCAGTAACAACAGAGCAAAAATTTTCTTCTATAGTCGCCAGACCTGTGGAATTATTGAATTCACGTAATATCTTCTCAAATTAATTATTCTTCCGAAGTATTCTCACATTGTGAAAATACATAATTACTACGACTTCTATGTAGGGAGGACAACGTTGCGTAGTTATCTGACAGGAAAATGACTATAACCTAACATTTTCAAAATATACATGGTGAAATGTGTCAAATTTTCATGGCCAACCGGGAGACTTTATAAAAGTGAATGGAGTATATATTATTCAATCGAGGAGTATATATGGAGTAAGTATATCTTGTGAAAAAAAAGTGATAAGCATTCTGTTCCGTGTAACAAGAGCGCCAAAAATTAAATTCAAAACGTAGGTTCATGTGTTGGATTTACATACATCAGCAAATTACAATTATAGAGCATTCTATGAAATCATAAAATTACGATCAATTATCGAAATTTTGAAAAATAAAGTAATTAGTTTGTTAGAGATGAGAATGATATCAATGGATTCTTATGATGAAACTCCGAAACCACTAGGCCGATTTTGCTCAATAACGAACTTAACCGAGATATTTATCTCTCAAATCTACTCTAAAAATTCCAATTGTCTATCTCATTTCGTTCGAGGGTTATAATGTTAACGGACGGACAGCCGGACAGAATCGATTTTGACCACGGATTCTTGATCAGTGCGTCGAACCAAAACGTTGGAGACCATGTTCAGCCAAAAATTCGAAAATTACAGACATTGGCAAATTGATAAGCACTCTGTTCCAAGGAACAATAGCGCCAAAATGCAAGAGTGGCGCCGTTATTTTGGAACTAATTCAGTGGAGTGCAGCAAGGTTCTTCTCTTAGTCTTCAATGAGAAAAATCATTAATTGTTGCAACATCATATTTTGCTTTCAGAAACCTAATCTTCTTCCCACAGACAGGTCAATTTATGGGGATTAAAGACATTATACTTTATATTTCTAAGAAATCCGCATAATCCACTTCAATTACAGCATGTTGGATCTTTCATTTCGAAACAAAGCAGATGAAGGATTACATGCATCTAGTTGATGTATACCGAAGCCATTCTTGATTGGTTGTGAGGATTAAGCAGTTCCGAACTTACTGCCTTTTCAATTTTGTACTCATTTCAGATTGCACGAATATTATCCAGTATATTTTCTGACAGTCTTTGTACGCGTTCATGAAAATCAACAATACGATCATCTTTTATGTTCCGACAAGAAGATATTAATGTTAGGATTCAAATCTTTACTTTATTCTGCAATTTAGGATGAAATGGCGAGCCAAATAACAGAAGAGGTATTACATGCTATTTGATGGAGGAAACTTTACTATAACATTCGCGATGTTCATCCACATGCATTAGACAACAGTAAATGTCAAAGGTTTCTAATTTCAATTTTGGCGATCATGAAGACAATAACGTGTTGAGGCCAGAAGTGGAAGTTAATCTGTGTCAGGCTGTGTAAATTGCCAAAGACTCGCAATGAACCTTGATAGACAATCTAGGAACATTTGTAGCTTGTAGATTGGTAACTGTTCAACGAAACACGTGCTGTCGGTTAAGTACTTCAAAACTGAGGTGGATGACTTGGAATGCATGTCATCGCATATCCTCAACATTGAGCCCCATGTTAGGCGCCAGTGTAATATTGTTTTGTTTCCAGGAAAAAAATGGTGAAAAAATCTCCAGATTTTATAATATCCAATATAATATGTTAAAAGATGGACAAGAAATAATCTCGTGTTGATAAAGCATTGTTTTTCGATCGAAAAGAATCTGGAAAATTGTTTTTACCGACCGCAAAATGAAAGTGAGGGAGATAGCTGAGATTTCATAAGTTGTCATATGGCCGTGTCTTACTATTCGGGTATGAAAAAGCTCAACGCAAAGTGGGTGCCGCCGGATTAAAAACAACAACGAATCGATGATTCGGATGCCTTTCAGAAGCTTTTTAATCACAATAAAGCGGCTTTCTGAGTCGGTATGTGACCATGGATGAGTCCAGAGTCAAAGTGGTCGTCAGCTGAGTGGGTTGAGGCGGGAGGAAGCATTTCAAAGCAACCAAAGACACAACAGTCTGCTGGAAAGGCTATGGCGTCAGTATTCTGATTTCTGTGATGCGTTTGGTACTTTGTGTATTGACTTTCTTGAGGAAGGAAGAAGGATCAATTATTCTGAACACTACACAGTAGTGAACAAGCCCTGTGGACAGGAGCTTTGGCGCTCTTGTTCAAACTTTGACAAATTATATCTCCGAAAGTATTGGTTTCTCAGAGTTGAGAATGATATCAATGGAATCTTATGGTGAAATAAAATAAATTAAATAAAAATCGATTGATATCATTCCCAACTCGGAGAAACCAATACTTTCGGAGTTATGATTTGTCAAAGTTTGAACAAGAGCGCCAAAGCTCCTGTCCACAGGACTTTCCCACTTTTTCAATTTGGCTTCTATGCGTCAATTCTCAAGAATTTTTGTAATACAATTCAAAACGTAGGTCTATGACTCATCTCATGTGGATTTATATACATCAGGAAATTATAATCAGAGTATTCTATGGAATCATATAGAATTGAGAATAATTATTGAAATTTTGAAAAATCATATCTCCGAAAGTATTAGTTTGTTAGAGTTGAAAATGACATCGATGGATTCTAATGGTAAAATTGCATATTAAAATAAAAATAATTTGGAATTTGTTGTGTAAAATTTTTTTTTGTTACTCCGAAACCATCTGTCCGATTTTGCCCAATAACGAACTTAGCCGAGATATTTATCGCCCAAACCTACTCTGAAAATGTCAACTGTCTAGTTCATTCCGTTCGAGAGTTATCTTGCCTACGGCCGGCCGGACAGAATGAATTTCGACCACGGATGAAACTGCATCTTAAAAAAAATGAATTTAAAATTTGTAATGTAAAAAAAATATTTTTTCTTGTTACTCCGAAATCACCTGGCTGATTTTGCCCAATATCGAACTTAACCGAGATATTTATCTCATAAACCTACTCTGAAAATTTCAACTGTCTAGCTCATTCCGTTCGAGAGTTATCGTGTTAACGGCCGGACATAATCAATTTTTGACCATAGATTCTTGATCAGTGAGTCCAACCATTTTCAGCCAAAAATTCGAAAATTACAGACATTTGGTCAAATTGATAAGCACTCTGTTCCGAGGAACAAGAGCGCCAAAAACGGCCTCACATGGCGAAGAAAAAACCACTGAATTTTGGGAAAATATTGTGTTTTTCTCAGAAAAGAAAAAAATGAAATATTCCAGGATTCATCAAATTCTAGAAACCACTGAGCTAACCGCGCTGCATAAATATTCCATGGTTTATCAAATTAATTTAAAATTCACCAGTCCAAAAATGATTCAGAAACTTTATGAATAGTTAGGGTTAGGGGGAATAGCTAGGGCTCTCAACTAAGTTTCATCTGAAAAGAATGCTATTGCAACGACCATGACCTGTTCTTGAACGATTCAGAACAGTTCATACTTTGCTGAGAAGTTCAAACACCGGATCTCTTTTCGAAGGATCAGTATTTGGATCTTTGTTGAAAATATTGCATGAATTTCATTCAGACTCCCAAATTTCCTTTTCGATTTGATTCAAATTGAATAAACAGTATCTATAACGATAAACTTTCCATATTCGATGATGTTAATAGATCGAGAAGCTTCCAAACAATTATTGACAGGAAAGGATCTGTGGATTGTTTTCTTGGGCCATTATAGATACTGGATTTTTTATAGGATGGAAGTTTGAGGATTCGGATTTAAAAACGAATATATTATTAGATTATTGTTTAATGAACGCACGAGGAGGAATATCTGTGGACGATGGAAAAACTTCTATCTTAAGACTGCTGTTATACTGAAAAATATTGCATGGGAGAAAACGAGTCAGCCACTTGAGACTACTTAACATTCTCATGGCTTTGGTCTCCACTCTCCAGTTCAAGTGAGGTCTTATCGAACCCTAAACATGTAGGTCGTCGAGTGATTTTTGTTTACATCTTATAAATGTGAAACATATACAGGGTTCTGTTCGAAAATTAACTCCGTAGAGTAATATTTACTCCATTGCGTTCGAAAACTGAAAGGTTGAGTAAATTTTACTCTGTGACTGTCGTTCGAAAAGTCGGAGTATTCGACTCGGAGTTCATTTTACTCCTGTCAAAATTGACATAACTCATGGGACGGAAAATCTAGTATCTTTATCTCACTATTTATGAATGTTTTGTGAGGTAATTTAATAGTTTCAATACTGCTCACAATATATATTTATGATTAGAGTTATATATATATATATATATATGTGAAGAAAACAATAATAATAGGATCTTTATTAAACCAACATAACCTATTTTCCGATATTGGCACCTTCTGTCACTGTCAGTGTCAGTGTCAGAGTAAACTAGAGTAATCTGTCAACCTTCAATAACTCTACTCTACTCCGTGGAGTTAATTTTCGAACACAACTCAGGCGTTCAGAAATTCCAACAATAGAATCGTAAAATTCTTCTTTTCTGCTTGGTACTCAAGGGCTTCATATTGACTGATAAGTCTATTATATTGGACAATCACTCTTGGAACCAGTCCATTCGTTGTAATATTATAGAAGATAATTAACATTCCCTACAATGCCCGACAGAATTAATTAATATCTTTATCCTTAAAAACTAACAGGTTTAATTCGCTTGTTTCCTTAATTGGTCCCTACCTCCTGTGGTCACCTGAACAGTCCGCTAGATATTTTATTTCGAGTTCGACGTCGATATTTCTGAAATAAACTTGACGACACTTGAGTATTTATAGCTCACCTTACGCACTATAAGATCTCTAATTAGTACAATTAGTGGTTTTCGTTTATAGAATCGGATGAATGTGCACATTGATTCTGTGGAACGCCAATAATGCCATGTTATTTCAGTCCACTGATATACTATAGTTCTAACCGAGACCGACAGTTACAGAATGAATATTTCGATTGTTCGAGAGAGGGAGCTGCTCGAGTTTCTTGTTTTCGCGCTTTTTATCATGCGAGCTTTTAACTCTTTGCGATATGATACGATAAGAATGTTGCTTCAGTAACGGCGCCGTGCTCGCATTTGGTTTTCGTTCGTTGTTTTGGAATTATGAATCTTTGAACTCGAATGTCTAATTTATTCACATGTTACAATCATAGTTATACAATGTGTGAACCTTCCAGAATAACAGCTCATAGATCTACATGTATTGACAATATCTTCAGACTACTGCAAGCAAAATAAATCTAGACATCGGAGATCCCCTGGCCCAAATTATCACTATATCATCTGAAAATGAAAATTGTATTCAACAAAAATACAAATATTTTCTACAAGAGGATCGCAACATCTGGAACAAATACCTACTAAAGGGTTTTCCAATAAGAGGTGTTATTTTGATATTCAAAGAAAAATGCCATTTTTCAATATAAATGATCGGATGTTTATTTCATCATAAAGAAGAAGCTATGCCGTTAATAGTGGAAAATAACATCAGGCAAATGACCACCACGACCACGCTTACAGGACCATATCCTTTTAATGAACTTTTCCATAACCAAATCGCAAAGTGGCTGCCCTATGTCCTCAATAGCCTCACGAATTCCATCTATGAGGTCTTGAATCGATGCTGGGCTATTGGCGTAGACCTTCTCTTTCACGTGGCCTCAAAGGAAGAAGTCGCAAGGTGTTAAATCACAAGATCTCGGTGGCCAATTGTGATCACCTCTTCGAGAGATAACACGGTCCGGAAACTTTTCCTGCAGAAGATCAATGGTTTCGTTGCTTGTGCGGCACGTAGCGCCGTCTTGTTGAATGTAAACGTTGTCCAGATCAATACCATCCAATTCCGGCCATAAAAAATCATTAATCATCTCTCGATAGCGCAAACCATTCACCGTAACTGTTGCTCCAGCCTCTTTCGAAAAAGTAAGGTCCAATGACTCCGCCGGACGATAAACCGCACCATGCAGTCACACTTTGAGGATAGAGAGGTTTTTCAACAATAACTCTTGGGTTTTCCGAGCCCCAGATGCGACAATTTTGCTTGTTGACGAAGCCACCGAGGTGGAAATGGGCCTCATCACTCAAGATGATTTTTCGATGGAATTCTGGATCATTTTCATGGATTTCAAGGACCCAATCAGCCAAGACACGACGTTCTTGATGATCGACCGGCTTGAGTTCTTGTGTTAACTGAACTTTATAAGCGTTAAGACCCAAATTTTTATGCAAAATACGTTGTAATGAAGTTTATGGAATGCCTAATTCCGAAGAACGACGAGGAATGGACAAACCTGGGTTTTCTTCAACACTTTCGGCTACAGCAGCAATATTCTCGGCTGTTCTTGAGCGACGTGCATGGGTTTTATTCTTCACATAACTAACTTGTCCGAACAGCTCGAATTTTTCCTCCAATTTCTTTATTGCGGTCCGACAAGGTGCTTCACGACGACCCAAAAATGTACGAGTTTTACGAACCGTCTCTGCCAAATTTTCACCATTTTTATAGGAATTTTAATAATTTCAATGCGTTCTTGAAGCGTGTATCGTTCCATTTTTATTAATGGCGTAGTTTCTACTTGTCAAATGTCAAAAAATGACAGCTTCAAAAGTGACATTTACCGAAATAGCGGGCTATTCAAAATAACACCTCTTATTGGAAAACCCTTCATTATAGATAAGATTAAAGCTACTGACCGAAAACATCTATACTTCCTTCCTTGACAGCAGAAGCGAGTTTCCGTTGCTTCTTCAATGAGTTGAGACACTGGTTTGGTCTAGAGTTCCCTGAAATAATAGGAAAAATTAGTTAATCTAAAATTAATTTTCAATAAATGTCTTTAGGAAGTTGTCTTTCCGAAAGCACTCAAAATGGCTAAAGTTGCCCCCATACATAAGAAGGGAGATGTAAACAACCTGTTAAACTACCGTCGAATTTCAATTCAACCAGTCTTGTCAAAGGTTCTCGAAAAAATGACCAGATCATGACTGTTATATTTTGAAGAAAACAGACTTGGGAAACAACAACATGGATTCAGAAGCTCTAGGTCAACAACAACAATAATACTTGAGGCTATGAATGAAATAGTAGGAGCCTTGAATGAAAAATGGTCATCGAAGATTATTTAACAGGAATTATCGAAAGCTTCTGATACCGTAGATAACGACATTTTATAAAATACATTGCAATTCTATGGACTGGGAGGCGGTGCCCTGAGCTTAATATGTTCATTCCTTTCAAACAGACAACAACAGGTTTTATGGAACAGCTTACTATCAGAGTGCTCCATCGAAGATTATTGATTTATTGATGTGGTGTTTTACACTCATTGATTGCAAGGGCATTACAGCTGAACCAATAGCTCGATGTCAAGACAACATAACTGTCCAGTATTCAGTTTATTTAATGTTGCGGTCTTGCAAAAAGTAGAATTATTAATTTTTGGTTAGATCCTTCATATTAGGAACAGTAAGGGCCCAGTTTTGATCCTTGTGGAACCCCATACATCATAGTTAAGTATAAGAAACCATAAAAACGTGGGATAATCAAATCAAATCAATAAATCAATAATTTTCGATGGAGCACTCTAATGGGAATGTCATATTACTGAACTAAAAAAATGGTTCAAGTACTGACGTGAAGTCAGGTGCTTTTGTTCGCATTTCCTATTGTCTACTCACCTCTATTGGACACTCTACGACGAATTTAGCTCAGCTTCTATAATATATGAATTCACATCATTCCATTTTAATGACAGACTTCAGCAGAGAATCTATGATCACAGAATTTTTAATTCTAACATATGTTTTCTATTGGAATGGAAATACGAAAAAATACCTCAAGTAACTCCAGGATACGATATTCAGGAAATTCCGCAAAAATTAGTGTGTCGGAATTCGACAAGTAATCACCGAGTTTTAATTGGATCAGATTTTGGGTTATAGAGAAAATAAGAACAGAATTTCAGATGAGTATAACTCCAAACCTATTTGGCCGATTATGACAATTAACGAACTTAACTGTCTCATTCGTATGCGTAACCTACCCTGAAAATTGAAAGTCCCTATCTCTTTTCGATCGAAAGTTATCGAGGCAACGGCTACAGCTACTGAACTCATCCAAGGCTGCTCGGATCTCCAACAATGTAGATGCGATCATATACTACTGAGGGCCTAAAATCTACAATAGGCTACACGACAAAAAAAATTAAAAAAGTGTGTTAAAAAATAGTTTTAGTTACAAAACCCTATTTACAATATTCAAGAATTTATGGTAAATTAATAATGTATTTTTTCCCACGAAGCAAGGAAATTATTGATGCTGAAAATAAATGTTTATGTTTAATAGCTAAAAACATTAACTTAAACAACAACTTAAACATATCCTCAAATTATCAGTTCACGTACTTGGAATTCAAACCGATCTTTTCCTAATAAATGCAGAAAATACATTTTCGCATGAGTCAGGGATATTTTTTTCGACGATTAGATAAACCACTCTTTGACATACCTGAACCTAACACCCACAAAACTAACCAAAACTGTACCTAAGGCCGAAGATTCACGGAAGTATGAAACTGCATCGAAAAATTAGTTGGTAGTAAAACATATTAATTCCCAAAAACTAGGTTTCATTATTACTGAATAGTCAGTTATCATTTAAACATATTTTCGTAATCATGAATGATTATTGATTTATTCAACTACTCATCGTCAGCTATGAATATAAATGAATATCCATGCATACGTGAATATTCATGAATATGAAAGAAAAAGAAGGCTTGAATATTTATGAATACATAAAAAATGCAAACCCAAAATATTCGAATAAATATTGGATGAATTATCAAATCATTCATTCATGATTCCCAGCCCTAATCTCGACCAAGGAGGCGTAAAGTAAACCCATGCAGGCACTCCCATAATATCATAAGTTCCGAAAAATTTCATACATTTGGGTTTCAATACCTTTCATGCAATTAAGAATCCATTGTTCAATAACCATTCCAGAAACCATCTTTACCTGACTCTGTTACAAATATCTTTTTGCATAGACTGCATATTTCCAGCAGTATTGGATTTTTTACAGGAGCTGTGAGCACTTTCTGCCCAATTTGAGAGCTTTATTCGTTCTCGGTAATGAAAATTTCAAAAATTTGTGAAGATGACGATTTAATGATTTGAACCTATGCCTTTATCGAAGCTGATTTGCTGAACAATGATAAAATTTCAAAACGATACTACAATAATTGTTATATTGGTATGTGAGTACACTCGATTTATCAATATTCGAGTCAGGTGTAGCGTAAAGTTTGAATGAACCTATTGTTTCTCATGTGAAACGATTTCAATAATAGTTCAGAGATAAAAGTTCGTATCCAATCGCCAATTTTGCTGTATTAAATTCGTACTCTAACCCACATCAACTCGTCTCATTGTTCCATATATACTGACTGACAAAGAAACTGCAACACCCAGAAAGAGCTGTTTAGATTTTAATTTTTTTATTGGTAAAACATAAATGGTATAGCAAGGAGTAAATGATTGAAATTTGAAGAGAAAAAAACGATGGGTTTACAATTTTTTTTTAATAAATTTGTTAATAGCGTGTTTGTCCACCGCGATTATCTATACACTCCCCAACACGTCTTGGCATTGATGCAATTAGATGGTCTATGGCAAAAGATTCACATGGGTTGCTTCAAAAAAGTTTAAACTAACTCTGGCAACATGAGGTCGAGCATTATCTTGCTGAAATATTGGATTCTCGAGCCGGTTAATGTGAGGGAGAACATATGGTTCCACTATTTCTTGAAGGTAACGCAGCGCTGTCACGTTACCTCGAATGAAGACTAAAGGTGACCTACTTGCATGTGCAATAGCACCCTATACCATAACGCCTACTGTCCGGTGTACATGATGCTCAATATCAAATTGAGGTTCACGTCTTTTTCCCCGACGTCGTCTAACCCTTCTTGGGCCATCATTTGCACCCAAGAAGAATCCAGATTCATCAGAAAGACGACCTGATGCCATTCCACATTCCAATGTTGACGTTCTCTGCACCACTGTCATCGCTGCCGGCCATGCTCAACCGTCAGAGGTAACACAAGATGGGGTCGATAATGCTGCATTCCAGAAGAACTTATCAGGCGGTAAATCGTTCGGACAGTTACAGGATGGTCTTGTTCTCCTAACCACTCATCAGCCAAAGATCGAGTTGTCGCAAATCGGTCTCCAATAGCCATAAGTCTTATACGTCGATCTTGAAGTTCATTTGTGCCCCTTCGACGTCCGGTGCCTACTCTTCTTCGAATTTGGGCATTATCAAACCACGCTTGACAACATCTCATAACAGTAGTTGTTGATTTCTGTTCGTACGGTTAGCGATTTCTCGAAATGACAACCCCGCCTTCCGTAGACCAATAATTCGACCTCTTTCAAATTCACCTAGCTGGCGATAAATTCCGCGTACACGTGCTCTAGGCATTTCAACAACAACTAAACATCAACTTTGGATCTCCTCGAACAGCTGGTTTGTTGTGAAATTTAAAAAATTTGCAATAAACGACTACAATATGTAAGTAACAACAACTGTTTACATGAAAAAAAAATGGGTTCAAGCCCTGTGGACAGGAGCTTTCTGGCGCTTTAGTACAAACAGACAAATTATATCTCCGAAAGTATTGGTTTCTCAGAGTTGGGAATTATATCAATGTATTCTTATGATAGAACTGCATCATAAACATGCAATTCAATTCAAATAATAGTTTATTTATCAAGATTAAATGAGCAATCTGAGGATGAGAACTGCACCATGGAATAAATCAAATTAAAATAGCTGAAATGAATATGACTCTCTCTTATAGAACAGGATGACATGTACGAGTATGAACACAGATCATATAATAAAGCTTAGATAGAATAATTATAACATTCTGTGAAAACATAGAAGTACGATTCATTATTGAAATTTCGAAAAATCATATCTCTGAAAGTATTACCTTGTTGGAGTTGAAAATGATATCAATGGATTTTGATGGTGAAACTGCATCTTAAATAAAAATTGAATTTGAAATTTGTTACTTAAAAAAAATATGTTTTTTTCGTTACTCCGAAACCATCTAACCTATTTTGCCCAATAACGAACTTAACCGAGATATTCATCTCCTTAACCTACTCTGGAAATTTCAACTACCTAGCTCATTCCGTTCGAGAGTTATAGTTGAAATTTTTTTTTTTAATTTTCAAAATTTATTTTTTACGCTTGCGGTAACCTGGTCAATACAAGACTTCACATGCGTATAAAGGTCATGATTCTACAATTTGATGCTAAATTTCAGATAGATCGAGTGATCGGTTTCGGAAATATTCATAAAAATTGGCCGACTCCGAAACCGCTTTATGGATTTCGCCCATTAACGAACTGGTCCGTGATATTTACGCTCCAAACCCACCTTGCAAATTTCAATCCTCTAACTCCTTTCGTTCGAGAGTTAGCGCCAAAAACCTTCACGATTTTTTTCTCCAAATTTAAATCATTTACTCCTTGCTATACTATCTATGTTTTACAAAAAAAAAATTTAAACAGCTCCCTCTGGGTGTTGCAGTTTCTTTGTCAGTTAGTATACAAGCATCGATTATCAATTAATTTAGTTAGTGAACTGATCACGAATATAGGAATATCGCTCTTCTATTTACACCAATCTCTTATGATTACGCAGTTCTTCAAAAAGGGGTTCAAGCCCTGTGGACAGGAGCTTTCTGGCGCTCTAGTTCAAACAGACAAATTATATTTAGGAAAGTATTGGTTTCTCAGAGTTGGGAATTGAATCAATGTATTCTTATGAAAAATCTGCATCATAAAGGAAATTGAATTCAAATAATAGTTTATTTATCGAGATTAAATGAGCAATCTGAGAATGAGCACTGCACCATGGAAGAAATCGAATTAGATCTGGCCAATTTTGCCCAATAACGAACTTAACCGAGATATTCATCTCCCTAACCTACTCTGAAAATTTCAACTACCTAGCTCATTCCGTTCGAGAGTTATTGTAGAAAAACTTTTTTTACATTTTCAAATATTTTTTTTGACACTTTGCGGTAATCTGGTCAATACAAAACTTCACATGCGTATAAAGGTCATGATTCTACAATTTGATGCTATATTTCAGATAGATCGAGTGATCGGTTTCGGAAATATTCATAAAAAATATGTTTACTAAAATCGGCCATAACTCCGAAACCGCTTGATGGATTTCGCCCATTAACGAGCTCGTCCGAGTTATTTACGCTCCAAACCCACCTTGCAAATTTCAATCCGCTAACTCCTTTCGTTCGAGAGTTATCGTGCCTACGGCCGGCCGGCCTGCCGGACAGAATCGATTTAAACCTAAGATTCTTGATCAGTGAGTCGAACCAAATCGTTTAAGACCATTTTCATCGAAAAATTCGAAAATTACAGACATTTGGGCAAATTGATAAGCACTCAGTTCCGAGGAACTAGAGCGCCAACAAGTTTCGTATGACAATTGCCCAAAACAGGTTTAAAGTACCTACAAATAGTAGATATTTCATTAAACATGTATGAAAGAAGAGTAATAATGAAAAATTACCTTGTAATCGATCAAAAATTTTCTGATCTACGTTCACGAAATTTTCTCCTCTCTCGAACTACAGAATTATGCTTTCAATATTTACATTCTATTTGCATTCTATGACTATGGATGAAAAGCAGTCTCACTACTCTCAGATCTCTTACTTCATGTTCCGTTCCGAAATGTAAGACTTTTCTGAGAAAAACTAATTTCGGAGCAAACAACTGAGATTTTTCTCACTTTGCTCACATTTCGGAATACACTTTATTCTCATAATTCTTCGATTGATTAGATAATGTCATGTCTCAGCAAAATAAGTTGACATTATGACAATTCATACATAGAATAATTATATCATTCTGTGAAATACGATTTATTATTGAAATTTTGAAAAATTATATCTCCGAAAGTATTAGCTTGTTAGAGTTAAAAATGATATCATTGGATTCTTATGGTAAAACTGCTTATTGAAAAAAATTTAATTTGGAATTTGTTCTGTAAAAAAAAATTTTTTTTTGTTACTCCGAAACAATCTGTCCGAATTTGCCCAGTAACGAACATAGCCGAGATATTTATCTCCCAAACCTACTCTGAAAATTTTTACTGTCTAGCTCATTCCGTTCGAGAGTTATCGTACCTACGGCCGGCCGGACGGACGGACCGGCCGGACAGAATGAATTTCGACCACGGATTCTTGATCAGTGAGTCGAACCAAATCGTTTGATACCATTTTCAGCCAAAAATTCGAAAATTACAGACATTTGGGCAAATTGATAAGCACTCAGTTCCGAGGAACTAGAGCGCCAAAAATGTTGCCATGACTGCTGGATTCCAAATTCTGGACCAAAATCCTAGGACGATACCTATATCGAGTTTATTCCAGTAATGATTCCCCAAACGTCCAATCAGGATCGATGAATTCTATTCCTTCCAACTCCCGACATATTCGTTCCAAACCTTCCAGTTCTTAATCACGATTCTCGATACTTACTAGCATACCAACCCAACAAACCGTTACGTTAAACTGTAATTCAAGTTTCTCTAACTACTAGGTAGTAATCATATTTTCATGAAAAAATCCGCAAAATTGCCACCTACCTCCGTGGTTGCTCCACTTGTGAACTCTCTAATACCAATCGGTGCAGCGTGGTTGACGTAATGTCGATTATACTAAAGATAACAATTGCAGATGTAATTTCCCTCGTTTTCATCGAAAATGCAATCGATCTGGAAATAGCATCATGCAATAGTATTTCTTCAGATGGGGCGTGATACCGATGGAAATTTCTTTAGTTTCTCATTCCTTTTCTCATATCGTATCTCTATTAGTCTATCATTGAATGGTTTCTTGCTGGGTTTTCTCTTCCAAACTCTGAAAAATATCTATAAAATAAAAAAATTACTTTTTTGTAATTTGCTTCTGCGTAAGAAACGCAAGATATTTGTCAGAAGCAATCAATTTAACAATGTTGCCTAACAAATAACAACGAAACAACATCAACGAAGAAACAACTATATCGTAACGTTTCGGAGTCTATATCAAACTCCTTCTTCAGACGCTTAACGAAAAAATCTTCAGAACTATTTTGTTGATTGTTATTCTGATATAGAGGCCGAAACGTTACGATATAGTTGTTTCTTCTTTGATGTTGTTTCGTTGTTATTTGTTAGGCATCATTGTTCAATTGATTACTTCTGTCAAATATCTTGTGTTTCTCACTTAGAAGCAAATCACAAAATAATAAATTTTTTATTTTATACATATTTTTCAGAGTTTGGGAGAGAAAACCCAGAAAGAAACCATTCAATGATGAATCTACCTCCCACAGTATCCTTTAATGATGATTTCTATTAGTCTAGTCAACAAGTGCTTTTTAGGTAAAAATTTTTCGTATTATCCGAAAGTTATGATTGAGGTGTCATTCTATTCGGAATGGCATGTAGATAGTTTCTGCGAAAATGCTAAGACCGCTCGCAAAAATTGCAATAGTTATGAACAATTAAGTGAAAAAAAAAGAAGGGTGCTTGGTTTTTCGCCAATATCTCAAACACTATCTGAGACAATTCAAATTTGAAAAATATATTCAAGAAGAAGAGGAAATTTCCTAAAAAAGACCTTACTCCCGAAACTAGGACCAAAATTTATAATTTTCCCAGAGGGTTGAAAATACTCCCGAAAACGGGTACTCCGGCTTGCGTAAGAATCGTCCTCTTCGGGCCTTTCATGAATAAATATTATTTAAACTTATTAAATATGAAAGCTCCAATTATGTTTTCAAAAGAAAACATTTTAAATTATCTCATAAACAACGCATTGGTTCATAACAATTTTTGAAACAATAGGAGATAAAAATTATTAAAAATAATTTTTAAGTAGTTTTTGATCATAAGAAACCGGATCAATTGAAATACTCGGATTAATAGTTTAACAATTATCGTACTTGCAATGTTAATGTTCGTGCTCCAAAAAATTGTCAATTAACTAATGGATAACTAATTGAAAAATTGCGATAAACTTTCTTGGACCTCGGATTATTGTTCATTGACTTATCTTGCAGACGTCTGAATTTTTTCAATTTTTTATTTTCCTATTTAATAAGTTTAAACAATATTAATTCATGAAAGGTCCGAAGGAGGCGAGGCTTACGCAAGCCGGAGTACTCGTTTTCGGGCGTATATTCAACCATGTAGAAACATTATAAATATTGGTCGTACAGTTCCGGCAGCTAGAAATTTTTTTAAGGAAATTTCCTCTTCTATCTGGATCTGTTTTCATATTAGAATTATCTCAAACAGTTTTTGAGATATTGGCTAAAACCTAAACCTTAAAATTTATTCGGGTATTAGAGACTTAACCATTGGAGTTACACAAGGCTCCAATTTTGGACCAGCATTATTTCAAATCTATATTAACGATCTTCCTAAAGTCAAAACCACTCAATTTGTCGATGACACAACTGTTGAGATTCGGTCAGAGGATATTGGGAGCTCAGCTTGATCCAAAAGCAAAAGACAATCTCTAATCCTGAGTCTGAGATTGGGATGCGCTAGGGATATCACTAACATAGTGACATTTCTGGGCAATGGCGTAGCCAGGAATTAATTTCGGGGGGGGGGTTTTTGAAATTTTGGCAATTGATTTTATAAGGGCCGGGGGGTGTAAAGGTCGCTTTCTGTATATATGTGGACTGTATTATAGGTGGACTAGGATATAGAGAAAGCTGCAAACAAACTATATTTACACTATGTGTCCACATTGTTATATATTTATATATACTGCATATATTTCAACTTGTAAATATTATTTCATCTCTTCAACATGACCATGTATAAATTTACTGTATGTTTAATTTATTATCCGTACATTTTAACCTGCAAATATTATTTTATCTATACACATAATTTATTAATTATTAACGTTATGTATTTACGCTGCTCTTGAAACAAAACTCCTTTGATTAGGGAAAAGATCTGAAACCAAAACTTTGACATACTTCGACAGTTTGGTGGACACAAAACGATGTGGTGGACGTTTGTTTCTTGTGTTCATCTGAGCGCTTATGGACTGTTTAGTTATAAAACTATGTTACACATAATGGTAGGATGTGCAGCTTATGGTTGTAAAAGCCGCATCAGGAAAAAGGAGCCAAGTTCTGTGGTCATGTGGTGGACATTTGGTTTCAATGTCAGGGAATATGTTATTCGTCCTCTCTTCTATAGTCTATGCAAAACTCCCTATATATTTATATAGTTGTGTTGTCTTATGTTTTGTGACATATTGTACATACTTTTATTTCTCTCAATTCTCTCGATCAAGGTTATAACTATGACCTGTAAAAGCAATTCATGAAGTTGTAAGAACACCAATAAACTCTCTCCTATTCTCAAAACTAGGCACTTTAATTCGGTTTTTTTAGTATTTCCAAATTGAAGAAATTGTTGTTTTCACCTTGATCTCCTGCCTGGTTCTATGAAAGTATCCCTTACCCAGTATTTTTTTCGGAGATGCATTGTGGCGAAGCACCTTTGGTTTCGTTACTAGGAAGGTTTTCAGATGATTTGATTATAGTCAGGAATGCAGTGGTATAGACTGTGTATAATGAATTGTGTTATGACGATATGAATATATATTTTTTAATTTCAGAGCAAGAGTATATGAACTCCGTATTCATGTATGTCAAAGAACAACATTTGTGAAGGTGAGTGTGGTAGTATAAAAGTTGCTGGTAGAATTATACGTAGGTAGTAGTCTAGTCAACAAGTGCCTTTTAGGTCAAAACGTTTTATAGTTATCCGTTAGTTATAATTGAGTTGTCATTCGATGTGTAATTCGAACTGTATGACCAATATTTATAATTTTCCCAGAGGGTTGAAAATACGCCTGAATTAGGGTACTCCGGCTTGCGCAAGCAACGCCCACTTCGGACCTTTAATGAATAAATATGATTTAAACTTATTAAATGTGAGAATCAAGAACTGAAAAAATTCAAGCGCTTATGGGATAGATCAATGAACAATAATCCGTGGTCCAAAAATTTTTATCGCGATTTCTTAATTAGTTTAATTAGTGAATTAAATTTTTTTTGTAGCACGAATAATAACATTGCAAGTGCGATAATTGTTAAACTATTAATCTGATAATTTGTTATTATTAATTTACTTACGTTAAAAATTATAAAGCTTAATTAAATTGAAAAAAACATTTTTTTCATAATATTGCTATTGATCCGTTTTCTCATGATCAGAAGCTACATAAAAATGATTTTTATAATTTTCATCTCTTATTGTTTAAAGAATTGTTATAAGCAAATGGGTTGTTCATAAGATAATTTATTGTTATTACCTCGATAACTCAAAAAATGCAGAAGTGATTGAATTTAAACTTGGCTTTAGTTGTAGAATGCTCAACCAAAATTCGTATTACTAAAAAAAAAGTGGTTCAAAAATTATATATTTCAGAAACTATTTGTAAAATACCTCTTAAATCCGAATTTCATTCTTCCAATATTTTGAATAATATTGAATTGAAATATTTAAATATAGTTCTCGGTTGAAAAAAAGAAGGCTTGAAGCTTCACCCAGTATTTCGTGATGGATGTGACAAAAGACCATGGGTGCAAAACACCTGACTTCACGTCGCTGCTTTTTAATAATTTTTCTTTTCCGGATTTGGGTTCAGTACTTTTATGATATTTAATTTTTTTCACATGAATATTTTGTTGCTTTATTTTATTTTTTTTTGTTATATGAGGTTGAGTAGAGTTAGCTAGACCTCGTATCGATGGCATAATTGTATTGTATACTAAATGACCCACGCAACTTCGCCTGCGCCAAATCGGTTATTGCGGTTGCAATTTTATTTCCAAATGCGAATAATCTTTAAAAAAAACCTAGAACCCGATTGCAGCGCCTCCTACCGGGATAATTGAATTTCCAAGACCCACTCAAACACGTAATTCTAAAAAATACCTAGAACCCGATTCCGGCGCCACCTACCGGGTTCAATTGCGAATACGAACTCCCCACTCAAACGTATCTGGTTAAGAACAGTGAGAAAATCTGAGAAAGACAAGAGACCGGCTTCGTTCTCATCCCTACTCCGTGCTGTTTACTAGGACGTGACACCGGTATAGTCTGGCAAATGAGTGTTGATCCAGAAAGACGCGGAAATTTAAAAAAAATCTAGCACTAAGTATAGCAGGAATAAACTGCCTTGATACTTTAATAAAAATAAATATTTTATTTCTACAGAAATTTTAGCTTTGCCATAAGCTCAGGGAAATTTTTATCGAAATAGAGTGAAAAAAATTCACAAAAAATACGGCGACTTGTTTTTAATTAGCTCTTTCTCTGGGATAACTTACCAAGTGAGAATTGATCAGTTATCGAGCGGGATGAAAAATGATTAATTACTATAATGACTATTAAAAGATAGGGGTATGTGGTAGAAGGGTGAAAATTTAGGGTTGTATGTATTTTGTAATGCTACCTTATAAAAAATAAAAACAAAAAATTTCGTCCAAAAATTAAAAAAAAATTTTTAAGGGTGAATAACCCTTATCACTAGGGGTATGAAAAATAGATGTTGGTCGATTCTCAGACCTACTCAATATGCTCACAAAATTTCATGAGAATCGGTCAAGCCGTTTCGGAGGAGTACGGGAACGAACATTGTGACACGAGAATTTTATATATAAGATTACAGTACACAAATAAAGACACTTTATTATTATTATCCCATATACAATTTTGTATTCTTGGTGTGACTGATCTTTGACAAATAGTAATGGACGAAGTCAAAAAATTGTATTTCCTCGAAACCTCTCGATTTATATTTCAGTATTACATTTGTTGAATATTAAAGTTAGGTGCTAAGAATCTTTAAAATTTAATTGATTTTTACCGAATGAGTGCGCTAATGATCTTGATGGCTTCACGTCAGTGCTTGCATTCTTCTTTCGTTGTGATTGTATCAACATGCTCTAGAAAACCTAATAAAATCCACGCAAATTCAATACAAAGTAGAGATATCTGTTCTTCTTCGTAATTGAATTGAACGCAGTATTTCCTGAGGCAAAGTTTGCAATGTTAAAGTTACGAACAGATAATTTCATTCATCTGCCACACAGGCCAAATGCTCACGTCGTTCTTTTCTATTGAAAACCCCGCAATCAGCAAGAAACATTGTAGTGGCGATATTGCGAAGGGGTAAGGGGGCGAGCAGAGCTCCCTTTTGATTAAATTGGTATCTCGGACTTGATTCCATTGGTTCAATCTTGCAGGGAAATTAATGTCTCCACATATTGGTGAAGTTAATGCCATGACCAGCTAGCCGAATGGGCCTCGGTTCTTTTCTTCATCACGTTTTTGCTGATTTCATTCGCATTGTACATACACCTGCGGTCCGAAAATTCGAATTACGCCCACGTACGGGTATATGTTCGGAATGACCTCTGTTTAATCCTGACGGTTAAAAAAAATGTCGATTTGCGAAACTCCGAGTAATCCACACTGAGTCAAAAAGTCCCATTTAATTCCATGATATTATTTACTGAAGAAAATGTTAATAAAATGATATGGGCATTTTCCTATTAAATTCTTATATACTTTGTAAAACAATTGAAATAATTGATTCCTAATGATTTTTTAAAATTATTCTCCTTTTTGAAACATTAAATAACGGAGAAACATTTATGTCTAATTGTTCATTAACTTATTTATCCGTATGTTTTCTCCTATTTATTTCTAACACGTCCGTTTTTTTTAGAAACTGTCTTTTTTTTAATGATAAATATCATCAAGGATTATGTTATAAAAAATGTTTTTAAATTATCTCACAAACAACGCATTTGTTTAAAACAAGTTTTCAATCAATGGGAGATAAACATTATTAAAAATCCTTTTTGAGTAGCTTCTGATCATAAAAAAATGGATCAATAGTAATATTATAAAAAAAGCTTTTTTCAATATTTCATGAAGCTTTATAATTTTTCACTCAGGTAAATTGTTAATAACAAAACGAAAATTAACAATTTTTAAATGTTTCCAACGGGAATCTACTCTAAGGCCTTTCAAAAACATTCTCAGATTAATTGTTTAACAATTATCGCACTTGCGATGTTAATGTTCGTGCTAAAAAAATTGTTAATTAACTAATGAATAACCCATTGAAAAATTGCGGCTGATGATGCGATCTTCAAAAACAGGGCGCAAAACATCGAGTGTAGTTTCGGCTGTGTGGCACGTAGCGCCGTCCTGTTGAAACCAAATGTTGCCAATATCCTCCTCTTCCTCCTCAATTTTTGTGAACAAAAATTCTTTCAACATAGCCCGATAACGATCGCCATTGACTGTAACGGCCGCTCCTTGCTCATTTTCAAAGAAAAATGGCCCAATTATGCCTCTGGACCAAAATCCGCACCAAACAGTGACTCGTTTTGGGTGTATAGGCATTTCAATGTATGCGTGCGGGTTTTCTGTGCCCCAAATGCGACAATTCTGCTTGTTTACATACCCGCCTAGATCAAAATGAGCTTCATCTGAAAAGATGATTTTTTTGGCAAAATCGGCATCATCTGTGAGTAAATCGCAGGCCCACTTAGCGAAGCAAAAACGCATTGGATGGTCAGTTGGCTTCAACTTCCTGAACCAATTGGACTTTGTATGGCGTCATACCAAGGTTTTTATGCAAAATTCGTCTCAATGATGTCTCCGAAATGTTTATTTCTTGAGAACGACATTGAATTGATGTTGATGGCGCTTCACGCACACTTTCTGCCACAGCAGCAATATTCACGGGAGCACGCACTGTTTTTGGCTTTTCACACTTTGGTTCATCGATGAGGATGCCAGTTTCTTTCACTTTTTTCACAAGATAACGAACATACGGAGCTGACGGTGCTTCTCTTCTTCCAAAATCCGTACGCAATTTTCGCACACATTCTGCAACATTACCATGATCTTCAAAGTAATGTCGCAATATTTCCCAGCGTTGTTCAAGCGTATACACAACCATATTCGTTCAGCGGAAGGATAAAACCAATTATCTGTCAAATCAGACATGAGCTAAGTGTTACCATTCACGAAATAAGCACTAGTTAAAAAAAAACGTTAGATGGAGGACCCTTTATGTAATGGGTTTTCACTATTAACAAAGGTTCTTCCAAGCTATAACGCACCATTTTCGTGAATGCCTATGTTTTAATTAAACAAACAACAAATATGGCTAACTCAACAATTGACAGTCAGAAATTGCGCGCAATTCGAAATTCAAGTTCTTGCTATGAAAATTTGCATAATTTAAAATAAATATTGACCTCTTCCAGCATGCTTTCTACAAAATAGTAAATACCAGAGATATGAATTTTCTGCGTTACTTTTTACTCACTGTATTTTAACGATTACTCAAATGAAAATAAGAAACCCCAGCTTTGTCGGGTTTGGGTACAAACGCCACTCGAATAAGTAATTTTTCAAATGAAATCCTATGAGACTGTTCTCGATAAAAATTCGAAAATTGGCATTGGCGCTGGCGCGCAATAAATTGTAGGTAAGTCTCACGACATAGTCTTGTCGTGAAACTCACCTCGATCAGCCTTGATTCGAATTTTCAGATAGATCACTAAAAAAAAGGGAGCTAAAAATAATCCGCATATTACTCTACCGGCATTTTGTCATTTAGCACATGATTCCAAAATATGATGACATGTCTCCTATTACTCATTCGTAAATGAACCTAGCGTAATGAGCAGGCTATCTGATCGACTGAGGCTGAGAGTGGTATGGTCATAAATTCAATTGATTAATAACATAAAACTGGCAGAACATGTGTGCACATATTAGATTATTGGCCGCGTCTGCTTTATTTCAATATTTTTAAGTGGAGGTTTCCTTCGTTAACGTACGTACCGAATAACTCTGTTAATGCTGGGATTGGAAGAGTCATACTTAATGGATACCGGATTAGATTGTCGATATTTCAATTATGTAGGCGCCATCAACTCTTCCTCCTGCTTCCTTTCCGTCGATTCGTCCGAAAAGTGGATACCTATTTTAGGCCCATCTAAGTGCTGCCGTATTTTCAACAATTTTTGGAAATCCTTTGAATACGCAAATATATACATGTATACAGGGTGAGTCTTTGACCACTGCATTAATTTTAACCAAAGATTCCTCTCATCAAATGAAACACTTTTTTCCAAATTCAGCTCAGGTAAAAAGATACGGACTGTTGAAATTTTGAAAAAAAATCAGTTTTTATTTTGTAGCTTTGACATCCTTTTTTCGAATAAAATTAATGTTGGCGTAAAGTTTCCTATAACTATGATACATATTTTCCAAATATTAGTTATTTTCTACTTCTACTGGTTTTCTAGTTATGGACTCGTGGATTCATAAAACTAAACGAAATTAGCATAAAGAAAGCATATAAAGTTTTTCTTGAGTCATTTCAAGAATATTCCATCGTTTTAGAACATTATATTATTCTTAATCATTTCTCCTTAAACGCACCGTTTTCGAGATATTCTTCATTGAATGTTTTAAAATGGAAAACTCAATAAATTTCACTACTTTTATGGATCCGTCCCTGAGCGTTGGAATCCCGAATCAAGCTGTAAACCACGTTACCATGCCTTATTCTCGTCCGCCAACAATGTCATAGATAATTTATATACGGGAGTGTATTGGCACATTGTGAAATCTTTAAACGCTTGTAACTTTTTACCTGAGCCGAATCTGGAAAAATGGTAAATGAAAAAAGTGTTTCATTTCATGAGAGGAATCTTTGGTTAAAATTAATGCACTGGTCAAAGACTGACCCTGTATATATATTTATTCTTTTGATTGAGAGCTTCATATTGTTGACGAGGTTGGTGTAACGAGGTACCATACAATTCGACGTATGATAAAAAAGTTTAGGGGAAAACCTCAGTAAAACACCCTGTCTCCCTGTGAGTGTTGTGATGCGTAACTATAGGGTCAATGTGCATAAGAGTACGCACTTAGTGGATAAAGTTCAATATCTGTGTGATTTTTTATACAATAGTCCTCTTTCATGCCATCTCGCCTTACTTGAATATTAAACAATATGTTTACATAGCAACACACATCCAAATAGAATATAAACGAAAGTTATTTAACATTTCTTTCCGATAAGCGTCAAAAAGTCAGTCAGGCGAGAAAGAGTCATAAATGGAGGGTATCGAAAAAGGGTTACCTCAAGGTTCGGTCCTTAACCTATTAAGTTTGATAGAATAGAATTCTTCAGAAAAAGATCGAGAAAAGTGACATTTCTGCAGCAATTCGAAGAATCACAGAGTTTCCTTGACATTATACGACTCCGCTGCAATTATCAGTTCATTTCGGAATTGACCGAAACTGGAAGAAATTAAGAAAAAAGTTCCAAATTAATAAAAATAAGGAAAACAAACAGACAAATTATATCTCCGAAAGTATTGGTTTATCAGAGTTGAGAATTATATCAATGTATTCTTATGATAGAACTGCAACATAAAGGAAATTCAATTCAAATAATAGTTTGTTTGTCAAGATTAAATGAGCAATCTGAGAATGAGAACTTGAAATTTGATTTCTTCAAATTACAATAGCTGAAATTAATTTGACTCTCTCTTATAGAACAGGATAACATGTACGAGTATGAACACAGATCATATAATAAAGCTTAGATAGAATAATTATAGCATTCTGTGAAAACATAGAAGTATGATTCATTATTGAAATTTCGAAAAATCATATCTCCGAAAGTATTAGCTTGTTGGAGTTGAAAATGATATCAAAGGATTTTTATGGTGAAACTGCATCTTAAATAAAAATTGAATTTGAAATTTGTTATTTAAAAAAATTTTTTTTTTCGATACCCCGAAACCATCTGACCTATTCTGCCAAATAATGAACTTAACCGACATATTCATCTCCCCAACCTACTCTGAAAATTTCAACTGCGTTTTTTTTAATTTCAAAATTTTTTTTTTACACTTTGTGATAACCTGGTCAATACAAAACTTCACATGCGTATAAAGGTCATGATTCTACAATTTGATGCTAAATTTCAGATAGATCGAGTGATCGGTTTCGGAAATATTCATAAAAAATGTTTTTACTAAAATCGGCCATAACTCCGAATCCGCTTGATGGATTTCGCCCATCAACGAACTCGTCCGAGATATTTACGCTCCAAACCCACCTTGCAAATTTCAATCTTCCAACTCCTTTCGTTCGAGAGTTATCGTGCCTACGGCCGGCCGGCCGGACAGAATCGATTTCGACCTCGGATTCTTGATCAGTGAGTCGAACCAAATCGTTTGAGACCATTTTCAGCCAAAAATTCGAAAATTACAGACATTTGGGCAAATTGATAAGCACTCTGTTCCGAGGAACTAGGGCGCCAAAAATGGTTGAACCACTATTTTCTAGGCTTTCAGGTCTTATTCGGTGTTTTCTGCGACCTATTTGACTCAACTAAATGATGTTTACGGAGGAATTGCAAAGGAATGAGGAAACAATAAACGTAGAAACGAACGTAAATAGAAAGTTGTAGGTTATTAGGACATATTGTACTCAGAAAATCCTTAAAAAATGTACCGGCGTGAAGTTGGCAGCCACTTATTAGCGCGATAGCTGTCGTTTCACCAGTGGCGTCGGTGTAAATACATTATATGGCGTAACTTCCGTTTGAAACATTGCTGGTATTTAAAATTTGCAGGAAATGTTTATTGTGGACCAATGAAATAGTTGTATTAATCGTATCCACTTCAGATGGGCCTAAGGGGTGGAAATTGGAACCGCCCCCTGAATAGATATTCACATACTTTCATAACTCGTTGAAAAAAATATCCTCTACAGATGAAAATCACACAGAACGTTTATTTTGGACCAATGAAGAATTCATATAAATTTTATTGACTTCGGATGGGTCCGAGGGGTGGAAATGATAACCACCCCCTACTTTTCATATACCTTCATAACACATTGAAAAAAATATCCTCTACAAATGAAACTTACAGAAAATGTTTAATGTGAACTCAAGGACAATACTTATTAATTTTATCGCCTTCGGGGTGGTCTGAGGGGTGAAAATGGGAACCGCCCCCCAATGGATGTCTACCGCCATAACACGTCGAAAAAAATGGCCTCTACAGATGAAATTCACAGGAAACGTTTATTGTGATTTCATGAATAATACTTATTAATTCTATCGCCTTCGGAGGGGTCCGAGGGGTGGAAATGGTAACCGCCCCCCAATTGATGTCTAGTATCATAACACGTCGAAAAAAATGGCCTCTACAAATGAAATTCACAGGAAACGTTTATTGTGAACTCGTGAACAATATTTATTAATTTTATCGCCTTCGGAGGGGTCCGAGGGGTGGAAATGGTAACCGCCCCCGGACTGCTTTCTATATACCTCCATAACTCGTCGAAAAAAATGGCCTCTACAGATGAAATTCACAGGAAAACTTTATTGTGAACTCATGAACAATACTCATTAATTTTATCGCCTTCGGAGGGGTCCGAGGGGTGGAAATGGTAACCGCCCCCCAATCGATATCTACCTTCATAACACGTCGAAAAAAATGGCCTCTACAGATGAAATTCACAGGAAACGTTTATTGTGAACTCATGAACAATACTTATTAATTTTATCGCCTTCGGAGGGGTCCGTGGGGTGGAAATGGTCACCGCCCCCCAATTGATGTCTACCTTCATAACACCTCGAAAAAAATGGCATCTACAGATGAAATTCACAGGAAACGTTTATTGTGAACTCATGAACAATACTTATTAATTTTATCGCCTTCGGAGGGGTCCGAGGGGTTCAAATGGTAACCGCCCCCCAATTGATGTCTACCTTCATAACACGTCGATAAAAATGGCCTCTACAGATGAAATTCACAGGAAACGTTTATTGTGAACTCATGAACAATACTTATTAATTTTATCGCCTTCGGAGGGGTCTGAGGGGTGGAAATGGGAACCGCCCCCCAATTGATGACTACCTTCATAACACGTCGAAAAAAATGGCCTCTACAGATGAAATTCACAGGAAACGTTTATTGTGAACTTATGAACAATACTTAATAATTTTATCGCCTTCGGAGGGGTCCGAGGGGTGGAAATGGGAACCGCCCCCGGAGTGCTTTCTATATATCTCCATAACTCGTCGAAAAAAATGGCCTCTACAGATGAAATTCACAGGAAAAGTTTATTGTGAACTCATGAACAATACTCATTAATTTTATCGCCTTCGGAGGGGTCTGAGGGGTGGAAATGGGAACCGCCCCCCAATTGATGACTACCTTCATAACACGTCGAAAAAAATGGCCTCTACAGATTAAATTCACAGGAAACGTTTATTGTGAACTCATGAACAATACTTATTAATTTTATCGCCTTCGGAGGGGTCCGAGGGGTGGAAATGGTAACCGCCCCCCAATTGATGTCTACCTTCAAAACACCTCGAAAAAAAATGGCATCTACAGATGAAATTCACAGGAAACGTTTATTGTGAACTCATGAACAATACTTATTAATTTTATCGCCTTCGGAGGGGTCCGAGGGGTGCAAATGGTAACCGCCCCCCAATTGATGACTACCTTCATAACACGTCGAAAAAAATGGCCTCTACAGATGAAATTCACAGGCAACGTTTATTGTGAACTCATGAACAATACTTATTAATTTTATCGCCTTCGGAGGGGTCTGAGGGGTGGAAATGGGAACCGCCCCCCAATTGATGACTACCTTCATAACACGTCGAAAAAAATGGCCTCTACAGATGAAATTCACAGGAAACGTTTATTGTGAACTCATGAACAATACTTATTAATTTTATCGCCTTCGGAGGGGTCCGAAGGGTGCAAATGGTAACCGCCCCCCAATTGATGTCTACCTTCATAACACGTCGAAAAAAATGACCTCTACAAATGAAATTCACAGGAAACGTTTATTGTGAACTCGTGAACAATACTTATACAATTCCTGTGAATTTCATCTGTAGAGACCATTTTTTTCGACGTGTTATGAAGGTAGACATCAATTGGGGGGCGGTTACCATTTCCACCCCTCGGACCCCTCCGAAGGCGATAAAATTAATAAGTATTGTTCATGAGTTCACAATAAACGTTTCCTGTGAATTTCATCTGTAGAGGCCATTTTTTTCGACGTGTTATGAAGGTAGTCTTCAATTGGGGGGCGGTTCCCATTTCCACCCCTCAGACCCCTCCGAAGGCGATAAAATTAATAAGTATTGTTCATGAGTTCACAATAAACGTTTCCTGTGAATTTCATCTGTAGAGGCCATTTTTATCGACGTGTTATGAAGGTAGATATCAATTGGGGGGCGGTTACCATTTCCACCCCTCGGACCCCTCCGAAGGCGATAAAATTAATAAGTATTATTCATGAGTTCACAATAAAGTTTTCCTGTGAATTTCATCTGTAGAGGCCATTTTTTTCGACGAGTTATGGGTGTATATAGAAAGCACTCCGGGGGCGGTTCCCATTTTCACCCCTCGGACCCCTCCGAAGGCGATAAAATTAATAAGTATCGTTCACGAGTTCACAATAAACGTTTCCTGTGAATTTCATCTGTAGAGGCCATTTTTTTCGACGTGTTATGAAGGTAGTCTTCAATTGGGGGGCGGTTCCCATTTCCACCCCTCAGACCCCTCCGAAGGCGATAAAATTAATAAGTATTGTTCATGAGTTCACAATAAACGTTTCCTGTGAATTTCATCTGTAGAGGTCATTTTTATCGACGTGTTATGAAGGTAGATATCAATTGGGGGGCGGCTACCATTTCCACCCCTCGGACCCTTCCGAAGGCGATAAAATTAATAAGTATTGTTCATGAGTTCACAATAAAGTTTTCCTGTGAATTTCATCTGTAGAGGCCATTTTTTTCGTCGAGTTATGGAGGTATATAGAAAGCACTCCGGGGGCGGTTCCCATTTTCACCCCTCGGACCCCTCCGAAGGCGATAAAATTAATAAGTATTGTTCATAAGTTCACAATAAACGTTTCCTGTGAATTTCATTTGTAGAGGCCATTTTTTTCGACGTGTTATGAAGGTAGACATTAATTGGGGGCGGTTACCATTTCCACCCCTCGGACCCCTCCGAAGGCGATAAAATTAATAAATATTGTTCACGAGTTCACAATAAACGTTTCCTGTGAATTTCATTTGTAGGGGCCATTTTTTTCGACGTGTTATGAAGCTAGACATCAATTGGGGGGCGGTTACCATTTCCACCCCTCGGACCCCTCCGAAGGCGATAGAATTAATAAGTATTATTCATGAAATCACAATAAACGTTTCCTGTGAATTTCATCTGTAGAGGCCATTTTTTTCGACGTGTTATGGCGGTAGACATCCATTGGGGGGCGGTTCCCATTTTCACCCCTCAGACCCCCCCGAAGGCGATAAAATTAATAAGTATTGTTCTTGAGTTCACTTTAAACATTTTCTGTAAGTTTCATTTGTAGAGGATATTTTTTTCAATGTGTTATGAAGGTATATGAAAAGTAGGGGGTGGTTATCATTTCCACCCCTCGGACCCATCCGAAGTCAATAAAATTTATATGAATTCTTCATTGGTCCAAAATAAACGTTCTGTGTGATTTTCATCTGTAGAGGATATTTTTTTCAACGAGTTATGAAAGTATGTGAATATCTATTCAGGGGGCGGTTCCAATTTCCACCCCTTAGGCCCATCTGAAGTGGATTCGATTAATACAACTATTTCATTGGTCCACAATAAACATTTCCTGCAAATTTTAAATACCAGCCATGTTTCAAACGGAAGTTACGCCATATAATGTATTTACACCGACGCCACTGGTGAAACGACAGCTATCGCGCTAATAAGTGGCTGCCAACTTCACGCCGGTATTCTGAACGGGAACAAAAATCTATGAATAGTGACATTCTTTGCATGTTCAATGACCCATTTGTTTTAATTTATTTTTACCCACGACACCTTTCGACACGGAAAAGTCTATCTTCTAACATGGGTCTGAGGCTATTCAATCATTTGCCTTGCATGTTGAAAACGAAAGTTAACTTGAAAAAACTTTGTACAAAATTATGGTTGATTGTCAGCCATACTCTTTGGGTATTTTTTTGTATTCTTTAAGAAGGAAGGATTGGTAGGTATATTCATTATTAAATGATTTCTTTCTGGGTTTTCTCTCCCAAACTCTGAGAAATATGTGTAAAATAAAAACTGTATTATTTTGTGAATTGCTTCTTCATAAAATAATTAATTATTTATTCCCAATACGACGGACAAGTACCGTTAATGGGCATAATCGGCCCAACGGCTCCCGAGTAATAATTTTGTTTTAAATCAATACAGATCCGATCGAATTGAAACTTGGTGGGTAGTTGTAGAATACAGACCTAAAGAGGTATGTGTAATTTTGTGAGAATCATAACACTAGAAAATTTTAAAATAAATTATTAAAAAATATTATTCATCTCACGATAACTTGAGAACGGAAAGAGATAGCGACCTGCAATTTTCAGTGTTGGTTGCCCATTCGAATGCGACATTTGAGTTCGTTAATAGGTATAATCGGCCAAATGGTTTTGAAGTTATACACATCTCAAATTTTGTTGTTATTTCCTTATAACTCTAAATATACAAATTTGATCGAATTAAAACTCGGTAATTACTTGTAGAATGTCGACGCGTATCCTGAAATTATTTGAAGCGTAAGTTTTTTCGTATATTATTGGATGTTTGTTGAATTTCAATTATGTCCGAATTGAAAATTCTGTGATCTTATTACGCAAGTCTGTCATGAAAATGGTACGAAATGTATTTATATCTTAAAAAAGCTGAGAAAACGATCTATATCGTTAGTAAATTCCATTTAGGGTGTCCAATAGAGGTGAATATATAATAGAATATGCGCGCAAAAGCTCCTGATTTTCCGTCAGTGCTTGAACCATTTTTTTTTGTAGATATTTTTGGAAGTTTGGCAGAGGAAACCCAGAAAGGAATAATTTAATAAATATTCGAAAATTACAGATATTCGAATGAGGGAACAAGCTGGAGGGCTTGTTCCCACACTAGTTGTAAGTGTAGTATAAGCCGCTCTTGCAATTAAATAATGATTTCTCACACTCTAATTCATTTTCAGGTGATACAAGCTAAGAGAGAACGAGATGGCGGTTACAGTTTATCCCACAAATATCAAGCTAGAATGGTGAGTTTTTTCTATGATTTTACTTGCATACCTATCGATTTGTAGTGGATCTCATGTAGGTAATTAGGTACTAAACTGAACTACTAAAACAAAGGAAGTTGAATATTAACATATGTATCAAATTTGTAGTTTTCCACTAGGGCTCTTTGTAATTTTAGACCTGCAAATATGACCATGTGTAGTAATCTCTTGTAGGCGTCCCTTCGAAACTCACAAAAATTATAGGTATATTGGTAAATTGATAGTATTGAATGAATGGGGAGTAGCATTCGTGACGGATAAATTCTTTGGTTATCCATTGAAGTTTAGATATTAACGATGTAGAAAATTCACGAGACATATTCGTTTTCCTTCGGCGTCACCTTGATCTTGTTTTCTCAAGGTCATCAAGTTAAATTTTGTTTTCTCGATCGAAAATTCATATCCTTGACACTTCATATTCTTGACGAGTTCTCAACTAGTACCTCAGGTGCTCTGGCCCTCATCTTCGTCAGAACACCGAAAGTACAAATGGTTTCTATGCATTCATGTTTCTAAACTTTGACCATACTCAAACTAACGGGTCTTTCAACGGGAACGGACCATTTTCAAATTGACATTACTCACGAACGGCAGCCATTTTTTATTTGTGACATTGACAGTTGTATTTTTCAATGTCTACCATTTAATCATGGAAACGTAGACGCTTCAACAACGCTTATAAATGATCCAAATTTATTATGAAAAAAAATCGCGATCTGTTACTCTAAGTTTACGTGCTTAAACTCCAATTTTAGGTCGTTATAATCGTCCGGATTAAAGAACAATTGAACGTTTTGACAAGAAGTTTAAAACAAATTTTACTTTCCATGATATTACAGTGCCAGTGAGACAAAGAAATGTGAAAAGAATATTGCTTCCGCACGTGAAAGTGTTCGTGAAGACCAAAATTTATTGTTCTCTCGTCGTTCACAAGAACTAGGCATCTTCCAGACGTCTTTGTGGCGAATTTTACTAAAATACCTTGGTTGTCGTTCAATGTTCAATGTTCAATGTCTCGAGACGAGATGTGGTCTTGGTATCGCCTATAATATTTTTGAAAACGTCTGGTCTCGTCTCGTCTCGCTTTTACGAGACGAGAACGAGACGAGACGAGAAAAATCTCGCTCTTGTGTGGAGCCCTAGTGATTTATCTTTTATAAATTTCCATATCTATGGCACCTACGTAAACGCTGATAAGATATGTAGAAAATTAAGCAATCAATATGATGCCGACGAAAAAAAAATTAGTTGCATTCGAAATTCCGAAGTTGATAGCCATTTCTGGTATTGTGCTATTTTGAGGAAAATACTTTATAAATAATATAGCCCACAAGGAAAAACGGAATTGTGGCAAATTTCAAAACTCCATTCTCTCTTTGAGCCGACAAACGTATAATGGGCCAATTCCGACCCTTATATTTAAGTAATCATTAAAGGATACTTTGGGAGGTAAATTCATTATAAATGATTCCTTCCTGGGTTTGCTCTCCCAAACTCTGAAGTATCCATGAAATAAAATCGTTATTTTGAAATTGCTTTTGCGAAATAAAAGATAATTATCAGAAGCAATATATTATAGAACAATGTTGCCTTATAAATAGTAACGAAACAGCAGTAACTATAAAACAACCATTCTGTACCGTTTTGGGGACTGAATCAGACTCCTTCATCAGACACCAAGAGAAAATCTTCAGAATTATTTTTCGTTGACAGTTATTCTGAAATCCTAAATTTGTCACATTGACAGTCTTTGAAGAACACAGTTACACTTTACATAGAAATTCGGATACTTCATTATCGAAACATCTAGAAAAGGAAGCTGATTATTTTTCTCCATTTCCAGAGTGAATTTTATTGTTAATCTTTTGAATTTATGAAATCGAAAAACTCTTCTCTGCCATGTTTCCTAACTAAAAATATATCGTCAACATATCGCCACAAAGATTTTGGATTCAATGAATATGTATCCGCAAATTATTCTTCGAATTTTTCAAGAAGGAGAATCCATTGGCTTTCCAAAATTTTGTCGATAAACATCATTTCCTAGTTGGAAAAAGGTCGTATTCAAACAATCAAGCCTTTCCATTATAGCATAAGTATCACATTTTGAATCTTTAACCATCTAGTCAACATTTTCTAATTTCGTTCGAACTATTTGGAGGGACTTAACGACAGGAACATTGGGGAAGAAACTAACAACATCAAAACTTACTAGAATGTCATTTTGGTTAAAATTTTAATTTTGTAATTTTTCAAGAAAGTGTTTGCTGCTAAGAGATTTAAAAATTGTCGTAAATATTTCGCCAAATTTGGACAAGGATAATAAGGATATCCAATAGAACTTACTCTTGGCCATATAAATGTGGTGGCTTACTGTAAGATGGCGTTAAGCTTTTTTTTGTCTGCGTCAGTTGTTTCGAATTTTTCGTTAAAATATTTTTACTTTTCTTTCTATGATACAAGTGGGATCTTTATTGATTTTGGTTTATTTTATATTATCACTTGCTGACCCATGCAACTTCGCCTGCGCCAAATCGGTTATTGCGGTTGCAATTTTATTTCCAAATGCGAAAAATCTTAAAAAAAAACCTAGAACCCGATTTCAGCGCCTCCTATCGGGACAATTGGATTTCCAAGTTATCCAGGGACCCACTCAAACACGTAATTCTAAAAAATACCTAGAACCCGATTGCGGCGCCACCTACCGGGTTCAATTGCGAATACGAACTACCCACTCAAACGTATCTGGTTAAGAAAATTGAGAAAAGGTGAGAAACACAGGAGAACGGCTTCGTTCTCATCCCTACTACGTGCTGTTTACTGGGACGTGACACCGGTATAGTCTGGCAAATGAGTGTTGATCCAGAAAGACGTGGAAATTTCAAAAAGTGTAGCATTAAGTATAGCAGGAATAAACTGCCTTGATACTTTAATAAAAATAAATATAAACATTTTAGCTTTGCCATAAGCTCAGGGAAATTTTAATTGAAATAGAGTGAAAAACATTCACAAAAAGTATGGCGACTTGGTTTTAATTAGCTCTTTCTCTGGGATAACTTACCAAGTGATAATTGATCAGTTATCGAGCGGGATGAAAAATGATTAATTACTAAAATGACTATTAAAAAATAGGGGTTGGTGATAGAAGGGTGAAAATTTAGGGTTGTATGTATTTTGTAGTGCCACATTATACAAAAATAAAAACAAAAAATTTCTTCCAAAAATTAAAAAAAAATTTTTAAGGGTGAACAACCCATATCATTTAGGGGTATGAAAAATAGATAGTAGCCGATTCTCAGACCTACTGACTACGCATATAAAATTTGGTAAAAATCGGTAAAGCCGTTTCGGAGGAGTACGGTAACTAACATTGTGACAGGGAAATTTTATATATTAAAAGATAAACAATATGCAAATGTTTATTGTGATATTCATTCGAATCCAAAATGAATGTAGCGTTCCCTTTGTCAGCAGGTAAGCTTTTAATATTGTTATCTTTTTAAGGTCAGATAATAGCTTGTTTTTCAATATAATTTATTTTGGAAGTTGTTTTGATAGGTTTATCTAGTAACATTTCATTAAAAACTCTGAAATCGTTCGATTTTTCAGTTTGGAATTTTTCAGTTCGAATTTTTCCACCAATTTCTTTATTGCGGTCCGACAAGGTGCTTCACGACGATCCAAAAATGTTCGAGTTTTACGAACTGTCTCTGCCAAATTTTCACCATTTTTATAGTGAATTTTAATAATTTCAATGCGTTCTTGAAGCGTGTATCGTTCCATTTTTATTAATGGCGTAGTTTCTACTTGTCAACTGTCAAAAAATTAAGCTTCAAAAGTGACATCTACCGAAATAGCCGGCTATTCAAAATAACACCTCTTATTGGAAAACCCTTTAGATTAACGTCTCGAAGTATTCGACGAACTGTTTCAATGGAGACCAAAACACCAGTAGCGTTCAACAGGCGCCGTTGCATGATTTGACAAGTACTCAAAGGCTCTCTACGGGTATACACAGTCGAAAACCGATCTTGTGCAGGAGTGGTAGATCTTGGGCTTCTATTTCTCGGTCTTTCGGTCACGTTTCCAGTTTCTCGATATCGTTGGACGATCCGAGAAAATTACTCATTCACTAACTAATCAAGAAATTCGCAACAGCTCTCTGATTACGTCCCGCCTCGAGATCATACCAATAGCCCTATTGGCTTCATCCGCACTAAGTTTACGTCTAGGCATTATTGCAAAACAAATTTTCAGATTTTGAATCAAAATTGATTTTATGAACGCAATTCATTCCGCCGTATTCACAAAGTTTTATCTCCGTTAAGTACTAACTGAGGTCCTTAGTTGGATAAATTTGAATCGCAACCTTAGTTAAGGTATTTAACGGTGGTGAAACAGGCCTGTTTCACGTTACTTTTCACGTTAACTGAGGTTGCGATTCAAATGTATCCTTAACTGAGGACCTCGGTTAGGACTTAACGGAGGTTGAATGCTTTTTGAATACGGCGGAATAACGCAGTAATAAAATTTTCAGAAACGCAAACGATAAGAACTTGCCTGAAACTGAAAAATTTATCAAACGAGCTAAAAACCATTCAGATAAAAAATAGTAAATATTTTGAGAAATCAAACGTTTGCTCTCTTATAAAGGGTCCGCCATCTAACGTTTTTTTTTTCAACTAGTGCTTATTTCGTGAATGGTAACACTTGCAGAATGTGTGCGAATATTGCGTACGGATTTTGGAAGAAAAGAAGCACCGTCAGCTCCGTATGTTCGTTATCTTGTAAAAAAAGTGAAAGAAACTGGCATCCTCATCGATAAACCAAAGCGTGAAAAGCCAAAAACAGTGCGTACACCCGAGAATATTGCTGCTGTGGCAGAAAGTGTGCGTGAAGCGCCATCAACATCAATTCACCGTCGTTGTCAAGAATTGAACATTTCGGAGACATCATTGAGACGAATTTTGCATAAAGACCTTGGTATGACGTTATACAAATTCCAATTGGTTCAGGAGTTGCCCTGTTTTTGAAGATCGCATCATCAGCCGCAGAGCTGATGTCGTTTGGCCACCTCGGAGCTGCGATTTGACACCGTTGGACTATTTTTTGTGGGGTGCCGTCAGAGATAAGTGTTACGCCAACAAGCCAGAGACAATTGACGCTTTAAAGGACAATATTCGTGAAGCCATTGGTGAAATACAGCTGCACACAATCGATAATGTGCTTAAAAATTGGACCAATCGTGTAGGCCAGCCGAGGCAGTCATTTGAATGAAATTATTTTCCATTATTAACCGGAAGGATTGTACTTTCTAATAAAAAAAGAAATTTAAGAAAATATTCAGTAGCTTTTTTTAAATTTATTTAAAAAAAAAAAAGTTATTTGGCGGACCCGTTATCTGAATGGTGGCTATCATTTGGTGGACAAGAATCAGCAACTTTTTAAACGGCCGCAAAAGTTCTAAGCTTCCTTAACTTTTGTGGAGCAGTATATTTAAATAATGTCAATAACGAACCCATGTGTGAATATTGCAGCGTTTTACCCTTTGCGTAATCAATTGTGGAATATTTCCGTGTAGCTTGCTGAGTATCACATTTTCGCCAGAAGAAGAGTAAACGGCAAATTGCAATACATGGCAAATCGCCCCATTCACGGCTATCATCAAGCTTCAGCTGATGACCACCTCGGGTAAGTTCCCAATAGTCGAGTGTTATCAAATTATAAGCTTACTACATCACGGGGCTTCCGGAAAATTGAATTAGGCCCCACTGCCGCTTAGAGAATACCTTCAAGGTTGAGGGCTAATTAGCGTAACTATACTAGAGGATTAACTGCGACATGGGCATAATACCTATCTGGTGGACTTGAATTACGAACTCGAATTACATCCGCATCTGAGTTTTTGCGCGCTTTTTCCGCCGGGAACAGCGTGCTTTAATTTTTGCCAGATAATAATAATGTTCATTCTGATTCAGATAACAAAAATTGGTTCAAGCACTGACAACATACCCGCAAGAGCTCCTGCTTGAACCTATTTTTTTTTCATCATTTTTTAAAAATTTCTAGGGGTAGGTACATTTATTGAAAGGTTTTTTCTGGGTTTTCTCTCCCAAACTCTGAAAAATATCTATAAAATAAAAATTAATTATTTTGTGATTTGCTTCTGCGTAAGAAGCAAATTCTTGAACTTCACAACAAAATAATTCTAAAGATTTTCATTAAGCGTCTGACGAAGGAGTCTGAATTAGACTCCGAAACGATACGATATAGTTGTTTCTTCGTTGATGTTGTTTCGTTGTTGTTTGTTAGGCAACATTGTTCAATTGATTGCTTCTGACAAATATCTTGTGTTTCTTACAGAGAAGCAAATCACAAAATAATTAATTTTTATTTTAAAGATATTTTTCAGACTTTGGGAGAGAAAACCCAGAAAAAAACCTTTCAATAATGAGTATACCTCCCACAGTATCCTTTAATGATTACGTAGGTACAGTTCTTACAAAATTTCCCACACGTCTTTATGTCGATATTCTATAACTAGTACCCAAGCTTCAATTTGAACATACGTGCAAAAATGAAAAGACAAGAGGAGAAAAACGACCAAATTAAAATTAATACCTAACCTTTCAAAAGTCCCCTCTCACAAATTTACTCCTCTGTTACCGCATGGATCTCTTGAAGAAGAATTGCCTCCGCTAGTTTTCAAAGATATTCACTCTTGTTCTTAGAAATCCCTTCAATATTTGATTTCAAAACGGAAAATGTCGACCCTCCTTTCTCTTTCAAAACCAGGTCTGGCCAATCTAGTACGATCTTCACAAAATGTTGTAAACATTTTTGCGTCGGCATTCAAGAACTAATTACCATGTTTGAATTGAATCGGCATCGTATTTTTTGGGTTATTGAAGAAATGATAACCAAATATCAGATTGATATAACTCCAAAACCATTTGGCCGATTATGCTAATTAACGAACTTAAATGTTGCATTCAGATTCGCAATCTAACCTGCAAACTTGCAAGTCGCTTATTCTTTCCGTTCTCAAGGTATCGTGAGATACATAATATTTTTTCGTAATTTTTTTAAAATTTTCTATTGGTACGCTCCTCACAAAATTTTACAAACATCTTTATGTCCATATTCTACAACTAGTTAGTAAGCTTCAATTCGATCGAGTCTATATTTCTAGAGTTATCGAGGAAATAATATTCCAGATGGGTATAACTCCGAAACCGTTTGACTCTCCCATTCAGATGCGTAACCTACCTTGAACATTGCAAGTCCCTATCTCCTTTCGTTCTAGAGTTATCGAGGCAACGGTCACCCATCCAGCTACTGAACTCACACAAGGCTGCTCGGATCTCCAACAATATAGATCCGATCGTGTTCAAACTTTGAACTTGGTAGAAGTGTTAGGTTCTGAATGGTCTCGCAAAATTTCAGCCATGTCGGATGAATAGTTTCTGATATATAGAATTTTTTTCAAGGATTTTCAATGATTTTTTTTAAATTTTCTAGTCATACGATCCTAACGAAATGTTGCAAGAATATTTGCGTTGGCATTCTACAACTAATAACCATATTTGAATTGGATTGGTTTAAAATTTTTCGAGTTATTGAGTAAATAACAACCAAATTTCAGATGGGTATATCCAAAACCGTTTGGCCGATTATACCTATAAACAAACTCAAATGTCGCATTCAGATGCACAACCTAACCTAAAAATTTCAAGTCGCTATCTCTTTCCGTTCTCAGGATATCGTGACATAAATAATATTTTTTAATAATTTTTTTAAAATTTCGTAGTGATACGATTCTCACAAAATTTCACAAACGTCCTTAGGTTTGTTTTCTACAACTACTCACCAAGTTTAAATTCGATCAGATTAGTAATGGTTGAAAATAAAATTATTACTCGGAAACCGTAGGGCCGATTAAGCCCATTAACGAACTTGTCCGTCGTATTAGGACGCGCCACCTACCCTGAAAATTTCAAGTCTCAATCTCTGTCCGTTCTCAAGTTATCGTGGCAACTGCCGACCGGACAGAATCAAATTTTACCTCAAATTCTTCATCGGTGAGTTGAACATAGTCGTTTGAGACCGTTCTCAGCAAAATAATCGAAAATTACAGATATTTGGGCAAAATGATAGCATGCTGCTCTCCTGGGCGAAAAAATCAATTCAAGCACGTGTTCCTGTAAATTCCCAACTACTTCATTTCAGAAGAGTTTTCCAAACCTCATTCAATATAAGCTTCATCAGTTGTTACGTTTGACGTTCCTTAAAACATCAATTACAAAGTTTCGACAAGCGTTGGGGCACTGTGAATTTTGTTCTGCCATCCGAGATGTCTCTTTCGGTTTAACCTGATAAAAAAATTGTATCAGTACAAAATGGGGGCGCCAAGTAATTTTTCATTCAAACCAACTACGTATATGTCTCGAGGAAATAGAGTTTCCAGAGAACCAACTGAACAATCATTGAACAAGGCGGAAAGTTGCTTGATACTTTATGTTCCTTCCACGGGAATAACAAGTTGGAAAAGCACTGACGTGAGTTTCGTGTGCTTTGGCGCGCTTGTTCAAATTCATAGCCATAGCGGTTATCCATCCATATAATAATTTCTTTTATTTAATAAAAAAAAATTGTTATCTATGGTAACAATTTCTTAAAACGTCATTAGGTAAGTTGCACCGTGTAATAAAGCAACAAAAAAAATTAGGGGTATTCATTTAAAAAAAAATGGTTCAAGCACTGACGTGAAGTCAGAAGCTTTTGCGCGTATGTTCTATTGTCCATTCTTCTGTATTGGACACCCTTAATCGAATTTACCATGGTAAATTATGTTGTCCATTCTCCTGTATTGGACATTCTTAAAGCTTCTGACTTCACGTCAGTGCTTGAACCAATTTTTTTTTTCGTGATTTTTTTGAAATTTTCTAGGGGTACGGTTCTTAAAATTTTTTTTTTCGTCATTTTTTTCAAATTTTCTAGGGGTACGGTTCTTACAAAATTTTGAACGGGTTTTTATGTTGATTTTCTACTACTAGTTACCAAGCTTCAATTCGATCGAATATTTATTTTTTGAGTTATCAAGGGAATAATATTCCAGATAGGTATAACTCGGAAACCGTTGATCCGATTATGCCCACAAGCGAACTCAACTCTCCAATTCGGCTACGCAACCTACCCTGAAAATTGCAAGTCCCTATCTCCTTTCATTCGAAAGTTATCGAGGCAACGGTCACCCATCTACTGAACTCACTCAAGGCTGCTCGAATCTCCAACAATATTTAACCAATCGTGTTAAAACTTGAAACTTGGCAGTAGAGTTAGGTTATAAAGGCTCTTGCAAAATTTCAGCAATTTCAAACGAATAGTTACTGATATATAGAATTTCTTTTCAATTTTCAATGATTTTTAAAAAATTTTCTACAAATACTATCCTCACGAAATTTAGCAAGTATTTTTGCGTTGGCATTCTACAACTAATTACCATGTTTGAATTCAATCGGTTCAGTATTTTTCGAGTTAATGAGGAACAAAAAACAACCAAATTTCTGATGGCTATAACTCTGAAACCGTTTGGCCGATTATGCTCATAAACAAACTGAAATGTCGCTTTCTGATGCACATCCTAACCTGAAAACTTCAAGCCGCTATCTCTTTCCGTTCTCAAGTTATCGTGACAACAAACATATTTTTCAATAATTTTTTAATAATTTTCTAGTCATACGATTCGCACAAAATTTCACAAACGTGCTTAGGTTCATATTCTACAACTACTCACCAAGTTTCAATTCGATCGGATTTATATTGGTCAAAAACAAAATTATTACTCGGAAACCACTGGGCCGATTATGCCCATTAACGAACTTGTCCGTCGTATTGGGATGCGCCACCCACCCTGAAAATTTCAAGTCGTTAGCTCTTTTCGTTCTCAAGTTATCGTGGCAACGGCCGGACGGCCGGCCGGACAGAATCAAATTTGACCTCGAATTCTTCATTGGGGAGTCGACCATTTTCGTCAAAAAATTCGAAAGTTACAGACATTTGTGCAAAATGATAACGCGATGTTCCCCAGAACATACGCGCAAAAAATAGGGTTCTCATTTGAAAAACAGAAGTTATGGCCAATATTTGATCACAATTTTCGATACAAATTTTGAAAGACCCTGTGATGATATTTCTGAAATTCCAAAGATGCTGACCTTTCCACATTCTTACTCTTCGATGTTGTAAAAAGGCTTCACGCTCAGGATGTTTAAAATAAGATTAATGAACATAATATTGACTAAACATATTTGACTTTTTTCCGGTTTTTTTTTCGTTATTTTGAAAACTATTCAAATGAATACCATGGTTTCGACAGATATGTATTCAGCATTGAATACTTGATCATACCATGAATTCAAAACTTGAAAAAAAAATTTTTTTCATCAAATTTATTTTCACTCCCTGTATAACCGGAAGTGCTTGGGCTTCGAAAATATTTTAGCTCTGTAGAGAATTTCAAACAATATCATAATCCCAATTTTCAGATTTCAAATATGTCCACAGTTCTCCAGAAACGTCTAATAGGCACTCGAACTTGGGACACCCTGTATATGATCAATCATTGCGCTAAATTTTCATCCTGAACCATCCCCTTTAGACTCATGCTCCATCGGCGCCCATGACGACCTTCTGCTAACAAAAGTCGTGAATATGAGACAGTTGGGAAGGTGTTCCTGCAGCTGTCTTGACTACAACGTTGCCGGATGAACACCAGTGCAATTACGCCGTTCACCCTTCTCGGGCACAAAAAGTACCATTGAAACTCGCGAAAATGGCCGTTATGTCATGAATGCATAAGTACGAGAGTAAATGCAGAATTCAATGCGATCCCTTAGTTGCCCTATTCTTGTGTCTGGATAGCAGGTTTTTTGAATTTATTACTTGAAGGAGTGTGATGAAATTTTTCGAATCTGAAAGAACAAGTGTACGTTAGATGTGAGATCCTCAGCTTTAATTTCGTTCCCAGACTCATACTCATTGAATTAAAAAAGAACCGTGTATTACGATAGCTGTTTTCGCCTCTTTCTGTAGGGGTTGGAAGCTGAGCCTTGGGATATCTTTGAATTATGTTATTCCTAATAAAACAAGTTTTTGCGAGCATGTTATTTGGGAACAACATGCTATTATTTTGCCCTGTAATTTTTGAATTTTTTGCCGAAAATGGTCTCAAACGATTAGATTAGAATTCTCGTCGGCCGTCCATTGCCATGATAACTCTCAAACGGAAAGAGAGATAGCAATTTTCAGGTTGAGTTGGCAACAGAATAGCCAACAAGAACAACAACCTAATCTATTGAGTATGATCCCTTATGTTCGTGACCTTTCGGAAAAAATCAGGGAACCGGTTCTAAGTTCATTATAAGAACAAGACACAAAATGATCTTAGGTCTTTATCAACAAAGACAAAACCCATCAATGAAAAACGAAAATCATAAAACTTTGTATATAATATTCCTTGTAGTTATGGTAAATCGTATACAGGAGAAACATCGAGACCACTAGAAGTAAGAAAGTCGGAAGATAAGAACAACTTAAGAAATAGAGACATACAGAAATAAAAAATAGCAGAACATGTATTTACAATCCCATGAAGATCACATGATGGATTGGAGTGAAACAAAGATTCTGATGACACAGTCTGATTACATTAAAAGGAAATCTAAGGAGTCGACTTATATTTTGTTGAACAGACAATGCAATTTTGCATATTGCTCAATTGGAATCGACCATATTTGGTTGAATTTGTTGAAAAAGGAGTTGGAACTTGGAAATTTCTTCGCAAAATGAAACTATGTTGTTATGATCTTCAAAGACTTCAGAAAAAAATATTTCTCGAATTCTTAAAAGGCTTCTTGGAGATTTTAATGAATGATTAGATGTAGAAGAAAAATAGAGAGACTTCGACGATTTAAAAATGAAGTTTTATGTAAAATACTCGTTTCTATCATTGTTGTGTTCAATCTTGAAAAAATTACCGCGATGCAAAATTCGCGAGATTATACATAAAGATAAGGTGAAAATGCAAAAAAATCAGTTTTTGTAGATTGAAATAAAGAAAACTGTACATTTTGAATAGAAAATATAATTACCCATTTCTAAAATTTACAGTTTTGTCATACAAGGGGTGGTTGTTTATACTTAAAAGGACAGCCTGTGTATTCTAGTCCTTCTAAAAGTGTAGTGATATAATCTCCCAGAGAATAATAATCAGTATTTCTGCACATTTGCTATTTTAAAAAGTTAGAAAAGCACTGACGTGCTTTGGCGCGCTTCTCCAAATTCATAGCCATAGCGGTCACCTATCCAGGTACTGAACTCGCCCAAGGGGGCTCGGCTTCCAGGAAAAACAATAATATGTTCACAATATTTCCAACAATTTAGAACTGATCGAGTTAAAATCTAGAACTAAACTGTAAAATAAGGATTTGAAGGCTCTTGCAAAATTTCCGCGGTATCTGAACTGTGATATAAGTCAAAAAATAACAAGAAAATTCTATGGAATCATTGAAATCATGAATCTTCGATGAGTGGTCCAGGATATTATTTAATTCAACCTTAAAACATAGAACCATGTTCTAAGAATTCAACTTATTAGATATCATATTATTCCATATTCTGAATTCTGTAAATATTTTTCCAATTCATTGGAATACTTCCAATATACAATATTTTACTCATTTCGAGCCAGTATTGCCTTTAAATAACACAGTTTTACGAATTAAACCTTCATTCAGTAGGGAACAAAAAAAGTTAGGTACTTCAGCATCTCTGATCTGAAAATATCTTTTTCAATGCATAAAAAACATCTGATATACCATATTTTATTTTTTAGCCACCGAATGGTTTTAAATATCGATATGAATGCATCTAAATAAATGTTTTCCAACCCCCTCTGAAACTGACATTTTCAAAATGAAATTTTTCAAAGTGAATCGGTAAAAAATTGTAATAATCTGGGAAATTCTTAAATATTATAAGTTGCTTACGTTTTTTCACTGTTTGTTGTTCTATACCATACAGAATATTCCCGATTTCTCGAATACCTCGAATCTTGGGTAGGTACCGAGGTAAGTACCCTATTATATCTTGATAAGAATATCATTTACCTTTCGATCAAACCTAAATGGTTCCAATTCCTTAAAATAAGTCCATAAGTACCATATTTAACTCGTCTTGACCCGCAATAGCTATTAAATATCGATTTAAAATCATCTTTTGAACAAATTGCTCTTCCCTCATAAAAATGTCACGACCATAGATAGGACATTCTTATTCTATCAATTCAAACTGCACTATGAAATTCGTTCGACCTCGGATATCCTCGACAAGCCCGTCAGAAATGTATCACCTCTCAAAATTTTGCAATTCGATTTTAAAACAGTGTTAAATGGTTTCTTTCTGGGTTTTCCCTTCCAAACTCTGAAAGAAAGATCTAGAACTTGGCAGTAAAATAAGGTTCTGGAGGCTCACGAGAAATTTCAATGGTATCTAACGTACAGTTTCTGAGATACAGATTTTTTGGTGCTCTTGTTCCTCAGAACAAAGTGCTTATCAATTTGCGGAAATATCTGTAATTTTCGAATTTTAGGATGAAAATGGTCTTAAACGATTTGGTTCGCCTCACCGATCAAGAATCCGTGGTCTAAATCAATTCTGTCCGGCCAGCCGTGGGCACGATAACTCTCGAAAGAAAGGAGTTAGAGGATTTAAATTTGCAGGGTCGGTTTGGAGCGTAAATATCTCGGACGAGTTCATTAACGTCTGAAATCCACCAAGTGGTTTCGGAGTTATGGCCGTTTTTACTAAAAACATTTTTTATGAATATTTCCGGGACCGATCTCTCGATCTATCTGAAATTTAGCATCAAATTGTAGAATCATGACCTTTATATGCATGTGAAGTTTTGAATTGATCGGATTGCCGTAAAGTGGCAAAAAATACGGCCGGTCGGACAGTCCGGCCGTACGCACGATAACTCTCGAACGGAATGAGGTACACAGTTGAAATTTCCAGAGTAGTTTTGGGAGATGAATATCTCGCTTAAGTTCGTTATTGGGCTAAATTGGCCGAATGGTTTCGGAGTAACGAAAATAAAAAAAAATTTACGTTACAAAAGTCAATTTAATTTTTTTTAAGATGTAGTTCCATCATAAGAATCCATTGATGTCATTTTCAACTCTAACAATCTAATAATTTCGGTGATATGATTTTTCAAAATCTCAATAATACATCGTACTTCTATGTTTTCTCAGAATAAGAATTCTATCTGTCTGTGTTCATTCATGTCATCTTATCTACCTATAAGAGACGTCATATTTATTTCTGTTCTAGTTTGTTTATATAATTCGTACTTTGAATAATATTGACTTGTTGCATATTGATTAATTTACGAGCATATATTGGGGATGATATTTCAGAATATTTAGAATTGATCATTTTAATGATGTAGTTTATGAGGGCAAAAGGAAAGAACAACATAATGGTTTCTTCAAAAGAAATTACTGTTCGTTGACCACCGAGGTTAATATTACCTACCTTTTACTTCCTTATGTAGCGGGACATGTTCCTATATACAGTATTTTCATGTTGCTAGCAAAAAATGTTGTAATATTGATCTACATTTGTGTATCAAATATTCTTTCTTGAGTTAAGGTTCATAATACAGAATGAATGTGTTAGTGGTATGAACTATTAAATTATGAAAATAGGATTGTATTTTATTAATATATTTTGAACTATCAAAATAATTTGTTCGTCAGCCTAAACCTATTCAAATATCAGGAATAAGTGGACAATCTGCTATGATTGTCTCCAACCTTGCTCCAAATATTTTGATGATACTTTCCTTACGTCCTTCGATTTGTGAAAACTATGCACCGAGTGTAAGTTGCAACAACCCATTCCACTAGGTTAAATCATTGCAGATTGCTCATTTAATCTTGATAAATAAACTATTTTTTGAATTTCTTTAATGGTGCAGTTCTATTATAAGAATCCATTGATATCATTCTCAACTCTGAGAAACCAATACTTTCGGAGATATGGTTTGTCAAAAATTGAACAAGAGAGCCAAAGCTCCTGCCACAGGGCTTTCCCCCTTTTTTTTAAATAATATTCTTGTCATACGGTCCTCACAATATTTTGCACAATTCTTGCCTGTGTTGACATTGTTCGACTAACTACCGAGATTAAATTCAATTTGAGCAGTATTTAAAAAGTGATTTGGAAAACAAAATTCCGGACGGCTAGACACCGAAATCAATTTGCGGTTTTTGCGCGTTAACGAACTTAACAGGCGCATTTAGTCTTCAAACCTACCCTGCTAATTTAAACTCTCTAACTCGAACAAACTGTCTGATTCAAGTTGGCCTCGGATTCTTTATTTGTCAGTCGAAACCTAACGTTCGAGAGCATTTTCTGCCAATAATACGAAAATTGCAGGCATTTGGACAAATTGATAGGCACTCTGTTCAGAGGATCGAGCGAGCCAAAAAGCCCATGTTACGTTTTCAATCGATATCTAATCTAACAATGGATAATGAATGGCTGTGTGAACTGGATACAGGAAGACCTAGTACTGATTTTGTATGAAATACAATGATTCGTGGAGAGTGGTGGTACGTGTACAATCTATATGAAATCCAATAGGAACATCCGATTCTCGTCTGGCAGTGTACTTAAGGGCTTACGTGAAATTTGATTAAGTTCAAGCCATAATTTTGACTGGATTAGGGAAAAACTTGAAGGAACGCTGTATTAGACTTGTTTTCCGCTGTAACAAGATATTAAATCCAGCCAGCAGTGGCAGTTGAACAGAGTTTTCGGTTCAATAATTGCAAATACAATGACGTCAGTCGTGCAGCGGAAAAAAATTATCAACGGTTATGGTTTAATAGAAATGTTCTTACATTTGTTTTGAGTATGGAATAATTACATGCTCCAATATTAAGATAATATTATTCATTCTATTCTACTTCTTCTAATATGTATAGTTAGTTGTCTAACGAACAAGTGCAGTTTAGTTTGATAGATAATTGGAACTGCAAAAATTCGAGAAAGGCATTGACTTGAAGTCAGGAGCTTTTGCGCGTATGTTCTTTTGTTTATTCACGAAATACTATGCGTGAACTAGATTTAAATTCGATCGGTATTTTTGGAAATATTGGCTCACTAGATTTCAATTCGATCGGATGTGTATTTTTGGAAATATGGGAAAAATAAAATGCGGCTTGAAGGTTTGTGTGGAATTTCAGCGAAAACTGACAGTTAGCTTCTATAGTAAAAAATTATTGAAGAAAATTTGAATTTTTTTCAACAAAACTTTCTATTTTTTGGCGCCGTTGTTCCTCGGAACAGAGTGCTTATCAATTTACCCAAATGTCTGTAATTTTCGAATTTTTGGCTGAAAATGGTCCTAAACGATTTGGTTTGACTCACTGATCAAGAATCCGTGGTCAAATTCGACTCTGTCAGGCCGGACGGCCAGACGTCCAGACGTCTGCACGATAACTCTCGAACGGAATGAGCTAGACAGTTTACATTTTCAGTGTAGGTTTGGGAGATAAATTACTCGGTTGGGTTTGATATTGGGCGAAATCGGTCGGATGGTTTCGGAATAACGGAAAAATTTTTTTTTTTTACGTTACAAATTTCGAATTCAATTATTTTTAAGATGCAGTTTCATCATAAAAATAACTGATATAATGTTCAACTCTAGCAAGCTAATACTTTCGGATATAGGATTTTTCAAATTTTTAATAATACATGCAAGGGCGTAGCCAAGGGGGAGCTTTTGGGGGTTCAAATCTTGGGTACCCTATATAATATCTGTATAAAAATATTACAAAAATAATTACAGTCTTGTCCACTGCAGTTTTTGTCGTCTACAAGTTTTTTCGAAAACTTAACCATTTACTAGAAAAAAATGCAATGCATTTTCATTTTGTTATTTCCTCTATAACTTAAAATATACAAATCTGATCCAATTAAAACTCGGTGTCAATTGCCATTATATACTTAATCTACTGGGGAAATAAAAAAGAGAAACAATTATTTTTGTTAATTTTCGAAGGGGTATAATTTTTTCGGGGGAGGTTTTTCAAAAAATTGTATACCAAATACCCACCTTAATTTTCACCACAGAATCACCCCTTACATTTTTTTCGGTGTTATTCAGATACACCCTGTATAATATTATAAACAGGGAGATTCATGAAAACCGTTCGTGAGAATATTTCAAAGATAAACACTTGAAATTTTATAGTTAAGCTTTGTTAGGAGAAATGAATTCTTGGAAAACAATTCAGATTCGTTCGACTTTCGGTTTCACCGGAAATGATACCAAATTTCGTTTTTTAAATGTAATACCCAGTTTTTTTATTGATTATCAGATTACCCATCGAATTCTACATTGTTTTAATGTGTCACTTACATATTATTCTCAGTAAATTCGTGTGAAATCTGAAAAAACCCTCTAATGTTAATAACTTGAAATCTCCTAATTTTCTTGTTTCTATCAGAAGACAACCCAATGCTTCTTCTTCGCTAATTAAAAATTCAATTGAACATAGAGGGTGTTCCTATTTCAATGTCAAAGTCAGTCATGACAAAAACCTCAAAACCCATTTTTTTAAAGGTCAGCTGGAACCTACGTTGAAAAATAGTGTATTTTTTATAATACATACTACTGCTTTACTTACCGAATATCCTGGGAAATAAGCATTTTAGAGCAGTAGTATGTATTATAAAAAATACACTAGGTATTTTTTGATGTAGATTAATTAAATCGAAAATAATTAAGTCTGACCTAGGATTATTCATCAGTGGGTCGAAACTTATCATTTGAGACCATTCCCGGTCAAAAATTCGAAAATTACAGACATTTGGGCGAATTGATAGGCAGTCTGTCCAGGCGAACAATCCCGCCAAAAACGATAGTGCGCAAAAAAGTTTGGAAGTTTGGTAAAAATCAGCAGTACCAGTCACGAAATAAACTGAATCGATACATCTGTATAGGCCCCATATGGACCGTTTTACATCCATCCCAAACTAGTTCTTCCGCTCCGTCTCGCCACCACTGACTTCTACAACCACTTTTGTGCCAACCGTCTGTCCGACGAAACCCCCCATTGGCCGCCCATGTGTCTTAACACCGGATCCCGAAGCTGAAGAGGTGGCGGGGTGGTTTCAAACGGGTCTCTGCCTGAGAATCACTCAGTTGCTGGTTTAGTGCCCTGTTGCTCGAGTGCGTAATTTCAGTGTGAATTTTTGAGTAAGGTCGCGTATAAATTCGTCGATAAAACAAAAATAATGCTGTTCGAGAGCAAGCCTTTAGTAGGAGCGAAAATCTACCCCGCATTCACCGTTCCTCCACCCTTAATCAACACAGCCGTACTGGGGTGAGTTGATACTTGGACGGAGTCTGTAGATATAATAATATGTAAAATTGATTTCTGTTAACTTTCCTCTGCTTGTTTAATAAAGAAAAACAACTAATGTCTCTCTCGTTAGATGAACTCAATTCTTCTTGTGGTGTACGATTTTCTTCCCTGCATTATATTGTAATTAAATTTATCCATTTGAATATACGTATTAATTATGTCGATATAACTGGCATGCGACAAATCTAGATTATATTATGTTTCTTATAAGACGCACATAGTTGAAATTATTTGTAAATAGTACGCAAACCGACAATATACTAGTTGAATCTTTGTTGTAGATATACGTTTTGTCAATAGAACGTCCGTAGGGCGTCCATAGGGCGTATATAATGAATATTAGCCGATTTTGTTTGTTCTGGTTTCGAATATATTGTAGTTTTAGTGTATTGAAATGAAAGAGACGAAAGAGTGGTATGGTTGGAGGCTGTCGACCGTTTTGTTATTGTCGCGGGTCTCCGGAATAACCTTGAAGAATTCTCTACCTGCATTTCATGCCGTATCTTTGTGAACAAAGACTTGGTCCGGACGGTTTGCAAAGGGGGCTTTGAATTGTGCCGAACCCGCCATCTGCACCTAATCTGGCGTTTCTGCTAGGGTTCGGCTAATGTTGGGATATACGTATTGAAAGGGAGTTATTGCCGGTTATTCCATGAAAAATATGTTATCGGACATACCTGTATTCCCATAGAATAATCGGAACATTGTTGTTCCTTGAAATTAGTTTATTTCAGTTCGTTTAAATTTGTATTCAAATGGTGTAAAAATTTGAACGTTAATATACCTGGTGAATAAATATACAGGATGTCTAGGGGTGAGGCCAGGGTTGCCAACATTTCGTCGGTGAAATATAGAATTTTTCAAAGTATACAAAAATACAGTAGGTTATGGGAAAAGCAATAAATAGACAAAGATATGTTTGTTACTCATTTATTTTCATGAAAGCCATATTTTTCGCACTTCTTACATGTTTTCAACAATTTTTTGTCCAAAATCAAAGTGTCATTATGCTTTAATGCATTCTGCTTTCAAATTAATATAAATCGAGATCATTTCTTATTAATGACATTCACATACTACTCCTCTTTCTTTCTTCCCGCCATTTCGAGTTCATAACCGAAAATATCCTTTCTATGAATGCCGAAGTGCCGAAGATTTCATTTATTATTATTTCAGGGTAAAGTTCGTTCATTTCGATACTTGTTGTAAATTAAGAAGTTCTTATATTGTCTCAGTCATTAAATCATTAAATGCAACGAACTGCATAACCAATTGTTTTCACTATAATCAAACCATTTATTAAGATAGTCAAACCATTTATTGAGATAGTCTGAACATTTGTCAATAAATTCTTTTGAATTTTATAACTTTCTGTGGAAATTTCACTTCTGGAGATTGCAATATTATTCTTGTATCATTACCAAAAAATGTATCTTTCTTTCGTCATTCTAGCGAAGATTCCATAGTTGACATAATATTATACATCATCTAAGACTGTGCTATCACTGCTATTATTGCTTTCAAGTTTTTTGAAAGTTTTATGAAAGTTATGTAAAAAATGGCAAATGCAAAAAGATTTGAACTTTATTGATTTCATTAATTTTCACCGGAATATTTTGAATAGGTAAAGGACATTCCTTCCCTCAACTAAAAGAATAATCACTCAAAGCTTTCCAATTGAAAAGTTTCTTCAATAAAGATGAATAAACTAATGTAAGGGATATACCTCGAATTTATTTAAATTTTCAACATATTCAACAGGCCACAACTAGAAGGAAAATGATAGGGAAAATAAGGAGCAAATTGTAGATGTTTTATAATGTAAGTTTTCGGAGTACCTAAGAAAACCATCCAGAACAAAAATTTTCAAATTTTTGGTTAAAGTTTTTAAAAATTCCACCGTGAAACTTTTTTAGAAAATTTAAGAACTTTAAATTTGACGTAATTAAAAAGCCTGTACTTTGAATTGCCACCGAGTTATCGTCAATCAACAAAAGGTCCTCTTTGAAGTACTGCGAGTTCATTTTCTTGGTGTCCTGAAGATTTAAATTTATTGTTTTCACCAAAAATCATCATAATGAGCATTTCGATTGTTATTCATTTTTCTAATCAAAAGCTAATTATAAGGTTTTGTATGTGTTATGAATTGAAGAGCATTAAATTTCCTAAAATAGTGTTTTGGTGGAATTGAAAAAAAAAAGTTTTAAGCCCGTAGTTTATTTTATGATAAGCAAAAATTTGGAAAAAGCTTCTATCAGTGGTTTCCACAGGATTAGTTCAGAACAGTGCAAGCTAAATAGTTATTTATTATACAAGGGAAAAAAGTACTAGATTTCAGCTCGAGGTTATGTTGTCTCCCGACGCGAAGCGGAGGGAGACAAAAAACCGAGAGCTGAAATCTAATATTTTTCCCGTGTATAATACACTATTTTTTTCTGTGACAGGAAAAACGACGATTTAATAGTGAAAGAACATATTATTACAATATATTAAAGTCAGAATGTTATCGATATGAAATTTGAATTTTTAAACTAGTAAGCTATTAGACCTGCGTTGCTAAGGAAAACTTCAGTGTAATCAAATATCTGTCAATTTAATTTTGTGATTTGATTCAAAAATTGCGAACTCAGTAATTGTTTAGTAGTTATTTTGAATACCATAAAGTTAAAAATGCTTGATTCTGAGTTTTCTCTGACTCCACCGGAGTTGATAGAAGCAGCGCAAGTAGCAAATATCTTCCATTATCTATATGTATATATATCCGGGAAAAAAGTATTCACTTTTTTCCCGGGGAAAAAAGTAATTTCGTAAAAAGTTATATTTTGTTACCTGTCAACAGAGATGAAATGTCAAATTTTTTTCACGTCACAGAAAAAAAATATTTATTGTCAGATCTGTAAAGAAGACACTCTGAGCTAAAATTTGCTCCTTTTTTTAGCTCTTATGTTATTTTCCCTCCGAGCTACAGCCAGTTATGAATTAAAATTCAAGGTATATCCCTAACTTTCTTGGAGCTGTTTAATTCTTAAATAGGTACTCCGAAAGATAAATTTTAAAATAATATGTAATTTTTTATGGTGTGTGCTCTATTTCATTTCTACTGAAAAAAGAGTGTAGTTATCCCCAAAAAAGGTGGCAACCCTAGTGGAGTTAGTTTCCGAGCTGCGGCTTGAATTACGTAGAATTATATAATAAACTCGAATAAAAAATTCTAGGTAAATTCATGAAACAAAAACCCAGTATCATCCTGAGACGATCAAACGAATTTCTCAGTTTGGTGGAAAATTGGGTGGTTGAAATGAGAAAATTCTCAAGAACTTAACGGATTTATATGAAACTTGTTTTGTATAGCCCTGTTTTAATGCATGCTTAATCTATTTACATTTAGCTCAATCGGTAACAGTGGACATAAATAGAGGGAATCGATATTATCTGGACTTTCACCCGACGACACATTCTGGGACATCCTGTATATTTATATTAGTAATTATAATCTCTATATTAATACGTGAAAAGAAAATTTGAGCATATTACACGGATTCCAAGATTTGGCATAATTAGAGTGCGCCAGAGTGCAGAAAACTGAAATTCATACATAATATACAGGGTGATTGGCGAAGACTGTTCGTTAGAATATTTCAAAGAAAGACTCGAGATAAACACTTGAAATTTTATATTTTTTTTAGGAGAGATGACATCTTGGAAAAAATGTCAGATTCGATCGACTTCCGGTTTCACCGGAAATACCATCTTTCGTTTTTTAAATGTAATACCCAGTTTTTTCATTCATAATCAGATTACCCATTGAATTCTACATTGTTTCAATATGTCACTTACATATTATTCTCAGAAAATTCGTGTGAGATCTGAAAAAACCCTTTAAATTTTCTCAAATAGGGCTTCATTCCAATGTTATTAACTTGTAGATTTTTGCATGAAAATTCCTAATTTTCTAGCTTCTATCAGAAGACATACCAATGCAAAATTCAATTGGAAATACAGGGTGTTTCTATTTCAATGTCAATGTCATCCATGACAAACACCTCAAAACTCATTTTTTCAAATGAGAACCCATTTTATTATTGTGTTAAATTGTGTAATTTTTATAATACATACTACTGCTTTACTTACCGAATATCTCGAGAAATAAGCATTCTAGAGCACTGGTATGTATTATAAAAAATACACTATTTTTTAACCCAGATTCCAGCTGTCCAATAAAAAAAATGGGGTCTCATTTGAAAAAACTGAGTTTTGAGGTTTTTGTCATGACTGACCTTGACATTGAAATAGAAACTCCCTGTATGTTCAATAAAATTTTTAATTAACGAAGGAGAAGTATTGGTATGTCTTCTGATAGGAGCTACAAAATTACAAATTTTCATGAAAAAATCTACAAGTAATTAAAATTGGAATGAAGCCATATTTGAGAAAATTTAAAGGGTTTTTTTAGATTTCACACGAATTTTCTGAGAATAATATGTAAGTGACACATTAAAACCATGTAGAATTCAATGGGTAATCTGACCATGTATTGTATCAAATAAATAATTTATTATTTCCGTTCATATTGCCAATGTCAAACATAAAGTCTGTGTCTTGATTACGTTTATACTGTCAATTTCAAACACTGAATAATAGTCTTTAGTCAAAAGCCGCACTCGACAAAAAACGTCATTATCATTCAAATCAACTTTAAAATTGAATTAATTAGGTACTATTTAATATCGTCCACTGGGCGAGCACTAGTTATTATGATTTTGCATGGTTGACACGATAAATATGAATTATTTTTGTAATTGTATCAATTTGAAAATTTGTGTTTTGCATTATTTTTTTTTACTCGTATTCTCAGAACCATAAATGTTTAGATAATATCGATATTTTCACTTGGAAATTAATATTGACCCATTTTGAATATTTAGCTTCCATTACAAGATAATAGTAACCACAGAAATGAGAAAAGCGTTTCATCATCCGAATAAAAAAATAATCCCTGAATGATTCAAAGGAAATATTAGTGGCTAAAAATACAGACACGAAATTCATACGAGTAAATTTGTGTATATCTGCTTTATTAATTTAATTCAACAAATCCACACCCTCGTAAAAATCCCAAATGTATTTCTTCCACATCTCCGAAATCAGTAGGTATACTTTGCGGGCACATGGCGTGTTTTAAATGAATTTCAATATTTAAGGATATTAATCTATGCATGATGATGATAGTCAAAATACTCGGATAAACATATTATCCTTTTTCGTTTTATTTCAAATAATGGCTTTTTCGTATATCTTATAAACAATTTAAGATATTTTCATGGAACTTGGCGAGTGTAACATATATCTAGACTCTCGAGACATACCTGTTCCGAGAAAAATTAATTTTTAGTTCCAATCAGTGGCGCAACGAGTAACATGACAGTCAGTATTTAATCAATTGAATGATACGCCACTGCTTTTTAATTTCCTAATAAATAAGATATTTTGAGTTATTTTCGTGTTCAACTGTCTTCATGTTGGAAAATTACGGAGCTATTTATTAGTATTCATTCTGTATCGTACTAAACACAAAATTATTTAATTTTGAAATCAAATTATATCTACTTAATAAAAAATCAAAAAGTAGCAAACCAATATCAGTAGGGTATACTACTCAATACTGTCAACAATATAAATTTATACCTACTTAATAAAAAATTAAAAAGTAGCAAACCAATATCAGTAGGGTACTACTCAATACTGTCAACAATATAAATTAATTAATTTTAACAAACTGCATACAGAAATTAAGCGAATGCGGACTTCAACAGAATAATCTCTTTAAATATTGACATTCAAATAGAAAACACCCACTACCCATTATTCTGAATAGGAAATAAGGGATGTTTTCCATTAGGCTTCATGCATTTCCCTCCAATATTTGGGGGACATATTTTTTCATTCATTTAATCTCTTCTACGAAAAGTACATGATTTGTTAATAATTCAATAGAATGTATAACAAAATTGGAAATCGCATAAATCGACAGAGCGGTGTTGTCGGATTTAAAATATAATCCGTTTTCAATATTTGGCTGCGTTTCATTTGAACTGCGATTTTAACGGATGATATAATTCCGAAAACAAGGTAGGACAGATATGCTGGTTAGAATAATGATAACCATGGGACATCGATCGAAATGGAATTGATGAACCGTTTGTTGAAGTTGTTCGCAATTCTTGGAAGAAGTTTCTATCGAATATTGAAATTTTGCACAGAATTAATACGTTTGTTCATAATCATGAGGATCTAGATTCAAATTTTTCTTCATATAAAAATGACAGGACAGTTTAACTATATTCAAACTTCGGTAAAATAAATAGTGGGAAAGCCCTGTGGACAGGAGCTTTGGCCCTCTTTGTGAAACTTTGACAAATCATATCTCCGAAAGTATTGGTGTCTCAGATTTGGGAATAATCAATGGATTCTTATAATGAAACATAATGTGTCTATCAAAAAAAATAACTTCGAAATTATTGGTTTCTCAGAGTTGGGAATGATATCGATGGATTCGCATTTAATTTATTTCATTTTATGATGCAGTTCTATCACAAGAATCCATTGATATAATTCCCAAATCTGAGAAACCAATACTTTCGGAGATATGATTCGTCAAAGTTTGAACAAGAGCGCCAAAGATCCTGTATTCTCCACCTTAAAATGAAAATTCAGAGCTACCCGATGTACCAAATTCAAATTACGGGTAACATTGAACGACTCAAAGTAACCTTATGTTGATACGTTTTCCAAGTAGTTCAGAAATTAAGAATTTTAACAAATATTTAATGTTTACGAATGAATATTTTAAGATGAAACTGGAGACGACCACATAAAAGGCAAGGAAAATCAATAACTCACCTGCACAAAACCGCTTTTGTATATTAAATTTTGAATTATTAGGAAGCAACCAACACCCGCTGAAAAACGCACTCATAAATGGCGCGTAAAACGTAACAGAATATTTGACAGATGAGAAGTTCTCTTTACGGTGGGTTTCACAAAGCTTTGAAAGCGCTTAATTGCCAAATTAGTGTGATTCTATGTCGATTTCCAGTTCATTTTTGATGCAACCACCGAATTAAATTCTCAATTAAGCTAATCGGAGCTTCGTGAAACCCACCATTAATGTCACAAAATTCATATTGGTATGTTCGTTTTAAACAGAATCTTGGACTTGCGTCCAACTCATCAAAAAATTCGAAAATTACAGACATTTGGGCAAATTGATAAGCACTCTGTTCCGAGGAACAAGAGCGCCAAAAATCATTAGAAATGTCATAAAATTCATCAGATTTTGTTCGGGGTATCAAAAATATCGAGCTTTAAATAAATTTAGTGTATTATCATTGTAAGTCATTTATAATATTTTATTTATTGATTATAATATAATCCAAAATATATTTTCCTATTTAAAACACGCATTCTGGAATAAATAAAATAAAACATACACTGCATTTCCACAATTAACTTGCTTCTTTGGAACTGATATTTCCAATTATATTTATTATCATTTAATTACTATCAATTAATAAACCACAAGGGTTGAATACAATGTCGGAATTTTCAATATGGAAGTAAGCCTAAGGGAAGAAGATTCTTCTTCTTTTTCTTGTAAATATATTTCTCTGTAATGAAGGGGGGGTGGGTGGTGGGGTTTTAGAGACCCTAATTTGAATATTGGTTATTTCGAAGTTCGGACACTGTATCATCGACCGTTAGTGAAGTAAGCCGTAGTGACTTTACCTGGAGTATTAGTTTACTTGTTTGGAAATTCGAGACAACATCTAGGCGAGATTTTGTGTAAGTACCTTTAAATTCACGGTAATAATTCAGCTGTAGGTGATCAAGAAATAATTTTGTTTCACATAAATGAAGTGCAATAAATATAGACGAGGTAGTCCCAATCTATTTCGCCCAATTTTTTAGACCTGTATTAATTGAAATAAATTATTCATCCAGTAAATTAGACCATTTTTGAAATTCGTAAGTAAAGTAAGAAAATTTTAGATTAATGTATTCTTAATATGATCTTCGGCTAGGGTATTGCATATTTTTTGCCAATTTTGTGGTAGTATTCAGGTGTTTTCGGAATTAGAAAATTTCGGTCTAGTTTAAATTTAAGTTAATTTAGGAAATAGATTATACTAGCGCAATGATCTGTCATTTTTACGTGATGTTAATTCTATAGAATCTTTTGGAAGTTTGTAGTAGATTTGATAAGATTCTACTCTTTTCCCAGAGGTAGAGTTTACATTTCGAGTTATTCCAATTCAGTTGCTTGTTTCTTTTGATTTATTATTGGGAATATAAAACCTGTCGTATGTATTTACCGATATCGCTTTCGTTTTTTTTCGTGGTAAATTAGTATTTGTTGGAATGTTTTTAACATCGGTATTATTCGAGTTACCTGGTAGAAGACATGCAATAGGATTTTATCGGCGATGAAACTCACAAATTAATAATACAAATTATAAATTGTACGTTGAACTGTCAAAAACCATAGGATTGAAAACTTTTCTCTAGTTTTGATTTTATACCTGTTCTCAGTTAAACTAGGTTTCCTTTGTAATTTTGAATATCTACTGTAGCAGGTCATAAAATCGTCACCTTATTCTTATCTGGAAAATGGTACATCCCGCGTAAATAACCTAGTTAGCGCTTTAACTCATATTTCATGCAATTGTTTAGTGCATTACCACCTAGGTGTTGAAAATAGTATCTCTTGGTTTATTGTTATCGAATTTTCAGTATAGATTTAAAACAAACTAACTGCGAGGTATTACCGTGATCAAAAACACGCTTAAAATTTAAGGCAAATATTTATTATCTCTTCATCAAATTAACAAATTGTTTAATTTTGTTTCAAACATTTTTTCAACTCCTCGCTTATCTCGTGCATAGTTATAAAAATTGAATTTTTTGAAAATATGTAGCAGTTTTGATAAAATACTACTTTTTTCAAAGAGGGTCAGTTTACATTTTCAGGAATTGAAACTTGTTGCTGCTTGTCTCGTTTGATTTATTATTGGGAATATAATACCTGACGTATAAATTATTTACCGATATCGCTTTTGATGTTGTTCGTGGTGAATTGCTATTTGTTTGAATGTCCTTTCCATCGGTATTATTCGAGTTACCTGGTAAAAGTTTTGCAATAAGATTTTATGGCCCACGAGATTTAAGGTGTGATTATACAGCAAATAAAAAAATTAAAATAAGTAATAAGAATGACCAATCAAATCGTTTTTTGACATGCTCCGATTGGATTAGTTCATCTTATTTCATATTTGATTCTAATTTGTTTTATTTTCTGTATAATCACACCTTTACAAATAGAAACTGTCAAAATGACTAGGATTGGTGTTGATTTTATACCTGTCCCATAGTTACACCAGGTTTTCTTGGTAGTTTTGAATATCTACTGTAGGTAGTTCTTATCTATGAAAAAAAACTACTTAACTGCGAGGTGTTACCGTAATCAAAAACACGCTTTAAATTTCACGCAAATATCTATTATGTCTTCATCAAATTGTTTAATTTTGTTTAAAAAAAAATTTTCAACTCCTCTCATATCTCGTACATAGTGAATTGAATCTTTTGAACATTTGTAGAGGTTTCTACTTTTTTCCCAGAGGGGTAGTTTACTTTTTCATAGATTTGAATTTAGTACAGCTTGTTCTTCTGATTTATTATTGAGAATATAAAACCTGACTTATAAAGTATTTATCGATATCGTTTTTGATGTTGTTCGTGGTAATTTGCTATTGGAATCTTCTTTCTATATGCATTATTGGAGTTATCCGGTAGGGTGTTTTTGAACAAGTGCAACAAACTATATGAGGTGATTCTGTGATGAAAATTAAGGTGGGTATTTGGTATAAAATTTTTTGGAAAAGCTCCCCCCGGAAAAGTTATATCCCTCCGATTTACAAATGAAATCAGTTCTCTTTTTTATTTTCCCTTTATATTAAGTCTTCACGAAAGGTAATATAATGGTGATTTAGAAAATACAGCAAAACTTGTAAAATATACGAACTATAAACAAATAAATTAGATTAATGAAATTCCACCTCGGTACTTTTTGAAAATGCATTGCAATTTTTCTGGTAAAGGCTTAAGTTTTCGAAAAAACTTATAGAAATAAAATCCATCCGAAGATTAACAAAAAATATCATTTCCCTTGTTTCTTTCCCTGTATATTAAGCTAAAGTAACGAAATTCGGTAAATATCATTTGTCAATAAAACTACACATTTTGGAATTTTTTCAACCCTGAAGTATGCTTAGAAGGGGTTGAAATAGTCAACCCCTAAGATATTTTTTTTGGATACAAATTTTCGTTTCAAAAAAATATGACTGAAAAGCCCAATTCATGTACTAACTTTTTTATTCCTTAGAGTTTTTACCAAAACTTAAGCCTCTATGAGAAAAAATTGCAATGCATGTTCCAAAAGCACCGAGGTGGAATTTCTCTAACCTAATTTATTTGTTTACCTATAGTTCGTATATTTTATAAGTTTTGCGTTATTTTCTAAATCATCCATTCTATTACCTTAAGACTTAATATACAGGGAAAATAAGAAAGATAACTATTTTTTTTTGTTTATTTTCGGAGGGGTGTAACTTTTCCGGGGGGAGGTTTTTCAAAAAATTTTATACCAACTACCCACCTTAAATTTCATCACAGAATCACCCCATGAAGTTTGTCGCACTTATTCAAGAACACCCTGTATAATATTTTATCGTCGATGGAACTTACAAATAATAAGAATTATAAATTGGACGTTGAACTGGCAAAATACAAAAACTTTTCTCTGGTGTTGAGTTTCTACCTGTCCTAAAGTTAAAAACCAGGTTTTCTTGGTAATTTCGAATATCTACTGTAACAGGTCATAAATTTGTCACCTTATTCTTATCTGCGAAAGGTACATCATACCTGAATCCCATAGTTAACGATTTAACTAATATTTCATGGAATTGTTCGGTACATTACCTAGATTTCGTCCCTTTCTTAATTGTAATCGAATTTTCAGTACAGATTTAAAACCACTCAACTACGAGGTATTACCGTAATAAAAAAACGCTTTAAATGTCGTGCAAATATTTATTACCTCTTCATCAAAACATCAAATTGTCTCAAAAACATTGTTTCAACTCCTCTCATATTTCGTACATAGTTCATTGAAATAGAGCGTAGAACATTCGATCCATCATGAAGAATCTAATGAATATTCCAAGTTTTATAACATCATCTTGACTGGTTAAGCAGAATTTATTTTTTAATTTAAATTTCCATCGCAATACTAAGCGGAGGATTATCCCAAGATACGTTTGATTTTTGTACCATGTATAACGAATTTTTTTATTTCGTTTCAAAACAACCTCGTACTTTTTTCGATGTATATTTTTTTCTAATGATAAACCTTCGGAATTGTGTAGTGAACAATTTTTTTCATCAGTTTCCCTCGATATATATTTTTTTTGATTTTCATAATTAAGTTCAAGGGCTCCAAAAAATGAGAATTTATTTCAGTAACCAGCTTTCATTTCAAAGGAATTTGAAGGGATATAGTTATTGTTAGGCGTTAAATAGGTTTCCAATTTTATAGAATAATTTAACATTCTATTTATCTTAAAAAGGACAGATATGAAATATCTATTTTCTATGGTAATTTTTCTTCTTCAGAATCATATCCTATTTCAATATAGTAAACAATTCTTCTTTGGTAGTAAAACAAAATGTGTGAGAAAAAAAAGGAGACAACAGACAAATAATGGGCACATTATGTTTGGGAATAATTTCTAGATATTCAAATATGAAGAGTTATAATTATTCAGATTTCAAAAGTTTATTTTATAAAATGTTTTTTTTGTTGTCGGATACATGCTGTTATGCCGTTAGCCGTTGTACACGAAACAATAAAAAGCCTCCAAAATAATTTTTTATTCAATACTCCAATTAAATATTCATAATTTCATCACACTTCAGTCCCTTGTTCATAGGTTTCTCCTTAGGGGTTGAAATTGTGGTTTGAATTAGAAAACATATTGTGATAACCAATCAGCGTGACTACAAGAAAAGTATAATAGTTATAAAATTGAGGTGGTTTAAATATGGAAATACAGGGTGTCCCGAAATATATGCAACTAAATTTAACCATAGATTTTTGAAGAAAATTTAGGGGACCCCTTTTTTAATTTTTGTGAAATGGACCCCCATTTCGAAGTTACAGACCTCCGAAATGGGGTCTTATTTCACAAAAATAAAAACAGGGGTTCCCTAAATTTTCTTCAAGAAACTACTGTTTAATTTTGTTGCATATATTTCGGGACACCCTGTATAGTATTGTTGATAGATGTAGATAAAGGAAATACGAACTTTTGAATTCGTCTTTCGAAACATGCACATGAACGGTTGTCTAAAATTCAGAGATTGGATTTTTCGGGAACTTAGAAAAGTGTTGTTGCTTATATTATATTATAATAGGACAAAACAAAATTTTCTATAAAATTTAAAAAAAAAACACATACAAAAGGTAACCTATAGTGCGTATAAGCTTATTATTTCACGTTATCTCCGGCAGGTGTCGCGGCGGGAGCGATAAACAAACGTCTAGCGACGCGGGAAAATCGACTTTATTACACGTTTAAGCATGATTAATGCATATTTGTTTGAACGCCAGCTCCCATCATGGAACATCAATACAGGCGTGGGGCCGCTACACTGAAATGTATTTCTTGCGCATTTTAGCCGCAATCGCATAAAGCGCGAACGAAGTGAATTGACCTGACCCTCTGGGGATATTCGCGAACGGAAATAATTCGGATTTATGGTGGGCCATTGTGATGGTCCTTGCTGGTTACTCACCCTTAATCGGGCCATTTCTTGTCATTATTGCCCCCACAGTCGACAATTTGATCAAATTTGCTTGATTTAGTATCAGGATCGAATACATTTCTCAAAATTCGACAAATTAAATTATAAATAATAATTATATTAATTAATGATAAAAAAAATACTGAAAAACGCTAAAACTAAAAAACAAATATTTGTGGATAATAATATACACACTTCCCTAGTACAAATATTTATATTCATTGATTAATAGGCTTTTCAGAAAGTTCTGTTTTTTTTTAATAATAAGAAGAATAATAATTATATTAATTAATAACCAAAAAATATACTGAAAAACGCTGAATATTTTCATCATCATCATTGATTCATAGGCTTCTCAGAAAATTCTTTGTTTTTTTTATGAATAATAAGATGATAGTAAGAATAATAATTATATTAATTAATAATAAAAAAATATACTGAAAAACGCTAAATATTACATAAAAACAAATATTAGTGAATAATAAAATACATTGATTCATAGGCTTATTAGAAACTTCTCGGTTTCTTTTTTAATAAATATCTAATAAATAAGTAATAAGAATAATAATTATATTACCAAACCAAAAAAAATCTGAAAAAGGCTAAATATTACATAAAAACGAATATTAATGGATAATAAAATACATTTCGCGGATTTGTTCACATTTCACTAGTACAAATATTTAAATTGATTGATTTATAAGCTTTTCAGAAAATTCTCTGTTTTTTTTTAATTCATAGACTAATCCGATTTCGTTGTGTCAAGTACTTTTGTCCTCGCTTTTGTCTATGGTTATACAAAAGTTTAAAAATAAACTTCATGCTGTTTTCATTTTTTTTATATTTTCTTTTAGTAATACTGCGGATTTTTGGATTTTCATCTTAATGATACCTATTAAGTAGGTATATAAAAAATTTCGAATAAGTAATTAATTTAAATCGAAATTTCAATTGATTTTAATTTTTTGTTCAACCAAACAAGAAATGGATTAATTTTTTTTATTGCCCACTGAAAAATATATTTCCCACAATTTCTTTTTTCGCTTTTCTCAAAGAGATAGGTACCTCTTTGATTCTAGAATTTCATATTTCCATATTTCAAATAGGTTAAACGTGAATATTCGATATACCTTACACATAAGGGATGTATAGTTTGTTGATTTTCCGTATGCCTCAGAAACAAGGATTCTGGAAAAAATATATGCTATAATTTGCTTTGTTATTTACTATGGATAATTATTTTTTCTTCGATAAAATTCGATTATCAGCTATATTGAAAAAATATTTCTTTTCACATTTATATATATCCGAAATGTTTCACAAAGTGTAACAGAACTCAATTTCTTTAATGAAAGAATTTACTGAAATCCATTTCCGACGACTGGACCTCCGCGTAAATTTTAGGATTGCATATTTAGAATTGCATTCTGCGTCTGCAATTATCTAATGGCGACAAAACTAAAAATATATTGTGAACTAATTATCTTTCTAAAATAATTCCAAACCCATTATAAATATTACTTCCAAATTTATAGACATGGGATTTTCTCTTACAATTAATTTATAATTCTTGATCAAAAGGCTGCTGATTGAGGATGATCCCTAAAATTCTCCTATAATGATTACTCTCTGAGTATATTGATATTATTAATATGTTTGAAGATAATACCTCCATTATTTGAATTTGAACATAAAAAATATTTATTTTTCTTACTATTGCTGTATTATTATTTTATATAATTCAGCCATTTTCACCGTTATCAGGAAGTGATTATGATTGATTTTTCTTGGTTCAGGTGATATAAGCCAATTACGATATTCCCTGAAAAATTTGTGAGCTTTATTATAAACTGCTGTATACAAATGTATGGCTCTAGTCTTGTAAAATATTTACACATATACCTAGACATAGTGTATATGTCGGGAATATAATCTGCGTGTGCTTTATTGGTTGGTCTGTCTGTGTTAGTATAGAAAATCATTAGATATAGTTCTCATACACCCTGAATTGATTTAATAACAGTGGTTGCCATGAGGGTAGTGTACCATTTTTACTAGAGGTATGTTGTTACACCTTATGTATTATTATGAATCTAGCTAAACCACAAATTCTATAACAGTTTGGATATACTGTTTTTCTATCTTCGAGTTGTAGTAATTACTCATAATGTGTTGGATATTGCTTATACTAAGACTGTATTGTTTCGTTTCAAATGACAGGTAAGGAGCTGAGCGCCAACAGTATACACCTTGCAGTTCAAACGCCATGTGAAACAAATTGAAATGCTGCTTTTTTAGACATGCATTAGACAACATTTTCCAAAAATTTTTTGTTTCATATTTCCTGATCAAAATTCGATGCAACAAAAATTATGAATGCCGTAATCACACATTTGAGTGTTCAAAATACATTTTTGTATTATCTATATAACATTTAAGATTTTCTACAGCAAATAAAATTTTTCTTGTCCTCTTTTAGTTAGAATGATTTTAAAATCATACTAGCCTTACATATTTCTTTTGATCAAAATTCGATATACAGAAATTCTTTCCTTTATTGTCTTATATTGCTACATTACCTCTGTCGAATTTTGTCAATATCTCGCAAACTCTTGATCGTACAAAATTGTGAAAAATTTGCATTAAATTCAGTAAATTTCTCATTAATTTTTTTTTATAGAAATTCAACAATTGTGATTTCATTTGGTGTTCAGTTCGTTTCCTGTGAAGATATATTCGATGGAGATATTCCTCGATTTTAAATTGACAATTGTACATAAAACATAGCACATGCGATGTTTAGCGCTGAAACGAAACATATCCAGCTCTGAAATTGTGATATCCTACCGCATCTACTAACCTCTTTGTGTAGATAGATTCTGTCAAGTTTTGCAAAGAATGAGTTGAATTCTAAAATGAATTTTTGTGATTCAAGTTTCGCAGGAGTGATTGGGATTATGGATCAGGCTTTTAGCCTTCTTTTCTACAACCGAGGATGTTCAGAAACAAAATGGCGGCCATTCTTCGTGAAGGTAAAAAAAAGTCGAAAATTAGAGGATTGTAGAAATAGTACCAAGTTGATATGAATAGCTTTAAGAACAACATACTTTTTGAAAGGATTTACTTTCTATAAGTATTATCCTCATTTTTTGTGCTTGACCGAGTTAAAAAGTGGTACACAGAAAAGGACCATGTTGATTTAATGCAAAAAATAAAAATTGCAATGCCCATCAACAAAGAAAAATCGCAATTTGGACAGTAGAGATATTTTTTTCAAAGTAGGTATACGATACTTGAGTGGTTTGTTAAAATTCAGTATTGCAGTTGATATTATGCTGTTCAATTACAGAGTGTGACTTAACAGTTCGCTTTTATAATAATTGCAGGATTTTTCATAACTGACCTGCACTATACAGGGTGTTACGGAAATTAATGTATTTTGAAAATTTGAAGTAAAAAAGTTCAAATATACATACATACTTGAAATTTATACCGAATATCTTCTAGATTATATTAGATATATTTTTGAAACTTGCAATTATTGTTTTTATTTTATTTTAATTATTGGCTCCACGAGTATCATAATAATGAATGTTTTCGAAATATGTTTTTTCTCGGTTATTCTCTAAATTATATAAGATAATTTTCCAAAACTTTCTGGGTTCAAAATATATTTCGCGAAGAAAACTAATATTTATTTTTAATCATTGGCGCCCCGAGTAACATGATAATGAATATTTTCAATAAAAAGATGATTCGTCACTGCTATTTTCAAAATAAAAGGGGATTTTCGTATTTCATACTGTCTTCAAGTAAAAAAATAGAAAAGCCCTGTGGACAGGAGCTTTCGCGCTCTTTTCAAACTTTGACAAATCATAACTCCGAAAGTATTGGTTTCTCAGATTTGCGAATGATATCAATGGATTATTATTCAATTAATTCTTTAATGATGCAGTTCTATCGTAAGAATCCATTGTTATCATTCTCAACTCTGACAAATCATAACTCCGAAAGAATTGGTTTCTCAGAGTTGAGAATGATATCAATGGATACGTTTTGAAATAATTATGAAAATTCTTGAAAATTGACGCATAGAGGCCAAATTGAAAAATTGGGAAAGCGCTGTGGACAGGAGCTTTGGCGCTCTTGTTCAAACTTTGACAAATCATAACTCCTAAAGTATTGGTTTCTCAAAGTTTGAACAAGAGTGCCAAAGCTCCTGTCCACAGCGCTTTCCCAAGTTTTCAATTTTGCCTCTATGCGTCAATTTTCAAGAATTTTCATAATTAAATTCAAAACTCATCTCATGTTGGATTCACATACATCAACAAATTATAATTAGAGGATTCTATTCTATCATATAGAATTGGGAATAATTATTGAAATTTTGAAAAATCATATATCCGAAATTATTAGTTAGAATTGAGAATTATATCAATGGATGCTTATGATGAAACTGCATCTTTCAAAAATTGAATTTAAAATGTAATATAAAAAAAAATTATTTTTTTTCGTAATCCGAAACCAATAGCGAACTTAGCCGAGATATTCATCTTCCAAACCTACTCTGTAAATTTCAACTGTCTAGCTTATTCCGTTCGAGAGTTATCGAGGTTAAGGCCGGCCGAACAGAATCAGTGGGTCGAACTAAAACATTCAAGACCATTTTCAGCCAAAAATTCGAAAATTACAGACATTTGGGTAAATTGATAAGCACTCTGTTCCGAGGAACAACAGCGCCTAAAATGAGGAGCTACTTCTTTGTATTGCTAAGAAAAAAATTAGGTATGCAATTTTACAGACATAGAACTTTCTACAATTTTTTATTGAAATAAATAAGGAATTCTAGATCCAAAATCAATTTCTGATCAAAGAACCATGTTATACTAGTTGATTATGTCAACACCTTGTTTATAATAATAATCCGAAAGAAGGCCTTTGTTTAAATGAACTTTTTGACTTGAAATCTTGCAGAGCAATCACCTTAAATATTGACATTCATTTAGAAAACACCCTATATTTTATTACGCTGGTGCAATTGAAATTGACAGCCAGGAAAGAAGGCTGGAAATCTAGCTGCAATTTTAGTGATTTTAGAAGTTTCCATTTTCAATAAATGTTACTAGGAAACTACTGGACAAGGACAATAAGAGAACCAAACTTCAGAGCTATCAAAATTATTATTATTTATTGCAGAGTTAAATGATTTAGGTTTATTTTTTTAACGGTTAGGTATAGCATCCATCTCAAATCGAGCTATGTATGTCATGAATAGACACAGGTGAATGTATTCCTGATAAAAAATGTTTCATTTTGTATTTCTTGGCGAAGCGTATATTTTGTCACCATAAGAACTCCATGCAAAACAAATTTTTTCGGATATTATGGCAAAGAATAAAAATTGGGAATTTTACAGTTGCTCATAGCAGAGCTAGAGATCTTGCATATTTATTTAGACTTTTTTTGAATATTTACCATAAACATTTTCGGTGAATTTTGAAGTAGATTGAATATGACAAGATGTACACCAATGATTTATTAATATTTTTAACGGAACGATCGAAACTGGTGCTAGATGCTAGATGCTAGTGCCTCAACTAACACACGTTCGTACATCGACTAGCCATTCAGTTAAACCTCGATTGCCATAAAGGTCCAGAAATTGAAGACAAAAAACTACACGAAAATCGTAGCATAGATTTGGTTAGCTCTAAGACTGCTCTGTGCTTCAGCTTGTCACTACTTTTGTAGAAATTTCATGAACCTCATATTCAATATGAAACTAGGAGAAATTAAATTAATTCAACTAAAGGGTTTCCAATAAGAGGTCTTATTTTGAATATCCCGCTATTTCGGTAGATGTCACTTTTGAAGCTGTCATTTTTTGACATTTGACAAGTAGAAACCATGTAGAAACTACGCCATTAATACAAATGGAACGATACACGCTTCAAGAACGCATTGAAATTATTAAAATTCACTATAAAAATAGTGAAAATTTGGCAGAGACTGTTCGTAACTATTGAACATTTTTGGGTCGTCGTGAAGCACCTTGTCGAACCGCAATAAAGAAATTGGTGGAAAAATTCGAGGTGTTGGGAAAAGTTAGTTATGTGAAGAATAAAACCCGTGCACGTCGCTCAAGAACAGCGGAGAATATTGCTGCTGTCGCCGAAAGTGTTGAAGAAAACCCAGGTTTGTCCATTCCTCCTTGTTCTTTGGAATTAGGCATTCCACATATGTCATTACACCGTATTTTGCATAAAGATTTGGGTCTTAAGGCTTATAAAGTTCAGTTTACACAAGAACTAAAGCCGGCCGATCATCAACAACGTCGTGTCTTTGCTGATTGGGTCGTTGAAATGCATGAAAATGATCCGGAATTCCATCGAAAAATCATCTTGAGTGATGAGGCCCATTTCCACCTCGGTGGCTTCGTCAACAAGCAAAATTGTCGCATTTGGGGCTCGGAAAACCCAAGAGTTATTGTTGAAAAGCCTCTCTATCCTCAACGTGTGACTGTTTGGTGCGGTTTATAGTCCGGCGGAGTCATTGGACCTTACTTTTTCGAAAATGAGGCGGGAGCAACAGTTACGGTGAATGGAAGGCGCTATCGAGAGATGATTAATGATTTTTTATGGCCGCAATTGGATGGTATTGATCTGGACAACGTTTACTTTCAACAAGACGGCGCTACGTGCCAAACAAGCAATGAAACCATTGATCTTTTGCGGGAAAAGTTTCCGGAGCGTGTTATCTCTCGAAGAGGTGATCACAATTGGCAACCGAGATCTTGTGATTTAGCACCTTGCGACTTCTTCCTTTGGGGCCACGTGAAAGAGAAGGTCTACGCCAATAGCCCAGCGTCGATTCAAGACCTCAAAGATGGAATTCGTGAGGCTATCGAGGACATAGGGCAGCCACTTTGCGATTTTGTTATGGAAAATTTCATTAAAAGGATATGGTCCTGTAAGCGTGGTCGTGGTGGTCATTTGCCAGATGTTATTTTCCACTATTAACGGCATAGCTTCTTCTTTATAATGAAATAAACATCCGATCATTTATATTGAAAAATGGCATTTTTCTTTGAATATCAAAATAACACCTCTTATTGGAAAACCTGTATTTTAATGGATTTCTCATTCAGTTCAATTGTATTTTCACTTCATCACTATTGAAATTAGGCAATCAAAGTCTGTAAAGAATACAGAGCATTGTCAATTTGTGGTCTTGTCAAACATGTGAGACATGTTCACAGTCGAATTAATTCTTCTTGTGATAATATGTTCTCAGATCTTTTCTCGTATAATTTTTGTAATTGGTCTGTTTGATTTGTTTTGATTGTTGAAGTTTAATTTGATAGAACTCAGGTGAGATGTTTGAAATTAGGATCTATAAGAACTGCAGAATTTTTAATCTATTCCTGTCTCATTGTGGCATATATTAGTGGATTCAGATTAATTCATCAGTCAAAAGAAATATAAACATCATCTGTCATTCGCATTGGGAGGAGCACCTTCACAAATCTTCACCTGTTCGAAATTTGTGTTTGAGAAGTGCATTTTCATAACAATACATTTTTGGTTTGAAAACTTGTATATTGAAAAATATTCTCAAAACGTCAATGCAATTTTTTCTTATTATTTATGTTTTATATTTATTTATTTATGTGGTGCCAACGGAATCTTGGTGTTCCTTGTTGTCAATAAATGAATTGAAAATTTGACTGCAGTAGTATTTTAATTATGTATTTTGAGTTATTTCACTTCGCTTAAAAATCATTTTTTTTTACTTTTCTGTCAAACCATGAAAAATAACAGACCTCTGAGAAATATGCCTTATATTTATTGCTGAATGTCCATAGAAATTTTTAGAAATAATTGAGAGCCATTGGCGCTTTTTTGAACTTTTTGAATAGGTTCTGGCCTCCATAATTATTTGGAACTTTCAACGAAATTTCAATCATGTTCGATACAAGGCGTTCTCTAATTGCATGTCAATATTTGAGGGGGCGATTCTTGGGCTTCATATGAACGTATGGCCTAAACGTCTTAACTTTTGAGATACAGGGTGTTTTATTCAAAAACTTCCAAAATACGAAGTACGTAAACTATGAAGTCTATTTTTGAAATACTAATTTATTACTAAGCAGATTTGATCTGCCTACAAAATAAAAACTAATTCTCTACATTGCCACTTTAACGACCTTGTAGAAAAAAGTTTCTATTTTTTTACGAAAACCGTTCATTGGATTGAAAAAATTCAAGAAATCAAATTCGCTTCGAAATAATTGGGGTTTCAGGAATAATTATAATTAAGATAAATCAGTGGCGTACCATCAATGTCTGCCAATATAGGTGAAATTCGGTACGAACGCCACTGGTGGAAATAAAAAGAATTGTGTTACACTTAAGAATGCTTCTTGGTACATAGTATGTGTATGCCGAATTTCATTAAAATATCTAAACTGGCATTATAGATATTAATGAAAACTATTTATTTTTGGAAACTCCAGCACCCTGTATCTCAAAAGTCAAGACATTTAAGTCATACGTTCATATGAAGTTTTCTTTTTAAAACGGCCCCAAAAATCACCCCCTCAAATATTGATATTCAATTAGAAAACACCCTGTACACCTAGATCAAGTAAACCGTGATTTCTTGTATTGTATTTTCGTAATGATAATAATAATATTTATTTATTTCCATGATCAAAAGTACAATTTTGAAGACAAAACAAGTCAACCATGAGAAAACATACAATGACGCCTATTCAAGAAAACAATAATTCAAATATTCATCTATGCAATATGGTTCTAAATCACTCCTTTTTTGATTTTTTTCATTTCTGTTAGACTCTGATATTTTTTTGGGCAATTAATTATCAGAAAAACTGAAGAACCGAAGAATATTAACAAAATGGCACTTACCGAATTTGTCCAGATATTTCGATCTTGCTATTCTAAAGAATATAAAATGGGAGTACGTAAAAGAAGAATCTTGTGATCTAAATCTAATGTCACAATGTATCGTTCCAACAAAGAAAATTCCATTATTGATCTGAAAATTCAGTTTGAAGCCATGTTTGTCCCAGATAATTTTATTGTTACCAGTTTTGCTCCACTTTTAACTTCAAATTCAGGCGAATACTTAGATACATTAATAAGAAACAAAACAATAAAAAAAACGAATTTAGAAGTAAACGTAATTGTTAAATAATGTTATTTCGAAATATATTTTGATTGAACTTTAATAATTATTTTTACGATCTCACAATGGTGTCAAATCTTCCGAAGTACCTTCAATATAATAACGTCAATTATTTTAGTAGGTAGTAGTATAATTTTTTTTCTTCGGAAAATAACTACACATCACGGATTTAAAGTTGTATCGTGAAACTATTAGCCAGTTCTATACTGATGTTTGTATAATTATCCAAAGAATATTTCTCAATAGGTTCCGAACCCAATACAAACATATTAATAAATTAAATTCTGGGCTTCTAGCTGATGTATTAGCATTGTCTGGGACCGATTTAACATAATTTATCTAGCTGACACAACATATTTAGTCTTTTCAATTTATTTCTATTTTTATCAAGTGCCATGGAATTCACCTACCCCCAAATTATTTTTATAGAAAACTGTTGCAGTTATATTATTGAAAACGTAATTATTTGCCTCATCTAAAAATAATTAATTATTTCCGTTGAATCTGGTAGTTTTTTTCAGAACTTTTCATTGATTACTTGATAATTTGGATTCCGTATTGATAGTCAAAATTATGACGAGATTTGGAAGATAACTTAATAGTGATATTGATTTCAACGCACCTTCATTTAACTATTTAAAATGAATTATTACAATGCAACAATAATATAAAATCATTGTTGCCCCAGATTTCAGTCTAGAACATCTTACATTTCACTCCAGCTAGACCTCTAGAAAGAAGAACAAATCGCAAAAATTGCTCAAAATAAAATTCTTCCATATTAACCGGGAGTAATCACCATCAAGTCAACTATGGGGATCCTCTTCTCAGTATATTTCTCAAATATAGTTATGATAGGTCATATAAATTTATTCTTGCAAACGATTTCTGAAAGATGTTTTATCACCGCCTCTTCCGAGGGCGTATGCATCTCGACATTCATCTCCCTCTCTTTTTAAGGAGGGGTTAGCTTTGTTAAAAATAGTTATAAGCCCTTAAAATGCAGAAAACATGGCAGGTTAACAACCCACATAATTGTTGCATCAAGAGTCATCATTATCTTCCCACCATCTTTAGTACAGATTTTAGAGTTCCTACATATTTTATCGTGCGAATAAGGTCGATTAAAATTTGTATCTTATTCTTAGTTCTGAAGACACCCCCCTCAATGGAAAGGTTGTTATTTATTGTTGAAATATCAAACCTTACTTCTATCACATATTTTCGGCTTATTGATTAAAGAGTGAAGATAAAATCAGCCCTTAAAGTGAGCGGATAATACAAGCTATTGATTTCTACGTTAGCCTAAGCAACCACATGAAAAATTATTATTTCCTATTTTTAGTTATTTATTATCTATGAAGTGATGTCTATGAATTCTTAAGACAATTCTTGAATACTGAATAGGTGATTTATCAGAACATCATTCTGAAAGGATCATATAATTAGATATGTAGTTGGCTAATTCTAATGTATGAATACATATTACATATTGGCTATAAGGCTTTCTATCAAAATGGAAATTTTTAAAATACATCTAGCAACCCACCTAATGATGCGTGTGCGCATCTCAACTGCTTAAATTTATGAACACCAAGTCTATCGACCGCAAGCGGTCTCCTCCCTCATTCTTTCATAACAATTTACAAAAAAAAGAAGGAATCTGCAAAAATCTTTATTCAACACAGATATTCGATATACTTCTACAGGTAAAACTAAACAACTAGAATTTTACAAAACTACAATATACTCTAACTAAGGAATAGAAGGTGCATGAAGTGATATACTTTATGAGCTGACAATAAAGATACAGTGAAAAAGGGTGTAGATAGTAGAAACATCGCTGCTTTTCTAAACAGTACGAACATCGAAAGCTTAAATGAACATAGAATTCCCATACAGGCACCACTCGAACTATTCGACACTTATTACTCTGATGATATGCGATTGATCTATGGTCATGTCCCGTAGCAACAGTAACATTTGAAAGACAGTACTGCTGTGACAGGACAATATCACAGACGAATCGACGCCATTGAACGTTGACAAAGACTTCAAAAATGGAGTTTAGATGCGACGAAGGCACAACGCGAACGTGTACTAAGCAGGGGGAGACTGATCTGAACGGACCAAACCCTTCGCTGAGCGGTTGCCGTGGCAACGGGGCTGCGACGGCGCTGGTAGCCGCACCCTTACATCACTAATGCATACACGTGCATAAAAGTGTTATTGATCCGCCCAAAATTCCGTGGAGGGTGACTTTGACGCTGCCAAATCCCGCGGTTTTCTTGATTCGCGAGACGGTTGTACAGTCTGACAACCCTGTATGGAGTGTAGACGGATCCGGGGGGGATGTTCGGATACAATTCGATCTTTTTGCTCGTTAATGTCTCGGATGATACGTTAACCTTTAGGATTGCACAACGAACGAAATTTTCCTCCGAAATTTTCAAAACTCATGTGTATTTTTATGTAATGATCAAAAATCGAAATGAAAAATATTCTGAAATTACAGACCTTTGGGCGTATTGATAAACACTCTGTTCCGAGGAACGAGAGCGCCTAAAAAGAAGCTTATACCTGAAGTGATCCTCTGAATTAAAAAAAAAAATATAAATCAAAAATCATCAGATTTATATGAAAGTTGAAATGTTGTGATGCCTTATCTGTGTAATAATATCTGCAAAGTTCTACGCTTAGTGTTTCCGGAGTTATGAAGGAATAAATGGTGAACATTCAAAACAAATAGAAATCAGAATATTCGGAATAGAAAATAATACCTGAACTTTTTTGTAAAATTTTAGAGGATACTGTCGGATTAAGCGGATGAAGATAAGTTACCCAAATCGTCAAAAATCATTGTATATTTTAAGTAGCAGACATGCGATTTCTTATTGTTTTGATGCAAATGATGATTCAGTGATTTTAATATTTGTGTCATGCAAATAATTTTCTTTCGATCTGCATATCATATATTTTTATTCCAGACGCTCAAAAATGGTTTGATAGAATATCGAAATCGGCAACTATCGACATTTTTTTTCTAGGATATTCGTAACGGAAATATTTAAATATTTCTGATGAATTGTCAAGAATAGTGGTATTTTTTGGTTTTCTATCCCAACATCTGAAAAAATCTATAATAAAATATTATATTAAATAATTAATTCCTTCGAAATTGGTTCTGTGTTAGATACACAAGATATTTGCCCCAAAATAATTTATCGAATAATGTTGCTTAATAAACAGTAACGAAACAACATCAACGATACAACAACTTTTGTAGCGTTTCAGAGCTAAATAAGACTCTGTCATCAGACACTAGCCGAAAATCTTCAGAATTATTTTTGAACACTCTGAAATTTGCCACGCAGGCAGTCTTTGAAAAAACATGGAAACTCTGTTTCATTCCATAGAGAAGTTCTTAGTCTATCCTCAACAGATTTAGCCAACTATGGTCAATTCCTACTGAGCAACAAAACTGTTTTCTCTGTTCAACAAAATATAAGTCACTCCTAAAGTTTCCTTTTTGGCGCTCTTGTTGCTCGGAATAGAGTGGTTATCAATTTGTCCAAATATCTATAATTTTCGTATTTTTCGATGAAAATGGTCTTAAACAATTTGTTTCGACTCACTGATCAAAAATCCGTGGTCAAAATCGATTCTGTCCGGCCGGCCCGGTCGGCCGTAGGCACGATAACTCTCCAACGGAATGAGCTAGACAGTTGAAAATGTCAGAGTAATATTGGGAGATAAATATCTCGGTTAAGTTCGTTATTGGGCGAAATCGGCCAAATGGTTTTGAAGTATTATTATTATTATTATATGGATTGTGCTGGGCAGACGAAACCCGCCCCTCCACTGCGACCAATCGGTCTATTGTGGCACACCTATAGTATGTAATCTATACTTCACCCACAAGCTCAAGCTTTTTGATGAGGGATTTGAGTCTGGTGGAAGTGGTGGGTGAGAACTTGTCCAGTTCCCTCAGTGTCAGTTTGTGGACTCCTAGTTCCTCCAATCTGATCCTGTTCCCAGCGGGGCAGTCACACATGATGTGTTCGATAGACTCATCGTCCTCCAGGCATAGTCTGCACTCGGAGTCCTCAGTCAACCCCAGCGTATTGAGGTGTTTCCTGAGGCCACAATGGCCCGTGTATACAGCTGTAAGGATCCTCAGGTCTACCCTAGAGAAATTGAGCCGGAGTAACAAAAAAATTATTTCCTTTACATTACAAATTATTAATTAAATTTTTTTCAAGATGCAGTATCATCATAAGAATCCATTGATATCATTCTCAACTCTTAACAAACTAATTCTTTCGGAGATATGATTTTTTTAAATTTCAATAATTATTCTCAATTCTATATGATTTCATAGAATACTCTAATTAAAATTTGTTATGTATTTAAATCCATCATGAGGTGAGTCATAGACCTACGTTTTGAATTTAATTACGAAAATTCTTGAAAATTGACGCACATAAGCCAAATTGAAAGAGTGGGAAAACCCTGTGGGCAGGAGCTTTGGCGCTGTTGTTCAAACTTTGACAAATCATATCTCCGAAAGTATTGGTTTCTCAGAGTTGGGAATGATATCAATGGATTCTTATTCAATTGATTTATGATGCAGTTCTATCATAAAAATCCATTGATATCATTCCAAACTCTGAGAAACCAATACTATCGGAGATATGATTTGTCAAAGTTCGAACAAGAGCGCCAAAGCTCCACAGGCTTTCCCACCATTATGTCATCAGAGTCTGCTGAATTGTTCAAAAGCTTTTATCACTTCATTAAATTAAAACGTTGCAAATTCAACTCCAAGGTATATTTTTTGTTTAAATATTCCGATTCTCTTTCTACTTGAGGCCATAATGTCCCATTAAATTTTTTTAATTTTCACAATATTTTCAAATGAAGAACAATAAAAATATATTTTTTTTATAAATATCAACCTTGCAGTTACTCGATAATTTTCTTACTAAGTTTCAAGAAATTCCTTCGATTCGTTGATGAGGAAAAGCACAGGATGAAGAACTTTTTCTTAATCTATGGGTGTGAATCTGAGAAAAATAGTATTAATTTAATTCATATGAATCGAACAAGATCTCCATCCATCTTTTATAAATTTCGAAATTTCCTAATAACCACCTATAATGAAATTTATTATATCAGTATTATCAGCAGACAAACAATTAAAATATAATTCGATCGAGTTGGGTTCGCATGCGAGATCTCTATGGCGGTAAGAAAAGGTCACCTCTTCTAACCGCAAGACCTCTCAAGAATTTGGCGAACTTCTATGGAAACCATAGAAATATAAATTGACGTTTCGTATATAAATCATCTATATCGAGAACTGTGAATGCCCTCTCACGAAAGTTTGAATAAACCTTCGAACCGAGATTCAAGCGGGCATATTTCGGTTATTATGGAACTGAATCTTCTCATTCGATGATCGGATGATATATATTCTTCTGAACTTTGAGCATTACATTTTGTGCATCTAACAATAAGGAATATGTGTATGAAAAAAAAAAGAAAAAGTGCTAGCAGAGGATAGTGTAACGGGGTACCATATAATTCGATGTATGATACTACTAGGGCTGTCAACTGAGTCATCTGACCATGCTGTTGAAACGACAATGACGAGTTCTTAAACGATTTAGAATAGACCATATTTTCCCCCAGAACTCTATTCGAAGGATCCTTGCCGCTTTTATTCAAATTGAGAAAACAGTTGGATCATAAAGTAATACGCGACTTCAATCTGGGAATCTCATTTTCTGGAGTATAGGAGAGAATCGGAAATGAATTCGGAAAAGAATGGAATTTATTCCAAGAATTCAAAGCAGTCTGCTTGCGAATGTGAGGCGGAACAATGTTTGAAATATAACTGGTAACCAATGAATAGGTGTAGATCCATAGTTCCAGTGATGATCCTCATAGATTAATTCAGCTCTGCAACGATATTCAGCTGCAGAAAACTCCAAGGCTAGTGCTGTCACACGAAGAGTAGCTGTATCAGCGCCCCATGAAGTACAAGGTCATCTCTGCAGAATATTATTGTTGTTTTCAACTAACCTCACTTTCATTTGGATTCAGGCACAAACGCCACCCAAATAGGTAATTCTTCAGGATTTCTAAATCTGCAGATAAATTATTTTCTATACTTTGGTATCAGAATGACGAAATGCAATGTCATCAGCGTGTACGAATTTCTCAGGGGAAGTAGCAGGTATTACTTGAAAAGAAGCGGTGCAAAAATCGAACCTTGTGGGAGACCATTATTAAAATTTTTGAAATTACTACTACTATCAACAAAAACACGAATACTTCTATATGTCAGCATGTTTTCGAGTAAACAAACCATTTTTCCACCCTTCAAAAGAATATAACGAAAATTAAACCATCTTTCCGTACCATGACATATGGTGCCGACAAATCCACTAAGGCTGTTCCTGTTTTCATTTTATTATTGAAATCTGATTCGATAAAAGAAGTGAGACCAAGAAACTGTTCTCCATAATTGATATATTCCCTCAAGCCTCCCTGGCAATTCTGTGAAGCTTCTCCTATAGACGATTCAACCCTTAATGAATCAATCTTTCTAAAATTTCAAAAGGAATACTCAATAGATAAGTAGGTCGATAACTGCTTGGATTGGAAGAATCCACGTTTTTAAATCCTTATAACTTTCGCTTTTGCGGAATTTTGTCGGAAAATTTCCAGTATTTAGGATATTATAGAAAGACCATTTTGATAATCCAACGAGATTGCAATTTTTATATTTGTTGCGTTGTCACTTATGATAAAATCGCTGCAAATTAGCAAAACGAAATTTTCCAGCCGTGGTGAGACTCGAACGTGGGTTAATTTTACCACGGTTGAACTTGTCCATCAAATGAGCATTTAGGTCGTTCAAGTTATATACAAATCACTGGTTGAAACCCATTCAAGTTTCGCTTAATATCTAAAACTGAAAAAAAGAACTCGTTCTACTATTATGAAAAGTTAGGATTGAAACCTATTTTATAAAAGTTGTTCTTCTGATATTAAAGAAGTTTCAGAAGACATTTAAAAAAAAAACGTGGAAAGCAATATAAACATTTCTGTTGAGAGGAATGAACTGACGTATTTGCAGGACCCTGCCAGCCATGTTGCCATGTTCCCGTCGCTATGTTGAAAAGACACAACAGGAGTAACAGGACAATGGTGTCTAATCGCGAACAGTGTCTAGCTAGCGGGCTCAGAGAGGAGAGCAACATCATGCATTCAAACCTTTTCTTTCAGGTTATTCACTTGTTCTTCAACGGAATCGAAAATAATGTAATATGCTGATTGATTTAAATTTATTGTACTTCTGCAATATCCGTAACTTAGCTATGCAGATGAGAACAATTGGATCAAGCGTCACAATCGTGATGTACAGAGTGTCCCAGGCAAAATAGTTCAAAAGAAAATTTAGCAAATGGGTTCAATTCATCTATATAATATTACCCATTATCATTATTGAAGAGGTGAATTGAACCCATTTGCTAAAAAATCTTTTGAACTATTTGGCCTGGGACACTCTGTAGATCACTATTGTGAGATTTGATCCAATTGTCCAAGTCAGATATCGCTGAAATTTTGCAAGATCCTTTAAAACCTTATTTTACAGTCTAGATTTAATCTATATTGTTGGAAATGTTTGGAAAATATATCGAAGAGGATCTTGGAGGTACGATAATCCGTTCAAGTTGATACTTTGATACTGCAAACTTTACATGATTTTCGTGGCGTTATGATTAGGCTGTCTTCTTCACGATCAGACGATATCGGTTTCCTTTCTCGCAGCGAAAGTGGCCTTTTGCGTGCCTTTTCTAGGGAACACGGTTCCTATAATTTTGCCCATATATCTGAGATTTTTAAATTTTTGAAGAATTCTAGGTCAAATTCGTTTCTGACCGGCCGGTTGTTCATTGCCACTAAACTTTCAAACGGAAAGAGATAGTGACTTTAAATTTTCAGGGTTGGTTGCGCATCAGAATGCGACAGTTATGTTCGTTAATGGGCACAATCGGCCAAACGGTTTCCCAGTTATATACATCTGGAATTTTGTTGTTATTTCCCAATAACTCAAAAAATACAGATACCATCAAATTGAAACTTGGTTATTAGTTGTAGAATGGCCGATGGGCAAATTTCTGAAAGATTTTAAATCGAGTACCGGATTTCAGCTCGATCTGCATTGTATTTTAGAAACTATTGTGAAAATAAAATTCCGAGCTGGTATCTACTTCTTCTGAAATTTCAAATTATATAGTAAATCTCAGAATAGTAACAACTCCCAGAGGTTATCTTGCTCTCTATCTCTGTCTTGCACTTAATCAGTTCCCGGTGAATTCTTCAATGTAAAATCGCTGATGTGAGGTCAGTCTCCTTTTGCGCGATTGTTCAAATACATAGCCAGAGCGGTCACCGCGCAAAAAAGGCGGAAAAAGTTTCACGATCGACCAGAAACAAACAGGAGTGCCATGGAACATAAGAAGAGAACATGATAACACGATTTTGTATGAGACGATCCGATGTTGTCGACACGCAAGCGTTCAAATGCCGTGACAATACCCACATCAACCAAGCGCCGAATATTACATAACATATTGAATTTCAAACTACATCCAAATAAAATTCAGCTGGTGGAAGATCAGTAACATTCGTAAACACAATGTTTGGACGATTCGTTAATGTTGAGAACAATATTTTTCGGGCAACGCTGAATTAAGGAAGACGATGCAACTTGCCGTATATCCCTTGGTATTCCCAGAATGTTCCCTAAATGATATCGCTGCTGGCAATCCAATTCAAAGTTTATCACACATATTTCTACAAAACAAAATTAATTGATAACTGTATAGTTTGAAAGAACTTGAGTTCGACTAGTGAAATTGAATTTATACAACAAAGGAATAACGTCCCAGCACAGGACCAGCTGAAGTAAGTTCAACAATGTCGATTGTCGATGGATTTCCACGTCTTCTAACACCATCAAAAGAGGTTTTGGTAAATGTCTAGGTTTTCCAGCACCATTCGAAGAGGTATCCAGGAACTTTAGTAACACCATGCATGTTATTTTCAGCGATTTCCCGGTCCACCAAAAGCGATTTTTAGCAAAAGTGGTTTCAGTACTACCAAAGATGTCTAAGGTATTTTTTGGTTCCACCAAAAGAGCGTGCTTAAATTAACTTGCTTCAGAAGTATAAGTTCAATTATTCGGAAATTCGCTAAATATATTGCCAAGAATAGATTGTTTTTCTATGCATCTTGTACGTCAGGATCAAGTCATAGAAAATGTCCATCGGACAATTCATATTGTGCATAGTTTTGATAGTGTCAGCTCGAACAAGCTATGATCTGTGGTTTGCCAATGGCGTAGCAAAAAGAGGGTAACTGTGTTATATCGCCTTATTAATCAGTTCCTTTTATGTTAATTAAACAGACACAAAACTCTAATTCTGAGGGAATATACGCCAGAACTAGTATTCGGTAACTTAAAACCTGATTTGAGTGCGTTTTAAGGCATTTTCTAAATACAAAACGCATGACTGAACAATCGTAATAATGATCTCATTTTTTCAGCGGTATGGAAGCAAAAAGTATCATAGAGATCAATGGAGGAAGCCATTCCGGGTCTTCAGGACGTAGCACACCTAATGCTTCGAATGAACCTGCACCTGGAAAGTTATTTGTTGGTGGTCTCAGCTGGCAGACTTCCAGCGAAAAGCTGAGGGAGTATTTTGGAATGTTCGGGAACGTCACGGATGTCTTGATAATGAAGGACCCCTTAACACAGGTAATAATTTTTCGGTTGATAAATCAATTATGCAATACAAAAACAAATATCGAAGCGCTTAGTTTTTGAATGACAAACAAATTTCACTAACTCAGGATTTCTCGCACGAAGAATCGACGATATTGGATCACGTGATCCTACAGAGAACTGAAATAACTGACTAGGTTTCGTAAAAATCCGTAGTTTAACGTAGAATCCTTCGAAATAAGTTAATTGTTAATGTAGGATTTTTATACATTAGGTAAATGTATTTTGATGTATTTCCTATTAGATGTGAACAGTTTGCGTTATTTTGTGACAGAGTTGGAACAAAATTCCGTTTTCTGTCATTTACACTACTATCCTCTGGTAGTAAATCGCAATGTCAAATAAGGGAGGATCCCCCTAAAGCAAAGTGAACCATTTTGTTTATCTCTGAAACCAATAACATTCAACTGTGTTTAATTGAATTTGTGGTAGGTACATATTCTTAATTGGTATATTGTATATTGTTGTAGTATATTGTATATCGTTGTAGGGGGTAAAGTTGCACTGCGACCTTAAGGTCTATTGCGCCTCCCCGTCAGAGCTGTAGATGTCATTACTATCTACAGCACGCCTTCCAGTTCCAGAGTTCTGATGAACCATCCGGTATCTAGGATGCAAATTTCTTGCCCAAAGCATCCCTTGCGTTGGTTTGAGATGGCGGGGCATTCCGTTATCAGGTGATCAGGAGTTCCATCCTCCACCCAACAGAATCTGCACTCGTCAGTTTCTGCTAGCCCTTATCTCATCATATGCTTCCTAAGGCCGCAGTTCCCTGTGAGGAGATGCAGCGTGTTCATACTGAGGTCCAAGTATTTCTTGGATCTGACAGTATCAAAGTTCCAAAGGAATTTCTTGGAGTGATAGATTCCGGGGGGAGATCTCCAGAAAATACCACTTTCAGTTTCTTCTTTCATCCGGAATTCACTTTTGTAGGTGTATCTACCAACCCCACAGTAGGGTTCCGGACCAATAAAGGAGGTTTGTGCTCCTTCCAAGGCAAGTGTGCTGGCCTCCTCATTTCCTGTGATTCCCGCGTGACCAGGAACCCGGACCAAGGAGATCCTGTTGTTCTTGCATACTTCATTGAGTCTTCTTCGGCACTCCCATATTAGCTTGGACTCGATAACATAGGAACTCAGAGCTTTGATAGCAGCTTGACTGTCAGAGTGGATTGCTATATCACATCTCTGTCATTTCTTTCTAGGTTCATTTCGACGCATCATTCTATTGTCGTATTACCATTACATTGATTTCATGCTTGATAATTCTTCGTTCATCTGGATTAACAGCCATGTAGACTCACTTAATTGAATCTGCACTACTCCATCAATCTGAAGTTTAATCACTAATAAAAAATTCCAGGAAAAATGAGTACTTGGATAAAAAGAAAAGTCGATTGAATTTTAAGGTTTCCACAAAACGCCTTTCTTTTATTCTTCTAATCGTTTTAATTTTATGGCTGATTTTGAAGTTTTTAGTCATTTTCATTGAAATAATACCGGATCTAAACCAAATCTGACAACCCCTTTTCTTTTACAGAGAAGTAGAGGATTTGGATTCATAACCTTCTCAGAACCATCTAGCGTAGACAATGTATTGAAGGTACCAATCCACACTCTCGACGGTAAAAAGATCGATCCCAAACACGCTACTCCTAAAAACAGACCAAAACAGCCGAACAAGACCAAGAAGATCTTCGTAGGAGGAGTGAGCCAAGACACATCAGCTGAAGAAGTAAGGGCCTATTTCAGTCAATTCGGAAAGGTGGATGAGACTGTTATGTTGATGGATCAACAGACGAAAAGACACAGGGGATTTGGTTTTGTAACATTCGAGAACGAGGACGTTGTAGATAGGGTTTGCGAAATTCATTTCCATACCATAAAGAATAAGAAGGTGGAGTGCAAGAAAGCTCAACCCAAGGAAGCTGTTGCTGCAGGAACTCCGCTTATAGGGAAGCGTCTGATGATTGGGGGTATAGGCATGAGACTGCATAATCCAGCGGCTACAGGAGCCTTAGCCCAAGCTAATCCTTTGGCGATGGCTCAAGCTCAAGCTCATGCCGCTGCGGCAGCTCACGCTGCAGCTCAAGCGCAATCTGTCGCTGTAGCTAACAGTTACGGGAAGATTTTTGGTACATACCCACCTCTAGCTGGTTACAGATATTCTCCATATGCAATTCCAACAGTAGCAGCTGGTGTCGGAGCAGCCCCAGGTGGAGCGACCCAGAATCAACCCGGAGCTCCTTTGCCCCAAGTTGCCCCCAGTCCATATCAAGGATACAACCTGGCAAACGTGGATATGTCAAGTTTCCAAGGTGTCGATTGGTCCTCAATGTACGGAGTTGGAATGTATTGTTAAAAATTTGCTCATAATTTTATTATTGTAAATATCTCTCTCTCCTGATTTTACCTAAATTAGGTAATTTATGATTACAAGACAAGTCAACAGTTTTTCTAAATGACGCAATTTTCAAATACATCGTACATCGTATCAATAATTCGAAAAATGGAAATTGTTTCATCTAGATGGTAAGTTAATTAATTTTGAATTATCATCACTTATTGACTCCTTGAATTTCAGAAATTCATATGGATTTAATTGTTCCAAACAAAGATATTCAATTTATTAATTTTCACTTGTTATTAGCGAACTGTTAGCTTGTACTTTGTCATTTTGATTTATCATACTAAAACTGTGAGTCGGCAGAAAAAATTTAATTAACTCAAACTGATATTCAACCAGCGTGTGATTTGTGGAGAGCTAATAATTGCTCAATATTTCCTCAAATTTTTAAACAACAAATTACAGGAATATTCCTGGTTGCATCCTTATCATTAATGATCATGATGAAAATTTTCTTCATTGCTATGAAAGCATATAATTTGAAATTCGTTCGAATAAAATCATTGCTCATTTTGTATTTAGCAATAACTCGCAATAATATCAGTATTATCAAATATTACTCTCATAAATTTCGTTTAAGTCCCTGAGATTCCTGCTAATTAATGGCAATAGTGTGTTGAGAATCGAGACATGTTAGGTTGTGCACTGTACTTAATTTTATATTAATTTATTGTGTGACTGATAGGATATTTATTTTTAAGGTTCCTGATGGAAAATTTTTGAGTAATTTTTAGACATTGTTGAGTACCTATTGTGAAATAATTTCACCCGATATAAATTTGAATTGGCATGCTTAGTTTCATGAAGGCTCTGGCAGGATAAGTATTTTGAAATATTTCCGATTAGCAACTAGTGCTTATGACTCGGTGACTCAAATAAGGTTTTGTTAATTTTTGCCTCCACCTTGAACTATCAGAAAATATATGTACACTATATACAATTTTATTCAATGCATCGTTAACTCGAAGAAATTAAATAAATATATGAAATGATACAGTATAAATTTTTCAAACAATCGAACCTAAAAGAGAAATTAAATTAAATACTCACTAAAATACATATGTTGTATCCCTTTTTGAATATTAATATTCACTAAAGGTCGTCGGAAAGAGTCAACAAAAACCAATTTCAAATATGTAGTGTTCATTATTGTCCTTTCTTTTATTCCAAGGTCAAGTTGATGCTGAGAGGAAATACATTACAAAATAATATTTGTGAATTATCATTCCCATATATATGTTGTTGAGAGGTCACTGCACCATGCTCAATATCCTACTAGACCCTATCAAAACGTGATAATACATAATTCATTATGTGAGTTATTCAAAATTTAAAATTTTTTAAGGATGACACATTTAATCAAAATTCAAAATTATCTGAATGCCAATTTTCACTCTGTAAGATCTCAATCTTTAAAAGTAATAATTTACTGTTTGAAACTTAAATAAAATAGATATTTGAAAGAACTTGTGAGTTTTTAGAGAAAGTTCTTTGTTTTATCAAGCAGATCTAGTCATCGAGGTGAACTGCCTTGTTTACTTACAATCATTTTAACCAGAGAGAGACGGACCTGCCACATTCCTGTAATAGCTGTGCATCGATTTTTATATTTGTGTGATTCTAGGACCAATGCGTCTATTGCCTGGCTCTGTGCCATGGAGCAATCAAACTAAGAGCACCTTTTTTGCCCTTTTTCTACAGCTAGAACTGTCAATTGTATCATAGCAGCTAGTATTTTTGTGCTGTACCATATTTCCTTTCACTATGTAAATATCTTTTTGAAGCCTTTTGTTCTATAGATGACTTCTCTTAAGGTATACACTGACAACAATATCAAGTTTGGAGCCCCTGTAATACTGACGCTTGAATCCACATATTTTCTAAAAATGCTGTTTCTAAAAGTATCTTAAGTAACCCCCACCTATTCTCTAAAATGCTTGAAATATCTGAATATTTTTATAAGTTCAAATATATGCTGTTATGTTTCTCTCAATGGAAAACAAATGCACAAATATCTCTAGACTTGAATGTTTTTTGGAACATTATCAAATTTCAATAGCTTGAGGTTACTTAAAATGTTCAGCACCATTATCTTTTATAATATGTGACACTAGGGTTCTAAACTGGGTGTTGGTATCAGTGAAATCAAAAAGAAAGTAATTTATTCAGACACAATACCTTTATTGAGATGAAATATTCAGTATTATGGTCAGACTGACATGCTCTTAGTTTTAGATTGCTATAAGTATTTTTAAAATGTTCATATAAGGTTTGATAGTTATTTCTAAGTGACACCGCCTATTGGAACAAAAACCTATGAGCCTTGTGATAGTTGTTGGGCGAAAGGTTGGTTCCAGCTCAGTTGCAAGTCGGTCGTTTTGTACATATATATCATTTGAATTTTATACGATTCTGTAACTTTATTATTGGTTGGAAGCTGAGCACCAGAATAAAAAAAGTTGAAAATCACTGCTTTTTGATTGACAGAAAAAAATTCGTGACAATTTTTCACCATTTCAGACTTTGAGGTTATAGGAAAACATTTTATGACATTATTGAAATTATCGATATATTTTCGATTTTGGTTCTCCGTTTCCCAACTTTCCTGAAATTTTGGTGATCGTTATTTTGTTTCACGAAGAACAAGATCCTTTAATTTGATATTATTTGCCCGTTGACTCATTTTTACATAGATCGTCAATTTATTAGGTTACACAATTGATGTGTTATTTATCTTTGATTGACTTGGAACTAAGTGATTGGCGACAATAGTTGTAAATTAATTCAAATTGACAGCAATAAGCGTTGTGAGACAGAATGAACCCTCTATTTTTATATTCAATTATAAATGTTAAGACAAATAAAACTTTAGTTTCACTTGTTGAGTGAGCCCTTACGATTATGTAAATAACGTAGTTTTATAAGAGGGTTGGCTTGAATTTGCGCAATCGTGCGCCTCAAAAGAAGGTAATAATAGAAATTCGATGTAGTTATAAAATATTACGACTTTGAAGTATATGACACACCTATTAACCTGTTCCGTAGACTTTATGTTTAGCCATGTCGTATGTATTTCAAGGATACTGTAGCTATTAAACTAATGTATAAGTTGACATAGTAAGTAGATTTTAGTGTCTGTAGAATGTAACTGTGTGTGTAGTGTAGAGACGACTTAATTTTATGGTCGTTTTATGCACTCTGTAGTAGAGCTATTTCAATAAAGTAGTTTCATGAAGTAGAAGGCTGCTTGTTGATATTCTTCAATTCAGTGTTTAGCTTGGCGAAAACCTCAAGAAGAGCATAAATACGTTGATTGCTCATTCATGAGAATGTTTTCGATGAGAATTCACAATCGTATCTTAACAAATAAATGATGATTTTTCATGGATTGAAAATCTCATCATCAAGCTCATGGATGTCTTCCTAAACATACTAACCTCCTACATTTGTAACTAACCCCACTCTAGTTTCATGAAGAAGCTAAGAAATTTTACAGTGCAGTGTTTGCTTAGTAATGAGTTCATGATGGATTCAGTAGTGCTCCAGAATCAACCCTGATGGAAAGAAGACAACATTTGCAAACATCTTCAGGGTTTTCAGAAATACGCATGTTAAAAAACATCTTCCTTGTAATGCTTCATTTGGTTTCATTTTAAAATTCTGCGTTGGCTTCACAAGAAATTTAGATTTCCATAGATACATCTATAAGATATTTCAGCACAGGGCATTTTTATTCTGTGTTAGTTCAGCTTCATAGTACGTAATTTTAGATATAGAATGCATTTTTGGATAATTTATTACAGAAAGAACAAGAGGTATTTTTGTTCCGTTAGTTCAATGAAATGAAGCTAAAAATAATTTCGTTGGAAGGGAAGTTCAAGAATTCCAGGTATTACAAAGGGAGCAGCTCTATATGTAACAGATAAATTAATTTCCTTAGCTAGTAATTTTTAGGAGAATTCTAGGCTAGAAAAATCTTCGACTTGAGACTATCTGACAAATTATTTTAACCTTAGTTTCTACTACATACATAGTGACAATCACCACTCTTCGATCGAATTTCTTAATAACAAAATAAATTTAATCATCATAAAATGAAGAAACCCCATTGCATTAGGCAACACCTTTTTTTATTTATTTATTACTGCAGTTGTGGTAGATAATTAAAATTAGGAATATAAATATGTTAGTCTGTCTGATTTCCCCAGAAAATTGCTGATATAATAGAAAATATTTCATCTATTGCATTTATAGATACAGCTGTTAAAAATATCAATTATTTAAGAAGTTTTATCTGTTGCGAATACATATCGAATATTGTGAAGATTACAGCTTGATGAACGATTAAACTCCATTGATATCGTAAAATTATAACAATGTGAAAATTCTTCACAAAACTTCATAATTATGTTGGGCCTATTGGATATTATTCATATCAGTAATGCAGAATGTGCACTTTCAAAATCGACAATAATAAGTGAAGAGTGTAATGTAAATATGAAATAGGTATATGTAAAATTATTTTTGACTATAAATGGTAATCATTTTTTATCACGATGTGACATGAGATATTTTCAATAGTCAACGATTTTCCTCAATAAGATGATTTATAAATAGCAAAATCTTCCATTGTTGATGACACTGAATCAAGACTGATTGACTATGATCATTACCATTTTTTTACACAGTACCTACCTAAATACCAAGATGGGTGCTTTCCCGGTCGAAGGATTTGATATGAAACATAATCTAATATTTTTTTGGAAATCACATTCGTGATAACAAGAAATTTAAATTGAACGAATATGTTAGAAATGGTATTCATTATACTTATAGTTGTGGAATATACCGGGTGGCCCACCACGGACGCGGGGCTCGTTTTGAGGGAGTAAATGAAGATATTTTGAGAATATTTTCTTGTGATGTGTTTTGAAAAACCCAATATAAAATTAGTTTTCATATATACAGGGTCTTTGAAAACAAATATTTGGACCAAAGTTACATTTTTTTAAATGTAACACTCTATATTTGACCTAAAAAATGAAATGGCAAGCTCAAATTATGATGAGTTTCACCAGATCATTTTATACCTTAGAAGCACCAATTACGAAAAAATAGCGAAAAATTGAAAATATGGAATTTTTTTAAATAGCATTTAATGAAGAATACATTAAGGCTAGCAATGCAGACATTATTTTATCGAGTAGACATATTGCCTACTCCTATACAGAAAAACAAAAATGAACTCTGGAGTATACAGGAGTGATCATAATTAATTTTCAAACATCAACCTCAAATTAGGTCGAAAATTGTTGAGAAACTTTGTTGAGAAACTATCAGGTTTAGGTGTAGAAAGTTTTTGACCATTATTTGTAGTTGATGATCACTCTGATATGTATATTCCAGAGTTAATTTTTTTTCTGTATAGGAGTAGCCAATAGGTCTACTCGAAAAAATACTGTCTGTATCGCTGGCGCAACTGGTATCTTCATATTTCCAATTTTTCGCCATTTTCTCTTAAATGGTGTTTCTAAGGTATAAAGTGATCTCAAGAAACTCATCATAATTTGAGCTTGCCATTCCATTTTTTAGGTCAAATACAAGGTGTAACTTTGGTCTATATCTTTGTTTTCGAACACCTGTATATGTGAAAATGATTTTAAATTGTGCTTTTGAACACCCAACATATATCACAAAAAAATATTCTCAAAATATCTTCATTTACTACCTCAAAACAAGCCCCGCATATGTGGTGGGCCACCCGGTATATAAATAATATCAATCCAATTTCCAAAGTAGCGTTAAAGAATAAAATTAATTTTCCTGTTGGTTCAGTTCTGGAAAATGGCCCTATATGAAAAATTTGTTTCAGTTTTCAGTATACAGTTTCAGTTCATAGGAACTAAATAACGATATTTTTCTCAAATGATTAGGAAGTGTTGAAAAATGTTATATCATCCATCAATATCATTATGGAGAGGTATAAAATATTAGTTTATTTAGTATTGGTAGCAGAATGTATTCAAGTATTAAGGAAACATGGAACAAATTCAAGAGTTAGAGACACTAAATTCAAATATTCTTAAATAATTGAGGAAGATATGATTTCATATTTCACTTGCTGTGAACTGACCAAATTATTCAGTTACACCCAAGGGCGCCCATATGAAAATTTTTAGGGGGGGGGCTAGACATAAAGATATTCTAGTATAATTATTTGACAAAACAATTCTTGCAAATATGATGTTTTTTGTTCTTTCCCTAAAAGTTAGGAGGGGTTCCAGCTCCCCCTTACCCTCGAGTATGGGCGCCCATGGTTACACCTTAATAACATATCATAGTTTCTACCAACTTGATATAAGGCAGATAACAAGGGACCTCTAAATATGCTCAATTTCTTCACATTTAATTTTCGATACACTCCTGAAACAAGAAAATAACACAAAGGTACCAATTGCAATTCGAGAAAATAAATTCGGAATATATAAAAATGATCTATTTATGGAGTAGTTAGCTACAATAATATACTCATTGATGTATACCGATTCAGTATTGCTAGAAAATATACCTAGCATGATAACAATAATATTCTCCCCTATCACTGATTTTTTTTTAGGTATTTCAGTAGAATACTGTAGAATGCATGATAGACTTCAAAAGAATATCCTATTTTTAATTCCATAAATATTTGAGTCATCTTATTACTAGAAATTGAATATTCCATTGATTTGAAAACATGACTGAAATCCAAAAATTATTAATTTCGAGTAAGAATATAAGATATGCGGTATTTTGTATGCATGTTGATGAAGACATTTTCAGACTCATTGGTTTCAAATAAAAAAATAGAAATGTAGAACCATCTTTCAGTTGTCGAGAAACTATTCTCATACATATCTACATTTTGGATTTCAGTTCCGCGTAGTACTAGAGCTTAAATATTAATTATTTCTCTAATATTTCCTACCAAGTACTATATTTCTATTCGTATTTTGTATCAACTTAATAGGACCAAAACAATTAATAGGATTTTTTAGATATTCCTTTCAACTAGATAAATCAAAGCATAGTAGAGTATTTATTGTATGAATAATTTATTTTTGCCTAATCCAAATCTAATGGTGATAAAAGGCCTTATAATAATAAGATCTAGCAAAAAACATGCATATGATAATATCGTATCGATAACCCCGTAATGACCAGTAAAAAACAATAAAAAATTGCCTTTTTGTCTTCCTCGAGTCGAGTGTGTTCTCTTAATAGAAGAAAAATTGTACTCGTATGTAAAAAATTGACTGATTCCTGTAGAAGTGTACTACTATTGAATTAGTCATTAATATTTTCTAGTCATAGAAACTGTTAGAAAACTATTGTAAGTCATGTTGATGAAATAAATTATTATGATATGTTTTGAGAAATTAATGAAAATATATGTATTTATAATATTAGAGTCGATTATAGATAGTTCTCAGTGAATCCTAGTATGAGTAATAATTGGCGTAGGTAGAATTAGTTCATGAATTTGTGACCCAGGTACTTATCAACTCGTTTAGAAAAATTATTCTGATCCCACGGTAAAGAATGTTTTTTTTTTTGATTTATTGAAACAGGTAGGTATTAGAAGATTTTGATAATGAATGAGCAAAAACAATTGAGGTTCCAGGTGGAGTCCTATACAAGTTTGGGGTATGCTGCCATATAAAAATTTTATTATTATTACGTGAAAACTAATTATAACTACCTACCAACTTTCATGAATATCCGACCATAAAATATTTTCTCGTCGACCTCTATGAAAAGTGACATACATATTACTAATTTGCGGCAGTAAAATCAACTATTATTGAAGGCAATTTTTTTGCGTACGATAAAGTGATTTTGTGGACGAGAAAGTACACTCTCGTCCACTGTGGTCACTATGAACACGGCATGATACAGTTCAATACAAACATAAGTGTAGGTCCGAAATTCATAAAAATATGTAGAGGTCGACAAAAAAAAATATACAGGGTGGTCCAGATCTTAGCCAAGAAATTTTAATCACGTATTCTACGTCAAAAATAAGCCGTAGTTTGTCATACAAACATATGTCGAGAAATGCTTCCTTTCCGAGATACAGGGTGTTAAAATTATAGAAAAAAATGTTTTTTATTAATAACTTTTACACTTTTTGAAATTTTTCTAATACATTTGGGACATAGGTTTTAAGGATCAAGGAGCACTTTTTGAATGCAATATTTTTTTGTTTATTCTACCAGTGGCGTCCGCACTGCATCGAGACTGAATATTTTCAGACAAAAAAATGATACGCCACTGGTGTTTCCAACATTGAAAATTACTCTTGATTCTTATTTAATATGGAGAAAATTCATTCTCTTGCGTTTTTGGCATCCGATGCAACGTTTCCGAGTAAAAAAATTAAACACATTCTCATGCATGAGGAAATCGCAAAAATTTGATATGGTATACATAATAATAATAAGACTATATTTGTAAACGAAACGTATAATTACAAAAAAATAAGCGTTAATAGCCACACTCAATTATGAATTTTAAGAAGGTGATGTTCGAAGTAAAAGAAAGAAAAACATTTTTTTTTCTAATAATTTTAACACCCTGCATCTCAAAGAGGAAGCATTTCCCGACATATGTTTTTATGACACACTAGGGCTTATTTTTGAAGTAGAATACGTGGTTAAAATTTCTTGGTTAAGATCTGGACCTCTCGCCTGCTTGCAGACTCGACTATAATAGACAGTTTTTCGTCCTTGGTATATAAATAACTAAATCCTAAACTTCACCCTCTTGTCTCAATGTCCAAACTCAATTTTGATGATTTGTACCTACAAAGTATGCTGTAATTACATATTACAAACATGTTTATTTAAATTTAAGTCTGTAGTGATATGTATTCCTACTTACATGTGAGTATGTTTCAGAGTTCTTCATATTTTTTAAGATTTTTTTTAACATTACAAACCCTCAAATTTTAGCCCTTACAGTGAATCGATAGGACTGAGATGCCTGGTCGATATCTGAGGCCAAGAGTGAGAGGATTGAAGGCCTGGACGTACTACAGAATGATTTTTTTATTCGTTGTTTCAAGTCTACGTTGTCTGCAAAATTGCCTAGGCATTTTAAAATAATCTTTTCTCGATCGATGATGTCTGAGCACGATATATAAATCCAATGCTGTATTGTGTGATTTGGATCAACATTGTAATACTCTGCGATGCACTGCGTCTAATTCGATCGGAAATGAACCTGCAAAACACCAGCTTCCTGCATCGCAACAATCCAATAATGAGCCCTTTTTCAAATTCTCTTCTTTTAGTGTAATTGTTCCGTAAACGGCACCCTAAGGAGGGTGTATACAGCAGATAAAATAAAATAAAATAAGAAACAAATTAAAATAAATAAAAACAAATTAAAATATAATTGATAACAAAGTTTAACTTGCACATTTGAGTGAGAGCGTTTTTACACGAAATAAGATAGAATGAGAATAAGTGAATAAAAACTGAATTTGTATTGGGATAATCTGTTTTAATATTACAAACTAGAATAAGTAGGTACTTCATAAAATATATATTGAAATATAGTCAAATGATTATAATTGATTAACATATTATACAGAACTCATCTTTATTTCTTATTTTGTTCGGAAAATGCCAAAAACAAATAAAAATAGTTTGCCACAATATTTATCACTACTCAGAAATGTCTCAACTGTAGTTTTGGTGTCTTTCAGTTTTCATTAAACTAGCATATCCAATAATGTTCCAGTAATATTCATTAATGTGAGGCTTCAGGCTTCATGATTCTTGCGTTGAAAGTTATTCTCTCCTCTGAAAATACAAAACCAACAAAGGTTGATAGCCTTGTTATTTCCTCCGTTCGTTTCAGGGTTTCGTCCTCGAATTACTGGAGTATCTCTGCCCGAAAGGAAATTTACTCAGGCTATAACCGTTAGATGAGCTCTGTGAGAAACAAATATTCCAGCAGAAATTTATATTCAAATGTAATGAAAGAGGTTGCTCCCACAAAAATGAGTTCTCCTGAATGGTAAATTAGGGTTGTATTGTTAAATTCAATCGAGTGATAGGTACCACAGAGTTTCAAAAGATGGCGCTATCAGAACCACGTCGGGTTATGGTTATAGTGACTTAATTCATTCAAGAATTGAAGAATGAATGAAGTGCAAAATCACGTTACGTACTTGTTGTAAAGTAACGCGGCAAAATTGCATAGTGCGTTCTATTATTACAAATAAATAATAAATCTAAAGTTTATTCGAATATGTTTTTCTTTGAAAAATTACCAAAATGAAAATCTTTCGATTAAGGAGTAGTTTTCCATGCTATCAACTCGCAGTGAAATTATGGATCGACATAGTTTCGAGAAAACTGCATTCAAAATTTTCGATGTGGATACGGTATTATATTTTAGAAAAATGTTGAGCTGGATAGATGGATATGAACTTTTTTTTATGAATAAATAGTTTTCTTATAGTTTGGCAATTCCAAAATGAAAATATTCTGAATAAATTATTATATTATAAATATTTGAAAATTTCTTAATTCCAAATTCACTCTTGATTTAAGTATAGAAAAACTAATTAAATAATAATATAGGTATAAAATGAAATAACATATAATAATATGAAAAATAAAATTGTAATATATAAAACTAATAACCATAATTACTCAACTTCATCGAGTCATTAATTAATGGCCACAATAGGGCTTCTGCCTACGAGATAGCTTCCAAAATGTCAATCTGCTGGTCCCTTAAAGTAATTAGGCCAACAATCAATCCTAAGTGTATAAATTTATTTTTAATAGTATATCGGATCAACTTTTAGAGAATATTTTCTCAAAAGAAAAAGCGAAGAAAATTTAATCGCTTTTTTCCAAATTTCGACTGTATGAAGGGTTAAGCTTGCTCTTTAAAAAATGGGTTCAAGCCCTGTGGACAGGAGCTTTCTGGCGCTCTAGTTCAAACAGACAAATTATATCTCCGAAAGTATTGGTTTCTCAGAGTTGAGAATTATATCAATTTATTCTTATGATAGAACTGCATCATAAAGGAAATTCAATTCAAATAATAGTTTATTTATCAAGATTAAATGAGCAATCATGAGAATGAGAACTGCACCATGGAAGAAATCGAATTAAATCTGGCCAATTTTGCCCAATAACGAACTTAACCGAGATATTCATCTCCCTAATCTACTCTGAAAATTTTAACTATCTACCTCATTCCGTTCGATAGTTATATCTATGTCTATGGATGAAAAGCAGTCTCACTACTCTCAGATCTCTTACTAACTTCATGTTCCGTTCCGAAATGTAAGACTTTTCTGAGAAAAACTAATTTCGTAGCAAACAACTGAGATTTTTCTCACTTCACTCACAATTCTTCGATTGATTAGATAATGTCATGTCACAGGAACATAAGTTGACATTAGGACAATTCATACATAGAATTATATCATTCTGTGACAACGTTGAAATACGATTCATTATTGAAATTTTGAAAACTCATATCTCCGAAAGTATTAGCTTGTTAGAGTTAAAAATGATATGAATGGATTCTTATGATAAAACTGCTTATTAAAAAAAAATTAATTTGGAATTTGTTTTGCAAAAAAAAAATTTTTTTTTTGTTACTCCGAAACCATCTGTCCGATTTTGCCCAATAACGAACTTAGCCGAGATATTTATCCCCCAAACCTACTCTGAAAATTTCAACTATCTAGCTCATTCCGTTCGAGAGTTATCGTGCCTACGGCCGGCCGGACCGGACGGCCGGACAGAATGAATTTCGACCACGGATTCTTGATCAGTGAGTCGAACCAAATCGTTTAAGACCATTTTCATCGAAAAATTCGAAAATTACAGACATTTGGGCAAATTGATAAGCACTCAGTTCCGAGGAACTAGAGCGCCAAAAAGATCAATTATAAAAGATTTATTTCCGGTACTTTCATGTCAGTATCTATGAGAACGATTTGTTTTGATTCCAGAGATCTATTCAAAATTTTTATAATATTTGGAAAAATATAGATCCAAACAAGTTTGAAACGATAATTTAGATGTATAATATCGATTTGCATGTTCATACTAAATATCGTGGAGACCTCAATATAGTGATAAGGATAGCAATCATAATTTTGGAAAGTTTTAGATTAGGCGCGGTACTCGAGAATAATTCGAATTCTAATTTAGATATATCTATAAATTATCAATAAGGTGAAAGCATCGAAAACTCAGCTATCAGACTTTTTCATCGCAAGAGATAATAATTTTTGGAATTTGTATGTACTATGAAGTTTCATTGAATTAGTTTAAAATTTTATAGATTTGCATCAAAAAGTGAAGTTTTGGAGATATTTTCGATTTTTTGGTGTCGAACGATTAGGTTCAACAAACTGATGAGGAATAATACGAGGTCAAATTCGATTCTGTTCGGCTGGTTGTCCGTCCGTTGTCACGATAACTTTCTAACAGAAAGAGATGCGACTTGCAATTTTCAGGGTATCAAAATGTAACGGTTATTTTCGTTGATGTGTATAATCGGCCTGGGGGTTTCGGATTTATAACCATCTGTAGTTTTGTTGTTATTTCCTCAAAAGCTCAAAAAATACATATCAGATCAAATTGAAACAACAATAAGTTGTAGAATGCAGATCCGCAAATTTGTGTAAATCGTGAGAATCTGAAAACTAAAAAAAAAAAATGGTTCAAGCACTGACGGGAAATCAGGAGCTTTTGCGCGTATGTTCTATTGTCCAATACACGAGAAAGCTCCTGACTTCACGTCAGTGCTTGAACCAATTTTTTTTTTCGTAATTTTTTTTAAATTTTCTAGGTGTAAGTATCTCAAAAAATTTTACGTCAACATTTTTTATTCTACAACTAGTTACCAAGCGTCAATCCGATCGAGTCTATATCGAGAGTTATCGAGAAAATTATATTCCAGGTGGGTATAACTCCAAAAACGTTTGGCCGATTATGCCTACTATCAAACTCAAATGTCGCATTCCGATGCACAACCGAACCTAAAAATAGCTATCTCTTTACGTTCTCAGGTTATCTTGACACAAATAATATTTTAAATAATTTTTTTTTAAATTTTTCAGTTATACGATTTTCACAAAATCTTACAAATGTCTTTAGGTTTGTATTCTACAACGACTCACCAAGTTTCAATTCGATCGGATTTGTATTGGTTGAAACTAAATTTATTACTCGGAAATCATTGGGCCGATTATTCCCTTTAACTAACTTGTCCGTCGTATTGGGACGCGCCACCTGCCCTGAAAATTCCAAGTCGCTATCTCTTTCCGTTATCAAGTTATCGTGGCAACGGACGGTCAATCGTTTGAGACCATTTTCGGCAAACAATTCTAAAATACAGACATTTGGGCAAAATGATAACGCGATATTGCCCAGAACATACGCGCAAAAATATTAATTAAAAAAAAATAAGATGTGGTTTAAAAAAATATATATATATATACAGTATGGTGCAATTGAAAGGAATAAATTCGTTATTTCGTAAACCGGCGACTTTAAGGAAAAATCCCGAAACCCGTCGATTTTTATTCTTAAACAGGCTATTCGTAAGGAAACCATTTTATTTTTGACGTCATTTTATTTTTGACGTCATATTAAATAAAAATAATAAAATTTTATTAATTGTTTAAAAAAATAAAAGGAACAATTTTTGTACATTATTGATATGGCTGAATAGGTATTTAAAAGACCTTTCAAATAATGTATTACAACACCCACCTTTCCATCTGAAAATTTTAGCGATGACGTCATCACGCTCACATAGATGACGTCAAAAATAAAAAGGTATCCTTATGAATAGCCCGTTTAAGAATAAAAATCGACGGGTTTCAGGATTTTTCCTTAAAGTCGCCGGTTTACGAAATAACGAATTAATTCCTTTCATTTGCACCCTACTGTATATAGAAAGTATTAGTTAGATTCCGTTGAAATACCGCACATACCTTCAAGCAGCCATTCTACATTAGATTACTGGATTTTGGCTTTTATTTTTGAAAGTACTTAATTTTAAACATATTTTTAATTTGATTAAATATAAAAGAACTTTTGTTTAAATTTTTTTCAATACTGAATATGAGACGAAAAGTTGATCTCGTTTATCTCAATATCGTCGAAAGTCGACATGGTTTAAAACTATAACACAAGTTTGCCAATGCAAATACAACGTTGTAATGTAACTTGAATGAAAAAAATATAACGCATGCTTGAAAATCATGCGGACTGAACACAGCAATTCTCATTCAAATTCGAAGGATATTTCCTGAACGATCCGGCAACGCCGCATTCTCAATGAAAACCAGATGCCAGAATTCGAAAAGATTGCGACCGAGTATCGCAAAGGCCAACCTAGGGGACATCAGTCTACTTATATAATTTTCAAAACTCTAGAATCTGGTGAAAACAATTCAGTAAATCTCATGTTTTAAATACAAAGCGGGTGGGGAAGTGTTTTTTGATCTGTCTGGCTTCGTAAAATGATTAACCATAAGGATAAAGGCTACGAATTCTTAGACGTGTCGGTCTTTCTCAGTGAAAAAAGTGCATAAGTTTTATTTTCGATATCTCTGATATTGCCAAGGTGAGTGTTTGGCATTTTTCATTAACTTAACGCAGCTTAACTGAATTTAAGGAAAGTAGTAGTTCCTATTCCTGAGAAAAAGCACATAAAATATGTGGGCCTAAGTATAGAAGCGGTTTGATTATTTTTTCCACTTTGCGAAAGTCAAAATAAGCGCTTTCTTTTATCTTCAGTCTTAAGTATATGAGCCTTGGATCTTACCAATTGCCTGGGGGAATAGAAGAAATTTTCGCCCCTCCTTCAGCATCTGAATTAAAACAAATGTTGCGGCACCCTTGGACGTAAAAATGCCGGCGCCTGTCACAACTACCCACTCCCAGATCTATGTATATAAAACAGGGGTAATTGATTCAATAAATAATTAAACAGTATAATGTAAATGAAGATATAGTCGACCTAATGAGTATTCAAAGAGTATAAAATGCAACGTAAATATAATGATTATAAATACTTGTTTGTGCTACAAATTCGGCAAAAACCCCGAAAATTTTTTCTACAACTTGTGAAATTATTAAATTTGGAAATAAAAAAAATGTGAAAGTAATTTCCTTGAATTTATTAGGCGGCCAAATAAACGTTAAAATTATTTGATTTAAATTTATCAATTTTCACTAAAATTACTACAGGCATCCAGATTATTCCCTTGAAACACTGACATTGACTCCTCGACAATTTCAATGAAATTTTGATGAATAATATCATCTTGTCCGGATCGACCTTGACTCTCATTTGTTTTACACTACTTGTGATTGGAAACTTTCTACGATAGCTGCCTTTTGAGACACTGGTGAAAACCCAGAGGCTCTATCCAATCAGCTGAAGGCTTATTTCAGTATTCGAGGTAAAGCATAGCTTACAGAGACGATATTGACTCGAAATTACTAAATTAAAAAGTAATATTGAGAAATGGCTGATATACCGTTGTCAATAAGTCCAAACACACCTCGTATGACTTTGGACATTTATATAGATAGATAGATAAATATTAGGGGTATTTGCGACCCTTACGTTCTCTGTCTTTGGCAAGCATTTCCAAAGTACTGAACTCTGTAGCTGGTTGGTTATACAGACAAACATTCTGCTTATGGTAGACATAGTTGTGTAAAGTGTATCAAAATGTTTAGATACAATGTCTGGATATAAAATTTCTTTCTTATTCATGTGATTTGAATCCTTAACCTTCAGCACCACCATTGTTCTACTGGTGGTCATTCATCTTTCCATATTCGTCAGAACACCTTATTCTAATCCTTATCGCACTATTATTTATTCAATTATGGTTTAAAACAGAAGTACTCGCAGTATTTCTACTGCGTTAATTCTAACTTCCATGTATCAACGTGAAAGAATATAATATGTATTATGTACAACGAAAACAATCCTATAAGTACTTTTAATCACGGTGCTTTGCTTATTCCAGTTCGTTGCACCGCCCTATACTAATTTATCTGTCACTGCACAAACAAAAACAATAAGCGCGAATAATGTTGGATCTGTGCCCAAATTTACCTAAATTCCGGTCCTGTGCATATATCAGCGAGAGCATTAGGTGTTAACGTTTTGTGACAGTAATTCGATTTATGATCATATATGCGATTCTCTATGTTCATTCAATGGCTTTTTCGGTGTTTTTGGCGCTCTAGTTCCTCGGAACTGAGTGCTTATCAATTTGGCCAAATGTCTGTAATTTTCGAATATTTCGATGAAAATGGTCTTAAACGATTTGGTTCGACTCACTGATCAAGAATCCGTGGTCGAAATTCATTCTGTCCGGCCGGCCGGCCGGCCGTAGGCACGATAACTCTCGAACGGAATGAGCTAGAGAGTTAAAATTTTCAGAGTAGGTTTGGCAGATAAATATCTCGGCTAGGTTAGTTATTGGGCAAAATCGGACAGATGGTTTCGGAGTAACAAAAAAAAATTTTTTTTTTACATAACAAATTCCAAATTAAGTTTTTTTCAATAAGCAGTTTTACCATAAGAATCCAATGATATCATTTTTAACTCTAAGAAGCTAATACTTTCGGAGATATGATTTTTCAAAATTTCAATAAAAAATCGTATTTCTACGTTTTCACAGAATTATATAATTATTCTATGTATGAATTGTCATAATGTCAACTTATTTTCCTGAGACATGACATTGTCTAATTCCTTGCTAATAGTTGGTTCAAGAAACGTCAAAATCGACTTAGAGAGACAAGGGTAAAAAACCGTCAAATAAACCCCAATGGGGTGATTTTATGTCGAAAAGTGAAAATTAAGAATAATATATATCCCAGGTAAGTACCGACGTTTTATTCTAATATCGGAGATCGACAAGATCGTACGAGGAGCCCGATAGCCGTTTCGTCTAGTCAATCGGGTTTTCGGTTTCGGAACGAGAGAAGGCGGGCTCAAATCACTCGATATTAATCGAGAACGAGTCCCGCAGAGCTCAGACAGTATCTTCCCAATGGCCATGAACGCTGTTTAGCGTTTTCAAAAATAATAATGCAAAATGGCGATACCGTTGTTAATAAATCAACAAGTCCAGAGCGTTCCTGCCAATCGGGTCCTTCATAAATGGCTTCGTATAATTAATATACTTATGCATATATTTCACAAGTCAAATAGACCCCAGCGGGTTCATAATGGGAAGATACTGTCTGAGCTCTGCGGGACTCGTTCTCGATTAATATCGAGTGAATGGTGGCATATGATTTCACGCTTCAAATATTCACTGGTGGGGAAAGGTTGATTTCCGTCTTTCGTCTCATAGATGGCGTGGGCGATTAAAATGATCGACCAAGCCGGCTCTGAGAGGCTTAACCCAGGTCAGTTTAGTTGAATTTGTTGAGAAGCTACAGAGTACTGATGAAGGCCAAGAAGCCAGAAACGCGTCTGCTCTTGCTTTCTCGGCAAATCAATGAACCCCCTGGGGTCTATTTGACTTGTGAAATATATGCATAAGTATATTAATTATACGAAGCCATTTATGAAGGACCCGATTGGCAGGAACGCTCTGGACTTGTTGATTTATTAACAACGGTATCGCCATTTTTCATTATTAAGTTTGCATACTCATCAAGACTTTCTATGGTATCATCCTCGCTTGTTAGGGTAACCACTCTCTTTCTACTCCAGTTACCATTGCGGCAAGTGAGAGATTCTCTTTATAGTTATACAAATTTGTAATAACTTTTTTCAACACGGTTGGCAGCAATACCGTCTTTACCATAAGGGCACACGGGGCCCGAGCCCAGGGCCCACTTCGCCTGGGGGCCCCGAAGGACAGACAATTTCTCTCACATTTATTCTCAAAACACTTTTGTCTGGCACAGTAACAGTAAGCACGCGGCTCGAAAATAACACTTACTTTTGTCTTCTTCTACTTAAGTCAAAATGATGTCTATTTTATTTAACCAAATTGAGACAAAACCAACTGGTACTTTATCTTTTTGGCGCTCTTATTCCTCAGAACAGAGTGCTCACCAATTTTCCCAAATGTCTGTAATTTTCGATTTTTGACTGAAAATGGTTCAACTCACTGATCAACAACCCGTGGTAAAATCGATTCTATATACGGCTGTCCGTCCGTTAACACGATAACTCTCGAACGGAATGAGCTAGACAATTGAAATTTTTAGTGTAGGTTTGGGAGATAAATATCTCGATTAAGTTCGTTATTGGGCAAATTCGGCTTGGTGGTTTCGGAGTAACGAAAAAAAAAATTGTTTTCTTACATTACAAATTTCAAATTCAATTTTTTTTAAGATGCAGGTTCATCATAAGAATACATTTTATCATTCTTAACTCTAACAAACTAGTAATTCCGGAGACCTGCGTTATGAATTTATTCATGTTGCAGTTCTATCATATGAATCCATTGATATCATTCCCAACTCTGAGAAGCCATTACTTTCGGAGATATGATTTGTCAAAGTTTGAACAAGAGCACCAAAGCTCCTGTCCACAGGGCTTTCCCACATTTTTTCTTTTAGAAGTATAAAATTTCCCTAACATTTGACTTATTTAGCTCAGTTAGGATCGATTTAAGACAAAAATGTAAAATTCAAGTCTAAACTAGGCTTGGATTTGGCTTAGTCTAAGCAAAGTGGGAAAGCTCTATGGACAGGGGCTTTGGCACTCTTGTCAAACTACTAGCAAGTAATTATTCAAACTTTGATAAATCATATCTCCGAAAGTATTGGTTTCGCAGAGTTGGGAATGTTTACAATGGATTCTAATGACAGAACTGCATCAATATTAAATTCAAAACGTAGTTCACCTCATAGGTTGGATTTACATACATCAGCAAATTATAATTGAAGCATTCTATGAAGTCATAAAATTACGATTAATCATTGAAATTTTGAAAAATCATATCTCTCAAAGTATTAGTTTGTTAGAGTTGAGAATGATATCAATGGATTCTTATGAAGAAACGGCATCTTGAAAAAAAAATTGAAATTTGTGATGTAAAAAAAATATTTGGTTACCCATAATAAATAGAAGATCATAGTAGAAAACTTTACGTTCCAAAAGGGCCCCGAATTCTTGTGTGCCCAAGGGCCCCAGAATAGTTTGAGACGGCCTTGTTTGGCAGATTATATTATATTATATCGTTGATCCCTCTAACCCACGGACGATGAAAACAGAACGTTTAACAATTTTTGTCTCGAATTATCTCAGTGAACTATCAGCGAATTGTGCGATATGCATGCAAATTATTTTCGATAAATTCGTATAGATCAGACTGGTAAACAAACATATCAATATACGGATTATTGGATAGGATCTAATTGAGTCCATTAATTCACACCAGGATAGACATTTATCTATTGTTTGTTTTAATTCGGTCTGCAAAAATCATTCTTTTCTCACGATATAAATCATAAGTTCAATAAAAGTTGATTAGGTGATAAGTTTCTTAAGATCATGAATGTTTATGGTGTATCTGTCATTACGTAATAACACTAACTAATCAGATGGTTTCCATCGCCTTTACTCCCACGAGCTGTTGAAAATGAATAAATTCCCTTTTATATCGTGAGTCCGAAGTGACGTTTAGAATAAATCAAAATTGAAAATTTGTTTCGTCTTTGGACCTGAATTTTTCTGATTGTTCCTGATATATATGCATCTTGAATTCCACTGGAAGATGATTATTGCGGCGTGCTATCATTTTGCCCAGAAATTTTCGAAATTTTTGCGTAAATGATCTCAAACGATCAGGTTCGACTCACTGATGAAGAATTCGAGGTCAAATTCGATTCTGCCCGGCTGTCCCTTACCACGATAACTCTCGAAAGGAAAGAGATAGCAACTTGCTATTTTCAGGGTAGGTTGCGACTCCAAATGCGATGGTTGAGTTCGTTGATGGGCATAATCAGCCGAACGGTTTCGGAGTTATACCCATTTGTAGTTTTGTTGCTCTTTCCTCAATAACTCAAAAATTACTGATCCGATGAAATTTAAACCTGGTAATTAGTTGAAAAATGCTGACCCGCAAATGTTTGCCAAATTTCGTGACGATATGATAATTCTAAAAAAAAACAAATTAAAAAAAAAATTTTTTTAAATTTTATATTTCGGAAACTATCTATCAGATTCCCCTGAGATTCGCCACACACGTTCAAGCAGCCATTTTAACAAGGTGAGGTTACCGGATTTTAGCTCGATCGTCTGTGTATTTTTGTAATTATTTTGTTTTTTTTAAGTTTGATTCAGTTGATGCCCAATGCATGTTTTAACTTGTTAACACTTTTTATATTCATGCTCAACTTCATGTTTCAGGAAAGAATAGACAACATAACATGCGCTTAAAAGCTCTTGACTTCACATCAGTGCTTTTAAGAATTGTTTTTATACGATTCGTTCAATTGATGGAAGTTCAGAAAATTTCAAAAACATTTCTTGCCGAAATCATTAAAGGATACTGTGAATTTCACTATAAGTATCAACAAAATAATTCTAAAGATTTTCATTAAGCGTCTGACGAAGGAGTCTGAAATAGACTCCGAAACGTTACGATATAGTTGTTTCTTCGTTGATGTTGTTTAGTTGTTATTTGTTGGGTAACATTGTTCAATTGATTGCTTCTGACAGATATCTTGTGTTTCTTACGCAGAAGCAAATCACAAAATAATTAATTTTTATTTTATAGATATTTTTCAGAGTTTGGGAGAGAAAACCTTGAAAAAAACCTTTTAATATTTCTTGCCGAGTTGGAATTCGAACAAATTATGATCTCATATCTTTGCCGCAATTTCAAATGGAAGAAAGAAATAAAGAAAGACAGAGAGTTTAACATCTATCTTAGACCTTATAATATAATAATAATTTGTGTTCGCCCAAACACAAAAACATAATTGTAAATTGTGCTTTCAGTAATTATATAGTTGCATATTTCAAGAAAGGCTGTAATGTTTTTGTGTTGTTTCCGATTATCTGCTCGAAGATAGGTAAATTTCGATAAGGAATTGCTAAATGTGTTTGTTATTATGTATTCTGCAGTTCGTAATATCTTTAGTTAATTCATTATTAATCAGTTGGCATTTGTAGAACTAATTTGAACTTTTATCATTATATATTTATTGGAGTTGGCGCAAATTTTGTTTCAAGTTAGATAGTCTATAATTGTAACGTTTAATCCTGTTTTGAAATTATTTATTCATTCCACATCTTACTAGGTCTGAGTATGTAATCAGTTTTAAATAAAAACAGTTGGAAATCCATGACTGATTTGTGGTGCTTGTTTGAAGTGATAGCAAAAGCGATCACCCATCCAGGTACTGAACTGCTTGGTTTCCACAAAGCTGCCATATCTGCTTGATTTCCAGAAAAAAAAAATTCACAATATTTCCAAGAATATAGATCCGATTGAGTTTAAATGCACGACTTGGATGTAAAAAAAGGTTTTGAAGGCTATCGTAGAATTTCAACCATATCTGATGTATAGATTCTGAACTGTGATATAAGTCAAAATTTGAGGGAAGCACTAACAAGAAGTCAGGAGTTTTTGCGCGCTTGTTCCATTGTCTATTCACGCATCGTGCGAAGTCCATCGAGCATAGATTCTGAGATATGAGACTTTTCAAGAAAAAATCTTTTTAACTTTTTTTCTAACGTTACGATATTCACAAAATTTAGCGAAAATTAGCGCAACGGCCTTCTACAAGTAATTACCGAGTTTCAATTGGATCGGTTTTGCATATTTTGAGTTATAGAGGAAATAACAACAAAATTTCCGATGGGTATAACTCCAAAACCTTGATTAATATAATAAAGTATTATATAATATTAAGTTAATAGGCTGATTATGCCTATTAACGAACTTGAATGACGCATTCGGATGCGCAACCCATCCTGAAAATTGCAAGTAGGTGATTATTCCCATTCTCAAGTTATCTGGAGATACATAATTTTTCTTCATAATTTTTTTAAAATTTTTTAGTAATACGATCCTGACAAAATTTCACAAACGTCTTTGTGTCGGTATTCTACAACTAGTTACCAAGTTTCAAGAAGATCGGATCCTTTTTTTTTGGGTTATCCAGAAAACAATATTCCAGATATCTATAACTCCGAAACCGTTTGGCCGATTATGCTTACTAACAAACTCAAATGTCGCATTCGGATGAGAAAGCTACCCTAAGAATTGGTATCTCTATCTCTATTTCCGTACTCAAGTTATCGTGAGAAAAATAATATTTTTTAATAATTTTTTTTCAAATTTTCCAGTGATATGATGCTCATGAAATTTTCCATACGTATTTGTGTTGACAATTAGTTTCAATTCGTTGGGCCGATTATGCCCATTAACGAACTTGTCCATCGATTTGGACGCGCCACCTATCCTGAAAATTTCAAGTCGCTATCTCTTATCGTGGTAACAGCCGGCCGGCCGGACAGAATCAAATTTGACCTCTAATTAATTAGTGAGTTGAACCCAATCGTTTTCGGCAAAAAATTCGAACATTACAGATATTTAGGCAAAATGATAGCACGCTGTTCCACAGAACTCAAAAAATAACAAGAAAATTCTAAGAACTCATTGAAATCATAAACCTTCTGTCAGTGGTGCAGGTTATTATTTAATTCAACCTTAGAATAGAACTGTTCGACTGTAATGCAGTGGTAATCATTAAAGGATACTGTGGGAGGTATATTCATCATTGAATGGTTTCTTTCTGGGTTTTCTCTCCCAAACTATGAAAAATATCTATAAAATAAAACATAATTATTTTGTGATTTGCTTCTGCGTAAGAAACATAAGATATTTGTCAGAAGCAATCAATTGAACAATGTTGCCTAACAAATAAAAACGAAACAACATCAACGAAGAAACAACTATATCGTAACGTTTCGGAGTCTATATCAGACTCCTTCTTCAGACGCTTAACGAAAAAATCTTCAGAACTATTTTGTTGATTGTTATTCTGAGATTCGAGAATTGTCACATTTTATAGATATTTTTCAGAGTTTGGGAGAGAAAACCCAGAAAGAAACCATTCAATCTAATACAGTGGACCAGTACATTTTGCCAATATTGTCAAGGATATAGATCTGATGGAGTTCAAATGTAGAACTTGGCTTTCAAATTAGGTATTGAAGGCTCTCGCAAAATTTCACCGATATAAAGGGTTTTCCAATAAGAGGTGTTGTTTTGAATAGCCCGCTTTTCGGTAGATGTCACTTTGGAAGCTGTCATTTTTTGACATCTGACAAGTAGAAACTACGCCATTTATAAAAATGGAACGATACACGCTTCAAGAACGCATTGAAATTATTAGAATTCACTATAAAAATGGTAAAAATTTGGCAGAGATGGTTCGTAAAAATCGAACATTTCGAGCTGTTGGGACAAGTTAGTTATGTGAAGAATAAAACCCGTGCACGTCGCTCAAGAACAGCCGAGAATATTGCTGCTGTAGCCGAAAGTGTTGAAGAAAACCCAGGTTTGTCCATTCCATTAGGCATTCCACAAACGTCATTACGCCGTATGTTGCATAAAGATTTGGGTCTTGAGGCTTATAAAGTTCAGTTAACACAAGAACTCAAGCCAGCCGATTATCAACAACGTCGGTCTTTGCTGATTGGGTCGTTGAAATGCATGAAAATGATCCGGAATTCCATCGAAAAATCATCTTTAGTGATGAGGCCCATTTCCACTTCGGTGGCTTCGTCAACAAGCAAAATTGTCGCAACTGGGGCTCGGAAAACCCAAGAGTTATTGTTGATAAGCCTCTCTATCCTCAACGTGTGACTGTTTGGTGCGGTTTATGGTCCGGCGGAGTCATTGGACCTTACTTTTTCGAAAATGAGGCTGGATCAGCAGTTACGGTGAATGGATTGCGCTATCGAGAGATGATTAATGATTTTTTATGGCCGGAATTTGATGGTATTGATCTGGACGAAGTTTACTTTCAACAAGACGGCGCTACGTGGCACACAAGCAACTAAACCATTGATCTTTTGCGGGAAAAGTTTCCGGACCGTGTTATCTCTCGAAGAGGTGATCACAATTGGCCACCGAGATCTTGTGATTTAACACCTTGCGACTTCTTCCTTTGGGGTCACGTGAAAGACAAGGTCTACGCCAAGAGCCCAGCGTCGATTCAAGACCTCAAAGATGGAATTCGTGAGGCTATCGAGGACATAGGGCAGCCACTTGCGATTTGGTTATGGAAAATTTCATTAAAAGGATATGGTCCTGTAAGCTTGGTCGTGGTGGTCATTTGCCTGATGTTATTTTCTACTATTAACGGCATAGCTTCTTCTTTATAATGAAATAAACATCCGATCAATTATATTGAAAAATGGCATTTTTCTTTGAATATCAAAATAACACCTCTTATTGGAAAACCCTTCAATATGGCGGATAGTTTCTGAAAATTTTTTAAAATAATTTCCTTAAATGATTCTAGTCATATGATTCCAAGCCTTTGTGTCGGTATTGTTCAACTAACTGTTTAGTTTCAATTGGATCCGATCAGTATTTTTTGAGTTATTGGGAATACGAAATTTCAGATGGCGTATTTGTTGACAGTTAACATATTGTATGTTCCGTAAGAGATTGAACCAATGAATTTATATAAGGTGAATGTCTCCGTTCTAGTGAAGCGGAATTACTTATCTAATGTACCTACAATTTACATACATTATTATCCTACCATTCAAAGGTAATACTTTCATCCTGTATCTTATATCGCGTGATTGAAACACATCTTTGGATATATTGTCATAGCTTAGAACAGTTCAGATAGTACCGTCAAGCTTTGGCTAATTATTCGGACTGAATTGAATTTGCGTATACGCAGGGACGATCGGATGAGTGTAACTACAGGGGCTATCAGAGGAGTGGACTAACGGTGGATGAAATTTTCGAAATTTTATTTGAAACATGAGTGACTTGGAAAGGCTGCGATTTTCATGTATTTATGTGTGTTCTTGCGCGCATATTCTAGAGAACAGATTACTATCAGTTTGCCCAAATGTCTGCAAATTCAGAATTTTTCGCCAAAAATGATGTCAAGCCTTTGGTTTCGAGATTGATTCGCGTGGCGTCTCCAGCGCCACACTTTATCATATTTGGAGAAGATATAGATCCATATCGCAGTGATCACTGGCCAGGGTGAGCAGTTTGAGGAGTTCTTTATGTGATTCCTCTGAGGCGTTACTAAGCTAATACTCTGTGGCGGACTTCTGGAGGTGACGCAAAAAGCGTCATAATATCCTGGAAAGAGGTCGCCGAAATATCTTTGAAGGTTCTCTGTGTTGCCTGGTTATTAGGATTTCCTATTTAATGAACTACTCGTCACTTTACTATAATTCAATTCATATTAGCCAACATAAACAAGCGGTCCCAAGCAGACTGTCTTCACCTCAGTGCTTTTTTGAATCTTTTTTTTAATCAATCACCGTTTACTCATAAATATTTTTGGTTCCAGGTTTATACGTTCCTCAACATCATGTTGCTGTCTCACAGTCCCCCAGTTTTCTCCCACAGCCCTCCAGTAGACTACATATCACACAACCATCAACCTTTCCACTCGACCTTTAGGGATGTATCATCGGTACCCAGAATCAGGAGATCAACTTCCTTTCCAGTGAGAAGCTCATCAAAACAGTTCAACCGACCTTGTAAACCAATACTAATAACCAGAACATCCGAAGAAACGTCGTCTGATGAAGATAATATCAGCCCAACTAAAAACAAGAAGAAGGTGGTATTCGCGGATGACAAAGGAATGTCTTTAACCCACGTCCGAATGATGACTGAACCATCAAATGTTCCTCCCCTATGGACCAAACGATTCCTCTTCGAAGTTACACGAGGACTTATAGCTGAACCAGTTAAATCGGATTTGAGTTGGGAAATAGCCTTCCCCCAACCTGCTTCAGACTATATAGAGTTCCGTCACAGGTTAGACACTCAGAACGTCTGCCTGGAGAATGTCTTGATTAAGGAAAATGAAGAACAAATTTTCGGAACAGTCAAAGTTGCCAACTTATCCTTCGAGAAGGTCATACTCGTGAGATCATCGAGTGACGATTGGTCATCACACGAAGACACCATATGTTCCTACGTGCCCAACTCCTTACCTTCATCCACCCCTCCATCGGCTTATATAGTCTACGACACGTTCACCTTCAATATTAACCTTCCAGTGAAATCGAAACGATTAGAGTTTTGTGTATGTTTCAAATGCAACGAGACTGAATACTGGGACAACAACAACAAAAAAAACTACCTGCTTTTGAAGAGGATTCAGTTTCTGCCAAGAATGAATTCGAATGATAGTTTATTGAAGAGCTCTAATAACATACCTATCAAAGAATCGATTCCAAGTAATTATGATCCGTATGCTGGAACGGGTTCTATCGATTCGAATACTTGGTCGGAATTCGCTAGCTGGACACATTTTGAGAATTCTGGACCCTACTGGTGAAAGGGAATCGTGGAGGCCTTTGGTGATACGAGGAAAAAAGTTAAAGGTTAGTATTTTTGAGGTAGCACTGTTACATTATTGCATATATCTGCTGGGCGAAGTCTCTTATTACCCTGGGACTCCGATTTCAGGGGGTGACACAATTGTATCCCCAAGCACTGCAAGTTTCGCGGGTGCCAGCACTTTGCACTGACACTGCTTTACACATAACCTACAAGAAGCAGATTTTTTTTCATTTTAAGAGAGCCTGTCTTGTAGAAAACAGAGTGTCAGTTCTAACGGTCCCGGCTACCCTGAAGGTGGAGTTTTATCACCCCTACTGTGGAGCATGGTAATTGATGGTCTCGTGGAAAGGATTAGGGTAAACAATTTCAATGTTCAAGGTTTCGCTGATGACCTAGTAATAGCCATCAGAGGCAAGCATGATTGTACGATAAGCAACCAGATTCAAAATGCCATCATGATCAATGAAAAGTGGAGTGAGGAAGAAGGGTTGAATGTCCAAAACCATCCTTATCCACTCCACAAGCTCATCAATTTAAAAGCGATAAACTTGAAAGGCAAAGCTTTGAATTTTTCCAGGTAGGTACCTACTTAGGTATTATCCCGCAAACTCAACTGGAAGAAAATCATACACAAGGTAATTCTCAGGCATGCGAAAAGCTTGTTGGGAAAACATGGGGACTTCATAGAACAATACTTTGGTTCTACATGGAGTTGATACGACCCATTGTCACCTATGCCTTACTATAGTATGGTGGAAAGAAACATAAGAAGTCACAACACGCAGAAGATTGCAGACATTGCAACGGCTGGTGCAATGTATGTGTATTGGTGTTTGGATTCACATCCCTCACGACAACTTTGGGGGTCTTACTGGACATAACTCCTGCATATAAAGAGATGAAGTCTGTGAGATGCAAAAGAAATATCTCAAAGCAAAAAACACCCACCAGGAAATTGGGATCGACATATATGAGAATATTGAACCAAATTTATGCAAGCCTTCTAGCTAAAGACTCGGATACAATACTTCTAGGGATGCAACCCTCTGTCAGACAGACAGAGACTGACGGTGAACTTATGTGACCAGGGGTGTTTGAAAAGAAAGCTCAAGGGAATGAATATACAGGTTAGATTATTTTAAAGAAAGGCTCGAGATAAAAACTTGAAATTTTATAGGAGAGATGAATTCTTGGAAAAAATTCCAGATTCGTTCGACTTCCGGTTTCACCGGAAATGATACCAACTTTCGGATTTCAAATGTAATACCCAGTTTTTCCATTGATAATCAGATTACCCATTGAATTCTAAATTGTTTCAATGTATCACTTTCATATTATTCTCAGAGAATTCGTGAGAAAGCTGAATAAACCCTTTACATTTCCTCAAATAGATTTTCATTCCAATGTTAATAACTTGTAGATTTTTGCATGAAAATTCCTAATTTTCTAGCTTCTATCAGATGACCTACCAATGCTTCTCTTACGTTAATTAAAAAGTCAATTGAACATACAGTGTGTTTCTATTTCAATGTCAAAGTTAAAGTAACGTACAAGCAGATGCATTGGCTGAGCGAGGGGCACGCTCATTATTTACTGGGCCGGTACCGTCACTACCTATCTGCAGTAGGTACATCTGTCAAAATTCTTTTTGAGAAATGATAGTCTGTAAGGATACGGTGGTAGGGCAGGATATCGTCTACTCACGACAAATAAATCATCCCTTAAATATTCTGGTCAATTTGAATTCACAATAAATCAATTCATAACGCCTCAGAGCTCATATATATTTTTTCTGTTGCAGACTGCTTGAGATCTTGAACATGCAGCAAAAGATTGGACAAATCTTCGCATGGCAATAGGAATTAGAATATCATCGATCAAGAATCTTGTGTTCTATGATAATGTCCGAGTTCCATCAGAGTTTACTATCTGTGATAAGATTTAAAAAATGATATATCAAAACCGTTTTATTTTATATATTTCGACTATCTTCGTGGTTCTATAATTCATAAGATGATCACCAATATGTTATTGATATTTGATGCCATTTTATTTTGTTCCCTGTGTTTTAGAAATGTGACATTTCTTCGATACTTCCATCCGAGAATATTTGATCGATATCTAGGTTAGAAAATCAATCAATTTTGATTAGTTGTTATTTCTTGTGTTCAGCGGAAATAGATTATAAATCCGATTGAAATAAGTTACAGACATATATTTTGAATGACTTCATATAGGTATAACTCTTGGAAGAATCTGCATTTACATTATATACCTTTCAGTTAATTGCCTCGAAATTGATCGATTTATTACCGTTATCTTTGTTTAATTGTTTTTCATGTGAAAGTGAAATAGTACCTAATTTTAATTCTCTCATATTTTTAAGTTGTATGCAATGCTTCCTATACGTGTACTAGATTATCCATCGAAGGAACTGGAATATATGATATTTTGTATAAGAGATAAAAATGTTTATAAAACTGATATTTTTGTGCCATCAATTCCATTAGGTTATATTTGTTCTATGGTCTGCAGGACTATTGATGTTGAGTTAAAATTTGCCTCATTTTATTATTCTGTATATTTTAGGTTTTATTGTTATGTTGTTTTAAGTATGTTCCTCTATCGAACTATATATGGCCATTGTTTTTAATTATTTCGTGAATGTTGAATATATTACTTTTAATATAAAATATAAGCATTTATTATTGGTTTATTAATTTTGAATAGTGCGGGTAATTTGGGGTCGTCCTCAATTTTTTGTATGGCGAACAGTCCAGAAGAGTCAGTATATCTAAATATTATTTAGAATAGAAATAGGTTTAATATTGTGGATTATAAATGTTTGAGATTATAATAATAATAATAATAACATATATTCATCATCAAAATTTAAAGATACATGAATTAAAAAGAAAAAAAGTGCTCCCTCAAATTAAACTATGGGTTTATATGAGGGACTAAAGACATGAATATACAAAAAATATAGAGAAAACCAAGTGAAATGGTTTTCTGTGAGTAAAATGACAAATATTCCAAAATATTACATTAGCCTTAGTGTGTAGGTAAGTAGATGCAGAGTATCATTCCATTTTCGGTTTTTTCTCAATCCAGTGAAGAGTCCAATTCAGGTTCAGTGCCGCAATTCAGGTGATCCATCATATCCTTATGAACCTTAATATTTTCTCAGATATTAAACCTTTGGGATCGTGCCTCAAAAAATATTCGTAGAATTGAAATATATGATAAAACAAATATTGAAATTGAATTTGGTGAAAAATTGATTGCTAACATGAGACGAACCTCTGAACTCTAATAGTTGAAAACAAGGGGTTGGTTGAAATAAATATTTCAAAAACTTATTAACGGTTTTACAGGGTGTCCAATAAGTATTGGGCGGAATTATGGAATTCGAAGACTATTAAAAAGAGAAATTAAAGAGATTTTAAAAGAACTCTTACTAGATCCCCAATGCATTTTAATATTTTGGGGAGATTGTTACCCTTTCTTGAGAGTGAAAGTGACGGAGACAAAAATACCTGAAAAGATTGTTCCGATTTCATGAAAAACGGGTCTGGGCGTTGTATTTGAGATTCGGAACGTTTACCATTCACAATACGCAATCTATATTTTGATATATACAGGGTGTTCCTTGAAGACATGGTAATATTTAAGGGGGGGATTCTTCGACTCATTTTAGGAAAAATACTTCCAATGAACACATGTCCTAAAAGTCTTAACTTTTGGGATACAGGGTGATAAAATTTTTGTACTGCGATTAGAAACAATTTTAATTTAATTGTGTTGAACAAGCACAGAGCATCTGACAAGAAAACATATTATTTGGTTTCTCATTCATTTTCGAACAAATCTGGTCTCTTTATTTGCTTCCAGTCGATGCACAAACATTTCCTCACCGCACCAGATTTGAGGAATTTATCCTAAAGTAAAACCATGAGATCAAATTTGCTCAAAAATGAATAGGATCTCATAAGTGATTTTTATTTCAAAAGAAAGCTGTGGTGTAGTATTTTTTCTCCAAAAATATTCAATGCAAAACCCCTATGGACGCCATTGGTCACAAAATGCACCTTGATGCATAGAAGACATGTACCAAATTTCATAGAGAAGAGATAATATAATCACAGTTATGATTAAAAACCTGTTTTTTTTTTCAAAGTTTTATCACCCCGTATCTCAAAAGATAAGACTTTTAGGACATACGTTCATATGAAGTTTTTTTCTTAAAATAAGTCAAATAATCACCCCCCTTAAATATTAGCACGACGTTACCGAGTTTGATAAAATTTTGTGTGCGTATCTCAGTGGGTCAGGGGCTTTGGGCCTCAGGAAGTCGCACAATGACAATCTCGGAATTGTTAGATATAACCTCAACTATCATATGGCATATGGATATAAATAGAAAAATACCGATTCAAAAATATCGCATCAAGTTAAAGAAAACCTTATGCAATATGTTGATTTTATTGCATAGCAATCACGCAATTCTAAGCACTTGACCGGTTATTCCCTCAGATATTTTATCTTGTATAGGTATCTCAATATGCTCTTCAAATATTTGTCCGAATAATTTAAACAGGATACCGTTGTGATGACATTGAATGTCGACCTGAAACTGAAATTAACATAAATGCAGATTGAAGATATTTACTCTAGAAGGCCTCTCAACTGCGGAATGATTACCGTTCAAATAATGTCTAATTGTCTGATACCAAAGGTCCTATTTCAATATAAAATTGTATAATCGCCAAACGAATTTGTGCGTTCGGTCCTCAGTACCTTCTTTATCACTACAACACCACGTGCTTCTGAAGTGAAAAACATTTAGTGGGGAGACGATCAGCAGACATATACATGAACGCTGGACGTTGCCAGATCTAATGATAATTCCGATGTTATAGTAGATACTATTGCATATAAATGATCCTCCAATAATGACGTTCAATTTTTTATATGTAAATAGAAGAAGTGTGCGAGATATCCGCTCAATTTTAATTTGACATAATAATGCATAGCGTTAAGTAGGGAATATGAAGTCATGAATAGTTTTTGCCTAGACGAAGTGATTAAAAGCATCAAATAAAATATGTTTGTCTGCTTAATATTGGACTACTTATTTAATGCGGTTAATGGTTCTAGGCAAATTTTCACTACAAAATTATAAGAGCAGCGCCGTCAAACAGTGGCGTACCAAGGGTACTTGACGCTCGAGGCTAATCAGACATTCCACAGTTATTTGAGCTTTTAGACAAATATTGAAAAAAAATAATTTTCTTGCCCGAATGGTATTTTTCCAGGAATAAAAATATATATATTTTTCTTAATAATACACGATTGGTTTTCTTCATAGAAATAGAAAAAAAATACAGAGAGTCAATTAATTTGTTCATAACAAATTATATATTAAATAAACAATGAACATTTGAAAAACAATCAATTTCTTCTCGTAATCAAAGACCAAGATAAATAATGGATTAAAAAAAAATGATTCCTTAATATTAATTACAAGTGGCAGAAGAAAATTGTTAATTAACAAATCCATATTTAACCAATAAAAAAAATGCTTTAAAAAACGGTTTTTTTTAAATCATAATTTTCATCAAAGATTATTATAAAATTAAAATTATTATAAAAATTGTAATTATCTTATAAACAACGCATTTGTTTATAACAATGTTTTAAACATTAATAGATCAAAATGATCAGAAATCAGTTTTAAGTAGCTTCTGATCTTGAAAAATACCGGTGTACATACATATCCGTATTTCGAACAAATTATTATAATCAATTATAACTTTCAAACACCCTGTAGGTATGCGTTAAAAAATTACCGATTAACATTAGTCCTTTGCGCCAGAGGAGTCAAGAAATTATCATGCTCTAGTTAGAAAAATAATTAGAACGAATAAAGAAAAATCTAGTGTTTTGATTTTTTGTTATGTAATTTATTAACCCTTAAAATGTAGATTTGTTGCAACGTTACTTTTGTTTGAAATAAAGTTATGCTTTTGTCGAAATGACAATTTTTCCTCATTTTTATGATTTTTTTAAATGTAGCTCAATGAACAAATGTTATGATGATAAGTTTTATTCATACAGGCTATTTGAAAGTCAGTCATTGATAATAATAATTTCGACAATCGGACATCACAAGAAATTTCTGACCGATGAATGTCTTTTGTTTTCAGAAAATTCGAAATTTCGAAGAAATTCCTCCAGATTTGACACATACCGACAGCCGTTACAGAAAAGTTTCCAATTAAATGGAACTTTGTTGTAATCGACAGAGTTGAATTGAATATCTGAGGAACGCAAATTCCGTTCTATTCAAGGAATGCCAACCTCCTTCAAAGTGAGTTCACGTTTGCATAACGCTGGGAATTTTTCGTCGATATTGGTGTCATAAACCCTCCTCAAGGTAGTTTTGGGGATTAAGAGGGCTGACTGTCTGCCACGTATATTCGAACACATTTTCCGATATCGAGACTGAAATTCTGAGTACGTGTTGGGTATATCGAGATGATACGGGGATGCTGAACAGTAATGTAAAATCCATACATTACACCATTCTTTCATTAGGGACGAAATCTGTTTAGTTAAAGCAAACTCTTTCAAATCTTGTGAATTGTTCAGCGACAGACTGGCTCACCTATAGGGTACTTCTCGAAGTCCTAGAAAGCTGAAAATTCGTATGCAGATTAGAATTAGCGAACAAACAACAGAATAATTAAGAAAGCTGTTACTTTCATCCACCAACCCCCATAAAGGGGGGATGTGCGTCTCTTTATTAAACTAATAAAACTGTAGCACTTTCCAAAATCCTAGAAATTTGAAATTTTGTAAGCAGACTAGAATTAGCTCCTAAACAACAGAAAATTTAAGAAATCTGGAGCATTCACTATCCAACCACATAAAGCTCAAGCTTTTAAAAAACACGCCATATAACGAAAATTCCGGATTTATGTGCCCAGCAGAAATGCAACTATGCCTTGGCACCTTAAATCAAATATCGAAAAAAAAGTTCAACACCCTTATATTGTCACAAATTTTCGAAATGATTCAGATTATTCTCATGAAAAAATTATTCATAATTCACAAAGTAATTATTGTACAGAATTGCGAATTTCAGATTTTGGATATTATTGGAATTGTATCTCGATTAGTTTGAAATTAGTAAAATTAAACATAAAGAACCAGGTGAGAATAATGAAATGAAAGGGAACAGAAAATTGAAATAAAATAAATATAAAAAAAATGAATAAAAACAACTTTTTTTTTTAATAATTAAAAAATACAGAGAGACAATTCAGTTGCTTATAACAAATTGTTTTTTAAATAAACAATGGAAATTTAAATAATAATCATATTTTTTTAATATCAAAGATAACACCCAGATAAATAATGATTTGATAGAAAAATAATTCCTGGTAGAAAGAAATTGTTCATTAACAAATATATTTTTAAGCTATAATTTTTTTTTTAAGAAACGGTTTTTATTTAATCATAATTTTCATCAAAGATTATGTTTTAAAAAAAAATACATTTTATTTTATGAACAACGCATTTGTTTATAACAATTTATCAAGCAATAAGAGAAGAAAATGATTAAAAATCAATTTTAAGGTGCTTCTGATCATGTGAAAACGGATTAATGGTACCTAATATTATAAAAAAAAATGTTTTTTTCAATGTTTAATTGAGCTTTATAATTTTATTCCTAAGTAAATACTTAGTAACAATTTTTTTAGTTTTCCAACGGGAATCTATTTTAAGGCCTTTGAAAAGTAGCTCCGCACGAAAGAAAAAAAAATTTAAATCAATATTTTAAGAATTATCGCAATTGCAATGTTAATGTTAGTGTTAAAAAAAAATTGTTAATTAACTAATGGATAACTAATTGAAAAATAGCGATAAAATTTTTTTACCTCGGATTATTGTTCATTGATCTATCCTCTAGGGGGGATAGATCCGAAGTGGGCATTGGTTGCGCAAGCCGGAGTACCCGTTTTCGGGCGTATTTTCAACCCCCTGGGAAAATTATAGATATTGGTCCTACAGTTCCGGGACTTTTTTCGGGAAATGTCCTCCGCTTTTTGAATATTTTTTCAAATTTCAAAAATCTCAAATAGTTTTTGAGATATATACAAAAAACCAAACCCCCTTTTTTTCCACTTAATTTTTTAAAACTTTTGCAATTTTTGCCTGTGACCCCTGCATTTTCTCGAAAAATATCTTCATGGCATTACGAATTGATTGGGGTGTCAATCGATTCGTAATGCCATGAAGATATATCATAATTTTCGGAGAACTCTAAAAAGTTTTGACCTAAAAGGCACTTGTTGACTAAGACTAGACTATATAAGGGAATTGGAAATGACGAATTCCATGCAAATTCGTACTTTAGAAACAACAAATAGCTGCTGAATGAGTTGGTGTAGATTAACCAGAAAGGATAAATTTCATGTATTTCGAATAGAAAATAATAGCGGAACAAATATCCAGCATCTTCATCTTCGAACTGAATCCACGAATAGTTCTTGTCTCCTGCCTCCATTCTCGCCACAATGGCGAAAACTTTCAAGAAGCAAAACCGAAAATGACAACTCCTTAGTTTTAAAACTTATAAGCTTCAAATTATGAGTCATTAAGAAGCTTTTGGATGTTTTTAAATCCTCGAGTTTGGATGAGCTCTCGCATCCCTAATTAGCGAAACTGAAAGTTGATGAAGCGGAATTAATACATTCATGAGTTTTCTTTCCAAAGTCATAAGATCTCATAATGTAGGTATCACTTCCGAGGCAGACAATTAAACACGAATTTACATAAAAGTTATTCCAAGTTTTCATGAGTCCCAAATCGTTTTTCCCTATTTTCCGTCCATTTCCTTTTATGATAGGGAAAGTGGGCCAGGTATTCTGTAAATCATGTGACATAACACCCAGAAGGAAATATTTTTTTAACTTGATGTACATATTACATACTAAAATGCAAATTTTTTACACCCGAATATATAATGGTTTATATACCTATGTACGGTTGTATCTAAATTGATCAAAAAGTTTTTGGGAGGTGAAACTTCGACGAAAATTAAGAGTGGGCGTTCATATAAATTTTTGTTCTAAGCCTCTTCCTCTCCAAGTTATGGCCCTTTGAAATTGCAGAAATCCCTGTACATTATAATATTTGTCATTAAGACTTTGTTTTTCATCTGCCTTCTTGATATTAATTAATATGAATACAGTTGACAGCAGCCTACTTTTTTTCAACAAATTACATCGTCTTTGAATTCATGTGAAGAGAGTTTGAGTAAAATTAAATTTTGTTGTAGTCAAAGTAACAATTTTATAAGAAAAAGTCACGATACATAAAAGTTGCATATTGAATCTATTTTGTGCAATCGATAAAATAAATAAATAAAATCTCACTGATCATATATATACTTTGCTGTATGAACCCGCCTTTAGGTCCAACTAGTAATTTGAAAAATAGTCAACAAATAATATCAAAAGATGAATACAATGGTTATATCGAATAAAACCAAGTTAAAAACATTTAAAAAGGGGAGACAACAAAACAAGACAACCTATTAAAATTCATCACACGATAAAATCCAATGGAAGATAGCTGTAAGAAAGTTTTATAACATAGAAGACACCGAAATTAGACATTCATTATTCCTTTTCTTGAATACCTTGGTCATCTCCGTTTTGTTAATCTGGTGGATGCGCTGGTGCTCATTATTGGTTGTTGAAATTTTCTGAAAGATTCAAACCAGGCATTGAAGAACAGCAAGTGTGGTTGACCGGTCTTGTCTATAGTTTATATGTTTCCCTTTTGATGTTGGTTAGCATGGCGTTGAGAGTTCCGTAGCTATTATTTTTCAAATGTTTGAATATTTATATCTGTTCCAAGATCTTCTGTTTATGTCCAAACTAATTGGTTCCCATGTTGAAGTTATGTTTTTCATTTCTCATACTGGTAATCCGGTTAGAAATCCTGCCATAGAATGGAAGGCAAACATATTTAATAGGTTGAGTATCTTCATTATTTGTTTTTATTGAAGAAGTTAATGTGTTGAAAATCTCTGCAAACATGGCTCACTTTGAAAAGAAACTGTCATTCAGCCTGAGTAACCCTTTCAAAGAAAACATAAATTCTGGCATCTGGCTGATGATTGGATGGAATGGTAATGAAGAAGATCTCAAAGAATTCCATTTGAACATAATTCTAGATGTGTACTTAAAATTTATTAAAGGTGATATATTATTTTATTCGCAAATGCGAACCCAAAACGTTCTTTCACCCGAGCTTGTAGGAGAATTATTCTTTCTGTACGTTTTCATTCACTCAGCTGACATTGATAGATTGAAATTTATCATTTCAATTCACTTGGGAAAAATACGTACGTCTGAACTGTCAACTGACAAATTATGGAATATCCAATGAATCACTGGTAGATGGTAGAGAAGAAAATTACATTTTACATCAGTGTGTTCAAATGGTTCAGGACCTGTTACGCATAAAATATTCCTGTTGAGTATCCCGGAAACATGTTCCGATCGAATTATGAGGGGTGAACATTCCGAGGGATGTTCAGTTCACATCTTAAAACAATTGAGGGCTCAGTTAAGCAAGATTTCCCTCTCGCTGATCGTTGAACATCTTTTAAATTTCCTCTGACCCTCCTAGATCTTTCCCAAGGAGACCCCCCTGAACTAATGGTGCTGCATACAGGGTGCTTCATTGACTATTTCACCTTATATCAAAATCTGATCAACCACAGGCCAAAGTCAGCTCGTATTATCGCGAAAACACCAACTGTCTTCGAATTATGATTGGTCTTACAACTTTGGTGTTTTCAGCGATTAAAACATGGATAGGGACTGTTTGGCAAATGATAAATATAAATTATAGACGTCAACATGAGTAATTTTGTTCGTGAAATAGTCTAATGAAAAATCACTTGTGACTGAATGTATCTCATAAGTCGGTCTTGTATTTCTTAATTCAACTGAGTTGCTTGGAAAAAACATAACTGTTTTCACAGTTTCGTTAAGAAATAAGTCGACAGACTTATCGCGAAAATTCAATCACTTGTGATATTACTTCTCATAATAGTCCACATAGTTGGAAACCTTAGCATAAACTATAAAGATTTAACTTGAAACACTCCCATAAAATATTGCTCCCTACCGATATACCAGTTCCTTCAAGCATTGTCCCGCTTCATATTCGGAGGCAGACTGCTGTTTTTAATTCTCAGAAGAAATTTCATTCTTCTCCGAATTCATTTCCAATTCTCTCCTATATTCAAAACCATAAAATTCCCAGATTGCAGTCGCGTAAATTTTTGTGGTCCAACTGTTTTCTCAATTTGAATGAAAGCGACAAGGAATGTAATTTCAGCAGATACCTGTCTCTTTCAATTATGATTTAATTAAGGAATAAACCCCTCTAAAAAATATTAATGAAATAATCGGAATTTTCGATTATAAAGAATCAAACGGTTGAAAAGAAATGAAAATTTCCTTGTTCGTCAGATTTATTCATTGTTTTGGTCAGTTCACAGGTAGGAAGATCACATGATGACTTGGAGGTATAATATACACTACATATAGGCTTTTTCCTATAAATATTTCTACAACATAAAATGACGTAGATAAATTACAATTATTTACAGAAAATATGCTTAATTACTTACTATTCGGAATTAATCTATGCATCTATGCAACACCCTGTGTCTCTTAATTTTACTGGAAAATGCCGAATTTCATTGAAGGAAATTTTTAATATTTCGTCAAGATTCATTTAGCATTTTTGTGGTATTGCTGTTATATATTTATATATCAGATCAGTTTCCATTTATATTAGGTATATACAAACATTACTAGTTAAAACTTATAATAGATACATAGTCCTTCAAATGTTTTTTCAATAGAAATGAACAAAAATATAAACATCAATAAATCGAAATCAATACTTGTAGCACCTGAATTCTCTATAAATAAATATTGTAGTCTTTTATTTAATTGAGTCACCATTCCTGATGATATGTGGGGAAAAATTAAAATATGTACAGTTTTTTCAACTCGAAAAGGTGTGTGGAATACGTTTGGCCTGGTACAATATTCGTGTCTAACTTTTGGATGATTACAGAACTAGAACTGTAAGTATTCAGTGGCTTTTCAACTTTTCTGTTCTTTTTGTGTAAATTCATCTCTACTTTTAATTATTTTTTCATAACTCAAATCTCTGTCTCAATTCTCTCGATAAATGGAAATTTTGAATCGCTTTCTGAAATATTTTACCAATTATTAACCGTACGAAGAGAACTCATTGAATAAATCGCTTATACAGAGTGAGTAAAAAGTAACGCACAAAATTATATCTTCGTTATTTACTATTTTGTAGAAAAATTCAACCAGGTCAATTTTATTTTAAATTACGCCACTTTTCACTAATTATTGAGGAGTTCGTCAAGCACCCTCTACGAGGGGTGGAGCTTAGTTCTTAATTTTTTTTTAAATGTCAATCCTAACTTTTTGGGCCAGAAATGGATAGAGCTTTTGTTGCTGAGGATGATTTAGTCATTTATAAACCCTTTTATTATTATAGGGATGAAATTATTAATTTTATCTCAGATAATTCATCATTCACTACCCTACGAAAAAAACATGTTTTCAAAAACATCAATCACTCTGTCATTGTCATTGTCATGTCATTGACCTCAAAATACATAAGAAGGGAAAAATTTGAATTCAATATGTTTAACTATTCCTATAATAAAGAAGAATTAAAACAAACCCCATCAATGACTTAATCATATACATGAAAATTTGCGTAATAAAAATGGACCTTTCCGAGCATTTTTTTTACGAAATAATAAATACCGAGGCGTCATCAAAATTCGTCGAGAATCCACTAATCAATCCAATTAAAGGTTAGTTATTTTGATGAATGAGTTGTTTTCCGCAGGTGAGTTATCGGTTTTCTGAAAAGCTGATCAACGAAAAAATTGAATAAAAAGAGGTCAAATCCCATGCCAAGTATATTTTGGACTGTTTTGATATTTCGAAAATAAGTTAATTATCGATTGAATTTGATTTTCCTCTTATGATACTAACCAGACAGATTGTAATCGTCAAAAATAGTTTATAAAAAGTCGAATATCATTTAAATAATTATTATCGCATATTATAATAGTTTAACTTCTTTTTCAATCAATCTAATTTATATCGGATACGTATATGTTCTGAAAATCGAAAGAGTTTCTCCGTAATTTTTAGTGAAGTCTGTATATTTCTGTTCTGCCGGTATATTCAAATCATAGCAGTGTGAACAGTAAGGAATTGTTCAATTGTTTCAAACCAATTCGTCGGCATATATAAGAAACCGGCGAGTATATTGGATAACATCTGTTGTAGCTCTATAGACCACATTAGTTAGGTTAGGCGGGAAATTTGAATTACGATCCATCCGTGAATCCGAGCACTGAATTCCCCATGCATTTCTTATGGACCTAAAATTTACGCGAATTTCTCGCCTGTTTTTAGATACTTCGGCTAATTTCTTAAGGTTCATTTTGGTTGAAATAGATTCTGTGAACCTTTCTCAACAATCTAGAATCAAGTTTCAATAACAAAATTGTATATTTCCAAAATAATTAATAAATATAAAAGTGTTCACCAAATTCGATTGAACTATGTCTTAGCTCACTCGAAATCAGTCAAAAATAATAACATAACCCTAAATCGGCCTTGTAATGATTCACAACAGAAGTCATCTACGACATACGGAAATCTTTCGAACTACACTGGTTTCAATTTTGATTTAAGGATAAATAGAAGTAGATTTTAATGTGGAAACAACTTGAAAACATGCACTAATGATGAAGGTACCCAATACTTGATGTCTCTGTACTAACATTCTCTTTAAAATAGGGTGGTTTCATCTCAAAGTTGAAATTGCATGTTAAGAAATTTGAATATGGATCTCCCGCCAAGAGAATGATTCTAACCTAACTAATGTGATCTATTGCAAGGGCTGAATGAATAATACACCTGCTTAGAAACTTTGTCGACGAATATCATGATGTTGCAACACCAAATTGCAGTTATAGCAAGTGGATAAAAAAGCACATTTTGCCTTGAAAATAAAGAAATCAGTTATAAATAACCGTGAATTTCCACTTCAGTAATAATACGTAGATGTCAGCATTCTCCTCATAGATATTTCCCGCGGAACATCGAAATGTGAACCTCATCCGTCACTGGGTACAGACGTCTGGGTGGTATAGGCACTGACCTCCTTACTTGCCCTGTTGGCAGGATAGTACACGCACGGCCCTGGACTTGGAGCACGTTTACTACCTCTTTTTTCTCTGGACGAACCATTCATCCTTCCAGACGTCCCGTTTCTACTCAAACTGGTGAATTGTCGATAAAACCGGACGCTTGCTCTGTCGCCGTTTGAGATGAAGCTGTCATCGTGAGTACCATCCGGCGAATCTCTCCCAGTACCAAACACAGAGTTATGACAGAAAAGCACCAGGAAGAGCCTCTTGAATTTTTCCCCGAAAATCACGTAAATTATGAAGTTGACGCTTGAGTTTATCGTGACCAGAAGGTTACTTATGTTGATTAGCATGGAGAGATCGTATTCGATACCGAAGGTTTCTATGATATTGATGACCATTGGGGGAAGGTTGCAAATGAAGAAAACTGCCACTACGCAGAATAACATGGTGGCAAGTCCAATTTCACGCTTTTGTAGTCGCGATAATCGCTGCCTCTCTCTGTTTGCTCTGCGCACCTGAAATCAGAAGAAATTGTCAGTTAGAATGTTTTAACATTCCACTTCAGATTCACGTATAGTGGTTGATGAAACCCTGTGTTGAACTCATTAGAATAAATGATTAGGGCACCGCGACCTGTGGTCTATTGTCCCCCTCTTTTTAGATGTCTCCTGAGTAGGAGGTCAGGTTGCCCTTAGAAATTGTGCATAACAAATTGCTTATTAAATAAACAATGGAAATTTAAATAATAGACATTTTTTCACTATCAAAGACCAAGATAAATGATAAAAAAATGATTCCTTAATATTAATCACAAGTGGTAGAAACAAATTGTTAATAAACAAATACATTTTCAAGAAATAATTTTTTTTAAGAAACGATTTTATTTTTAAATCATAATTTTCATCAAAGATTATGTATCCAAAAAAAAATCTGAATTATTTTATGAGCAATGCATTTCTTTACAACAATTTTTTAAACAACAGGAGATAAAAATGATTTGAAATCATTTTTAAGTAGCTTATAATCATAGTAAAATAGATTAATAGTAATTCATATAATAAACAATAGAACATACGCGTATTGGACACTCTTAATTCGAATTTACCATGGTAAATTCGAATGAAGTGTCCAATACAGGAGAATGGACAACATAATTTACCAGGGTAAATTCGATTAGGGGTGTCCAATACAGTAAAATGGACAATAGAACATACGCGCAAAAGCTTCTGACTTCACGTCAGTGCTTGAACCAATTTTTTTTTCGTGATTTTTTAAAAATTTTCTAGCGGTACGATTCTTAAATTTTTTTTTTCGTCATTTTTTTCAAATTTTCTAGGGGTACGGTTCACACAAAATTTTAAACACGCCTTTATGTTGATTTTCTACTACTAGTTACCAAGCACCAATTCGATCGTCTATTTAATGTTTGAGTTATCAAGGAAATAATATTCCAGGTGGGTATAACTCGGAAACCGTTAGACCGATTATGCCCAAAAACGAACTCAACTCTCCCTTTCGGATACGCAACCTACCCTGAAAATTGCAAGTCCCAATCTCCTTTCGTTCGAAAGTTATCGAGGCAACGGTCACCCATCTACTGAACTCGCACAAGAATGCTCGAATCTCCAACAATATTTAACCCATCGTATTAAAACTTGAAACTTAGCAGTAGAGTTAGGTTATGAAGGCTCTTGCAAAATTTCAGCAATTTCAAACGAATGGTTACTGATATATAGAATTTTTTTTTTAATATTCAATGATTTATTAAAAATTTTCTACAAATGCTATCCTCACCAAATTTTGCAAACGTTTTTGCGTTGGCATTCTACAACTAATTACCATGTTTGAATTCAATCGGTTCAGTATTTTTCGAGTTAATGAGGAACAAAAAACCACCAAATTTCAGAAAATTTCAGATGGCTATAACTCTAAAACCGTCTGGCCGATAATGCTCATAAACAAACTGAGATGTCGTGTTCTGGTGCACATCCTAACCTGAAAATTTCAAGCCGCTATCTCATTCCGTTCTCAAGTTATCGTGACAACAAAAATATTTTTTAATAATTTTTTTAAAATTTTCTAGCCATACGATTCAAACAAAATTTCAGAAACGTGCTTAGGTTCATATTCTACAACTACTCACTAAGTTTCAATTCGATCGGATTTATATTGGTTGAAAACAAAATTATTACTCGGAAACCACAGGGCCGATTATGCCCATTAACGAACTTGTCCGTCGTATGGGGATGCGCCACCTACCCTGAAAATTTCAAGTCGCTAGCTCTTTTCGTTCTCAAGTTATCGTGGCAACGGACGGCCGGACGGACAGAATCAAATTTGACCTCGAATTCTTCATTGGGGAGTCGAACTTAATCGTTTGAGACCATTTTCGTCAAAAAATTCGAAATGTTCGCGATGTTCCCCAGAACATACGCGCAAAAAATGTTTTTTTCAATAATCAATTAAGGTTGATAATTTTTAACCTGAGTAAATTGTTAATAACAAAGCGAAAATTAACAATTTTTCAATTTTTACAACGGTAATCTATTCTAAAGCCTTTGAAAATTAGCTCCACGTAAGGAAAAAGGTCTGAGATCAATAGTTTAACAATTAACGTACTGGCAATGTTAATGTTCATGCTACAAAAAATTGTTAATTAACTAATGGATAACTAATTGAAAAATATTGATAAAAATATTTGGACCACGGACTATTGTTCATTGATCTATCGTGTAAGCCCCTGAATTTTTTCAGTTCTTAATTTCCATATTCATTAAGTTTAAATAATATCATTAAAGGTCCGGCTTGCACAAGCCGGAGTACCCATTTTTGGGCGTATTTTCAACCCTCTGGGAAAATTATAAATATTAGTGCTACAGTTCCGAAAGTTTGAACTTTGTGAATCTTTTTTCCAATTTGAAAAATCTCAAATAGTTTCGATATTTACGCAAAAAACCAAACCTCTTTTTTTTTCAATTAATTATTTATAACTTTTGCAATTTTTGCGAGCGGCTCTTGTATTTTCTCAAAAAATTTCTATACGCCATTCCGAATCGAATGACACCTCAACCATAATTTTCGGAGTACTCTAGCAAAGTTTTGACCTAAAAGTCACTTGTCGACTAGACTATTGTGAGCAATTACCCAACTGAGATTTGCACCTCTTTGTTCAAGAGAGTGGCCTTTATAAGATAAGTTGTCTCAGCCTAAATATAGCCAGGGGTAGGAAGTAACTTGTGATATAATTTCGGTAGAAAGTTATCGTGCTCATGAACGGCCGGACAGAAGTGGTTTAAAATCATTTTATAGAATTACAGACATTTTTCAGGGGAAAAAGCACGCTAAAAATGAGAAGAAGATAATGGAATAAATCTATTAAATAGCTAAGTAATTTTTTCGCAATCGTATTGAAAATAAATTGCATCCCTGCACCTAGATGTCGAAGACGTGGTGAAGCAACCCAAGATAAATATGCAACAGCAATTTCGAAACGGTGAAATAGCGTTCCAGGTTTATGTTAATTTATTGTCCTGAATTCGTAATTTCATCTTGAGAAAATCAACTCCTTGCGGCGATATTTGCATACAAGCTGTGCGAAGAAAGTTGTACACAAATATATTCTGCAAATTCCTGTGTGGAAAAGGGACAGTGTTTTCGATTCAATTACGAGAAAGTGGACCAATTGTTTTCAATACGAGTAAGGGAAGACGTCAATACATAAGATATGCGAATAAAACGAGACAAGAAGGTGAGTGAAACGTCTTCAGTACCAACCGGTTTCAGCTGGTTAGAGGTTTCTGACAGTCCGTGATATTTTCAGTTGGGCGACTTCAGTACCTGGAGTACCTGGGCTGAACCCTACGAGATAGATGGAAATAATGAAGTACAGTATGGTCCACCTTAAAAATTTCTACAAAGAAGTCCTCGATGGTATATGTCAATCTTTTAAGGATAACCCACAATAACCATTTTTTATCCTTTACATTCTACGAGAAATAATGGCTTGATTACGAAGCTATTTTAAGCAATACAGCATTGATCCTCATCCAATTAAGTACCTTAAATGCATTGTACATTTAATATTGATCAATATGGCCTTTACAGCATATAATTTAAATGAATATTTTCGAAGATATCGCAGATTTAAAATTCAGGGACATAGCGGTTGCGGTGGTACCGACCGGGGTGCCGGCACAGCCAGGATAGGGATAGAAATCGAATACAGAGAGCCAGAGAATCATCTGTGAGCGTGAGGCTCGCCTCAGCCAGGATAGATGTATTGATTCCCTGAATTCCTCTTATACCATCGGATTTACTGATCCAATTTAAACGCCTACAATTTCCGGTAAAGATATATTTTGCAATGACCATTATTAAATCGCAGGGTCCAACTTTCAACGCTACAGGCTTATATTTGAGCGTTGAGTGTTTTTCACATGGCCAATTATATGTCGCTCTTTCAAGAGTAACCTCTAAAGAAAACATGTTTGTATTGTCTAACGACAATAGGTACACTAATAATTTTATCTTTTAAGTTACTCGATGACCCAGAATTCAGACATAATCAAGCTTGCATCACATCATCTTTCAATGATGTACGTGTTTTGGCCCTGATCATACCTGCTGTGGAAAATAATCTTTCAACAGGTACGGATGTAGCCATTAATAAATCATCGGCCATCTTGGAAAGTGTAGGAAGAACGTTTTCATCACTTTCCACCACTGTAAAATATTTTGATTCCTATTTGCTCTTTCTAACAGCAAATATTCTTCAAACTCGGCTTTCTAATATTTCGAAAGTTTGTTGATGTTTTAGAGAGGCTATCGATGTCGATACATTTCTTAATAGAATTGAACAATTTTGTATAGTTTTCAAAGAATACCTTCCCAGTGGGTAGATCATTGAGGGTGTTCTTGGCGTATTCCTCATAACACTTTTCGAAACATTGAATAGCTTCATTTCTTTACCAGTTTTACTATACGTACTTCCACAGATGTATACAATAATTGTTCACATCTTCAGTACAAGGAACACAAGACAATAAATTTCTCTAGATGTTCACATAGAGACGAAATTTTCAAAGGATTTGGATTTAAGGGCAATAAAAGTTGTCCGTTAAGTATTGAATTCATAATGGCATCAGTTTTTATGGTTGTGAATTCAATTTTTTCTTGAAAAATAATCTCAATTATCGCAAGGTCATAACGAATTAATAATCTTCTAAAAAATCGTGTATTTTTAGATCGATGTATAATAAAGACAAAATATATTGGTAATTATAGTGGAAACTCTTCATATTCAATTGTTTTCTGTGGGTGTTGAAAAAAGTCGAGTCGTATATAAAACTCCATATACAAAAAATTTAACGAGACCAAAAACGAAACTCTCGTGTTGCGCTGTATGTGATCTCGGTATCGCCTATACTATTTTTGAAAACGTCTCGTCTCGTCTCGTCTCGCTTTTTCGAGACGAGAATGAGACGAGACGAGAAAAATCTCGCTCTCGCGTTAAGCCCTACAAAACACATTTCGTCGTGTGATTGGACTGCAACAATAACATGGGGTTATGCAACATTACATTTGAAAAATTCACTATGAAAAGAGGAAAATTTTTGGTTATAATAGTTCAAATACATATCGCCCTCAAACCTTCCCAGTGACGGAATTGAAACTCAACTTTGTGCAGGATTTCATCATAGAGTAGAGAAAAAATATTCTTAAATTGCACAGTATTAACTTTTAAATAATTGGTTTCATTATTGAACTAACATTCCTCGTATATTGTGTTTCCGTGAAAAAAGGACAGAATGTTTTAATTACGATGCGAAGGAATTGTTAGCGTTGTGAAAGTAGGTGAGAGAAGCTACAGATATACTGTCAATTAACCCTAGAATACTAACCTTAAATCGCACTCCCGTGAATACTAACTATTCGTAAATTTTACGATCTCATATTCAATCATCAAAATCAACTGAACGAAGAAATTTTTTTATAATAAAATGATGCAAAATACTTTCAAGTTTCAATTTATTAACAATAAACATAAAAAAAACATTAAATTAATTCTCATTATTGCACATAACACAACAACGTGCACGATGCTCTGCGCAAAAACCTCGGTTAAAACTCTTACAATAAACTGACGTCATTCTTTTTTTTTTCGACGGGCAGATGAAACAAGTTGTACGTTTCAATACGGCAGGTTCCCCCTGATCCTGTGTTTGCGGAATTTTTATTATATCTCCTATCAAATTTTTGAATGAGCGTTCTAAAGTCGGGAGTTTCTTACGCTCTTTTAGCCATTTCTGAACCGCTACCTGGATCTTCTTCATCACTAGATGAGCTGAGGGGTACGGCTAATTCCTCTATTTCTTTTTGCGTCAACTTTCTATAATCATTGAAGCACTTGCGTTTCGCCATTTCGGTACAATGACAACTATAAAAAATATTGACTAATGAAAATAATCCGACGAGATAATTACATGCATACTAACCTATCGTAAATATTACGAATCACCCCTGGATATCTTGACACGCACTTATCTGATCACAAGAACGAATTGTTCAAATGACCCGTCGAACCGAATAACGAAGCTAGAAAAAGAACGAAAATACTGCTAGTTACGCGGAATTAGCAAATCGCATCACAGCATCTGTGATTCGTAAATTTTACGAATGGTTAGTATTCTAGGGTTAAAATCGGTCCGACTGAAAACTTACAAGTGTGAAAGAAGGAGCTTCTTTTGATGACCCAAAAGTCATTAGTGTGACTTGAGGGCGTCACAATTATGATGTATAACGTCTCATATGGATGAAATTCCTCAGAAAATGGTTCAACAGAATTCTATGAATATTCTAATGATTATATGAGTACTTCAAAGGAGATTTTAGTCCTAAATTTCAAATCATATTTAAAAATAATATTTTAGTTAAAATCACAGTAACGTATTTTGACTGTTTGTGATTCGGAAGGAAATTGGGAAATATTTAATTTCAGTTAATATACAGGATGTCCCATAATTAGACCGTCAACCTAGTGTGCCTGGATTCAAGCCCCTTCGGAACAGAGTGCTTATAAATATGCCCAAATGTATGTAATTTTCGAATTTTTGGCTGAAAATGGTATCAAACGATTTGGTTCGACTCACTGATCAAGAATCCGAGATCAAAATCGATCCTGTCTGGCCGTCCGTCCGTTAACACGATAACTCTCGAACGAAAGGAGTTCTAACTCTTTTCGTTCAACCCTCTAGGGTTGAAATTTGCAGGGTAGGTTTGGAGCGTAAATATCTTGGACATGTTCGTTAACCAGCAAACTCCACCGAGCGGTTTTGGGGTTATGGCCTTTTTTAGTAAAAACATTTTTTATGAATATTTCCGAAACCGATTACTCGATCTATCTGAAATTTAGCATCAAATTGTACAATCATGACCTTTAGTCGCATGTGAAGTTTTGTATTGATCCCGTTACCGTAAAGTGTCGAAAAAAAAATTGAAAATTTTTGAATTCTGTTTCTACAATAACTCTCGAACGGAATGAGATAGGCAGTTGAAATTTTCAGAGTAGGTTAGGGAGATAAATATCTCGGTTATGTTCGCTATTGGGAAAAATAGGCCAGATGGTTTAAGAGTAACGAAAAAATTTTTTTTTCAACTCACAAATTTCAAAATAATTTTTTTTAAGATGCAGTTTCATATCATTTTCAACTCCAACAAGCTAATACTTTCGGAGATATGATTTTTCAAAATTTCAATAATGAATCGTACTCCTATGTTTTCACAGAATGCTATAATTATTCTATCTATGATTTATTATGTAATCTGTGTTCATATTCGTATATGTCATCCTGTTCTATAAGAGAGAGTCAAATTAATTTTAGCTATTTTAATTTGATTTCTTCCATGGTGCAGTTCTCATTCTCAGATTGCTCATTTATCTTGATAAATAAACTACTATTTGAATTGAATTTCCTTTATGATGCAGTTCTATCATAAGAATACATTGATATAATTCTCATCTCTGAGAAACCAATACTTTCGGAAATATAACTTGTCTGTTTGAACAAGAGCGCCAGAAAGCTCCTGTCCCCAGGGCTTAAACCATTTTTTTTTCAACACAAGATAAACACGAAATTAGTTTTCAATTTCGAATTAGCAAATTAGAAATGGCTTCTTATGTGAAAGGTATATACGGCAGTGTAATTCACACTTTTCTGATTTCCACTGGGCGCTCACACAAAAGTCGGAAAATGAAACAGAATACTGGAAAAGACGTGGGAAGCCCTTTGAAACTTCCATTCCAACTTTCCCTTATCATTTTCACTCTGAAACGCGACAACTCGCAGTTCCAAACAATGAAGGAATTTTCTGAGAACGAAATGTTTTCAGGATGATAATCGACCAGATGGGTATAATGGATCCTTAACTATGAAAGAGAACACGCTACAGGCATTTTCTGTGAATATTTTCTTGTTATTGTACCTAATACAACGAACTAAACCGACTAAACGACATCATCCGATGATATTACTGTATTTGAAATATTTGGGGGCATTCAACGCCAAAGCAATTTGCCGTGCAATTCTGAAATAAACTGCTCCACAAGAGTTAGGGATATCATATTAAGTTGTTCTGAGGGGCGTAATATTTTAAAGACAATATCAAAAACATGATCAACTGCCAATAACAACTCATTAATTCGATTTGAATGCATATTTTCACCATCTGGTCGTCTTTTTTCTTGAGTTTGGCAGTATTTCACATTATTCGTAGGATTTAGCATTTCAATATGCAGTTAATTTATTGTCAGTCTCTTAGCGGTATCGAACTTAGTAAATTTCACGAGCTTCTAAGATGCCAAGACGTAAATTAACAAACGCCGAGGCTAATAGGGCTATCAGTATGCTACAGGGTGGCCTCACTCAAGTCGCTGTGGCCGAAACATTTCAAGTATCGCAAAGTGTAATATTGCGACTCTCGAATAGGTTCAATGAGACAGGTTCGGTGCAGGAAAGACATAGGGTTGGTAGACCAAAAAAAACAACACCCGCACAAGACCGTTCTGTCACCATTTCGGCGAGGAGATATCCTCTTTCTTCATGTAGGGTGCTGAGAAATCGACTTTTGAATGCCAATGGTCCTGAAATTTCCATTGAAACCATTCGACGTCGTTTGGGGGAGATTAACCTGGCTTCTAGACGTCCATTGAGGGGTGTTCCGTTAACACGTGAGCATAAACGACAAAGATTAGAATGGGCCCAGCTGCCCGGCATCATGTTAATCTTTACGTCCAATGGCGTAGTGTACTTTTCACAGATGAATCCAGATACGGTCGATTTTCAGATTCTCGAAGAACAAGGGTATGGACTATGCCGCGTATACCCCGAAATCGCTGTCATGTGCAAGAGGCTCATCCATTTCGAGGAGGCTCTGTTATGGTATGGGCTGGGATATGTTACAACGGGCGCACAGACCTTCACATTTGTCCTGGCAATATGACGGTTTTACATTATAGGGAACATAGTGCCAAATTTTCATGCTGCCATTGGTGTAGCTTTCCAATTTCTTGACGATAACGCAAGACCACATCGCGCAGCAATAGTAGAAAATGCGCGAGACGAGCATGGTATTCCACATTTACCAATACCTCCGCATTCGCCAGACTTAAACTGCATAGAACATGCATGGGATATGCTACAAAGGAGACTAGATGATCACCAACCTCCACCAGAAACATTGAATGACCTCAAAGCACTACTGCCTCGTTTATGGAATGCAATTCCTCAAGATATGCTCAACACCCTCGTTGACAGTAAACAACGAAGATGTCAGGCGGTCATTGATGCCCGTGGTGGCCATACCTTGTATTGAAGGCATAAAAAGACAAAAAAAAACAATAAAATGTCCGGAAATAAAAGTCGTTAAATTTGACCCTATTCTGTTAATCACCCTGTATATGTTGCGGACCAAAAAACTTAAGTGCATTTATAGTTTTGAACCTTAAACTATATTAAATTACGTTTTCAGCGCGAACAAAGGTTTCAGAATGTCCGTTATTTTAGTTGAAACGATTATACCTAACTCTTGTGGAGCAGTTTATATCCCGACTTTTTGTACCTTTATAAACAGGGTGTTCTACTTTTGGGCGCGCCTCTTTCCCTGACAGAAATTTGCACAAATGCCTGTAATTATTATATTTTCGGCGGAGAATAGTCTTAATCGATTAGTTTCTACTCACTGATGAAGAATCCGAGGTCAAACTTAATTGTGTCCGGCCGGCCATCGAACGAAACGACTTAGATAGCGGGAATTTGTAGGCTTGGTTTAGAGTCCAAACTCATCGGATAAGTTCCTTAAAGGGTAGAATCCACAAGGTGGTTTCGGACTTATAGCCATCTGAAATTTTTTTTCCCAATAACTCGAAACACACTGTCAGATCAAATTAAAACTCACTAGTTAGTTGACAAATACCGACGCGATGACTTATACAAAATTTGTAAGGGCTCGTTTAACTGAAAATTGTAAAGCAATCATAAAAAAAATGGTTCAAGCACTGACGTGAAGTCAGGAGCTTTTCTTAATTCCAATAAAGCATGGTACATTCGAATTAAGAGTGTCCAATACAGGAGAATGGACAATATATTTTATCATGGTAAATTCGATTAAGAATGCCCAATACAGAAAAATGGACAATAGAACATACGCGCAAAGGCTCCTGACTTCACGTCAGTACTTGAACCATTTTTTTGCAATTATTTTTAAATTTTCTAGGAGTACGGTTCTCATACAATTTTACACACGTCTTTATGTCGATATTCTATAACCAATTACCAAGCTTCAATTCGATCGAATCTATATTTTTTGAGTTATCGAGGAGATAATATTCCAGGAGGGTATAGCTCCGAAACCGTTCTACCGATTATGCCCAAAAACGAATTGAACTCTCCCATTTGGATGCGCAACCTACCCTGAGAATTGGAAGTCCCTATCTCCTTTCGTTCGAAAGTTATCGAGGCAACGGTAACCCATCCAGCTACTGAACTTACACAAGGCTGCTCATCTCCAACAACATAGATTCGATTTTGTTCGAACTCGGAACTTGGCAGCAGAGTTAGGCTCTTAAGGCTTTCACAATTTCAGCGATATTGGACGAATAGTTTCTGATATATATATTTTTTTAAAACGATTTTCATTGATTTTTTTAAAATTTTCTAGTGATATGATGGTAACGAAATTTTGCACGAATTTTCACATTGACATTCTACAACTAATAACCATTTTTGAATTGGATCGGTTTTGTATTTTTCGAGTTATTGAGGAAATAACAACCAAATTTCAGATGGGTATAACTCCAAAACCGTTTGGCCGATTATCTCTATGAACAAACTCAGATGTCCCAATCAGATGCACAACCTAACCTGAAAGTTTCAAGTCGCTATCTCTTTCCGTACACAGGCTATCGGGACATAAATAATATTTTTAATATATTCTTTTAAATTTTCTAGTGTAATGATTCTCACAATATTTCACAAACGTCTTTAGGTTTGTATTCTACAACTACTCACCAAGTTTCAATTCGATAGGACCTGTATTGATCAAAAACAAAATTATTAACCGTTGGTCCGATTATGCCCATAAACGAACTTGTCCGTCGTATTGGGACCTGCCACCTACCCTGAAAATTTCAAGTCGCTATCTCTTTCCGTTCTCAAGTTATCGTGGCAACGGAGGACCGGCCGGACAGAATCAAATTTGGCCTCGAATTCTTCATCAAGGAGTCGAACCCAATCGTTTGAGAACATTTTCGGCAAAAAATTCGAGAATTACAGACATTTGGGCAAAATTAAAACGCGATGTTCCCCAGAACATACGCGCAAAAAATGATGTATCTCAGAAAATATCTATCAGATATCCCTGAAATTTTGTGATCGCCTTTAAAACCTAATATTTCAGCCAATTCCTAGATTGGAACTCGATTGCATATTTATTTTTTGAGTTATTGTAAAAATCTCGAGACAATAAAACTAATACATTGGACCAGTTTCATTCCACTCGAGCAACAACATATTCTTGGAATTCATCGAATCTAGTAGAATTTCCGTGAAGTCTCTAGCTTATGAGCTTAAAAAACAACCTGTGTAGCAGTGGTTTATTTTCAATAGTGTATTCCGAGAGTAATTTATGCGAAACAAATCATTCCAATCGTACGGTTGTGCCATGAGAAACTACTCGAGAAACTATGATGCAATTTTACGTAGAAATCATCCTTAATTCGTTCGATAATCTTTTCATCGGCGTTATGATTTCAATAGAAATGAAAAAAACGAAAAAGAGTAATTTCAGCTCCGGAAATCGATCCCGGACCTTCCTGTCTATGATTTCTATGCTAATATTTCAACCCAATGCCTCAAGCGTATTTCCCTGTATTTCCCTAATATCTTCTACAATATAGATGCGATTGAGTTCAATTCGTTAGAATACATCCAATATACCCTATTTTACGCATTTCGAGTCAGTTTTGCGTTGAAATTCAACAAATGTAACCTTCATTCTGCAGAGAACCAAACAAATTAACTTAAGGATATCTAATCAGAAAATATCTTTTTCAATTCATCAAAATACGTACAATATACCATATTCCTCTTTGACCAACGAATGGTTTTAAATATAAATATAAATGCAACTGAATAGCTGTTTTCCAACCTTCTCTGAAACTGACGATGATTTTTTTCGCATTGAAAATAATGGTAATAATCTGGAAAATTCTTAAATATTAAAAGTTACTCACGCTTTTTCATAGTTTCTTATTTTATATTGCATATGTATTGAATATCGATTTAAAATCATCTTTTAAATTGCACGTTATTAAAATTACATAACCACAGACAGACATGACATTCGTAATTGTATCACCATACAAATTTATTCGACTTCAATTCAAATATGAAGATCCGTCGACAACTTTGTTGTTCGAGTGTAATAAACTCGACCAGTACACACCACCCGTTGTAATATTTCGATGTTTCGGCAATATCTTCACCAATATTGATCTGATCGAGTTCAAATGTAGAACTTTACTGTAAAATAAGGTTTTGAAGGCTCTCGTAGAAATTCAACGATATCTAACTGATAGTTTACGAGATACATATTTTTTTAAATATATTTTTTGCATAAGTCTTCGTGTCGGTATTTTCCACCTAACTAGGTTCAGATGATAATAACTCTGAAACTCTAATTTTGTCCATTAACGAACTGTGCATTTGGACTCCAAACCTACTCTGAAAATTTCAACTTTCTAACTTATTGTGTCCGACCGTAATCGTGCTGACGGCCGGACGGAATCAGAATCAATTTTGATCTCGGATTCTTCATCAGTGAGTCGAAATCGTTTAACACCATTCACGGCCAGAATTTCGAAATTTACAGACATTTGCACCAATTTTCAGCCAAAAATCAAGTAAAATCATTGTAAATCCCCGGTAACTTATTCTTAACACACTGGAATACTCACTTGTCGGTATATCATCGCGTTCAATACAGCAATGCCCATAAAAGGGATGAAGTAAATGAATATGAAGTAGCACCAGTGGATATAAATTGTCCTATATGTAGGATTCCTCCTCAGATGCGAAGCTGTTGGACAATAAACTGTCATATTCTTCTCTGGCCACCATTCTGACTGGATCGACGACTCCCAAAATCGAGACATGTTGTAAATAACCGAGATGGTGATGATGCCGACTACATAGAACCTCGCACGACCATAAGTACACAACGATCGCACTTTTAAAGGATGACACACTGCCACGAAACGTTCTAACGACACGAAGAAGGTGAGGTAAGCTGATGCAGCTTGAGAAATTAGTGCTAACGGGTACACTACAGGAACTATATGTGGGTATATGACGTAATAGTAGGTGGACAAAGCTCCGCTATAAGGATGCAGTCCTGGCAGTCCGAACAGAAGCATACTGGTTAATATAAGGACAGTATCGATTCTGGCAAGACCAATCAGTAGATAGTTGATGCTAGATCGCATCTGTGGTCTGGACAGGATGATCATAGAGATGATATTCCCGAAGATCCCAAGGATTCCTATGATGTTCAGGAGTAGTCCGTTGATGATGAACCTGAGGAGTTGGAATTGTTCAGGTTCCTCCTTCAGGCATGAATCGTAGTCGGGATAAAAAGAAGGGAAGGCAGTTTCTGAGCTGTTTGGGATCGAATCGTTATAAGCTAGGTAGTAATCGGTATCTGTAGAATTCAACATCTTTAATTCTGTTTGCTCCTCATCGTTCAGGAATCATTGCGAAAATTGTTGTTGGTTTGTATAGTTTTTAAAAACTTCTGATGTTGTTGCTCCTTTAATATATTCCAAGGGAAGAAGTGTGCTTTGTTCTTGAGGTCTTTCATTTTTGTTATCCCCGAGAGAACTGCGAGTTCCTTGACTAGCAGGGCAGACACCTGAAAGAATATTATGAATCAGTGAAGGATATATTTATCATCAATATATTTGAAAATCAATGCCACTTTTCGTTGTAATTTTATAACTCAAGAATGGGCTCATCTATCCAAAACAAATTTTAGTAGATTTAGTAGATGGTTTATGTGAAGTTTGCACAAAATCGGTCAAGTGGTTCTTCATTTATCAAAGGAAACTTTTTGAAAATATTACTATAAACGTGATGTTTTTTTGGATGTTTGGAGCGAGGTGTGGGAGCAATTTCGAAGGGTTTTATCGAGGAAAAATACGGAAGGATACCTTGAACATTAATCTAAAGGAAAGGTACTCTTGTTCATTGTCGAAAAGATGAACCGTTTTCTAGGTATCCAAATTTGTTTTTCCAGGAAATGGAAAAGAATCGAAATCATTCGGGAGATAGAAGAAACGAAATATGATTTTATAGCAATTTTCATTAGCCTACCCTAGTTGTACAAACATGACATTTATAAAACCAGGGTAGGCTAATGAAAATTGCGATAAAACCATATTTCGTTTCTGCTATCTCCCGAATGAGTTCGATTCTTCCATTTCCAGGAAAAACAAATTTGGATACCTTGAAAACGGTTCATTTAATCGACACTGAACAAGAGTACCTTTTCTTTAGCTTAATGTTCAAGGTATCCAAATTTGTTTTTTAACTCTTTATCATATAGGGTGTTAAACATGTAAGCATTAAAATATACAACCTAGTCCACCCCTGGTAAACTAAACAAATTCATTCAAATTTTAGGGCAGTATATTAAGAGGTCCTCACTACTGTTTATCATATCAAATTTTCATTAAATTATATTAAGTAGTTTAAAATTTATTCTAGTAAAATGGATTTCCAGTGGCGTCATTTAGGAGGCCGTATCTCCGGAGGGAGGGCCGCTAGGAAAAAAAATTATGGGAACTTGTCATCTTATTTTTTTATGTTTTATCTGGATCCGAGAGATTTCCTACATTTTCCCAGACACCCTGTATAGGCTTAAGACCAGATCACGTCACACGAAAAATATTTCGCACCTGTATATCTCTTGATTAAATTTAAGTTTGTTCACAGTTCACAGTAAATATCCTATTTGAATGTGATTTCCATAAATTCACGGATAACAAAAAATTCGATCTTATATCTTACACATCATTTTTTTGCAACCTATATAATTCATCTTTCCTTAATGTACCCGCAACTCCAAAAATAAATGTGACCTAAAAATCGAATAATGGTAGTTATTATTTATATTTTTATGTACTATTGATAGTAGAAAGGATCATTTCATTCTATATTTACCTTCGTCATCAGGAATTTATTATCAGGAGCATTCGCTATAAAATTTTTTATGTGTTTTTTTCGACGTTCATAGAATCGAGCGCGCAGAATGAGAAAATATGATAAGATATTAAAAAAAAAAATATTTTTCAAATAACGCATATCGGAAGTGAAATTTTACAAAATATAACCCCACTTTCAAGATGCACTAATCCTTAATCCTTCATACTTCATATCCGCGCTCATAAACCGCGGATCGGCATTCCGTTCTAGAGTTATCGTGCCTACGGACGGCCGGATAGAATCGATTTCGACCACGGATTCTTGATCGGCGAGTCGAACCAAATCGTTTAAGACCATTTTCATCCAAAAATTCGAAAATTACAGACATTTGGGCAAATTGATTTGCACTCTGTTCCGAGGAACAAGAGCGCCGAAAAGCTTCTGACCAACTAACAATAGATCAAACACCACAACAAAACCAGTTAGGACAACGACCCAATCTATTGAATGTGAATCGGTTCTAAGTTCAATATAAGAACCGTTTTCATGAAAGTTTTTGGACAAGTGCGCAAATAGAGTTAGACATGAGAAAAAATTAGTGCAAACAAAAAATTGTCATAATTCGTACATCGTGATAATGCAACAATGAACCCCTGTAAAAAATTCACAGCGTGTAAGCAAATTCCCCACTGCAGCGTAAAAAAGAATGCGACAACAATTGCTCCATTAATTTTGCATTCCTAGGTATTTATTTGTACGGCTTTGTTTTCCCACAATTCTCCCATCATAATTTCCATCCCTGAATGGCAACGTGGACCGTTTGAGGCAGCTTTTGGACGTGTTACTTCTATACGTTGTGGGATTTTCCGGTGCTTCTGGGAACAACTTTTACCAGTTGGCTTTCAGACGATCCTACATAAATTTAGTGGGAAACAACCCCCTCCGGAGTTGCACGTCTTGGAGAAATAGCCGTTTTTTAGTGTACCCAAAGTTACATTACCGCTTTTCTTATGAATAATTGAATTGTGGAAAGACCTGGAAATTTTTCTAGGAATAAATCTATCACCATATATTTTTTCGAAACGACCGTATACGTAATGTTATATTTTGTCACAGTACGATATTCAAGGCGGTTATTACTCATAACTTTACATGCGTTTTTTTTAAAGACTTGTTCCTCTGTTCTCGTTAAATTAAAATGATATCTAATATAAAATGGAATTGAATAACTTCATTGATCTTTTCAAACAGTCGAATAATGTATAAAATTCGTCATATGATAGTTTAAGGAAATGAACTTGAATTATTAAATCAGAAAAGAAAATATAAAAAATATTTTACTCAACGATAATAAGTATTCAACAAAGCCTTATAATTAAATATATAGAAATTATCAACAAATTCTGCCAAATAAAAATTTCTCAACCCTATAATAAAACATATTTTTTAATATTCTATTTTGAGTTCAAAGACGAAGCGTTACTGTAACAGTAACGCTCTGGAACCTTTGAGCCGATTATGCCCGTTAACGAACTCAACCATCGCTTTCGGACCCTGAAAATGTCAAGTTGCTGTCTCTTTCAGTTAGAAAATTATCGTGGGCACAGGCAGCAGGACAAAATCAAATTTGACTTCCCTGCTTATTGCAGTGATAAATAAATAAATAAATAAATAAATTCTTTATCAGAAAAAAGTGGGGAAGCCCTCTGGACAGGAGCTTTGGAGGTCTTGTTTTGACAAATTATATCTCCGAAAGTATTGGTTTCTCAGAGTTATGAATGATATCAATGGATACTTATGATAGAACTTCATCATAAAAGAAATGAAATTACAACATCATAAATGAATTTAAATTCAAAAGGAATGCCAAAAATTATTTTTCATTTGATGAGAAAATTTATGTTTAGAATGTACAATTTTCAAACTTACCCTGTATATGAGAGTTCGAATTTTGCAAGCCGTCAGAAACATGCATTCGCTCCCCATTTCCCCAAATACTCCAACAGGGTATTCGACTAAATTCCACCCTAATACGACTTCTCGACAAGCAGAAACGAGCCAATGGAAATGCAATCTGACGAATACAGTTCACTTTCACGATTCCGAAATTTCGGGTTGATGTCCCATCAACATTTCCGAACAGAAGAACGTAATCGAAATCAGCCGTAAATTCCCGTAAGCAGTGGGCTCTTTGCATATCCCATGACAGGGGAAATTGGGATCATTTCTTCGGCATATAGCGCAAGAAAAGGGAGGGAATGATCCATGGTTGCTTCGCATTCGATCTGGAATAGATATGCGATGCAGGAATCGATTAGGACAGAAGGACATTCAGTTCGTGTACAGAGTGATCCGGACTTCAATAGCAACATTGTACGCCGCCTATGCATACTCAATTTTAATGCAGCGCCACTGGTATACGGTCACTGAATCGTGTGCATCATTACGCAATCCAAATGGGTTATCAATGTCGTATCACATATGTTAAGTTTTCTATGTTCAAAGTTAGAAATAACTATTTTCTCTATTTCAGTATCGTATAATGAGTCCATTCCAGCACCAAAAACAGTGCTGGAATGAACTCATTCCCGCATTGTTTCTATAGTTATATTTTTAGTTTTGTGGTAGTCAGCACTGACATTCGATCCTATCAAATTTCAACATACGTCAATTGATAATACAATATAATCTGAATATAGTGAAATAATTGCTGAGGAAAAGTTTTATTTTCATTAAAAAATATGGTACTAGAGATTTCCTTCTTGCTAATTTTGAATCATTCATGCTATTAGGAAACTGTTTTAAATCTGATATCCATGCCCTAGCTACGTTTCAAATTCAAATTCCATAATCTGTCAACTTTCGTAACAGTCACACCAACTACTAAGATACAATACAAAAGTCACCAGGATGTATAATCCGAATTTTTCTTTAACTTTAAACAGTATTGTACAAAACTTGCCTGAAATAGAGAAAATATCGTCTAATACCCGTTGCAGAAGGCAATTCCAACACTCATGCGTTCGAAAACTCGCTCCTTCGTCGCTTGTTTTCAAATTTCGCATTCGTGTTTTAATAGGAGCCCATTCTGCAACTTGTTTTAGAATATACTATTCCGGACGCCAACGTGATTGTGATTCGAAAATATTCGTTGAACCCTTCTTGGGGATTGGAAAATATCGTTCAACACTTCCTTGGGATTCGAAAATATCATCGAACCCCAACTTGGGATTGGAAAATATCCTTCAACCTTCCATGGGATTGGGACATTTCGTTGAACCTAAAGCCTTGCGATTGAAGAACTTCGTTTAACCCTCCTTTAGGATTATAAGTCTTCGCTAAAGTCTTATTTGGGATTCAAAGACTTTGTTGTATCTAAACCCTTGACTAAGATCAAGAAAGTTGGCTTTATCCATACTTTGGAGTGAGATACTTCGGTGGAGCTGTACGTTGAGAGCAGGTAGTTGTATATATTGTACCTACATTGTTGCAGGGGGTACGTTGCACTGCGACCTTAAGGTCTATTGTGCCTCCCATCAGAGCTGCTGATGTCATCACCATCTACAGCTTGCCTTCCAGTTCCAGAGGTCTGATGATCACTGAATTCCAGTATCTGGAATGTCTTCAAGGAGGCTACGTATTTGCTACTGCAAAAAGCATTCCTTGAGTTGGTTGGAGATGGCGAAGCATTCCGTAATCAGGTGATCAGTAGTGTCATCCTCCTCTCCACAGAATCTGCACTCGTCAGTTTCTGCTAGCCCTAATCTCATCATGAGCTTCCAGCTAAGACAGCAGTGTCATGTGATTAAACCAGTGAGGAGGTGCAGCGTGTTTTTACTGAGATCCATATATTTCTTGGATCTGACAGTGTTGAAGTTCCATCGGAACTTTTTGGAGTAATACATTCCTGCAGTGATCTCCACAGTAACCTCTTTCGGTTTCTTCTTTCATCTGAAATTCACCTCTATGAGTGTATCTACCTACCCCAAAGTAGGGTTCCGGGCCAATAAAAGGGGTTCGTGCTCCTTTCTTGGCAAGTGTGTTGGCATCCTCCTTCCTTTCTTTGGCAAACCCATGTTAGCTTAGGCTTGATAACATGGGAGCTCAGAGCTTTAATAGCAGCTTGACCATTAGAATGGATTGCTATATATCACACCTCTGATAGTTCCTTCCTAGGTTAATTTCCACGCATCTTTCGATTGCAAGTATTTCTGCCTGAAAGACGCTCAGATAGGAGCCTGCGATAGTGAGCATTTGATACCTGCCCCATATAGTCCAGCGCCACCTCCTATACTGGTGTTTGAACCGTCTGTGTACCCTTTAATGGGCTTTTTTTAAGAACTTGGGTGGTGGATTCCCTGTCCCAGTTTTTCTTCCTACTTAGCATCGTAGTTCTTTTCGATGTTAATTTTCTTAATTTTTTCGTCACTAGGAATATTGGCTGATGAAATTTTCCTGGTAGTAGAGGACCAGGCTTTCTGGTATTTAATACTCTCATTACCTGTTCCTTCCTAGATATTCTGAGAATGGCTTCATGGTTCATTTTGTCTATAACTAGATGAAAGCGTGTGAGAATTGTGATAATCAGAGGAGTGTGTTGGGGCCACTGTTATTCTCCCTGTACATATCTGCTTTTTTTTAAAGGTAAAATGGCTGTGACGGACCAATTATGATGTAGCTTCCACCTCTTCGCAGACAACCTACAGATTTATATTCACGTCCCTGTTGACAAATTTGCTGAGGGTACAAGGGTATTGAACAAGGAACTTGCAAGGATATTTGTCGCTGCTGAGAATATAGGTCTCATTTTGAATACTGCCAAAACTAAATGCATCGTTGTTGGGACTAAAAGGAATTAAAATCAAATTGATAAACATGGCAATAAGATTGTTCTCAATGGTGTAGAGATTTCATATTCTAAGAATGTGGGGAATCTTGGTTTGATTCTAGACGAAACGCTCTCTTGGGATGCTCAAATTTCTGGTATCAGTAAGAAGTTTTATCACTGTTTTCATCAGCTTCGTCTACTGAAGAACTTTCTGCCCTTCTACACCAGAAAGAACTTATTCTTCTCCCTTCTGCTCCCTATTCTGCATTATGGTGACGTTGCATACATGGGTCTAACAACTAACCAATTAAACAAGCTGGAGCGCTTGCAGAATGCAGGTATCAAGTTCGTCTACAATTTGAGGAAATATGATCATGTCACTCAATGCAGACAAGATTTGAGTTTGTTGACTATCAAACAACGTCGAGCTTGGCATTTGTTGCAGATGGGGTACAAGGTTTTGAAATCGAAAGAACCTGCTTATTTGTACAGCAACCTTCGACTGCTTGGAGATGAGATCCGTCCGACCAGAGCACTTGCCAACAACACTTTGAGAATACCACAACATTTTACCAATGTTAGTTTTAATGGGTTTTCTGTAAGAGTTCCACAGTTTTGGAAGCGTATCCCTAGGTCGATAATTCAGGCACCATCAGTCATGTCTTTCAAAGTGCGCCTCAAGAAGTACATCAGTGAAACTTCTTCTACTTTTTAATCGTCCTTGTATTATTTTCAAGATCGCCTTTCCTTCCTCCTTCTGGTTGAAAAATATTTTTAGTTCAAAATAAGTTAGGTTGACAGGAAGATATCGCTTGGCGATATGCCCACCTATTGCACATTTTATAAAACATTATGTACTTTCTTCAGTTCAAGCAATAAAGAGTTCTAATAATAATCTCAAGTGACCTGGTAGACAGGTTCCCATAGCTCCTCCTAACCTAACCTAACTACGGTGAAATATTCCATCCCTTAATCTTGATCTATCGCACAAATTTGCGGGTCAGCATTATACAACTAATCACAACAATTCGATCGAATCTGAATTTTTTGAGATATTGAGGAAATAAAAACAACGGGATGGGATTTATATTGTTATTTTTTTTTCTGAAAACCAAACAGCCTTGGGCGAGTTCACTACCTGGTGAGTAACCGTTCCGGCTATGAATTTGAACAATTATAACAAGTGCGCCAAAGCAGACTGACCTGAAGTCAGCGCTTTTCCAGCTATTTATAGTCTGAACATATCAATCATTGAATGGCACTCATCCATTTTACCTCATATTCCATTGCTATGCTGAATAAGGATGGTCAATGAGCTGTGTTTATTTATACCTCAAGTTCATTAGAAAACCGCAGCATTTCGTACAAGACTATCCGCTTTTAACGTGTAATTGGCAGCCTTAACAACTCGGTTCCCATATATTCCATCCCAAACATTTGAATATTCATAAGCCACAGAAAGGCAGCGTAGATTAAAAACCTTTGCTTCGTTCAACGTATTCTGTTTGGTTAGGTTAACCTCTATTTTACTTTGTCATTTGAAGTCACATCGTTCATACATAAACATAACAATTCTATTAACCTCAGATGACGCTCACAATATGAGAATATCGAATATTTCAATTTTTGCGCGTATGTTCTGGGGAACATTCGCATTTTTTGACGAAAATGGTCAAATTCGATTAAATTCGACTCCCCAATGAAGAATTCGAGGTCAAATTTGATTCTGTCCGTCCGGCCGTGGCCACGATAACTTGAGAACGAAAAGAGCTAGCGACTTGAAATTTTCAGGGTAGGTGGCGCATCCCAATACGACGGACAAGTTCGTTAATGGGCATAATCGGCCCAGTGGTTTCCGAGTAATAATTTTGTTTTCAACCAATATAAATCCGATCGAATTGAAACTTGGTGGGTAGTTGTAGAATATGAACCTAAGCACGTTTGTGAAATTTTGTGCGAATCGTATGGCTAGAAAATTTTAAAAAAATTATTAAAAAATATTTTTGTTGTCACGATAACTTGAGAACGGAATGAGGTAGCGGCTTGAAATTTTCAGGTTAGGATGTGCACCAGAACGCGACATTTCAGTTTGTGTATGAGTATAATAGGCCAAACGGTTTTAGAGTTATAGCCATCTGAAATTTTCTGAAATTTGGTGGTTTTTTGTTCCTCATTAACTCGAAAAATACTGAACCGATTGAATTCAAACATGGTTATTAGTTGTAGAATACCAACGCGAAAATGTTTGCAAAATTTGGATAGCATTTGTAGAAAATTTTTAATAAATCATTGAAAATAAAAAAAAAAAATTCTATATATCAGTAACTATTCGTTTGAAATTGCTGAAATTTTGCAAGAGCCTTCATAACCTAACTCTACTGCCAAATTTCAAGTTTTAATATGATCGGTTAAATATTGTTGGAGATTTTAGCATTCTTGTGCGAGTTCAGTAGATGGGTGACCGTTGCCTCGATAACTTTCGAACGAAAGGAGATAGGGACTTGCAATTTTCAGGGTAGGTTGAGTATCCGAAAGGGAGAATTGATTTTTTGGGCATAATCGGTCTAACGGTTTCCGAGTTATACCCACCTGGGATATTATTTCCTTGATAACTCAAAAAATAAATATTCGATCGAATTGAAGCTTGGTTTCTAGTAGTAGAAAATCAACATAAAGACGTGTTTAAAATTTCGTAAGAACCGTACCCATAGAAAATTTGAAAAAAATTATGAAAAAAAAAAATTTTAAGAACCGTACCCCTAGAAAATTTTTAAAAATCACGAAAAAAAAAATTGGTTCAAGCACTGACGTGAAGTCAGAAGCTTTTGCGCGTATGTTCTATTGTCCATTCTTCTGTATTGGACACCCTTAATTCGATATTACCATTCGAATTAAGAGTGTCCAATACAGGAGAATGGACAACATAATTTACCATGGTAAATTCGATTAAGGGTGTCCAATAGAGAAGAATGGACAATAGAACATACGCGCAAAAGCTTCTGACTTCACGTCAGTGCTTGTTATTAATCTTTTTGCGCGTATGTTCTGGGGAACATCGCGTTATCATTTTGCCCAAATGTCTCTAATTTTCGATATTTTTGCCGAAAATGGTCTCGAACGATTAGACTACCTGATGAAGAATTCGAAGACAAATTTGATTCTGTCCGGCAAGCCGGCAGTCCGTTGCCACGATAACTTGAGAACGGAATGAGATACCGACTTGAAATTTTCAGGGTAGGTGGTGCATTCCAATACGACGGACAAGTTTGTTAATGGGCATAATCGGTCCAATGGTTTCCGAGTAATAATTTTATTTTCAACCATTATAAATCCGATCGAATTGAAACTTGGTAAATAGTTGTAGAATATGCGCTTAAGCACGTTTGTGAAGTTTTATGAGAGTCGCAACACTAGAAATTTTTTAAAAAATTATTAAAAAATATTTCTTATGTCACGATAACCTGAGAACGGAAAGAGATAGCGACTTGAAATTTTCAGGTTAGGTTGTGCATCTAAATGCAACATTTGAGTTTGTCTATGGGCATAATCGGCCAAACGGTTTTGGAGTTATAACCATCTGAAATTTGGTTGTTATTTCCTCAAAAAATACGAAACCGATTAAATTCAAACATGGTTGCTAGTTGTATAATACCAACGCGAAAATTCTTACAAAATTTCGTGAGGATTGTATTACTAGAAATTGAAAAATCATTGAACATTATTTAAAAAAATTCTATATATCAGTAACTATTCGTCCGACATCACTAAAATTTTGCGAGAGCCTTCAAAACCTAACTCTACTGCCAAGTTCCAAGTTTGAACACGACCGGATATATATTATTGGAGATTCGCGCAGCGTTGTGTGAGTTTAGTAGAGGGATGGGTGACCATTGCCTCGATAACTTACGAACGAAAGAAGATAGGAACTTGCAATTTTCAGGGTATATAGCGTATCCAAATGGGAGTGTCAAGTTCGATTACGGGCATAATCGTTCCAACGGTTTCAGAGTTATATCCACCTGGAATATTATTACCTCGATATCTCAAAAAGTATAGACTCGAGCGAAATGATGCTTGGTATCTAGTTGAAGAATATCGACATAAAGACGTGTTTGCAATTTTATAAGAGCCGTACCCCTAGAAAATTTTTAAAAAATTATGAAAAGAAAAAATTGGTTCAAGCACTGACGTGAAGTCAGGAGCTTTTGCGCGTATGTTGTATTGTCCATTCTGCTGTATTGGACGCTCTTAATCGAATTTACCATGGTAAATTATATTGTCCATTCTCCTGTATTGGAATTTACCATGGTAAATACGAATTAAATGTAATAATCTCAGATATTTGTCAGAAGCAATCAATCGAATAATGTTGCCTAACAAACAACAATGAAACAACATCAACGAAGAAACAACTATATCGTAACGTTTCGGAATCTATATCAAACGAAATCTTCAGAATTATTTTGTTGATAGATATTCTGAAATTCGAGAATTGTGACATTCATTTAATTATGAATATACCTCCCACAGTATCCTTTAATGATTACTTGAATGACAACGTCCGTTCCCCTAAACTATATCTTAATATATAAAAATCAAAGCCACTTTTCGTCTCACCTATCCAAACCAAATATTTAGGCTTTGTTCGGACTATTTAGTAGATGTTTATGTGAAGTTTGCACAAAATCAGTCGAGCGGTTCTTCACTTATCAAAGGAAACTCTTTGAAAATGTTACATAAACGTGATATTTTTTTGGATGTTAGGAGGGGTGTTTGGGGGAAATTTCGGAGGGTTTTATCGAGGAAAAATACGGTAGTTTCGTAGAGTTCCGCATTTTCGGCGAAAATATGGGGGTGTATTTTTAAAAAAATCGCGAAAAGGCGAAAAAACGTCGATTTTGGCAAAAGGAGCAAAATTGTGGAAAGGAATTCGGAGGAACGGTGGCGTTCGGAACGACGGTATTTGCGGGAACGCAAAGACGAGATTCGAAATTAATCCGTAACGGAGCTCTTTTTTCGATCCTCTCTTTCGTTTTCCCGGAAGAACGATAGGAAAATGTGACTTTTCGCGAAAATCGACAAAAATCTGACGTTTCATGTATTTCTGTGGCGAATTTTAACGCGGCTCCTTCAAGGTCAACGTTTTCGGTCTGAACGAGCGAAGAGAAATGTCAAATCGAATTTGAATTTCGAACGGAATTACTCCAAAATCTTGGAATCGTCTATAAATAAAACTGCGAGAAATATGAACGAGAAACCGATTTCGATCGATCGCTTGACAGGATTTTCGATATTCTGAAAATCGAAAGACGGTACTAAAAATCTTTATTTGGTACATAAGCCCTGCGAGTCGGTGGGATCGAATCTCGGAGCGTCCGAAATAGCTTTCTCTAATATTTTTTCATTTTAACCAATGAAAAACTCAAAGGAGCGTTACTCCTGTAAACGTATCTTGGGATTTGGATCTTTTCGTTCAGCTACGAAATCTATAATGAATATCCGTTCGATCGGACAGATTTTTGCATTATAAAATTACTCAAAATATTCAAACATAAAGCAGAAAATTAACGTTCGAAAATGAAAAACCCCCAGCCGTTTGTTTATTCATGCTCAAAATGGAAAAACAAAAAATATTGTTTATCCAAATGTTTTATATTAAGTTTTAAAATAGCTAGCGATTAATAAAATATTTTTTTGTTTGAATAAATGGATTTGATGTTCCAATTAAATTTTTTTATTATTTCACTTTATACGTAGCGAAGCACGTACCAGGCCGCTAGAAGATATATATTTTTTGTAACCCTATTTCTCGAATATACGATGTCAACTCAATACCTCCAACTTTATGAACTGAAATGAGATTTTGTGTCCAGAAGAGAAACTGGAAAATTCGATTTATTGGAGTTCTTTTTTTGAAGTGGGTCACTGCGGGTTTCAGTTGTGGAGATCAGTTAGAAACTTTCAACATTCTCTGGTTTCGTATTTACCGTTTTCTATAAGAATATGATATAAAATCAGGGGTGGCCAACTGGTCGATCACGGCTACAGGTCCAGTCGATTGCGACAAGACAGAAACCATCAATTTTGATTTGAAATTTCAACAATTATGTATTTTTAGTTGTTATGGCAAGAATTGACCCTACACTTTCTCGTGGTTCTTGCTGAACAAAGAATTGAAGCTGCCTACCTATTTCGCCTTTATCTCAACATTATTAACTCATTCATGTTACGGAACGTAGCTACTAATGTCACAGCCAACGGAACGTTACACATTGGGGAAAAAGGGAGATGTTACGGAACGTAGCTACTAATGTCACAGCTAACGGAACGTAGCATAGAAGATGTGTGGTGACATAGACAAGGAAAGATAGGCCGAGTCAATGTCATGAGGAATGTGGAAGTTGTACAATAAATGGTCGTGAACAACTACAGTCCTTTATTGAAATAAACAATTCAATGAATTCGCTAATCTTTTGAATTTGAAATAATAATATATTATTTCATAAGATGGAGAAGTGTCACTTTTCATGGCGAGCTTGAGTTTACCCGCCGAACGGAGTGAGGCGGGTAATTAAAAGCAAGCCATGAAAAGTCATTTCTACACCGAATGAAATATGTTATTTTATTTTCAAACCTTTTGAAATTCATAGAAATCTAAATATCTACTTTTGGATTGATTTACATTTACGCACATAATTCTGTCCATTCACGATCTTTATAATTGAGTCGATTTCGAAGATTCTGACAAGGGAATAAATGAAAACTGACAAGCGATAAAGTTCACTTTCCCCCGTTGCTACTTCGTAAATCCAAATTGAAAGAATATAATAAAGCAGTTTATTGAAAAATCAATTCACATTTTGATTAATCAGACATCTGTTCGGACATTATATGTAAACCCCATTTGTTTGGAACAGAAATTTCATCTTGTCAAGATATAATGAGGTCAAATAAGGAACTGTAAATGAAGAAATCTGTGAAATCCTTATTTATTCAAATGTATTAATTACCTTTATCATGTAAGGCTGATTTAAATTGAGCATTTTGCTTATTTTTTCGATGTATAATTTGAAACTTCATCAAAACATTCTCATGTATACAGCATTTTTTCAGTCACCCAATACCCCTTGACAACTTTTTATGTTATCAGCAATTAGATTGCAAAATATATTTGATTCGATAGCTATTATTCAGAACTAAGTATACTGATGAAATATCGAAAAATGATTCACTAAATTGATAAACTAACCAAATAGAGGGTAGTGTACTACGTTTCAATCTTTTATTCGATATATATTCGCTAGAAAAATATTTTGAACAAACAAATGTTCTAATTTTCAATACTCTACCTCTACCACAAGCCAGTTGACATTCTTGTCGTGTAACAATATCCTTGAAACAAATAAAATTATAGTATAAGAGCGCCAAAAAGAATGACGCTTTAGGAAAGCTATTCAACTTTGATGAAATGACACTGTGTGGTTGCTCTGAACTTTGTTCTCTGCTAGTCCTTTCATCGTTGACAAATAATATTGTTAGTTTTCATAACATGTCATTTCATTCCTTCTCAATATATAACTGAATTATATAATGAATATAATTATTAATTAATAGAGTTATATCTTAATGTTTCAACTGTTAAAACAGTTTATGTTCATCAACCGGCAAGATTATAGTAAAGCAACAAGTCTTAGCGTTCTCCTGTGTTGATTTATTAACAATTAACGATATCAGCGATCTTTCAATATTATTAATAATATAATTAATACCTATCTTGATACTAGAAATCTGCCACTGATCCGGTAAGAATAAACAATTGTTAAAAAAACTATATTCGCATAAAAACGAAGTATTTTCGAAATGAAAATAGTATTTAATTTAAATGGTTCTGGATACTCGTTCGGAGTTCACACAGCAAACTTTTGGCATACTTTCGGCGTGGAAAACAAGAACGTTGAACAGAATACTCAAAATACTAAATTTCAGCAAACGGTACGACTTTCCACAAGAAACTAGAATAAACAAAGATTCGAATCTTATTTGATATGTCGATAATTTTGTCCATAAAATTTCTACTACCGGCATCTATCGGTGAAAACTGAAGTAGAACAAAATCCTTGTATTTTGACAGTATTTGGACCGCAAATCGGCCGAAAATATGTCAAAGAGTGTCTTCGCCATGTATTCTATGCACCTATATTCAATGGAACTTCAACGAATGAAAATGACGTTTGAATTAAAAAATTTTTAGTCCATGGTAACCAATTCATCTTTTGCATAGTAACACTTTTCCTGCCGCCGACCCGAAAAGTGTTGCATAGCAACACTTCTCCTCCTTGGCGGAGAAATGGAACTTTTCGATGATCCTCTCAATCGAAAAATGACTTTATTATTGTACGTTTGGGAATAATAATGAACGATAATCCGCTCCAAGAGCGTTGTCAGACGGTGTTCCAGGCTTTTTCTATAGACGGCTGTGAATAAGACATGTTCCCTTAGAAATATTGTGGTGTTTCCTTTCTCAGGTTTCGCTTGTCCTATTCCCAATGATACACCCTATATGTATTTAAATTATTCATTCAATATATAAAGTTAGCTATCCTTCAATACACTCAGGAGAGTAGAGCAAACTAAAATATAGTAACGAGTTAAAAATTCACCCTCAAGGGTGATATAAATCATATATTTCGTTCGTACAGGAAGTAAAAAGGAAATTGACGAAAAAGGTCGTGTTTTCCACATTTAATTTGCTTCTTCTGAGAGATGAAAGAGGAAAACTTTTCTCTATTGGAGTCTGTACGAAGTGAACCATGTAATTCCGTGCATCAGTTGAAAGTCCATAAGTGAATTATTTTATATAATTCGGTTCTCCGGGACATAGACAAAATTGCCGTTCCTATTTGACTAGCAGATCTGGAAAGAGAACGGTCGGGATTGAGGAGATTCTTCTCTTGGCATACAACAATAATATAATGCACGATTTTTAGTACATCAACAATTCCAGAGCGTTCCTGCCAATAGGGTCCTTCATAATGGCTTCGTAAAATTAATATACTTATGCATATATTTCACAAGTCAAATAGACCCCAGGGGGTTCATTGATTTGCCGAGAAAGCAAGAGCAGACGCGTTTCTGGCTTCTTGGCCTTCATCAGTACTCTGTAGCTTCTCAACAAATTCAACTAAACTGACCCGGGTTAAGCCTCGATCATACCTAATCGTTCACGCCACCTATGAGACAAAACACATTAGGTATGTTCGACCAAGCCGGCTCTGAGAGGCTTAACCCGGTTCGGTTTAGTTGAATTTGTTGAGAAGCTACAGAGTACTGATGAAGGCCAATGAGCCAGTATGCCAGAAACGCGTCTGCTCTTGCTTTCTCGGCAAATCAATGAACCCCCTGGGGTCTATTTGACTTGTGAAATATATGCATAAGTATATTAATTATGCGAAGCCATTATGAAGGACACTATTGGAAGGAACGCTCTGGACTTGTTGATTTATTAACAACGGTATCGCCATTTTTGCGCGTATGTTCTGGGGAACATCGCGTTATAGTTTTGCCCAAATGTCTGTAACTTTCGAATTTTTTGACGAAAATGGTCTCAAACGATTAAGTTCGACTCCCCAATGAAGAATTCGAGGTCAAATTTGATTCTGTCCGGCCGGTCGTCCGGCCGTCCGTTGCCACGATAACTTGAGAACGAAAAGAGCTAGCGACTTGAAATTTTCAGGGTAGGTGGCGCATCCCAATACGACGGACAAGTTCGTTAATGGGCATAATCAGCCCAGTGGTTTCCGAGTAAAAATTTTGTTTTCAACCAATATAAATCCGATCGAATTGAAACTTGGTGGGTAGTTGTAGAATATGAACCTAAGCACGTTTGTGAAATTTTGCGCGAATCGTATGGCTAGAAAATTTTAAAAAAATTATTAAAAAATATTTTTGTTGTCACGATAACTTGAGAACGGAATGGGATAGCGGCTTGAAATTATCAGGTTAGGATGTGCACTAGAACGCGACATTTAAGTTTGTTTTTGAGCATAATCGGCCAAATGGTTTTAGAGTTATAGCCATCTGAAATTTTCTGAAATTTGGTGGTTGTTTGTTTCTCATTAACTTGAAAAATACTGAACCGATTGAATTCAAACATGGTTATTAGTTGTAGAATGCCAACGCAAAAATGTTTGCAAAATTTGGTGTGGATAGCATTTGTAGAAAATTTTTAATAAATCATTGAAAATAAAAAAAAAAAATTCTATATATCAGTAACTATTCGTTTGAAATTGCTGAAATTTTGAAAGAGCCTTCATAACCTAACTCCACTGCCAAGTTTCAAGTTTTAATACGATCGCTTAAATATTGAAGGAGATTCGAGCATTCTTGTGCGAGTTCAGTAGATGGGTGACCGTTGCCTCGATAACTTTCGAACGAAAGGAGATAGGGACTTGCAATTTTCAGGGTAGGTTGCGTATATGAAAGGGAGAGTTGAGTTCGATTTTGGGCATATTCGGTCTAACGGTTTCCGAGTTATACCCACCTGGATTATTATTTCCTTGATAACTCGAAAAATAAATATTCGATCGAATTGAAGCTAGGTAACTAGTAGTAGAAAATCAACATAAAGACGTGTTTAAAATTTTGTAAGAACCGTACCCCTAGAAATTTTGAAAAAAATGACGAAAAAAAAAATTTTAAGAACCGTACCCCTAGAAAATTTCAAAAAAATCACGAAAAAAAAAATTGGTTCAAGCACTGACGGGAAGTCAGAAGCTTTTGCGCGTATGTTCTATTGTCCATTCTTCTGTATTGGACACTTAATTCGAATTTACCATGGTAAATTCGAATTAAGAGTGTCCAATACAGAAGAATGGACAATAGAACATACGCGCAAAAGCTTCTGACTTCACGTCAGTGCTTGAACCAATTTTCATTATTATTATCGATTTTTAGTAGTTCAGTGTAAAATTGTATGTGAATATTCGACTAAGTATTCGGAAATTGAATCACATAATAGGTATGTCTAATCACTTCTCAATAATGATAATGAAAATTGGTTCAAGCACTGACGTGAAGTCAGAAGCTTTTGCGCGTATGTTCTATTGTCCATTCTTCTGTATTGGACACCCTTAATCGAATTTACCATGGTAAATTATGTTGTCCATTCTCCTGTATTGGACACTTAATTCGAATTTACCATGGTAAATTCGATTAAGGGTGTCCAATACAGAAGAATGGACAATAGAACATACGCGCAAAAGCTTCTGACTTCATGTCAGTGCTTGAACCAATTTTTTTTTTCGTGATTTTTTTGAAATTTCCTAGAGGTACGGTTCTTAAAATTTTTTTTTTCGTCATTTTTTTCAAAATTTCTAGGGGTACGGTTCTTACAAAATTTTAAACACGTCTTTATGTTGATTTTCTACTACTAGTTACCAAGCTTCAATTCGATCGAATATTTATTTTTCGAGTTATCAAGGAAATAATATTCCAGGTGGGTATAACTCGGAAACCGTTAGATCGATTATGCCCAAAATCGAACTCAACTCTCCCTTTCGGATACGCACCCTACCCTGAAAATTGCAAGTCCCTATCTCCTTTCGTTCGAAAGTTATGAAGGATCTTGCAAAATTTCAGCAATTTAAAACGAATAGTTACTGATATATAGATTTTTTTTTTTTATTTTAATGATTTATTAAAAATTTTCTACAAATTCTATCCTCACCAAATTTTGCAAACATTTTTGCGTTGGCATTCTACAACTAATAACCATGTTTGAATTCAATCGGTTCAGTATTTTTCGAGTTAATGAGGAACAAAAAACCACCAAATTTCAGAAAATTTCAGATGGCTATAACTCTAAAACCGTTTGGCCGATTATGCTCATAAACAAACTGAAATGTCGCGTTCTGGTGCACATCCTAACCTGATAATTTCAAGCCGCTATCTCATTCCGTTCTCAAGTTATCGTGACAACAAAAATATTTTTTAATAATTTTTTTAAAATTTTCTAGCCACACGATTCGCACTAAATTCCACAAACGTGCTTAGGTTCATATTCTACAACTACCCACCAAGTTTAAATTCGATCGGAATTATATTGGTTGAAAACAAAATTATTACTCGGAAACCACTGGGCCGATTATGCCCATTAACGAACTTGTCCGTCGTATTGGGATGCGCCACCTACCCTGAAAATTTCAAGTCGCTAGTTCTTTTCGTTCTCAAGTTATCGTGGCAACGGCCGGACGGACGGCCGGACGGACAGAATCAAATTTGACCTCGAATTCTTCATTGGGGAGTCGAACTTAATCGTTTGAGACCATTTTCGTCAAAAAATTCGAAAGTTACAGACATTTGGGCAAAACTATAACGCGATGTTCCCCAGAACATACGCGCAAAAATAGTTATTTATTATACAAGGGAAAAAAGTATTAGATTTTAGCTCGAGGTTATGTTGTCTCCCGACGCGAAGCGGAGGGAGACAAAAAACCGAGAGCTGAAATCTAATATTTTTCCCGTGTATAATACACTATTTTTTTCTGTGACAGGAAAAACGACGATGTAATAGTGAAAGAACATATTATTACAATATATTAAAGTCAGAATGTTATCGATATGAAATTTGAATTTTTAAACTAGTAAGCTATTAGACCTGCGTTGCTAAGGAAAACTTCAGTGTAATCAAATATCTGTCAATTTAATTTTGTGATTTGATTCAAAAATTGCGAACTCAGTAATTGTTTAGTAGTTATTTTGAATACTATAAAGTTAAAAATGCTTGATTCTGAGTTTTCTCTGACTCCACCGAAGTTGATAGAAGCAGCGCAAGTAGCAAATATCTTCCATTATCTATATGTAGGTATATATATCCGGGAAAAAAGTATTCACTTTTTTCCCGGGGAAAAAAGTAATTTCGTGAAAAGTTATATTTTGTTACCTGTCAACAGAGATGAAATGTCAAATTTTTTTCCCGTCACAGAAAAATAGTTATTTATTAGAAAATTCACTGGGTAACATATTACAAAGAAGTATTACATATTATCAACAACAGAGTGTAATCTGTTTCCCTATGTCATTCAGCAAAATTCAATTTCAACAATGAATATATTAATAAATATTAGGTAGATCCATATCGGTTATACAGGGTGAGTCTTCACCATGGACCATGGATTCTTCTCATCGAATGAAACACTTTTTTCATTTACCATTTTTTCAAATTTGGCTCATGTAAAAAGATACAGGCTCTTGAAATTTCGAAAAAATCGGATTTTATTATGTGGCTTCGACATCCTTATTTCGAATAAAATGAATGTTGGTGTGGAGTTTTCTATGACAATGATACATGTTTTCCAACTATTAGTTCTTTCGTACTTCTAATTGATTTTTAGTTATACACTCGTGGATTCATAAAACTAAACTAAATTAGCATATAGAAAGCAGATAATGTTTTTCTTGAGCCATTTCACGAATACTCAACCATTTTAGAACATTAAATTATTCTTCATAATTTCTCCTTAAAATCATCGTTTTCGAGATATTCTTCATTGAATGTTATATGATGGTAAACTTCAGAAATATCACTACTTTTATGGATTCGCCCCTGAGTGTTGAAATCCTAAAGCAAGCTGTAAACCACGTCACCGTACCTTTTTCTCGTCCACCATTGATGTCTTAGATAATTTATATACAGGAGTGTTTTAGCACATTGTTAAATTTTTGAACGCTTTTTAGCTGAGCCGAATTTGGAGAAATTGTAAATAACAAATGTGTTTTATTTGATCTATGGTTAAAATCAATGTACAACTGTAAGACTCACCCTGTATATTCAGTGTGATAGAGTAGGCATTGATGTTTCACTGAATAGTTCAATTCCACCTCCACGTACAAGCTGCCGGAATGTCGGAAGGTGCCGCGAGATGAGTGGAAAGGGGTTGGTGGTGCCTGCTTAGATGCTGAAAGAACGCTAGTGGAATCGGAAGAGTTCATTGAACACGTAATTTTTAAAATACTTTCACTACCTAACCTCTTTCTGAGAGACAAGTTATATAGTGTGAGTCCCTCGCTGGCCTATAGGCCATCTGGGGTTTACACGTTACAAGTGGAATAGCTCATAACCAAAAATCAAATAATATACTGATCCAGCATCATAGAAGTGGACAATTCCATTGATCACTAGCAACTAAAAGAAGTTTGAATTAGCACTCGCTTGATAAGTGTACTTTAAGGTGCTTGGGCAAATTCATAACCAGAGCAGTCACCCAAAGTTGCTTGGCTTCTAGGAAAAATAATATTTTACAACAATATATCGACTGTTGCATGAGTGGCTGACCACAGCCTAGTGGTAAATGCAGGACTTCCAGACCTTTCAGAAAAATTGATTTTTTTGTATCCAAAGGTTAGTTTAGTTTCGGAGATACAGAGTGATTCATGAATGTTGGCCTGAATTTCCGGTTGGTATCCATAACTTGGGAATGAGTGGTTCGATTTTGATTCAATTTGGTGGGGTTGTTTGCTTTCAACAATTCTTTAAAACGACTCATGTAATTTGATTATTATAAGGGCAGTACTCAGAATATCGAGGTTTTTCTTTCAAACTTCTAAATCTATATTATTTACATCAGTTTGTAAAATGGTCGTTCTACTGGACTGGCACATAACTTCTCGATATGGAGAAGGATGCTAGAGTCGAAGAAGATTCAAACATTTCATCGTTATTAATAAACCAATTGTCAACTATGTTGTGAGAACTATATTTTCTTCGATCGTGCGAAAAGTGACACTATTTTGACCTGTTTTCTATGCGCAAAGCTCAACATTCCAGAATAGTGGGCAGTTGCTAAGCAATTAGAAAATAACAGTGCAGTAATATTCTTACCGCAATGCTGTAGCGTGCGGTAATGTTACAAATGGATTATTACAATAAAATGAAACAAAATATGGTTTAGATTTTTATATTATTTTAATCAAAAATTGTATATTTCGTATTTTATGCATTTTAAGTAATACTATTTTATCTATATCTACTTACTTTCGTCGATAAAAAGATGCCCTCTGGGTCCCCTAAAATGAATTTCTGAACTTGTTCCTGGGTTAAAATTTTGGATTTTTTTGGTTTGTATCCTATAGCTTGACGTTTTAAAAATGCTCTCAGTTTTTGATACTGGGCAATATTAATATTATTTTTAACAGACAAAGTTGATCGAAGCATGGAATAATGTGCCCACAACGTCGAAGATTTCTTTGTTTCAGCAAATTCAGCAATTCAGCTATCAGTACATTCTCAGGAAAGGATACACTGTTGTTTTTTCTGCAAAAATCCATGAAGCGTTGGTACGCAAGTTCATACTTCTCTCTGCATTTCGCCGGAAGTAAATTAAGTGAAGCCGCGTTCGCGGCTTCTACTAGTTCAGGAGTCGTGCAAGTTAACAACTAGTCACTATCAGTGTTCATATTTATTAATTCTTTTTTAATTCCTTATAAAATATAATGAATAATACATATCCAGCTTGAAAATTATTTTACTTTTGTCATAACAAAGTAATTTCCATGGTTACCACTTCTATATTTCAATATGAACATAGAGAAACCTATTCAAACTTACTTGATTACATCTTGAATGAAATATTTTTTAATTAATTTCTTAAATGTAAATCAACGATCGAAGAAAAAATAGTATTTATAATTCGTGGGAAAAGCATATTCCCAAACTCCTGTGTTACCACTCCTGTAATTATCACAGTCGTTTGGGAATATTATGCTTTTCCCACTAATTATACAATATACTATTACAATATTGTAATTTTTGACTTTATATGTATGTGACCCCGAAAATTTTCTCCACGTTCGACCTTAGTTTGATGTGCAAACACCAATCGCATATTTGGCTGAATCAATATCAAATTTATCTTCTATAATATGGCATACTGAGGAATCTGGGTATAAATTGAATATTCTGAGTGCCAGCTTATGTCAAACGCTGTCTTACTTGAATAAATGTGAGGAATGGGATTGATATGGGGTGTGTACATCGAACACAAATAAAGGATTGCGTGCGGACCATTTCAGTCAATAATTGAATGCTAAACCCCTTCAGGTTCGATACCGTTGTGGAAATTTTCAATGTGTTTGTCTTGTTGTCTTCAACTGACAGCTCGGGGCAATACATTCAGACGACAGGTTTAGAATCCGTCAATTACTTCGATCGTATCTGAAACTTCTGTGTGCCCATGTCTGTTTGCTCAACTGGTCACCGTCTTTGAATATGAATCCTTTATGAGTGATATTATTATTATTAGAACGAGGTCATGAGGCTTGGGCCAGTCCTTGTTCTATTACCCTACTCATTCAATCCTAAGAACACTGTCAATGGTGATAACATACCTGATGACGAGGCTTAGATGTCACTCTTAGTCGAATTTACCATAGTAAATTCGATTTTGAACCAATTATTTTTCAATGTTACCTCCGCAAAATTGGTTTGACCCCAACGGGATTTGACTTTTGTCGTTTCAACCCCTAATTCCTATTCATCAAAATAAATCCATCGAAACGTGAAGCTAGGAAAAACAACTTCACAGTCTGCCTTTTATACCAAGTTCATGCCGAAGTTATAAAAGAAATCCGTTTTGATGCCAAATGTAACCTTGAAATAACATCCGATTAAGAAGAGTGAACAAACATGCAGAGCTCATAAAAGTCAGGAAACGTTTGGAACCTCAATGTTGCCATTTCCACCTAAACTTTTTCCCCTATGTATCATGCTCTTCTTCCCTTTGACCTATTTTTCCATTGCTCATCACATTTAAGCGATAGAACAACATAATCCAGATCGTGGATTGAAAACGGACCAAGTAAAAGTATAACAATTCGATGAAACTCGAAGATGCCCAATCGAACGTCAAGATTAGATAATAAAACATCAGAATATAGACAATCGAAAACCTTTTCGGTCAGAAAAATTCTGTTCGGCCCGAATAATTCAATTATAATCCAATATAGTTCATTGGTCTAAGAAGTTATTATACAAGCAATTTTCTGGGATGCTCTTCCAATCGAAGATCAGCCGATATTGATATAAACTCGAACTTAGGGCTTGGACTGTTTTCCCTATTTGCGCGTATGTTCTGGGGAACATCGCGTTATCATTTTGCCCACATGTCTGTAATTTTCGATTTTTTCGCCGAAAATAGTATCAAACGATTGGGTTCGACTCCCTGATCAAGAATTCGAGGTCAAATTTGATTCTGTCCGGCCGGTCGGCCGTTGCCACGATAACTTGAGAACGGAAAGAGATAGCGACTTGAAATTTTCAGGATAGGTGGCGCATCCCAATACGACGGACAAGTTTGTTAATGGGCATAATCGGCCCAATAGTTTCCGAGTAATAATTTTCCAATACTAATCAGATCGAATTGAAACTTAGTGAGTGGTTGTAGAATAAACCTAAGGACGTTTGTGAAATTTTGTGAGAATCGTATAGCTAGAAAAATTTAAAAAAATTATTGAAAAATATTATTTACGTCGCGATAACCTAAGACCGGAAAGAGATAGCGATTTGAAAATTTCAGGTTTGGTTGATATTATGAATGCACCATTTGAGTTGGTTTATTACCATAATCGGCAAGACGGTTTTGGAGTTATACCCATCTGAAGTTTGGTTCTTAATTCCTCAATAACTCGAAAAATACAAAACCGATCCAATTCAAACATGACTATTAGTTGAAGAATGGCAACGCAAAAATTATCGCAAAAATTCGTGAGGATCGTATCACCTGAAAATTTTTAAAAAATTATAGAAAATTATTGAAAAAAAAATCTGCGAGAGCCTTCAGAACCTAATTCTACTCTAGTTCCAAGTTTGAACATGATCGGATCTATACTTTTGGAGATCCGAGCAGCCTTCTGTGAGTTCAGTAGCTGGATGGGTGATCGTTGCCTCGACAACTCTTGAACGAAAGGAGATAGGGACTTGCAATTTTGAGGATAGGTTGCACATCTGAATAGGAGAGTTAATTTCGCTGTTGGCCATAATCGGCCCAACGGTTTCTGAGTTACCCATCAGGAATATTATTTCCTCGATAACTTAAGAAATTTAGACTCGATCGAATTGAAGCTTGGTGACTAGTTGTAGAATATCGACATGAAGACGTGTGTAAAATTTTGTTAGAACTGTACCACTAGAAAATTTTCAAAAAATTATTATGTATCTCATGATTCCTTGAGAATGGAAAGAAATAGCGACTTGCTGTTTTCAGGGTAGATTGCGCATCTGAATACGATATTTAAATGCGTAACCTTCAAAATCGCCCAGATTGTTTGGAGTTATATCAATCTGAAATTTGGTTGTTATTTCCTCAATAACTGAAAAAATTACACATCCGATCCAATTCAAATAAGGTTTTTAGTTGTAGAATGCCAACGCGAAAATTCTTGCAAAATTTCGTGAGGAAATACAGGAGAACGGACAATATAATTCACCATGGTAAATTCGATTAAGAGTGTCCAATTCTGGAGAATGGACGAGAGAACATACGCGCAAAAGCTTCTGACTTCACGTCAGTGCTTGAACCAATTTTTATAATATAGAAAAATAAAAAATTCACAGGTTTTTGGCGCTCTTGTTCCTCGGAACAGAGTGCTTATCAATTTGCCCAAATGCAATTGCTATTTGAAAAAACTCCATCTCAAGAAACTCATCATAATTTGAGCTTGCCATTCCAATTTTTAGGGCAAATACAGTGTGTTACTTTTAAAAAAATTTAACTTTGGTCTATATCTTTGTTTTCGAACACACTGTATATATGAAAATAATTTTAAATTGTGCTTTGGAACACCCTACACACATCACAAAAAAATATTCTCAAAATATCTTCATTGACTCCCTCAAAACGAGATCCGCGTCTGTGGTGGGCCACCCGGAGAACCAGATGAAGACGTTGAATTTGAGGCGAAGTGAATTATGTGCAGATTATTCGACAACGCCATTGTTGGCCTTGAAACTTCATCTCCCAGTATCTTCTCTGAAATCCCCGGTGATCCTATTAAAAAGAAGCGTGATTAAGGACTTTAAAAGTATCCTCTATTTTCAGCTTTCTTCCGCGAGGTTATAACGAAGGGAAATTTCTATATCGTTAATCGAGTAGTCCAAAGTAGCGAGTTGACTGTGGGGCTTTATCCAATCCTATTTATACGGTTTTGTTCGCTGGACTGAAAATTTTAAACGAACTCAGGCTCAACAGTTCCCAAAGTGAATGGTGAATTTCACGGCCCCGGCGAAAATTGAAAATTCACTCCTCATTTTCAGTCTTTCATCAGCCGTTCGAGAGAGATTGAGTGAATATTTCGGGTGGAAAATTGATTCATTGTTTGAATGGAATCTTCAACAATGGTCAAATAAAAATTTGTTTCCGAAAGTTGATAAAGATAATAGTATATTGTATAATTAGTGGGAAAAGCATAATATTCCCAAACGTCCAGGAGTTTGGGAATATGCTTTTCCCATGAATTAATTATACATACTATTTTTTCTTCGATCATTGATTTACATTTAAGAAATTAATTCAAAAATATTTCATTCAAGATGTAATCAAGTAAGTTTGAATAGGTTTCTCTATGTTCATATTGAAATATAGAAGTGGTAACCATGGAAATTACTTTGTTATGACAAAAGTGAAATAATTTTCAAGCTGGATTTGTTTGATTCGTTATATCTTATGAGAAATTAAAAAAGAATTAATAAATATGAACACTGATAGTGATTGATTGTCAACTTGCACACCTCCTGAACTAGTAGAAGCCGCGAACGCGGCTTCACTTAATTTACTTCCGGCGAAATCCAGAGAGAAGTATGAACTTGCGTACCAACGCTCCATGGATTTTTGCAGAAAAAACATAAGTGTATCCTTTCCTGAGAATGTACAGAATTGCTGAATTGGCTAAAACAATGAAACGTTGTGGGCACATCATTCCATTCTTCGATCAACTTTGTCTGTTAAAAATAATACTAATATTGCCCAGTATCAAAAACTGAGAGCATTTTTAAAACGTCAAGCTATAGGATACAAACCGAGAAAATCCAAAATTTTAACCCAGGAACAAGTTCATAAATTCATTTTAGAGGCCCCAGATGACATCTTTTTATCAACGAAAGTAAGTAGATATAGATAAAATAGTATTACTTAAAATGCATAAAATACGAAATATACAATTTTTGATTAAAATAATATAAAAATCAAAACCATACTTTGTTTCATTTTATTGTAATAATCCATTTGTAACATTACCGCACTGTTATTTTCTAATTGCTTAGCAACTGCCCACTATTCTGGAATGTTGAGCTTTGCGCATAGAAAACAGGTGAAAATAGTGTCACTTTTCCCACGATCGAAGAAAAAAGTTATTTATCGCTATCGCAAATGGCTATCGACCTAGGGTCCTTAGAATATTAATTGCAATCAACAAGAAATATAATGCATTTGTATATTTCGGAAAGTTGATAATATTTTCATTATCGTCCAAATATTGTGTATTTGATGGAAGGAATTAAGTATGATATCATCAACAAATACAGATCCGATCGAGTTGAAACTTGGTAGCTAGTTGTAGAAAACTGACACAAAGATGTTTGAGGACCGTATCACCAGAAAAAAAAATTGTTAAAAAATATTATTTATGTCACGATAACCTGAGAACAGAAAGAGATAGCGACTTGCAATTTTTAGGGTAGGTTGTGCATCTGAATACGACATTTGAATTTGTTAATAGGCATAATAAGCCAAACAGTTTTGGAGTTATACCCATCTGAAATTTGTATGTTAGTTCCTCAATAACTCGAAAAATAAGAAACCGATTCGATTCGAACATGATAATTAGTTATATAATACCGACGTGAAAATTCTTGTAAAATTTTGTAAGGGCCAGATCGCTAGAAAATTAAAGAAAATTATGGAAAATAATTCTATATATCAGAAACTATTCGTCCGAAATCGATATTTCGCGAGAGCCTTCATAACTTAACTTTACTGCCAAGTTCCAAGTTTGAACACGATCGGATCTATATTGCATGAGATCCGAGCAGCCTTGGGTGAGTTCAGTAGCTGTATGAGTGACCGTTGCCTCGATAACTTTCGAATGAAAAGAGATAGGGACTTGAAATTTTCAGGGTAAATTGCGCATCTGAATGAAATAGTTAAGTTAGTTGTGCATAATCGGCCCAACGGTTTCGGAGTTATACTCATCTGGAATATTATTTTCTTGATAACTCAAAAGATACAGACCCGATCGAATTGAAACTTGGTAACTAGTTGTAGAATATCGACATAAAAACGTGTGTGAAATTTTATGAGGACCGTAGCACTATAAAATGGAAAAAAAAATTACGAAAAATATTATGTATCTCACGATAACTTAAGAACGGAAAGAGATATCGACTTGCAATTTTTAGGGTAGGTTGCGCATCCGAATCCGACATCTAAGTTCGTTAATTTGGCATAGTCGGCCAAATGGATTTGGAGATAAATTCATCCGAGATTTTGTTGTTATTTCCTCTATAACTCAAAATATACAAATCTGATCCAATTAAAACTTGGTGATTACTTGTAGAATGCCAACCCACTGATTTTCGCGGAATTTCGTGAATATCGTATTCTGGAGTTAATTGAGGCGTAAGTTTTTTTCGTATTTCAATTCTATTAAAATACATATGCCAGAATTAAAAATTTTGTGATCATAAACGAATCTTTTCTTACTGAAGTCTGTCATTAAAATGGTATGGAATTCATTCAATATTATAAAATGTGGGAAAACGGTATATATCGGTTCTAAATTCCTTTAAGAGTGTACCATCGAGGTGAGTAGACAATAAAACATGCGCAAAAACTCCAGGCAAATGAATAACTTCTTCGGTCCAAACGTTTCTGAATGAATTAGGCTCGATATCATTTACACAAAGACCCAGCTATAGAGCGGATTTCCATCGAAAATTGTTTATCACGGGGTCAGACAGAACGTGCTCTAATTAATATTCATTTGACGAAAGCGAAGTGCTGTGATCTGGACCAGTTATCTGTATGATCCATGTTCCCGAATTTAGCATAACAACAGGCTTTTACCGAAATTGATCACAATTTGGTTATGTCTGTTATGGAGAAAAAAATGGATTGTTATCTGAGCGTAATTGGTGAATCAGTGGCGTAGCGTGGGTTTCAGCCGAACGAGGCACAGGGAAATTTTGCAGTCATCATCATTTAGGAAGGACAAAATTATGAAAGTTGCAGCTGGGACTTTTATGGTCCCCGCTAGGCTATGCCACTAGAATTAGTCCAGCCATCGCACAATGTCCCTCAGAAACGTAAGTGTCATTCATGGTAGATACGTACCGGTTTCATGGTTGTCACTTTTCGATGCTAATCTATTGCAGTCCACTCGTTACCGAAAGTGTTCTCTATATGCCGCCTGCCACACAAAACCAAGATCCTGTAACACCACTGGCTCAGGAGATATCGACTCATCCATACGCGCATGCACTGACCCTCCTCATAGGATTCTGCGGCAGGTGGCAGAGGACAGTATCCTTACACACGGAACCCCACCCCACATAGACTAAAATTCAATGAGTTATAGCGTATGTTCTATTGTCCATTCTCCTATATCCGAATTTACCATGGTAAATTCGATTTGAGTGAGAGTGTCCAATACAGGAAAATGGAATATAGAACATACGCGCAAAATCTCCTGACTTCACTTCAGTGCTTGAACCAAATTTTTTCAATGATTTTTTAAAATTTTTCTAGTGATACGATCCACACGAAATTTCGCAAGAATGTTTGCGTTGGCATTCTACAACTAATAATATTTGGATCGGTTTTGTATTTTTAGAGTTATTGTGGAAATAAAAACCAAATTTCAGATAGGTATAACTCCAAAACCGTTTGGCCGATTATGCCTATAAAAAAACTCAAATGTTGCATTTGGCTGCGCAACCTACCCTGGAAATCGCAAATCGCTATCTCCTCCTGTTCTGAAGTTATCGTGGGATACATAATATTCTTTCGTAAATGTTTTAAAATTTACTAGTACTACAATCCTCACAAAATTCCACATACGCCTTTATGTCGATATTCTACAACTAGAAGAAGAAGATACCAAGTTTCAATTCGATCGGGTCTGTATTATTTGAGTTAGAGAATATAATATTCCAGATGGTTATAACACCGAAACCGTTGGGCCGATTATGCCCAACAACTTTACTCTCCCATTCGGATGCGCAACCCAGCCTGAAAATTTTAACTCCCTACCTCTTTTCCTTCGAAACTTTTCGAGGCAACGGTCACCCATCCAGCTACTGAACTTATCCAAGGCTGCTCGGATCTTCAAAAATATACATCCGATCTTGTTCAAACTTGGAACTTGGCAGTAGAGTTAAATTTTGTAGGCTTGCGCAAACTTTCAGTGATGTCGGGCGAATAGTTTCTGATATAACATTTTTTTAGATAATTTTTTTAAATATTCTAGTGATACGATTCTCGCGAAATTTTTCAAGAATAATCGAGCCGGCATTTTACGAGTAGTAACCAAGTTTGAATTGGATCGATTCTGAATTTTTCGAGTTATTGAAGAAATAAAAACCAAATTTCAGATGGGTATAACTCCAAAACCATTTAGCCGATTATTCATATTAACAAACACAAATGTCGCATTCAGATACACAACCTATCCTAAAAATAGCAAGTCGCTATATCTTTCCGTTCTCAGGTTATCGGGACGTAAATAATATTTTTTAATAATTTTTTTTTAAATTTTTTAGAGACACGATTCTCACAAAATTTGACAAACGTCTTTGTATTTGTTTTCTACAAGTTGCTACCAAGTTTCAATTCGATCGGATATGTAAGTTTCAATTCGATCGCATATGTAAGTTTCAATTCGATCGGATATGTATTGGTTGGTGACAAAATTATTACTTGGAAACCTTTGGGCCGATTATGCCCATTATGCCCATCTCCCCGAAACTGACTCGCACACACACATAATTGCCATGAAGTGGTAATACGGCCTTCCAGTCTCCACTGGCCATGTCAGCCCAATCGTTCAACTTTCAACCAACTCTTGAGAACTTTTCTAAAAGACCACACAATGTTCACCCGCTTATTCAATCGCCCCATGTACATATATCCGATCATCCAAATATATACGCAAAATCCTTTCAGTTCCAGTAGAAACACATGCTGGACGGAAGCGTGTTTGATATATTTTCCCAATATTTCCAACAATACAGATCCAATTGAGTTTAAATCTATAACTTGACTGTGTGGTTTTGAAGGATCTGCGATATCTGATGGATATAGTTCTTGAGATAGAGAATTTTTTATTATTAGATTAAAATTTTTAGTCATACGAAATTCTGTTATTTTTCTACTATCTCCCGTGTTTAAATAAGATCAGATCTTGATTAGGCCAAAATATCCCAATTCTTCCTATTCGTGTTGTCGCTTCGACATAAGTTCTCCTCGAAGTTTCGGTGAACTACTATTTTCTATTTCAAGAGATGTGCCAATTCCTTCGGGAAGTCGGTTTTCTTTTCTATACGAACGATCAAAGTCGTTTACCGGTGTTTTCATAATTTTTATGTTCGGTTACCCTCGGGACAACGTCAAACGCTAGCATCGAAGATATATTTAACGACTCTAGGGAAGTCTTAGTACGTAAAATAAGAATTCAATATAGCTTTTCTCTATATGGATTCGACATCTGTTCGAAACGGTTTCTGACACGAATTATGCAATTCTAGGTGACGTTCAGGACGAATATATCAGCATAAGGACCCTTTGGTTCATGTGAATAAAATCTGGGAAAGTGAGAAATTTGAGCTAAGGAAGAAACCGACACATAACTTGTTGCCTTAAGGGATTTAGATGCAATGTATTTATTTTAACGAACCTTAAATTCTCATTTTGTTACAAACAGTGTCATTATATATTTTGGAGTTCACCTTTTCGAGAATTCTGCGAAATTTCGTGAGGATAGTATCATTATTAATGGTTTTCTTTCTAGTTTTTCTCTCCCAAACACTGAAAAATATCTATTGAATAAAAAATTATTTTTTGTGAATTGCTTCTGCGTAAGAAACACAAGATATTTGTCAGAAGCAATTAATCCTAACAATGCTGGAACAAACAATAACGAAACAATATCAACGATGAAACACTAAATTTCGTAACGTTTCAGACACCAATGAAAATCTTCAGAATTATTTTTGCGCGTATGTTCTGGGGAACATCGCGTTATCATTTTGCCCAAATGTCTGTAATTTTCGAATCTTTCGCTGAAAATGGTCTCAAACGATTGGGTTCGAATCCCTGATCAAGAACTCAAGGTCAAGTTTGATTCTGTCCGGCCGGCCGTTGCCACGATAACTTGAGAACGGAAAGAGATAGCGACTCGAAATTTTCGGGGTAGGTGGCGTATCGCAATGCGACGGACAATTTCGTTGGTGGCCATAATCGGCCCAATGGTTTCAGAGTAATCATTTTGACTACAACCAATACTAGTCTGATCGAATTGAAACTTGGTGAGTAGTTGTAAAATATAAACACCAGAACGTTTGTGAAATTTTGTGAGAATCGTATCGCTAGAATATTAAAAAAAATCATTAAAAAATATGATTTACGTCACGATAACTTAAGAACGGAAAGAGATAGTGACTTCAAATTATCAGGTTAGGTTGAGAATCTGAATGCGTCATTTGAGATTGTTTATAGGCATGATCAGTAAAACGGTTTTGGGCTTATACTCATCTGTAATTTGGTTTTTATTTCCTAAATAACTCGAAAAGTACAAAACCGATCCAATTCAACCATGGTTATTAGTTGTAGAACGGCAATGTGGAAATTCTTGAAAAATGTCGTGAGGATCGTATCACTAGAAAATTTTTAAAAAATCATAGAAAATTATTGAAAAAAATTCTATAAATCAGAAACTATTCGTTCGACATCGCTGAAATTTTGCGAGAGCCTTCAAAACCTAACTCTACTACCAAGTTTCAAGTTTGAACATGATCGGATCTATATTCTTGGAGATCCGAGCAGCCTTGTGTGAGTTCAGTTGCTGGATGCTTGAACGTTGCCTCGACAACTCGTCGAGGCACGAAAATTTTTAAAAAATAGAAAAAAATTGACTGACGTGAAGTCAGAAGCTTTTGCGCGTGTGTTCTCTTGTCCATTCTCCTTTATTGGACACTCAATTTACCATGGTGAATTTTACTGTCTGTTCTCCTGTATTGGACACTCTGAATTAACCATGGTAAATTCGATTAAGAGTGTCCAACGCAGGATAACAGACAATAGAATTCTCCATGGTAAATTCGATTAAGAGTGTCCCATACAGGAGAATGTAAAATAGAACATACGCGCAAAAGCTCCTGACTTCACAAAAAAAATTGGTTCAAGCACATACGTGAAGTCAGGAGCTTTTGCGTGTATGTTCTATTGTCCATTCTCCTGTATTGGACACTCTAAATCGAATAAAGGAGAATAAGGAGAATGGAAAAGAGAACATACGCGCAAAAGCTTCTGACTTCACGTCAGTGCTTGAAACAATTTTTTTGTTGATATAGCTATTCTGAAATTCTAGATTTGTCACTTTGACAGTATTTGAAAATCATAGGCACATAGTTTTACTTAGCATAGAAAGTTCCAACTCCTTTTTTAATAAATTCAGCATTCCTTGTATTTGCGGTCAATCACATACAGGAGACCATACATCGAGACCACTAGAAGTAAGAAAGTCGGAACGTAGAGTTTGGGAGAGAAAAGCCATAAAGAAAACAATTAATAATGAATATACCTTCCTCAGTATCCTTTAATGATTATTTAAGATCGTATCACTAAAGAAAAAACAGAAATATTTCTGGAAAAAAAAATTAAAATTTGTCTTCAAAAATTTCATAAACACAAACCTTCAAACCGACTTATATTTTCCAAATATTTTCAAAAATACAGATACGATCGAATTGTCAGTATTTACAATTATTTGAAGTATACTCGATATTTAATCCTACATAAAATGTTGATACGAAGTACGGCAGTATTGCCAATAGTCCTTGAAATTTTCATGAAAATGTATGAAAGCCATCCAGTGAAAGCGAACCTTATAAGTTTTTGGCGCTCTAGTTCCTCGGAACCGAGTGCTTATCAATTTGCCCAAATGTCTGTAATTTTCGAATTTTTCGATGAAAATGGTCTTAAACGATTTGGTTCGACTCACTGATCAAGAATCCGTGGTCGAAATTCATTCTGTCCGGCCGTCCGGCCGTAGGCACGATAACTCCCGAACGGAATGAGCTAGGGAGTTGAAATTCTCAGAGTAGGTTTGGCAGATAAATATCTCAGCTAAGTTTGTTATTGGGCAAAATCGAACAGATGGTTTCGGAGTAACAAAAAAAATATATTTTTTTTAAAGAACAAATTCCAAATTAAATTATTTTCACTAAGCAGTTTTATCATAAGAATCCAGTGATATCATTTTCAACTCCAGCATGCTAATACTTTCGGAGATATGATTTTTCAAAATTTCAATATTAAATCGTATTTCAACGTTTTCACAGAATTATATAATTATTCTATGTATGAATTATCATAATGTCAACTTATTTTCCTGAGACATGACATTGTCTAATTCCTTGCTAATAGTTGGTTCGAGAAACGTCAAAATCGACTTAGAGAGTCAAATAAACCCCCATGTGGCGATTTTATGTCGAAAAGTGAAAATTAAGAATATATATTCCAGGTAAGTATCAACGTTTCATTCTAATACCGGAGATCGACAAGATCGTACGAGGAGCCCGATAGCCGGTGTGTCTACGCTGTCGGGTTTTCGGTTTCGGAACGAGAGAAGGCGGGACTTTTTGGCGCTCTAGTTCCTCGGAACTGAGTGCTTATCAATTTGCCCAAATGTCTGTAATTTTTATTTAAGATGCAGTTTCATCATTAAAATCCATCGATATCATTTTCAACTCCAACAAGCTAATACTTTCGGACATATGATTTTTCTAAATTTCAATAATGAATCATACGTACTTCTATGTTTTCACAGAATGCTATAATTATTCTATCTAAGCTTTATTATATGATCTGTGTTCATACTCGTACATTTTATCCTGTTCTATAAGAAGGAGTCAAATTCATTTCAGCTATTTTAATTTGATTTCTTCCATGGTGCAGTTCTCATTCTCAGATTGCTCATTTAATCTTGATAAATAAACTGTTATTTGAATTTAATTTCCTTTATGATGCAGTTCTTTCATAAGAATACATTGATATAATTCTCAACTCTGAGAAACCAATACTTTCGGAGATATAATTTGTCTGTTTGAACTAGAGCGCCAGAAAGCTTCTGTCCACAGGGCTTGAACCAATTTTTTATATTTGACTTGTTGTATAATAGAATGGAAAAACTCCTAATCATATGGTTGAAATACTCAATATTAATATTCCGAGGGTTATAACGGAAATCTATCAATGAGTTAGACTTACAATTATTATTAGTCAATTATTACCATTCCATATTCGACTTAAAGGATTTATGAAAGTTGAATAAATCAACAGAAGGATTTCATTGAATGTGATGTCACTTCCTGAACTGACAGCGTTCATTGCAACCGTCGTTATATACGCAAGTTCGAAAAATAAATTCCACTTTTATGAATGTCGATTTACCCTTCATCGTTCAACTGGAATAAGAAGGTGCAAAAGCAATTTTGGTTCAGAGAAGTACATAATCCTATTTCTCGTGAAGCTTGAAGCTCGGTGAATCCTGTTTTATGCGATTTGCTAGGGAACATCATAAGGAAATAAATTATATCTATCCGGGCTTCTGAAATTGGCATTTTTTTTGGGGAACCCACACAAAGAAAATTTACTTCAGTGGAATAGATTCGAATTTCTGGAAATAAGGAAGAATACAGATGCTTGTATTGGATAAAACAATTCTGTATACTCAGAAAGTATGAATAGTATATTATATACCGCGGGACTGAAGTAGTACATTTAATCCTGAAGGTAAAGTTTATGGCCCGACCGCAGGGAGGGCCATAATTTACCTGAAGGATTAAATGTACTTCAGTCGCAAGGTATATACGATACTTTTCGTACTTCCGGTATGATTTTATTAATTATTTCAATAATTTCAATCAGATTTTTCTCTCTTCAACTCATTTAATAAACTGTCTTTAAAATAAGTTACCATAGTAACATTGCGTTGTGACAATTATAATTTAGAAACATTGTCATTACTAGTGTCATTGTAAAGAAACATTGTTATTGATAATTATTGGTATCATGAGTGAAGAAGGTGTATCTGATATTGATAAAAGAGCAGCCGAAGTAGGTGAAGAATTGTTACCACCGAAATCTAGAAAACTATACGAGCAGCAGTACGATGCTTTTAAAAAGTGGTGCCGCTTAAAAAATGTGAGACAACCTACTGAAAATGCGCTGTTAGTCTACTTCAATGATAAATCAAAAGCGGTTTGTGCCTCAACTCTCTGGGCACATTACTCAATGCTGAAATCGGTTATTAACATTAGAGAAGATATTGATATAAGTAAATTTCCAAAATTATTAGCTTTTTTGAAGAGAAGAAATGAGGGATTTAAGCCAAAGAAGTCAAGAATTCTCACGTCTGAGCAGGTAGATCAGTTCTTACGGGAGGCTCCGGATGATAAATATTTAATGCTTAAGGTAAATTTGGAAATGTGTTTTTATTCAGAAATTTTAAGAAATCAATTTTTTTGTAGGTTGCACTTATTTTGGGCGTTGCGGGAGCTTGTCGTGGAAAAGAGTTGGTTGATTTAGAAATCGACGATGTGAGAGATTTGGGCGATTCCTTCCTATTTGCGATTAGAAACACCAAAAATAAAATTGACCGAAATTTTGTGATCAAAAATTCAGAAAACAGTGCCATCAGTTTTGTGGCGATATTTCGAAAATATGTGGCATTGCGAAAGACAGGGACACCTCATTCAAAATTTTTTGTTCAATACATCAACAAAGAATGTACTACGCGAGTAGTAGGAAAAAACATGTTTGGTACATTTCCACGGCAAATAGCAGCTTTCTTGAAATTAGAAAATGCGACGTCTTATACGGGACATTGTTTTAGACGCACATCTGCGTCTTTGTTAGCTGATTCGGGAGCAACAATAGACGTGCTGAAGAGACATGGAGGATGGAAATCCTCCAACGTGGCCGAGGGATATATTGAATCGTCTATTAAAAATAAACAAAAAATTTCAGATAAAATATTTGGTCAAGTCGCCGATTCGTCCACTATAGTTATGCCACAGTCCTCATTCTCGCTTCCTGTTTCCGCAGGATCTTCGAAACAAACACCAGTTCAATATGAAAAAGACCTATCTGTTACTCGTCAGTTACCTGCTGCATTAACCCAGGAAAGACTGGTCAATATGACGAACTGTCACAATATTAATTTGAATATTAACGTTAATTACCATTCTAATTAATTATATTTTTCAATAAAATATCCCTTAAATTCGTTTGTTTGTAATTTAATCATTCCGGGAGTTTCGTCAATATTTAATCCCGGAGGGATTAAATGTGACACTTTAGTACCTGTCACAAGGGAGTGAAGTTGACACTTTAGGCCCGGAAGTACGAAAAATATCTATTTTCTCGGACACATTTTGGTTTCACAAGAAAGATGTGGAGATAATAATAAAAACAATTCTTAAGAACTCGTAATTTTGTAAAAACACATTTCCCACTGTGCAAGATTTCAAAATATAAGAAACCAATTGGCGTTAACCACAACACTCCGAAAAATCTGCACAGAAATTATTATACAAACTATTTAGCCAGTTTACTATTTATGTATTCATTGTATAACTGTATTTTCTTTTCTTTAATTTATATTTACTTATATTCTTTACTTATATGTGTGTATCAAATCCTTACGAAATTGTATTTTTGTTCATATCAACATTAATATTTTGTTTTATATTTCGGGAAAACTCCTTAAAATTGAAAATTATGTCCCTTTTGACTTTGAATCATATCAATAAACACCTACAAAATGTCAGATATTTTGGGCCGGAAACTAGTAGTGGCAGCATTGAATTGAATTAATGGAATCCTCTATTGGCCTGGGAAGTTTCCACATTGACACCCTGTATGTTGGTTATTATATTTAAGAGCAAATTAAAACTTCTGATGCCAGCATAATGCGTCCAAAATGTGTGTGGAACGCCCCTGCACAAAACCGTGAGATGGAGAAAACACCATATCCAGGATGGTTGTCAGGATATTAACTCCACAGGAAGCATCAAACTAATATCCAAGGTTAACGACCCGAATGCGAATGATTACGGTTTCAAACGATTCTAGGATATAAATATAGTTACTGTTCGAATTAAAACCTCATAAAACTTAACGATCTGTTAAAGCATTGTATCTAGCTCACCTCTAACTGTCGTGCGTTTGGGCATCTCATTTTTCAACTTATTTCATTATGGGGAGAATGTTCTTGATCGTTATAATGTTCGAGTCCGGGGTAATTGCGTTCTAAAATGGATTTAGCGGAAATTATTTAATCTGGATTGCCTATAGATGGATTTAAATATAGCCCAATTCGTAAATCCTTCCTTTCCGTGCAGTGCAGTAGTTCAGTTCGTGGGTATTGTTGGATGCAACTTAAGACGAGGGTGAATAATATTCAGTAATAGCTAGTAATGAACAGTATCAACTCTTGCTGCTGCAAATGAAATAATTATGGAAATATCGTATGGAATTTGAGTTATCTTATTTAAATTTGGAATTATAAAAAGGGGGAAAACCCTTTAGCAGGAGCTTTGGCACTCTTGTTCAAAATTTGACAATTCATATCTCCGAAAGTATTGGTTTCTCAGAGTTGGGAATGATACCAATAGATTCTTATGATAGAACTGCATTATTATTATTATTTTTATTATTGATAAGGGGTTACGTTGCACCGCGACCTTGAGATCTATTGTGCCCCCCATCAGAGCTGTTCTCACCATTACGCCATCTACAGCTCGCCCTCCAGTTCCAGAGTATAAATGAACCTCAATATCTGGGAAGGCTTCAAGGATATTACGTCTTCACTCCTACAAGTTTCCTGTCCAAAGCATTCCTTTCGCTGACTTGCAATGGCGAGGCATTCTGTAACAAGGTGAAGAGGAGTTTCTTCCTCCTCCCCACAGAATCTGCACTCGTCAGTATCTGATAAACCTATTCTCATCAAATGCTTCCTGAGGCGACAGTGTCCTGTGAGGAAGCCAGTGACCAGGTGTAACTTATTCTTACAGAGATCCAGATACCTTTTGGATCTCACTTCTTTAAAGTTCCTAAGGAACTTTTTGGAATGAACCAAACCTGGAAGATTCCGCCAGAGTGTCTCTCTTTTGGTTTCCTCCTTCTCCAGAAACTCTTTCTTGTAGGTGCATTTTCCTATACCGCAGAAAGGTTCTGGGCCGATAAAAGGAGTTCGTGCTGCCTTTCTGGCAAGTGTATCGGCCTCTTCGTTCCCCTTGACTCCCGAGTGACCGGGGACCCAGACTAAATAGACCTTATTATTCTTGCCAATTTCATTTAGTTTTCTTCGGCACTCCCATATCAACTTTGAATCGATGGCATGGGAGCTCAGTGCTTTGATAGCAGATTGACTATCCGAATGGATTGCTATGTCGCATTTCTGATATTTTCTTTCTAGGTTAATATCTGCACATCTTTCGATTGCGAGTAATTCTGCCTGGAAGATACTCAAACGGGAGCCTACCGACAGTGCGCACTTGGTGCCTGTCCCATATACCCCAGCGCCAGCTCCCGTCGTGGTTTTTGAGCCATCTGTGTACCATTTTATGGTATTTTCTTTGAAAGTCTGGGTGGTGAACTCCCTTTCCCATTCTTCCTTTCTACTTATCATCGTGGTGAAGTTCTTCTCAATGCTTACTTTTTTGACCATTGCATCACTAGGAAGGTTCACTGATGGGATGTAATTAGTCAAAGAGGTCCAGGCTCTCTGACATTTAATCCTCTCAGTTCCTGTACCTTCCTTAGATATTCTGAGGGTGGCCTCATGGGCTAACCTCTCAATCACTAGATGCAGAGGTGAGAGATCTGTGATGATCTCAAGTGCCCTGGTTGGACACGTTCTCATAGCTCCCGTGATGCACACAAGCGCTTTTCTAGTAGTTGTCTGATCTGCTTTGGCATGCCAGACTACTGCCCCATAGGTAATTATTGGTCTCACAATCATGACGTACATCCATCGCAGTATTTTAGGGCTACAGCCCCAAGTCTTACCGGATAGATTTCTGCACGCCATCAGAACTCTTATTGCTTTACTTGCAGTGATATCCACATGCTTGTTCCACAGAAGCTTTCTATCCAGAGTTATTCCCAGATATTTAACTTCAGTCTTCCAGTCAATCACTTCTCCATTTAATGAGAGGGATTTTATGGCTGGAAGGTTTATTTTCCGGGTGAATGGAATTACTGTGGTCTTGGTTGGGTTAATACTCAGCCCCACCGACTGGCACCACTGCTCAATAATTCTGAGGCCCTCCTGTAGTAAGTCACATAAGATGCCCTCGAATTTGCCTCTCACTATTAGAACTATGTCGTCAGCATAGCCTACGCATTCGAAGCCAAGCTCCGTTAGCCTGTGTAGTAGTTCATCTACTACCAGGCTCCATAGGAGGGGAGATAATACCCCCCCTTGAGGTGTCCCGCGAGTGGCTTTGACAGAGATGGGTTCATTTCCCCCCAATGTCTCAGCTGTCCTCGTTGTCAGCACGTCATACATCCATTTTATTATGGTATTGTTGACACCCCGCCTTTTAAGTGCTTCTCTGACAGACACGTGTGTTGTAGAACTGCATCATAAAAGACATTAAATTCAAATAATAGTTCATTTATCAAGATTAAATGAGTAACCTGCAATGATTTAATCTCGTAGAATGGGTTGTTGCAACTCACACTCGGTGCATAGTTTTCACAACTCGAAATAGGTACCTAAGGAAAGTATCATCGAAATGGCAAGGCTGGAGACAATCACAGCAGATTGTCCATTAATTCCTGATATTTGAATAGGTACCTACTATCCTCTTTTCATAATTTGAAATTTAATAGTTCATACCACTAACTCATTCTTTTCTGTATTATGAACACTCAAGAAAAAATGATTGATACACAAATGTAGATTCATATTTCAGTATTTTTTTGCTAGCAACATTATGAAAATACTGTATATAGGAACATGTCTCACTACTTAAGGAAGTAAAAGGTAATATTAACCTCAGTGGTCGACGAACAGTAATTTCTTCTGATGATTCCATTATATTCTTCTTTCCTATTGCCTCCATAAACTACATCAAAACAGTCCTGTATATATTCATAAATTCAAGAATCGATTACTTGCTTTCCAAGAGAAAATAACAACTATGAATGGACAATCTCTAATAGCTAGAAAAGATGACATTTATGATTAGTGATCAAAGACAGATTCTGTGTTCACATTCTGGGAATACATAGAACTTACGATGTATTATTGAAACTTTGAAACATCATATCCAAAAGTATTAGCTTGTTAGAGTTGAAAATGATAACAATGGATTCTTATGATGCAACTATATATTAAAAAAATTTGAATTCAAAAGTTGTAATGTAAAAAAAAAATATTTTTTTTCGTTAGTCCGAAACTATTAGACTGATTTTGCCCAATAACGAACTCAACCGAAATATTTATCCCCCAAACTTACTCTGAAAATTTCAACTGTCTAGCTCGTTCCGTTCGAGAGTTATCGTGTTAACGGCAGGACGGCCAGACGGACAGAATCGATTTCGAACATGGATTCTTAATCAGTGAATCAAACCAAATAGTTCGAGACCATTTTCAGCCAAACATTCGAAAATTACAGACATTTGGGTAAATTTATAAGTACTCTCTTCCGAGGAACAAGAGTGCCAAAAATTTTAAGTCGCTATCTCTCTCCGTTATAAGGTTATCATGGCAACGGACGGCTGGCCGGCCGGCTGGACAGAATGAAAATTGACCTCGAATTTTTGATCAGGGAGTCGAACCCAATCGTTTGCGACCCTTTTTCGAAAAATTCCAAAATACAGACATTTGGGCAAAATGATAAAGCAATATTCCCCAGAACATACGCATAAAAGTAGGGAACATAATGAAAATAATACTGATAATATAATTTCATGCCAACCAAAAACCTACTCATATAAATTGATTACGAGTTTCAGTCAAGCCTGGAGCCTTCACCAATTTGCAACGCATTGTGTAACCTAGTGATGGGACCTCTCGAGTGAAAATAATCGAACATTTCGATTATTGAAACATCTCGAGATATCTCGAGATGTTCTGAAAAATGGAGTGAATTCAGTCGAATGATTTTCTGTCGATTATCATATGGCATCCAGATGAGTCGAGTGATATCGACTCGATCAAGAATTGAATGAAATGAAATGAGATACGAGATTTCTCGTACTCGTAATTCGTTCGCATACGTTCTGAATGTTTTGATATTTCGAAGTTACTTTGGTGGCATATAAGTATGAGATATGAAAGGTTTCTTTAACAATGGATAGAATTTATGGCTACCATCTGGATTCTGGTCGGGTGCTGCCGGAATAGTAGCCAGTGAATGATTTAATTATTTATTCCATTGCAAATTCAGTTATTCATTATTATTCTTATCTTATTCAGTAGCTGTTCGTTTAAAAGATTCAGATAAATTCCGTTTGTTATTAATTGAGAACTCGGACCACGAGATTCGTTCAACAAGTATTTTATCGTTATTTCTTAAATATTTGTTTAAGTGGCATTTGATGCTTGTAGATAGCTTCAATTGGTATTATGCATACATCTATTGAATTGACTCGAATTTTATTTTCAATAATTCAGGAACTAATTAATTGAAGGAATGGAAAAGGTCATAGAAAATTCAATCTGGACGTGTAATATATGATTAAAAATACGTTTTTGCGAAAAACAGAATGCAATAAAGTTAAAAACACAAATTTCATTGACATTACATTTCGCCATTCAGAAAAATTATTTGGTTTACATTTTTTTGGCACTAATCTATTACGGTGGATGTTGGTTAATTGTCCACATTTTGAAAATACCCTTTCCGACTGAACTGATGTTGTATTATTGTATTTAGTGATTATAAATAGGTATGTAATTGTGCATTCTATAGGGAATTTCAGGTTCATAATAATTCATTTCATAGCTCCATTCACTTTCGAACAGCTGGAGAGAAATTTTCAAATATTGGACCAAAACCAAATGGCATAATAATAAATTATCAAAGGACCAACGGCAATGTAATAATATGAAGCCATAAAATGTGAAACTTAATACTATAGGGTGCCGACGCAATTATATTGAAGATAAGGGATAACCTAAGCCGCTCACGCGATGAGAACTGAATGGAATACCGAATGATCAATATCTCGAATGACCATTCGATCATTGAAATCTCTCGAGAACCTATATATCGATTATTGAAATCATTCGATTATGCCCAACTCTAGTAAATGATATACAGTAATAGCTAGTAATAAACAGTTCCTACTCTTGCTGCCATCAAATTAAATAATTATGGAAGTATCGAATAGAATTTGAAAGAGTTATCTTGTTAAATTTGGAATGATGAAACTGATGATTTTGAATTTCTTGTCGATAATAGGACCTAAAAACCGTTCATCAATTTCATAAAATGAATTTCATAATCGTAAGGTCTATAGTTATTGTCTCAACATGAAAAAATCATTGAATATAATGAAAATAATACTGATAATAAAGTTTTATAAACCTACTCACACAAATCGATTATTAAATGCTTATGTCATACCTGACGCCTTCACCAATTTGCAACGCATCGTTTAACAACTTCTTAAGCCAATAGTTCGTATAACAGCTGACTGTGCGCATAATCTCTCCGTAAGTGCATGCAATACGTTGTGAGGGTTTCATGGTAATTGAATCAACTGCAAGGCAGCACATAAAATACAATCAAACGAAGTAACGTTATTAATGAGGGGGGTGAAAATGTCTATAACCAACAGTTCTTTGTTTTAATCTTCATTAGATCATTGGGACCGGCTTCGAAATACTCGTTTTCATCTTCAGCCAAAGACTACAATACAAAACCTGACTGAAAATTACACAAAATCAATTACATCAGTATGTCATACTTACACTTAAAATACATGTAAGACGTCAAAACAATAAATCAAACATTACAGCATACGTCATACATGTATTTTAATGGTGGGTTTCACGAAGCTTCGATTAGCTTAATTGTGGATTGAATTCGGTGATTACGTCAAAAATGAACTGGAAATCGACATAGAATCACACTAATTTGTCAAAGCTTCGTGAAACCCAATTTTATTGTAAGTATGACATAGTGATGTCTGTGATTTTGTGTAATTTTCAGTTAGATTTTGTATTGTATTCTTTGGCTAAAGATGGAAACAGGTATTCCGAAACCAGTCCCAATCCAATAAAGATTAAAACAAAGAACGGTTTGTTATAGACATTTTCACCCCTCCCATTAATAATAAAAAACCACCATGGATAATCTGACAGATTATATGAAGAAACGTTAATTTGTATTAAGTGATCATTAAATGATACATCTGGAGGTAAATTCATTACTAAATGGTTCCTTTCTGGAACAAGCACCCTTCCATTTATAAATAGACTAGCTGCCCGCCCCGGCTTCGAGCGGTTGAAATGCTGATACTAAATATACTACAGAATTTCTTTATATACAACGTTCACAGAATTTTTGCCGTTAGACAATACAAACATGTTTTCTTTAGAGGTTACTCTTGAAAGAGCGACATATAATTGGCCATGTAAAAAACACTCTACGCTCAAATATAAGCCTGTAGCGTTGAAAGTTGGACCCTGCGATTTATTAATGGTCATTGCAAAATATTTCATTAGCGGAAATTGTAGGCGTTTAAATTGGATCAGTAAATCCGATGGTATCAGAGGAATGCAGGGAATCAATACATCTATCCTGGCTGAGGCGAGCCTCACTCTCTGCAGATGATTCTCTGATTCACTGTATTCGATTTCTATACATATCCTGGCTATGCCGGCCCCCCGGTCGATACCACCGCAACCGCTATGTCCCTACACTTTAAATCTGCAATATCTTCGAAAATATTCATTTATATTACATGCTGTAAAGGGCCATATTGATCAATATTAAATACACAATGCATTTAAGGTACTTAATTGGATAAGGAGCTATGCTGCATTGCTTAAAATCGCTTCGTAATCAAGCCATTATTTCTGGTAGAATGTAAAGGATAAAACATGGTTATTGTGGGTTATCCTTAAGAGATAGACATATACCATTGCGGACTTTTTTGTAGACCGTTTTAAGGTGTATCATACTGTACTACATTATTTTGATCTATCTCGTAGGGTTCAGCCAGCGTTTGCAATGTAGGCGCAAAAAAATGTGTTTATTTACGACATCACATTAGAAACCTCTAAAATGATCAGTGTTTCTCAAATATATTATGAGTGTATTATACATTTAAACCTTTCTATTGAATCATTCTATCTATTAAAAAAAACCGCATCAAAATCCTTCACGTAGATCTAAGCGTACATAGGAACAAACAGACAGCGGGAAGCGACTTTGTTTTATACTATGTAAGGATATTGGTACACCCGAAGGTGAAAGTACGCTAATAGCAATTTCATTCGAAAGCGCGAAATGAAAAATCTAGTTATTCTGTGATAATACCCTCAATCATCTCTCTAACACCCGGTTTCTGAAAGGCTGGTCAAAATGTTGATCAACTAACAGACCTGTTAAGTTGACAACACTGTCAAATCAGTTTGAGTTTCTGAAACGTTGATCATAGAAAATTTAGTAATCGATGATCAAATTGATTTGACATTTCGTAGCCAATTTAATCGGCTACGAGCATCAGAGAGCGGCAAAAGATTTGATTTTCAAATCGTTTATTACGTCGTGTTTGGTAAATTAAGAGGACATTTTGTACATTAAAATGAGCCCACGTGGAAAAAATTTTACCGAAAGAGAAAAGTGTAAACTTCTAGAATTAATTCGAAGGTGAGTTGGAACATTCATTAATATTTACGCAAAGAAAAGAGATACAGAAGCTTGCTAACCGAAGTTGTTTATTACACATTTTTATATCTAATTGTCTAATTTCGTTATAAACCTTGTTTTACTTCTAGGTATAAACATATCATTGAAAATAAATGTACCAATGCGGTAAGTGTACTGAAGAAAAATGAAGCGTGGGAAACAATGACGGCGGAATACAACAGTACTGCAGAGGTACCCCGCACGAAGAAACAGCTAAACACTGCATATTTAAATTTAAAAAGAAGCACCAGGAAGCAGGTAGCCGATCAGAATGTTAGTATACATACAATATGAAAACATTGCTACATTATATGTCAAACTTATCTCTCAAATTGTTACAAATAGTGCATGGAAATCCTTATTTTTTCCAGGTACAGAAATATTTAGAACAACGGCCGAGTACTACTGTCGTTGCAGAAGCAGGGCCATCAGTGCTGGTATATTCTATTTCAAATAAAACAAATAGTGCAAATACAAATCTTCCTTTTTTTCCAGGAAAATATATTAATTGAAATTGGGCAGGAAGTAATTGACGTTGCAGATATTGCAGGGCCATCGCAGGCATCCAGTGCAATTGCTGAGGTATATGTTTAGCAAACCTTTTTATATTAACCAATGACTATTTTTACATTGGGATACCTTTGAACACGACAACTTTTTTTTTCAGACTATTACACCAATACGGCATGCAGAATTGCAATATGAATTATTGAAAGAATTGAAAAAAGGGCAAAGAGCTGACAAGGTTTGTAAGATGTTAATATCACAACTATAGAAATATCTATTTCATTCACTACATATTAATATTTTCAGAGGGGTGTCATGGCAACCGGTGGTGGTAGCTATACACCGGTGCTTACCGATAGTGGTGCCCGAATGCTATCTATAATGAGCGACCAAGTGACACCACTCAAAAATACAACCGATAGTGCATCCAGGTACTATCAAAAGGGTATGTTCACTTACCTTTACCTGACCAAACTATTAAATTGCATAAACTATTACTGATATTTCTAAATTATTAATATAACTAATTTATTGATCAGAGGAAGATACAGTTGTACATCAGCTCCAAGAAGTTCCTCATGATGATCCCCCAGCGGTTGTACAATCTCAGGAGAGACCCTATAACGACATGCGACTGTTCCCAAGTCGCAGTGGTTAAGATCGGAGCTACTAGAACTCAGGGATCCGCGGTCTAGCTCCAGTGGAGATGGGAGTGGATTCCTAAAAAGGGAACCTAGTAAATGGGCGCCAGGTAAATTTAAGTCTCCCAGATACCCCTGCGTAATGTACTAATTCCTAAATTCACCAAAAGAATATTCACGCTAATAACAAACAGTTTATTCTAATAGCATACAACCCAGGTCTTTAGATCCAGCAAAATTTAACTATTATGAAACCCTGAATAAGGGTGGCGGAAATTGTACGTAGGTATTATTCTTGGATTCAAATACGCGTCGCTTGAGCTCAGGCGCATTCACGTTTCTCCTCTATGATCATATACGATTACTACAAATCTTGCCCCAATTTCCGCTTTCCAATAACAATAACCTAGATAATTGATAACAATATATGTTCAAGTTATATATATAGTAGGTATAAGATGATTCGGGATGTGTTTTCTATAACTTGCGTGCCATTCCTTGTGCCTGAACGTATTATTGCCTCGATGGTCTCGCAATACCGTTCTCCTTCCCTTTGTACTCGCCGTCTGCGACTTTTGACTGAATGTCCCCCAGCGCTGCTTCCTGACCACCTTGTATATACTCGGGATCGGTAACACTGCGTTGGCTGTCTCACAGCGCTACTTATGGACCACCTTGTATATATTCGAATGTCTCAGTTACACTCTTCCTGATATAAAAAATCGTGCTGGCCTCAAAAACTCCTGCCACCATAAACTTCGGACTGCCACAAAAATCCTTCTATTCCTCTTGATATAAAAATCGTGCTGGCACACAAAAACTCCTGATGTTACAAAAACCCTGATGACAGAAAAGAAATCATCAGTGACTTCTCTCGGATAAGAAACAAATGAATTTTCGCAATACATAATAATTTCGGTTATCATAATATTAATCAGACCAATTATTCGTTGTTATGCAACAGTTATAGAATTCGTACATACCCTGATGTTCGGGGTTGTCCTGCACACGTTTGCTTCGAAACCAAATCTTGTCGTGCCTCCACCAAATAATTCTTCAGGCATACAGCGATGTTCTGGATATAGAAATATAATTACGACCTGAATTGTCTCCACTAGAAATGACGAGAATAAAATATCCAACACATACCTGTCAAAGTCGCCAAGATCGTTCACGTGTTCAACTCTTAGATTTGCAGAAAGGTCGTTATATCCTCTTTCGAGACGAGTGCAAGTTACCTGTTATCTTCCCAAATCAAACCAATGTAACGCTCACTCCTAATTCGATTTTCGAAACTATATCCAATTAAGAAGAAATCACCAATTCTTACGAAGTTCCGAAAATACGCCTAACCTACTGCTCCTCCTTCGAGTGTTGACAAAATGGACGACCTCATGTCCCTGACTGGCGCAGACCCTCACAAATTTCCGACTGTCATAATTCAACAATATTGCCAACAGTCATTCGGCTCTTCGAATAAAACAATTATTATTTAGCGTCGATTGGCACCACTGAGATCCAACCTCAAATTCGATGTCAACAAACACGACATAAATGACACTCGCCAACCAAACGTAAACAAACCCCTGCCCGGGTTAAAAAGAAACGTTACAACCCAAGAAAGCAAGAAGGAAAAAAACTGATCAAAGGAGAAGGATGAAAGTTGATAACAACAGAGCATTGAAAACTCGATACTATCAAAGAAAACTGCAAAGTGCCACCCTCGAGGCCAAACGTGAAATGGTCGAGTATAGAATCAGCTTAAAAAAACAAAAATTATATGATTTGGAGGTAAAAGTCAGGCAGCTAGAATTAGAAAGGAGGATAAGGGAAAATGAGTGCCAATAAAAATATTTTATAAATTATAACTACTTACACAAATGTATTTTTAATAAAAAAAAAATATACATGTTACCATATATTATCTTATTTTTTCAATGCCATACAATAAAACTGTAATTCAAGGCTGATTAAAATGAGTTATCAGCAGAGATGACCGCACAGAAGTATTCTCATTAACAGTCCTTGGACCAGTATCTTCAGAGACGGTAGTTTCCATATCTTCGATGTCGATAAAATCGTTATTATTTAATGCCAAATTGTGCAGTACACAACAAGCAACTATTATATTCATTGTCGTTTCTAGTTTAACTCGTAGACCCATTGACAAACATGGGAAACGTCTCTTTATGACACCAAAGCATCTCTCCACAGTATTCCTGGTTTTAATATGAGCTCGATTATATGCTTCTTCACTTGCTGTCGCTGGACGCAAGAAAGGTGTCAGTAAATATGATCTGCATGGATATCCACTGTCGCCTAGTAGGTAGTCACTGCCATACATGCCACTTTCAAAATCAGCCCTAATATGAGAATCATTTAGTATAGTTGTGTCATGTACAGATCCTGGCCATCGACAGATTACGTCTTGTATTTTCAATTTAGCATCACATATAACCTGAACATTTAAGGAAAAGTATCCCTTTCGGTTTCTGTATAGTTCAGCCCGTGTACCACCTGGAGACTGTATTTTTATATGTGTGCAATCGATAGCCCCAATAACATTTGGGAATGAACATATATTATAAAAATCGCTTTTGATTAGATTACGATCTGGTTCGTTGTTGGGCATTGTTACGAACTGAGGCCGTAGCTCTGCAATCGCTGCTGATACCTTTTTGACAATTCTACAAGCAGTAGATTTGTGTACACGTATATGGTCAGCTACAGTAATCTGGAATGCTCCCGTTGAATAAAAACTTATTGCCAACAATACTTGTTCCAAAGCACTTATGGATCTATTCCTTGATGTGAAGGGTTTTATTTTCGGCTCTATCATATTGACTATTATCATAATAACAGCCTTCGTCAATCGGTAGCGGTTTTTAAACTCTTCATCATTATAAAATTCGAAAGGATTCATTCTTGTTCTGAAAGTTCTAGGCACTTGAACCTCCTCCTCATCATCGCTAGAAATGCTCATGCTTAAACTCAAGTCCAACTCAGACATGATGAATCTACAACAGAAAACATATTTTGTCAATTCAACACTATTTGTATAGAAATAAGGTATAACAGAAAATGTAACTTTTTTCGTTATAAATGTGACTAACATACCTTAGAAAGGAATATCTCCAGAAAAAATTGTAGATTCACGTAAATAATCAATTTTATTTATATAACGTATAACTCTTAAATTTTCTGATTTTTAAATAACTTATCGATGATGCACTGAAAAAGTGTTTTTATTAATTTCAAATATAAAACAATTCAAAAAGCATATTTACCTGAAAAAGTGAATCAAAAGAATAAGTTATTATTCGGTTTACAATTTGAGAATCCTATATCTACACACTATCAATAATACAATCGAATTAAAACTAAACATCTTATCCACAAATTGACTTGAACCATATATGATCATGCGTAGACACATCGGGTCTATCGTATTAAAATAATTAAACATTATTTTACATCTCCCCCCCTAAGACACAATTTACCCGCATTAGGTAAATTGTAATGAAATTTCTTCTGTAACTGGCAATAATTTTGTAACATGATAGAGATTTGATTCTTCTTTTTTATGACCACAATCAACCTGCACTATAGAATCAGAAATTTTCTTTGAAATTCGATAAGGTCCGCAACGGAGCTCATCAAGCTTTTTTCTATTGAGTTTATTACTGTTTTCAATGTATACAAAATCTCCCTCTTTGAACTCTGCCGCTTTTCGGTTTTTATCAACCCTTAATTTATTCTTATTGTGGTGCTCTATAGAATTCTTATAAGCTATGGATCTATCTATATCTAGATTACTTTTTGATTGCAAAATTTCTGGTACTACAGGAATCTTTATTCCAAATAATAAATATTCAGGGGAAAATTTTGTGACGCTATGTACAGTTCCATTGTATTCATCAATACATTCTTTAGCAATTGTAGACCAAGCTCTCTTCTTATCTTCTTCATTTATCTTACACCGAATTCTATTCACAAGTGTTTGATTCATTCTTTCATTCAAACCGTTAGAGAAAGCACAATTGACAGCTGTAAAAACTATTTCTGTATCTCTGTTTCTTAAATAAGTTTTAAATTCAGCTGAATTTATGCCACTATACTGATCAGTGAGCAGCAAATCAATTTTATATTTTGACACTTTTTCCAACAAACGAATAAAATCTGATGATGTCTGATTTTTCGAAGTGAGAATGAAAGCAAATCTAGTAAAATGATCCACCAACAAATGCAAATATCTTTTGGTCGATCTATTACCACCAAATCCGCCAATTGTGTCTAATGACACAATTTGAAATGGTCTTGAGGCAGGTCCCAACTGAGAAAGAAATCCATATTTTCGCTCCCTACGGGACTTATTTTTCAAACAGGTATCACACATTTTACAGTATTTTTTTATAGCTGCATCCATGTTTTTGAAATAGTAAAATGGTCTCAATATTAGAGCTATTTGGTGATTTCCAATATGTCCGTAGAATGTATGTACTTTCTCTATTAACTTTATACCTAATTTTTCTGAAATAAAAATTCTCTCTACGCCTCTTATTTTTTTGTAATAAATATTCATTTTTTTAAATGTCTTTTTGTCTTTTTTTATGAAAGTTTCAATATTATTCTGATCTTCCTCAATATCTTTTATCTCAATTATATTCACAACTTTAATAGCGTCATCTAAATTTTCATTCGTGGCAGACACCGCATTCCGAGAAAGACAGTCAGCTTCCAAATTATCCAAACCTGGACAGTACTTTACTGAGAATTCAAACTGAGACAGATAATATACAAGATCCCCTAACTCTTCATCTGTACGAGATTTTATATTTAAGTTTTCCAGCGGTTTGTGATCTGAAAAAACCACAAATTTTGAACCAATCAACCAATATTGCCAGAATTTTATCGCTTCTTTGATAGCTAAGCATTCTAAATAAATAGCTTTTTTCTTTTTCTGTGCTGCATTCAGCTTTTTCGAAAAATAGGCTACCGGTAAAATTTCCCCATTCAACTGTTTTTGTTTTAAAATTGCTCCAATCCCGTCGAGGCAAGCATCTGTATATATGAATATAGGTAAGTTTTTATCAAAAATTGTTAGTATGGGGGCACTGCATAAATAGTTTTTTACTTTTTGAAATGATTTCTCACATTCCCCGTTCCACTCAAATTCAATATTTTTTCTCAACAAATTATGTAGTGGTTCTAATAACTTTGCACTATCTTTCAAATATCTATGATAGAAATTGATTTTCCCAAGAAACTGACGTACATTTTTTTTTGTTTTTGGTGTAGGAAATTCTCGAATAGATAACAGATTATCTGTCATAGGTGTAATTTTATTATTTTTGATTAAATGACCTAAATATTTTATTGAGTTCCTTGCAAAATTACATTTCATAAATTTTAATCGAAAGCCTTCAGTATAAATTGCATCTAAAACTTTGTCTAGGTGAATCAGATGCTCGTTGAATGTTTTTGAAAAAATCAAAATATCATCTATATAATTTACGCAAAAGGAATTCAGATTATTTCTTCGAATTATATTACTTAAAATACGCTGGAAAATAGCCGGGGAAATTTTCAGCCCAAATGGCAGACATTTCCACTGCCAATGACCTTGTTGTGTAATGAATGCAGTTTTATATCTATCCTTTACTCTAACAGGAATTGACCAAAATGCGGAGTTTATGTCTAAAGCTGTGAACCATCGACAATCTCTTGTTTTCAATATTATATCATCTATGTGCGGAAACGGTTGAGCTTCAGGTACTACCAATTTATTTAATTCCCTAAAATCAATGCATAAACGAGATTTTCTACCGTCTTCTCTTTTATAGGCTAAAGTTACCGGTGACGCGAATGGAGAACTAGATTCTTCTATGAGATCTGCCTTTAATAATTCGGCTATTTGATGTTCAATTTCTAACTGATCTGGTGCTGAGCACCTGTAAGGTTTTTTTGAAATGTATTTATTCTCTAATAGTTTTATGTGAGCCTCATGATTTTTTACGACCCCTATATCAAATTTGTTTTTCGCAAAAATGGAACTATATCTGTTCATCAATTTAATTAATGGAATCTGTCTATCCCTTACCAAATGATCGATATCTGCCTCGAATTCTGATATATTTATATTTTCATTGAAGTTTACCTCAATGTCTGAATCTAAATCGTAATCGTCCTTATAATTCTCATCGATTTGAAACTGTTTCTCAAGTATTTTATTTTCCGTTTTTTGAATAATATCTAAATTTTCATTCTGAATAAGTCTGAATTTTCTTATCGAATCTAGTCCTAATAACATATCATAAGAAAAATAACTATTGTCTACAACAAAAACATCAACTATATTTTCTATGTCTCTAATTTTTATATTTATTCTCACTATACTATTTGATAACTGTACACCACCGATAGTTCTGAAAGTACTCTTATTTTTGAAAGTCTTATGATTTATTTCATCAACAATTTTTCTATTTATAAGTGTAATATTTGAGCCTGTATCATAAATGGCTGAAACTTGTTTTTTGTTTTCTATAAGTACATTCAGTTTTATCAGTGGTATGAGATCTAGTTTTTTTTCATCACTATATTCAAAATTGAGCTTTTCTTCCATTTCTAAACTATTTATTGATTTAATTTCATTTTGTTTATTTTTATTACGACAGAGTTCAATTGGATGATATCGCCCTGGTTTTCCTAAATGATCACATATAGTACAAGGTTTTTTTTCATTCAAATTAATTCCTGAATCCCTTCTAAAATTCATACTAACATTTTTATTTTCGGTATTTTTTTGCAAATTTTTATTAACCAAAGATTCAAATTTTCGTAAATACCCCATTAAAATTTCTGTTGTTATTATTTCCTCTTTATCTAACCTATCTTGTATATAAATTGGCAACCCAAGCACTATTAAATAAATTCTCGTTTTTGTGGGCATATCTTTATCTGATTCTAATAATAATTTTTCTTTTTTGAGAGCATAATCTAACAAAGACCCTCCAAGAAACTTAAAATTGAAAGCCATTCTTACATTAGTCCAACCCTTGTCTGCAAAAGTCTCCAAAAATGATTGCTTCCAAACAGCCAAGTTTCTGTTAATGACGATTTCATTTGTACTGCTGTAAACCAGTCTTTTCCGGCATCCTCCAGAAATAAACGAAGTGCTTCAATTTTCTTTTCTTCTGAAACAATTTCATGACGAACGCATTCCTTTTCAAAGTCCATCAACCAAAATTTTGCGTTTTGTAATTTTCCTTTGAATTTATCCAATACGAAAGACTTTGTCACCGAGCCCAAATCATTTTTATTTTGTTGTGAAGTGGAAATAAATTTCTTCATCAATTCTGTCATTGGTTCACCTGATTCTTCGTCTTCTATTTCATTATATTCATCGAGAAAATATCCATTGAATACAAAATTTCCATCTTCATCCATATAAATTGGTCGAATTTCTGGTGTTAAAGTGACTTTTACATTTCTGAATTGATTTTTCTTTTTTAAATTTGAACAAGCCATTTTCATAGTTTTCAATGTTAAGAGTTCGGGATGTTTATTTATTTGCTGATATTCAGTAGGAAACGTAAATATTATTGAACTACATACTTCTTTTATCGTGGTTAATTTTATCTTCATCGTTTTTCCATCTGGTTCCGCAGCAACTACAAGGTGAACTTGTATCTGTACACGTGAAGTGCCAGGATTCTTATCATCTAACGGCATAACGATTCTTTTGATTTATAACTCTTAAATTTTCTGATTTTTAAATAACTTATCGATGATGCACTGAAAAAGTGTTTTTATTAATTTCAAATATAAAACAATTCAAAAAGCATATTTACCTGAAAAAGTGAATCAAAAGAATAAGTTATTATTCGGTTTACAATTTGAGAATCCTATATCTACACACTATCAATAATACAATCGAATTAAAACTAAACATCTTATCCACAAATTGACTTGAACCATATATGATCATGCGTAGACACATCGGGTCTATCGTATTAAAATAATTAAACATTATTTTACAAACGATATAGTTAATTCGCCAACAACAGCCGATTAGTTGACAGACGTTTTATCACTCCTATAATCAATGATCAATGCGTAACTTGCGTTTCAGAAACCCAAAATGCTGTTTGACATACGTTTCTGCAGCTAAATTTGACAGCTGTGTCAACTGATTCTATGATCAAGTCAACGCGGATAATCACCCTTTGCGCAACTCAAATGCTGGTTAACAAGAGATTTGATGTCTGATTAGTTAACATTTGTGTTGATCAGCCTTTCAGAAACCGGGCGTAAGTCTATTACTAGAAAAATCAGAGTTCAAAAGCAATTCCCTCACTTCACACGAAATCCTCTGAAACTACTCATTCGCCAAATGATTCCATAGCCAGCAACATGTCCAAAAACGAACAGTGATGCTTTCAATTATTTCTGGAACGAAAGCTTCCATTCAAGCATCAATTATAACGAGATATATTGTTTGCAAATGATAAATAGAGTTGATTTCATAGCAGCGTCCACGTGTGAGCATATTTGAATAATTCCTACGAGCTTTGTATCAGTTTCATTGTGTTGACATCAATTTGACGCAATGATATCGAGATCTGGATGTATACCTAACGGGAAGTAGTAAATCCTTCAGTACCTATATCAAAATGGACGTTGACAACACGATTTAGTGCAACAACAAATGTGGTTCGAGAATTGTGTGAAGGAGATGTCGAAAACAAAATAAATTAAAAACATGCACGTGACGTTAGGAGCTTGAGAGTGCTCGTTCTCATTGGGACCAATATATTTCACTGATTTGTAACTCTTTACACTACTCAAATATACTATATACAAATACAAATATACTATAATACAAATTCACGTCCTGCATCAACTTAATAAATAGCGTATAATGGGAATAGAACAGCCTTTCAATAATTACAACTCATTAATTACGCGACGTTTCGTCTATATATTTAGCCTTCTTCACAGCTAGAAGTATGCAATGAATTATTTCAGAATCTTCAGCATTCAGTTAAAACGCACCCTTAATTAATTGTTGTAGGCTAACGATGGAATACAAGTCATCGAACACACAGTGTATAGATAAAATTTGGTCAGATATTCACAATTAAAATAATAAATAACAAATAATGTCAAACTCGAAGTCCACAAATACAAAACAGGCATGTTGGATACCGAATAAGAAAAAAACACAATTTCACGACCACAAATAACAATCAACGTGTCTCAATATGAAAAGGCAATACATCTGTTCATGTTATTTTTTCTCCCAGTCGGTCCCTATTAACTTTATACATATTCAGAAGATTACTATATGTAAACCGCACTCAAATTTTGTGTATCTGTTCTGTCATTTACTGCAGAATTGATATTTATATGGATCAGTGTTCCAACTGCTTTAAAAATTTTCCAACTGCTTTGAAAATTTGCCAACTCCGTTCAACATTGGAAAAATCGCCCCCTTTGGCCAGTCCCTGGTAATGCGTAATGGTTATTCCGTCCATAGAACTGACAATTGCAGGAAACTCAGAAAAACAAACATCGAAACTTGTGTTCCGAAATTCAAACTTATCTCCTTCTATTATTAAAAGAAAGGAGCAAACTGCTTACTCACATATTTACGTTGCTAATCCTTACATAGTATAAAACAAAGTCTTTTCCCGCTGTCTGTCTGTCCCTATGTATGCTTAGATCTTTAATACTACGTTAAGGATTTTGATGCGGTTTTTTTAATAAATAGAGTGATTCAATAGGAAGGTTTATATGTATGATACATGCATAATATATTAGAGAAACACTGATCATTTTAGAGGTTTCTAATGTGATGTCGTAAATAAACAAATTTTTTTGCGCTTACATTGCAAACGCTGGCTGAACCCTACGTGATAGATCAAAATAAGTACAGTCTGGTACACCTCAAAAAGGTCTACAAAAAAGTCCGCGATGGTATATGTCGATCTCCCAAGGATAACCCACAATAACCATTTTTTATCCTTTACATTAACAGAAATAATGGCTTGATTACGAAGCTATTTTAAGCAATACAGCATTGATCCTTATCCAATTAAGTACCTCAAATGCATTGTGCATTTAATATTGATCAATATGGCCCTTTACAGCATGTAATTTAAATTAATATTTTCGAAGATATTGCAGATTTAAAATGTAGGGATATAGCGGTTTCGGTGGTACCGATCGGGGGCTGGCACAGCCTGGATAGGCGAATAAAGAGAGCCAGAGAATCATCTGTAGAGCGTGAGGCTCGCCTCAGCCAGGATAGATCTATTGATCCCCCGAAGTCCTCTGATACCATCGGATTTACTGATCCAATTTAAACGCCTATAATTTCCGGTAAAGATATATTTTGCAATGACTATTAATAAATCGCAGGGTCCAACTTTCAACGCTACAGGCTGATATTTGAGCATTGAGTGTTTTTCACATGGCCAATTATATGTCGCTCTTTCAAGAGTATCCTCTAAAAAAAACATGTTTGTATTGTCTAACGAGAAAAATTCTGTGAACGTTGTACATAAAAAAATTCTGTAGTATATTTAGTATCAGCATTGGGGTGGGCAGCTAGTTCAATATAAATTAAAGCTTTTCGGAATGCCGCATGACAGTGAGAAACAGCTCAAATTAGTACCTGATGGTTTGTTTTCTTACATACTCCAGTCGGCGTGACATACTCCAGTCGGCAATAGGAATGTGTACCAGGGTACATTATCTGTCTGATTTGCATTTATCCGGTCAGGCGGTTAAATTTCTTCACTGCTTCGAAATTTTTTCCACCTCCTTCGAAATTTTCTCAAACTACTTTTTCCAACTGTGTTGAAAATTTGCCAAATCTTGAAAGTTCTTGAAATTACTCTAAATTTCACACATCGGAAAAAAAATACCATCCCATCATTTTCCCTCAATTTCAACTCAATCTGACCATTTTAATCTGATTTACAGCAGTTTGAATAAATGCACAAAACTTCTAAGGATATCCCATGGCCATTTTGGTCGAAAATGTTAAAAGTTCTTGGAATAACTCCCAATTTCGCACATCGGAAAAGCAACACCATCCCATAATTTTCCCTCAATTTCAACCCAATCTGACCATTTTTATCTGATTTACAGCAGCTTGAATAAATGGTACAAGATGGTTTGTTTTATGACTCGACGAAACTGAAACATCAAGAGAGCCACCAGCTTTGGGATAACGCTATGTTATGGTACCTATTATTTTTTGGTGGCTACACACATTGTGCCGAAAACTACTGATACTGAATATTGAATTCGCAGCAACAGGAATGTGTACAAGGGTACAAGGTGTTATTCCATGTTATCCCGTTCCTATTATCTGCCTGCTTTGCATTTTTCCGGTCAGGCAGTCAAATTTCTCCACGTTTTATAACAATTTTCTCGGAAATATCCCAACTCCATTGAAACTTTTCCAATTGCTCCAACATTTTTTCCAACTCCCCTCTCAGGCTCGTGCCTGCAGTTGTTGCTGTTGAGATTGATTAATTTTGATTGTATTTTCTTGGGTAAGGAATGTTGGGTCGTCCGCAAGCAAAATGCATTTGCTGTGATTCAAGTACTTATAGATATCATTAACATAGATGACTGAGCCTTGAGGACTCCATATTCAACAAATATGTAGTTGGTATTCAAGTGAGTACCTAAAACTGACACACTGTTGAAGTTCAGTCAGATAGGATGTTATCAACAATTCCCCAAATACCATAGAGATACCATAGGAGGATATCATGAAAAGTTAGATTCCTAATTTCTATGGCATTCTGGGTATTGCTCTGAATGAACTTCATAGTTAGGGACACCGAATTTGTATGAACGAATAATTTCAGCGAACGGGAATCCACCAAAGTATGGGATGAACTGGTGAAATTTCGGTTCCTGTTTCTATTTCGAAAGTTATTCGATTGGGCAGACCTGAAATGCAAACTTCCCCTTTCGGTTGTCCTTTAACACGATCTAGGGTTATTGTACTAGCTTGATTGCAAATCCTGCACTCCGTCCCACCAAGTTGTGATATGTGTTACGAAGTTGTTCCATTATTCATTTTGTTGAACGTAATTGAGTTGATTATAAGTTTACCGCCATCTCCCGTGACGAAAGTTTCAAGCGAAAATCTTAGAAGTTAGATTTAAAAGCTTTACCTCATAATGAAATTGCGGAAGGTGAAAAGACATACACGCGAGATATACAAATTGGCCTTTTTCTGGAGATTAACGCTAATAACACCTAGTGCAAGGTGAAACTTCAATCGAAGTTTCTGTAGATTCTCACAAATAAGGTAAGCTGAAAGATTAACTTAACCCACGCATATCTTAAATGAACTATAAGATTGTTAGCACAAAAACTATTCTTATTTATTCAAAATCGTGGGAAGTTACATGCATATTCCAAACAATTCATGTAATTGGAGGATTTCGATTCATGGAGATTTTGAATTGAAATGAAAAGCTCATTGAACGAAGCAAGAATCGTGTAGTTTTGGTGTCTTGATGTGGATACCTGAACAACAAGTGAAGGAAATGAGATGAGAATATTACTCTTGGCAGGTGACAAAGGCCATTATCATTCCAAAATTTTGTCGGTAGAAAACTTCTCCTAATTGTCTAGGTCCCAAATCATACATTGAGCATCTGTATCACACAGTTTTTATCAAGTAATTATCTTTGAGAACTATGGATGGATTCTTCGATTATCTGAGGGATTTTCCAGTAGAAGAAAAATATTCATGTTTTAGAAACCCAACGTTTCTAGCGACAGATGGCAGGTTATGGAATCATCACTTATGGCGGAATTAAATCGATTAAGTTTTCATGTTTTAACCCACATATTACCTCGAGGAACGTAATTTCAGAGCACCTCAAGAGAGTAATTCAGCATTCCCCTTATCCCTTTATGGACTTAGGCAGAAACCCGCTACTTCCGACATCCTATCCTGACACTATTGAATATATACCGAAAATATTTAGGTATATGGTTTCGCAAAAGTATAAGTTCTTCACTATCATCAACAGCGTTTTCAGACTGAACTAGATGTTAAGTGAACGAATCAGAAAATTGTTTACTACTAGTGATCCAAATCGGAGTATTAAATTAAATTACAGAAGTGAAATGAAGTTTATTCTCCATTTCAGTATCGTAATGAGTTCATTACATCACTAAAAACAGTGCTGTAATGAACTCATTCCCGCAATGTTTCTAGTTATATTTTTCGTTTTATGGTAGTTCAACACACGTCAATTGCCAATATAATCTGGATATAGTGAAATAATGGTTGAGAGAAAAAGATTTATTTTGATTAAAAAATAAGGTACTAGAGATTTCCTTCTTGCTAATTCTGAATCATTCATGCTATAAGGAAACTGTTTCAAATCTGATCTCCATGCCCTACGTGCGTTTCAAATTTAAATTCCGTAATCTGTCAACTTTCGTAACAGTCACACCAACTACCAAGATACAATAAAAAAGTCACTAGGATGCATAATCCGAATGTTTCAATAAATTTCAACAGTATTTTACAAAACTTGCCGGAAATAGTGAAAATATCGTCTAATACTCGTTGGAGAAGGCAATTCCAACACTAATGCGGTCGAAAACTCGCTCCTTCGTCGCTCGTTTTCTAATTTAGCATTCTTGTTTGAATAGGAACCCATTCTGCAACTTGTTTTAGAATATAGGTACTATTCTCTATTTCAGTATCGTATAGAGTTCATGACAGCACTAAAAACAGTGCTTTAATGAACTCATTTCCGCATTGTTTCTAGTTATATTTTTCGTTTTGTGATAGACAGCACTGAAATTTGATTCTATCAAATTTCAACACACGTCAGTTGTCAATATAATATAATCTGGATATAGTCAAATAATTGTTGAGAGAAAAAGATTTACATTGGGTTTCACAAAGCTTTGACAGCTCTTAATTGCCGAATTAGTGCGATTCTATGTCGATTTTCAGTTCATTTTTCATACAACCATCGAAATAAATCCACGATTAAGCTAATCGAAGCTTCGTGAAACCTTACATTATTTTGATTAAAAAATAAGGTACTAGAGATTTCCTTCTTGCTATTTTGAATAATTCATGCTATTAGGAAACTGTTTTAAATCTGATCTCCATGCCCTACGTATGATTCAAATTCAAATTCCGTAATCTGTCAACTTTCGTAACAGTCACACCAACTGCCAAGATACAATACAAAAGTCACTAGGATGTATAATCCCAATTTTTTATTAAATTTCAACAGTACTTTACAAAACTTGTCTGAAATAGAGAAAATATCGTCTAATACTCGTCGCAGAAGGCCATTCTAACATTCATCTAATTTCGCATTCGTGCATGTTTGAATAGGAGCCGATTCTGCAACTTGTTTCAGAATATACTATTCTGCTATTATGATGTTCTATCATAAGAATCCTTTGATATACTTCCCGACTCTTACCAATAGAGCCAAAGCTCCTATCCACAGGGCTTGAATCAATTTTTTTCCTGATCCTTTTTTGCCATTTCCTAAATTAGTCCCCTCAGCATTGACGGCATTCAATTAAATTCTATTGACATACCCTGACAAAATAGTGGATAAATCAATGTACGCCTACGGAATGCAAGCACCGATCAGGCCAACTGCGCCACTGGTACTATATCCCAAAAAGGGTTTATTTTCAGCGGTTAAATGTTCACTGGACCTTATGATTTGTTCGAAGTTCGGGAGTTATTTGGCTGGATTCGGCTTAAATAATAGATGCTAGTGAACGTTTAATGATAGGAACATTCTCCCGGTTTCTACCGCGGGGAATTTTCGTATTTAAAATGGGTTCAAGCCCTGTGGACAGGAGCTTTCTGGCGCTCTAGTTCAAACAGACCAATTATATCTCCAAAAGTATTGGTTTCTCAGAGTTGGGAATTATATCAATGTATTCTTATGATAGAACTGCATCATAAAGGAAATTCAATTCAAATAATAGTTTATTTATCAAGATTAAATGAGCAATCATGAGAATGAGAACTGCACCACATTTTCAATTTTTTTCTTGACACTTTGGTAATCTGGTCAATACAAAACGTCACATGCGTATAAAGGTCATGATTCTACAATTTGATGCTAAATTTCAGATAGATCGAGTGATCGGTTTCGGAAATATTCATAAAAAATATTTTTACTAAAATCGGCCATAACTCCGAAACCCCTTGATGGATTTCGCCCATTAACGAACTTGTCCGAGATATTTACGCTCCAAAACCACCTTGCAATTTTCAATCCGCTAACTCCTTTCGTTCGAGAGTTATCGTGCCTACGGCGGACATAATCGATTTCGCACTCGGATTCTTGATCAGTGAGTCGAACCAAATCGTTTGAGACCATTTTCAGCCAAAAATTCCAAAATTACAGACACTTGGGCAAATTGATAAGCACTCTGTTCCGAGGACCTGGAGCGCCAAAAAAACAAGTCTCGTATGCAATTGCCCAAAACAGGTTTAAAGTACCTACAAATAGTAGGTATTCCATAAAACATGTATGAAAGAAGATAAGTAATAATAAAAAATTACCTTGTAATCGATCAAAAATTTCCTGATCTACGTTCACCAAATTTTCTCCTCTCTCGAACTACAGAACTATGCTTTCAATATTTACGTAATATTGTCAAACATTTTCGGGTGAGGTCCCCGTTGCATCGATAAAATACGAGTATTTCAACCCCAATATATTTGAAGTTACAATATTCCCTTCTGTCAAGTTGACATTATGACAATTCATACATAGAATAATTATATCAATCTGTGAAATACGATTTACATTGAAATTTTGAAAAATCATATCTCCGAAAGTATTAGCTTGTTAGAGTTAAAAATAATATGAATGGATTCTTATGACAAAACTGCTTATTAAAAAAAAATTAATTTGGAATTTGTTTTGTAAAAAAAAATTTTTTTTTTTTACTCCGAAACCATCTGTCCGTCTTTGTCCAATAACGAACTCAGCCGAGATATTTATCCCCCAAACCTACTCTGAAAATTACAACTCTCTAGCTCATTCCGTTCGAGAGTTATCGTGCCTACGGCCGGCCGGACAGAATGAATTTCGACCACGGATTCTTGATCAGTGAGTCGAACCAAATCGTTTAAGACCATTTTCATCGAAAAATTCGAAAATTACAGACATTTGGGCAAATTGATAAGCACTCAGTTCCGAGGAACTAGAGCGCCAAAAATTTGAATTTCCTGCATCTAAATTATACAGTCTTGAAGGAGAATATATTGATGAATAAAATCGAATTTAACCAAAAAAATTATGTTTCCTTCATCAGACTGATTATTTCTAAGCCGATGTTATTTTGATGGTATTTATGAAATATAAAATTTTTGAAGAAAACAAAATGTTTGTATTTTTTTAGATATACGATATTTTGCGAAAATATTTCAGATGGTTATATCTCCGAAACCGTTTGGCCGATTATGCACAAAAAAAAACTTGACAGTCCCATTTAGATGCGCAGCCTACCCTGAAAATTGCAAGTCGCTATCTCTTTCCGTTCGATAGTTATCGTGACAACTGTCACCCATCCAGCTACTGAACTCACTGAACTACTTGGATCTCCAACAATAAAGATCCGATCTTGTTCAAATTAAGAACTTGGCTGTAAAGTTAGGTTTTGAAGGCTGTCCCAAAATTGTAGCGATATCGGACGGATAGTTTCTCAGGTACAGATTTTTTTTGTATTTTCTAGTGATATGATCCCTATGAAATTTCCCAAAAATTTGTGCGTCGACATTCTACAATTAATTACCAAGCAGATTATTTATCAGTTTAAGAAGAGTTGCGGCAAAATCACTCAAGATCATTTCAGGAGGCTGAATTGTTGGAAAAGCGACCAAAATACATTTTACCTCACGTTTTCTGGAACACGAGAGCATTATAATCCCACATCGCTACTCCGAGAGCTAAGAAATAAATTGTTTTGTTTCCATCTATCTGAAACAGGAAGGAAATGAGATTCTCTCCGAACAATTGAGTCAGAAGATGCATAAAAGTTGGTACACGATAGACTTACATGTTCCTGTTATTTCTGGAAGGCGCTCTGTAATTTACATGCGGTCGTTATTCGAAGTGACAATTTAATTGAAATTTCATCTGGTATCAGTAGCTTTATCAAAGAGATGTCTAGTCAGAGACGTTTTCCAGAAATATGTTTATGGCTCAATGAAAATTTGGCTATGAAAATCTGCGGCAACAGGTCTAATTGAAATATAAAAGCCTAGCACTTTATTTGATCGAGAAATGATCTGACTAGTGAACTTAAAAGCTCCATTAACTGCCTTTTGGATGTTAATGGCTGGCTGAAATCTCATTTCGAGGCATAGTTGCACGTTTAATTGCTGAGAAATCGATAGGGATATAGTGAATAGAATCAGGAGATACCTGATTTATGTACATAGACTAACTATATGAAAGCTAAGTGGTTTTTGCGAGCTCATACCAGATCATTCTATACAGGGTCAGTCTTTAAATTGAAATTAATTTTTAACATAGATTCCTCTCATCAAATAAAACACTTCTTTATTTTACCATATTTCCAGATAACGTAGTTATCTGATCGGAAAATGAGCATAACCTAACATTTTCAAAATATACACGGTGAAATGTGTCAAAATTTCATGGCCAACCGGGAGACTTTATAAAAGTGAATGGAGTATAGATACTAATTCAAGGACCTCAAGCGATTAAAATCCCTAGTTATGATTACATCTGGGTGACCTCAGTTTATAGTTTCTGTATGTCGACTTCCTTCCGGGACACCCTGTAGAGAATGAATCATGGAATCAGACTAATAATTTTCTAGAAAATAATGCTATCGGTTACTTGCGACTCTTAAATGATCGATTGATCTCGAATTTTCGGTCTTATCTCACTAACTGAAAGCTTATCACCTGATGCCTTGCTGGGATTTCGTAGAGCTTGAAATATCACCGTAAATAATTGGTGTTCTTGTAGAAGACGCAACGCGTAAAGTTTGATCATTAAATTTCGAATGGAATTCTCGAATCCCGAGATAAATCGTGAGATCTGACATCTCTGGTGCAGATTACGAGTTTTCACTCCACCTATGGTATAAAATGTTTACATTTATTATCAGGTAGGCACAAGCGAGAGTAGAACTTTTTATATAATGCCGAGCATGCATATTTCAAGAACGCTAAAACGCTTTTAGGCAAAATCCACCTACTCCCATATATGAATTTTCGTTTGTTCCTCCTGGTGAAAAAGGAACAAAATTTGTATGATGAAAAATTTCATCTTCTGAGTGAAGGTAGCTGTTGGAATTTCAATCGTTCTGAAATAGCAAAGCAATATTAATTTATTTCTGATGATGCTTCCGCATAGGATAAGGGTATGACTTTCATTTTCAGCCTGTAATGTTTGAAAGTCTGAAATGTATTCGATTCCTTCGAATCTTTGGATTTGCAACTAAAAAGTTTACAACTATTAGGTTTGTTTGTAACAATTCACTTTCAGGATTACTGATTTGAGACAAAAGATTGGTGAACAAGATCTTTTTAAGACACACTGTTCCACACTTCTTTTTGGCGCTCTTGTTCCTCGGAACAGAGTGCTTATCAATTTGCCCAAATGTCTGTAATTTTCGAATTTTTGACTGAAAATGGTCTCAAAGGATATGGTTCGACTCACTGATCAAGAATAGAGGTCGAAATCAATTCTGTCCGGCCGGCCCGCCGTAGGCACGATAACTCTCGACAAATAGGAGTTAAAGGATTGAAATTGATTTTAGTAATAACATTTTTTATGAATATTTCCGAAACCGATCACTCGTTCTATCTGAAATTTAGCATCAAATTGTAGAATCATGACCTTCATATGAATGTGAAGATTTGTATTGACCAGGTTACCGCAAAGTGTAAAAAAAATTTTTGAACATTTGAAAACATTTTTTCTACAACAACTCTCGAACGGAATGAGCTAGGCAGTTGAAATTTTCAGAGTAGGTTAGGGAGATGAATATCTCGGTTAAGTTTATTATTGGGCAAAATAGGCCAAATGGTTTCGGAGAAACGAAAACAAAGTAACAAATTTCAAATTCAATTAGAGATATGATTTTTCGAAATTTCAATAATGAATCTACTTCTATCTTTTCACAGAATGCTATAATTATTCGATCTATGCTCTATTATATGATCTGTGTTCATACTCGTATATGTCATCCTGTTCTATGAGAGAGAGTCAAATTCATTTCAGCTATTTTAATTTGATTTCTTCCATGGTGCAGTTCTCAGTCTCAGATTGCTCATTTAATCTTGATAAATAAACTATTATTTGAATTGAATTTCCTTTATGATGCAGTTCCATCATAAGAATACATTGATACAATTCCCAACTCTGAGAAACCAATACTTTCGGAGCTATAATTTGTCTGTTTGAACAAGAGCGCCAGAAAGCTCTTGTCCACAGGGCTTGAACCAATTTTATAAGAATAATTCCATCGAAATATGATCCAAATTTCGGTAATATAAAATTAGTTCGGCAACTTCTACATGGACTAGAGATAATCCGACTGCCGAACTGAAGAATCAGAAGTTTGCGGAATTTTTTGTGGCTCAGTTGAACAATCTACATCCTTTTCTTGCTGTGAAAAGGTAGCATTTCATAACCCATACCTTTTCGGGGATTGCCTGGAGTCCCAAATCTCCTATTCTCCTCACCACCTCTGGGAATTCCATTGCTTCCTTCGGGTTAATTATGTTAACACTTCGAACAAGCCTATTCGTAAACCGAGGCTCTGAACTGGTCCCAATGGACTCCTGGAGATATTCGGAGGCCGGTGTAAGGTTGTCAGATAGATCAAATATCGTTGAATGCGTTATTAGGCCTCATATCTCACACTACTTTCATTGAAATCATTTTTTTTCCAGTGGAAGGAAAGGAAAAAAAACATTCTTAGTGAATTGCCTACGTTTCGAGAATTTATTTAATCTTAAAAAGAGAATAACACGGGGGAGTAATTAGGGCTTCACGCGAGAGCGATATTTTTGCGCGTAAGTTCTGGGGAACATCGCGTTATAGTTTTTCCCAAATGTCTGTAACTTTCGAATTTTTTGACGAAAATGGTCTCAAACGATTTAGTTCGACTCCCCAATGAAGAATAATATTCCTAATAAGGATGAAACCGCGGTATGTAGCTATTCAACTTTGATGAAATCATACACACTCTGTGGATTGCTCCAAAACTTTGGTCTCTACTAGTCCTTTCATCTTCGATTAGTGGTTAGCTTTCCTAAAAGCCTTATTCTATTCTTATGGCTCCGTATTGCGCATTGCCTATTAACCAGGGCGTTTTCGCTCCCCATTGGTCAATTGCATGAGACTCGAATCCGAGTATTTGCTGATTACCACATAGGGGAAAAGAATATACGTAGAGATCTGTAGTTTTGGGTAGCCACAGCGAGGAGCTTGGTTGATTGAATTCCAGGTGTCAGTTGTGTCTAAATTCTACTCACAAGTGATTGCTGGTTTTCTTTAAACCGGTTACTTCGTAGTGTTGTTTATATCAGCGTTGAATTGTGCTCCACTGATGATTCCTAATATGGATGAAACCACGGTATGTAGCTATTCAACTTTGATGAAATCATACACACTCTGTGGATTGCTCCAAAACTTTGGTCTCTACTAGTCCTTTCATCTTCGATTAGTGGTTAGCTTTCCTAAAAGCGTTATTCTCTTCTTATGACTCCGTATTGCGCATTACGTATTAACCAGGGCGTTTTCGCTCCCCATTGGTCAATTGCATGAGACTCGAATCCGAGTACTTGCTGATTACCACATAGGGGAAAAGAATATACGTAGAGATCTGTAGTTTTGGGTAGCCACAGCGAGGAGCTTGGTTGATTGAATTCCAGGTGTCACTTGTGTCTAAATTCTACTCACAAGTGATTGCTGGTTTTCTTTAAACCGGTTACTTCGTAGTGTTGTTTTTATTAGCGTTGAAATGTGCTCCACTGATGATTCCTAATAAGGATGAAACCGCGTACCGCGGTATGTAGCTATTCAACTTTGATGAAATCATACACACTCTGTGGATTGCTCCAATACTTTGGTCTCTACTAGTCCTTTCATCTTCGATTAGTGGTTAGCTTTCCTAAAAGCGTTATTCTCTTCTTATAGCTCCGTATTGCGCATTGCGTATTAACCAGGGCGTTTTCGCTCCCCATTGGTCAATTGCATGAGACTCGAATCCGAGTATTTGCTGATTACCACATAGGGGAAAAGAATATACGTAGAGATCTGTAGTTTTGGGTAGCCACAGCGAGGAGCTTGGTTGATTGAATTCCAGGTGTCACTTGTGTCTAAATTCTACTCACAAGTGATTGCTGGTTGTCTTGTCTCGTTATCTTCTCGGAAAAGCGAGATGAGACGAGACGAGACGTTTTCAAAAATAGTATAGGCGATACCGAGATCACATACAGCGCAACACGAGAGTCTCGTTTCAGTTCTCGTTAAATTTTTTGCATGAAGTTTTATATACGACTCGAATTTTTCAACACCCTCAGAAAACAATTGAATATGAAGAGTTTCCACTATAATTACCAATTTATTTTGTCTATATTATACTATCTATCGTTTTAGAAATACACGATTTTTTAGAAGATTATTAATTCGTTATGAGCTTGCGATAATTGAGATTATTTTTCAAGAAAAAATAGAATTCACAACCATAAAAAACGGATGCCATTATGAATTCAATTATTAACGGACAACTTTTATTGCCCCTAAATCCCAATGCTTTGAAAATTTCGTCTCTATCTGAACGTCTGGGGAAATTTATTCTCTTCTGCTGCTTGTTGTGAAGATGTGAACAATTATTGTATACATCTATGGAACTACGTATAATAAAACTGGTAAAGAAATGAAGCTATTCAATCAGAACAATATTGAGCGAGCCATTGATAAAATAAGACCACAATAGTCGTTCGCGGTTTGCAACTGTGATTTAATTATAAAAAATTGGTTCAAGCCCTGTGGACAGGAGCTTTCTGGCACTCTAGTTCAAACAGACAAATTATATCTCTGAAAGTATTGGTTTCTCAGAGTTGGGACTTATATCAATGTATTCTTATGATAGAACTGTATCATAAAGGAAATTCAATTCAAATAATTGTTTATTTATAAAGATTAAATGAGCAATCTGAGAATGAGAACTACACCATGGAAGAAATCAAATTAAAATAGCGGAAATGAATTTGACTCTCTCCTATAGAACAGGATGACATGTACGAGTATGAACACAGATCATATAATAAAGCTTAGATAGAATAATTATAACATTCTGTTAAAACATAGAAGTACGATTCATTTTTGAAATTTCGAAAAATCATATCTCCGAAAGTATTAGCTTGTTAGAGTTGAAAATGATGTCAATGGATTTTTATGGTGAAACTGCATCTTAAATAAAAATTGAATTAGAAATTTGTCACTTAAAAAAAAATTTTTTTATCGTTACTCCGAAACCATCTAGCCTATTTTGCCCAATAACGAACTCAACCGAGATATTCTCCTCCCTAACCTACTCTGAAAATTTCAACTGCCTAGCTCATTCCGTTCGAGAGTTATTGTAGATTTTTTTTTTTGAATTTTCAAAATTTTTTTTACACTTTTCGGTAACCTGGTCAATAAAAACTACACAAGCGTATAAAGGTCATGATTTTACAATTTGATGCTAAATTTTAGATAGATCGAGTGATCGGTTTCGGAAATATTCATAAAAAATGTTTCTACTAAAATTGGCCATAACTCCGAAACCGCTGAATGGATTTCACCCATTAACGCACTTCGTGAAACCAGACATCAACAAACACTACGACCTGGACGATACCATTCTCGGTGGTAACGGTCAGGATCAAATTGTGGCTTATTTTATTAACGCTATTTCTCCCTCATCTAATGCCTGTAACGAATAACCAGATGTTCAATATCGCAACAGCGGGGAAGCTAACGAATCATACCCATTTATAATTTTAATTGAATAGGACAAAGCAAGGGCAGGCTATGTTTTCGACAGGATGGAAAACCTAAATTTTGAGGATTTATAACCGAAAATTCGTAGTAATGTAATAAATTATGGAATTTAGTGGCGGAAATGTTCAATTTAAATTTTGACATACTGATGAATATTAAGAATTGATGCCGCATCTGTCTTTCAAATTAATTTATAACTAGCGAAATTTACGTGAGGTGTAATACTATAATCATATGATACCCGCAATTTGATTTTCCTTTATTGTATTGAGGTAATAAATACAGCAGCGAAATATAATTTGAAATAGGTGAAATTTACAGATTTTAAATGCATTCTTTCATTTCTTCACCACCGGTTTTAACTTTTTCGGCGCTCTTGTTCCTCGGAACAGAGTGCTTATCAATTTGCCCAAATGTCTGTAATTTTCGAATTTTTCGATGAAAATGGTCTTAAACGATTTGGTTCGACTCACTGATCAGGAATCCGTGGTCGAAATTCATTCTGTTCGGCCGGCCGTAGGCACGATAACTCTCGAACGGAATGAGCTAGACAGTTAAAATTTTCAGAGTACGTTTGGGAGATAAATATCTCGGCTGAGTTCATTATTGGGCAAAATCGGACAGATGGTTTGGGAGTAACAAAAAAAAATTTTTTTTTTACATAACAAATTCCAAATCAAATTTTTTTCAATATGCAGTTTTACCATAAGAATCCATTGATATCATTTTTAACTCTAACAAGCTAATACTTTCGGAGATATCATTTTTCAAAATTTCAATAATAAATCGTATTTCTACGTTTTCACAGAATGATATAATTTTATTCTATGTATAAATTGTTATAATGTCAACTAATGGCGATTTCCATTGACACGCTCGGAGCACTCGAAATCGATCTCATCTGTCATGCATCTGTGCAATTGAACCGAAAATATCTGTCAAATATGACTCCGAGTGATCCAAGCGTGTCAATGGAAATCGCCATTATTTTCCTGAGACATGACATCGTCTAATTCATTTCAGCAATCGTAGAATTATGAGAATTATAATATGATATCATATTTTTTGTTGGTTGATATTTTTATGCCGATGGTTAATCCATATGTTGATGGGAATGGTAATGGTGAGTTAATAATATTGAGTACAGAATATCTTCAGTAAAAACAAAATTGGAATATTGGTGTATTGGAGTGGATTTGAGGAAAGAATATATATTATCGTGCATCATAGAATTGAGCAATGAACATCTCGGATGAGTTCGTTGTTGGGTAGAATTCGTCTATTGGTTTTGGATTAATAATTTTTGACACTCTTATTGAATTTAAATTCTTCTATAACGTTTGAATTTAATTTCCGCTACGATGAAGTTCTTCCATAAGAATTCATTGATATAATTCCCAACTTTTACCAATACCTCCGAAGATATGATTTGTCTATGTTTGAACAAGAGCGCCAAAGCTCCTGTCCATAGGGCTTGAACAAATTTTTTTCTTAATTGTTGCAATATTTGCGAGCGGCCTTAGCACTTTCTCAAAAACTAGATCTAGATGCCATTCCGAATAGAATGACACCTCAATCATAATTTTCGGAGAATACGCAATAATTTTGACCTAAAAGCACTTGTTGACTATTATGACGTTTGGGGGATGACTGATATCACCACCACCATATACTGTTTGGATTTGATTCATCTGACTGTCGTTCTGGCGTACAATCCAATGTTTCTACTGTTAATAAGCTTTAATTCTGCGTGTATACTCGATTAGTCCGAAAGCGCAGAATGTCAGTGTTGAATTTATGAACACATTCCAATCTGACTCTGATCCAATGAGCAGATATTGAAGGAATTCGAAATCTGACAGGGAATTTCCAATTAGAACGATTCTTCCATTCTTCTCTCAATGGTAATGAATAATTCTGTTTCATCCATTCATCGCATTGTGCCTTTGCCTACCTAAGCGAATGAAATTATCACTATGCGTTAGACGTGATCGTATAAACATTTGCCCTGAAAAGGCGAAGATACGCTAGATGGCTACTCTTGAACTCTTAACCTTTCCAGTTTACAAAATGAAAACAAAATACAAAAAAAACATAACAAAAGAGGTAGCATTCCTCATCATCAGTAATATTGGTCAGAAGTAGTAAAAAAATTGGTTCAAGCCCTGTGGACAGGAGCTTTTTGGCGCTCTTGTTCAAACAGACAAATTATATATCCGAAAGTATTGGTTTCTCAGAGTTGGGAATTACATCAATGGATTCCTATGATAGAAATGCATCATGAAAGAAATTAAATTTATAAAAAGTGTCGTTTAAAAAAAGGGCTTCAAAAATTATCTTTTAAAAATTATGAAATTTTTCTTTTACAAATACAAATAAGAAAAACAGAAATTTGAAAAATAAATTCTAGAATATTGAAACAGATTCTAATTACGAAAAAAAACAAGTTTCGTATGACAATTGCCCAAAACAGGTTTAAAGTACCTACAAATAGTAGATATTCCATAAAACATGTATGAAAGAAGAGAAGTAATAATGAAAAATTACCTTGTTCTCGATCAAAAATTTCCTGATCTACGTTCACCAAATTTTCTCATCTCTCGAATTATGCTTTCAATATTTACGTAATATTTTCAAACATTTTTGGGTGAGGTCCCCGTTGCATCGCCAAAATACGAGTATTTCAACACCAACATAATATTTTTGAAGTTAAAATATTCCCTTCCGTCAGTCCCGTCATTAAGTGAGAGAACTGAGCATGATGAAAGGCAGTCTCACTTCTCTCAGATCTCTTACTTCATGTTCCGTTCTGAAATGTAAGACTTTTCTGAGAAAAACTAATTTCGGAACAAACAACTGAGATTTTTCTCACTGCGCTCACATTTCGGAATACACTTTATTCTCCTAATTCTTCGATTGCTGAAATGAATTAGACAATGTCATGTCTCAGGAAAATAAGTTGACATTACAACAATCCATAGATAGAATAATTATATCATTCTGTGAAAACATAGAAATACGATTTATTTTTGAAATTTTGAAAAATAATATCTCCAAAAGTATTAGCTTGTTAGAGTTAAAAACTGGCAACACTAACTATGGCACATTGGCATTCTTCCTCCGATTGATAAAAATTTTGGATGACATAGGTTTTAATGTAACTATGTACGTTTTGATTACTTCACTCTGCGCATTCTGCAATTTCTGTATAAGTTTCTCAATCCTGGAATTATACACTTCTTCGTTTCCGTATTTCCAAAATTAAATTCTCCACTTCCTCCAGCTTATTTATCTTTCACACAACTAAAATTTCACCTCCGTTGACATAACAATCTGAGACGCTGGAGTATATTTAGACAGGAAGAATTCCTCATCATATTCCCTCCCCTCTTTGAAATTCCCGCGATTTAATAAGAGCGAGACGTTCTATGAAGTATTTAGGGGTGAACTTGGAAATGGGCTATTCTAAATATTTCTGTGTCTGAAGTGAGGCACTAAACTTCTTCAGTCGGAGACACGTGAGAAAAACTCGCGGACCCATCTTGCATTTTAATCATTTCGCCTCTTGCCTTGCTGCGAAAGAACATCTAGCCCCCCTGAAACGAGGAGTATATTCAGAAACCTCGGTACTCATTTCGGTTTACAATTTCCTAATGAAGAACGCTGATTCTCGTCAGTTTTGGCATACTTCTTCATCACTTGAACATATAACGTTAAACCTCCCTTTAGATGTCTGCCCGACTAGCTGGGAGGTTACTGATACACTTATGCTTCCTGGGATATAAGGTGATAATTGATAAAACTTGTTTTTAAAGATTTAATGAAATGAATTCCTGTGATCACAAAGAAAACACTCAGCTCAGATAATCGAGGGATTCGTCCCGGAAAAATTCAAGGTACTCTCAGGTAATTCTTCCTCATGAATAACCAAGATCCTTCCAGGTGAGGTATATGGTATTGGATTCTTCCAACTGGAACTCACGATCTCTCAAGATACGGTGTAGATAATGTAGGGATCAGTCCCAGTTGAGCATCAAACATCAAAGTATTCAAAAGGTTAGATAAGTAAGGTTGATTTTCAGCTCAATCCAACAATAGCTTCAACTTAAGATATGTTAGGCAGGCTTTCAGCCACACCCAAAAACGCAAGAACCACGTCAATATTAAATTCACATATACCAGAAAAATTAGAAGGAATCGAAATAATCAAACACAAAATACTCTACATGATTTTCTAACAAAAATGGGGTGCAAAACTACCCAAGTAGCACAATGTTATACGCGAGCTGTAACAACTCCTAACGTAGTCGTATAGACGATGTATAGTATATAACGTTACTAGCAAGGTAAGAGGGTTTTTACTGGCGAATGGAGGATATAACTGGCGAGCCGCAGGCAAGTCAGTTACCTCCTTGAGCCTGTAAAACCCGTTTCCTTGCGGGTATTGTTTTATATTTAATTTGTTTCTCATTTGTAAAAAGGTTAGATAAATTCCAAAAAAATCTCAATAATTTGTCGCAAATGTCGTAAGCTATGGAAGCGTTGCCATGAACATGTCTGTTTATTTTTCTCTACATTTGTTTTGGCGAAAGCGAAAATGAATGTACCAAAAGAAATTATTGAGGCAGCCAGCAGTGTAGCTTCAAGTTTATTACCTGCAAAATCAGCTTCAAGGTACGAGCGAGAATACGACGACTTCAAAAAGTGGCAAAACAAAAATAGTGTGATTGGGGTTACTAAAGATGTTTTGTTGGTCTACTTGAATCAACTATCAGCTAGATTCAGTCCTAATACTTTATGGGCAAAATGGTCTATGCTGAAAAGCTGCTTGGAAATGAAAGAAAATGCCCCTGTTCGCAGGTTTGTTTTCCTTAAAAAATGTATTGAAAAATATGACGTTTACTTGTCATTTGCAGATTTCAAAAGGTAATAGCGTTTCTGAAACGAAAAAATGAGCGTTATACGCCAAAAAAGGCCAAGGTATTAAGTAAAGAAGAGGCTGAACCATTTCTTTTACATGCTCCTGATGACCAGTGGTTGCTGGCGAAAATTGTAACAATATTTGGGATTTTTGGATGTTGTCGATGTGACGAAATTCTCTCCTTAAACATGAATGATGTAGCAGATATGGGAAAATACGTTATTGTGACATTGCGGCAAACAAAAAATTTAACAACAAGAAGATTCACCATAACCGATGATGGCTGCAGCTTCAAGCCCTGCATGATATACAGAAAATATGTAAATCTTCGGCCTCCTGGAACAGAAAGCCTAAGATTTTTTTTGACATACCGACATGGAAAGTGCATTTCCCTTAATGCTGGCCAGCACACTATTGGTGGTGTCCCAAAGCAAATAGCGAAATATTTAGGTTTAAAAGACCCAGAGTTATACACCGGCCACTCTTTTCGCAGAACTGGAGCCACTATGGTTGGGATTCGGGTGGAGATATTTTAGCACTAAAGCGTGCAGGAGGGTGGAAGAGCACCGAAATTGCGATGAGTTATGTCGATGATTCGGTCAACAAAAAAATCGAAATGTCTAGCAAATTATTTGGTAGTAAGGAGAGTACAAATGTTCTGCAGTCCTCGAGTGCAGCAGTTTCTGAGTCAACAGATGGTTCATCATCATCAGTATCAACTCTTTCATCATCAAAAATCTGTGTTACTGGAAATAACAATTGTACCATGATTTTCAACATATATGACGATAAAACAAAATTTTCTAATGTAAATAATACTACTAACATGTAAAAATTTTGCAAGTTAACTGTCAGTTTTACAAGTTAGTGACTTGATAAAATAAACTTTCTTGATTAATATTGTGTTTTTGGAAACTGACGTTTACAAATGAGAAACAAATAAAATCAGTTACTTTTACTTTTCATGTTGATAATCGGTTAAAACCGTCTAGTTCAGGAAATTTTCATAAGACTCCTTCCTCACTTCACATGTGGAATTTTAATCCAATCTCTCTTGGGTGCACAATGCTCCTTTCTGAACTTCTTACAATCTCCCGATGGGAAATATAAATACATCCCCTTTATCCAGGAAGTTGGAACTTGCGTAAAAAATATCTCATGGTCTTCGATCCTTTTTACAATTCTGAATATTCTTCAAAACACTGTACAGTGTCTTGAAGAAGTTAGTATTAGTAATAATATTAATTATCTAGTGCAGTGCTCGTAGCTTGGCTTGATTAACAGCATAAGTACATAATATCACATACATAACCTAACTCCTGTTTTCTATCATTCTATCGCACCTAAGATAATAGAGTTCTCTTTCGCACCTGAGATAATAGAGCTCTTTTTATATTATATTATATTGATTGAATTTCGTAAATATAATAGAATCAAGCGTGCCAAATAGGATTTTCTCATGATAATAACTGGAGAAATTTCATCTGAACATAATATATCTTATTCAATAGCGACGACGGAAAAGCGACAGGTTTCTTAGTAGAGCATCCATAGAGGCAGAGGTTCGAGTCCCATGAAATTATTTCAGAAAATAAGTTGGAACTAATTATCAGGTAAGTACAAAATTGAAATTTCTAAGTGTAATAGCTCATGCAAGGAAGTTGTCATCCTTCCATGGATTTAAAAAGACACGAAACGTTCAAATGAGGTATTTATATTTATCAATATCATGTTCGAAGTTGTATAAACGTTATTATCTATGTTGTATCAACAAATAATATCGGTTTTACATAAACCATTACAAAACCTAATACACAACTTATATCTATGTATATCAGTTGCTTAAGAGGTTGTAATTACAACTTTACAACAGTCGTATATGTAGTGAAACCATTCCCACTTTTGTCGTAGTAACGGTGCTACTGACGTTATAATGTACTAATTTGATACTGATTTACGTAGGCTATCGGTTTTTTGGATTGTTATATAGACATAATTAGCGATAAAAAAGTGGATCTTCATCCAACTTTGCCAGCGCCCATTCGTTGTAGTTATCCGTTGTGGTAGGTCATGCTGCTTCAATTCTTGCACCAGCTGTATTTTAAAAGGTTTAATATCTAAATCCTTCCGCAAAATTTTCCACGTAGTGGAGTAACACAAGCCCAATTGCTGCGAATGGCGCCGAATCGACAATTCACTGTCATCACTAACATTGGCGGATACAGCTGTGATATTTTCCTCTGTCCACAGTCTACTTATGCGTGTTGGTGGTTTAATATCCAATAATGTAAATTTAGTGCGAAATTTAGTCACAAGATTCCGAATAGCCACCTGAGAATGTCGAGCAAACTGACCATAAAATGGAAGAAGTGCACAATACACTTTCTTAACCGAGCATAAATTTTGATAATAAAATTCAATAATTTGCAAGCGTTGTTCGTTTGTAAGTCGATTCATAGTTAAATTATATTTATTTATTTAGCGTATGGCGCTTTACACGCTCTATACAATATATATGGACACATATTTCTTGACATGTTTGACAGTCACACAAGGCACGAAACCCCCGTCAGCTGCAAAAAACAGGGTTGCCAAAAAGAAAGTTGTTAAAAAATCACTCGTTATATTAACTAATTTCACTCTGACATCATCACGTAACTTAATTTACCCAAACCAACTTCAACATCACAGAAACATATTTAAATTTTACGCACCGTCAACTTGACGTATATATATTCATACCCAAACTGTAATGAGATTTCAGAACTTATTCTCAACTATTGAGAACAAAGGAATCTTACGGGGAACATTAAGCAGTATCTCCCTTCGGGGCTAAAAACTTAAATAACGAGTAAATCCCCGAGACCAGGCAGTACCCAATCGTATGAACACAGAAAATTCTGCTCGCACGATAAATTCACGGTATTGAACAAAATTATACGGAATCAATACGGATTCATAAGACAAAACAGTTCTAATTTAGATTGAAAATAAATCTCTAATTTAGATTGAAAGTAAATTAATATTAATAAACTAAACAAATTATCAGGTAACCAATAAAGTGTTTTATGGGTTGCGCACTAGTAACAAGGGGTATGATGAACCACGAAGCTAGAGATAAGGAAAAGCACTGACTTGAGGTCAGGAACTTTTGTGCTCATGTTCCATTGTCTATTCACGCCTCATACCAAGTCGATCGAGCTGAGCTTTTTAAGAATTTTTTCTGATATTTTAAAAAGACGAAAATTGATTCGATTTCTTTGAGTTCAGCCCTTCGTGATTGCCCGATTTACGAATAATTTTCATTCCTAATCGACGCAGAAAAGAAATTCCGCATCATTTCATCCCTAATCTCAAATGAACTGAATATTCATTTCAGAATTTATGCGGAAGCGGATGTTGAAAAGCAATTCATATTTTTTCACTTCCGAATGTCTGATTATGTAAATGAGCTACTTCATTAGAGGAGAATTCTTGAATGAGAATATGATTTGGGAAGGAGCTCTCGTTTGGTATTTTTTTCTCGTAATTAGCCACACTTTAAATTCATGTTCCTACTTTATGGATGGCAAACTTTTCTCGAGATATGAAACAATAAAATATAAACGAACCTTGTTCAACACAGCTTTCATGAACGTCAAAATATCCACCAATTTCCATACCATTATGAGCAAAGTATGTATAATAATTGGAACAGTGGTGACCTTTCAGAACAATACGTCAAGAGTTCCCATCTGTCTAGTCAATCAAGCACGATACTTACCATACAGTTCGATCCGGGTTACACCAAAACCGTGGTTCTAGATCAATGGGTTACATATGCCCCAGCTCGGATAGTGGAGCCGAACAAAGAGGCCCTTACAGCACCATCAAACTGACCTAATTCATTCGGTTCTTAATCGTCGACGGAATGATAAATATCTGCTCAATGTGGTCCCTAGATGATAAGAAAACGGATATCCTAGTTTAATTTCCGCGTGCACGTGACAGTATTCTCGATTTAGGGAAGGATGCATGTTCTGGAATTGTCCAGGCCTGAAATAATAGAGGGTTTTCCACCTAGAGGTGCCAGTTTGACGTAACTATAAGGTAATAGTATACAGGGTGAGTCTTTGACCACTGCATTAATTTTAACCAAAGATTCCTCTCATCAAATGAAACTTTTTTTGCGCGTATGTTCTGGTGAACATCGCGTTATAGTTTTGCACAAATGTGAAATTTAATTCTGTGCTGCCGCCCGGCCGTCCGGCCGTTGCCACGATAACTTGAGAACGGAAAGAGCTAGCGACTTAAAATTTTCAGAGTATAGGTGGCATGTCCCAATACGACGGACAAGTTTGTTAGTGAGCATAATTGGCCCAATGGTTTCTGAGTAATGATTTTTTTTCAACCAATATGAATCCGATCCAATTGAAACTTGGTGAATAGTTGTATAATATAAACCTAAGCACGTTCGTGAAATTTTGTGAGAATCGTAGTGCTAGAAAATTTTGAAAAAATAATAAAAAATTACAGACATTTTGGCAAACTGATAGCCACTCTGTCCTCGCTAAAAAATCATTTCATAAATGTTACCAAAACCGAAATATAACTTAAATTCAATGAGATATTTTAATCCAAATTAATAGCAATTGTGAGTGAACTATAATATTTTCATTTCAAATTTCTGAATCCTTCAAATACGTAACAAACAGAAACAAGCTATTATATCGACTAGTCGTTAATTTAAGTAACCATTTAATTCTAAATCACGAGAAAAGCATCACTCGACAGTCTTCGAAATGCAAACATCATCCTGCGGCTTGCCAACAAAATGACATCTCAACATCCAATACATTGATATACCAGAAATCAGCTGTTTATTCTGTCCGAAACTAAATATAGAAGCCACACAAGTTCAAATGAAGCTTCTTTTGATTCGTATTACAGGAATACATCAGGTGACAAAGTTGAAAAAAAATGTATTCGTGATATTTCGGTCTCCGGGTTATGAGAATAATCTATTCTCGACCTGTTCTCTGTTTATTCAACTCGATTCAGTCTGTATTACATTTAGTATGCTAACTTCACTTGGAATCAGCTGAATTCGAGAGAAAGTATAGAAGATGCATCGAATATAGAAGGGGCTTTTGGTACGTAAACCTAGACGCATTTATTGAAAAAAATTACTGAAATCGACGTGCTTATAAACTAAAATGATGACGTAAAATAAACGTCATATTAACGTCACCAATACTCCACGTCATGAAAACGTCAACCAGCTACCTTGGATGTCGGTAACATAACGCCATATTCGACTGGAATTTGATAAAATACGTTTTACGGATTATCAGCTATATAAATATTATCCGAACAGAAAACAACTTAATTTCCTATTATTACAATTATTTTTTTTTGTCCCTAAATATCAATTTAAGATGTCATTTTGATGAATTCGCCAAAACTAACTAACTAACTAACTAAACTAAATATGAAATCTATATATTTGTAACGAATATAGATGTTCCTAGAATCTGCATATTTACTTGAATTAATATTTCTTAGAATTATTGTCAGCATATGCCCATTTGGAATTTTGTTTTTCCATGCAGCATTTGCAAAAACGAATTTTCACAATTCAATACAATTGTTTCCAATACACAATTATACACAATTTCATCATCGTCTATTAAGAAAAATCCTTAAATATCCTTACTATCTACACAGGCCCGCCGCTAGCTGTTTCATCGCCCGCGTGCAATACCGATTATGCCGCCCTACGACTCTGAGTTTCGTCAAAAAAAGGATAATTAATGTTTTTTCATTATGGTGGAAAAAAAGAATAACAACTTAACGAAGATCAAGAATCTGTGGTCAAAATCGATTCTGTCATCATATCAACCGATAAGAGACATGTCATATTTATTTCTGGTTCTATTCAAAATTCGTTACTCATCATGATATAAAATATCTCCTGTTCTAAAAAATACAGTATGATTGAATGCAAAATGACCTATGAAATGACCTCAGCTAGTTTCAGATTAATAATTTTTAGGGGGAAAAGCATTTTTGGGAGGGAAAAGCATTCAAAATATTACAACTGTGCACGAAGGATTCCAAAAAAAAATCAATTTCGGAAGACAGATCATACAATAATTCATTGATAGAATAATTAAGTAGAGCATTCTGTGGAAACCATACACTCAATAAGATCTAAGTTGGAAACATAGAAGTAGGATTTATTATTGAAATTTTGAAAAATCATATCTCCGAAAGTATTAGCTTCTTAGAGTTGTTTATGATATCTTTGGATTCTTATGGCGAAATTGCATCTTGAAAAAAATTTGAAATTTGTAATGTATTTGTAATGTTTCATTACTCCGAAACCATTAGGCCGATTTTGTCCAAAAACGAACTTAACCGAGATTACTCCGAAAATTTCAACTGTTTAGCTCATTCCGTTCGAGACTTATCTTGTTAACAGAGGGCCGGACCGGACAGAATCGTTTTTGACCACGGATTCTCGATCAGTGAGTCGAACCAAATCGTTTGAGACCATTTTCATCCAAAAATTCGAAAATTACAGACATTTGGGCAAATTGATAAGCACTCTGTTCCGAGGAACAAAAGCGCCAAAAAAGGAGCAAACTGCCCCAAATTTACGTTGCTAAGTTCAATAGAGATAAAAGCTTTTTAAAATGCTGCCCGACAGTGGTAAACAGCTCAAATTGGTACCAGGAAATATTCCACTGCATTGAAGATTTTCCTGCTTCGAAAAATTTTCCAACTCCTTCGAAAATTTTTCAACTGTGTTGAAAATTTGCCAACTCCGTTCAACATTGGGGGGTATCATCATACCCCGTGGGTACCTAACCTACGCAGCCTACGCTTGCTAACTGAGAAGGAAGCTCAGAGGGGATTCCCCTAACTTCGCCAATCCTGCTTCTTAACGGATTTCAATAGATGGCGGTGTTAACGTGATTCGGTCGGTTTTTTCCATGCGATGACATTTCCTATTCTTAAGGTGGGGTGGGTATTATGACAATGACTTGAATTACGTGATTAGTCGCTCGATTTGCCGCCCCCCTGGACGTGCGCCCTTGTGCGGTGCACGCTTTGCACGCCCGCTTACTGCGGGCCTGTAGCTACAAATTTGTAAATAATGATTACAATTATATCGTTCCAACTAAACTAAAATCTATGATCGAACTCCATAGACATGGAGTCTCGATCATACCAACGTTGTTGGACGAGACCAATCGAGGTATAACTGTGGAGGCAATCACAAATTTGATAGAAATAAAAGTAGAAAATTCGTAAAATCATTAGGCACTGATAGAGAACAAAATAACGAAAACTTCATCGGCAGCTGAAAAACTAATCTATGACACTGACGACGTTTTCCTGTCTGTGTTATGGGTATGAATTATCTATGAACGATGGCAAAGTGGCTTTCACTTTTAATCGAGGGTTTCTAGTTCAGTGCCGGATTAAAATATGTTGTGAAATTTCTGGAATTTTCATTAGACTTTACATCACTGAAAGAAAAATATCTCGAATACGGTACGTTTTGGGAGAAATGATGAAGAATAATTTAATTTCTTAAAATGATTGTAGATTCTTCTAATAACTTCAGCTAAACTTTATCTGCTTTCTTTATGCTAATTTTTTATAGTTTTTTGAACTGGTCTATAACTTTATTATTCCGAATGCATAATTTATAGCAACTCTCATTATTTCTTATTTCATATAATTCTATAACGAATTTCATAGAATAGTTAGTAGTAGTAATCAATCTTTAATTTTAAATGCAAATCATTTTCCGATAATAAATAAGAAGTAGAAAGTAAAAGATCGTCATAGATTAGGATTGCAAACAATTCTACTTAAACTGGGGCGAAGAATGGAAGCACATAATTTCTAATTATGAACTAAGTGATAAAATTCATCCCAATGAAAAGCACCTAGAAATAAATCTCAATTTATCCGTGTACAAACTCTCTACGCGAGGGAAGCTCACTGAAAGGTAGCTTTTTGCTATATCCGTGGACTAGTTTTCAAAGAATAAATGAGCCAGGAAAACAACATGACCAACGGATAGGTCCGTTATGTTCGAATCTATTAGGTCACCTCATAAATATTTATTTTATTCATTGATGAAAAACACACAGGATATTTTCTTTTGAGTTTATTCTACACACATACATACACAGGTGTTTTCGAACGTGATGTTTTATTCATTAGAATTTCATATAAATACTAAATTTCATAAATTTATTCGAACAATATGTGTCAAAATCGATTCAAAATGCTAACCTAAATAAAATATGTCAACCTTCCTATGCTTAATCCAAAAATGTTTACCTCAATATAATACGAACTGCTGTCGCGAGTTGTGAAACATAGTGGTGCCTATGTGGAATGATAGATCAACGAATGTAAAATAATGTAAATTAGTGTATGTGAATAAGAATGAATAAACACCATTTATCAAAGCTCAACGTTCAATATATTGCACTTCTCGACAGTCAGTAGCTCAAGTAATGGTGGCGACGTTTCCATTCTTATTCTTATATACTTTTGAAAAAAATATAGAGGGTTTTCAAATAAGAGGTGTTATTTTTGATATTCAAAGCAAAATGCCATTTTTCAATATAAATGATCGGATTTTTATTTCATTATAAAGAAGAAGCTATGCCGTTAATAGTGGAATATAACATCAGGCAAATGACCACCACGACCACGCTTACAGGACCATATCCTTTTAATGAAATTTTCCATAACCAAATCGCAAAGTGGCTGCCCTATGTCCTCGATAGCCTCACGAATTCCATCTTTGAGGTCTTGAATCGACGCTGCGCTATTGTCGTAGACCTTCTCTTTCACGTGGCCCCAAAGGAAGAAGTCGCAAGGTGGTTAAATCACAACATCTCGGTGGCCAATTGTGATCACCTCTTCGAAAGATAGCACGATCAGAAAACTTTTCCCGCAAAAGATCAATGGTTTCGTTGCTTGTGTGGCACGTAGCACCGTCTTGTTGAAAGTAAACATTGTCCAGATCAGTACCATCCAATTTCGGCCATAAAAACTCATTAATCATCTCTCGATAGCGCAATCTATTCACCGTAACTGTTGCTCCAGCCTCATTTTCGAAAAAGTAAGGTCCAATGACTCCGCCGGACCATAAACCGCACCAAACAGTCACACGTTGAGGATAGAGAGGCTTTTCCACAATAACTCTTGGGTTTTCCGAGCTCCAGATGCGACAATTTTGCTTGTTGACGAAGCCACCAAGGTGGAAATGGGCCTCATCACTCAAGATGATTTTTCGATGGAATTCCGGATCATTTTCATGCATTTCAACGACCCAATCAGCAAAGACACGACGTTGTTGATGATCGGCCGGCTTGAGTTCATGTGTTAACGGAACTTTATGAGCCTTAAGACCCAAATCTTTATGCAAAATACGGTGTAATGACGTTTGTGGAATGCCTAATTCCAAAGAACGACGAGAAATGGACAAACCTGGGTTTTCTTCAACACTTTCGGCTACAGTAGCAATATTCTCGGCTGTTCTTGAGCGACGTGCACGGGTTTTATTCTTCACATAACTAAATTGTCCCAACAGCTCGAATTTTTCCACCAATTTCTTTATTGCGGTCCGACAAGGTGCTTCACGACGACCCAAAAATGTTCGAGTTTTACGAACCGTCTCTGCCAAATTTTCACCATTTTTATAGAGAATTTTAATATTTTCAATGCGTTCTTAAAGCGTGTATTGTTCTATTTTTATTAATGGCGTAGTTTCTACTTGTCAAATGTCAAAAAATGACAGCTTCAAAAGTGACATCTACCGAAATAGCGGGCTATTCAAAATAACACCTCTTATTGGAAAACCCTTTATTATTCCGTGGGTTCATATATTGTATTATCATAATCAGTTTTATCGATCCAATAATTTACTTTTATATATTTACTATCCTTCGCTACTTTATAATTTTTTTGCACGCATATTCTGGGGAACATCGCGTTATCATTTTGCCCAAAAGTCAGTAATGTTCGAATTTTTTGCCGAAAACGATTAGATTCGACTCACTGATGATGAATTCGAGGTCAAATTTGATTCTGCCCGATTCTTGTCACGATAACTTGAGAACGGGTAGAGATAGCGACTTTAAATGTTCAGGGTAGGTGGCGCGTCCCAATACAACGGACAAGTTCGTTTATGGGTATAATTGGCCCAACGGTTTCCGAGTAATAATTTTGTTTTCGACCAATACAAATCCGATCGAATTGAAACTTGGTGAGTAGTTACAGAATACATACTTAAGGACGTGTGTGCAATTTTGTGGGAATCGTAACACTAGGAAATAAAAAAAAATATATTAAAATATATTATTCATCTCTCGATAACTTGAGAACGGAAAGAGATAGCGACTTGCAATTTTCACCATCCGAATGCAACATTTTGGTTCGTTAATAAGCAGAATCGGCTAAACAGTTCTGGAGTTATACCTATCTCTTATTATTTCCTCCTCAACTCAAAAAATATGAAACCAATCCAATTCAAACATGGTAATTAGTTGTAGAATGCCGACGTGCAAATTTTAACGAAATTTTGTGAGGATCATATCACTAGAAAAGTTTAAAAAATCATTGAAAATCTTTGAAAATTCTATATCTCAGAAACTCCGTTTGATAACGCTGAAATTTTGTTGAAGGTTGAAAATCTAACTTTACAGCCAAGTTCCAATATTATAAGCAATATGAACAAATAATTTATTTGTCTCAACAACACTTCAACAGTAAGTTGAAGCCACCGGCAGTGCTTTTCGAAGAAATGCCATCCAAATATTCTTTTATGAGCCAACTGAAATAAAAAGTCGTTAAACCATTCAGAAAATAATGCAGGAAATTGTGGAAAATGACGTCCGACAGACTGAGCTCGAAATTAAACACGAGAATGAATTCAGACCTGCATTAAACTCAACATTATTTATTCTAGTCCTTGCATCTGTGGCGCCCACGTAATTGGATTCGTGCAAATATGTCCGGCTGAAAAAATAGAACAGAAGATTGTCCCGAATTGCACATTGATTCCATTTATTTCTATGCATTTTATGTTCGGCGACGGTTTGTCTCCTAATGCTGTCGCTATTAAAACTCTCTATATCGACCTGTAACAGCTATTCGATTGAATTCTTGATATTTATTGCAAATGCTGGCTAGCGAATAGTAAGCATTTTAAGTTTCATTATTTTTTTTTCCCAGAGTTCCTTCGAGCGAAATGGGAATATTTCAGGAGGTAAGAAAGTTCACCATTTGAAAAGGATGATAGGTACAATAATTATCTTAGGATGACATATAGGCAACACTCTTATACGTGACAAATGAATTATTTGAAGCTTTTTAGGTTAGGTTATCACAAAACAGCCTAGGAATCTATGGCTAAAATGAATGCACAACTTAAAGAATCACCATTTATACATATATACAGGGTGAGTCTTTAAGATGTACCTACATTAATTTTAATCATGGATTCCTCTCGTCTAATGAAACACCTTTCTCATTTACCATTTTTCCAGCATTTTTAAGAAAAACTCTTCCTGAATATTAAAACACTGACTAAACAACTTGATTTTCAACAAATATCCACTATAAGATTATCCACAATATCTTCAACGCCTATTCACCTATTTTCACATTCATTAAATATTTAAATTCGCATCATATAAATGAATACTATGTAATAAAACTTCGAACAAACAACAATTATTATAACTTCTAAGAATCTCGGGTTTTGATATGATCGAAAAGCTTGTGAAACCCGAATTCCGTTAATCCGCTTGTAAAATATATCAGTAAAATTGGTTAATTGTGAATTAAACCTATTTTCGTGAAACCTACCGCAAACATAATATTTCTAGGCTCTATATATATGCTATCTACAGGTCATAGGCATAGACTGTATGCCTATTCATCTATTTCCCAAAAAATAACTACCCTGCGATTCAAGTTGTTTGAATATTGATTGCCTATCTCTACGGCTTTTATTATGACAAATAAACTGTTTCAAGGTGTTTCAATTTCACAATTTGCACAATTCACAAACGAGTTGAAATTTTAAACTAATCATTCATCAAGAAATTGAAATTTGATTACTAGATATTCTTAAGTTATTCCGTTTCAAGATGGTCATATAACCGATCATTTTGGAAACCAGGGAGATTGAATTGAAATGCATAAAAATATTATGTGAGATAAGGAGGTTACTAAGTATACGTTTTTCTATTAGAAGTGTCAACTTTGGGATCAATAGTATATGCCTTTATTCGAGTACATATCATCTGTGATTCTAGTCCAGGTCCGGATTGATGAAAGCAGTTAGATTTCTGTAATTTTTATCATATTTTATGATATTCAATGAAGAATATCTCGAAATCGGTACGTTCTAGAAGAAATGATGAAGAATAATTTAATTTTCTAATATTATTGAGTATTTCAAATATGACCTTCATGTACTTTCATTATGCTAATTTCTCTAGTTTTTTGATTTCGTGAGTCTATAACGAGGAAGCCAGTAGAAGTAGGTGAACACTGTTAATTAGAGATTATGTGTCATAGTTTTAGAAAACTTCAAACCGAAATTCATTTCATTCTGAATAACAATGTAAAAGCTACAAAAACAACACAGATGTTTTTTTCAAATTTCAACAGCCTGTATCTTTATTCCTGATCTTTCTATGATACTTTGATGTTGTAATAAATGAATGAGAATATTTAGCGGATTTTGAACTTGACCCAGCTTTCACTCAATGAAATGAATTGAGGGTACTGTCACCACAGTCCCAAAAACTACGCCTTCACGCAGGGAGAATAATTGAACGAGCGTATGGGGGCACCATTTCCGGAAACGCGTGTACATTAATTATACTACCCTCAGCTAACGAGAATCCTTCGGTTTATAAGATGGATCGTCAGAAATCTCAACGTTTTCTTGATGTGAAAAATTGGACCTATTCAGAACACATCATTTTTTGTTCCTGTTATTCTATTACTCCAGTGATATTTGTAGGACCCATACATATATGGTACGCAGAGCTGTTTGATATTTGTCGAAAACACTGATCTATGACAATCTAAGATCAGGAGCGGAACAACAAAAATAAATTCATATTTTAATCAGATTTTATAATATGAAAAAAATCGTTTTATAATATTCAACGCTGATTATCTTAAAACCCGTTTCAGGAAAAATGATTAATAATAATTTAATTTTCTTAAATGATTGAAGTTTCTTATAATGACTTATAATGATAAACTTAATCTGCTTTCTTAATTGCATTTAGTTTTATGAATTCGCTAGTCTATAACTAGAAATCGTTTAAGACCATTTTCAGCCGAAAATTACAGACATTTGGGCAAATTAATAACCACTCTGTTCCGAGGAACAAGAGCGCCAAAAAAGCGTTTTATTGGATTTATTTGAGAATATTCTGTGGTTACAATTAATGTACTACTTGTAGACTCGCTCTGTATAGGGTATTTTTTCAGCTACTCGAAATCTTTCAATATGGATAATTTTTTAATGATCCTTGTCATCGTTACAATTCTTTGAAATTTGTGATGAACACGTGAAAAACCTTACCAAAAATTATGGAAATTTATTTTCAGAGCTCTTATTCGTCCCTCTGGGTAGGCTATTCGTGCTGTAATGGACATTTTGGTTTCCAAAATCTAAGAGTTGAACATTGAAAACCTGTGGTTCCAACAGGATGGTGCTACGCGCCACACAGCCAACGAAACCCCCGATTTATTGAAGAAACAATTTGGTGAAAATATTTTTCACATCGATATTTTCCTTGGGGGTGTATTGAATCCATGGCTGCTTCTACTTACAAACCAATATCCCTGAAAGAATAACAATTTATTGAGACAACTTAACGTTCAACCTGAATCACCAAACCAACCTGTATCACAGAAACGAAGAGTCTTACCCCATATTTAATTTTTGTTTTCTGGCTCCCCCAGGTACCATATATTAACCATCAAATTATGTACAGTCATACAAGGACCACCCTGTCTTGTTTTCCGTAAAAACAAAATGAGAAAATGAGTAATTACCCAAGCAACGAGCTGCGTACATGACGAGCCACAAATCTCGAACAGTTTGGCTCCTTTCCAACACTCCTTCGTTGATACAGGAGAAGATTAAACTAATTATTCAAGACGAGCCTATTTCAAGCAGTAATTTGCCTATTCTATGTTATTTCCTCGTGTGTTACATCATACTGTGATATTGTTAATTCCAACCATCCCCAAAGATTTACATAAATATACTACGGAATATGTTCTTCGAGTATAAATCTATGTTTGATGTTAGCAAAATAACACACATTTCGAAACTTGATTATAAGAAGATAGGGATGAAGGAGCGAGCTCAGCCGCATACAGGGTGTCCCCAGTAGAAGTGTGACAAACGGAAACCATAAATAAAAATAATAAACTGAGATCAGATTTCTATTTTGTATTAAAATACTTTTTTCATTTACATTTGGTATTTTATTTGAAATATCTTTTGGGACATGTCTTGCCAAATACTGTTTGATAACACGGTATCGCATAGCAATGCAATTAAAATCATCTTAGCACTAATATCATGCGATAATAATCTTGTATACTCATGCATATTAAAAACTCATTTTTACGAGAGGAAAGTAATTTATTAAGTTGTTCTTTTGACATCAACCACTATAAATCACCAAAAAATAAACTGCTTATGAAATATATACGCTCATGTTTAAAAGAACTCGATATTGCATAAAAAAATTAATTTTGCATTTCGACATCAGTTTGCCGATTATTTCTCTGAAAACGTATTGTTCCTTTCTGGGTTTTCTCTCCCAAATTCTGAAAAATATCTATAGATTAATTTTTTTTATTATTTCGTGAATTGTTTCTGCGTTAGAAACCAGATATACAATTATATGTTATTTTTTGTATTGTTTGTTAGGCAACATTTTTCGATAGATTGCTTCTGACAAATATCTTGTGTTTCTAACGCTGAAACAATTCACAAAGTAATTAAAAACAAATTATTTTTTAGATATTTTTCAGAGTTTGAGAGATAAAATTCCGAAAAGAACCCTTTAATGATGAACATCCCTCTCTAATTATCCTTTGATGATTATTGAATTAATGACTTATATCCTACGTACATATTAGGAAATGAAGAAAACAAGTTATATCATTATACTCCTCCTTTACTTTAATTACTTTATTTACTAACAAATTAAAGAAGAGAATGATTATTAAGTTCCAAATAATAAGTTGAATTTTTTGTTGTATATCCAGCTATTAGTGCTTTCGTTCCATTTTTTGCTTATAAAATTTTAAATTCCTTTACAAATGAATTTTGTTTTTGAGTAAGCTTGGAATATGGCACCCTTTGCCGATCTCAGTAACTGCCAAACCACCCCTCCTTCACCCTTAGCACTGGCCTGCATAATATAATTAGAAACAATATTCCTTGCAGTAGATTATGAGTCGATCTGACAAAGCTGTATCGATTTTATGTTCAATATGGTGTGATATTTGATGTTAAATACCAGGTATGAGGAATATCACCAAGTCGAACATGTTAGAATGTGACATAAAAATTCATGTTCGGGAATAACCATAAGGGGTATAATCATTACTTTAATGGATGCAGATTTCGTCATCATATAGTTTTGATTGAATAGAACTTTCGGTGCATTAAGGCAATTTCATATACTAACTATATAACTAATATTTCACCTTATAATTAACAATTATAATTCCTTACGAACAAACGTGGATGAACCCACTGATATTTTCTTTAATTTTTGGGCGTATGTTCTAGGGGAACATCGTCCTATCATTTCGTCCAAATGTCTGTAATTTTCGAATTTCGAGCTGAAAATTGGCTAATAGACTAATTCGGACTCCCTGATCATGAATCCGGTGTCAGATTTTTGGGTGCCGTACGGCCGGCCGGCCGGCAGGCCGGCCGTACTTCCGGCCGTAGGCACGATAACAGGAGCACCGAAGGTCCTATCGACTTCAAACTTTCAGGGTAGGTTTCTGATCAAAATGCGACGGTTAAGTTCGTTAACGGGCAAAATCGGCCGGACGGTTTAGGAGTTATAGACATTTAAAATTTTGAGGTTATTTCCCTGATATTTCAGGAACTAAAGAAGATGTTGAATCGAAACTTGGTAGTCAGTTCGAGGATATAAACGCGCAACTTTTGGCAAAATTCTGTTATGATCGAAATGTTGGTAATTTTTAAAAAAATATTTCTTTTAATTTTTTCGAAAAAAAAATTTTTTTTTCGTGAACTATTCATCAGATTGCAACAAAAACTTGTACTAACGTCAATTGTAGTATTTTGCAACATTGTGCAAAATTTTGGCTCTATACGATTTCAATTTCTGGAGATATCAGACAAAATGTGTCAAATTTCCTGGGTCTCTCTCAGTATTTTCATCGATTATTATATAATAATCTCAATAATATTAAGGTATTCAACATGATACTGCTTTTTTTCTTTACTGGTCAGTACGGGCCACAAGGAAGATGAACATGCGCCCAATAGCTCCTGTCCACAGGGCTTGAACCAATTTTTTTATTGGAGTTTCAACTCACTGATCAAGAATCCGAGGTCAGAATTGATTCTGTCCGGCCGGCCGTCTGGCCTTCAGCACGATTACGCATTACGCTCGAACGCAAGGAGTTAGAGAGTTGAAATTTTCAGGGTAGTCATGAAGTCCAAAAGCGCCAGCTAAGTTCATTAATGGGCAAAATCTGATCGAATCAAAGCAAGGTTATTAGTTGAAAAATACCGACACGAAGTCTTATGCAAAATTTTGTGAGGATCGCATAACTGGAAAATTTGAAAAAACATTTAAAGTTCAAGGAAACTATACGTCAGATATCGTTGAAATTCTACGAGAGTCTTCAAAACCTTATTTTACAGCAAAGTTCTAGATTTGAACTCGATCGGATCTATATTGGTGAAGATATTACCTAAATATTCCAACGATGGGGGTGTACTGGTCCACTATTTTTAAATTCGACCAGACAAGTTGTTATCAGTTTTTGATTTTTGACGTGGCTCTATATTAGTTCATATTATATTTTGTGCTCTCCATAGATCGTATATCTGTCTTTCATGCATTTCATGCTCCTCTATGATCTTTACATAAACATATGACATGTGTCATGCAACCTGTCAAGTTCATCTGGGGGGATCCAATTTCATTCTGTCCGGTTTAAAAAATTATTTAAATCGGAACTGAATGTCTATCGCGGGTTGAGACGAGTTAAATATTGTAATGGACATATTTTAAAGAATTCACTTTGGCTGTATTCCAATAAACTAATTTAACCCAGAAATATGAAAGAAAAAAAGAAAGTTGTTATCAGGTTTTGTAGTTAATGGAAGGGGATTATAAATATATTTACTTGCCCCCCACTATTTAATATTTCAGCTTATTTGAAGTTATAAATTTGAACTCGATCGAATCTATATTACTGGAAATAAAGGGGAAGATATTATATTTTTTTCTGGGGCTAAACAGCTCTAGGCGAGTTCAGTACCTGGATGGGTGACAGCTCTGGCTATAAATTTGGACAGCGTGCCAAATCTCCTGTCCACAGGACTTTCCCACTTTTTAAATTCAATGTACATCGGAACAATGATAGAGAATAATTCTTAAATAAATAAATGAATCAGAAGGTTGAACATTCAGCAAAATAATAAATATTTAGATTTCTTCTGTAACGTATTCTCACCTTTAGTGACTGATGACTGGAAGTCATCAGAAAGAACATATAGTTATCTTCATCTCATATTGATCTTAAATACGGACCCAACTCCCTTCTAGCATGTTCTGCTTATCTCCAGCCACCAACGGTCGTTAGCATGGAGTATAAACCATCACTGAAAAGCTGATGGAAGAGTTTACATCGAAAAATAACTCGGTGGAAGACTTCATTATTACGTTGGAAGATCGCCTCGGAACTTCAACGTACTCACCATGTATTTTATCCACTGTCGAATTTTTCAACAGAATTTTTGAATCACTGTCACTGTTTCGCAAATATCTAGGGTTTCTAACGTAGAAGCCATTTCAAAAATAATTATCTTTTTGGCGCTCTAGTTCCTCGGAACTGAGTGCTTATCAATTTGCCCAAATGTCTGTAATTTTCGAATTTTTCGATGAAAATGGTCTTAAACGATTTGGTTCGACTCACTGATCAAGAATCCGTGGTGGAAATTCATTCTGTCCGGCCGTCCGGCCGTAGGCACGATAACTCTCGAACGGAATGAGCTAGAGAGTTGAAATTTTCAGAGTAGGTTTGGGGGATAAATATCTCGGCTAAGTTCGTTACTGGGCAAAATCGGACAGAAAGTTTCGGAGTAATAAAAAAAATTTTTTTTTTTACAAAACAAATTCCAAATTAAATTTTTTTTAATAAGCAGTTTTATCATAAGAATCCATTCATATCATTTTTAACTCCAACAAGCTAATACTTTCGGAGATATGATTTTTCAAAATTTCAATGTAAATCGTATTTCACAGATTGATATAATTATTCTATTCTATGTATGAATTTTCATAATGTCAACTTGACAGAAGGGAATATTGTAACTTCAAAAATATTGGGGTTGAAATACTCGTATTTTAGCGATGCAACGGGGACCTCACCCGAAAATGTTTGAAAATATTACGTAAATATTGAAAGCATAATTCTTTAGTTCGAGAGAGGAGAAAATTTGGTGAACGTAGATGAGGAAATTTTTGATCGATTACAAGGTAATTTTTTCATTATTTCTTCAGTTCTTTAACACATGTTTTATGGAATATCCACTATTTGTAGGTACTTTAAACCTGTTTTGGGCAATTGTCATACGAAACTTGTTTTTTTGGCGCTCTAGTTCCTCGGAACAGAGTGCTTATCAATTTGCCCAAGTGTCTGTAATTTTGGAATTTTTGGCTGAAAATGGTCTCAAAAGATTTGGTTCGACTCACTGATCAAGAATCCGAGTGCGAAATCGATTCTGTCGGGCCTGCCGACCGGCCGTAGGCACGATAACTCTCGAACGAAAGGAGTAAGCGGATTGAAAATTGCAAGGTGGTTTTGGAGCGTAAATATCTCGGACAAGTTCCTTCGATCTATCTGAAATTTAGCATCAAATTGTAGAATCATGACCTTTATACGCATGTGAAGTTTTGTATTGACCAGATTACCGCAAAGTGTAAAAAAAAAATTTTGAAAATTTAAAATATGTTTTTCCACAATAACTCTCGAACGGAATGAGCTAGGTAGTTGAAATTTTCAGAGTAGGTTAGGGAGATGAATATCTCGGTTAAGTTCGTTATTGGGCAAAATTGGCCAGATTTAATTCGATTTCTTCCATGGTGCAGTTCTCATTCTCATGATTGCTCATTTAATCTTGATAAATAAACTATTATTTGAATTGAATTTCCTTTATGATGCAGCTCTATCATATGTATACATTGATATAATTCCCAACTCAGAGAAACCAATACTTTCGGAGATATAATTTGTCTGTTTGAACTAGAGCGCCAGAAAGCTCCTGTCCACAGGGCTTGAACCCATTTTTTATTGACGCTATTGTTCCTCGGAACAGAGTGCTTATCAATTTGCCGATAATATCTGTAATTTTCGAATTTTTCGATGAAAATGGTCTTAAACGATTTCGCTCGACTCACTGATCAAGAATACATGGTCGAAATCGATTCTGTCCAGCTGTCCGGAATGAGGTAGGCAGTTGAAATTTTAAGAATAGGTTTGGGACATAAATATCTCGGCTGAGTTCGTTATTAGGCAAAATCAGTAAGATGGTTTCGGAGTAACAAAAAACATTTTTTTTTACATTACAAATTTCAAAATAAGTTTTTCTAAAGATGCAGTTTCACCATGGGAATCCATTGATGTCATTTTTAACTCTAAAAAGCTAATACTATCGGAAATATGATTTTTAGAAATTTCAATAATGAATCGTACTTCTGTGTTTTCACAGAATGCGATAATTATTCTATCTATAAATTATAATAATATGATCTGTGTCAATACATGCAAACTAATTTTCCTGAGACATGATATGTCAGTTTTTGATATTTAATGCCCATGGTTAATCCATATGATGATGGGAATGGTAATGGTAAGTTAATAATATTGAGTTCAGAATAGAATATCCCCAGTAGAAACAAAACTGAAATATTGGTTAAAGTTTCAATTGATATAATTTAATTTTCAGAGTGGATTTGAGGAAAAAATATATCGTTCATCATAGAATTTGAGGAACGAATATCTCGGATGAGTTCGTTGTTGGGTGGAATTGAGGAGTAACTTTTCAAAACGCATTATGTCCAATTTGAGCGAAATTGAGTTTGAAGCGGATTCAGAAATGATTTCTATTGCTCTATAGCCCTATGTAAACAATATCTTCCAAATGGCATTATGTCCCTATGTTATTCAAATCCAAAGTATGTAAGCCGCATCGCAATAAATTATGTTTGCGTTTGTATTTTTAAAACAAATAAAATATAACCAAACATTTTTTTATCGATTAGTTCATGTTAATTAGGTTACAGGCCAACACTTACTATGCAGACTGTTTTCTCTAAATGTATAAAAAATCGCAACAAACAGCATTATTTTCAATTTCAACCACATCAAAACGCATTATATACAATGGGATGAATCAAAACGCTTTAAGTCCAAACGTTTTTTACATTTTCTGTGTATATCTGATCAATATTGATTTAAATGAGATTAGTTATTACCTTTAGATGTAAATTTCTATCAAACAAATTCGGCGTACTCAAATTATAAGCCAGGGTGGAAGAAAAAATCGTTTTTCGTTGATTTCCAATAAAATGGTTTTTGGACAAAATGCGTTTTGAAAAGTTGCTCCTCAATTGTGGGTTACACGTTATAAGCGAATTTTTATTCCACCCTATACCATAAGAGTACCATCTCTATAAGTGTGCACACCCTGGATTGTCTCAAGAAGTGTCTCAAGAGTTATAGCCTCTAAAAAGAGATCTACGTGCCCACCGAAATTCAAGATGAGCTTTGAAGATTTGTATGTTATTGGTACTTATAATCATTCATCTTTCTCCTAGAATGAGTTCATTCTTAAATATCCTTATCGTGTTTCGAAAAGCCATGGAATATGTGACAATATATACGACATTAAACCCTTCCTCGAATTCACAGCGAATTATCACAATTATCTGCATGAAAGGTTTCAAAACCACATACAACTTTGCCAAGGTGAAATCTGATGCAAATATCGTGTTTCACTTCATAAATTCCATTTATATAATCAGGACTTCTGCAAAGTGGGGTGCTAGATTGGGGCAATTATATTTTATGGGCTTTGTACGTAATTGAGTCTTTACTTGTCTGGGTTATTTCTTCACATCGTTTGAGGTGACGCAAAAATTGACATGTCACAATTATTTCCAGGGCAATCATTTTGTTGTACTATGGATTTGCGTGTACTCAAAAAAAAAATTCCGGAATTTTCAAGTGATTGTTGACAGGCTTCATTTCAGGGAAGAATGGTCGTTTGGGAATTTTGGAAGAAATATTTTGTAGCTCCAAGATTATAGTTTTCAGATTTTTTTACCAAAAATTTTTCAGAAGTCGTAACAAAAACATTTTCCAAATGTCTACGAACTTCGAAACACATTTTTAAGCAGAACCATCATACGATATGCTGAACAATTTTCTGGAACTACTGATTCGATCTGCCTGAAATTCTGCACCGGTTTGTAGAATTCCGACCTTTATGTATATGCGAAGTTTTATATTGATCGGATGACTACGAACAGAAAAGAAATCTTCAAGAATTAGAAAATATTGTTTTATCAATTACTTAAAAAATACTGATTTGGTAGAATTGAAACAAAATATGTAGTTGCAAAATACCGACACAAAGAGTAATTCCAAATTTTGCGAGGGTCGCATGAATAAATTTTTTTTAAAAAATGTTCAACTATTTTGCGGAATACAAAGGGATTATCACTTTAAGGTGAACCTACCACTAGAAGATGAGATATGAACGGACTAGTAGAGACTCTAGTTCAGGTATGCTGATCTATGCTATTCAACTTCGATGAAATCACACTCTGTGGATTGTTCTGAACTATGGTCTCTACTAGTCCGTTCATCTCTCATCTACTAGTGGTACCTGGGCGTTTTCGCTTCCTCGCGGTGCTTGGTTAGTTGAACGCCAGGTGTCACTCCTTTCTACTTTGAACTCAGAGGTGATTGCTGGATTTGAATAAACCAGTTCATTCGTAGTGTTTTTTCTTCGGCGTTGAATTATGCTTCACTGATCATTCCAAGTAAGGATGAAACCTCGGTATGTAGCTATTCAACTTCCATGAAATCACACTCTGGGGATTGCTCTGAACTATGGTCTCTACTAGTCCGTTCATCTCTCATCTACTAGTGGTAGCTTTACCTCAAAGCTATAATCAATTTGTAATTATTGTACTTATGCTTAATTGCGCTTGCATGATAACCTAGGCGTTTCCGCTTCTTCGTGGTGGTCCACATGAGACTCTAAATAGGGTACTTGCAAATAGCCACGTTCGGAAAATGAATATACGTAGAGATCTATAATTTTGAGTAGCCGCAATAAGTAGCTTGGTTGGTTGAACGCTAGGTGTCACTTCTGTCTACTTTGAACTCAGAGGTGATTGCTGGATTTGAATAAACCGGTTCATTCGTAGTGTTTTTTTCATCGGCGTTGAATTATGCTTCACTGATGATTCCAAGTAAGGATGAAACCTCGGTATGTAGCTATTCAACTTCCATGAAATCACACTCTGTGGATTGCTCTGAACTATGGTCTCTACTAGTCCTTTCATCTCTCATCTACTAGTGGTAGCTTTACCTTAAAGCGAAAATCCATTTGTAATTGTACTCATGCTTAATTGCGCTTGCTTGATAACCTAGGCGTTTTCGCTTCCTCGTGATGGTTTGCATGATACTTTGAACAGGGTACTTGCAAATAGCCACGTTCGGAAAATGAATATACGTAGAGATCTATTGTTTTGAGTAGCCGCAACGAGTAGCTTGGTTGGTTGAACGCCAGGTGTCACTTCTGTCTACTTTGAACTCAGAGGTGATTGCTGGATTTTGATAAACCGGTTCATTCATAGTGTTTTTTCATCGGCGTTGAATTATGCTTCACTGATGATTCCAAATAAGGATGAAACCGCGGTATGTAGCTAGTCAACTTGAATGAAATCACACTCTGTAGATTGCTCTGAACTATGTTCTCTACTAGTCCTTTCATCTCTCATCTACTAGTGGTAGCTTTACCTTAAAGCGATAATCCATTTGTAATTGTACTTATGCTTAATTGCGATTGCTTGATAACCTAGACGTTTTCGCTTCCTCGTGGTGTTCCGCATGATACTCTAAACAGGGTACTTGCAAATAGCCACGTTCGGAAAATGAATATACGTAGAGATCTATAGTTTTGAGTAGCCGCAACGAGTAGCTTGGTTGGTTGAACGCCAGGCGTCACTCCTGTCTACTTTGAATTCAGAGGTGATTACTGGATTTGAATAAACCGGTTCATTCGTAGTGTTTTTTCATCGATGATGAATTATGCTTCACTGATGATTCCAAATAAGGATGAAACCTCGGTATGTAGCTATTCAACTTCCATGAAATCACACTATGTGGATTGCTCTGAACGATGGTCCCTACTATTCCGTTCATCTCTCTTTTATTTTGTGGAATTTTTAGCTTGAAATTCTGAAATAAAATATTGGATTACGTCTAATTTTGACATATTTTTCTTCGAGGATTTTGTTACAATCCTTTATATTCCTTGATACAATAATAATAATAAATTGTCTTTGTTGTATCAATGCAATACATAATTAAGTTCTGTTTGAAAGATGATCTATCAGCATATTCATGTTATCAGGAAGGAAATCCCAAATTCCTCCTCTCAGATGACGAGATCTCATCAAATATTGAAATATTTAGATGACAAATTAATCCTCAGTTGGGTCCGAACACAATGCTCTCTGTTTCAGACGGAGGGAATAAATTATGGATCTGACCTCTAATTTCAGCGGAATTGATTGGATTCCTTGATGAAATTCAATTTAATTCTTGAAGTTTTTAAGTCAAATAAACAAAATACTTCGATATCGTCTGGCTCCAGATGTTTTAATTTCGAATTTATAATTTCGTATTTATCTTCTAATTGGATGCAACTGAGAACAAAACAATTGGGAAAATGAATATTCAAGATGAGGGTTATGTTTTATATTCTCCCAGTTACTCGCTCTTTAAAAATTGTTTGACTTTTTTTATCGTTCTTAAACAACAGCAATTCAAAAATATGATTTTTGGTAAGCTAGTTCAACAATAATAGTATTATTACTTTATTATAAATGTATAAAGAAATTTCGTTCTTAGTGTTATGTGTCTTATCTGCAAAAAAATTATACAGATTCCTTATTGAAAAATGAGATTCGGCTTGCATAATAGTTATTTATGTAGCAAGGGTATAATAGTTATTTATGTATGAAGGGAGTTATGAGGATGTTAATTACAGAGGGCATAGGGCTATAGCTAGAGATTACTTTAAGGTAGGGCAATGGAGGTTACGGGTTGGGCAGAAATAAAAAATTTTACTCGATGTGATCTGATGAATCAATTTTCATCGTACCTACTTTTGAGTGAAATAGGTAGTTAATATCAAAATATTCAGTTATTCAGGTTTATTTCATTTCTTTTAACATATTGTGATTATTATAATGATGAGAAAAATCTTCCTCAGAACTCCTGAATCCTTCGATTTGCCATATTATTAAATATGTGAGGGACTTCATTCAGATCAACTGACTTAGTTATTTTCTTTTCAAAGGCCGGAAATACCATAATCATTAAATGATACTGTGGGAGGTATATTAATTATTAAATGTTTTTTTCTCTCCCAAACCCTGAAAATATCTATAATATAGAAAAATTATTATTTTGTGAATTGCTTCTGCGTAAGAAACACAAGATATTCGTCAGAAGCAATAAATCTAACAAGGTTGCCTAACAAACAATAACTTAAACAACAATGATGACAACTATTTCGTAACGTATCAGACTCCTTCGTCTGACACTTAACGATAATCTTCAGAATTGTATTTTAATTAATTCTAAAGATTTTCCATCAATGTGCAGAATAAAGAATTAGTACATGAGGTGCTTCTGAAAATGCAGCGTGTTGTCTATATACAATTCTATTGATGTAGTTCGCAATCTCTAACAACCCGTGGTTAATTCGGAATTGCTTTGCGAGTAATAATTTTTTTCCTCACGTCACATGAAAAAACATTTTCCTTAGAATATTACTCAAATTGTTACTATTTTTTAAAGCAGGGCATTGGGAATCAAAGGTAGGGCATTGCCCCATTTTGCCCCACCAGCTACGGCCCGCGAGGGCAACAGATTGCAATACCGAGGGACGTAAGTCTCGAGGGATTGTTAAGTTGCCCGAGGTTGTTAACAACCAATAACTCAAGTGATAGATAATTAATTTTATTTCGTACTGAATCAAAGAAACATTGACAATTGAAAATTTGATAATTTGAAAATTTGACAATTGTTGGTTTGTTTTTGTTAATACATTACAGGGAGTTAAAGATTTATAACTGCTTAGTATAATCCCAAGGGAGTTACAACCATGTCTATAGTTACGGTAACTAAGGGTTTATTTCTTCATAATGTGTCAGTATGAAATAAATGAATATTTATTCACCCCTATTTATACCCACGATGCATGCAAACATTTCAGTCATAGAGTCAGTACAAAATATCAGTTTAACTATTGGTCACACTAAAATGCACAATCTGTGATGCTTGAAGAAATATAAAAAACTTATGAATTAATAAAATAGTGAAAATTTATAACAAAAATTCTTGGAATGCACTGACATAAAGTCGGAAGCTTTTGCGAGCATGCTCTTCTGTCTTTTTCAACCGAGTACTAGATTTCAATACGATCGAATATGTATTTTTGAAAATATTGGGAAAATAAGATTCCACTTGAAGGTTTGTGGAGGAATTTCAGCGGAATATGACAAATAGTTTCTGTAATATAAAATTTTGGAAGCGATTGGATCTATATATATTTTGAGTTATTGGGGAAACAATATTTGAGATTGGTATAACTTCGAAACCGTTTCACCGATTATGCACATTAACTAACTGAACCGCGGCATTTAGGTGCGCAACCTACCCTGAAAATTGCAACCATGACAACACTGTTCCCTAGAAAATGCAAATAAAAAGTTAAAGTTTGTTAAAATATAGATAGTGCAAAAAGTAGTAACATTTTGCACGATCGTATAGGAAAATGAACCTTCAAGATTTTTTCTTAGCTCAAATTTGATTCTGTCCGGTCGGCCGGCTCTCCGTCCGTTGCTGCGATAACTTGGGAACGGAAAGAGTTAGCGACTTGAAATTTACAGGGCAGGTGGTTCGTCCCAATAAGACGGACAAGTTCGTTAATGGGCATAATCGGCCCAATGGATTCCGAGTATTAATTTTGTTTTCAACCAATACAGATCCGATCGTAAAATAGGTTATATTTTCGTTTTTTTTAATCTTTTTATTCTATTGGCAGATTCTTGTACAATTATTGCTCTATTCAGATGTTAGCTAGAAAAATGTTGAGTCCTCAAACTTACAGAAAGATGTAAAAAATACTTAAATCTCAACTTCAACTTGCATTAAAAAACAAACGAATTGAGGAGTTCCAATTCTAGCAAAATATCTCTAGTGTGTGACCTTTCTAATGGTGTGTAATTTGCTTTTATAAAAACAAACCTTCAAGAGTTATTTCATAATTTTATCAAGTAGGAAATTTTCAACGAAACTCTACCTTTACGGAAAGGGAAATGTTTATAGAAAATTAGTACTGCAAGGTTGGTAGAAATTAAATGTTTGATTGAAATTATGTAAGTTATTGAATTGAGTACAAATAAAATAGCTGTCCTAGATAATAAATTATTTTATTAATAATTTTTACCTGCTTTGCCATCCCAAGGGTGAATGTCAATTTGCACTACAGCTACTGGCAAGCCGTAGATCATTTAATTTTTACCTACCTTGCAGTATAAAATTCCGCAAAACATTCCACTTTCCGTAAAGGTAGAGTTTCATAGAAAATTTCCTGCTAGATAAAATTATGAAATTTTATAAAAGCAAATTACATACCAATAGAAAGGTTACACACTAGGGATGTTTTGCTAGAATTGGAACTCCTCAATCAATTTTTGTTTTTTTTTTAATGCAAGTTGAAGTTCAGATTTAGGTATTTTCTACATATTTCTGTAAGTTTGAGTACTCATAACTTTTTTTGTAGCTAACATCTGGATAAAGCAATCATTTTATAAGAATCTGCCAACATTGAAGATTAAAAAAAACGTTTTTAATAAAAATTACATTTTAAAATTAAGAAAGTGGTGAAACTAGAAGGAAGCAAAAAAAATGTTCTAAAAATATCCAGGGGGCCAGGGCCAAATAAATTAGGGCTAAGTGAGTAGCAGATGACCCCAACTATCCACCATTTCCGTATGTTCAACGTTTTCTCAAACAATCTGTATTTATATCTCGCGATGTATTTTTGATGAGATCAATATTATCTCGAACTCCGACTCATATTACCTTCCAAAATAAATACTTGCTTACATCAAATATCAGTATTCAAACCAAGTAATTGAATTCGTAATCCGCTATATTCGGAGAAGCACGAGATTCATCTATCTCATATAAAAAATGGCATTCGAACAATTTCTCCTTTCAACCGAGAAAGCCCTTTACATAATTTTCGTTGATTAGATTGAAGGTTCTTCTGACGTCTGCAGGGATAAGTGTAGAGGTTCTTCTGACGTCTGCAGGGATAAGTGTGCCTACTCATCAGTTCAATATTTGGGTAAGACCAGTCGCGCACGAGTGATTTCGAATCTATGTATTCCCAAGCTGTGGATATAATATAAGGTATTCACTGGCAAGGCAAACACGAGCTTGTTTTGATAACTTCTGAAACTGGAAAGCGCCTACAGATACTCGAAATTAATCCTTGTAATGTCCCTTACGCATTTACAGGAGATTTTGTGAATTCTTTATAGTCTGAGATCCGAACCTAAATCGACCTTCACCGAGCTGATAGAATGAAACATATTTTATAATAAATTTTGTATATTAGAAAATATACTAAAAATGGGTTGGCTGAAAAAATCCTGGACAGAATATTTTGAATTATTTTTTGAAAAATTTTATTCAATTCCTAGACAGACTACTTTTAATTATTTTTTGAAAATGATTTTCAATTTAATTTTGCAACATCAAGATAATAAGAAAATTTGTATACTGACTTAAAGTATAAAACGTATAGAATGTGCAGCCGTTGAGTGGCCTATTATTTACCTGGACAACTACAGGGTTGCCAGGTACAAACAGGTATGTCGATGGCAGTTACTTTCACTTGATCGGATAATAGAAAAAAATGTATATCATCATAAGAGCTGTTTTATTGCGAACACGTCGATATAGGGTTGTCTGCAAAATTGTTGGTCCTTAGGGGTTTGCGAATTTTAAATATTTAAATTTTAACGCGAGTGGAAATGTGTGACAGAGAGATACGAGGTAAGCAAACCGTGTAATAATAAATGACCCAACATTGCAGTTACACCTGATGGGACCCCAAATATAAGAAAGTGCGCATGCTGTAGTAAACAGTGAGCGTTATTTTGGAGCAACTGACATTTGAGTTAAGGTATTAAATACATAATAATCTAAAAAAATACCAAATTATGAAACAATACAACATCAATTAAATCAATATGCATATATATTGACTTAGAATTATATTAAGATATCTATAAAAGAAAAGTTTTTGTACCTCAAAATATGATAACATAAATAATAAAATTATTATTTACTTATAATATATAAACGAAATGGTATACAATAATGAATAATTTTGTAAAGCTATATTTATTACGCTCTTATACAAAAATATTTGTAAGTACATGTACAAATTATTTTCAATTTTAAACACTGATAATTTAAATTACTCGATGATCAAGAATTCAAACATAATCACGCTTGCATCACATCATCTTTCAATGATGTACGTTTTTTCGCCATGATCATACCTGCTGTAGAAAATAATCTTTCAATAGGTACGGATGTAGCCATTAATAAATCATCGGCCATCTTGGAAAGTGTAGGAAGAACTTTTTCATCACTCTCCACCACTGTAAAATATTTTGATTCCTATTTGCTCTTTCTAACAGCAAATATTCTTCAAACTCAGCTTTCCAATATTTCGAAAGTTTTGTTGATGTTTTAAATGCCATCGATGTCGATACATTTTTCAATATAATTGAACAATTTGGTATAGTTTTCAAAGAATACCTTCCCAGTGGGTAGATCATTAAGGGTATTCTTGGCGTATTCCTCTTATTATTGTTAACAATTTTCGAAACATTGAATAGCTTCATTTCTTTACCAGTTTTATTATACGTAGTTCCACTGATATATATAATAATTGTTCACAAGAGAATGAATTTCTCCAGATGTTCAGATAGAGATGAAATTTTCAAAGCATTGGGATTTAGGGACAATAAAAGTTGTCCGTTAAGTATTGAATTCATAATGGCCTCCGTTTTATGGTTGTGAATTCTATTTTTCTTGAAAAATTATCTCAATTATCGCAAGGTCATAACGAATTAATAATCTTCTAAAAAATCGTTTATTTCTAGAACGATCGATGTATAATATAGACAAAATATATTATTGGTAATTATAGTGGAAACTCTTCATATTCAATTGTTTTCTGTGGGTGTTGAAAAAAGTCGAGTCGTATAGAAAACTTCATACGAAAAATTTAACGAGACTTAAAACGAGACTCTCGTGTTGCGCTGTATGTGGTCTCGGTATCGCCTATAATATTTTTGACAACGTCTCGTCTCGCTTTTCCGAGACGAAAACGAGACGAGACGAGAAAAATCTAGCTCTCATGTGAAGCCCTATTCATCAGTGAGGCAAAAATAATTGTTTGAGACCATTTCCGTCTAAAAATTCTAAAATCAAAGACATTTTGGCATACTGATAGGCACTCCGTTCAGGGGAACAACGTTCTTGCGGTATTTGGGCGAAAATTAAATGAACTATAAGGGAGAAAACTTTATTCCAGGTATTCTGTGCCCTTGTTTGTAGATGATTAACCAAAACAGACGCGCAACGAGTGCACAAGCGAACAACTGTACATAAACACGACAGCGCAAACTTCTTGAGCGAATATCAAGCAGTAATATTCTGTTCATCTCAATGAACATCATTATTTCCACAATATTCAGATCTCAGTTGAGCAATTCACGTCAAATCAGTCTATATTGTACAGACCCGAACAACTTATGAATATCTGTGAATATCGATATGCCAGAACAGAATTGAATGGGGATATCCATCAAGAACTTTGTTTTCAATTATTCCATTTCGAGGGAAAAACATTTCAAGCATTCCTCATCCTTGGCTCCTCTGATTCCGAGTGAATTCAACTGAAATAAAAAGTTTTTTCGCGAGTCATCCTAGGAATTCGTATTATAGCTTGAAGTTCAACGCGACATCTAGTATTCTGAATGAGCGACAAATTGCGCCAAGGGGGAACTTTAGGGATTCATAGCGCAATCTATTGGAACTCTAGAAACCACCCCACATTATTCCGTGGGAGCACAGACGAGAGTGTTTTAATTTTTTTCTAGAAGAATCTAACCAAATCTTATCCCTGCTTAATATACAGTACCTACTGAACAATTGGATATTATATATTTTCCTAGATTTTCATCGAGAATATTGAAAAAAAAATGGTTCAAGCCCTGTGGACAGGAGCTTTTTGGGGCTCTTGTTCAAACAGAAAAATGATATCTCCGAAAGTATTGGTTTCTCAGAGTTGGGAATTATATCAATGGATTCCTATGATAGAAATACATCATGAAAGAAATTAAATTTAAAAAAAAGTGTCGGTTAAAAAAAATGCTTCAAAAATTATCTCATAAAAAAAAGAGCAATCTACAATTCTTCAATGCCTTAATGCTTAAAAAATTGTCATTTAATTTATTTCTCAAGATTAAATGAGCAATCTGCAATGATTCAACCTCGTGGAATGGGTTGTTGCAACTTAGACTCGGTGCATAGTTTTCACAACTCGAAATACCTAAGGAAAGTATCATCGAAATGTCTAGAGCAAGGCTGGAGACAATCATAGCAGATTGTCCATTCATTCCTGATATTTGAGTAGGTAGTGGATTACGAACAAATTATTTCAATAGCTCAAAATATATTAATAAAATACTATCCTCTTTTCATAATTTAAAATTTAATAGTTCATACCACTAACACATTCTTTTCTGTATTATGAACCTTAACTCAAGGCCATAAACTACATCAAAACATTCTTGTATATATTCACAAATTCAAGAATCGAATACTTGCTTTCCAAGAGAAAATAACAAGACGAATTGACAATCTCTAATAGCTAGAAAAGATGACATTTATGAATAGTGATCACAGACAGATTCTGTGTTCACATTCTGTGAATACATATAACTTACGATGTATTATTGAAACTTTGAAACATCATATCTCTGAAAGTATTAGCTTGTTGGAATTGAAAATGATACCAATGGATTCTTATGATGAAACTGCATCTTAAAAATTGAATTCAAAAGTTGTAATGTGAAAAAAAAAATTGTTTTTCGTTACTCCGAAACTATCAGACCGCTTTTGCCCAATAACGAATTTAACCGAGATATTTATTCCTCAAAACTACTCTGAAAATTTCAACTGTCTAGCTCATTCCGTTCGTTATCGTGTTAACGGCCGGACGGATGGCCGGCCGGACAGAATCGATTTCGTCCACGGATAGGATTCTTGATCAGTGAGTCAAACCAAATCGTTCAAAACCATTTTCAGCCAAAAATTCGAAAATTACAGACATTTGGGCAAATTGATAAGCACTCTGTTCCGAGGAACGAGAGCGCCAAAAATGGTGAATTTAATCAGCCATATTGAATACTTTTCAACACAAACGAAAAATCAGGAATGAACATATTTTTAAATAAACAAATGTGGAAAAGCCCTGTGGACAGGGGCTTTGGCGCTCTAGTTCAAACTTTGACAGATCATACCTCCGAAAGTATTAGTTTCTCAGAGTTGGAAATGATATTAATGGATTCTTATGATAGAACTGCATCATAAAAAAATTAAAAAAAGTGTATTTAAAAAAAAAAACAAGGGTGCCAAAAATTATTAATCCGAAACCACCGACTGAGTCTACCCAATAACGAACTTATCCGAGATACCCATTCCTCAAATTTACTCTGAAAATTATATTATATCAATTGAAACTTAGCCAATATTCCAGTTTTGTTTTTACTGGAGATATTCTGAAGCCAATTTGATTAACTCACCAAAGTATATATTTCCATCATCCTATGGATTATCCAATGGCATAATAATTAATTATAATATCCTATAATCCTCATAATTCTACGATAGCTGGGGTTATTTCATTGGTTATTTTCTATTCAATAATACTTTGTTTTCTAGAACAGGAGGTATTTTATATCGCGAGTAACGAATTTTGACTAGAACCAGAAATACATATGACATGTCTCTTATCGGTAGATAAGATGACATGTATGAACACAGATCAAGAGATAGATAGATACAAATACGATAGAAGCATTCTGTGAAATCATAGAATTACGATTTAATATTGAAATTTTGAAAAATCATATGTCCGGAAGTATTTGCTTGTTTGAGTTGAAAATGGTATCAATGGATTCTTATGATGAAACTGTGATGTGAAAACAATTTTTTTTCGTTACTTAAGTGAGATATTTATCTCTAGTGCTTAACGCGAGAGCGAGATTTTTCTCGTCTCGTCTCGTTCTCGTCTCGGAAAAGCGAGACGAGACGAGACGAGACGTTTTCAAACATATTATAGGCGATACTGAGACCACATACAGCGCAACACGAGAGTCTCGTTTTTGGTCTCATTAAATTTTTTGCATGAAGTTTTATATACGACTCGACTTTTTTCTACACCCACAGAAAACAATTGAATATGAAGAGTTTCCACTATAATTACTAATATATTTTGTCTATATTATGCATCGATCGTTCTAGAAATACACGATTTTTTAGAATATTATTAATTCGTTATGACCTTGCGATAATTGAAATTATTTTTCAAGAAAAAATAGAATTCACAACCATAAAAACGGATGCCATTATGAATTCCATACTTAATGGACAACTTTTATTGCCCCTAAATCCCAATGCTTTGAAATCTTCGTCTCTATCTCTCTATCATCTAGTCATCTAGTGAATGCGATTATACAGACAAAGTTTACTCCAATGGCTTCGTTTAAAGGTAAAACTACCACGGTTCAGAAAATTGACGACTGATCTACTACGAAGCAACTCCTTCAAAACTTGTATATGTACTTACCTACGATGTAAAAACTCCATTTCAAATATCAGATAATGGACTAACTGCTCATCGTGCCAAAACTCCGAGAATATTTCGGTGGTAGGAATAAAAATAACATCGAATGTAGTTGATTAGGTAATTCTGTTTGTATACATTTCCATGGAAGCAATTGAATCAATTTCCTGTTTTTGTCAGCGATATTACTGAACTGTCTCTAAAACAATTCATTTTGTTAATGAGTATACATGGACTGAAGAATACCAGGATTAAGGTTGTTACACACTGAGTGACCGAGTGATTGTTGCTGGAAAAATCTAATCAATTTGTTTTATATATGGAAAATATCTGTTTTGAAGTGGACAATATAAGCAAGAATTAATTTCGACATTGGTCCTAGATCTGGGAATGATTTAATATATTTTGTCATTTTTTTTCCCTTTTTACTCGTTTGTCTTATTTTTATAAGCCTTGTTTATTATTCTTGAATGTTCTACACATTTATTCAGTTTGAAAAATAATTTATATTTATCATCGAAATAGTTTGAATAGTATACTGAAGGCAATATATGGAATTGAAAATATTATTTTGATGCATTTTCGAGATATCACATGACTTTTACCTTGTCTATATACAGGGTGTCCGGGAAAATGTGGGAAATCTCTCGGATTCAGATAAAACATAGCAAATTAAGATGACAAGTTCACGTCAATTTTTTTCCTAGCGGCCCTCCCTACGGAGATACGGCCTCCTAGATGACTCCACTGGAAATCCATTTTACTTGAATAAATTTTAAACTACTTAATATAATTTAATGAAAATTAAATGACAAACAGTAGTAAGTACCTCTTAAAATACTGCCCATAAATTTAAATTAGCTTGTTTAGTTTACCAGAGGCGGACTAGGTTGTACATTTTAATGCTTACATTTTTAACACCCTGTATGATAAGGAGTTAAAAATAACAAATTTTAGATGCCTTGAACATTAAGCTAAGGAAAAGGTACTCTTGTTCAATGTCGATAAAATGAACCGTTTTCAAGGTATACAAATTTGTTTTTCCAGGAAATGGAAAAGAATCCAAATCTTTCGGGCGATAGAAGAAACGGAATATGATTTTATCACAATTTTCATTCGCTTACCCTAGTTTTATAAATGTAATGTTTGTACAACTACGGTAGGCTAATGAAAATTGTGATAAAATCATATTTCATGTTTTCTATCTCCCGAATAATTTTGTTTTCAACCAATATGAATCCGATCGAATTGAAACTTGGTGAGTAGTTGTAGAATATGAACCTGGGCACGTTAGTGAAATTTTGTGCGAATCGTATGGCTACAAAACTATTAAAAAATATTTTTGTTGTCACGATAACTTGAGAACGGAAAGAGATAGCGGCTTGAAGTTTTCAGGTTAGGATGTACATCAGAACGCGACATTTCAGGTTGTTTATGAGCATAATTGGCCAAACGGTTTTAGAGTTATAGCCATCTGAAATTTTCCGAAATTTGGTGGTTTTTTGTTTCTCATTAACTCGAAAAATACTGAACCGATTGAATTCAAACATGGTTATTAGTTGTAGAATGCCAACGCGAAAATTCTTGCAAAATTTCGTGAGGATAGTATTTGTAGAAAATTTTAAAAAAATCATTGAAAATTGAAAAAAAATATTCTATATATCAGTAACTATTCGTTTGAAATTGCTTTCATAACCTAACTCTACTGCCAAGTTTCAAGTTTTAACACGATCGGTTAAATATTGTTGGAGATTCGAGCATTCTTGTGTGAGTTCAGTAGATGGGTGACCGTTGCCTCGATAACTTTCGAACGAAAGGAGATAGGGACTTGCAATTTTCAGGGTAGGTTGCGTATCCGAAAGGGAGAGTTGAGTTCATTTTTGGGCATAATCGGTTAAACAGTTTCCTTGAAAACTCAAAAAATAAATATTCGATTGAATCGAAGCTTGGTAACTAGTAGTAGAAAAACATCATAAAGACGTGTTTAAAATTTTGTAAGAACCGTACCCCTAGAAAATTTGAAAAAAATGACGAAAAAAAAATTTTAAGAACCGTACCCCTAGGAAATTACAAAAAAATCACGAAGAAAAAAATTGGTTCAAGCACTGACATCAAGTCAGAAGCTTTTGCGCGTATGCTCTATTGTCCATTCTTCTGTATTGGACACCCTTAATCGAATTTACCATGGTAAATTATATTGACCATTCTCCTGTATTCGAATTTACCATGGTAAATTCGAATTAAGTGTCCAAAACAGGAGAATGGACAACATAATTTACCATGGTAAATTATATTGTCCATTCTCCTGTATTCGAATTTACCATGGTAAATTCGAATTAAGTGTCCAAAACAGGAGAATGGACAACATAATTTACCATGGTAAATTAGATTAAGGGTGTCCAATACAGAAGAATGGACAATAGAACATACGCGCAAAAGCTTCTGACTTCACGTCAGTGCTTGAACCAATCTTTTTATGTTTTATCTGAATCTGAGAGATTTCCCACATTTTCCCGGATACCCTGTATACATAGAGGTCCTTTGAATCTTTGATAATATCGGTATTATCAATTGTTCAAAGGAATTTTTCTTTCACAACTAAAGATATTTTAATCTAAGTAACGAAAAATGCAGTTATTATTTTGAGCAAAAAATTCTAGAATTACAAATATTTGGCAAAACTATAGTATGCTGTTCCCTAGAACATGCGCGTAAAAAGTGGGTGATCCTGGGACGCCTGGAAGAAGTGAAACATCGAAATTAATTAATTAATAATTGATTTAAAAGTATAAGGCTAGCCTCATACAGCAGGAATGTCTCTCTAAATTCATATTATCAATTTAGGAAGCATTGAATTGCATACTTATGTAGGAATTATAACTATATTCACCCTTTCAAATTATACAATTAGGATGAGTTTCACTGGTTCTGGATTATATCCCTGTCTGCAGAAAACCAAGAACATCCCCATGACATTGAGTATCAACTCTGGAGGCGCCTCAAAGTCAATTAAACTATCTAGAGTCACACAATACTTTTCACTGAACAGGAAATCGCTAATACCATATTGATGTTAGTTGTCTCATACATTTTGGGGCAAAACGTATTCAGCGATATTTGATTTAGACATCATTACGACGGCAAAGTTGAAGATTGTAGATTTATGTGAATAAACCTGTACATATTAGCATACAGTGTTCTATTCAATCCAAAAGTGCAAATGTAGAATCATCATCCCCTAGACAACAATATAGAAATCTTACACTTATTAACTATTCTCCTCATAAATTCTGATTTTTTTAGATTATTGATTTTTCAGATCGATATTTCAGAATGATAATGACGAACGTTATGTATTCCGGATCAGAAAAATTGAGATTATGAATTCATAAGAACATTAGGCTAACCTAGGTATACAAGCGACGCATTGCCATGTCAACAATCGGTCTCTAACTCCAACGATCATTTAACATGCTTAGCAACAATACTTAATCACCCTCTTGAAATAATTTCAACATCCAAGTTATTGCATTTTTATGACCTACCAGAAACCTAACTAAAGACATATCCATTTCTTGAGGCTATGAAATAACGTGATAAGAAATATCCCCCAGCTTCGATAAAATCCATATACAGGAAAAAACATAATGAACGAAAGCGACGTCTTGAACTCCAACCCTCCAGAAAAGTGACAAAATCGAAGAGGCTTTCTCCACCATATTTTATTGAAGCTATCAAATCCACCTTCCACCGTAATATTTCATCGAATTAAATGTTCCTTCTTCAATACAAGGTTTTCCACTCTGACCGTATACGAAGATAAGTTATCAAAGAGATACAGAATAACCCTTTTTCCTTCCAAACGAAATAATCGTTCGAGAAAGAGAGCCGGATAAACGAAGTTTATCGACGCTTTGTTATTGGTCATTTAAAAAAAATTGTCCGGAGTTTTTGTGCGCATGTTCCATTGTCTAGTTCAGCTGATTCTGACGCATAGTTCCTAGGGCTTCACGCGAGAGCGAGATTCTTCTCGTCTCGTCTCGGAAAAGCGAGACGAGTACGAGACGAGACGTTTTCAAAAATATTATAGGCGATACCGAGACCATATACAGCGCAATACGAGAGTCTCGTTTTAGGTCTCGTTAAATTTTTTGTTTGAAGTTTTATATACGACTTGACTTTTTTCAACACCCACAGAAAATAATTGACTATGAAGAGTTTCCGCTATAATTACCAATATATTTTGTCTATATTATACATTGATCATTCTAGAAATACACGATTTTTTAGAAGATTATTAATTCGTTATGACCTTGCGATAATTGAGTTTATTTTTCAAGAAAAAATAAATTTAACAACTATAAAAACGGATGCCATTATGAATTCAATACTTAACGGACAACTTTTATTGCCCCTAAATCCCAATGCTTTGAAAATTTCGTCTCTATCTGAACATCTGGAGAAATTTATTCTCTTGTGCTGCTTGTAGTGAAGATGTAAACAATTATTGTATACATCTGTGGAACTACGTATAATAAAACTGGTAAAGAAATGAAGCTATTCAATGTTTCGAAAAGTGTTATGAGGAATACGCCAAGAACACCCTCAAGGATCTACCCACTGGAAAGGTATTCTTTGAAAACTATACCAAATTGTTCAATTCTTTTAAAAAATGTATCGACATCGATAGCCTATTTAAAACACCAACAAAACTTTCGAAATATTGAAAAGCTGAGTTTGAAAAAAGAGCAAATAGGAATCAAAATATTTTACAGTGGTGGAGAGTGATGAAAAAGTTCTTCCTACACTTTCCAAGATGGCCGATGATTTATTAATGGCTACATCCGAAACTGTTGAAAGATTATTTTCCACAGTAGGTAAAAACACATGGCAAAAACACGTACATCATTGAAAGATGATGTGATGCAAGCGTGATTATGTTTGAATTCTTGGTCATCGAGTGTCAAATCCTAGTTATTCTCTGCCAAAAAATAAATTAACGAAGATGAAGTATCTTAGATACTTCGAAGATACCAAGTTACTATAAAGTAGGTAACTAAGATACTGTTTTCTGGCAGCTCTGAGTACATTCTTATCTGAGTTCTCAGGTACACAAATCAAAATACTGTTGTGAGACGTTTGAGATACCTGAACTTTGCGTTAAACGATATCCTATTAAAAATGACTGTGACATGGAAATCACTTCTGCAACTTTGATTGTAAAATTACTTGCAGCTCATAGTGAGTTCAAAGACAATTATCAACTTGAAAATATTACAGAATGAAGGAAAAAAGGTACCACTTCTGGAAAGGATATATCAGCATTCAAATATAACCAAAAAGCTGCCTCTTGAAATATATAGAATGGTCTGAATTTGGCCACTAAAATTAATCCGAAAACCAGGAAATTTCTACGTTTCCCACGATTAGAAGTTTAAATCCAACATGGAAATTACACATCCTGAAGAATACAAATCCCTCTGCGTTTTTTCGAAGCTCCCAACTACAAACTTCGTATCCTCTCGAGTTACATTTTTAATCCGAAAAGTTTTCCGCAACTGGTCCTCTGGAGATGACTGTCTATATCTTTTTGCCTCCCATATTCCCATAAACATGCCTGTATATAATGGCGATCGTCGTTCATCAGTGTCTATTGTAGGATCGAAGAGAATGGACCTAACGAGAGGAGCCTTTTAGTAGGGGAGTTGAGTACCAGAATACGAAAGTAATATATCATTTCAGAAAAAGGGGAAGATAATGATATACCCCGAAATGTGCTGAGTGATTCAGGTGTGGCAATCAGTTTTGTGCGAGTTTTGTAATGATAATAATCTTACATAGAGATTCGATGCATTAGAGCCTAAACACATGGGCACGAAGCGATTCCAATCTCCTGAGCTCCTGTTTCTATGGGAATCATGCAAGTCGATTAATACAAATGTAATTTCAGCGTTGCCAAAATGTGGCCTGGGTTCGATGAGGACTTAGCACTCTATTTCTTATGGTGTACCCATAATACAAGGATTCTGATAACTGATTATATTAAAAGGAAACTTAAGGAGTCAACTTGTATTTTATTGAACAGAGAATGCAATTTTGCGAATTGCTCAATTGGTATTGACCATATTTGGCTGAATTTATTGAAAAAGGAGGTGGAACTTGGAAATTTCTATACAAAGTAAAACTATGTTAGCTATGATTTTCAAATACTGTCAATGTGACGAGTGCTGTTTCGCTTGTTTTCTATGAGCAACTCAGTTGAGTTAAGGAATAAAAGACAGACTTATGAGATAAATTCAGTCACGAACAAAATGACTCATGTTGACGTCTGTAATTTATCATTTTTCAAACAGTCCGTATCTATGGTTGAGTCGTTGAAAACATCAACACCAACACCATCAACAAACGCTGGAAATGGCAATAAGGATATTGAGAAGCGAAGACCCGCTTCTGAAAATGGTGGCTAATCATGAAATAAGGAACCAAGGAGCTTTCCTATTTAGGGCTGGTCAGAGAGCTTTGGAGAAGCTCAGTATAACTGGCATATCCATTAATCATGAGCAAGCAGGAACACCTATCTCGCCAACAGACCAAAGAAGAGTTGGCAGAGAGATAAGACAGGCACAACTGAAGACACTACTCGAAGATCACATGAGTAAACACCTGCACTCCATATTTTTCAGGAGTTTGAAAGATCAGGGCTGTCGGAAGAATTATCCTTCGCCTTTTTGAAGTCCGCTGGGCTCAAGTCGGAAACGGAGGGATTCGTTATGGCTTGTCAAGATGGGGTGATAAATACAAGATGGTATAAGAAGAATATCATGAAAGTGGACACCCCAACAACGTGCAGAGCATGCCACAGCCAGCAGGAAACTGTTATGCACATTATGTCTGCTTGCAGAGTCCATGCTCCAATAGGATATGTGGAAAGACACAATGCAGCACTTCGAATTCTCTACTTCCATCTGAGAGAGGTTTATGGTATAGACAACCAACCAGTGCTACCATATGTACCTCTGGAGATTGAAGCAGTTGTTGAAAATGACAGAGCTTGCATCTACTGGAACTATGCGATTCCAACAACTCGGCAGATCCACGCCATGAAGCCAGATATACTCTTGCTCGACAAAGAACTGAAGGAATTATTTGTCGTCGAATTTTCCTCCCCCGCAGAAAATAATGTGGTGATGAAAGAAGAACAGAAGAGGGAAAAATACAACGATTTAGTGTTCGAACTGGGGATCCTGTATCCAGGGCATAAGGTTAGAATTTTCGTACTGATCATAGGATGCCTAGGTGGAATGAGAGCGAACTACGTGACCGAATTGAAGATTATTCCGGCCTGCAAATCTCTGGCCGAGGATTTAGCGCACAGAATGCAGAAGGAGGTGTTGCTCGGATCACTCCGAGTCATCAGGTTCCATCAACTATGAAGGCCGCTTGCAGCTCATCTCTTTTGTTAAGAGACGCTGTAAGGGCACGACGAAGAACTACTCCAAGGAACGTGCGAGAGGTTTTTTAGTGAGTAACCAATCAACAACTGGAGTCTCACACTCCTGAGAGAAGCGGACCCTCTCAGGGCGGGCCTATAAAAGGTTTTTCCTCTCGAGCGGATTAAAAAAAATATATACAGGGTGAGTCTTTGATCACTACATCAATTTTAACCAAAGATTCCTCTCATCAAATAAAACACTTTTTTCATTCACCATTTTTCCAGATTCGGCTCAGGTAAAAAGTTACAAGCGTTTAAAGATTTCACAATGTGCTAATACACCCCCGCATATAAATTATCTATGACATTGTTGGCGGACGAGAATAAGGCATGGTAACGTGGTTTACAGCTTGATTCGGGATTCCAACGCTCAGGGACGGATCCATAAAAGTAGAGAAATTTCTGGAGTTTTCCATTTTAAAACATTCAATGAAGAATATCTCGAAAACGGTGCGTTTAGAGAGAAATGATGAAGAATAATATAATGTTCTAAAACGATGGAATATTCTTTAAATGACTCAAGAAAAACTTTATATGCTTTATTTATGCTAATTTCGTTTAGTTTTATGAATCCACAAGTCCATAACTAGAAAACGAGTAGAAGTAGAAAATAACTAATATTTGGAAAATATGTATCATAGTTATAGGAAACTTAATGCCTACATTAATTTTTTTCGAAAGAAAGATGTCAAAGCTACAAAATGAAAACTGATTTTTTTTCAAAATTTCAACAGCCTGTATCTTTTTACCTGAGCTGAATTTGGAAAAATGTTAAATGAAAAAAGTGTTTCATTTGATGAGAGGAATCTTTGGTTAAAATTGATACAGTGGTCAAAGACTCACCCTGTATATTGCAGCAGCATTTGGGGGGGGGGGGGTTATTCCGTGACAGTTGGTGTTTTCGCGATAATACGAGCTGCCTTTGGCCTGTGGTTGGTCAGATTTTGATACGATTGAAATGGTCAGATTAATGACGATATAATTGGATGAAATTGTTTCATATGACACAAAATGACAAAATTTGAATGGCCTTTAGTACCCTCAAAAAAATTTTCAGCAGAGCAAGTCGAACAGCAGGCATAAACAATACCGGAAAATAAATGGAATATACCCTCACTCGTTTGTCGATATCTACAACTCGCACAAACTGAACGAGACGTGAAACATCGCAGGTGCCCTACAAAGACCTGAGGTTTCGAAATGGGCAGGTAACAGTATCGTAAATTGTTTATCGTCGACAAGAGCCAGATTTAGGTCTACAAAGCCGGGTCCCTAATATGGAAATATTGGGATCGAAGTATTCGAAACGATTTTCCGTAGGGGTCAAACTCCTTTATGGGTATTTCAGGAACCATTATCGAGAAGAAGGTTACTATCTTTTGTTCACGATCCGAATACGAGCTGAAGAGTATGATCGAGAGAATACCTATTCATCTTTCGGGAAGTATTTTCATTTTTTTATGGAGCCACAGGAGCAGGGGGAGATAATAGGGTATTTGAATTTATAATAGAAGATTCCGATTTTCAGATATAAAGCTGAATATCGAATACAATGATTATTCATCTTCTGAACTGACGAAAAAGAGCAACCTGTCTTTTCTCGTATCATATCCTATGATATATTGGAGTTTTTCATGAAATCCACACAACCAATTCTCTTGATTTCTCCTAAAATCGAGTATGTGAATTATTATTATTTTTATTTTACTTTTGTCATAACAAAGTAATTTCTATGGTTACCACTTCTATATTTCAATATGAACTTAGAGAAACCTATTCAAACTTACTTGATTACATCTTGAATGAAATATTTTTCACTCGTCGCTACGCTACTCGTCTGGTAATTATCACAGTCGTTTGGGAATATTATGCTTTTCCCACTAATTATACAATATACTATTTCTGCACGATGCGGAAAAATCTAACTTTAGCAACCGAAATGCGTGCGGAAAAGTACTACTTTGCGCACGCTCGAAGGAAAAATCCCTTGCAGTGCATCCAACAGTTCCTTAGTCAGATTGGAAACCTAAAACAATTATATATATATACAGGGTGAGTCTTTGACCACTGCATTAATTTTAACCAAAGATTCCACTCATCAAATAAAACACTTTTTTCTTTTACCATTTTTCCAGATTCGGCTCAGGTGAAAAGTTACAAGCGTTTAAAGATTTCACAATGTGCTAATACACTCCCGCATATGAATTATCTATGACATTGTTGGCGGACGAGAATAAGGCATGGTAACGTGGTTTACAGCTGTATTCGGGATTCCAACGCTCAGGGACGGATCCATAAAAGTAGTGAAATTTCTGGAGTTTTCCATTTTAAAACATTAAATGAAGAATATCTCGAAAACGGTGCATTTAAGGAGAAATGACGAAGAATAATATAATGTTATAAAACGATGGAATATTCTTAAAATGACTCAAGAAAAACTTTATATGCTTTCTTTATGCTAATTTCGTTTAGTTTTATGAATCCACGAGTCCATAACTAGAAAACCAGTAAAAGTAGAAAATAACTAATATTTGGAAAATATGTATCATAGTTATAGGAAACTTTACGCCAACATTCATTTTATTCGAAAAAAGGATGTCAAAGCTACAAAATAAAAACTGATTTTTTTTCAAAATTTCAACAGCCTGTATCTTTTTACCTGAACTAAATCTGGAAAAATGTTAAATGAAAAAAGTGTTTCATTTGATGAGAGAAATCTTTGGTTAAAATTAATGCAGTGGTCAAAGACTCACCCTGTATATGGTATGAGCATATAATGTATTCGCTATTTGATATCGACACAATTAAAGTAGACCATGAAATCTCCATCGTTAAGTCGAATGGGATCGTATTCATTTTCCAAGTAATATTAACAGAAACTGCCCTAATAAAGTTCTCCATACGTATACATATTCGTACGAGTGAATATGGCGGAAACTTCGAGAACATCGCATAGAGGGCTCATACCTTCTAGACATAATGTCAAAGAACGATTATTTATTGTTATGATACACCGTTGTCGTAAAATATATCCAAGAAAATAGGGAAGCAGCCAAATTTAATTTACCTTGAATAGGTACCCCTTTCATAATACGCTTCGTCGGCAATTATCAGGAACACTGAAGCGACGTTAATAAAGTTTCCGTGATAATTTCAAAATTTGCATTAATTGAGAATCAAGAGTGCGCCCTTAATCATTATAACCAAGCTGTACACCCCGTGAACAAATAATTACGTGTAATTCATGGCCAACTGTAATTTAGGGGATGACCGTACTATAATAACTAATGAACACTGCGGGTAATGATAAACTTTCACCGCTTGAGCTATAACTATTGAAACTGGCTTTGATACCGTGGTTTGTGGAAGAATTGTTTATAGTTATATTGACAATTATAAATTTATAATGACCTCTATTAACAGCCGAATTAGAGATACTATTTATAGCTATATTATTGACAAGGATCTTTCCAGGCCAGGATCCGTTCCAGAAACCAGAGGCACAAGTTATTAAAAGTTTCGAATTTAATGCTTGTGACTTTTACTTGATGCAAATCCATATTAACTCAATGAAAAAAAAATTGGTTCAAGCACTGACGTGAAGTCAGAAGCTTTTGCGCGTATGTTCTATTGTCCATTCTTCTGTATTGGACACCCTAAATCGAATTTACCATGGTAAATTATGTTGTCCATTCTCCTGTATTGGACACTCTTAATTCGAATTTACCATGGTAAATTCGAATTAAGTGTCCAATACGGGAGAATGGACAACATAATTTACCATGGTAAATTCGATTAAGGGTGTCCAATACAGAAGAATGGACAATAGAACATACGCGCAAAAGCTTCTGACTTCACGTCAGTGCTTGAACCAATTTTTTTTTCGTGATTTTTTTTGAAATTTTCTAGGGGTACGGTTATTAAAATTTTTTTTTTCGTCATTTTTTTCGAATTTTCTAGTGGTACGGTTCTTACAAAATTTTGAACACGTCTTTATGTTGATTGTCTACTACTAGTTACCAAGCTTCAATTCGATCGAATATTTATTTTTTCAGTTATCAAGAAAATAATATTCCAGGTGGGTATAACTCGGAAACCGTTAGACCGATTATGCCCAAAAACGAACTCAACTCTCCCTTTCGGATACGCAACCTAACCTGAAAATTGCAAGTCCCTATCTCCTTTCGTTCGAAAGTTATCGAGGCAACGGTCACCCATCTACTGAATTCACACAAGAATGCTCCAATCTCCAACAATATTAAACCGATCGTATTAAAACTTGAAACTTAGCGGTAGAGTTAGGTTATGAAGGCTCTTGCAAAATTTCATCAATTTCTAACGATTAGTTACTGATATATAGAATTTTTTTTTTTTATTTTCAATGATTTATTAAAAATTTTCTACAAATGCTATCCTCACCAAATTTTGAAAACATTTCCGCGTTGGCATTCTACAACTAATAACCATGTTTGAATTCAATCGGTTCAGTACTTTTCGAGTTAATGAGGAACAAAAACCACGAAATTTCATAAAATTTCAGATGGCGCTAACTCTAAAACCATTTGGCCGATTATACTTATAAGCAAACTGAAATGTCGCGTTCTGGTGCACATCCTAACCTGAAAATTTCAAGCCGCTATCTCATTCCATTCTCAAGTTATCGTGACAACAAAAATATTTTTTAATAATTTTTTAAAAATTTTCTAGCCATATGATTCGCACAAAATTTCACAAACATACTTAGGTTCATATTCTACAACTACTAACCAAGTTTCAATTCGATCGGATTCATATTGGTTTAAAACAAAATTATTACTCGGAAACCGCTGGGCCGATTATGCCCATTAACGAACTTGTCCGTCGTATTGGGATGCGCCACCTACCCTGAAAATTTCAAGTCGCTAGCTCTTTTCGTTCTCAAGTTATCGTGGCAACGGCCGGACGGCCGGCCGGACAGAATCAAATTTGACCTCGAATTCTTCATTGGGGAGTCGAACTTAATCGTTTGAGACCATTTTTTTCAAAAAATTCGAAAGTTACAGACATTTGGGCAAAACTATAACGCGATGTTCCCCAGAACATACGCGCAATTATTTACGATTTACGCTTATTTATTCAATAGTGTGACGCGTTTCGTCGACACAGCGACTTCATTTGACTACGAGTCTACGTAGTCTGATGAAGTCGCTGTGTCGACGAAACGCGTCACAATATTGAACAAATAAGTGTAAATCGTATATATTTTTTCATTGAGAAAAGTTTCGAAGCTAGCGTACTGAGTCTACACAATCATTGTAAGGATTTATCTGATACATGGAACATAATTTCATCTTGTAACGCACATTCAATTAATAATTTTGCAGATAACTCACGTCATTTCTAATTATTTTTTTCTAACTTATGATTCAACTGAATCAGAAGTTTGTAGTATACGTGGAAGTTCATGCGAAGGAAAACTAGTAATCAAAATTCAATCTTTTCATAAAAGGATAAACAAATTTAGTAATTCATAATGAAATATCAATTATAAATATAATTCCACCTATTCAATCTTACTTTAAGACATTTCTGTGTCTGCCTTGGTTAAATTAGAGTAAATTCGAGGCTGTCAGATTGTTTCCCTTGATTCACTTATCGATGGTTTTGATCAAGGTTTTTCTTATGTAAGATTTGTTATCACCGAAAAGCTTTGTGAAACCCGAATTTCGTTAATCACCTTGTTAAATTGTAACGGTAAAAAAACCCGTTACGTTTGGGCGTATGTTCTGGACAACATCGTTATCATTTTGCCCAAATGTCTGTAATTTTCGAATTTATTGCCGAAATTGGTCTCACAAGATTGAATTCGACTCTCGGTTGAAGAATTCGAAGTCTAATTTTTTTTTTCTGTCCGTCCGGCCGTTGCCACGATAATTTGAAAACGGAACTTGAAATTTTCAACGAACATGTTCGTTAATGGGTATAATCATCCTAATGGTTTTCGAGTAATAATTTTGTTTTCAACCAATACAAATCTGATCGAAACTGATTGAAACTTGTTGAGTAGTTGTAGAATACAAACATACGGACGTTAGTGGAAAAAAATATTATTCATGTCACGATAACCTGAGAACCGAAAGAGATAGCGACTTGAAATTTTCAGGTTAGGTGGTGCATCTGAATGCGACATTTGTGTTCGTTTTTAGGCAAAATTTTCCAAGCGGATTTGGAGTTATACCCATCTGAAATTTGGTTGTTATTTCCTCAATGACTCGAAAAATACAAAACCGATCCAATTCAAACATGATTATCAGTTTAGAATGCCAACGCGAAAACTCTTGCGAAATTTCGTGAGGATCGTATCACTAGAAAATTTTAAAAAAAATTCTATAAATCAGAAACCATTCGTCCGACATCGCAGAATTTTTGTGAGAGCCTGTATAATCTAACCTTACTGCCAAGTTTGAAAACGTTCGGATTCATATTTCTGGAGGTCCAGCAGCCTTGTGTGAGTTCAGTATCTGGATGGGTGACCGTTGCCTCGATAAAGTTCTAACGAAAAGAGAGGTATTTGTAATTTTCAGGGTAGGTTGCACATCCAAATGAGAGCGCTAAGTTCCTTTTTGGGCATAATCGGTCCATCGGTTTCGGAGTTATACCCACCTGGAACATTATTTCCTTCGATAACTCAAAAAATATAGACTCAATCGAATTGAAGCTTGGTAACTAGTTGTAGAATATCGACATAAAGACGTGTGTGAAATTTTGTTAGAACTGTACCCCTAGAAAATGTTTTAAAAATTACGAAAAAAAAAATTGTTTCAAGCACCGACGTAAAGTCAGGAGATTTTGCGCGCATGTTGGACACTCTTGATCTAATTTACCACGGTAACTTCGAGAGTGTCCAACACAGGAGAATGGACAATAGAACATACGCGTAAAAGCTCCTGACTTCACGTCAGAGCTTGTTAATTTTTAATATCTAATAGAAATTATTTCAGTATAATGTTTTGTTCGATACCGCGCTTCTTCAATTTTCGAGGGATTGTGTCCGTCGTGTGTTTATGAGCTTTAAGGAATTCCGATTAATATAGTTTGAGTACTGATAATTTATATCCCCAGATTCATACAGAGAAGTACCTATTGTATTTTCCAAAGTAGTATGTGTAACACTGGTTTCATTGTTTGTAGTTTTTGGCTGGGGCGAGAAACTCGCTGTTACGTTTTTTTGTGAGGCTGCATGCATAACACATGTTAAATTGAAGCAATTGTTGTGATTGAGGTGAAAATCAACCTTACTGAACACTTTGAATATTTTGATGTTTGATATTGTACTGGGACTGATCCCTGCATTAGCTACACCGTATCTGAAGAGATCGTTTGTCCCAGTTAGAAGGACCCATACTCATCACCTGGAAGGATCCTGATCATCCATCAGGAAGAATACCTTAAATTTTCCCTAGAAAATCTAAGCTAAGTGTTTTCTTTGTGATCAAAGGAATTTTTCTATTATTAAACCTTTAAAAACCAGTTGTATCAATTATCACCCCATGCCCCAGGAAGCATAAGTGTATCGCTGACCTCCCAGCTAGTCGAACATCTAAAGGGGGTCAGCGTTACAAAATTTGACTGAGAAATTGGATAATTGTACCACCACAAATTATGTCTACGATTCTATGCTAGTTTTAGAATTCGGTTGTAGACTGATAGAGTTTATAGTATTTGTTGTTAATTATAATGGGGTTGGATATTATAAGATCATTGTCTTCATTTATATGATGAGAATTAGAATGATTAAGGAATGTGAAATAGGTGATGATGAAATTGTGTATAATCCTATAGTTGCAGACCTCGGATTCTTCAGCCAAAAATTCTAAAAATAAAGATATTTGAGCAAAATGGTAGGCACACTCTTCAAGAAAACAAGGGAAGCAATAATACAGAACTTGCAACCAGCATTTTGAATTTCTCAAATGTATCGACAACCTATGGCAATAATATAATTTCGAGGAAACATTCTATTTTCCTGGCAAATTACCGTTAAAATTGGTCCAAATTGGATCATAAATATTCAGTCCATTCGCCATTTTGCAACCACGGCTTCTTCGTGCTGGTAGAGACGGTAAACTCTACGCTTTGCATGAAACAAATGTATATAATTTATATATCCTTGGTGACAAAAAGAGAAATGAATATCTGTGAGAGCTTCAGAGTCAATCTGGCTTCGATAAATATTGGAACAAGGGTAATACTCATCATATATTTATTCAGGAAAGATGAGCGAACGTGATCCGATGGTACCTAGATATTAAAGTGCGGCTACAGAACTGAATAAATTCATACTTAAAACGTAAGGGAGATGTCAACGAAAGCTTAAGTCAGCTACAAATGCTGAAAATTTCTCGTTAAATAACTGTATTTTCTGAAATACTATACAGAATAGACGCACATAATACTTCGGATTGCTGGTCGGTGAACTTGACACTATTGGATTTAGTTTTGTAAAATTGTTTTCTAAAATAATTAATCCGTTTGTTTACTGTACGTCTAGATATTTTCTTCTAAACTGTTCCAGATAAATTCCTGAAACTTATATTTGATTGATTCGTCTTTTTATAGGCTACTCTGAGATAGTTCGCTTTTTTCCAGGATTCCATCAGTTGCTGTTTGGTTACTCGCTAAAAAAAGATTGGTTCAAGCCCTGTGGACAGGAGCTTTTTGGCGCTCTTGTTCAAACAGACAAATTATATCTCCAAAAGTATTGGTTTCTCAGAGTTGGGAATTATATCAATGGATTCCTATGATATAATGCATCATGAAAGAAATTAAATTTAAAAAAAGTGTCGTTTGAAAAAAAATGCTTCAGAAATTATCCTATAAAAATGGGTTCAAGCCCTGGGGACAGGAGCTTTCTGGCGCTCTAGTTCAAACAGACAAATTATATCTCCGAAAGTATTGGTTTCTCAGAGTTGAGAATTATATCAATTTATTCTTATGATAGAACTGCATCATAAAGGAAATTCTATTCACATAATAGTTCATTTATCTAGATTAAATGAGCAATCTGAGAATGAGAACTGCACCATGGAAGAAACCAAATTAAAATAGCTGAAATGAATTTGACTCTCTCTTATAAAACAGGATGAAATGTACGAGTATGAACACAGATCATATAATAAAGCTTAGATAGAATAATTATAGCATTCAGTGAAAACATAGAAGTACGATTCATTATTGAAATTTAGAACTTCATCTTAGCAGAAATTGAATTCAAACATCATAGAAGAATTTAAATTCAACAAGAGTGCCAAAAATTATCAACCCAAAACCAATAGACGAATTCTACCCAACAACGAACTCATCCGAGATATTCATTCCTCAATTCTATGATGAACGATAATATATATCTTTCCTCAAATCTACAATATTCCAGTTTTGTTTTTAGTGGAGATATTCTGAACTCAATATTATTAACTTACCATTACCATTCCCATCATCATATGGATTGACCATCGGCATGAAAATATCAAAGTATGATATTATATTATCATTCTCATATTTATACGATTGCTCGAATGAAACAACGTCATATCTCAGGAGAATGAGTTGACATTATAACAATTCATAGAATACCCACATAATAATTCTATCATTCTGTGAAAACGTAGAAATACGATTTACATTGAAATTTTGAAAAATCATATCTCCGAAAGTATTAGCTTGTTAGAGTTAAAAATGATATGAATGGATTCTCATGATACAACTGCTTATTAAAAAAAAATTAATTTGGAATTTGTTTTGTAAAAAAAAAAATTTTTTTGTTACTCCGAAACCATTTGTCCGATTTTGCCCAATAACGAACTTAGCTGAGATATTTATCCCCCAAACCTACTCTGAAAATTTCAACTGTCTAGCTCATTCCGTTCGAGAGTTATCGTGCCTACGGCCGGACGGCCGGACAGAATAAATTTCGACCACGGATTCTTGATCAGTGAGTCGAACCAAATCGTTTAAGACCATTTTCATCGAAAAATTCGAAAATTACAGACATTTGGGCAAATTGATAAGCACTCAGTTCCGAGGAACTAGAGCGCCAAAAAAGAGCAATCTACAAAGCATTCTATGCCTTAATGCTTCAAAAATTGTCATTAAATTCATTTATCAAGATTGAATGAGCAATCTGCAATGATTCAACATCGTGGAATGGGTTGTTGCAACTTACACTCGGTGCATAGTTTTCACAACTCGAAATACCTAAGGAAAGTATCATCGAAATGTCCAGAGCAAGGCTGGAGACAATCATAGCAGATTGTCCATTTATTCCTGATATTTGAGTAGGTAGTGGATTAGGAACAAATTATTTCAATAGTTCAAAATATATTAATAAAATTCTATCCTCTTTTCATAATTTAAAATTTAATAGTTCATGCCACTAACACATTCTTTTCTGTATTATGAACCTTAACTCAAGAAAAAATGATTGATACACAAATGTAGATCCATATTTCAGTCTTTTTTTGCTAGCAACATTATGAAAATACTGTTTATAGGAACATGTCTCACCACTTAAGGAACTAAAAGGTAATATTAACCTCATAGTGGTCAACGAACAGTAATTTGTTTTGATGATTCCATTATGTTCTTCTTTCCTATTGCCTCCATAAACTACATCAACACAGTATATATTCACTAATTCAAGAATCGAATACTTGCTTTCTAAGAGAAAATAGCAACTCCGAATTGACAATCTCTAATAGCTAGAAAAGATGACATTTATGAATAGTGATCACAGACAGATTCTGTGTTCACATTCTGTGAATACATAGAACTTACGATGTATTATTGAAACATCATATCTCCGAGAGTATTAGCTTGTTAGAAGTGAAAATGATAACGATGGATTCTTATGATGAAACTGCATCTTAAAAAAATTTGAATTCAAAAGTTGTAATGTGAAAAAAATATTTTTTTTTCGTTACTCCGAAACAATTTGACCGATTTTTCCCAAAAACGAACTCAACTGAGGTATTTATCCCTCAAACCTACTCTGAAAATTTCAACTGTCTAGCTCATTCCGTTCGTTATCCGTTCTCATATAGGAACATTTTCTTTATGAATTCATTATTTGAAAACGGGTAGACAACTTGTTAACACATGACCTTCAACACTGATACAGTAAACTCGTGAAAGTTTCCATAAAGCCCAGATGACTGTAGATTTATCTGGGAAAACTGAAACCCATCATATTAAAACTTTTTAGTGTCAGAACAGATCTCATGTTGAAAACTCCGTGGACTTACGGCGAAATTACTGTCGGATGAACTGTGCTTGTTTGGTCTTTTTAGTGTAATTAATTCTCTGGAATGAGAGACTCCACTCGGACGCATTTCATTACCTCTTTCATCAAAGAACGTTCATATTAGTGAATAGTCCCCCCTCACATAATAAACCCCGCCTTTAACCTCTATTATTACGCGATTCAACATAATAGGAAAAGAAATGGTTACTTTATTGCTTGGCTTTCACTACAAAGAAAATAAAAAAACGATTATAGTAGAAGATCCGAACCTGAATCAACCTTCACCGTGCTGATAATAGAATGAAACATATTTTATAATAAATTTATAGTATATTATATAATATACTAAAAATTGGTTAGCTGAAAAAATCCTGGACAGACTATTTTTAATTATTTTTAAAAAAATGAATTTCAATTGAATTTTGCAACATCAAGATAATAAGAAAATTTTTATACTGACTTATAGTATAAAACGTATAGAATGTGCAGCCGTTGAGTTGCCTATTATTTACCTGGACGAACTACAGGGTTGCCAGGTACAAACAGGTATGTCGATGGCAGTTACTTCCACTTGAACGGATAATAGAAGAAAAATAATATCATCATAAGCGCTGTTTTATTGCGAACACATCGATATAGGTTTGTCTGCAAGATTCTTGGTCCTTATAGGTGTTTGCGAATTTTAAATATTTAAATTTCAACGCGAGTGGAAATGTTTGACAGAGAGATCCGAGGTAAGTATACCGTGTAATAATAAAGGACCCAACATTGCAGTCGCACCTGATGGGACAATATATGTAAATTCTATGTGGCTTAATGAAACTGATTCTATATGTGTGAAGTTAAGCCCTGAAAACTACGGTTGGCATTTGGATGATTCTTCAAAACCAACAGATTTTATCGGAGATAAAACTCCTTTTAAAATCCAAGACATAATCGAAATGGAAGAAAATGAGAACGAATGTAATGAATCACATGAATTTGGGAGTCTCAATTACACGTCTGATGAATCAGATATGGAATAGAAAATAATTATCAGAATATATTTATGTATGTTTTGTACTAAAATTTAAACGCAATACTAGATCTTTAATCTATTTTTTGGTTATTTAATTATTTAATTTGAATTTTGGCCTATCCACTTTGTTTCTCCATAATTTCTACATGAAAAAATTTTCAAAGTAAGTATTTAATATTTTTATTATTTATGTTATCATATTTTGAGGTACAAAAACTATTCTATTATAGATATCTTATTATAATTCTAAGTCAATATATAGATATGCATATTGATTTAATTGATGTTGTATTGTTTCATAATTTAGTATTATATTAGATTATTATGTATTTAATAACTTTACTCAAATATCAGTTGCCGAGCATGTGCACTTTCTTATAATATTTGAGGTCCCATCAGGTGCGACTGCAATGGTGGGTCCTTTATTATTACACGGTATACTTACCTCGGATCTCTCTGTCACACATTTCCACTCGAGTTGAAATTTAAATATTTAAAATTCGCAAACCCCTATAAGGACCAAAAATCTTGCAGACAACCCTATATCGATGTGTTCGCAATAAAACAGCTCTTATGATGATATAATTTTTTTTCTATTATCCGATCAAGTGAAAGTAACTGCCATCGACATACCTGTTTGTACCTGGCAACCCAGTAGTTCGTCCAGGTGAGTAATTGGCAACTTAACGGCTGCACATTCTATACGTTTTATACTTTAAGTCAGTATAAACATTTTCTTATTATCTTGATGTTGCAAAATTAAATTGTAAATCATTTTTTTTTAAATAATTAAAAATAGTCTGTCCAGGACTTTTTCAGCCAACCCATTTTTAATAGTATATTTCCTAATATAAAACATTTATTATAAAATGTGTTTCATTCTATTATCAGCTCGGTGAAGGTCGATTTAGGTTCGGATCTTAGACTATTAGGAAAGTAGAAATATCATCAATTCGATGCATATAACCAGATAATGAACCACAAAATTTAGTTTTGGGCGCACAGAGTGCCTATGAATTCGTTCAAATGTCTGTAATTTTCGAATTTTTGCCGAATATTCTGTTAATTCTTGGACGCAATGAGTTACAGAGCTGATAAGTTCGAATCAAAGCTCAATAGTTCGTTGAGAAAATTGGTTGAGGCACTGACGTGAAGTCAGGAGCTTTCGCTCGCATGTTCCATTGTCTATTCACGCCTCATACAAAGTCGATTGATCATAGTTTCTGAAATATAACATTTTTAGAGATAGCTGACAAAAATGAAAATTTAACCTTATACCGACGAAATGAGCTAATTCGAATTAACCATCAATTAGACTGTTTTCTCAACTTTTATAAGATATGAATACATTTCGTACCATTTTAATGATAGACTGGAGTAATGAGAGAATCGTCAATGACTACAGAATTTTTAGTTCTGAAGAATGTGTACTATCGGAATTGAAATTCTTTAGATATCTAATAATATACGAAAATGGGTTCAAGCCCTGTGGACAGGAGCTTTCTGGCGCTCTAGTTCAAACAGACAAATTATATCACCGAAAGTATTGCTTTCTCAGAGTTGGGAATTAAATCAATGTATTCTTATGAAAGAGCTGCATCATAAAGGAAATTAAATTCAAATAATAGTTTATTTATCAAGATTAAATGAGCAATCTGAGAATGAGAACTGCACCATGGAAGAAATCAAACTAAAATAACTGAAATGAATTTGACTCTTTCTTATAGAACAGGATGAAATGTACGAGTATGAACACAGATCATATAATAAAGCTTAGATAGAATAATTATAGCATTCTGTGAAAACATAGAAGTAGGTACGATTCATTATTGAAATTTACAAAAATCATATCTCCCAAAGTATTAGCTTGTTGGAGTTGAAAATGATATCGATGGATTTTAATGGTGAAACTGCATCTTAAATAAAAATTACAGACATTTGGGCAAATTGATAAGCACTCAGTCCCGAGGAAACAGAGCGCCAAAAAGTGTAATTCCCTTTCCGGGATTTGAGCCCGCCTTCTCTCGTTCCGAAGCCAAAAACCCGACAGCGTAGACACACCGGCTATCGGGCTCCTCGTACGATCTTGTCGATCTCCGGTATTAGAATAAAGATGGGCCGATTATGCCCATTAACAAACTCATCCGTCGCATTTGGACGCGCGAACTACTCTGAAAATTTGAAGTTTTTATCTCATTTCGTTCTCAAGATATGTTGGCAACGGCCGGACAGAATCAAATTTGACCTCGAATTCTTCATCTAGCTTTGTAGTTCAACATACCCCTTGTTTACGAATTCAGTAAAACGGGAATTTGATTTACTGGTCACTTTATAATTTAAAATCGATAATTTATTTCAATCTAAATCAGAAATCCTTTGTCTTGTGAATCCCTATTGATATTCCACAGTTAATATTTCAGTATATTATAGAGATTATTTCAGTATTCATCGTTTTGATTCTGTGCGACAATGGATTTTTTTCTGTGGTGATACGATCGTGGATCCGCGATTCGGCCTTTCCGATCTGTTATCTCGAAGTATTAACGGTTCTCATGAGATTCCTTTGTACTCAATAGTTGAGATGAAATAAATGGTGTTCTAAAAATTTCATAAATCATTTCGTGTGTGAAAATTTACGTCAAAAATTGGCTTTTTGGGTGTTTTGAACTGGGACTGATCCCTACATTTTCTATACCTTATCTGGAGAGATCCTGAGCATCTATTCGAAGAATATATACCTGGATAGATCCTGAGCGGCCATTTGGAAGAACTGCCTGTGTCTGATATAATTGGAAAAGTACCTTAGTTTTCCATGGACGAAGTCCTCAAGGAAGATTAATTTCCTAAGCTAAGTGTTTTTTCTTTTGCGGTAATTAAAGGAATTTTTATTTTTTATTTATTTATTTTTTTTATTTATCAATAATTCTATGTCTCCATTCCTGTAAGCATGTTAGTGGTCTAACGTAAACGATTTGTTTACAATAATTTACTAATAATTCCCTCTAAACTTAATATGCACGATTTCTAAATGACAAGATCTTATAAAATCTTCAAGAATCTATAGGGTGCGCTATTTAAATTATAAAAGTCGAGGGCATTTCTGGTGACACCGGAAGTACAGTATATACGTTGTTTTACTTGCCGGCAGAGTTTCATAAATATCATCCTCGACATAATCTTCGTTTTGAAGATGATTACCTACTTGGATCCATACTTCATCCCAACCCTGTTTATTTAGTGTTTTCATTTCGAATTAGCACCATCTACCCCTGAGAAGCAGTGTGTTACTTCAGCTCAATTTCATTGGTAGCAATTAATTTATACCTACTGTCAGACTATAATTCAACTGATAAAACTCAAAGCAATTTTTCTTCGTTGAGATTCTTGTCGGAAAGGGAGCTACATATCACCCTTACTTTGAACTCGTGAAAAACAATCTTAGGTACGGCAAATTCAATTTGGAAAAAGTTTCCTCATCGACAATAAACCATTAATATCATCGTGTGAAATCGCAGGATGTCCACAGCAAGGGAAGAGAATGGTTCTTCCAATAAGACGAGCATTGCCTGAAAACTCTTTAACAGTCGCAATAAATATAATTTTGACATATTAGCGTCTGGAAATAATTGGAATCAGTTTATATATGATGAATCGGAGTATTGAACCCTTCTGAAGGATCTACGGGGGAAGTCCCAGAAGTAACAGACAATATATGAAATTTGTGTAAAAATACCAATTCTTGTTTGATGAAGAATATTTTTCAAAAATTGGTAATCAAAATAGAAATTTACGTTCTATAACTTTCTTCAATACACTGTTTCGAGATACCGTACGATCATAGTTATTAGAGATCCGTTATATTCTGGAAACTATTTAGAAAATTCATGTATTTTTCAGTGGCCCAAAAAGATATTAATTTAATCGATTTAATTTATAATCAAATAACGAATCACAAGAAGAAAATTAAAAGAAATTTGATAACGAACATGAAACATTCAATCAGTTAGAGAAAAAGATCAAAACATATTTTATTTCAACATAACACTGTATTTCGAATGTTGATGTCGATACAAAATTTTGTACTAAGCAAACCCCACTTATTTCTTGGTGGTGTACACATCCTAACAAACTTATTTTAAAACATTTATTCGTATTATAACGGGTCCGCAAAATAATTTTTTTTTTTTAAATGCAATAAAAAAAAGCTACTGAATATTTTCTCAAATTCCTTTTTTTTATTTGAAAGTGCAATCCTTCCGGTTAATAACGGAAAATAATTTCATTGAAATGGCTGCCTCGGCTGGCCATGCAGTAGCCTACACGATCGGTCCTTTGACGGCACCCCACGAATAATAGTCCAACGGTGTCAAATCGCAGCTCCGAGGTGGCCAAACGGCATCAGCTCTGCGGCTGATAATGCGATCTTCAAAAACATGGCAACTCCTGAACCAATTGGACTTTGTATGGCGTCATACCAAGGTCTTTATGCAAAATTCGTCTCAACGATGTCTCCGAAATGTTCAATTCTTGAGAACGGCGTTGAATTGATGTTGATGGCGCTTCACGCACACTTTCTGCCACAGCAGCAATATTCTCGGGTGTACGCACTGTTTTTGGCTTTTCACGCTTTGGTTTATCGATGAGGATGCCAGTTTCTTTCACTTTTTTCACAAGATAACGAACATACGGTTCTGACGGTGCTTCTCTTCTTCCACAATCCGTACGCAATTTTCGCACACATTCTGCAACATTACTATGATTTTCAAAGTAATGTCGCAGTATTTCCCAGCGTTGTTCAAGCGTATACACAACCAAATTCTTTCAGCGGAAGGATAAAACTAATTATCTGTCAAATCAGACATGAGCTAAGTGTTACCATTCACGAAATAAGCTCTAGTTGAAAAAAAAACGTTAGATGGCGGACCCTTTATTTCAACTATCATAGTTCGAGAACGAATCTATTTGGTTCCTCAAGTGAAGTGGCATCTATAACAAATGGAAATATTGGATGTGGCTGAAGTATTTTCATAGGACTCCTCTAGCCGCAAGCAATTTCTCGAATAGATTTATTTCATTTTCGGTGGATATCTTTTATTGAAATCTGGTTCGTATCAGATCACGCCTATACAAGTTAAACGTCCTCCATACATCTGAATATCCAATGCAGAACATAGGACAGAGCAAAGTGAATTTTTTTGCAACCGACAAAGATTTTTTCTCTGGATATATTGGAATTCTAACGCATAGGTTCGGAGAAATGTACGACGAGAATACTTCAACTGGAGGTCAAACTCTCGAACAAAAATTACACAGTGGTAATGTAGGATAATATGAAATTTTTTTGTGAATCCAATATGGCGAACGCTGCAATACGTCGAGAGAGTTTTCTGTCTAGTAAACTTCCTCTAGTGTCTTTTCAGTGAATATTCAAATGAAAGAGCAGTGAAATTATACACGAGCATAAATTGAATCTGGGTACCTACAAATATAACTGAACTGAAAATAGGTAAAATAAAAATAAATGTTAAGTTTAACGGTTTTATTGAAAATAATGGGTAGAATAGTATATTCTAAAACAAGTTGCAGAATGGGCTCCTATTAAAAAAACGAATGCGAAATTCGAAAACGAGCGACGAAGGAGCGAGTTTTCGAACGCATGAGTGTTGGAATTGCCTTCTGCAACGAGTATTAAACGATTTTTTCTCTATTTCAGGCAAGTTTTGTAAAATACTGTTGAAATTTAATGAAAAATTCGGATTTTACATCCTAGTGACTTTTGTATTGTATCATGGTAGTTGGTGTGACTTTTACGAAAGTTGACAGATTACGGAATTTGAATTTGAAACGTACGTAGGGCATGGGGATCAGATTTAAAACAGTTTCCTAATAGCATGAATGATTCAAAATATGCAAGAAGGAAATCTCTAGTACCATATTTCTAAATGAAAATAAAGCTTTTCCTCAACAATTATTTCACTATATCCAGATTAGGTATATTGTATTGTCCATTGACATGTATTGAAATTTGATAGGATCAAATGTCAGTGCTGACTACCACAAAACGAAAAATATAACTAGAAATAATGCGTGAATGAGTTCATTCCAGCACTGTTTTCAGTGCTCATTACGATGCTGAAATAGAGAAAACATATTTTTTCGAAACCTTCTCACTATGGGTATCAAATGATGAGGCATTAGAATATAGTACACTATGTAAACAAAATCCAAATCTAATATGGCTGCCAACAAAATGACCCATTGCTTATTTTTTACCAACGCCTTCTATATGGTTATCAAATAAAAAGGCTTGACTAGTAGCTATAGAAAAAAAGGGGGAAAGCCCTTTGGACAGGAGCTTTGAAGCTATTGTTCAAACTTTGACAAATCATCTCTGAAATGATTGGCTTCTCATAGCTGAGAATGATATCAATGGATTCTTATAATAGAACTGTATCATAAAAGAAATTAAATTAAAATTGAATAACGAACTTATCCGAGATATTCATTCCTCAAATCTCCTGTGAAAATGATATTATATCAATTGAAACTTACCCAATATTCCAGTTTTGTTTTCACTAAAGATATTCAGAACCCAATTTGTTACACTTACTAAATTATATATTTCCATCATCAAATGGATTATCCAAGGGCATATAGGGTAGAGGTGATAATAATATCCTATAATTGGTCATTTAGCATTCAATCATACTTTGTTTGTTAAAACAGAAATACATTTGACATGTCTGTCATAGATAAATAAGATTACATGTATGAACAGTGAACAGAGACAGATAGAATTCACATTCTGTGAAAACATAGAAGTACGATGTAGTATTGAAATTTTTAAAAATCATATCTCTGAAAGTATTAGCTTTTTAGTGTTGAAAAGGATATCAATGGATTGTTATGATGGAACTGCATCTTAAAAAAAATGAATTCGAAATTTGTAATGTAGAAAAAACAGTATCGATTTCGACCACGCATTTTTGATCAGTGAGTCGAACCAAATCGTTTAAGACCATTTTCAGCCAAAAATTAGAAAAACGATTTGGTAGGACTCATTGATCAAGAGTCCATGGTCAAAATCGATTCCGTCCGTCCGTTAACACGATAACTCTCGAACGGAATGAGCTAGACAGTTGAAATTTTCCGAGTAGGTTTGAGAGATAAATATCTCAGTTCGTTATTGGGCAAAATTTCCATTAATTTGGTTAACAGAACATTTAATAATAAAAGATATTCTTTTTAAGGATTCTAAGTAGAATCACCATACTTTGAGCTTAGATCACCTGTTCCTATATTGATAATGATTGATTGATTTTTTTTATCTTTAATGTTGGCAGGTTCTTATAAAAATATTTGCTTTATTCAGATGTTAGCTAGATAAAAATTTATGAGTCATCAAACTTACAGAAAGATGTAAAAAATACTTAAATCTTAACTTCAACTTGCATTAAAAAACAAACTAAAAATGATTGAGGAGTTCCAATTCTAGCAAAATATCCCTAGTGTGTACCTTTCTAATGTTATGTAATTTGCTTCTATTAAATAAAACCTTTAAGAGATATTTCATAATTTCATCAAGTAGGAAATTTTCGACGAAACCTTTACGGAAAGTTAAATGTTTTGCGAAATATAATTGCAAGGTTGGTAAAAATTAAATGATAGATTGATATTATGTTAGTTCTTGAATAAAGTATATAGAAAATAGCTGTACCTACCAGTAAGGTGCGTCAATGAAACAATTAAATAATTTTAAATAATTTATTTAATTAATAATTTCTACCTGCTTTTTGCAACCATCCCAAGGGTGATTGTCAATTTGCACCACTGCTACTGGCAGCCGTAGATTCTTTAACTTTTACCAACCTTGCAGCATTAAACTTCGCAAAACATTTCACTTTCCGAAAATGTAGAGTTTCGTCGACAATTTCCTACTTGATAATATTATGAAATAACTCTCAAAGGTTTTTATAAAAGCAAATGACATATCATTAGAAAGTGCACACAGTAGGGATGTTCTTTTAGAATTGGAACTCCTCAATCAATTTTTGTTTTTTTTTAATGCAAGTTGAAGTTAACATTTACGTATTTTCTACATCTTTCAGTAAGTTTGGAGGTTTGGGGACTCAAAACTTTTTAATTTTTTTTTTTAATATCCAGGGAGCCGGGCCAAATAAATTAGGGCTGAGTGAGTAGCAGATGACCCCACCTATCCACCATTTTCGTATGTTCAACGTTCTGCAAAACACCCTGTATTTCAGCTGTTGTTAAGTGTTAAAAATCAATAAAATTTGTTTATGATCCAATGAACGAGGGTTCTGAAGCTCCAGTCTCCACGTAAGTGCGACGAAAATATTCGTTGGATCGTTTTCAAATAATTCAAATTTGAGCCACTTAAGATTAAATGCTGACACAGAACATTAAAATAGTCGAACCAAAATATGTGATGCACAATAATAATGATTTCTGTGATGTTTCTCGGAACTCTGTGTCATCTCCGCATGAATAATTCACGAGAAATATAGAAAATTGATCTTCAACTTGAGATTTCATATTATAAACTCGTAAATCAACTAAAAATACGACAGCGGAAGCCTATCTCATTATAATAAATTAGAATGGCACAGTTGCAACAACAGTAAACAATGATATCGTACCTTCCGAATATAATTCTCGTTCAGGTTGAATCCAAGATTCTCAATCTGCACTGTTCACAATAAAAAAAAATTAAACTACAGATCGCACTTTTCCTCGACGCAACGAATGCACTAGTCCAATCACATCAATGAATCTTCTCTATTCATCTAAATTGAATCCAATCAACGCCAAGATATGATCCAAGTGTCACTTCGGAACCCTGGAGGTCAAGAATCAAATTCGTTTAAAACTGCTCAAGAGTGGCGCGGGAAATCTAGCGTGCGGCGAACGTCGACGCTCAAGGCGGCGATAGGGATCTGATGGTGTCGTCGCGACGGCAGATGGAAGCCCACTGACGCTGGTCCTTCGGATGTTGGGAAATTGGATGCAGTCCATATACTGGCGAGTGAGATGTACGACTATCTCAAAACGCATCATTTCCCAACATTTCGACGACGATGAGAGAGATATATCGAGACATGTTTTTTCCGATGTACAGAGAGGACGAAATCTTTGGGTGTTGTTTCTTATGAATGAATAAATACTCATTTTCTGAAATGAAAATTCAGGCCACAAAATACGCTAATCCATTATTCTGATCTGTAGCTATGCAATGAACTTTCCCGGTCTGTTTTCGGTACGGAAAAATTACTTTCTCTAATTCAGTATCGTAATGAGTTCATTACAGCACTAAAAACAGTGCTGTAATGAACTCATTTCCGCATTGTTTCTAGTTATATTTTTCGTTTTGTGGTAGTCAGCACTGACATTTGATGCTATCAAATTTCAACACACGTCAATTTTTGTCAATATAAGATAATCTGGATTAGGTGAAATAATTGTTGAGAGGAAAGGTTTCATTTTCATCAAAAAATAAGGTACTAGAGATTTCCTTCTTGCTAATTTTGAATCATTCATGATATTAGGAAACTGTTAAATCTGATCTCCATGCTCTACGTACAATTCAAGTTCCGTGATCTGTCAACTTTCGTAACAGTCACAGCAACTGCCAAGATAAAATACAAAAGTCACTAGAATGTATAATCCCAATTTTTCATTAAATTTCAACAGTATTTTACAAAACTTGCCTGAAATAGAGAAAATATCGTCTAATACTCGTTACAGAAGGCAATTCCAACACTCATGCGTTCGAAAACTCGCTCCTTCGTCGCTCATTTTCGAATTTCGCATTCGTGTTTTAATAGGAGCCCATTCTGCAACTTGTGTTAGAATATACTATTCTCTAATTTAGTATCGTAATGAGTTCATTACAGCACTAAAAACAGTGCTGTAATGAACTCATTCCCGCATTGTTTCTAGTTATATTTTTCATTTAGTGGTAGTCAGCACTGACATTTCATGCTATCAAATTTCAACACACGTCGATTGTTAATATAATATAATCTGGATATAGTGAAATAATAGTCGAGGGAAAAGGATTTATTTTGATTAAAAAATAAGGTACTAGAGATCCCAGTCCTATAATTTTAATCATTCATGCTATTAGGAAACTATTTCAAATCTGATCTCCATGCTCTACGTACGATTCAAATTCAAATTCCGTAATCTGTCAACTTTCGTGACAGTCACACCAACTGCCAAGATACAATACAAAAGTCACTAGGATGTATAATCCAATTTTTCATTAAATTTCAACAGTATTATACAAAACTTGCCTGAAATAGAGAAAATAATACTCGTTGCAGAAGGCAATTCCAACACTCATGCGTTCGCATTCGTGTTTGAATAGGAGCCCATTCTGAAACTTATTTTACAATATACTATTTCCTACAATCGTGCACAAAGTTGTACTTTTTCGCACACATTTGGGTTGCCAAAGTAACACTTTTCCACATCGTACGGAAATAGTATATTCTAAAACAAGTTGCAGAATGGGCTCCTATTAAAACACGAATGCGAAATTCGAAAACGAGTGACAAAGGAGCGAGTTTTCGAACGCATGAGTGTTGGAATTGCCTTCTGCAACTAGTATTAGGCGATATTTCCTCTATTTCAGGCAAGTTTTGTAAAATACTGTTGAAATTTAATGAAAAATTCGGATTATACATCCTAGTGACTTTTGTATTCTATCTTGGTAGTTGGTGTGACTGGTACTGAAGTTGACAGATTACGGAATTTTAATTTGAAACGTACGTAGGGCATGGAGATCAGATTTAAAACAATTTCCTAATAGCATGAATGATTCAAAATTAGCAAGAAGGAAATCTCTAGTACCATATTTTTGAAAATAAAGCTTTTCTTCAACAATTATTTCACTATATCCAGATTATATTGTATTGTCAATTGACGTGTGTTGAAATTTGATAGGATCGAATGTCAGTACTGACTACCACAAAACGAAAAATATTACTAGAAACAGTGCGGGAAAGAGTTCATTCCAGCACTGTTTTCAGTGCTGGAATGGACTCATTACGATACTGAAATAGAGAAAAGTATTTTGTGGAACGGGAATGTCAAACTGGTCAAAATTATTGTTGTTAGGGGAAATTTTCCTGAATATTCAATGAACGGGTAATGTTTTATGCAATGTGGGACTCTTGCGTATAAAACTCCACTTGTCAATTATTAATCCCTGTATTTGTATTACAGCTTCAACAAATAGATATTCAATATAAATTCTCAGGAACAATTTCATCAAGCAACAAGACTTTGACACATGATTCTGTTATAAATTTTGCGCGTATGTTCTGGGGAACATCGCGTTATCATTTTGCCCAAATGTCTGTAACTTTCGAATTTTTTGACGAAAATGGTCTCAATCGATTTGGTTCGACTCCCCGATGAAGGCCGTTGCCACGATAACTTGAGAACGGAGAGAGCTAGCGACTGGAAATTTGCAGGGAAGGTGGCGCATCCCAATACAACGGACAAGTTCGTTAATGGGCATAATCAGGCCAATGGTTTCTGAGTACCTAATAATTTTGTTTTCAACCAATATGAATCCGATCGAATTGAAACTTAGTGAATAGTTGTAGAATGTGAACCTAATCATGTGTGTGAAATTTTGTGAGAATCGTATCCCTAGAAAATTAAAAAAAAATTATTAAAAAATATTTTGTATGTCACGATAACCTGAGAACGGAAATAGATAGCGATTTGAAATTTTCTGGTTAGGTTGTGCATCTGAATGCGACATTTGATTTTGTTTTTAAGTATACTGGGCTAAACTGTTTTGGAATTATACCCATCTGAAAATTGATTGTTATTTCCTCAATAACTCGAAAAATATGGAACCGATTCAATTCAAACATGTTCATTAGTTGTAGAATGTCAACGCGAAAAAATCATTGAAAATATGTGAAAAAAAAAATCTATATATCATAATCTATTCATCCGACATGGCTTAAATTTTGCGACATCCTTCCAAACCTAACTCTACTATCAAGTTCCAAGTTTGAACACGATCGGATCTATATTTTTGGAAATCCGAACAGCCGTGTGTTCAGTAGCGGGATAGGTGACCGTTGCCTCGATAACTCTCGAACGGAAGGAGATAGGAACTTGCAATTTTCAGGGTAGGTTGCGCATCCGAATGGGAGAGTCAAGTTTGCTGTTGACCATAATCGGCCCAAGGGTTTCGGAGTTATATCCATCTGGAATACTATTTCCTCGATAACTCAAAAAATATCGACTCGATCGAATCGAAGCTTGCTAACTAGTTGTAGAATATCGACATAAAGACGTATGTAAAATTTCGTGAGAACCGTACCGCTAGAAAATTTTAAAAAAGTTACGAAAAAAAAAATGGTCTAAGCACGGACGTGAAGTCAGGAGCTTTTGCACGTATGTTCCCTTATCCATTCTCCACTATTGGACACTCTCAATCGAATTTACCATGGTGAATTATTCCTCATTATTATTCCTCAAGATATTAATTTTTTAAATTTGAAAAACCTGTGAAAATTTTGAAATTAAGTCTTCGCCAAATAAAATCATTTTTACTGCAAAAGTGATACTTGGAGGTGTCATAACTAGCAAAAATTGGTGTAGTGAATTACTGTAGATTCGTATAATGACTACCTGTACCACTTTACCTGAGCAGAATTTGGAAAAATGTTAAATGAAAAAAGTATTTTATTTTATAAGAGGAATCTATGGTTAAAATAAATTCAAAACTTGAAGACTCACCCTGTATAGATAAACAACTCGTCAATAAAATAATCCTAATGAAAAAAAAAGGTTTTCAAGTTTCATATTCCTTCCGAAACCAAATAATAAACTCCTGAATATCTTTAAGAAGGATAATATAAAACTGGATATCAAAGCTTCCACAAAAATCGAACAGCTTCTAGGAAATACATTCAATAAAAGTCAGGATATATTCAATTTGCTCTAATAATATTTTCGAGACACACACACCACCCGAGCCCTAGGCAGGATTCGAACCTACAACCATCAACATTGCAACTCAGCTATACTCCACCGAGGCTGGCTATCCTTATTTTGAATTTTAGAAAGGAAAAATGTTAAAATTTCAAGCAATTTTTGGCTGCAGGACTACAAAGGATATACATTATATTATTCGAGAAAATAGAGAACCCAAAAATTTCCTATGAAATTTTTATGGTCAGATCTAGAACTACATCTTACCCAATTAAAATCAAGCACATTCCACTATTAATTAATATGAGAATTTCCTTTCCTAAGGGTTGTCCATTCATTAAATAATCCCCGCTTCCAGAACTAAATTACGAAATATGCTTCTATTATTGTCATCTCCTCTCGTGAAGCTTATCCATGGATTTAGGGTCCTCCTAATCTGGGAAAATTGTGCATTCGTTTCTGGTAGGAAGTTATTGTTGCGTATTTAATAAGTCATTACCCACCCTCTCTGCAAGAAATGTTCAAATTAAATCAACCGAAATTTAATGGGAGAAAGGTTCAGAAAATATGAGATTCGAAGATGGAATTCTCGGTTCATTATAGACGTGAATATGGGGCTTAATGAATTTACAACAAGCGACTTCTTAATGACACCTTTTCATGATGAATTTGAGCGAAACGGAAACGAATGTGATTAACTGATTATACGAGGAGTTGAAGAGTATTTATTATCAACATTTTGAAACCTAAGTAATCATTAAAGGATACTGTGGGAGGTATATTCATCATTGAAGGGTTTCTTTCTGGGTTTTCTCTCCCAAACTGTGAAAAATAACTATAAAATAAAAAATTAATTATTTTGTGATTTGCTTCTGCGTAAGAAACATAAGATATTTGTCAGAAGCAATCAATCGAACAATGTTGCCTAACAAATAACAACAAGACAACAACAACGAAGAAACAACTATATCGTAACGAATCACTAAAAGTTTTTACTAGGTCGATTAAAAAGTTTATTAAAAATCGGTTCAAGCCCTGTGGACAGGAGCTTTTTGGCGCTCTTGATTAAATTTAAACAGACAAATTATATCTCCGAAAGTATTGGTTTCTCATAGTTGGGAATTATATCAATGGATTCTTATGATAGAACCACATCATGAAAGAAATTAAATTTAAAAAAATTGTCGTTTAAAATAAAATGTTTCAAAAATTATCATTTAAACAAGAGCGCTAAAAATAGAGCAATCTACAATGCTTCAAAAATTGTCATTAAATTTATTTATCAAGATTAAATGAGCATTCTGCAATGATTCAACCTCGTGGAATGGGTTGTTGCAACTTACACTCGGTGCATATAGTTTTCACAACTCGAAATACCAATAAGGAAAGTATCATCGAAATTTCTAGAACAAGGCTGGAGACAATCATAGCAGATTGTCCATTTATTCATGATATTTGAGTAGGTATAGGCTTACGAACAAATTAATTTAATAGTTCAAAATATATTAACTAGCAACATTATGAAAATACTGTATAAAGGAACATGTCTTACCACTTAAGGAAGTAAAATGTGATATTAACCTCAGTGGTCAACGAACAGTAATTTGTTTTGATGATTCCATTATGTTCTTCTTTCCTATTGCCTTCATAAACTACATCATTAAAATGATCCAATTCTAAATCTTCTGAAACATCATCCCGAATGTATACGTAAATTATTCAATATGCAACCAGTCAATATTATTTTCGGTTTCAAAACAATCTTGTAAATATTCACAAATTCAAGAATCGGATACTTGTTTTCGAACTACAAATTGACATGACTCTAATAGCTAGATTTGATGACATTTATGAACAGTGAACACAGACAGTGAACACAGACAGTGAATACATAAAACTACGAAGTACGATGTATTATTGAAATTTTGAAAAATCATATCTCCGAAAGTATTAGCTTGTTAGAGTTGAAAATGATATCATTGGATTTTTATGATAAAATTGCATCTTAAAAAAATTTAATTAAAAAATTGTAATTTAAAAAAAAAATTTTTTGTTACTCCTAAACCATCAGGCAAAAACAGATTTTGCCCAATAACGAACTTGACCGAGATATTTATCCGTCGAACCTACTCTGAAAATTTCAATTGTCCAGCTCATTCCGTTCGAGACTTATCATGTTAACGGCCGGACGGCCGGACCATGGATTCTTGATCAGTGAGTCGAACCAAATCGTTAAATATCATTTTCAGCCAAAAATTCGAAAATTACAGACATTTGGGCAAATTGATAAGCACTCTGTTCCGAGGAACAAGAGAGCCAAGAATCGAGTAATGAATTTTCCAAAATATTTTCGTCATCTCGAACAAAAATATTGCTTATTGAATACATTGTTTTCAACACCATTTTTTCCTCATCATGAATTTGTATCTTAATGAGAAAAATGTGAATCATATACCTACAGAGTGATGTTTTTTATATCTGATCATCAAAAAAATGGGTTCAAGCCCTGTGGACAGGAGCTTTCTGGCGCTCTAGTTCAAACAGACAAATTATATCTCCGAAAGTATTGGTTTCTCAGAGTTGGGAAATATATCAATGTATTCTTATGATAGACATGCATCATAAAAGAAATTCAATTCAAATAATTGTTTATTTATCAAGATTAAATGAGCATTCTGAGAATGAGAACTGCACCATGGAATAAATCAAATTAAATCTGGCCAATTTTGCCCAATAACGAACTCAATCGAGATATTCATCTCCCTAACCTACTCTGAAAATTTCAACTACCTAGCTCATTCCGTTCGAGAGTTATTGTAGAAAAATTTTAAAAAAATTTTTTTAAAATTTTCAAAATTTTTTTTCGACACTTTGCGGTAATCTGGTCAATACAAAATTTCACATGCGTATAAAGGTCATGATTCTACAATTTGATGCTAAATTTCAGATAGATCGAGTGATCGGTTTCGGAAATATTCATAAAAAAATATTTTTACTAAAATCACCCATAACTCCGAAACCGCTTGATATATTTCGCCCATTAACGAGCTCGTCCGAGATAATTACGCTTCAAACCCGCCTTGCAAATTTCAATCCGCTAACTCCTTTCGTTCGAGAGTTATCGTGCCTACGGCCGGCCGGACAGAATCGATTTCGACCTCAGATTCTTGATCAGTGAGTCGAAGCAAATCGTTTGAGACCATTTTCAGCCAAAAATTCCAAAATTACAGACATTTGGGCAAATTGATAAGCACTCTGTTCCGAGGAACTAGAGCGCCAAAAAAACAAGTTTCGTATGACAATTGCCCAAAACAGGTTTAAATTACCTACAAATAGTAGATATTCCATAAAACATGTATGAAAGAAGAGAAGTAATAATGAAAAATTACCTTGTAATCGATCAAAAATTTCCTGATCTACGTTCACCAAATTTTCTCCTCTCTCGAACTACAGAATTATGCTTTCAATATTTACGTAATATTTTCAAACATTTTTGGGTGAGGTTCCCCGTTGCATCGCTAAAATATGAGTATTTCAACCCCAATATTTTTGAAGTTGTAATATTCCCTTCCGTCAGTCCCGTCATAAATTGAGAGAACTGAGCATTCTATGTCTATGGATGAAAAGCAGTCTCACTACTCTCAGATCTCTTACTTCATGTTCCGTTCCGAAATGTAAGACTTTTCTGAGAAAAACTAATTTCGGAGCAAACAACTGAGATTTTTCTCACTTCGCTCACATTTCGGAATACACTTTATTCTCATAATTCTTCGATTGATTAGATAATGTCATGTCTAAGGAAAATAAGTTGACATTATGACAATTCATACATAGAATAATTATATCATCCTGTGAAAACATAGAAATACGATTTACTATTGAAATTTTGAAAAATCAAATCTCCGAAAGTATTAGCTTGTTAGAGTTAAAAATGATATCATTGGATTCTTATGGTAAAACTGCTTATTGAAAAAAAATTAATTTGGAATTTGTTTTGTAAAAAAAAAAATTTTTTTTTGTTACTCCGAAACCATCTGTCCGATTTTGCCCAATAACGAACTTAGCCGAGATATTTATCTCCCAAACCTACTCTGAAAATTTCAACTGTCTAGCTCATTCCGTTCGACAGTTATCGTGCCTACGGCCGGCCGGACCGGCCGGACAGAATGAATTTCGACCACGGATTCTTGATCAGTGAGTCGAACCAAATCGTTTAAGACCATTTTCATCGAAAAATTCGAAAATTACAGACATTTGGGCAAATTGATAAGCACTCAGATCCGAGGAACTAGAGCGCCAAAAAAAGACGGTCCTGTCTTTTACGTTTGAATTATTTTTTAGTATCTAATTCATAATATGATATCCATTTAAATCAGTCGATTATTTTGAGAATTATAGGGATTATTTTGTTCTTGGCGCTCTTGTTTCTCGGAACAGAGTGCGCTCATCAATTCGCCCAAATGTCTGTGATTTTCGAATTTTTGGCTGAAAATGGTCTCAAACGCTTTGGTTCAACTCACTGATCATGAATCCCTGGACAAAATCGATTCTGTCTGGCCGGCGGGTCCAGCCGGTCATAGACACGATAACTCTCGAACGGAATAAGCAAGACAGTTGACATTTTTAAAGTGAGTTTGGGAGATCAAAATCTCGGCTACGTTCGATATTGGGCAGAATCGGCCTGATATTTTTCTTACATTACAAATTTCATATAAATTTATTTTTAAGATGCAGTTTCACCATAAGAATACACTGATATCATTTTCAACTCTGAAGAGCTGATACTTTCGGAGAATTTTTCAAAATTTCTATGATAAATCGTACTTCTGTTTCACATAATGCTGTAAATTATTCTATCTATGAATTATTATATGATCTGTGTTCATACATGTCATCTTATTTTCCAATAAGAGACATGTCAGATTTATGTCTGGTTCGTTGCTCTTGATATAAAATAGCCCTCCTTTTCAAGAAAACGAAGTATGATTGCATGAAAATGACCGATGAAATAACCTCAGCTATCGTGTTTTAGTGATAATATAATGCTCTTGGATAGTCCATATAATGATGGAAAAATATAGTTTGGTAAGTTAATCAAATTGGTTTCAGAATATCTTCAGTAAAAACAGAACTCGAATATTGACTAAGTTTCAAATGATGCTAATATAATTTTCAGAGTAGATTTGGGGAATGAATATCTCGGATAAGTTCGTTATTGGATAAAATCGGTCTGGTGGTTTCGGATCAATCGTTTTTGGCACTCTTTTTGAACGACACTTTTTGAATTTAATTTCTTTCATGATGCAGTTTTATCATAAGAATCCATTGATATCATTCCCAACTCTGAGAATCCGATACTTTCGGAGATATGATTTGTCAAAGTTTGAACAAGAGCGCCAAAGCTCCTGTCCACGGGGCTTTCCCAATTTTTTTATGAAAAAAATCAAGATATTATTGTTTTTCAGATGGCTCTTCTCCGTAGAAAAACTTTGTGCCATTCGAATTGATTGATTTTCATAATATTTTGCCTTATCTTTACTAATCTGACAAAAACAAAATTTGTTTACATGTACATTGTGATATTTTGGTACCCGGATGTACAAAATTAATATTCTAGTAAGGTTCTGTTTCTGTTTTCTTTTTTGCTTTCGAATTATTTAAAGTGTCTCAAAAAGACAATAAGCTTGCAGAATATTATCAAAATCGATTCAACAGTTCTGAACTTATAGAGGTTTGAAAATGCTATGCTTTACAAGAAACACCCTGTATCTCAGAAACTAGTAGGCATAAGAGATGTTTGAGTGCGAATTTCTGACTCCTCATAATAATGAACCTTCATTACCTCCTGCCTGATGGGTCATTGGTCAGAAATCACCCTGTATATGCACGAGCGTGCCAAATCTCGCTTTTAAAACTTCATTGATAACGCTGTGATGTCTGTTCGATGTCTTTCCGATTCGATAATAAGATTTTAGTAGTCGCAATTAGCTTAAGTACTTGCGAATATTTTATTACCGTTCCAAATTTTATATTGAATAACAATATTCTAAATCAAATTGCGTGTTCATAGGAATCAGTTTAGGATCTTAGTTTCCATACCAATATTGATTATTATCAATTCAGTTCCATTTAATCTATTTCTAAGTTGTAAATTACATCACTCCCTCGAATTCATTTACCTGAAAGTTATTATACTCAGCTATTCTTGCAGACGAACATTCACAACATATTTGTGGCTCTTTTTAGTGAATCAGGAATCCACCACCCAAGTTCTTAAAATAAATGCCATTAAATGGTACACGGACGGTTCAAAACCACTACAGGAGCTGGCGCTGGAGTTTAAGGGCCAGGCACCTAATGCTCACTGTCGCTAGGCTCCTATCCGATTATCTTTCAGGCAGAAGTACTTGCAATAGAAAGATGCGTGAAAATCAACCAAGAAAGAAACTATCAGAGTTGTGATAGAGCAATCCACTCTGACAGTCAAGCTGCTATTAAAGCTCTGAGCTCCCATGTTAACGAATCCAAGCTAATATGGGAGTGCCGAAGAAAACTCAATGAGGTAGGCAAGAACAACAGGGTCTCCTTGGTCTGGGTTCCTGGTCACTCGGGAATCATAGGAAATGAGGAGGCCAACACACTTGCCAAGAAATGAGCACAAACCTCCTTTATTGCCCCGGAACCTTAATGTGGGGTTGGTAGACACACATACAAAAGTGAATTCCAGACGTAAGAAGAAGCTGAGAGAGGTACTTTCTGGAGATCTCTCCCCAGAATACGTCACTCCAAGAAATACCTCCAGGACTTTGATACTGTCAGATCCGATAAATACTTGGACCTCAGTAAGAACAAGTTGCACCTCCTCACTGCCTTCCTCACAGGGCACTGCGGCCTCATGAAGCATATGACGAGAATAGGGCTAGCAGAAACTGACGAGTGGATTCTGTTGGGAGGAGGATGAAACTCCTGATCACCTGTTTGTGGAATGCCTCGCCATCTCAAACCAACGCAAGGAATGCTTTGGGCAAGAAATCTGCAGGAGCGAAGACCTAGCCTCCTTGAAGCCATCCCAGATACTGGAGTTCATCTGGAACTAGAAGGTGAGCTGTAGATGGTAATGACATGTTTGTTCCATTATTTCTATTCAGTTGTCTCAAATGTTTCTCTATTTATTTCCACCATTTCCCAATAAATTAGTTGCGCACCTTTACTAAAATTATGTAAACTAAAAGAATGAACGGCGCTGAACATCGCACAAGGTTTCTTCATCGCAGAGGGTCGGAGTTCGTCATGACTCCCATAGGTGCCGCTGGTGGGATTTTCTCCGTACCAGTTCACAACTGATGAAATTATGTTTCCTAGAACTCCTTCGGTTGTTCATTCAGGGTGCTAAGTTACGCTGATGACTAGTAACAACCATGAAACTGCGGTTCGTGTCTGTCCTTGAATGTCGCTTTCCTCTTTGGGCGAACACTAAGTGATGAGGTGACCTAGCTCGGCACACGCGGAATATTTATTGATGGTTAAAATCAATGAATCTTTCACCGTGTGCCTTCTTCAGTAATTGGCAATTAACCACAGTTCACCTTTTTGTATGTTCACTGGTTGGTGGTTTATCTAATCACACTAAACCGGGCGTTTTCAATCCGTAAAGATCTTATATAGGTTGATGACCTTGCAGTCCCTAACCCTCTTACGGCAAAAGAATGAACGTCGCTGAACATCGCTCAAGGTTTCTTCATCGCAGAGGGTTGGAGTTCGTAAAGATTTCGATAGGTTCCGCTGGTGGTATTCTCTCCCTACCAGTTCGCAACGGATCGTATTAAGTTTGCTAGAACTCCTCCGGTTGTTCATTCAGTTCAGGATGCTAAGACACGCTGATGAAACCATGAAACCGCGGTTCGTGTCTGCCCTTGAATGACGCTTTCATCTTTGGAACACTGAGCGATGAGGTGACCTAGCTCAGCACAAACGGAATATTTTTTTATGGTTAAAATCAATGAATATTTCACCATCTATTCAACTATCTATGAACAACAGTTCCAAGAGGTTTAAGTTGTATAGTATGATTTCAATTAACAGGGAATTGGAAATAGAATCGCAGTTGATTTGGAGTTGAATGTTATCGAGAATATTAAGTGTGATCTCAGTAATCCCAGAGAAAACGACGTTTGCAAACCCTCCTTCCCTACCATTTTTGGCGCTCTAGTTCCTCGGAACTGAGTGCTTATCAATTTGCCCAAATGTCTTTAATTTTCGAATTTTTGGCTGAAAATGGTATCAAACGATTTGGTTCGACTCACTGATCAAGAATCCGAGGTCGAAATCGATTATGTCTGGCCAGTCCGGCCGGCCGTAGGCACGATAACTCTCGAACGAAAGGAGTTAGAGGATTGAAATTTGCAAGGTGGGTTTGGAGCGTAAATATCTCGAACAAGTTTGTAAATGGGCAAAATCCATCAAGCGGTTTCGGAGTTATGGCCGATTTTAGTAAAACATATTTTTTATGAATATTTCCGAAACCGATCACTCGATCTATCTGAAATTTAGCATCAAATTGTAGAATCATGACCTTTATACGCATGTGAAGTCCTGTATTGACCAGGCTACCGCAAAGTGTCAAAAAAAATTCTCAAAATTTAAAAAACAAATTTCTACAATAACTCTCGAACGGAATGAGGTAGGCAGTTGAAATATCTCGGTTAAGTTCATTATTGGGCTAAATAGGCCAGATGGTTTCGGAGTAACGAAAAAATATTTTTTTTAAGCAACAAATTTCGAAATCAATTTTTATTTAAGATGCAGTTTCACCATTAAAATCCATCGATATCATTTTCAACTCCAACAAGCTTATACTTTCGGAGATATGATTTTTCTAAAATTCAATAATGAATCGTACTTCTATGTTTTCACAGAATGCTATAATTATTCTAAGCTTTATTATATGAGCTGTGTTCATTTCAGCTATTGTAATTTGATATTTCTTCCATGGTGCAGTTCTCATTCTCAGATTGCTCATTTAATCTTGATAAATATACTATTATTTGAATTGAATTTCCTTTATGATGCAGTTCTTTCATAAGAATACATTGATATAATTCCCAACTCTGAGAAACCAATACTTTCGGATATATAATTTGTCTGTTTGAACTAGAGCGCCAGAAAGCTCCTGTCCACAGGGCTTGAACCCATTTTGTTCATGGAATTATTATATTTTATATATATTAGCAACTGTACATACTTAATTTTAAGAAGTTGCAACGGAAAAGGTAACAAATAAATCAGCAACCCACTATCAACGATGGATCAATACTTTCGTATTAAGAGAATAGTTGACCAATTGGAATGACTTTCGACACTATAACATTTCTCTTTCCCGGGAGAATGTCAACATCAGGTGTTTTAAATTACAGCGTTCGTGATGGAGAAGAAAAATTTAATATTGACTTTCTAGGGTAGATATTACAAAGATTTATGTAGAAAGTTAAATCTTTTGCTTAGTTGGAAAATTGTATCCCCCTGAAAGGTATTTTCTATAGATCATGCCGCAAATTTTCGCTGCAAACTTTCTTCATGGATATAAACTTTATGTGGGCCACATTACAAATTACAGAATATTAGTTTCAACAAAATAAATCACATTTTATATTTTCCGTAAGAATAGAAACTTTCGCTATAATGGAACATTATCTTATTTGTCAGGACGTATCATCTTATATAATTATGCATATATAATATAATGATCTCAAACGATTAGGAAATTAGAAAAATACAGGCATTTGGGTAATTTGATAGGCACTCTGTTCAGGTGAACACAAAAACTATTATAAATTAATAATACATAGTTGAGTTGTTATTATAAATTCCATTTATCTTGGCATAAACTCTCTCAAATGTGTACTTAGGTACCTTTTATTTTCACCCATGGAAGGTCAAGTGACGCCAGTTTGTTCCTGGTAGAGGTCAATCGTTTCGAGTGAAAATCGTTTTGCAACCCCTCGTTCTATAAATTCATTGCGAGAATTTCTTAATTATCCCTGACTGAATACCACTTTCCGTTTTCGTTAATGGGCCCATTAACGTTGAGGGGTTATCGACAATATTTCCAACATCAAGAAGTAATTGTAGCGATTTCAAAATGGAATTCTCGTTTGGGCAATAATGTTTTGATGTCAATGAAGAATAAACGAAAATATTCTTAATATATTCATACAACTTACAGTTAATAGAAGAAAATATAAGTTCTTCTGCACTTAATCCTCTCAATATAGGCATATTCCACGTTTATTGGTGAAGTAGAAATTAAATTAGAAATATGTATTTTAAATTCATAGAATCCTTTCATCTCGAATATTGTTGTAATATTGATCGTGGACAAGCAAGGAAATGCAGACCTAAGTATATCAAAAATCAATGTTAAATTAGTTGGAAAAGCACTGTGGCCAATTGTGGCAAGTTGTGGCACGCTTATTAAAATGTATAGCCAGAACGATCACACATCTAGGTATACCTACTCCATTCACTTTTATAAAGTCTCCCGCTTGGCCATGATTTAGGTCTATCACGTTTTTGTAGCGACAACTAAGGCAGCTTGGCACTCCTGAAATATTGTCAACATCAAAACAATGCTCTGAGACGTTGCCAATATCTACTGTCAACAATCAACATAATGTTCCTACTTAGACAAGATATTATCAGTTTTGAAGAAGCAGAGACAATGTATTAGGAAGTGCTTTACAGAACTGAAATCTGCCATAGGAAAACTTCATTCTGTCTTAGGACATGTTGAACTCTCAAATGAAATTACTTAGTTTCCTATCCTATAACTATATTTAATTGAGGTTTAACAGGGATTCGGGTTTCGTAGAACTACTACATTTTGAAACTGATGTATTTCAAGTTGTGCAACGAGGTGTTTAAATGTCTTCTGTAGAAAAGTGGGGAATTCCATAGGTACGTCTGTTCGTTTAGAAGTTTTCGTGCTGGGTTATTCAGGTACTTTTACTCTTTTTTCAAATGAACTATCAAAAATTAACGGACTACTGTATCCGTTATTTTTCATTAAAATTCCAACACTTGATTCTTGATTTCCGTACAATAAAATAGCATTACTGTGTCCTCCAAACAGTTTATATACGTGAAATATTTCCATTGTAACAACAGGGGAAAATTTTTCTTCAACAGTCACCAGGTCTTTGGAATTGTGGAATTCACATAATATCTTCTCAAATTCATTATTTTCCCAAGAAAATTCACATTGTGAAAAATACGTAATAAATACGACTTCTATGTAGAGAGGACAACGTTGCGTAGTTATCTGAAATGAAAATAAGCATAACCTAACATTTTCAAGATATACACGGTGAAATGCGACAAAATTTCATGGCCAACCGGGAGACTTTATAGAAGTGAATGGAGTATACTGAATTCGCCCAAGGCTTCTTAACTCCAGGAAAAAAAATAATAGTCCCAATATTTCCAAGAATATAAATCTGACTGGTTCATTTTTTGGCACAATGTTCATCTGAACATAGTGCTAATCAATGTGACCAAATGTAATTTTCGAATTTTTGGCCGAGAATGATCTCATAAGATTAGTTTCGACTCACTGATGATGAATCCGTCAAACTTGATTCTCTCCGTCCGTCAACATGATTACGCTCGAAGCCAATGAGTTAGACAGTTGAAATTTTCAGAGTAGGTTTGAAGTCCAAATGCGCTTTGCAAATCGGCAAAATCGGTCGAATAGTTTCGGACATATAGTCATCTGAAATTTTGTTGTCCCAATAACTCGAAAAATACTGATCTGATAGAATTAAAACACGGTAGTAAGTTGAAAAATACTGACAGGAAGATGGTTTGAAATTGTTTCAGGGCAGGAATTACCCAACATATCTTCGCGGAATGGAGGGTGAATGAGAATTAATTTGATCGATTTTAGAACCTGATGAAAGAATAATAATCATGATATTAGAAAAATATATTTTCTTCACATCTCCCCATCACACACAATCCAAAATCAATCCAATTATCATAAGAATTGATACTGAAAACTACGCTTGCTGAGATTATTTTTCTTTTTTATGTGCTAGGTCACTTAGATCATCTACACAGTACTGGATGGATGACTGTTCTGGCTATAAGTTAGAACAAGCGTGACAAAGCTCATGACCTCAGTGTTTTTTCAGCTAGTATTAAATACAGTTTTTTACTTTCGTATAAACCAGAGGCGATTCTTTTTACTACGCTACTGACTTATTTTTTCTGTGTATTAATCTGTGGTTCGGGGAAACAATCTTAACTCCAATTTTTGGCATTATAATCGTCCGGATAAAAAAAACAATTGAACGTTTAGTGAAGATGTTTGAAACAAATGTTACAATTGATGATGTTACAGTGCCAGTGATACAAAGAAATGCAAGAAGTGAAGAGAATATTGCAGCTGTAGGTGAAAGTGTTCGTGAAGACCAAAATTCATCGATTTCTCGTCGTTCGCAAGAACTAGGCATCTACCAGTCGTCTTTGTGGTGAATTTTACGAAATGACCTGGGTTTACATCCATACAAAATTGTTTTAACCCAAGAATAATAATTACAAAATCACGATAATTTTCAAATAAATAATGTGTTTTATTTATCAAACAAAATAGGGCCGCTCTTAATGAAAGACCCGTTACAACCAACGTTTGGACTTTGGGTCTCCAGTCAAAGATGAGTACAAATTTGCCATGGCAAAATTCATCAGAAACCAGAAACTAGCATATCACAGAAATGGACCCTGAAAATAAAGGATAATCAAATCAGTGAATGTCATAAAGTCCCAATCTAGATTTCCCAACCCCTGAGTAGCCCGGGAGCATTCATAGAAACTGTTTCATCCTGATATAATTTTCGGGAAGTTCTATCCTGAAAAGATCGTTGACACTTGACCCCACTGTTCGACCCTGTAAGGGTGAAATCATAAAAACCCGCAGAAAGAGTCTCTCCTCAAATACTGGAGTGTTGTATCAACATCACGTCCCGTTTTAAGGAAATCCCTCGGTACACTCCACAAGGAAATTTTATTGCGACTTCGATGCCAATTGCGATATATCACAGAATCTGTGAGCGGATATTATAGACTTGTATTCGACACTTCTATGGATTCATCATAGAAATGAGGTAATAGTTTGAAAATTACTCATTTATAGTCTAGTCAACAAGTGCTTTTTAGGCTTTTAGGTTGAAATTTCCAGAGTAGGTTTGAGGGATAAATATCTCGGTTGAGTTCGTTATTGGGCAAAATCGGTCCGATAGTGTCGGAGTAACGAAAAAAAATTATTTTTTTTACAATACAACTTTTGAATTCAATTTTTTTTAAGCAGCAGTTTCACCATAAAAATCCATTGTTATAATTTTCAACTCCAACAAGCTAATACTTTCGGAGATATGATGTTTCAAAGTTTCAATATTATATCGTAAGTTCTATGTATTCACTGAATGTAAACACAGAATCTGTCTGTGTGACTATTCATAAATGTCATCTTTTCTAGCTATTAGAGATTGTCAATTCGTATATTTTCTATTGGAAAGCAAGTATTCGATTCTTGAATTTGTGAATATATACAAGAGGGATTTGATGTAGTTTTTGGAGGCAAAAGGAAAGAAGAACATAATGGAATCAAGAAATTACTGTTTGTTGACCACTGAGGTTAATATTACCTTTTACTTCCTTAAGTAGTGGGACATGTTCCTAATACAGTATTTTCATAATGTTGCTAGCAAAAAAATACTGAAATATGGATCTACATTTATGTATCAAACATTTTTTCTTGAGTTAAGGGTCATAATACAGAAAAGAATGTGTTATGAACTATTAAATTTTAAATTATGATAATATATATGTTAATATTATTATGATAATATATATTAACATTATTATGATAATATATTTGTTAATATATTTTGAACTATTAAAATAATTTTTTCGTAATCCACTTTCTACTCAAATATCAGGAAAAACTGAACAATCTGCTTTGATTGTCTCCAGCCTTGCTCTAGACATTTCGATGATACTTTATTTAGGTATTTCGAGTTGTGAAAACTATGCACCGAGTGTAGGTTGCAACCCATTCCACGAAGTTGAATCATTGCCATTTAATCTTGATAAATAAATTTAATGACAATTTTTGAAGCATTAAAGCATTGAAGCATTGTAGATTACTCTTTTTTTCAAAAGATAATTTTTGAAGCATTTTTTTAACGACACTTTTTTTTAATCTAATTTCTTCCATGATGCAGTTCTATCATAGGAATCCATTGATAGCATTCCCAACTCTGAGAAACCAATACTTTCGGGGATATAATTTATTTGAACAAGAGCGCCAAAAAGCTCCTGTCCACAGGGCTTGAACCAATTTTTTAGATCAGTTATAATCCCATTTTGAACCATGAGTAAAGAAAACTAGCATACAACACAAGATTTTTATTGTATATCAGGTACATTGAAAACAAATTTAAATCGTTCAAATCTTCAGTAAGTGTCATATGAACGTTCTCCATATCTATCGTACAGATCGTTCCAAAAACCAATAATATCCTTCTTTGGATTTATTGCTGGCATCAAATCGGAGTCTATTCTAAAATAATCCAAATCCTTGCTATTCGGTGAAAGGGGAGACCATCTCTGACCCTGGAGCAGTTCGTTAGGTTCAGGGGTGGGATTCCTGAAATACATATAAATAGATCAATAATATGACAGAGATATTTTATTCCAGTTCGGCGAAAGATTGCTGTACGAAATGAACAATGATTTTGAAAAAGTTGACAATAGGTCTGGGTTGTGTTCGAAAATTAACTCCACGGAGTAGATAAGAGTTTTTGAAGATTTGACAGATTTACTCTGGAGTTTACTCTGACACTGACACTGACAGTGACAGAAGGTGCCAATATCGGAAAATAGGTTATGTTGGTTTAAGAAAGAACTTATTATTATTGTTTTCTTCACATATATGTTACTCTAATCATAAATATATATTGTGAGCAGTTTTGAAACTATTAAATTACCTCACAGAACAGTCATAAAACAGTGAGACAAAGATACTAGATTTTCCGTCCCATGAGTTATGTCAATTTTGACAGGAGTAAAATGAACTCGATTGAGTCGAATACTCTGACATTTCGAACGACAGTCATGGAGTGAAATTTACCCAACCTTTCAGTTTTCGAACACAATGGAGTAAATATTACTCTACGGGGTTAAAATTCGAACACAACCCTGAGATGAATTGCAGGACTTGTATTGGTTGAAAACAAAATTATTACTCGGAAACCGAATGGCCAATTATGCCCATTAACAAACTTGTCTGTCGTATTGAAAATTTCGAGTCGCTATCTCTTTCCGTTCTAAAGTTATCGTGGCAACGGCCAGCCGGGCAGAATTAAATTTGACCTCGTATTCTTGATCAGGGAGTCAAAACCAATCGTTTGAGGCCATTTTCGTCGAAAAATTCGAAAATTACAGACCTTTGGGCAAAATGATAACGCGATGTTCCCCAGAACAAACGCGCAAAAAAGTGAGTTCATTCATAAATGAACACCTCTTATCAATTTTATAAGAATACGTAAAAATTAGGTATATGATAACTATGCAACTTTTTGAACAGCAGCGTCTCCTAAGTCCATAGATAAAATACATTCATCTCGAACTACTCGGAAGCACGGTCCACCTTCCTATCGACTTAGCGAGTTTAGGTCAGGATCGGCAAGCCGAGCGTGGCCGTGTACGAAGCGATGTAGCGTAAATAACAATAAATAATTTAAACTTGATTCAGGATAAATATTGAATTCGTCAGTTTTCGAATTTTTCGTCGAAAATAGTCTCAAACGATTAGGTTCGACCCAATGATGAAGAATTCGAGATCAATTCTGTCCGGCCTACCGTTGCCACGATAACATTCGAATGCAAAGAGATTACTTGCAATTTTCAGGGAAGTTGCGCATACTATATTCTAACACTGAAGATGATCTTTATGAGAAGCTGTTCAAAGTGATGAACATATAATTTTTTGCATAGAATATTCACCTGAATTTGACGAAGTTGGTCCACAATTTTACCATCCTTTTCCTCGTCAAACTGTCGAATGCATTAGCAGTTACATTCTTTCTGAATAAGTATTTCAATTCCTCACTATGTGCCACACCTGCGATTAACAGATCAAACAATCATTCAAAAATACACTATGATTTAACTGAGGAAGTATCTACCTGGTATTGTTCTGTTAACAAATCCTCCCAGAATTCCCTCATAGTGGAATTCGTAAAAGAACGTCAGTGTGTATTTGGATAGCAACCTAGCGAATTGCTGAATGGGTCTGACAATTTGATCGTCACTCAGGTACTGCAAACAATAATAATTTAGTACATTGAGACTTTTACCTATTCAGAAAAAAGAATTTACCGATGACATGAAAGCGTTACTACGCTGATGTGAAGCAATCCAGATAGGGCTTCACACGTGACGAGAGTAGGCGAGAGTATAAAAAATCTCGTCTCAGTCTCGCCAATTCCCAAAAAAATAAGTCTCGTTTAAGTCTCGTTCTCGTCTCGTTATCAGTTGTCTCGTCTCGTCTCGCTTAATTCTGGATAACGATAATAAATATCATAATATACCTATTAACAAAATGGTATACAATAATGAATAATTTTGTAAAGCTATATTTATTACGCTCTTATACAAAAATATTTGTACGTGTACATATTATTTTTAATTTCAAACACTGGTAATTTCAACTTTTAAATTACTCGAATACCAAGAATTCAAACATAATCACGCTTGCATTACATCATCTTTCAATGATGTACGTGTTTTTGCCATGATCATACCTGCTGTGGAAAATAATCATTCAACAGGTACGGATGTAGCCATTAATAAATCATCGGCCATAATGGAAAGTGTAGGAAGAACTTTTTCAACACTCCAAGTGCAAAATATTTTGATTCCTATTTGCTCTTTCTAACAGCAAATATTCTTCAAACTCAGCTTTCCAATATTTCTTAAGTTTTCTTGATGTTTTAAATAGGCTACCGATGTCGATACATTTTTTAATAGAATTGAACAATTTGGTATAGTTTTCAAAGAATACCTTCCCAGTGGGTAGATCATTTACGGTGTTCTTGGCGTATTCCTCATAACACTTTTCGAAACATTGAATCTTCATTTCTTTACCAGTTTTATTATACGTAGTTCCACAGATGTATACAATAATTGTTCACATCTTCACTACAAGGAGCACAATAGAATAAATTTCTCCAGATGTTCAGATAGAGACAAAACTTTCAAAGCATTGGGATTTAGGGGCAATAAAAATTGTCCGTTAAGTATTGAATTCATAATGGCATCCGTTTTTATGCTTGTGAATTCTACTTTTGCTTGAAAAATAATCTCAATTATCGCAAGGTCATGACGAATTAATACTCTTCTAAAAAATCGTGTATTTCTAGAAGGATCGATGTATAATATAGACAAAAGATATTGGTAATTATAGTGGAAACTCTTCATATTCAATTGTTTTCTGTGGTGGTTGAAAAAAGTCGAGTCGAGTATAAAAACCTTCATACAAAAAATTTAACGAGACCTACAACGAGACTCTCGTGTTGCGCTGTATGTGGTCTCGGTATCGCCTATAATATTTCTGAAAACGTCTCGTCTCGTCTAGTCTCGTCCCGTCTCATCTCGTCTCGTTTCGCTTTTCCGAGACGAGAACGAGACGAGACGAGAAAAATCTCGCTCTCGCGTGAAGCCCGATCCAGATGACTTGCATTCTCGAATGCATAACGTATGATCTAAAAGACTCTTTCGGAAAGCTTCTTATCCGTGAAATCGCTGGATGGAATTTCAAGGACACTTCTTAAAAAAAAGTTCCTCTCGAAAAATGTGTGTTTCCTTTCATTTTAACAATGTCCTGATAACTTACGCACGATGCAACTCACCTCTACCACTTGATTTGTCGACAGAGCTATAGGAATCAATCCAAAGTATCGAAATTTGATTTCTTTTCCAACGGCATCTTTCACAACAGAAGATTTTATGTTCATATCTATGGGTACTAAATCTGATGGATTCAAATCAAACTTCAACAAAAACAATCTGAAGATATCTGAAATCGATAAAAACCTCATAAGACTTAAAAATAATTTCTAATTCTGTACCATAATTTTCTTCGGATAAAGGTATATTAATTAGCATAGTATGTTACACCGGCTAATTAATCTACCTTTATCCGAAGAAAATTATGGTACAGAATTAGAAATTATCGAACAAATAGCGGTGAACAATGGATATAACACAGAGTTAATCAGAAAAATGTTGACGAAAGAACAATTTAGAAAAACAATTAGTTTAGTATTTCCAGAAATTAAGGATAAAATAAATAAAATATTCAATGTCAAATTTTGAACAAGAGCGCCAAAGCTCATGCGGTTGGCTAAGGGGTAGAGCGGAAGCCCCAAGTTCAATCCCGAGGCTAGGTAAGAAATTTTCTAGTCACGGTAATCACAAGCATTCACTGTTGGGTCAAAAATTAACAGTGATGTGCCTAAGGTGGCGTAAGGACACAGCAACAAAGCCTACACAGAAAATAAACTGGTTGTCCTTACTCGCTCAAGCTCTTCGAGAGCTTATTGGGGGTCTCCTTGGGGAAGACCTAGGAGGATCAGTATAATAATATACAAATAGATACAAAAAATATACAGGGCTTGAACCAATTTTTGGCGCTCTAGTTCCTCGGAACTGAGTGCTTATCAATTTGCCCAAATGTCTGTAATTTTGGAATATTTCGATGAAAATGGTCTTAAACGATTTGGTTCGACTCACTGATCAAGAATCCGTGGTCGGAATTCATTCTGTCCGGCCGGTCCGGCCGGCCGGCCGTAAGCACGATAACTCTCGAACGGAATGAGCTAGAGAGTTGAAATTTTCAGAGTAGGTTTGGGGGATGAATATCTCGGCTAAGTTCGTTACTGGGTAAAATCGGACAGAAGGTTTCGGAGTAATAAAAAAAAAATTTTTTTTTACAAAACAAATTCAAAATTAATTTTTTTTTAATAAGCAGTTTTATCATAAGAATCCATTCATATCATTTTTAACTCTAACAAGCTAATACTTTCGGAGATATGATTTTTCAAAATTTCAATGTAAATCGTATTTCACAGGTTGATATAATTATTCTATGTATATTCTATGTATGAATTGTCAACTTGACAGAAGGGAATTTTGTAACTTCAAGAATATTGGGGTTGAAATACTCGTATTTTAGCGATGCAACGGGGACCTCACCCGAAAATGTTTGAAAATATTACGTAAATTGAAAGAATAATTCCAAAGTTCGAGAGAGGAGAAAATTTTGTGAACGTAGATCAGGAAATTTTTGATCGATTACAAGGTAATTTATTATTTTATACATGTTTTATGGAATACCTACTATTTGTAGGTACTTTAAACCTGTTTAGGGCAATTGTCATACGAAACTTGTTTTTTTGGCGCTCTAGTTCCTCGGAACAGATTGCTTATCAATTTGCCCAAGTGTCTGTAATTTTGGAATTTTTGGCTGAAAATGGTCTCAAATGATTTGGTTCGACTCACTGATCAAGAATCCGAGTGCGAAATCGATTCTGTCCGGCCGGCCGACCGGCCGTAGGCACGATAACTCTCGAACAAAAGGAGTTAGCGGATTGAAAATTTCAAGGTGGTTTTGGAGCGTAAATATCTCGGACAAGTTCGTTAATGGGCGTTAACCATCAAGGGGTTTCGGAGTTATGGCCGATTTTAGTAAAAATATTTTTTATGAATATTTCCGAAACCGATCACTCGATCTATCTGAAATTTAGCACCAGACTGTAGAAGACAGTAGAATCATGACCTTTGTACGCATGTGCAGTTTTGTATTGACCAGATTACCGCAAAGTGTAAAAAAAAAAATTTGAAAATGTGGTGCAGTTCTCATTCTCATGATTGCTCATTTAATCTTCATAAATAAACTATTATTTGAATTGAATTTCCTTTTTGATGCAGTTCTATCATATTAATACATTGATATAATTCCCAACTCTGACAAACCAATACCTACCAGATATAATTTGTCTGTTTGAACTAGAGCGCCAGAAAGCTCCTGTCCACAGGGCTTGAACCCATTTTTGTTCCATAAACTTATAATAATAATAATAATAATAATATAATTTTTATCAGTGATACCTGGGAATGGAAATAATCCCTCCAAAGAGTTGTATCCCACCATGACAGGAACATGTAAAAATTTTCCCCCTCTGAGAAGTTCGTAGCTATTTCCGGTGAAAAAAGCACCCTCGCCATTTGGTTCCATCACTGGAGCGAATATAAATCCATCTCTGGGATTCCTCGACTTCAATAGCTGCAAATGATGTAAAATTTTCGTCGCATATTAATTTTACAGACTTGCGTCCGGCTTCATTTGAATCGTTGAAGCCTTTTTGAGGTGTATTATATATGAAATTTTATAACATCGAAGGAGTCATATCTACACCAGTGGCATATACAGCGTGGTCCAACGAAAAATTACCACCTAGATTTTCCGGCTTCGAGGGGGAATAACTTTTCCGCTCTTTATATCCCCGTAACTGCAACCCCCTAACGGGGGTGAGCACAACCCCTTCATTTTGAACAGGGATGAGGGGTGTTGTGATACTTCATTTTTGAGATCTTATCGGGTGCTATCTGATCCTGAAATTTCGCTTCAAAATTTCCATCGATAACGAAATGACAGGCAAATTAGTGGAGGAATACTTACTTTTGTGATTAGTTTATTAAATGCTGGAAATGGACACCATTTACTTCCATGCAGTAATATAAGTTTTGCTGAAAACGTTCACGTACATTACTCAAGATTTCTGATGTAATTTGACGGCATTCATTAATGATCCTAGTTCGGAAATAATCCAGTGACTCAGGCTGGGTAGCGTAAATCTTGGATTTCAGGTGACCCCATAGAAAAAAGTCCAGTGGAGCCAGATCAGGCGATCTGGGTGGCCACTCAATATGTCTTCTCCTTTCAATCCAGGAGTTATGTTTTCATTATCGATCGATATATTGAAGCGAAATTTCAGCATCAGATAGTACTCGATAAGAACTTCAAGATGCGGTATCGCAACACCCCTCATCCCTTTTCAAAATCAAGGGATTGTGCTCACCCGTGTTAGGGGGTTGAAGTTACGGGGATGAAAAAAGCAGAAAAGTTCTTCCCCCTCGAATCAGAAATTGATGGGTCCGAGCGATTTTCCACATTTTCATCTTAAAGTCGAAAAATCAAGGCGTTAAGTTTTCGTTGGACCACCCTGTATAACTTGTGTGGGGGTTTTGAATGCTCTTGCAAAATTAGAGCGATATCTGAACTGTGATATAAGTCAAAAAATTACAAGAAAATTCTATGAAATATATGAAATTGAGAATCTTCATTCGTAAGGGTTATTATTTAATTCCACCTTAGAACATAGGACTATGTCATAAGCATTCAACTGATCAGTTATCATATTCCACATACTATTCCGAAAATATTCCTCCCAACTATTTTGATTACGTCCTATATACCCTATTTGACATATTATTATTTATTATTATTATATGGGTTGTGCTGGGAAGACGAAACCCGCGCCTCCACTGCGACCAATCTGTCTATTGTGGCACACCTTTAGTATATTATCTATACTTCACCCACAAGCTCAAGTCTCTTGTTAAGGGATATGAGTCTGGTGGGTGTGAACTTGTCCAGTTCCCACAGTGTCAGTTTGTGGACTCCTAGTTCCTCCAATCTGATCCTGTTCCCAGCGGGGCAGTCACACATGATGTGTTCGATAGACTCGTCGTCCCCCAGGCAAAGTCTGCACTTGGAGTCCTCAGTCAACCCCAGCGTATTGAGGTGTTTCCTGAGGCCACAATGGCCCGTGTATACAGCTGTAAGGATTCTCAGGTCTACCCTAGAGAATTTGAGCCTTTTTCTGGCTCTTTCAGCTGATGCGCCAGTAATTGTTGAGCGAGCATGTCTGTGTCCAGGTATGCTGCTCCAGATTTCTTGGACCTTTTGGTCCACCCATCTGTTGTTTTCCTTCACCACTGCTCTGAGAGAGATACCGCAGGCCGGTTCAGGTCCAATAAGCCCCATGGAAGCCCCCCGTGCCACCAATGAGTCCGCCATCTCATTAACCTTTATGCCCGAATAGCCCGGGACCCACAAGAGCTGCAGCCTGCAGCGCCCTCCAAGTTCAGCGAGTGTGGTCCGGCAATCCTGCACAAGCAGGGTATGAAGTCAAGTTGGCTTGGCTATCCGACAGGATCTTGATTGATCCGTGAGCCCAAACTTTCTCAAGTATGAGCTTCGCACAGTGATCAATGGCGAGAATTTCTGCTTGAATGACAGTCGCAAAACTACCCAGGCTGATGGATTCACCCCTAGCAATTCTGCAACCGCTGACTCCCGCTCCCACCTCTTGGGTGGTAGTGGAGCCATCTGTGCCATCTATTTTACATAAGAACCATGTTTAACTAGTATCGACCCTCGATAGTTATATCCAGAAATGTAAAATTAGGTTTAAAAAGCTCTTGCAAAATTTAAGCGATATCTAACGGATAGTTTCTTAGATACTGATTTTTTTTTTCGAACCTCACGAATTTTTCCGTAAGTCTTTGTAAGGGTATTTTTCAATTAACTACCAAGATTTAATTCGATCAGATCATTATATTTTGAGTTATTTGGAGAAGATAATTTCTGATGGCTATAATTCCTAAACTTAACTCTTCAATTCTTCATTATATTAAAGAAATACTCACCTCATTTTGAATGCCTGTCGCTATTCTGTGAAGTTCTATGGCTTCCACCTTTCGTAATCCAGCCACTATAGATTGAGTAGTGTTTATGTCAATATCAAAGCTGACTGCAACTTCCTTAGCAGCTTCAGGCCCAATCCTTGACAATGACCAAAGACAAAGCGAAGTGCCAGATTCCAAAATGGCTCCACTGAAGAGACCTATATTGAATTAAATTAAGACTTTGAGTTTAACCATAGCTTCCTCTCATCAAATGAAACATTTTTTTCCATTACCATTTTTGCGCGTATGTTCTGGGGAACATCGCGTTATCATTTTGCTCAACTGTCTGTAATTTTCGAATTTTTCGACGAAAATGGCCTCAAACGATTAAGTTCGAGTCCCTGATGAAGGATTCGAGGTTAAATTTAATTCTGTCCAGCCGGCCGTTGCCACGATAACTTGAGAACGGAAAGAGATAGCGACTTGAAATTTTCAGGGTAGGTCGCGCATCCCAATAGGACGGACAAGTTCGTTAATGAGCATAATCGGCCCAATGGTTTCCGAGTAATAATTTTGTCTACAACCAATACTAATCCGATCGAATTGAAACTTGGTGAGTAGTTGTAGAATATAAACCTAAGGACATTTGTGAAATTTTGTGAACATCGTATCGCTAGAAAGTTTTTAAAAAATTATTAAAAATATTATTTACGTCACGATAACCTAAGAACGAAAAGAGATTTAAACTTGAAATCTTCAAATAATGTTGAGAATCTGATCTGAATCATAATCGGCAAAACGGTTTTCGAGTTATACCAATCTGAATACAAAACCGATCCAATTCAAACATGGTTATTAGTTGTAGAATGATATCGCAAAAATTCTTGCAAAATTTTGTGAGGATCGTATAACTAGAAAATGTTTAAAAAATCATAGAAAATCATTAAAAAAATTCTATATATCAGATCTGATATGGCTGAAATTTTAGGAGAGCCTTCAGAACCTAACTTTACTACCAAGTTCCAAGTTTGAACATGATTGGACCTATATTGTTGGAGATTCGAGCAGCCTTGTGTGAGTTCAGTAGCTGGATGGGTGAGTGTTGCCTCGATAACTCTCGAACGAAAGGAGATAGGGACTTGCAATTTTCAGGATAGCTTGCACATCTGAATGGAAGAGTTAAGTTCGCAGTTGGCCATAATTGGCCAAACGGTTTCGGAGTTATACCCATCTGGAATATTATCTCCTCGATAACTCAAAAAATATAGACTCGATCGAATTGAATCTTGGTAAGTAGTAGTAGAATATCGACCAGAAGACGTGTAAAATTTTGTAAGAACTGTACCACTAGAAAATTTTTAAAAAATTACGAAAAAGTATTATGTATCTCATGATTCCTTGAGAACGGAAAGAAATAGCGACTTGCAGTTTTCAGGGTAGATTACGCATCTGAATACGACATTTAATTTCGTTAACTAGCATAATCGGCCAAATGGTTTTGGAGTTATGTCAATCTGAAATTTGGTTGTTAATTCCTCAATAACTCAAAAAATACAAATCCGATCTAATTCAAATATGGTCATTAATTGTAGAATGCCAGCGCGAAAATTCTTGCAAAAATTTCGTGAGGATCATAGCACTAGAAAATCCTTTAAAATCCTTTAAAAAAATTGGTTCAAGCACTGACGTGAAGTCAGAAGCTCTTGCGCGTATGTTTTCTTGTCCATTCTCCTTTATTGGACACTCTTGATCGAATTTACCATGGTGAATTCTATTGTCTGTTCTCCTGTATTAGACACTCCGAATTTACCATGGTAAATTCGATTAAGAGTGTCCAAAACGCGCAAAATCTTCACGTCAGTGCTTGAACCAATTTTCCAGATTCGGCTCAGGTAGAAAGTTATAAGCGTTTTGAGATTTCACAATGTGCTAATACATATCTGAGCTTTCTTCACCTGTTGAACACAGAAAGTTCCACTGAAATATTTATTGTATGATTATCATCTGATGCTTGAGATGCAATTAAATTGTTTGAGGAAAATGGTTCTTGATAAGCTTAATTCTTCATTTGCTAACAAATTCATTTCATTCTGAGCAAGCACGTCAAAGCAACCAAAGGAAACCTGAGCCGAATGTGGAAAAATATGAAAAAGAAAAAGGTTTTTCATTTGATGACAGGAATACATGGTTTGAATTAATGTGAAACTTAAAGGCTCACCCTGTATGTATTCGTTTCAATAATCATAAAACTTACCGACAGAAAGAGGCGACTGAAGATGATAAGAAACAGAAGAAGATCCAGCACTTTGTCCTATAAGTGTAACTCGATCAGGATCACCGCCAAAATTCTTTATATTTTCTCTAATCCACCTCAAGACCAAATTTTGATCCTTCAATCCATTATTTCCTGGAGCAATCAAGTCGTTCAAACTCAAAAATCCCAATATGCCCAATCTATAGTTGAAAGATACGAACAAGATGTCTTGATCTAAAAAATAATCTGGTGCTGCATCATCATATTCTGAAGTACCAGCCATGAAGCCACCTCCATAGATCCAGACCATAACAGGCAGATAATTTTCGGTTTTATTCAGCACCTACGGCCAAACACAAATTCAATTAGGCTGTTTTTGCCCAACTAGATTAGGTTTATGATTTTTGTGGTTACCAATTTGCCAAATGTCTGTAATTTTCGAATTTTTGGCTGAAAATGGCCTCAAACGATTTGGTTTGACTCAATGATCAAGAATCCGTGGTCAAAATCGATTCTGTCCGGCTGGCCGTTAACACGATAACTCTCGAACGGAATGAGATAGACAGTTGAAATTTTTAGAGTAGTAAATATCTCGGTTAAGTTCGTTATTCGGCCATGTGGTTTCGGAGTAACAAAAAAAAAATTTTTACATTGCGAATTTTAAATTCAATTTTTTTCAAGATGCAGTTGCATCATAAGAATCCATTGAAATTATTCTCAACTCTAACAAACTAATACTTTCAGAGATATGATTTTTCAAAATTTCAATAATTAATGGTAATATTATGATTTCATATAATGTTCTTATTATAATTTTCTGATGTATGTAAATCCAACATATCACGTGATTCATAGACCTACGTTTTGAATGTAATTTCTACGATGTAGTTCTATCATAAGAGTCCATTGATATACTTCCCAACTTTGAGAAACCAATAGATACATTCAGAGATATGATTTGTCAAAGTTTGAAGAAGAGCGCCAGAGCTCCTGTCCACAGGGCTTTCCCACATTTTGGAAATGGTCTTAAACGATTTGGTGAGACTCACCGATCAAGAATCCGATCACTCGATCTATCTGAAATTTAGCATCAAATTGTAGAATAATGACTTCTACATGCATGCGAAGTTTTGTTTTGATCGAGTTGCAATAAGGTATCAAAAAAAATTTTTAAATTTTTAAATTTCGTTTCTACAATAACTCTGGAACAGGATGAGCTAGGCAGTTGAAATTTTCATAGTAGGTTTGTGAGATAATTATTTCGGTTAATTTCGTTACTGGGCAAAATTGGCCTGATTGTCGGAGAAACGAAAAAACAAATTTTTTTTTACTACACAAATTTCAAATTTAATTCCTTTTAAGATGCTGTTTCGCCATAAAAATCCATTGATATCATTTTCAACTCTAACAAGCTAATACTTTCGGACATATGATTTTTCGAAATTTCAATATGGAATCGTACTTCTGTACTTCTTATGTTTTCATAGAATGCTGTAATTAATTATTGTATCTATGAATTATTATATGATCTGTGTTCTTACATGTCATCTTATTTTCCTATGAGAGATAAATGTCAAAATTATTTCTGATACACCTCTTGTTCTATTTTTTTTTTATAAGATAATTTTTGAAGCATTTAATTTAAACGACACTTTTTTTTAGATTTAATTTCTTTCATGATGCATTTCTATCATAGAAATCCATTGATATAATTCCCAACTCTGAGAAACCAATACTTTCGGAGATATAGTTTGTCTGTTTGAACAAGAGCGCCAAAAAGCTCCTGTCCACAGGGCTTTCCCACATTTTCAATTATGAACTGGAGTTCCGGATTCAGGGATTTTACGGAGCCCCACAATATACTGGGTCATTCTTTCTTAACCTCACACAAAATTATGAAGAGAAATACTCAACATATTTTCATGAAATTCAAAATTTTAAATATTTTAATGGTTTCGTCAGTCAGACTTGGGCAAAATGATAACTGTTCTTTTTACAGATTTTTTTCGTTTTTCATCTATGCTAAAATCAACTTTTCATATGGAAATTATTTCCAACATTCACCTGGGGAGTGTACACGTTCAAGTAGAGGCAATCTTCCTGTCCAACAATTTTTTTTTTATTCGTCTGGACACATCTCGGGGAATCATTTTTCGCAGGAAGAACTCCATCCCAATTATCAACTGGTTGGGGAGGCTGTAAACAAAATAATACAACTATTTAGGATGTCAACATTGTTTCATTAGTAACTATCATCATAATAAACCATTATATAACAAATCTGTAGAAGTCTTCAATTTAAAATTTTACAAATCACAACACTCACGGGATGAAAGGGTTTTTGGCTTATCAATTTGCCCAAATGTCCGTAATTTTTTAATTTTCGGATGAAAATGATTATGTCCGGTCAGCCGGCCGTTAACACGATAACTCTCTAACAGAATGTGCTAGACAGTTGAAATTATCTCGGTTAAATTCGTTATTGGACAAAATGGTTTCAGAGTAACGAACAAATTTTTTTTTAAATTACATATTTCAAAAGATGCAGTTTCATCATATAAATCTACCGATATCAATTTCAACTGTAACAAGCTAATACTTTCAGAGATATGATTTTTCAAAATTTCAATACTAAATCGTAATTCTACGATTTCACAGAATGCTGTAATCGAGAATTAACGTCCGTATTTGTATCTATCAATTTCATGATCTGTGTTCATACGTTTCATCTTATCTACCGATAAGAGAAATGTCATATTTATTTCTGGTTCCATTTAAAATTCGTTACTCATGACTCCTGTTCTAGAAAACAAAGTGTAATTGAATGCGAAATCATCGATGAAATAGCCTCAGCTATCGTAGAATTATGAGGATTATAGGATTTTTGGGTGATAATATAATCCCCTCGGATAATACAGAATACCTTTAGTAAAAACAAAAGTGGAATATTAACTAAGTTTCAATTGATATAATATAATTTTCAGAATAGATTTGAGGAATGAATATCTCGGATAAGTTTGGATCGGATTAATAATTTTTGGCACTCTTGTTTTTTTTTTGGAGGACACTTTTTTTATTTAATTTTTTTTATCATGCAGTTCTATCATAAGAATCCATTGATATCATTCCCAACTCTGAGAAACCAATACTTTCGGAGATATGATATGTCAAAGTTTGAACAAGAGCGCCAAAGCTCCTGTCCACAGGGCTTTCCCATAGTTCGTGATCATTTGTAGATTAGTTTCAAATTCGCAATCTTAATTCTTAATAAGTACTGGGGGAAATTGTAAAATTTAAAGACAATCCGCAATTTGAATATTTTGGGTCATCCTGTACAATTAGTCTGTAGAATTATCCGAAAGAAAACCTGTAGTTCAGTCAATCTGGCAAAAATTAAATCGTTCCGATACAGAAAATAACCAGTGGCTGAATCTTTGTTAATAGTTGGAGAATGATGTTAGAAAAGGGTTTATTGGGTCGGCCACGTTGGACCGTGATGCGTGTTTTGAAAAACTCAAAAAAAAATTGAAATGCATTTATCTCGTGATCTATGCATTTCACAGTAAAATTTATTCAAGAAAAAATGTAGAGGACATCGATATCTACAATTAATCTCATTGGTGCTATGCCGTACAACAAAAAATGCACGCAGTAGGTGGCGCTAAAGTTCCAAAATAAGAGTTTTTCCACTTTTTTGCTATTAAATTTTCTTTTTTCAACTATATTGTAAATGTAAATGTTGTTCCTTTTAATATTACGAACAACTTTTATTTAAACATTTTTTACATACAACTTACCGTTCGAAAGTTATAGTGTAATACAGCGCTGCGTTAACATCGCAGTGCTGCTAACGGATACGTCAGTTATATGCACCACAGCTGTCCTCATACTTTGTGAAATCGTTGTAATGGAATTTTCAAACTTCAGCAAGCTGTAGCTTCAAAACGGTAAGTTGTATGTAAAAAATGTTTAAATAAAAGTTGTTCGTTCTATTAAAAGGAACACTTTTACATTTACAATATGGTTGAAAAAAGAAAATTTAATAGCAAAAAAGTGGAAAAACTCTTATTTTGGAACTTTAGCGCCACCTACTGCGTGCATTTTTTGTTGTACGGCATAGCACCAATGAGATTAATTGTAGATATCGATGTCCTCTACATTTTTTATTGAATAAATTTTTCTGTGAAATGCATAGATCACGAGATAAATGCATTTCAAAATTTTTTTGAGTTTTTCAAAACACGCATCACGGTCCAACGTGGCCGACCCAATAAACCCTTTTCTAACATCATTCTCCAACTATTAACAAAGATTCAGCCACTGGTTATTTTCTGTACCGTCGAAATGCCAGATTGACTGAACTACTGAGAAAGATTATGAATTGAATAAATTGATGCTACTTAGCGCAAATCGCTGCAGGGGCCATTTATCTCTGTTCACTTTCGTTTGTTTAGCAATCAATTAAACGATTTATATTTTTTCAGTGATGATAAGCTGATGTTCTTACCTGAAATCTCAGTATTCCAAGAGGGGGCTTTGCATAAGGGATACTTCGAAATGAATAATAGAGCTTTCCATTGGGTGACGTGTATGATGTTTCACCTTCAACCAATCCATTTGAAGTTCTTACAATGAGGCACTGAAAATTTGAAAAAATTGGTTCAAGCACTGACGTGAAGTCAGAAGCTTTTGCGCGTATGTTCTATTGTCCATTCTCCTGTATTGGACACTCTTCTTAATCGAATTTACCATGATGAATTCTATTGTCTATTCTCCTGTATTGGACACTCCCTTCTTAATCGAATTCACCATGATGAATTCTATTGTCCATTCTCCTGTATTGGAGACTCTTCTTAATCGAATTTCGAATTTCGAATTTCGAATTCTATTGTCCATTCTGGACAATAGAATTCATCATGGCAAATTCGATTAAGAAGAGTCTCCAATACAGGAGAATGGACAATAGAATTCATCATGGTGAATTCGATTGAGAAGAGTGTCCAATACAGGAGAATAGACAATAGAATTCATCATGGTAAATTCGATTAAGAAGAGTGTCCAATACAGGAGAATGGACAATAGAACATACGCGCAAAAGCTTCTGACTTCACGTCAGTGCTTGAACCAATTTTTTTTTTCGTGATTTTTTTAAAATTTTCTAGGGGTACGATTCTTAAAATTTTTTTTTCGTAATTTTTTTTTTCTAGGGGTACGGTTCTTACAAAATTTTAAACACGTCATTATGTTGATTTTCTACTACTAGTTACAAAGCGCCATTTCGATCGAATATTTATGTTTTGAGTTATTAAGGAAATAATATTCCAGGTGGGTATAACTCGGAAACCGTTAGACCGATTATGCCCAAAAACGAACTCAACTCTCCCTTTCGGATACGCAACCTACCCTGAAAATTGCAAGTCCCTATCTCCTTTCGTTCGAAAGTTATCGAGGCAACGGCCACCCATCTACTGAACTCACACAAGAATGCTCGAATCTCCAACAATATTTAACCGATCGTATTAAAACTTGAAACTTGGCAGAAGAGTTAGGTTATGTAGGCTCTTGCAAAATTTCAGCAATTTCGAACGAATAGTTACTGATATATAAAATTTTTTTTTTTTATTTTCTATGATTTATTAAAAATTTTCTACAAATGCTATCCTCACCAAATGTTGCAGACATTTTCGCGTTGGCATTCTACAACTAATAACCATGTTTGAATTCAATCGGTTCAGTATTTTTCGAGTTAATGAGGAACAAAAAACCACCAAATTTCAGAGAATTTCAGATGGCTATAACTCTAAAACCGTTTGGCCGATTATGCTCATAAACAAACTGAAATGTCGCGTTCTGGTGCACATCCTAACCTGAAAATTTCAAGCCGCTATCTCATTCCGTTCTCAAGTTATCGTGACAACAAAAATATTTTTTAATAATTTTTTTAAAATTTTCTAGCCATACGATTCGCACAAAATTTCACAAACGTGCTTAGGTTCATATTCTACAACTACCCACCAAGTTTCAATTCGATCGGATTTATATTGGTTGAAAACAAAATTATTACTCGGAAACCACTGGGCCGATTATGCCCATTAACGAACTTGTCCGTCGTATTGCGATGCGCAACCCACCCTGAAAATTTCAAGTCGCTGGCTTTTTTCGTTCTCAAGTTATCGTGGCAACGGCCGGCCGGCCGGCCGGCCGGCCGGCCGGACGGCCGGCCGGACAGAATCAAATTTGACCTCAAATTCTTCATTGGGGAGTCGAACTTAATCGTTTGAGACCATTTTTTTCAAAAAATTCGAAAGTTACAGACATTTGGGCAAAACTATAACGCGATGTTCCCCAGAACATACGCGCAAAAAGATCTGATGTTCCAGGCAGGGCCATCGCTACCGGTGGGGGAGGGAGGGGAGCCTCCCCACCCCACGGATCATATTTCAAAGAGCGCCAAATTGACCGCGGATAGTTGGAACACTACAGCAAAATGACATAATGAAAATAGATTTGGTTCGGCTCCCCAATGAATAATTCGAGGTCAAATTTGATTATGTCCGGTCGGCCGTCCGGCCGTTGCCACGATAACTTGAGAACGGAAAGAGCTAGCGACTTGAAATTTTCAGGGTAGGTGGCGCATCCCAATACGACGGACGTTCGTTAATGGGCATAATCGGCCTAACGGTTTCCGAGTAATAATTTTGTTTTCAACCAATATAAATCCGATCGAATTGAAACTTGGTAGTTGTAGAATATGAACCTAAGCACGTTTGTGAAATTTTGTGAGAATCGTATCGCTGGAAAATTATTAAAAAATATTTTTGTTGTCACGATAACCTGAGAACGGAAGGAGATAGCTGCCTTGAAGATTTCAGGTTAGGTTGTGCAAATGAATGCGACATTAGAGTTTGTTTATAAGCATAATCGGTCAAACAGTTTTAGATATACCTACATCTAAATCTATATCAGATCTATATATCAGTAACTATTCGTCTGAAATTGCTGAAATTTTGCAGGAGCCTTTAGAACCTAACTCTACTGCCAAGTTTCAAGTTTTAACGCGATCGGTTAAATATTGTTGGAGATTCGAGCAGCCTTGTTTGAGTTCAGTAGATGGGTGACCGTTGCCTCGATAACTTTCGAACAAAAGGAGATAGGGACTTGCAATTTTCAGGGTAGGTTGCCTATCCGAATGGGAGAGTAAAGTTCATTTTTTGGCATAATCGGTCTAACGGTATCCGAGTTATACCCACCTGGAATATTATTTCCTTGATAACTCAACAAATAAAGATTGGATCGAATTGAAGCTTGGTAACTAGTAGTAGAAAATCAACATAATGTTCAAAATTTTGTAAGAACCGTACCCCTAGAAAATTTGAAAAAAGTTACGAAAAAAAAAATGTACGAGAACCGTACCCAAAAAAATCACAAAAAAAAAGTTGGTTCAAGCACTGACGTGAAGTCAGGAGCTTTTACGCGTATGTTCTATTGTCCATTCTTCTGTATTGGACACCCTTAATCGAATTTACCATGGTAAATTATGTCGTCCATTCTCCTGTTTTGGACACTTCATTCGAATTTACCATGATAAATTCGAATTAAGAGTGTCCAATACAGGAGAATGGACAACATAATTTACCATGGTAAATTCGATTAAGGGTGTCCAATACAGAAAAATGGACAATAGAACATACGCGCAAAAGCTCCTGACTTCACGTCAGTGCTTGAACCAATTTTTTGAACTACTACTTGCATAAGATGATTATTATTATACAGTACAGTGACTTAATCGAATGATTGCCTACCCTGCCATCTAGTCGATTTATTTGTACTAGACCGGCAGAAAGCTTTGTTGCTGCCAGAGACTAGATGGCAGGAGTGGGGAATTCTCGGCCTTCCCCGGCTATACCTATTATATGTTCTGTGACCTACATCAAAGATCAAAATCGTTCAATAGAAAGAAACATAACCTTATTCTTCTTATATATTATTCGTGAATAGTGAATTAGTGCATCTGAATATTGATTGAAATTTAAAATCGAAAACCGAATCGGATATGGATCCTTGCCAAAATCAGTTCAAACCGTCTGGAGCGGAATTCAGGAGAGCCCAGAAAAGGAAAATTGAAACGGAAAAAGGCGCAAATGCGGCAAATGTAATGATTTATGGCTAACGGCGAGTTGTTCAAGCACTGACGTGAAGTCAGGAGCTTTTGTGCGCATGTTCTATTGTCAATTCTACTTAATCGAATTTACCTATTAAGAACCTGTTTTTTTTTATTTATAGGGGTACGGTCCTCACTAGATTTTACACACGTCTTTATGTCGATATTCTAAACTAGTCTAAGCTTCAATTCGATCGGGTCTATATTTTTTTAGATTATCGAGGAAATAATAGTCCAGGTGGTATAACTCCGAAACCGTTGGGCCGATTATGCCCAAAAACGAACTTAACTATCACATGCGCAACCTACCCTGAAAATTGCAAGTCCCCATCCCCTTTTGTTCTTAAGTTATTGAGGCAACGGTCACCCCCATCCAGCTACTGAACTCACACATCCGGATCCGATCGTGTTCAAACTTGGCACTTCGCAGTACAGTTAGGATCTGAAGGCTCTTGCAAAATTTCAGCGATATCGAGCGAATAGTTTAGGACATATAGAATGTTTTCAATTATTTTCAATGATTTTAAAAAAAAAAATTTCTAGTGATACGAACCTAACGAAATTTCGCAAGATTTCGCGTTAGCATTCTACAACTAATAACCAAGTTTGAATGGGATCGGTTTTGTATTTTTCGAGTTATTGAGGAAATAACACCGTTCGGCCGATTATTCCTATAAAGGAACTCAAATGTCGCATTCAGATGCGCAACCTAACCTGAAAATTTCAAGTCGTTATCTTTTTCTTTTTTTTATAATTTTTTTAAGAATTTCTAGTGATACGATTCGCACAAAATTTCATAAACGTCCTTAGGTTTATATTCTACATATATACTCTCTAAGTTTCAATTCGATCAGATTTGTATCGGTGCAAAACAAAATTATCACTAGGAAACCGTTGGGCCGATTATGCCCATCAACGAACTTGTCCGTCGTATTGGGATGCGCCACCAACCCTGAAAATTTCAAGTGGCTATCTCTTTTCGTTCTCAAGTTATCGTGGCATTGGCCGGACGGATAGATTCAAATTTGACCCTGAATTCTTCATCAGGGAGTCGAACCCAATTGTTTGAGATCATTTTCGGCGAAAAATTCGAAAATTACAGACATTTGGCAAAATGATAACACGACGTTCCCCAGAACATACGCGCAAAAATCTGATTTATGAATGGTCACCTCGGAAGACCTAGGCACGTCATTATAATCATATCCATAAAAATCGATTAAATTTCAAGTAGTTAAATTAACTACTGTCGAGTACCTATAACTACTATAAATACATCATATATAAATTCGATTGGATCGGAAATGATTGATTTGCAGTGTTTCTGAAGAATAACAATGACACTTAGAGTGAACACTAGACTTACATGACAAATATCAGTAATAAGTGATAATGAAATCACCGTAGGAAGGAAAGTAAATTTGTTATTATTGAATAGCATTTTATTACTCAACTGAAGAAAAGGAAATACAAACCTACTGCCTCGTCTGAACTTTTACGAGTATACCTATAAATAATATTGACTTAAGTAGATCTCAAGATAATGGTTTTAATAACATGTTAAATAAATAAGCTTAGAGACAATGAATATTTCTAATGTTCAATATGAGTAGAAAAATGATAATAAATATATAAATAAATCTACCATTGTCTGTAATTTGTAGGATTTTCTTACTATGTATCAGTGAGGTATGTATGCTGACGGAAACAAAGTAAAATTATAACTCGACTATCCTGGGTGAAACATAATTCATTCATTAGGCTAAACTGTGTTAAAAAAAATGGGTTCAAGCCCTGTGGACAGGAGCTGTCTGGCGCTCTAGTTCGAACAGACAAATTATATCTCCGAAAGTATTGGTTTCTCAGAGTTGGGAATTATATCAATGTATTCATATGATAGAACTGCATCATAAAGGAAGTTCAATTCGAATGATAGTTTATTTATCAAAATTAAATGAGCAATCATGAGAATGAGAACTGCACCATGGAAAAAATCAAATTAAATCTGGCCAATTTTGCCCTATAACGAACTCAACCGAGATATTCATCTCCCTAACCTACTCTGAAAATTTCATCTACCTAGCTCATTCCGTTCGAGAGTTATATCTAGGTATGTCTATGGATGAAAAGCAATCTCACTACTCTCAGATCTCTTACTTCATGTTCCGTTTTGAAATGTAAGACTTTTCTGAGAAAAACTAATTTCGGAGCAAACAACTGAGATTTTTCTTACTTCGCTCACAATTCTTCGATTGATTAGATAATGACATGTTTCAGGAAAATAAATTGACATTATGACAATTCATACATAGAATAATTATATCATTGTGTGACAACGTTGAAATACGATTTATTATTGAAATTTTGAAAAATCATATCTCCGAAAGTATTAGCATGTTAGAGTTAAAAATGATATCATTGGATTCTTATGGTAAAACTGCTTATTGAAAAAAATTTAATTTTTAATTTGTTCTGTAAAAAAAAATTTTTTTTTTGTTACTCCGAAACCATCTGTCCGATTTTGCCCAATAACGAATTTAGCCGAGATATTTATCTCCCAAACGTACCCTGAAAATTTCAACTGTCTAGCTCATTCCGTTCGAGAGTTATCGTGCCTACGGCCGGCCGGACGGCCGAACCGGCCGGACCGGCCGGACAGAATGATTTTCGACCACGGATTCTTGATCAGTGAGTCGAACCAAATCGTTTAAGACCATTATCATCGAAAAATTCGAAAATTATAGACATTTGGGCCAATTGATAAGCACTCAGTTCCGAGGAACTAGAGCGCCAAAAAGAACTGGGTATATCAACAACATCCTAAAGTACTTCTTTCTGTACGAGTAGCAAAATCAGCTTCAAAACCACATCTCTGGAAATCTTTGCCAACCTTTTTTCCAAATTGCAAAACCTATATTTTTGGCGCTCTTGTTCCTCTGAACAGAGTTCTTATCAATTTGCCAAAATGTCTCTAATTTTTTAATTAGTGGGTGAAAATGGTCCTGAACGTTTTGGTTCGACTCACTGATCAAGAATCCGTAGTCAAAATCGATTGTGTCTGGCCGTCCGTTAACACGATAACTCTTGAACGGAATGAGCTAGACAGTTGAAATTTTCGAAGTGGGTTTGGGAGATAAATATTTCGGTTAAGTTCGTTATTGGTTTAGAGTGGTCCCAGGAGTAACGAAAAAAACATGTTTGCAGTTTTACCATGAGAACCCAAATGAGAATGATATTGATGTCATTCTCAACAATAACAAACTAATACTTAAGGAGATAGGATTTTCCAAAAATTCAATAATTAATCATTATTTCATGATTTAAGAGAATCCTCTAATTAATATTTGCTGATGTATGTGAATCCAACATTTAAGGTGAGTCATAGACCTACGTTTTGAATTTAATTTTTTATGATGTAGTTCTATCACATGAATCCATATATAATGCAGTTCTATCATAAGAATCCATTGATATCATTCCCAACTCAATTCACAATTATAAGAGGAACAAGTGCTTACAAAAGGAATAAACAAGTCAGGAGCTTTTACGCGAATGTTTTATTGTACAATACAGGAGAATGAACAATAGAACATACGCGCAAAAGCTCCGAAACCGTTCGGCCGATTATGGACAAAAGCGAACTTAACTCTCCCGTTCAGATGCGCAACCTACCCTGAAAATTGCAAGTCCCTATCTCCTTTCGTTGAAGAGTTATCAAGGCAACGGTCCAGCTACTGAACTCATCAAGGCTGATCGGATCTCCAACAATATAGATCCAATCATGTTCAAACTTGGAACTTGGTACTAGAGTTAAGTTCTGAAGGCTCTCGCAAAATTTCAGCCATGTCAGATGAATAGTTTCTGATATATAGAATTTTTTTTTAAAGATTTTCAGAGATTTTTTAAAAATTTTCTAGTTATACGATCCTCACGAAATTTTGCAAGAATTTTCGCGTTGGCATTCTACAACTAGTAACCATGTTTGAATTGGATTGGTTTTGAATTTTTCGAGTATTGAGGAAATAACAACCAAATTTCAGATGGGTATAACCCCAAAACCGTTTGGCGGATTATGCCTATAAAGAAACTCAAATGTCGCATTCAGATGCACAACCTAACCTGAAAATTTCGAGCTGGTATCTCTTTCCGTTCTCAGGATGTCATGACATAAATATTATTTTTCATTGATTTTTTTTTAAATTTTTTATGATACGATTTTCACGAAATTTCACAAACGTTCTTAGGTTTGCATTCTACAACTACTCACCAAGTTTCAACTTGGTCAGATTAGTAATGGTTGAAAACAAAATTATTACTCGGAAACCGTTGGGCTGATTATGCCTATTAACGAACTTGTCCGTCGTATTGGGACGCGCCACCTACCCTGAAAATTTCAAATCGCTATCTCATTCCGTTTCCAGTTTTCGTCCATGGTTACATATCAACGCAAAAATAAACGATTCATTATGCTTAAAAAGCTCCAGACAGGTCCCTGAATCGTTGATTCGTTGTTGTTTTTGATCCGATGTTAACAAATGCAGTTATGAATGTTATGATAACTTTGAAATCTCCTTCACTTCAATTTTGTAGTCGGTAAAAACAATTTTTCGGATTTTTTTGCCGATTTCTTCGTTAATGGCCGACCACTGCGATGGCGTCGCTACGACCACGTTCAAATTCATTATACCATTCTCAGACAGTCGATTTTCCTGGAGCAGAGTTCTAATAATGCTTTATCAACACAAAAATTCTTTCTTATACCCTTATTACACTATGCCTCTTTTGTGTCTATTTGTCAGCATAACTGACTGTGCCTGAAATTTTGAAGAAATACGCATGCGCCCGGACCTATTTTGTATACTGTTTCAAACTTGAAAATAAATAGAACTGGTTCTATTTGTTCCCCCTAAATCGGGGAGATTTCAAACCTTTTTGTCGAAATGTCATGTCTACCAACACAATATTTATCTGTCTGACTTGACATCTTAACATAACCTAGTTTATTCTATCCTTTGAATCGCAGCCTTCGTAAATTCTATAATAAATTTATGTTTATTACTCTGAGTACGTAAACTAACTAAACTTACGAAGGCCAGATAATCTGTGATGGCTGTCCCCGAGTGATATGAAGTTTCCACGAGTAGCCTAGTATCGCAAAGTAATTATTAATTTCGTTTTTGGAGAAATGCTTTCTGGAATTACAGTGTCTTTTTTCTGTATGTGAATTTTCACTCTATGTAGTAGCATATTAAACGTTTCTTCAGACATTCCTAAAACACTATGGTATTGTTTTAAAAATCTACGAACAAAACAAGAACTTAAGGTAAATATGTCAATTTCTTCAATGTTTGCAGCTCTGAAATTACTGCCTGAAACAAGCGCGAAAAAAGCATGGTATAATAGTGCCACTCATTTTGGGGTAAATTCAACCAACAATTAGCCATGAAAATAGGCGCAAATATAGACATGAAAAAGGCATAGTGTAATAAGGGTATTATGCATCTTTTAACAAAAACACCAAAGTTGCGTGATACAAAACAACTATAACTAGAGAACGCGTGGTCCGATCGTCATGAAATGTTCACACATAACCTTCTAAAGGATGGCGCTATCGAATGCCGTTACTTATTTTACATTTGTGGCACCATCTATAGAGTCCGGAAACTTTTTGATCAATGTAGTATTTTGATTCCATCAATCAAATATTTTCGAGGAGGAGCAGTCAACCTAGCCTTCCCCTATGGGCTGCCACTGCATACCTACATAATACATCCGTGTCGAAGGAATTCCGGATAGTTCAAATATTTCCCATAGGCAATTTTGGCTGATCCTTAACGCACGCTTGCATGAAATATCCAGATTTATGTTGAGTTACTGAGTTTACTCTAGAATTTCAATATGAAGCGATGGCAAATATACCGGAAGTAGTAAAATATTCAGAACTCACCGAATTTTTCAATGGAGGATTAACTACAAGACAAGCAGGAATGTCAGCCAGGATTGGACATTGAAAATCGATGTATAATTCTCATGTTAAAATATGAAAGCAAAATGTACATCAGAAGAACCCTCAATGCACACTTACGACTTCATTGTAATTCCTCAACCTTAAATGCATTATGTTTAATTTTTTCGGTAAATTGATTTATTTTCAGTTATAAAATTATATCAGGAATATGGAAACATTATTCGAAAAAATTGAAAGTTGAATAATAATTTTTATTCAAAATAAATAGGTATGCAAAAATGCAACACATACATTTCTGATGCATTTCTACTGATACGATCCTCTGGAAAGTTCACATGCACCTTACAGTCGTTATTTTACATCTCAATACCCATTTTCCACCCTGTAGTTTCATAAATATTGGAAAAATAAAATTATAAAAGTATTTTTCAGGAACTATTTGGCGGATGCGCGAGGTTATCACGAATGACTATTCACATAAGCTCGCCCGTGCCATCTATGGAAATAATTCTGGTATATTTTATTTCAGTTTATAGTAAAGTGTACGCTATATCATCCACAGGACTCCATCTGTAGAGCTATGGGTAAACTATGATCGAAATCTAATTACATAAACCATTTAACTTTAAGGAATTTAAACCTGAATCACCTCTCCCCCTACATAAAATCTGAAATTCTGAAATGACGCCCCTGTCATCGTTCAACCCTGGGACAACTTCTTTCATCTCGTATTAACCTTGAACGAATAATTGCAATTTAACTAATTTTAGCATGGAATTTCTGATCGACACAATCATTCCAGGAATATGCCTTTCCTGTAAAGATAATTAAGAATATCTCCTTGTCGGGTGCAGTGGCGTAGCTATAGTGAGGTAGTTCGGTGATATACACCGGGTCCTGAAGGCTTTGTTGCTCTAGGCGAACACAAACTATACCTATCGGTTGATTGATTGAGGGCCGATTTCTCAATTGCAAGTTAACTCAAGGTTGCGAGTTACGCAAGTGTTTAACTGTTTAGTCTCGAGTAAATTCGAGAAACCGGCCCTAATGATAAATACTCTTCATCTGGCACACACACTATTTAATCACAGAATATCACTTGTATTCTTGTATTACACTGATTCACGAATACTACACGGTAATTTCTCAAAAAATATCATTATTCAAACGGTATTAAAGTATACAAACCGACAAGCATGGAGGACTATCGTATAGTGAGCTTCTTTAGACCATGTTGCCATTTAATCACGTTCCAGGCTTTCTATATAGTAGGTTATGGCATAACTTACTCTCCGTGTGTCGTTCAACCACACGGCCGTCATGCGGTGCGCGCTCAGCCAAGCTTTCGTTTAAACGGTAATTATTATACGTTACACCAACCTCTGCTAACACATATAAAGCTCTCCGTCAAAAGAATATATACATACATATATATATATATATATTTATTATTTATAAATTTCAATTGCTCAGCAAAATATTAAACAACCGGTTGGCCGTTTTAGTTGATCAAGGAGTAGCTGAATCAGTCGAAATGTAAATAACAGAGTTGGTAGGTTTTCTGAAAATATCAAATCATAGAAGAATCCATCGTTTTACATTTCGAACGTGAATTTGCTTGATGGATATTAACTGTTTAATTTCCATCAACAATTGCAAAAAAGAGGAAATGTTTGTTTATAATATCTATCGTTAAAAGAAAATATATTTTGCTGCACCAAATGCCAGTTAACAGCAAGTACTCTACTTTCTATTGAGGTATATTCAAAATATAGAGCCAGTCTTTCAAATTTTTTATAGCGACTTCAACAGAAAAATTCGGAAATAATAAAACTTTGTCCCTTAAAATAAGGTGGTGTTCATAATTTGAAATCTTTTAATTTACCAATTAATTTGTATGAATTTAAATGCAGGATGATCGGTCTCATTCATTGTCCAGGATTTTGAATTTTGGTGGAACAATAGTAAAAATAATTTTCGGTTAATTTGGATTTTTGGTTCAATCAAATCAGCTCAAATTTCGATAATATGATTCGCTTATAAGACTAAGATATTCTGAATAAAAAGAAATATATTTGGTCCATACAAGCACCTCTAAATATTTGTCGCCGGGATCCCCAAATCCTAGCACGTCACTGGTTGAGTGATAACTTTCGGATTGGTTCGGAAGAATTCACTAATTCAGTACTTACCGAACGAGTGTTGCAGCTTCTCTCATGTTTACTTAAACATAACCTCGAAATCGACAATGTTGAAACGAAATGTTATTATTGTTTCGATTATCCTAATATCAAATTTTTTTATCTTCATAATATTAGTTCTGACAGGAAATTGCTGCTTCAGAGATCGTAAGTATATACACATAATAATTATAAATATTTCTACAAAGTTGGTATACCTATTAGTTTTCGATTAGTTATTGGTTAATATAGTTTTTTAATTCAAATATTCTAGTAACTCAATGTTGAATCAGAAATGAATTACTTAAGTTCCTAGAATATCTATTTGTTTTTATGTAACGCCAGGTAACCCAAGATAAAGCAACCTCATTCGTCAATATTTTCACTATGGCTAATATAGATTATCAGTGGAACGAAACTGTATAAACAATAATCTCCCTAATGTTGGGATATTATATCCCCGCAGGAAATTAGTAATTTTTTCGCGTAACTGGCTGAATTTTTGGTGAATTTATTGAATAACTGCATTCCTTCCGCACAATAAACTCACAATAAAGTTGAAATTATTGTCATTCAATTCAAAAAGAACCACGAGAAGGTGTAAATGTAAACCCTTGCCATAAAAATTGAAAACAATGAAAATTCTCGAAATAAATATTATATTCTCAAAAATTAACATTTATAAAACTAGGCAGGCGGCTAATGAAAATTGCGATAAAACAATATTAAAGTTTCTTTTTTTTTAAATAAATAATAAATAATAAATATTATTATGTATAAGTGTACCATGGTCCGAAAATCTATGGTTACGAAGATATGGCGATTTTTCAACTTTTTGGAAATTTTCTGCTTTGTTATCGAAAATATTGTTAATTTTGTAAAAATTACTTGAGTCTAAATATTCAAAGAATATTTTTTTCAAAGCTGAAGAGACGGTTGTCATTTCATGCGAAAAAGTATTTACTAAAACATTAGAAAACCTGAGATATAAGGGGTCAAAAATGGCATCAACTGTATTCCTCATAAAATCTTGATGAAACACTTCAGAATTACTCGTGAAAAGTATTATGAACTTGGTGTACAAATTCAGAAAAAAACTTCCTTGTTTCATTAGCTTTTCAAAAAGGTACATATGTCAATAATTCCTTCACGAAATCGAAAAATATGTCCGGAAAACAAAACCTATAACACAATGAAATATCAGCATTTTTGGCGCTCTAGTTCCTCGGAACTGAGTGCTTATCAATTTGCCCAAATGTCTGTAATTTTCGAATTTTTGGCTGAAAATGGTGTCAAACGATTTGGTTCGACTCACTGATCAAGAATCCGAGGTCCAAATCGATTCTGTCCGGCCGGCCGTCCGTAGGCACGAGAACTCTCGAACGAAAGGAGTTAGAGGATTGAAATTTGCAAGGTGGGTTTGGAGCGTAAATATCTCGGACAAGTTCGTTAACGGGCGAAATCTATTAAGCGGTTTCAGAGTTATGGCCGATTTTAGTAAAACACATTTTTTATGAATATTTCCGAAACCGATCACTCGATCTATCTGAAATTCAGCATCACATTGTAGAATCATGACCTTTACACGCATGTGGAGTTTTGTACTGACCAGGTTACCGCAAAGTGCCAAAAAAAAATTTTCAGTTAAAAAAAAAATTCTACAATAACTCTCGAATGGAATGAGCTAGGCAGTTGAGTAGGTTAGGGAGATGAATATTCGGTTAAGTTCGTTATTGGGCAAAATAGGCCAGATTATTTTCGGAGTAACGAAAAAAAAAATTTTTTTTTAAGCAACAAATTTCAAATTCAATTTTTATTTAAGATGCAGTTTCACCATTAAAATCCATCGATATCATTTTCAACTCCAACAAGCTCATACTTTTGAAGATATGATTTTTCTAAATTTCAATAATGAATCGTACTTCTATATGTTTTCCCAGAATGCTATAATTATTCTATCTAAGCTTTATTATATGATCTGTGTTCATACTCGTACATTTCATCCTGTTCTATAAGAGAGAGTCAAATTCAGTTCAGCTATTTTAATTTGATTTCTTCCATGGTGCAGTTCTCATTCTCAGATTGCTCATTTAATCTTGATAAATAAACTATTATTCGAATTGAATTTCCTTTATGATTCAGCTCTGAGAAACCAATACTTCCGGAGATATAATTTGTCTGTTTGAACTAGAGCGCCAGAAAGCTCCTGTCCACGGGGCTTGTTAGTAAAAACATTTTTTATGGATATTTCCGAAATCGATTACTCGATCTATCTGAAATTTGGCATCAAATTGCAGAATGATGACCTTTAGGCGCATGTGAAGTTTCGTATTGATCGGGTTACCGAAAGTGTAAAAAAAAATTGAAATTTTTTTAATAGTGTTTCTACAATAACTCTCGAACGGAATGAGCTAGGCAGTTGAAATTCCAGAGTGGGTTAGGGAGATAAATCCCTCGGTTGAGTTCGCTATTGGGCAACATAAGCCAGATGGTTTCTGAGTAACGAAATCAATTTTTTTTTACTAACAAATTTCAAAATAAATTTTTGTTTTTAGATGCAGTTTCACCATAAAAATCCATTGATATCATTTTCAACTCCAACAAGCTAATACTTTCAAAGATATGATTGTTCGAAATTTCAATAATGAATCGTACTTCTATGTTTTCACAGATTGCTTCAATTATTCTATCTATGATTTATTATATGATCTGTGTTCATACTCGTACATGTCGTCCTGATCTATAAGAGAGAGTCAAATTCATTTCAGCTATTTTAATTTGATTTCTTCCATCGTGCAGTTCTCATTTTCAGATTGCTCATTTGATCTTGATAAATAAACTATTAATTGAATTGAATTTCCTTTATGATGCAGTTCTATCATAAGAATACATTGATATAATTCCCAACTCTGAGAAACCAATACTTTCGGAGATATAATTTGTCTGTTTGAACAAGAGCGCCAGAAGGGTTTGAACCATTTTTGGGCGCATGTTCTAGGGGAACATCGTCCTATCATTTCGTCCAAATGTCTGTAATTTTCGAATTTCGAGCTGAAAATTGGCTAATAGACTAATTCGGACTCCCTGATCACGAATCCGGTGTCAGATTTTTGGGTGCCGTCCGGCCGGCCGGCCGGCCGGTTTTCCGGCCGTAGGCACGATAACAGGAGCACCGAAGGTCCTATCGACTTCAAACTTTCAGGGTAGGTTTCTGATCAAAATGCGACGGTTAAGTTTGTTAACGGGCAAAATCGGCCGGACGGTTTAGGAGTTATAGACATTTAAAATTTTGAGGTTATTTCCCTGATATTTCAGGAACTAAAGAAGATGTTGAATCGAAACTTAGTAGTCAGTTCGAGGATATAAACGCGCAACTTTTGGCAAAATTCTGTTATGATCGAAATGTTGGTAATTTTTAAAAAAATATTTCTTTTAATTTTTTCGTGAACTATTCATCAGATTGCAACAAAAACTTGTACTAACGTCAATTGTAGTATTTTGCAACATTGTGCAAAATTTTGGCTCTATACGATTTCAATTTCTGGAGATATAAGACAAAATGTGTCAAATTTCCTGGGTCTCTCTCAGTATTTTCATCGATTATTATATAATAATCAATAATATTAAGGTATTCAACATGATACTGCTTTTTTTTTTACTGGTCAGTACGGGCCACAAGGAAGATGAACATGCGCCCAATAGCTCCTGTCCACAGGGCTTGAACCAATTTTTAATTTTAAGACCATACAATTTTTATAATTTCAATATTATTCATTTTTCCATTTCAGGTTGCCAGATACCAATACAAAGTTTTGGTAACACTCCTATTTTCTTCAACAGCAAGGATGGGAAATTCATTTATCCTGAAGATGACTCTATAGTGATAGAGAGAGATAGATCTATCAGTATAGCATGTCCCGGTTCAAGGTTGAACGTCGGACCAATATGGGCCGATATGACGTGTATAACAGAAACCAGCTTCGTTTTATTCAATGACAACGTAGACGTAACTTCCTTATACTGCGAGGACCAAATAAAAAGCACCGCAAGATATACAGGATCGCCTTGTGAAAATACCGGATCCGAAATCGAAATAGGATTCGATATAGGTGACGAGAAGTTCCTGAGACAAATGAGGATATGTTTCGATAAAAATGAACAAACCACGCTTTATACAGAACACGTCTTAACAAGTTTAATAGGTAATCGCGAACAGTCGTCAAAAAGACCGTATTTCGACCAAGGCAATTTCTTCAATTTGAGTGGAAAGCAGCTCAGTGAACTATATTCCAAAAAACTACAGCGTCAGACTATCAACAAACAGTTGGGTATTCCGGCAAATTCTACTGAGGTTATCAGAAACGGAAGTTCGCCATATTTTGTGTCACGAGGACATCTAGCTCCAAAGGCAGATTTTCTATACGCCTCCCAACAAAATGCCTCATTTTACTACGTGAACGCTGCACCACAATGGGAAATCATTAATGCAGGGTCCTGGAATAGGTTAGAATGGAAGATAAGGGCCTACGTAACACAAAGAGCGTCTGATCTTCACATCATAACTGGTTCTTTCGATAAATTAATTCTGAGTAATTATCCATCTACATCACTCTACATGTATTATAATCCCCCCTCAAAATCTGGAGTACCAATTCCGAAAGTTTTTTGGAAGATAGTCTATGATCCTCTCATCCTGAAGGGAGTCGCTTTCGTTGGTACGAATAATCCTTTCCTGGAACCAGAAAAGATTGATTTTATTTGTAAAGACGTATTGAACTCGATCAAATGGATCAGCATGAACAATAAGAATATATCTAATGGATTCATCTATGCCTGTGGTGTAGATGAGTTGAGAAGTGTTGTGAGAAACGTACCTCAATTGAAACTTACAGGATTGCTAATAGAATAAATTTTCAAATTTTGACTTCGTGTTCAATTGATATATAAAATTCTACTGTATGTTAAGTATGTGTTTCAACTCCTCCTAAACGACGTGACCAGTTTTGATGAAATTTTGTGTGTGTTGTTGATTGGGTTCCTGCATGGTTTAGAGTCACAATCGGACCCAGTAGTAGGCGTCGCAATTAGGTTATAGAATGTGTTTTGTTTTAGAATAAAATGGTGGATGCGCTGTTCCGGTTATTAGAACATCGACTCTCCTCAGAGACCTGGAGGTGTTACTTTGACATTCGTTATTCATTCAGTCAGAATTCAGTTTGAAAATATAATATTAAAAAGGGGGACAGCCCTAGAGCAGGTGCTTTGGCGCTCGTGTCCAATATTTGACAAAGCATTTCTCCGAAAGTATTGGTTTCTCAGAGTTGGGAATGATATCAATGGATTATTATGATAGAACTACATCATGAAAGGAATTGAAATCCATTTGCATCTTATCTTTATATGACGATCCATTTCGGCTACAAGTGTTTCAAAACTATCAGGAATCATTCTGAAAAATTGAGTAAATTCTTACTTATGTAAGAAATCTTTAATAGTGTTACTAAGGAACAACTACCAGTACATTAGTTGGGAATCCCGTTCTGAATCTTCCATAATTAGATAATGACTCGTAAATTATGATCGACTTCCTTGCATAAAATCAAACAAGAGCGCCAAAAACCACGAACTTACCCGAGATATTCATTCCTCAAATTCACTCTGAAAATTATATTAGATCAATTAAAACTTAGCCAATATTTGAGTTTTGTTTTTACTGGAGCTATTCTGAACCCATTCTGATAAACCTACCAAAGTACCTATATATTTCCATCATCATATGGATTATCCACGGTCATTCAAATATCACCAAAAAGTATCATATCATATTATAATCCTCATTATTCTACGGTAGCTGAAATGAATTTGACTCTCTTTTATAGGAAAACAAGATGACATGTACAAGTATGAACAAAGATCATATAATAATTCATAGATAATAAATACATGAATGAGAAAACGGTAAAAATTCTTTACCATGCAAACTTTGAGTCAGTGATGAGATATGGGATCATGTTCTGTGGAATGGAACATAATCTACAAAAGATTTTCATTGCACAAAAAAGAGTGTTGAGAACTATGTATAAAATGCCATTTAGACAAAGTTGTAGAGGTCTATTCAAAGAAAAGCAAATTTTAACAGTCTTTGCAGTATATTTATTAGAATGTCTAATATTTATACATAAAAACAAGAACGTGTTCACAGAAAATGACGTGAATATCAACTACAATACTAGAACATTAAATATTAATTTCCCTATACACAGATTAACGCTCATAGAAAAAAATCCTTCTTATATGTGCATCAGAGTATTTAATAAATTGCCGAACAGACTTAAGTCAATCACAAATCATAAATTATTCAAAAGTAAAGTAAAACAACTTCTGTTAAATCTGGAACCATATAATTGGAGAGAATATTTTGAATCAAGTTTGTAAAGCCTGGAGAGTGCTGTTTTAGTTGACGTCTTTTCTATCAACGTTTGTATGTACCATATATATGTATATATTGGATTGTATATATAGATATTTATATGAAATAAAGAAGAAATAAAGAATAATAAAGAATAAGGAATAATTATAGCATTCTGTGAAAACATATAGAAGTACCATTTATTATTGAAACTTTGAAAACCATATCTCCGAAAGTATCAGCTTGCTAGAGTTGAAAATGATATCAATGGATTTTTATGCTGAGACTGCATCTTAAAAATTGAATTTGAAAGTTGTAAAGTGAAAAAATTTTTTTTTCTCCGAAACCATAAGGCCGATTTTGCCCAATGACAAACTTATCCGAGATAATTATCTCGCAAACCTACTCGGAAATTTTCAACTGCCTAGCTGATTCTGTTCGAGTTATTGTAGAAAGAAAATTAATTTTTTTTTTATTTTTTTTTGCCACTTTTCGGCAATCCGATCAATACAAAACTTCGCATGCATATAAAGGTAATGAATCTACAATTTGCTGCTAAATTTCAGATAGATTGAGTGATCGGTTCCGGAAATATTCATAAAAAATGTTTTTACTAAAAATGGCCATAACTCCGAAACCGCTTGGTAGATTCCGCCCGTTAACGAACTGGTCCGAGATATTTACGCTCCAAACCTACCCTGCAAATTTAAATCCTCTAACTCCTTTCGTTCGAAAGTAATTGTGCCTACGGTCGGCCGGACAGAATTGATTTCGACCACGGATTCTTGATCGGTGAGTCGAATCAAATCGAAAAATTCGAAAATTACAGACATTTGGGCAAATTGATGAGCACTCTGTTCCGAGGAACAAGAGCGCCAAAAGAGAAAGATTTTTGAATCTAGTCCTTCCATCCGTCTATTCTATGTTAAACATGAATTTCCCGAACGGGAAATATGCATGCTTCAGGCCAGAAATGTATATTACGATTTAATGGAAGAAAATTGCATTCAATTAGGGCATCTGGGCGAAAAATTGCATTTCCAGCTAGCTCGACTTAACTCGATCATGTCAAATTTCAGAATTTCCTCAGCTCCTGGTTATCCGTATCGTAGATGAAAATGTCATATGCATTTTCATCCCGACCGAAACATGCATGAATGCGATGATGTAAAAAATTGATTTTCTCTATTTCAGTATCGTAATGAGTCCATTTCAGCACTGAAAACAGTGCTGGAATGAACTCATTCCCGCATTGTTTCTAGTTATATTTTTCGTTTTATGGTAGTCAGCACTGATATTCGAAGCTATCAAATTTCAACACACGTCAATTGACAATACAATATGATCTGGATATAGTGAAATGATTGTTGAGGAAAAGCTTTATTTTCATTAAAAAATATGGTACTAAAGATTTCCTTCTTGCTAATTTTGAATCATTCATGCTATTAGGAAACTGTTTTAAATCTGATCTCCATGCCCTACGTACGTTTCAAATTCAAATTCCGTAATCTGTCAACTTTCGCAACAGTCACACCAACTACCAAGATAACATACACTAGGATGTATAATCCGAATTTTTCATTAAATTTCAACAGTATTTTACAAAACTTGTCTGAAATAGAGAAAATATCGTCTAACACTCGTTGCAGAAGGCAATTCTCATGCGTTCGAAAACTCGCTCCTTCGTCGCTCGTTTTCGAATTTCCAATTCGTGTTTGAATAGGAGCCCATTCTGCAACTTGTTTTAGAATATACTATTCCATTGATCACAGTATCTGGATTCACATGACAATGTTATTCGCTGTATACCATGTGGCTTAAGATCCACCAAATATAGTGCGGTCTATAATTTGGAATAAATCAAAGACAGTTTTTGGCGCTCTTGTTCCTTGGAACAGAGTGCTTATTAATTTGCCCAAATGTCTGTAATTATCGATTTTTTTGATGAAAATGGTCTTAAACCATTTGGTTCGACTCACTGATCAAGAATCCGTGGTCGGAATTCATTCTTTCCGGCCGGCTGGCCGTAGACACGATAACTCTCGAACGGAATGAGCTAGACAGTTGTAATTTTCAGAGTAGGTTTGGGAGATGAATATCTCGGCTAAGTTCGTTATTGGGCAAAATCGGTCAGAGGGTTTCAGAGTAAAAAAAAAAAAAAATTTTACATTACAAATTTCAAATTATTTTTTTTTTTAAGATGCAGTTTCATCATAAGAATCCGCTGATATCATTTTTAACTCTAACAAGCTGATACTTTCGGAGATATGATTTTTCAAAATTTCAATAATAAATCGAACTTCTATGTTTCCACAGAATGCTATAATTATTCTATCTATGAATTATTATAATATGATCTGTGTTGATATATGTCAACTTATTTTCCTGAGACATGACATGTCAAATTTTTTGGTTGATATTTTAATGCCCATGGTTAATCCATATGATGATGGGAATGGTATGATGGTAAGTTAATAATATTGAGTTCAGAATATCTCCAGTATAAACAAAACATGAGTTCCAGGGATTTAAGGGAGGGACAATGGAATGACAGAAAGAGGTGGCGAAGAGGCATCGGACAACGTCGATCGACGTTATGATCCCGATTCGATGATGATGATAAACAAAACTGGAATATTGGCTAAAGTTTCAATTGATAATCTAATATCATATATAATTTTCAGGGTGGATTTGAGGAAAGAATATATCGTTCATCAAAGAATTGAGGAATGAATATCTCGGATGAGTTCGTTGTTGGGTAGAATTGGTCTATTGGTTTTGTATTAATAATTTTTGGCACTCTTGTTAAATTTAAATTATTTTATGATGTTTGAATTTAATTTCTGCTATGATGAAGTTCTTTCATAAGAGTCCATTGATATTATTCCCAACTCTCACCAATACTTTCAAAAATATGATTTGTCAAAGTTTGAACAAGAGCGCCAAAGCTCCTGTCCACAGGGCTTGAACCATTTTTTTTATCTCATGGCACAATTGTACGATTGAACTGATTTGTATCCTTACGTCGCCACAAACGAAGCACTGTTTATTTTCGACCCAACAGTAAATTTATGTATTTGAGTGGGTCCTTACGCCACCATAAACACGGCACTCCTTATTTTTTACCCAACAATGAATGTTGTGTTTGAACAGAGACCTTACGCCACCACAAACACAGCACTGTTCATTTTCGAACCATATGTATGTTATAGAATGGGACCTTACGTCACCGCAGAAAAAGCAGTGTTCATTTTCGAACCAACAGTGAATGTATGTTATAGAATGGGACCTTACTTCCCCGCAGAAAAAGCAGTGTTCATTTTCGAAACAACAGTAAATGTGTGTATTTGAATGAGTCCTTATTTGTTCCTCTATCCGGATATGATATACTGGGTTCTCCTAACCTCATGCCGGGTTTATGCAAAGAGAATTTAGCTCTTGCAACTTGACTCTAAGAACGAGCTCTCCTATTGGTTGTGCCGATCGGTGTAGCCAATAGGAGAGCTCGTTCTTAGAGTCAAGTTACAAGAGCTAAGTGCTGAGAGCTAAATTTTCTCTGCATAATCCCGGCATAACTGGTAACTGGTCCTCCACACCGGGATTATAAATGAAGCTGTTTTTGTTCCTCCCCAGATACATGGGTACATCCGGCAACACAGCCCATGAACTTCTACTTGTGAGGTTGAATTGCCACAACTGCACTTTCATGAGTTCCATGACAGAGGGAATTAGCGGTTTTTATTCCGTAGGATGCCGAACACACAGCGTTGGCGATGATGGCAGTTGACTTCGACTCCGAGACCGTGCACTAGGTGAATTTGTTCCCTCCGAAGCTGTCGTCGGTTCGCTAACAGTGCGTAGACGACAGGTGTACTACCACTGTTCCGAGAGATAAAGTTCTGACGTTTATTCCCCGATCGGATCCAGTTCGTATCCAGTTGCCAACAGGTGTTTGTTATGTTTGTTCGTCGTTTTTTCAGAATTTTGCTAAAATATTTGTAGGATAGTCGTACAAATAAGCGAGAGGGGTGAGTTGGATACTTATCTCTTTATGGTACTGGTTAGATTACTTGAGAGCGTTTTTGAATTATTATTTTCCGGGATAAACGTTTTAAATCGTTCGGCGAGAAAACTTTTGTGGTGCCCCTGGGCTTTTTCACGGTTTATAGAATATTGATTAGAGTAATCGTTTTTAATTTTTTTCGAAAGTTTAACGGTTTTGGAAATATTTTTGTCTTTGCCTTAATGTCGATCTCAGATTTTATCGTCAATTCTTTCTTAGATACAGTTTTGCAAGAAAAATCGATTGGTACCAATCTCCTCCATAGGAAACTTATACATATTTATAGATATGAATTTTTGAAATTTCCATTTTCGACATTTATTCGGAATTAAGTTCTTGATCTTTATCCTGAAATATTCAGCTTAAACTGATCCAAACTTACTTAACCTAAACTAACCTTATTGGAATGTAAATAATCTTCCAATGTATTTTAATTTAAATAAAATATGAGGTCAACACTAAGGTAAATACAAGCCACGGTTTTATATTAAAATCGAAATGTAACTTACTGTGGTAATGTTTAATCTGAAAATGTTATCTTTTTATTTCAATTATGAAGTGTACGCATAATTCGTCATTTATGATTTGATGAGTTATTCTATGGTTATTTGAAGGGGGAAATAATCTTTCTAAAGGCGGGTTTATACAGCAAATAAGATAAGATAAAATAAAATAAGAAATAAAATAAGAAAGTTAAACATGTACATTTCTATGAGAGCGTTTATACACGAAATAAGATAAAATATGAAATAAGAATAAGAATTAAAGTTGGCCAACTCTCATCTTTATTTCTTATTTTATGTTATTTTGTTTGGAAAATGACAATGCGCATGCTCAAAGTGTGAAATTCATAGAACTTGCATGAAATTGTCAAAAAGCTGCGATTTGATTGGTTCATTCTTATTTCTTATTTTGTTATAGATTATCTGTATAAACCGATCCGTTTAACCGGTAATTCTTATTTTATTTTAATTTGTTTCTTATTTTATCTTATTTGCTGTATAAACCCGCCTTAAGATACATCAAAATGATATGAAATAAATTAACCTACAGGGTAGCAAAGTGCACACTCAGCGTATATTTTGAATGAGTTCCAAGTGGTTGAGATGAAATTTTGCTCACCCATGTTGATGAAAATATGTATAAATACTCAAATTTTCATCAAAACTTCAACCTCCAATAACCTCCCCCACCAAAGGGGTGGTTGTTTATTTACTGAGTTGTGACGCCACAGATCCATTGCGAGGATCTTCCAGCATCTCTGGACTTGGATTGGAAGGAAAACTGTTATGTTATATAATGTTGGTGCCAAATACCTATATGGAGTGTCTTTGACTTTGACTATACGTGTTACTCACCCATACTGTTGTTATGTACAATATTTATTAATAGATGCGCGTAAAGTCGTCAGAATCCTATTTTGTCGAAAATATATTGTTTTATTACTTCAAATGTTCTATCACTTCCATGGTTACTTAGGAATTGATAGATATATCAACAAAAATAATATTATAACCAAAACAATTCGTTTCCTGTTTTTGGCGCTCTAGTTCCTCGGAACTGAGTGCTTATCAATTTGCCCAAATGTCTGTAATTTTCGAATATTTCGATGAAAATGCTTTTAAACGATTTGGTTCGACTCACTGATCAAGAATCCGTGGCCGAAATTCATTCTGTCCGGCCGGTCCGGCCGGCCGTCCGGCCGTAGGCACGATAACTCTCGAACGGAATGAGCTAGAGGGTTGAAATTTTCAGAATAGGTTTGGGGGATGAATATCTCGGCTAAGTTCGTTACTGGGCAAAATCGGACAGAAGGTTTCGGAGTAATAAAAAAAAAATTTTTTTTTTACGAAACAAATTCCAAATTAAATTTTTTTTAATAAGCAGTTTTATCATAAGAATCCATTCATATCATTTTTAACTCTAACAAGCTAATACTTTCGGAGAAATGATTTTTCAAAATTTCAATGTAAATCATACTTCACAGATTGATATAATTATTCTATGTATATTCTATGTATGAATTGTCATAAAGTCAACTTGACAGAAGGGAATATTGTAACTTCAAGAATATTGGGGTTGAAATACTCGTATTTTAGCGATGCAACGGGGACCTCACCCGAAAATGTTTGAAAATATTACGTAAATATTGAAAGCATAATTCTGTAGTTCGAGAGAGGAGAAAATTTTGTGAACGTAGATCAGGAAATTTTTGATCGATTACAAGGTAATTTATTATTTTATACATGTTTTATGGAATACCTACTATTGGTAGGTACTTTAAACCTGTTTTGGGCAATTGTCATACGAAACTTGTTTTTTTGGCGCTCTAGTTCCTCGGAACAGATTGCTTATCAATTTGCCCAAGTGTCTGTAATTTTGGAATTTTTGGCTGAAAATGGTCTCAAATGATTTGGTTCGACTCACTGATCAAGAATCCGAGTGCGAAATCGATTCTGTCCGGCCGGCCGACCGGCCGTAGGCACGATAAGTCTCGAACGAAAGGAGTTAGCGGATTGAAAATTGCAAGGTGGTTTTGAAGCGTAAATATCTCGGACAAGTTCGTTAATGGGCGAAAACCATCAAGGGGTTTCGGAGTTATGGCCGATTTTAGTAAAAATATTTTTTATGAATATTTCCGAAACCGATCACTCGATCTATCTGAAATTTAGCACCAAATTGTAGAGTCATGACCTTTATACGCAGTGAAGTTTTGTATTGACCAGATTACCGCAAAGTGTCAAAAAAAAAAATTTGAAAATGTGGTGCAGTTCTCATTCTCATGATTGCTCATTTAATCTTCATAAATAAACTATTATTTGAATTGAATTGCCTTTTTGATGCAGTTCTATCATATGAATACATTGATATAATTCCCAACCAATACCAGATATAATTTGTCTGTTTGAACTAGAGCGCCAGAAAGCTCCTGTCCACAGGGCTTGAACCCATTTTTTTTGGCACTATTGACGTAAATTATTTCTCCTTTTCGTTGGGAGGATTGTGCGAAATACTAGTAATCAGTCTCAATGGTATTGAAAATAGTATTGGAGACTTTATTTCGTAAGGAATGGGAAAATATTAAATGGCTGTAACTTCGAAACTATTCAACCGATTCTGATTATTTTTCATTCGATTAGTAATAATCATGGATCATAAATCGTTGAATAATCGTCGTTGTAAAACTTCCAGGTCCGTAATCGGAAATATTGATTTCAACAAAACGCGAAAAACTAACACTATGTATATTGTTCACAGAAAATTACAATGCAGATATCGAAAAGCAGGAGAGAGTCATCTAAATGCAATCGTCCGATCGTATGCCACAAATATAATCGCCTCTTTTTCGCCTTGAATGTCCGCAGTATTCTATTTTGCTGACCGCTGCCACGATAACTTTCGAACGGATAGAGATAGCGACTGAAATTTTTAGGGTAGGTTACATATCCAAAAACGACATTTAAGTTCTTATTATGGACAAATCGGCCAAACAATTTCGGAGTTATAACCATCTGAAATATTGTTTCTTCAATAATTAAAAAAAAAAAGATCCATACGAATTGACACTTGGTAACTAGAAGTAAAATGCCAATGCGCAAATTTTTGCAAAATTTCGTGAGGAGTACCGGATTTCAGCGTATTTTAGGAATTATTCTGGAAATAAAATTCTGAACTAGTATCAACTTTTTCTGAAATTTCAAATCATGTGAATCTCATAATTGTAACAACACCTCGATGGCCGAGACAGACAGGAGATTTATTTATTTTTTTATCTGAGGGCCAATGCATTTTTTCACGTGCCAGCGCTAAAAAGAAGTTCCTGTAGTATTAAGTAAGGGTGGCTGAGGCATGAATAGACAATATAACATACGCGAAAAAGCTCCCAACTACACGCCAGTGCTTTTTAAGTATTTTCAATTATTCCCTCCTTCCTTCTGTAGAATATGAGAAATATGACAGTGTCATCTGCTGGTGAAAGACGTCATTCTAATAAATATTGAACAGCAACGGTCCAAGTCTGGAACCCTTAAGTATTCCGCATTGTACAATAATTTCGTAGCTCAAAGTTGCATAAATTCCTACCCATTGTTTTTTGTCGGATAAATATTGCCTCAATTTTAGATTCCTTGGCACGAACAAATTTTTGACGTTTGGAATTCATATTCCTGTGCGAATTGCATTTCTCTAGAAGGCTTAATGCTTATAGGCGAAATTTCATACATGATTCAGGCTCGTTTTCAATGGTTTACTATTCGAAAATATCTAAGCAAAATGGCTATAAAAAGACTCCTCATAGAAATAATTGATCTCAGGGATATAAACGTTTATGATTGAATTCCAAAGTGTGAAATTGAATGACAATAATGAGATCATTGATACCAGCAAACAATAACGTGCAATCATGACAAATTGCCGCGATAAGAATACTATATTGATGATAAGATTAGATGGAGGAGATAAAAGCTAGGCTATTTCGAGTTTATGTACTTGTACCGAAGAAATGAAACACGAAATTGCCCGACAAAAGGATCATCTTCCAGTTACGGTCGTTTGAAGCGAAAAATATTGTGTAAGTAATCCCTTCCTCAAAAATGTGGGAAAGCCTTGTGGACAGGAGCTTTGGCGCTCTTGTTCAAACTTTGACAAATCCTGACATGACATTGACTGACAAACTCCAAAAATACAGTCGAAAAATAGGGAGAATTTGTATTGAGTAGGAAATATTAGATACTGAAAATTGGGGATATTTTCAGAATCTTGCATCTCAAGTGTTTCTTTATGAATCACGATTCATTCAATTTTTGTATTGCCAAGTTTTTCGTTCAGATAAGATAACATTGAATTTTGGATTATCACCTCGATTTCGTTGACACAATCCTGATATTATTAAGTATAACGTGTATGCCGATGTAAATTATATGAGCGAAACTGCAGAAACATAAACAGTATCTGTTGTTCCAGAAGATTTCTTTAAAACTGATTATATTTCACTGTATCTTAATGAATTCCTCTCACCTATGCATGTTCATCAAATACACATTATATAAAATTTAAATCACTTGATAAATGCTCTCAGCGGATGTTCATATTGCAGCAATTGAGGGACATATGATGTAATAATCTTTCAATAATAAATATAAATTCGATTCTTATGTGTATAGGAAACAAAATTTCTGTGAATGACAATTTTTCTTGTTTGTGGTCAAGTTTGTTCTATGTTTACACAGTCTGAAATTGTTATTACGAACAAGTTGGCTCAACACCTTCTACATTAAAGGCCAGGCATCTAAAAAAAAATATGGCCGCCATAGTGGATGGAGAAAAGGCGGTAAATTCAAAAGTTATGACATCGCTTGGGGTTAGTCTGTGAATTTTGTCAGTTTAACCACTGAAAATTAGTCCCTATCATAGTCTATACCTACAGAAGTTTTACTTCTACTACTGGAGAAAATCACTGTTCTAAAGTTATAGCTCGAGATGTTCGGAACAAAATGGAATACACCATGGTTTTAGACATTCAGTCAGAGCTGAATTAGGCCTGAACTCTCTCAGATATGTACCACTCGAAGCTACAGGTTTATTACATTTTAAATGCAACTGTATACACATTAAATAATTATTATGATGTGCTCAGTCTATCAAAAGTTGTTCGGGCATATTGTTTGTTTGTGTTCAACAAACTACGGTTCGAAATAATGACACAGGCCTGCGAGAATTGGGAAATGAGCAAGTAGAGCGTGATTCACGTGCTCGAATAAAATCTTAAGATCTGTTCCATATTCTTTTGTCTGTTTAAACGAGCTATTGATATCTTTGCGTATATTCCATCGTCTTCCAAATTTTCCCACGTGCCTAAGAAACTCAATGAAGAAATAATAATTTCATAGTTCACACAATAGTTCATTTTTTTCCCATGGAAATGTACCAATTCTCTCAATTGTTTGACTGGATCTAGTACTGATTTTTGTGCACTCATATCAGTGCCTTATAATTTTCCCTAAATGTGTGTAATTTTCGAATTTTTGGTCGAAAATGGTCTCGTTTTTACTCACCGATGAAGAAGCTGAGGGCCTTCCATAGGCACGATAAGTCTTTTACGAAATGAAGTAGCGAGTTGAAATTTGCAGGGTAGGTTTGGAGTCCAAATTTGCCACTTGAGTTCGATAATGATCAAAAACCGCCAAGTGGTTTCGGATTTATAGCCATCTGAAATATTGTTCCTGAGGATCGTGAGCTTAGAAAATACAAAAAATATGAAATAAAATTCTGTATCTCAAGAACTATCCTTCAGATATTGCTGAAGTTCACTAAAAACCTTATTATACAGCCCAATTATACAAACCAATGCAAGGAATGCTTTGGGCAATAAATCTGCAGGAGCGAAGACGTAGCCTCCTTGAAGCCATTCCAGATACTGGAGTTCATCAGAACTCTGGAACTGGAAGGCGAGCTGTAGATGGTGATGACATCGACAGCTCTGACGGGGGGGCACAATAGACCTTAAGGTCGCAGTACAAAGATACCCCCTACAACAATATACAATATAACCTGAACATCATTACATCAGTTCCTTGACGTTATGATTAAGCAGTCTGCTTCACACTCAGAAGGTATAGGGGTTCGATTCCCACAGCGGAAGTGACTTTATCTCATTTATTTTTCATTTCGAGGCAAGGAAAAACTAAGAGGCGCAAACCACTCTGTCACAATGAACAACATTCAAAACATCATTTTTGGCCACATGAACAAGCGCGTCCACTTAGACTGACCTCACGCCACTTCTTTTTTAATTCAATGAGTAATGAGTCGAAATACCCCGTACTCACTTGAATGTATCAAAATGATTCACTTTTATTAAAACTTAATATTGGAGACCATAATGAAATGAATGAACTGAACCATAGATATAATGTCCATTACATTTTATCATTCACGATAGATGGTCTTAGTTTGTTATGTTTAATTATGTTACCATTGTGCCAATATGAAGTCTATCATACTCATTGTATTTCACAATATTCAATAAAAAGTAAATACTTGTCCTGATCATTTTGGAAGGCTTCTTAATCGGATAGTTCAGTTTAAATTCCGCAGTTTCATGTTTCAGTTATGGTATGTTGTACGTAAGCGGATCTTCATTAATTTTCTTATAATGAAAACTAAGACGAAACATTTCTTTCGGTCATGTTTTTTCGCGTACTGTTCATGATTTTTTTTGCGTAATTCAATTGAATGTTGGTGAAGAAAATTTCCTGTAGTTTTTTTTGGTGGGAAAAAAATATTTATGCTTTTTGCAGGTAGTTGATTATTCTGATCTTAAGATTTGAAGTTCAATTCTGTGGATTAGAAAAATATAAAATTCATACAATCTGAACAGAACATCTTGGATTTCTGTATAAAATATGCAACGTTTGTATACTTACAAAGTACTCAGAAATGTTTATTATTGTTGGATCGATCAGTTCTCTTTCTATTTCACCAGGTCGTAGACAATTCTGGTGTCAGCATTATTCGTCAGCATTTTTCCTATTTTCATTTACATCAATCGCATCATTATAAATATACCAGAGACCAGAGGTTATGATACGGGTTGAATATACATTAATATATGATTTTATATAGATTTCCATCAGTGATATTTCCGAACGATACCCTTAAAAAAAATCGAGGAAAGGGCTGATGTTAAGTCAGGAGCTTTCGAGCGCATCTTCTATTGTCTATTCACTCCTCACGCAACCTCACAAAATAAAGGGCCCACCATCTAACGTTTTTTTTTCAACTAGTGCTTATTTCGTGAATGGTAATGCTTAGTTCATGTCTGATTTGACAGATAATTAGTTTTATCCTTCCGCTGAACGAATATGGTTGTGTATACGCTTGAACAACGCTAGGAAATATTGCGACATTACTTTGAAAATCATGGTAATGTTGCAGGATGTGTGCGAAAATTGTGTACGGATTTAGGAAGAAGAGAAGCACCGTCAGCTCCGTATGTTCGTTATCTTGTGAAAAAAGTGAAAGAAACTGGCATCCTCATCGATAAACCAAAGCGTGAAACGCCAAAAACAGTGCGTACACCCGAGAATATTGCTGCTGTGGCAGAAAGTGTGCGTGAAGCGCCATCAACATCAATTCGCCCTCGTTCTCAAGAATTGAACATTTCGGAGACATCATTGAGACGAATTTTGCACCTTGGTATGACGCCATACAAAGTCCAATTGGTTCAGGAGTTGCCCTGTTTTTGAAGATTGCATTATCAGCCGCAGAGCTGATGTCGTTTGGCCACCTCGGAGCTGCGATGTGACACCGTTGGACTATTATTTGTGGGGTGCCGTCAAAGATAAGTGTTACGCCAACAAGCCAGAGACAATTGACGCTTTAAAGGACAATATTCGTGAAGCCATTGGTGAAATACAGCTGCACACAATCGATAATGTGCTTAAAAATTGGACCGATCGTGTAGGCTACTGCATGGCCAGCCGAGGCAGCCATTTGAATGACATTATTTTCCATTATTAACCGGAAGGATTGTACTTTCAAATAAAAGAAGAAATTTGAGAAAATATTCAGTAGCTTTTTTTTATTGCATTTAAAAAATAAAAAGTTATTTGGCGGACCCGTTATTACATGAACCTTCAAGCCGTCTGTTTTCAATCGAGTACTAGATTTGGAAAAACCGGAAGAACTAAAAGGTGTAGGCCAGACTGTCGCAATGAACAAAATTGTAAAAAAATTAAGAACACTGACGTAAGATCAGTCTGCATCTGCGCGCTTGTTTATGACTTCATTGAATTCTTTTTGGTCAACATGAACAAGCGCGCCAAAGCAGGCTGACCGCATATCAGTGCTTTATCATTTTTTTTCTTGACAAGAGATCTCAAATTCTCATCTACATAATTAATCCCAGATGTTATGCCCACTGAACCAGACGTATACTATACTTTGTTGGAAAGTTTCTTCTTCAACTGGCCTACAATATTCGCTTTCGCTGATACTATGAACAATAGTGTGAAATGTGAAATCATTAATGCAATTTGAGTCATATAAACTATTCTTTATAATGTCCTGATTAATGTTATGTGCCAGGATCGCAATTTTTCAGATCAGTATACATACAGTGTGGTCTACCGATTTCCCGGTTTTGAAATGAAAATGTGTAAAGTCGTTCGGATCCGTCAATTTATGATTCGAGGGGGAACAACTTTTCCGCTTTTTGCATCCCCGTAACTGGAACCCCCTAACGGCGGTAAGCACAACCCCTTGATTTTGAATAGGGATGAGGGGTGTTGCGATACCTCATTTTGAAGACCTTATCGAGTATTATCTGATCCTGAAATGTTGCTTCAAAATTTCCATCTACAGAATGGACCTCCATAAAGTATGCAGAGCCACTTGCGAAAATTTCAATGAAACCTATTGCATTAATTGTCGAATAATTGCCGAGAATTTGTCGTGAAAGAAAAAAGTTTGTCGCGTGCTTAGTTTTTCTTTATATGGGGTGGCTCTGCTAACTTAATATTAAGTTATCAGAGCCACCCCATATAAAATAACTAAGTGCGCGACAATTTTTTTTGGCACAATAAATAAGTTTTGGTCGTTCGACAATTATTTAGTTCATTTATAGTTGAAAAAATATACAATTAACCAACGTACGTGATTTTTGTGTGAACCCTTTAACCTAATATTAAGTTAGCCCATATAAAAAAACGAAGTGCACGACAAACTTTTTTCTTTCACGACAAATTCTCGACAATTATTCAACAATTAATGCAATGAGTTTTTTCATTGAAATTCTTGCAAGTGGCTCTGCTAACTTAGTATTAAGTTAGCAAAGCCACCCCATATAAAAAAACCAAGCGCTCGACAAACTTTTTTCTTTCACGACAAATTCTCGACTATTATTCGACAATTAATGCAATAGGTTTCGTTGAAATGCTTGCAAGTGGCTCTGCTTACTTAATATTAAGTTAGGAGAGCAACCCCATAGAAAAAAACTAAGCGCGCGACAAACTTTTTTCTTTCACGACAAATTCTCGACAATTATTCAACAATTAATGCAATAGGTTTTTTCATTGAATTTCTTGCAAGTGGCTCTGCTAACTTAATATTAAGTTAGCAGAGCCACCCCATATAAAAAAAAACGAAGCGCGCTACAAACTTTTTTCTTTCACGACAAATTCTCGACAATTATTCGACAATTAATGCAATAGGTTTCATTGAAATTCTTGCAAGTGGCTCTGCTAACTTAATATTAAGTTAGCAGAGCCACCCCATATAAAGAAAACTAAGCGCCCGACTAACTTTTTTCTGTCACGACGAATATGTTTGGGTCGTTCGACAATTATTCAGCTCATTTCTGATTGAAAAAAATACGATTAACCATCGTACGTGATTTGTGTGTGGCCCCTTTAACCTAATATTAATTTAGCCCATATAAAAAAAATGGGTTCAAGCCCTGTGGACAGGAGCTTTCTGGCGCTCTAGTTCAAACAGACAAATTATATCTCCGAAAGTATTGGTTTCTCAGAGTTGGGAATTATATCAATGTATTCATATAATAGAACTGCATCCTAAAGGAAATTCAATTCAAATAATAGTTTTTTTATCAAGATTAAATGAGCAATCTGAGACTGAGAACTGCACCATGGAAGAAACCAAATTAAAATAGCTGAAATGAATTTGACTCTCTCTTATAGAACAGGATGAAATGTACGAGTATAAACACAGATCATATAATAAAGCTTAGATAGAATAATTATAGCATTCTATGAAAACATAGAAGTACGATTCATTATTGAAATTTAGAACTTCATCTTAGCAGAAATTGAATTCAAACATCATAGAAGAATTTAAATTCAACAAGAGTGCCAAAAATTATCAATCCAAAACCAATAGACGAATTCTACCCAACAATGAACTCATCCGAGATATTCATTCCTCAATTCCAGTTTTGTTTTTAGTGGAGATATTCTTAACTCAATATTATTAACTTACCATTACCGTTCCCATCATCATATGGATTGACCATCGGCATGAAAATATCAACCAACAAAAACTATGATATTATATATTATAATTCTCATATTTATACGTTTGCTGGAATGAATGACAATGTTATTAACTTACCATTACCATATTCCCATCATCATATGGATTGACCATCGGCATGAAAATATCAACCAACAAATTACTGGAATGAATGACAATGAGACAACGTCAAAGTTGACGTTATAACAATTCATAGAATAGCCACAGAATAATTCTATCATTGAAATTTTGAAAAATCATATCTCCGAAAGTATTAGTTTGTTAGAGTTAAAAATGATATGAATGGATTCTTATGGTAAAACTCCTTATTGAAAAAAAATTTAATTTGGAATTTTTTCTGTAAAAAAAAATTTTTTTTTTGTTACTCCGAAACCATCTGTCCGATTTTGCCCAATAACGAACTTAGCCGAGATATTTATCCCCCAAACCTACTCTGAAAATTTCAACTGTCTAGCTCATTCCGTTCGAGAGTTATCGTGCCTACGGCCGGACGGCCGGACCGGCCGGACGGCCGGACGGCCGGACCGGCCGGACAGAATGAATTTCGACCACGGATTCTTGATCAGTGAGTCGAACCAAATCGTTTAAGACCATTTTCATCGAAAAATTCGAAAATTACAGACATTTGGGCAAATTGATAAGCACTCAGTTCCGAGGAACTAGAGCGCCAAAAACGAAGCACGCGACAACCTTTTTTCTTTCACAACAAATTCCCGAGAATTATTCGACAATTAATGCAATAGGTTTTATTGAAATTCTTGCAAGTGGCTCTGCTAACTTAATATTAAGTCAGCAGAGCAACCCCATATAAAAAAAAACTAAGTGCGCGACCGACTTTTTTCTTTCTCGACAAATTCTCGACCAATATTCGACAATTAATGCAATAGGTTTCATTGAAATTCTTGCAAGTGGCTCTGTTAACTTAATATTTAGCAGAGCCACCCCTTCTAAAAAACTAAGCGCGCGACGAATTTTTTTCTTTCACGACAAATTCTCGACAAATATTCGACAATTAACGCAATAGGTTTCATTGAAATTTTCGCAAGTGGAACTTTATGGAGGTTTATTAAACAACATATATGGCCATTAATGATCGTTTTGGACATACAATTTGCATTTTAAGAAAAATGTTTACAGCTAAGAGGGTATCTATAAAAAATGCTCTGTATTCAAGTAATAATAATTATTTTTCATAACAATCCATAGGTTCTTCCGGAATGATGATAGTTTTTTTTTATTTTTGTCCAAAAAACACTAAAAGAATGATCTCGTATTGTGTAACGGTATATGTCATTTTCGACTGAAAAAAAAATGTTCTCTATAGTTTCTAATGAAAAAAGATATAGGTACCTCATTGAATTCGCTAGAAGTAACGGTTCTCCAGAAAACCGCATCTGAAAGTGATCATGTATGTAAATTAACCTACGTGATAATCGAATGCGTTAAATGTATATAAGTATTTAAAGCATCAACTTTTATTATCACGTCATCTAAAAGTAGGCACCTTCGGACCTATTTTTCACTTTGGTGCATGCATCATCTGTTTCAGATGCGATTTTATCGGAATCTTTTACTTCTAGCCCATTCAATAGGATTAAACTTTTGTAGAAAAAAAAAATGGAAAAATGATTTACCAATTAAAAATGACATACAGCGTGGCACAGAAAAAGCAGCAACGGTTTCTATAAAACATTGTTCCCAACTGACCTAATACACATTTCGTCGTTTGGTTGGTGACTGCCATAATAGCACAGATATTAATTAAGGATAACCTACGATGAAAAAAATCACTATCAAATTAGTGGCAAAAGATATGGCAATGGCTGTCGATTTTCTACGTTTTCACAAATATGACTATTATCACATATATACATAACTAATTGACATGTTACCTATTCTAGTTTAGTTCACTGTGGACTGATTATAGGTACTTGTTATTTCGGTAGCTGTGATGGTGTTCCTTAATTCTTGTTCCAAAATTTCTACCTGTTTTTCCCATAGACTAATTCATCACAAAGGCTATACTACAAAAGTAACTACACTCTAGTCCACTACAAATGACAGAATATGTTCCGGGGACAATGTTCATATCTTCAAAGAAGAAGCAAAACTAAAGCATAATATCTATTGCTCTAATCAACTATGGCCTGACTTGCCCATTAGTCAACATCTGAGTTGTTGATAGGGGTTAGATCATCATTGACTAATTGACCCATATGCTCTTTATATGGATATTTAACATACCTGACAATAATTCCATATACAGGGTGTCCGGAGATGAAACCGACAAAACTTACGGGGTTATAGGGACTGGCAATATGATTGCATAGTGCCATATAAAAAAGTCCAGAACCGCTTTGTTACTGACATACAGAGTAATTTATGAATTTAAAAAAAAATCAATCCGCAATATTAAATACAGGGATCAGCCGTATTGGTTCAAATTTGGTACAAGAATTAATATAGAAGGCCTAAACAAGTAGCCCATGTTAAGTTTTAGCTGGAATAACTCACCCTGTATAATAATTATCAAAAATCTGAGTTCATATTCGAAATCAACGGTAAAAATCCTACAGAAACTTGTTAAAAAAGTTTCTGCCACCATCTCAGTTATTTTTTTTTATTTTCCATTTTTTCACTCAAGAAATTAATTTTCGGAAAATGTATCATCGAAAATGGCTTAATATAATAAATATTTACGAAACCAAGACATAAATATTTTGTTATTATCTTTAGTAAGTTCGTAGTAAAGTAAAGATTTCGGATCTCAGATAATTGATATTTGTTATACTAGGTCAGTTATTCTTTCAAGAACTTATTATAAAAAATACTAATTCCAGTCATAATACTAATTTATTCTTTAGACAGAAGTGGTCTTGTTGCCCACCTGTGCCTCGGCTATCCTCGTTGACAACAGCTCATACCTACATCCATTTTATAATGGTTTTATTCACTCCTCGCCTTACGAGCGCATCTTTGACTGACACATGTGTTGTGTTGTCAAAGGCCCCAGATATATCCAGGAATGCACACATCGCGATTTCTCTATGGTCCAGAGTTCTCTGGATGAATTCAGTCAGCTGATACAGAGCAGTCTCTGTAGATCGACCCGCTCTGTAAGCATGCTGACTTTTGTGAAGTGGAATGCTCTCCAGATTCTCCGTTCTTATGTAGTTGTCCACTACCTTCTCCATCGTTTTAAGTAGGATCGATGTCAGACAAATAGGTCGGAAAGATCGGGGATTAGTCCCGTCCTTCTTCCCTATTTTTGGTATGAAGGTTATTTTTGCCCTTCTCCATTTACTTGATATTTGACCCAAGGCTAAACTGCTTCTCATGAAGGATGCTTTCTGCAGGAGTGCTGGAAATATTCCATCTACTCCTGGTGACTTATACGGCTGAAAGGTGTTTATTGCCCATTCTAGCCGTTGCCTTGTGAACATAATTTTAGCAATATCCCAATCCTGCTTGCGGGAGTTTTTGGTGAAATAATATATTTATATATTTGGTGAACTGATATATCGCGACCTCTTTCTCCGCACCCATTTGACGTCTAGTTTCCGGACTTCCCGAATATAATCAATATTGAGAAAGATCGGAATGAATAACCCCTAACTACGATAGTAGATAATGACATTTTTCATAGCATCCATTCAAAATTCCGGATCAGATATCAAAATCAATAGACAGCGAGTTTCCGGTTGTTTGGATCGGCTGTCACAAAAATTGGTTTCCTGCTAATTGTTCAGCCGTTGTAGAACGGAAACCTCCAGTCTCACATTCGAACCACTGATGCCTGTCGATGCCGAAGAGTAGTAGGCTAGAATCTACTTGATGACCTTAACAAGTGCGACGTTGCCTATGTTTTCCTCGAAAAATACTGTATTGTCGAATGCAAAGCATTATTGTAAACTGCAATTATCTTGGGAAAATCTATTCTAGGTGATTCGTCAAGACATCTTACATGGAAACGTATCATTTATATTGATATAGACACGGCGATTCCAGTAATTAAAAAAAATATGCACTTATTCGCATGACCTTATAAAGGGCAGTAATATATTATTATTGTTACACAGGGTGTTTCTGAATAAGTACGACTAACTTTAAGGTGTGATTCTGTGATGAAAATTGAGCTGGGTGTTTGGTATCAAAGTTTTTGAAAAACCTCCCCCCGGAAAAGTTACACCCCTCTGAAGATTAACCAAAAAATGTGTTTCTCTTTTTTATTTTCCCTGTACACTAAGCTGAAGACACTAAACTTGGTAAATATTAGATGTCAATAAGACTAAACTTAACAATTGATGTTTCCTAACATTGCTAATCACATTTCTTTCTAATGGGTCCGCCATTTAACGTTTTTTTTTCAACTATAGCTTATTTCGTGAATGGTAACACTTAGCTCATATCTGATTTGACAAATAATTAGTTTTATCATTCCGCTGAACGAATATGGTTGTGTATACGCTTGAACAACGCTGGGAAATATAGCGACATTACTTTGAAAATCATGGTAATGTTGCAGAATGTGTGCGAAAATTGCGTACGAATTTCGGAAGAAGAGAAGCACCGCAGCTCCGTATGTTCGTTATTTTGTGAAAAAAGTGAAAGAAACTGGCATCCTCATCGATAAACCAAAGCGTGAAAGCCAAAAACAGTGCGTACTCCCGTGAATATTGCTGCTGTGGCAGAAAGTGTGCGTGAAGCGCCATCAACATCAACTCACCGTCGTTCTCAAGAATTGAACATTTAGGAGACATCATTGAGACGAATTTTGCATAAAGACCTTGGTATGACGCCATACAAAGTCCAATTGGTTCAGGAGTTGAAGCCAACTGACCATCCAATGCGTTTTCGCTTCGCTAAGTGGGCCTACGATCGACTTACAGAAGATGCCCATTTTGCCAAAAAAATCATCTTTTCAGATGAAGCACATTTTGATCTGGGCGGGTATGTAAACAAGCAGAATTGTCGCATTCGGGGTACAGAAAACCCGCACGCATACAATGAAAAGCCGATACACCCAAAACGAGTCACTGTTTGGTGCGGATTTTGGTCCAGAGGCATAATTGGGCCATTTTTTTCCTGTTACAGTCAATGGCGATCGTTATCGGGCCATGTTGAACGAATTTTTTTTCACAAAAATTGAAGAGGAGGATATTAGCAACATTTGGTTTCAACAGGACGGCGCTAAGTGCCACACAGCTGAAGCTACACCCGATGTTTTGCGCCCTGTTTTTGAAGATCGCATTATCAGCCGCAGAGCTGATGTGCTTTGGCCACCTCGGAGCTGCGATTTTACACCGTTGGACTATTATTTGTGAGGTGCCGTCAAAGATAAGTGTTACGCCAGCAAGCCAGAGACAATTGACGCTTTAAAGGAAAATATTCGGGAAGCCATTGGTGAAATACAGCTGCACACAATCGATAATGTGCTTAAAAATTGGACCGATCGTGTAGGCTACTGCATGGCCAGCCGAGGCAGCCATTTAAATGAAATTATTTTCCATTATTATCCGGAAGGATTGCACTTTCAAATAAAAGAAGAAATTTGAGGAAATATTCAGTAGTTTTTTTTTAATGCATTTTCAAAAAAAAAGTTATTTGGCGGACCCTGTAGTTTGGAAACTATATCATGTATATTGATTTTATCAGCTGGCTCGATAACATAACCAGTAAAAATCAGTCGCACACTGACCTCACCCAGTTTCCGCCCCATCTAATTAGGATAGATTAAATTTCGTAGTTTTCAATGATGTTTCAATCCATGAATTCATATAAAAATATACGAAAAAGAACCAAGTAATGTGAGATTGCAATTTTGCGAAATATGACTTGCAGGACCTTAAATTTTTCCAGAAAAATTAGATATACAGGGTGATTCTTCAAATTGCATTTTGATTTTAACCATAGATTCCATCCAAATGAAACATTTGCCATTTTTCCAGTTCGGCTCAGGTGGAAAGATAGTCAAGCTAACAGGTTTCTAAGTTGAACGGGTAAACAAAGTACAGGAGCGTATTGGCACATTGTGAAATCTTTTAACGGTTGTAACTTTTTACCTGAGTCGAATATATGGTTAAAATTAAAGCACAACTTAAAGACGTTACCAGTGCCAAATGCGCACGGATTATTCTTCGGCTCGAGAGAATGTGTCCCCCTTTAAATGTCGTAAATTACTGAGTAATAATTACCAAATAGTTGCATTTAAAATTGGTGATTTCAAATGAGCATGCATAACTTCGGCGATGTTTTATTATATTCATTATCCCATTGTTACATCAACGAAAATCCTTAATCGAATCATGGAATTCATTGGAGCTGATAATAACTCTTCACATTTTTTCGTTATTGACTTTAAATTGTTGAATAATTCAACATTAAATTATCGAGACGCGTTAGGGAATTAAATATTTAACTGGTGTGTAGATTAAGTTATAACATGTATATGTATACTATTATGATCTTAATAGTATACAAATTTTTTTTTTCGTATTTCATTATTTTAATTTTCTTGAATTTTTTAGGTGATGGATCTTGTGTGGGCGAGACACCCTGCTGAGGGTTTCGTTCTAGGTAGAATTTGTGAAATCCTCGGAGATGAGGTGGAGATCAGTCCTATTGATTTGAAATTTCCAAAGATGACTGTACCCTACACTGACATATTTCCAACGTCAAAAGAGGACGTCGATAAAGATTTCGATGATAATTGTAAGCAATATGATGAACTCTTATAAATTACAATAGCACATCGGCTGACAACTTCACGGTCTAATGAAGAAGAAAACATTTTTTGTAAATCGTCGCCACAGTGTCGATCTCAGATTTTATCGGCAATTTTTGCTCAGATGCAGGTTTGCATGAAACTCATATTTTAGAAGATATTAATTTTTGAAATGTCTGGCCGTCCGTCCTTCCGCCTGTCCGTTAACAAGATAACTCTCGAACGGAATCAGCTAAATGGTTGACATTTTCAGAGTAGATTTGGGAGATAAATATCTCGGATAAGTTCATTATTGGGCAAAATCGTCTGGGTGGTTTCGGAGTAAAAAAAAAATTTTTTTATGTTACAAATTTCACATTCAATTTTTTTTAAGATGCAGTTTCATCATAAGAATCCATTGATATTATTATCAACTCTAACAAACTGATACTTTCGGAGATATGATTTTTCCGAAATTTCAATATTTCATCGTAATTTCATGATTTCATAGAAAGTTCTAATTATTATTTGCTGATATGTGTAAATCCTACATATGAGGTGAGTCAAAGACCTACGTTTTAAATTTATTTTTTTATGGTGCAGTTCTAGCATAAGAATCCATTGTTATCATTCCCAACTCTGACTAACCAATACTTTCGGAGATATGATTTGTCAAAGTTTGAATAATTACTCGCTAGTAGTTTGACAAGTGTGCCAAAGTTCCTGTTCACAGGGCCTTCCCATTGTTTTATACGTAATTTCTGACGTTTATTTCTCTTGATCGACTTGATTTGACATAATTGTAATTTATATTCATAGAAAATTCGACATTTCTATAGTGTCTCATTCTTTTAATGACTTTTACAACGATTCTTGGAATTAAATTTCGAAAAATAGAATTATATATCCCAGAAAATATAATATAAGCTTCATTGATAAATTCTCATCTTATAAATACCATCATTAAAACTTATTATATAAGGTGATTCCTTAGGGAACGCACATACAGTAACGGTAGATGAAAGACACCGAGGTGCTTCTGATTAACCTATATTTATGGGTCTATCTTTATAAACAAGAAGATACACGGTGATTTATTCATTTCACCCATTTTTTTAATTTATAATAACTTATGAACCACTATATACATTTTTGTAATATTTGGTTCGTATGTTCTTTGTCCTCAGCAGTTTCGACTAACTTAATAAAAGAAGTCCAGCCTTAAAAAAAATAATTAGTAGGTTTCGGGTAGAAACAACACCCTGTACATCAATATTTAAATAACATTGCCAGCACTCTTTGGCACTTTTGGCGACTTTGGGTGAATTTTACCGGCTGCTGTTTACTTAGGTAACTGCCGCTTTAACTCTGGCGTGTAATGATGGATCCAAGTTTTATCCATGGATGTTTTTCCGATAGAAACAATGTTTTAACATCACAAGAAGTTCTTTTTTAAAAGTTGTTCCACTGAAATCACTGTAACTTTTGAAGCAAACGTCAGATCGTCATGGAATTTTGACAGCTACCCTTTGAAGTTTTTATAGGTTAAATAAAACATCAATTCTGTGATTTTGTCAGACCGGAAACATATCATCCAATGTAATAATATTCAAGTAACTCTACATCAATATTTTTTATTACACTTATTTATTTTTCAGGCGAAACCATGTTTCTCAACGAAGGATCTCTGTTGAATAACATAAGAACGAGGTATTATAAAAATAAAATATATGTAAGTATTCCGAAAGTTAAGAGATAAGAAATACGCACGTGAATGTTTAGAATCTCGAATAAATCATCGGACTTTATTGAAAAAATTCTTAAAGAGCACTGACGTGAAGTTGGGAGATCAAACTTACTTTATGCCGTCTTTCATCTGACAATTTCAACCTAAAACTTGTGCAGCACCATCTTTCTTCAAACGGCGGAAACTTATTTGTACTCCTGATATTATATATCGTATATTATTGGTCCGAGGATACAACCTTGTGGAACTCCTGCATTTCCCAGAAATAAAATAATTAATTACTACTTAGGAAACGCGTAAAGGTAGGAAAACAGTGACACCAGACTTTCTATCCATTGTTGCCATACGTAACTTGGTTACCATTAGCTTTTTTTGGTGCTTAACTTCTTTAGAATATAAGCCGTATCTTTGCGATAATTATGTTCAAAATAAACGCGTTACTGCTATCTGAACTATTTTTATTTTTTTGCAGACATATGTAGCAAACATTCTCATAGCTGTGAATCCGTACAAGGAAATCCCTTCCCTGTATTCCAAAGAGATGATGAAGAGTCATCAGGGAAAATCTCTGGGAGAAAAACCTCCCCATGTTTTCGCAATAGCCGACAAAGCGTTCAGAGACATGAAGGTTCTCAAGAGGTCACAATCCATCATAGTATCTGGTGAATCTGGCGCTGGTAAAACTGAGTCCACGAAACATCTTCTCATTTATCTTTGTGCCTCGTGGGGTGCGAGTGCTGGACCAATTGAGCAGAAAATCCTAGACGCAAACCCCGTATTAGAGGCCTTCGGTAACGCTAAGACTACCAGAAACAACAATTCCTCGAGGTTCGGGAAGTTTATAGAAGTTCATTTCGATAAGAAATTTCAGGTTGTTGGGGGGCATATTTCCCACTATCTACTTGAGAAATCTAGAATCTGTTCACCACATGGTGAAGAGAGGAGTTATCATATATTCTACATGTTGATGGCCGGAGGTCCAGAGAGTTTGAGGCAGCAGCTATTCCTAACAAAACCAGATGATTTCAATGTGAGTGTCAATGATCCTATTCCTCAAAAGTCCTATATTGTAATAGGTCGTCTGATGTCCTGCTGGCTTTATCTTCAGCAGGAACATGGCCCCTGGATCTATTATAATCACAATAGATCAAGAGGACTGAACGTTCTTCCTGTTTTCATATTGTTATGTCAAGGTCTTCTTGAATACAAGCCATGCACAAGAAATTTGGCAACATATTGTGTGAAATATTGTGATGAGTACAAAGGTAATCAGTTTTTTAGTGATGTTTATTAATTCGGTGCAAATTTGATGATTAAATATGACCAGGTTATATTCTCAATGCCTCGTCGTTGTTGTGTATCAAGATGTAAGTCGAACTCATTTACAAAATGGGTATGTGTAAATTTTTATATTTCTGAAAGATCCTTTTATCAGTTGACGGTTCGGCAAATCAAGATTCAAATGTACTTTTTACAACAAATTCAGCTGGCAGGCAGGCAGTATTAAGAGCTTGAGGTGCTAATACCAAATATTAAGCTGAATTTGTTGTAAAAAGTACGTTTCTTCAGGTTATTTAGGTTCATTTGAATTGGTTTGTTTTGAGGTTTGATCTCTATTTTGAATTGAATTAGTTTTCCATAAATAAATTTAGCAATGATTGCTTTAAATTATAACTGAACATATATTGTTGTCTTCTCATTGCTAAACTCATAAACTGAGCTGTCAAACTGACATTATGACACAATGAGCAAAGCTATTCCGTAAAAAATTCTTAAAATTGGGTGTTTCTCTTCTAAAAATTAACGGCTTGAACCCAAAAAAATGTTGGAAAGGAATGATTCGTTATAAAATTAATATTCTGAAAGAATTTGACCATGAAATTATTTCACAGGATGTTTTAAAATTAGGTTTTAACTACAAACCTTTAATGAACCCTATATAATGACTAATAAGCAAGCATTGATCTAAAGAATGAATGTGCAAGTGGAAACTAATAATTTTATCTACAGTTCGGTGAAAAAAATTTTGAAAATTGAACTAAATACAAAACCATGAGTCCTCAAATTTTATCAAATATCAACTTGTTTTGCGTATTTTGTGCATGTGAGTGTATTTTATGTGAACATATTTATTAAGAACTCGCAAAATTAAATTCATTACATAGTTAATTTGATATTTCACGATTTAACCAAATGTGTGTTTTGATATATACAATTCTACCAACAAATTATTAAAAAGATAATTATCAGAGGACTGTGCGTCGTCACAGCTCCGATGCATGCTCTCTCAACAAACGATCAACTAAGTAAAATGGCCGCACAGTGCTACGGGCGCCACTGGCATGGCATGAACTTCATACTAATTGCATTCCTATCTACATAAGATAAAATGAAAAGACACAGTGGATAATTTTATTTTTGATGTTGAACTTGTGACAGGGGACTGTGTTTAAAAATCCTGGACAAAGTCAGATCAAAGAATGAGCGTATGTGAAGTTGCCTTTCTCTGTGCTTGGCTAACATTTAAGAAGGCTGTGGTTATGTCTGAATTCAAAAAACCTCCACCTCCATCGGTCGGACAACTATTTTGGTTACCAAATACACATATTCGGTTCTGCCTAAAAGTTGTTTTCCTCCGTAACTGCCCATGCGATCTTATTATCGGTTTTATGTTTAATTCCAGTATCTCAAGAAAGGATGTACTCGGTATTTCACCAATAACACTAGTGAAAAAAAATTAACGCCGAATCAGAAGAGCCAGGATCATTCAACAAACGGTCCTCTGAGAGATATACTTCTGGACGATGTCGGCGATTTTCAAGTTTTGGATGAGGCTCTCGATAGAATTGGTTTGAGCGAGTCGGCCAGATTCGATATCTATAAAACTGTGGCAGCGGTCCTTCATCTCGGCAATATCGAATTCGAGGACGATTCGGATGATAGAAGAGGGGGTTGTAAGGTGGCCGAAAACAAAGGCAATAGTTTGAATATTGCTTCCAAGTTGTTGAATATTGATCCCATGGATTTGAGGCAAGCCTTGGAGTCTAGAGTCATGCAGAGTACACGCGGAGGATTGAAAGGAACTGTCATCATGTAAGTTACATTTCAGTTTTAAATCTTAAAATTATATAAATGAATTCGTAATGTTATGCTCTTTCTGAAAAGCAATTACTTCATTTGCCTCTTTTTGGGCACGACATTACTTAGCATTTGTTCGCATTTTTTTCATGAAGGGTACCGCTCAAAGTACAAGAAGCTATAAATGCACGTGATGCACTTGCCAAAGCCATTTACAGTAACCTCTTCGATTACATAGTTTCTTGCATAAACCAAAGCATTCCATTCAAAGCTTCCAGTTATTACGTTGGTGTTTTGGACATAGCTGGTTTTGGTAAGTTTTGTTCAACGATAATTGAAAAATTCTGATTCCCATTTTGTCCGTAGAATTTTTTACTGTTAATAGTTTCGAACAGTTCTGCATTAATTATTGTAATGAAAAATTGCAACAATTCTTCAATGAAAAGATACTTAAACAAGAGCAGGATCTATACAAGAGAGAAGGTTTGAGTGTCCCAGAAATCTCCTTCATAGATAATCAAGATTGCATCGGTAAGTATGACACCATTGAACTAAAATACTTTGCTACTCTTACCCACTTGAAATATCACCTGAAAAGTTTTCTTAATAGTAAAAATAATAATTGAAAACACTCATTAAAAATTATGATTATCATCAACCCTCATAATATCAATTGTTAGATTTTATATTTTTAGTATTATTAACTAGTAGACCATTAATCCACCTAGCCATTAATCCGCCTAGCCATTAATCTTCCGAGCCTTTAATTCAGCTAGCCATTGATCCATCTAGTTATATCTGACATAAATATTTGTATTAGTAGAAATAAAAGATTATAAAAGATTTTTAAGTAAAAACCGATTCATAAAATAATTCAAAAATTACTTAATGATATAAGAAATTTAATTGGAGAGTTTCGAGTTGATACCTGTTGAATTAATACCTGTTCATTGAACTATCCGGTTGATACTGAATTTCAAATAAATAAAGCGATCTTCCTTGAATATCATGCTATGTTAAATTTAATTTTCAGATTTGATTGAGGCAAAATCGAAAGGGGTACTCACTCTTTTAGATGAAGAATCTAAACTTCCCAAGCCGTCATATGTACATTTCACTAATGAAGTGCATAAAAACTGGTCCAGCGAATTCAGATTAGGTCTGCCTAGATCATCAAAATTGAAGTCACATCGGAACTTGAGGGACGATGAAGGGTTTTTGATCAGGCATTTTGCTGGAGCTGTTTGTTATCAAACGGTAAAATAATATAGATAATTTAAGGAAAATCATAGTGCAATAAACTATATAAGTCAATATATATAGGTACAATATTATGTAGAGAGTGTGTTAATGAATATACGCAGGGATCTATAGTTTCGAGGGACCGCAGTCGAGGAGCCTAGTTGGTTAAACGCCAGGGGTCACTTATGTTTACTTAGTACTCAGAAGTGGTTGCTGGGTTGTAATAAAGCCCCTCTTCCTCGTCGTGATGTTCATCATAGTTGAGTTATGCATAGCACTGATGAGTCCAAACATGGACGAAACCGATCTGCCGCTACTCAACTTTAATGACGACACACTATGTGGTTTACGCTTATCATTGATCTCTCCAAGTCCGTTCATTTTAAATAAATAAAGGTAGATTTTTCCATGAAGCATTATTGTATACCCTATTCAATAATATCTTTTGAATATTAGGAACCTCAGTAAGAGAGGATAAAATACTGTAGTGAACTAAAATTAGAATCTCAGTATTTGTTGATTATTTTGTCGATGAGGATAATTTCATATTCATGTAATATTTTATTATAGGTACATTTCATCCACAAAAACAATGATGCTTTGCACGCTTCACTAGAAAGCATTATACAAGAGAGTAAAAGCAACTTAATACAGAAATTGTTCTCCAATTCGATGGCACAAAAAGGGAAGTTACAATTCATAAGTGTCGGGAATAAGTTCAAGTCTCAGTTATCTGAACTCATTGAAAAACTCAAGTCAAATGTAAGTGTCTATTATCGTCTCATGGAATTAAAGCCTCTAGCATTCACATTCCTGCTACCGCTCAGTATAACCTACTATTTGCCAAAATTTTTCAGGGCACTAATTTCATTCGGTGTATCAAACCGAACAACAAAATGGTAGACAATCAGTTCGAGGGGGCTTTATGTCTGATGCAACTTAAGTGTTCCGGTATGACCAATGTGTTAGAACTCATGGAACATGGATATCCCAGTAGAACAGAATTTACCGATTTGTACAACATGTACAAAGAGTATCTGCCGAAAGGATTAGCAGAATTGAAGCCAAAAATTTTCTGTGAAGTAAGTAAAGCTTGTGAATATTTAATTTAAGACTAAAGGGTCTCTTAAATTAGGATATAATTAGTGCTGGGCGATGTGGATCAATGTTTATGAAACATCGATGTTTTGTTATCGATGTTTTGATATACAACTGATTGTCAAGTTTCAATTCCATCGGATCTGTACTCTGTAGTTTTCGAGTTATTGAGGAAATAACAACATTTCATATGAGTATAAATCCGCAACCGTCTGGCCGATTATGCCCATTAACCGTCGTATTCGGATGCGCAACCTACCCTAAACATTTCAAGTCGCTATCTATTTCCGTTCCCGAGTTATCGTGGCAACGGACGGCCTGCCCAACAGAATAGATTTTGACCTCGAATTCTACATCACTGAGTCGAACCTAATCGTTTGAAAACATCTTCGGCAAAAAATTCGAAAATTACAGTACATGCGCGAAATAACAAATATAACTGAACCAAATCCGTAATAAATTATGCAAATGTATTTCTTTCTGCAGGCAATGTTACATAGTCTTAATTTAAACTACAAGGATTACAAGTTTGGCATAACAAGAGTTTTCTTCAGACCTGGAAAATTCAGAGAATTCGACCAGATCATGAAATCAGACCCAGAAAATCTGAAAAAAATTATTGGAAAAACAAAGAAGTTCCTCACGAAATCCCGATGGCTCAAGTGTCAATTCGGTATTTTGGCTGTGATCAAAAGTAAGTCATTAGGATATATTTTATTTTCCTTGTATATTAAAAGTCATCAAGAAAGGTAATAGAATGGGTGATGAAGAAAATAAAGCAAATATACGAACTATAAACAAATAAATTAGGTTAGGCAAATTTCACGTCTCGGTGCTTTTTGAAAACGCATTGCATTTTTTCTCGTAAATGCTCGAGTTTTCGAAAAAACTTGTAGAGATAAAAAGTTAGTAAATGAATTGGACTTTTCAGCTATGTTTTTTAAAAGGAAAATTGAATCCAAAAACAGTGGTAAGGAAAAATATCTTAGTGGTTGACTATTTCAACCCCTTCTAAGCATATTTCAGGGTTGAAAGAATTCCAAAATGTGTAGTTTTATTGACAAATAATATTTACCAAGTTTCGTGTCTTTAGCCGATTGACGGTTTTTCAAAAAAATTTATACCAAATACCCACTTTATTTTCATCACAGAATCACCCCTTATATGCATAAAATCACTTTCATTTATGAATTGATATAATAAAATAACTCCTAGGTATAGAGAATAAATAGAATAAAGTCTACACAATACAGAAAATAGTGTATTCCAGAAGTAAAGCATCTAATCACTAATCTATGTTTGACTATATTATCAAATAAATAGAAAGTCATAAGTTGAGTAATTCATGAGAACAAAACTACAACTACAACTTGAAAACTGCAAAAATCGTGTAACAATGAAAAAAAGGTTCAGTGGTATATCTCAATAAAATGTGCCGCATAATTTGGTATACTGTCTACAGTTTGTAATGTCGGAAACTATAACTTAATCTGAATTGTTATTTTTTTATTACACGTGAAAAATCTTTCTGTTCTAGTTAAAAACATAATGAAATATAGGATACGTTCCCTCATCATGATACAAAAGCATATTAGAGGATATTTAGTCAAAAAACGATATGGTCCAAGAATTAAACTCGTTCGTCAACTGAAAAGCTTGAATCAGAAACTAGGTAGTATTCAAGATAACTCCGTTCAAATAAAAAATCGAGATCAAGTGGAGAAATCTGTACGAAAATTGAGTGATACCATATCTACAACTCTGCAAAATATCAAGGTAATTAAAAGTGTTCCTATAGGAAGAAAAATACAAATGTTTAACTGTTATTTATCTAAGGGCGAACAGAAATTATCGGAGGAAGATTGTAACGGAATCTTCAGTAAACTTGAGAAGGATGTAGACGGATTGATGGGAGAAGTACAAAAGAAGCTAGAACAGCAGAAAATGGCGGAAGAAGAAGCTAGGATGAAAAAACTACAGGAACAAATGGAAAAAGAAAGACAAGAAAGAGAAGAAGAGAAAAGGAAGAAACAAGAAGAGGAGGAGATGAGAAAAATTAAAGCTGAGATGGAAATTCAACGTAAGAAAGAAGAAGAAGAGAGAAAGAAACAGGTATTTACATAATTATATTCTTATGCGGCATTCTAAACTAACGAATCTTTTTCAATGTTAGTCTGCTTATTTATTTTTCGGGGTACTTTAGAACCATAATTTTTGCTTTTATAAGATATGAATACATTTCGTTCCATTTTAATGACAGACTTGAAGTAATGAGAGAATCATCTAAGATCACAGAATATTTAATTCTGTCATATGTATTCTATCGGAATTGAAATTCATTGAATATGATTAATAATCATAAAACAAAATTTCAGATGAGTGTAACTATAAAACCGTTTGGCCGATTATGTCTATTAACTTAAATGTCGCATTAGGATGAAATTGCAAGTCGCTAGTTCTTTCCGTTCTGAAGTTATCGTGAGATACCTACATAATATTTTTCATAATTATTGTTAAATTTTTTAGTTATACGATCCTCACCAAATATCACATACGTCTTTATGTCGATATTCCAAAACTAGTTACCATCTTTCAATTCGATTGGATCCGTATTTTTTGAATTATCGAGAAAATAATATTCCGATGGTTATAACTCCGAAACCATTGGGCCGATTATGCCCAACAAGGAACTTCACTGTCCCATTCGGATGCGCAACCTACCCTAAAAATTGCAAGACGCTATCTCTTTCCGTTCTCAAGTTATCGTGAGATAAATGTGTTACAATCCTCTCAAGATTTCACATACGTCCTTATGTTGATATTCTACAACTAGTTACCAAGTTTCAATTTGAACGGATCTGTATTGATTAATTAAAAACAAAATTTGTACTCGGAAACTCTTGGACCGATTATGCTCATTAACGAACTTGTCCGTCGCATTAGCATGCCCACCTACCCTAAAAAGTTCGCAAAGGTATCGTGCCAACGGCTGGCCGGACAGAGTCAAATTTGTTATCAACAATTTATTCATCAGCGAGTCGAACCTAATCGTTTCAGACCATTTTCGCCCAAAAATTCGAAAGTTACCTACTGATTTCAAAAATACCAACTTTTGTATCATATTATACACCCTGGCTTCTTTTTTATAACTCTTCAAAACTGTTCAACTGGTTCTGACGCGCCCTGTATAGGTACTTCAGATCCAGTAAAAGTCTATCATTTTTAACTTTTTCCACAGGAAGAGATTAATGCTAAATTAGTACTCGCATATGAGGCTAATCTAGAAAAAGAAGCCCTGGAAGAAAAATTATACCTAGAACGTTTAGAACAAGAAAGGCAGGATCACGAACTGGCTCTCAGATTGGCACAAGAAAGTAATGGCCAATTAGAAGAAAGTCCACCTATGATTAGAAAGTAAGCATAATATATAGGTACATATATACCTTTCAGACTACAGGGTGACTAATAAGAAGTGTTACAAATTCAAAACGCTACAATATTTTTACTTCTCGATGAAAATTATTGAACGAAAGCAAAAATCAGTTTATGAATGTCAGACAAATATACGGTATGTTTAAATGTACGCCACTCCATCCAATAATGCAAAAACTGTTTGCAAATATATTCTTCTTTGAACTTTATCAGCGCTTTTTGATTTGTTCATCTGTAGCCTTTCTTGGTTGATGCGTTGTTATTTTCTGTACAAGTCCACCTTAATGTGGTCTATTGGTAGAATATCTTGATGAAATATAGATCAATCACACTATTAAGATTGAATTACTTTGATAAAAACTTTTCTTTATTAGAATAAAAACCAAATTGCTTTTGAACGCCCATATAACCAATAGAATAAAATGTCATTGGTATATCAATAACAAGTTTAAAACTAAACATAGACTTAATTTGTAGCACGTCTCAGTCACCCAATAATATGATTTTGTATATGAATATTAGCTTAAATCCTTCAAATTTAAGCGGTTTTGATTTCCTCAATTCAATATCGACTTAAATAATCATAAAAAATACAAAATAAATCGCACAAATATGCGTCGACAATAATGAAAAATTTAGTAGGTATTCAGTTCAATATTCATATACCAAATTATTTAAAAATGTTTTAATTATTTCTATGCTGCAATGAACTACGTTGACCATTCAAGTTCAATGCTTCTTCTTTACATGATACAGCAGTGGAGTGGAATCTGCTCGGCAATCCTTCAAGCTCAACAGGTATTTCATTAGAAAAAATAACACTAACTAATGTAGAAGATTAATCCTTGGATCCGTCAATAATACTGATTTTCCGTTATCTTCCTGTAGTGGCTGAGGTAATTTCCACTTTTCAGGATCAAGAACTCCGAAAAGACTTTCAATCTTAATGCATATGCAATGCAGTAGTATATAAACTACTCTACTTCATTTTTAACTGGGTTCTTTCGGTTCTTTATTGTGATTTAGTGAAATCATACCAAACGCTTTTCTTGTACTTCTTGTCATTAAATGAAGATGACGGAATGCCTAATCAAATATTAAAACTTACTAACAAATAATAATAAACCAACATCACCACAATGTAGGTATACTTGTTATTTCTGTTGGGCTAGTTTGAGCATGAATGAATAACTGCACCCCAAATTATCCAAATCTTATTTTCCCAAACAATGACCAAAAAATTGGCTCAAGCACTGACGCGAATTCAGGAGCTTTTGCACCTCCATTGACCACTCTTAATCGAATTTATCATCGATATAGACCGATATCTCAGCTTTTATAGGGACTTGAGCAAAGAGAGAATCGTCTAAGATCAAAGAATTTTTCATTCTGACATATGTATTCTATCGGAATTGAAATTCATTAAATATCTAGTTATATACAAAAAAATACTGCATAAATCCTCTTGCCATATTTATTCAACTGAGTATTTATTAGCAGAGGTATATTATAAATATAATTTGTGGAAGAAATACTCAAATGACAATGTAGTAAATAAAAGACTTGTTCTCAACGTTGCAATACAATAGAAGTAAACTTTATTATTCAACGGCGCAAATGTACAAGGCACAAGGCTATTACGCATGACCGGATACATGGTGACATTAAATTCAAACTTCTTTACAACACCCCCACTAAGTTTGAATCATTCAAACAAAAGAAATACACAAATTTAAAACCTATTTTTAACATAATTTGTATATTAATCGAAACTTATTCTACTTTAGATGCCATACTTAACATACCCATGAATTTATAATGTTTAGTCGATCCTAAGGCTTTTGTCAAGATATCTGCAGGCATCTCATTAGATTCTAAATATTTAATTTTAATCTTTCCACTATCAATAGTCTCTCTTATGAAATGATGTCGAACATCTATGTGCTTAGACCGCTTGTGGTAAACTGGGTTCGATGAAAGTTTCAAAGCACTTTGGTTATCGCTGTGTAAAATGATATGATCATGAAATCCAACTAACTCTTGCAAAAGGTTTTTGAGATATATTGCCTCCTTTGCAGCCTCTGACAATGCCATATATTCGGCTTCTGTACTAGATAGAGCCACTGTTTTTTGCTTAGAGCTTTCCCAAGAAACTAAACTATTTGAAAGAGTGAAGCAATAACCTGTATAGGACCTTCTGTCAATGACATTATTGCCCCAATCGGCGTCTACATACCCAATCAAGCCGTTATCATTTCTTTCATATATTAAACAAAAATATTTTGTTTTCTTCAAATACCTCAACAATCTCTTTAGGTGTTGCCAATGTACAGTTTCATAACAATTGTTAAATTGGCTCAAATAGCTAACACTATATGAAATATCAGGTCTACTAATTACCGATAAATACATTAAGCTACCTATCAATTGCTTATATGGTATTGATACACTATTTTCTTTATCTTTACTCAAGTTCAAATTCTTTTCCATAGGAGTATCTACAGTTTTACAATCAGCCATATTGAATTTGATTAACAAGTTTTCAATATATTTACTTTGATCTAGAGTTAAGGAACCTTTAATCTTATCTGTAGATATATTTATCCCTAAAAATTGCTTTACAAATCCTAAATCTTTCAACTGAAAATTTTTATTTAATTCTGATTTTAGGATTTTTGTTTCGTCATCATCATTTAAAAAAATTAGAAAATCGTCAACATACAATGCAATTAATGTTATTAAACTATTTTTTCGTTTTATGAATACACAAGGTTCAAATTTGGATTTTACATAATTAAGAGCTGTTAATATTACTTCAACTTTCGAATACCAGACTCGAGCTGACTGTTTGAGCCCATAAATTGCCTTATTCAATTTTAATACCTTATTATGTAAATCTCCCTGCAATAAAATACCTTCAGGTTGTCTCATATAGACAGTCTCCTGCAATTCCCCATTTAAAAAGGCTGTGGTCACATCTAAGTGAAATATATCTAGTTTCATATTTACACTCAGTATTAATAGTAAACGAAGTGTGGAATATCTAACAACAGGCGAAAAAGTTTCATGAAAATCAATTCCTTCTTTTTGGGTGAAGCCCTTCGCTACTAGCCTAGCACGATAAGTTTTATTATTGTCTTTGTCTAACTTAACTTTAAATACCCACTTACACTGAACAACCGAACTGTTCTTTGGCACATCCACTAATTCCCAAGTCTTGTTTTCCATCAAACACCTGTACTCATGCTGCATGGCTTCCCTCCACTGGTCGCTGTCTTGTCTCGACATGGCCTCCTGCACGGTTGAAGGATTCTCTTCTGAAGAAACTTCTTCTTGATGAACAGTGCTCATATAAGTTACATAGTCTGTAAACAGTTTCTTTCGACTAGACCTTTTTGACCTTCTTACACCTTCTTGATTGTTTTCATCAATTTCTATCATATCTGGTATATAGTCAGGATCTGCAATATCTATCTGAGATGGAGATGTTTCTTCAAGCGTACTGCTCAGATTACTGTCAGCACTGCATTCGCTATGCTGCTGAACATCTTGCTCATGTTCCCCCACTTGAACTGATTTCTCTTCAGTTAGAGCTTGCTGTGTGTCCATTTTGTTTGTTTTTAGAGATTCATGTATAACAACATCTCTGCTTGTTGTCACTTCATCTGATTCAGGATCATATATTCTGTATCCTTTAATATGATCTGAAAAACCAACTAATACATATTTACGAGATTTTTTGTCAAGTTTTAGTCTCTTCTCTTTAGGTACATGTGTCATCACTGTGCTTCCAAAGATTTTTAACTCTGAAATGTCAGGTTTCTTACCTGTCCACATTTCAAATGGAGTTTTTCCATTGAGGCCACTAGCTATACATCTGTTTCTTAAATAATTGGATGTATTCACTGCTTCTGCCCAAAATCTTTTATGCAGACCTGCATCGAAAAGAAGACACCTTGCCTTTTCCACCAGGGTACGATTATGTCTCTCAGAAAGACCATTTTGTTCTGGAGTGTAAGCATTAGTCATCTGGTGCACAATTCCATGCTCCTTAAAATAATTTTCAAATTTATTACTGCAGAACTCACCTCCTTGGTCGGTCCGAAAGGCTTTAATACTTCTACCTTGCTGCTTTTCAGCCATGGCTTTGAACTGCTTAAAGAACTCATAAGCTTCGTTTTTTGACTTCATAAAATAAGTAAATGACATTCTTGAGAAATCGTCAACAAGCACCAAGAAATATCTGGAACCACCAATTGAAATTGTCTCCATTGGGCCACATACATCACCGTGGATGACTTCAAGCACTTGACTACTTCTTGTACCTGTGGTTGAGAAAGGTAGTCTCGTTTGTTTACCCTCACAACATACGACACAGTTGAATTTATCAATTGTAGCTGTTCCGTTTAGATTTAAGCCAGTTACACAATTTTTCATCTTGTTAAGATCTTGGCTGTTTATGTGAGCAAGTCTTCTATGCCATAATTCATTATTATCACAGACTGAAAGCATTGCATTTGGTTCAGCTGATAAATTCAGTTTGTAAACTCCATCTATCAAATCTGCAGTAGCCACTAGTTTGTTGTCCTTACCAATTATTGAACATCCATCTTGGCTAAAATTTAATCGGTTTCCTTTTAATATCAATTCACTTACGGATAAAAGATTAGTCGTAAGTTTTGGCACACATAGTACATCTTGGACTACTATATTCTTCTTATTGACATTACTGATAATATCTATGTCACCCAAACATTTTACAGCTAATTTTTCTTTATTAGCAACTGTAATTTGGTGTATATTTGTTTTCCTGATGTTGCTCATCCAGTTCTCATTTGGCGACATATGCCTGCTGGCCCCTGAATCCAAGTAGAAATCGCCTTTCGAGTAATTTCCATTAATGAACGATGCACTGAAGGCATATTTTTCATTATTACTTCCGTTATTATTTCTACCTTTCTGGCACTGTGACATATAATGCCCGAATTCTCGACATCGAAAACAAATAATCTTACTTTTGTCAAGACTCTTGACATTGACATTCTCGGCCATAGATTTTCTTTCATATTCTTTGCCTACTGACCTTGTTGCTTTGTCTTTGCGTCTAGCGCCATCTCTGGTATACTTATTGTACCCACATGTCGCTGCAAAAGCGCCAGTTTTGCTATTACCACTAGGGCCATCTTCTTGCATATCAAGCAACTTGCTCTTGATCGTGTCCGTAGTGATATCGATTCCTGCATGCTCGATTGCCATCAGCATGGGTGCATACTTATCTGGTAAACCAGCCAAAAGGAGGGAACCAATCCATTCTTCACTGATATCAAAATTGGTTTTCCTTAATTTCTGTGATATTTCGATCACCTGATTCACATAAGATTCCATGTTCTCGCAATTGTTCAGCCTCAACGAAATTAAATTTCTGAGTAAACTGATTCTTCTGCTAAACCCTACGTCTTCATACAGATTTTTAATCTTGTCCATGGCTTCTTTACATGTTTTTGCTTCCTTAACATGCACATACAGGGAAGGGTCTAACGTTAAGACAAATTTGGCTTTAGCTTTCGCGACTAAAGTAGCATCAGCCTCAGAACCGTTCATACATTTAGAAAGTCCTTCGAGCACGAATACGTTTTCGATCGCGAAACACCATTCGTCGTAGTTTTCCCGACCGAGAAGCTTAGGAACACTGTTGATATAGGATACGGCCATTTTGTATTCTGCACACGCGAGCTGAACACTAGATTAAAAGGGTCCTTTGTTTAATCTGTCTTTTATAACTTCACGAATGTTATTTTGAGATTACACTGGGCCCATAACCTATTAGCAGAGGTATATTATAAATATAATTTGTGGAAGAAATACTCAAATGACAATGTAGTAAATAAAAGACTTGTTCTCAACGTTGCAATACAATAGAAGTAAACTTTATTATTCAACGGCGCAAATGTACAAGGCACAAGGCTATTACGCATGACCGGATACATGGTGACATTAAATTCAAACTTCTTTACAACAGTATTACATTTAAATTCTTTTTTAAATATCGGAACTCACCCAAGTCTGCTCGGATGTTCAACGATAGACATCCGATCGTGTTCAAACTTGCAACTTGGTTAACCTCAGGTTTTGAAGGTGTCGGACGAATATTTTCTGATACATAGAATTTTTTTCAACGATTTTCAATGATTTTTTTTTATTTTCTAATAATACGATCTTCACGAAATTTTGCAAATTTTTTTGCGTCTGCATTCTAGATCTAATTGTCATGTTCGAATTGAGTCGGCATCGTATTTTTTGAGTTATTGAGGAAATAACAACCAAATTTCTGATTGATATACCGGGTATCCCAGTATACATGTTCCAATGGATTATCACAGTCATTTCAAAAATTTTATGATTTTTAATTCAAGGAACCTTCAACTGAGAAAAACAAAAATTGAAAGTCACTTTCGGTTTGACCGGAAGTAACTCTGACTTTTTTATCTTAAATAGCACCATGTATAATTCTTACAATTTTCTATTCAAAATTACCTTTCCAACCATGTGTATCACACTTTGTATTTTACATTTGATTTGATGGAGAAAACGTCAATTGATATTTCAAATTGAAAGAATTGCAGTAGGTTACGATATTTTGTGTAATCTTGATGTTTACTTTAATCGAGATCATTAAAAAAATCGGACATGTATTGGTTGAAAACAAACTTATTACTCAGAAACCGTTGGGCCGATTATGCCCATTAACTAACCTTTCCGTCGTATTGGGTCGCGCCACCTACCCTGAAAATTTCAAATCGCTATCTCTTTCTGTTCTCAAATTATCGTGGCAACAGCCGCGAGTTATTCATCAAGTAGTCGAACCGGAGGGGTAAACCGCTACGAATTCTGGTATACAAGAAAGTAGAATTCCATGGAATTCCTATTGAATTCAATGGAATTCCTATTGAATTTCGTGGAATTCCTATTGAATTCCATGGAATTCCTATTGAATTATTGAGAATTCCTATTGATGTCCGATACCTATCGGACAATCATGTATACAGCTCCAAATAGTTGGTTTTAACCGAGGGGTAAACCGCTTGGAATTCTGGTGTACAAGAATATAGAATTCCAATAGAATTTCAAAAGAATTCCTAATGAATTCCTATTGAACTCCAATGAAATTCCGGTTGAGTTGGAATTCTGGTGTACAAATTTTTGTCAGCGGTTTCCCCCTCGGTCGAACCCAATCGTTTGAGACCAGTTTCGGCAAAATATTCAAAAAGTAACAAACATTTGGGCAAAATGATAACGCAATGTTCCCCAGAACATATGCGCAAAAAGGGAAATAGTATATTCCAAAACAAGTTTCAGAATGGGCTCCTATTAAAACACGAATGCGAAATTAGATAACGAGCGACGAAGGAGCGAGTTCTCGAACGCATGAGTGTTGGAATTGCCTTCTGCAACGAGTATTAGACGATATTTTCTCTATTTCAGGCAAGTTTTGTAAAATACTGTTTAAATTTAATGAAAAATTCGGATTATACACCCTATAGTGACTTTTGTATTGTATCTTGGTAGTTGGTGTGATTGTTACGAAAGTTGACAGATTACGGAATTTGAATTTGAAACGTACGTAGGGCATGGAGATCAGATTCAAAACAGTTTCCTAATAGCATGAATGATTCAAAATTAGCAAGAATAAAATCTGTGGTACCATATTCTTTAATGAAAATAAAACTTTTCCTCAGCAATTATTTCACTACATCCTAATTATATTAGTCGAATTTAAGCGAATGACCGGAGCAGTGCGGTTAAGACCAATCCCCTGCTATTATAACCAATCGGTTATGTTTAGCAAGAGATTGGTCTCGACCGCTCTGCCCCGGTTAATCGCTTAAATTCGACAATTGTATTGTCAATTGACGTGTGTTGAAATTTGATAGGATCGAATGACTACCACAAAACGAACAATTAACTATAGAAACAATGCGGGAATGAGTTCATTCCAGCACTGTTTTCAGTGCTGGAATGGACTCATTACGATACTGAAATTGAGAAAAACGCTTTCCACATTCCAACCTCTGTATTAATTAGATGCGATGACAGATAGATGATACCAAAATAGTTTATTATTTTGCAGGCGATATTCATGAAGACCATCGATAATCCTGTTCCTGAGAATGATTTTTAATTTTTATCGCTTTAGTAGCACCTCATTATTCCCAAAATTACCTACTTCAATTCTGACTGTGCGTTGTATTTTTCAATGTTGTTATTTTTATTATTATTAACATACCTGATAGGAGCCTTGGCTATCACGTCGTGAGGTTTTAGAACCAGGTTCTAACCCCATATGTAAAATTTGTAGGCTTGCCAGCTCTGGGCATTTGCAAACTATGTGTTCGCCATTTACCTTTTCTGATCCACAGTGCCTGCATGTTTCGTCTGCTTACTTGCCATGCGGTACAATTGGTATTTGTACCGCCCTATCATCCAGCAGTCCCATCATTACAAGAAACTCAGCTCGGAGCTGCCTTGTATATGGCATTTTTGCTTGTAAAAGTCCTGGAGTATTTCTCCAAAGAGCTATTCTGTTATTTTGCTCCCAGTTTTAGACCGCTGCCCTGTAGTGGTCTTTTCCAAGCCCACAGAAGGGTTCTGGTCCAACAGGTGTTACCCTGGAAGCCCTTTCATCGGCCTTCTTATTCCCTTCAATAACACAGTTGCCTAGCTGGCACTCATAAATATATTTTTCAATGAGATAGTAAACTATTTTAGGTCAGAAGCCGTAAAAAGCCAACAAGCTGCACTCAGCAAAGGTAAATACGATTTATCGAAATGGAAGTACTCAGACCTGCGAGATACTATAAACACTTCTTGCGACATTGATCTACTGGACGCTTGCCGGCATGAATTCCATCGCAGACTCAAGGTTTACCATGCTTGGAAAGCGAAGAACCAGAGACGAACTATAATGAATGAGAATGAAAGAGCTCCAAGATCAGGTAAAATTGAATGTTCCAGCTTCAAAAATGATGGCGTATTTTGATATGTAATTTCCAAATAGTGAATCTCGTTAATCGAACCTAAAAGAAGAAATCTCTCTTAAAAGAAGAATTCTTAAAAGAAGAAATCTTAAAAGAAGACATGCAATCTCTCTTTTTCCCTTGTTTGTTGGTAGGTGATAGTCTAGTCAACAAGTGCCTTATTTTAGGTCTTAAATCTTAAAAGAATTAAATCTTGAAAGAATTAAATCTTAAAAGAATAAATCTCTCTTAAAAGAAGACAATCTCTCTTTTTCCCTTGTTTGTTGGTAGGTGATAGTCTAGTCAACAAGTGCCTTATTTTAGGTCAAAACTTTTTAGAGTTCTCCGAAAATTATAAAAAATATTTTTTGAGAAAATTAAAGGGCTGCTCGCAAAAATTGCAAAAGTTTTAAGCAATTCAGTAAAAAAGGGGTTTGGTTTTTTGCATATATCTCAAAAACTATTTGAGATTTTTCAAATTTGAAAAAGGATTCAAAAAGAGGAGGAAATTTCACAAAAAAAAGTCCGGAAGTGTAGGACCAATATTTATATTCAATATTAATATATATTGAAAATACCCCCGAAAACCGGTACTCCATCTTGCGCAAGCCTCGGACCTTTCATTTATTGAATATAAATTAATTTATTATTTCAGATTTTTCAAATTTGAAAAAAGATTCCACAAGAGGAGTAAATTTATAAAAAAAATGTCCAACTGCTTGAACTGTAGAACCAATATTTATAATTTTCCCAGAGGGTTGAAATAAATACCCCCGAAAACGGATACTGCGGCTTGCGCTAGCCACGCCCACTTCGGATCTTTAATGAATAAATATTATTTAAACTTATTAAATATGAAAATTAAGAGCTGAAAAAATTTAGGCAGATACAGAATAGATCATTGAACGATAATCCGTGGACGAAAAATTTTCATCGGGATTTTCCAATTAGTTATCCGTTAGTTAATTAACAATTTTCTGTAGCACGAAACATTAACAGTGCAAGTGCGATAATTGTTAAACTTTCAATCTGAAAATTTTTTCCTTTTCTGGAGCTATTTTTCAAAGGTCTTAGAATAGATTCCCGTTGGAAAAACTATAAAATTGTAAATTTTCGCTTCGTTATTAAAGATTGCAAAAATCATTTTTTTTCTATATAATAATAATATAAGATAATTTAAAATCTTTTTTTGGAAATATAAATTTCCACTTGAAAAACAAAAACAATCATGTATATTATTAAAAAAAAAGTTATTTTTTATTGAACTTTATATTTTCTGCTCTCTTCCATCTTATTTATTCTCACCAGGCTATTTATGTTTAAGTTTACTATAACTTTCAAATGGAATTGTATCTCCATTAGTTTAAAAGTTACCGCAGTGGCGTATCAGGGTATTTTCTCCCACACAAAATATATTTTTAACGGTTTATGTTGCAAAATGATTGTATCAAATTTTATTCGTCTTTATAAGGTATTTTAGAATTAATTATATTAAGTAGTGCACCTACTTGAAAATGAAAGAGGTAGCGATTTTTACTACCTGTATGAAGAATATCTGAAGATGCATGGGACTTAGATCTGCTTACTGAAATGTATCAATTTTTCAGTAATGGAATCGGCTAATAAAACCCCCAGATTGCAACCCAAAGTGAACAAGGACGATAATTATAAACAAAGATATTTCCGCATACCTTTCACACGTGGCGATCCCAACAAAAAAGGTTTTTGGTTTGCCCATTTTGATGGACAATATGTGGCTAGACAAATGGAATTACCTCCTGAAAAAATTCCAATATTATTGTTAGCAGGTGAGGTAAAAACTAATAAATAACTATTTTGGAATCTAAAGTATGTTTTGATCAGTCGAAGGAACCTCTTAGGAAATCAATGCAGGATCCTTCTACCTAAAATACTTACCTGATATTCACTGTTTGAACTTTTAAAACCGACTTTAAATAACTATATCATATTCATAGGTAAGGATGATATGCAGATGTGTGAACTGTCTCTGGAAGAAACTGGATTGACAAGAAAGAGAGGAGCTGAAATTCTGGAAAGTGAATTTGAGAAAGAATGGCTCAAAAATGGGGGTAAACCATATATAAAGCCATCTGATAGAAAAAAGTAGACTAAAGAAACTGGGATGTCTTGCAATTGAAGCATGTTGAATAAAAAAAATCATAGGTGTAGTAGTGTTAAAACATTAATATTGTATTAAATATATGAGACTTCGGAAAAGTTATTGTTGAAAATTATTCTTTAATATATTGTAATTTGATTGAAAGGCTATTTTATTTATAGTTGAATCCAGGTCACCGTTTACTCCCTGCGGGATAAAATTCCAGAGAAGGAATATGTTCTATTACCTCTTAAATCAATTGATAGAGCACTTCTATTTTTAACCCATAATTGGACGAATAAATTACTTAAGCGTTATATACTGTATTGAGAGGGCTAACAGACACTACCCCTTTATAAGTAATTTTTAAATTTAAAGTTCTTTAAATTGAATGAATGCAGATCAGCCTTTCTTAGTATTAAAATGATTTAACATACATATAAAGGGCTCACAAAAAGCAAACTTGGTTTATAGAAAACATACACATAGGTATAACTCGTAATATTCAGCATAAAAACAAATACAGCGAACACATTTCCGATCCTTCAAATATATTATATTTGAAATTCTTCAATCAAAAGAGACCACAATATGTTCAAATTGTTTTAACAAAAAAATGATGTAACTTAAGTCAGACCATGTCAGAACAATTTGGGTTCTTACACATGGAACATAAGCACCTACTTGGGCACATATTCTCTTTCTTCTTCATTGGTCCTCTCTGATGCTCAATGAGTTTGATACCCAATTTAATTACAAGCTTAATTATTACTTATATCGCTGCTCAACACTTTTCATAGTCCAGATTTCCAAATGTACACGTTTATAGGGTAACGGTTGGGAGTGCAAGATTTATGATGCTCAGTACAAATATGTAAAGAGTACAAAGTAGTCTGTCAGATACAACTTTACTATGAAATAACCTCATTAGAAAGTGTGGGGTTGGTGTATCCTGATACACTGAGCTATGTATGTTAGACCCCAATGTACCAGCCACAGGTTGAAGGACAGTGTTATAAAATGTCCAGAGCTATTGATACATGTGGATTAAAAAATTACAAAACCCTACATAGAAGTGTGCATTTCCCTGAAGAATATATTTCTATTATATACATACAAAATTTTCATTTCACTATACACAATTATAATTTTCATTTGTCATCAACATCAACCTCAGAAATTTGTTTACAATAGGACAAGTCGTACAGTTTGAAGGATTTATAAAATATACTGGAATGAAACATAGGAATTGCTTTAGTCAACAACAGGAAGAAATTTCAAGATCTTAATCGGCAGGAATCACCATTATCAAAGTTTGATTCTTTACTGAGTGTTTCCATGTTATCCTCATTTTCTTGGTTCAAATTAGCAGTTTTACTTTTTCTCTCGCACTTCCCAGAAAGTAGACATTCAAGTGCAGCCTTTTCTCCTTCTTTCGGATTTGATTCCCATGGATTCCAGAATTTGAGAATTAAAGGCTGTAAGAAACGATGAAACAGGAAAAGAATTAGTGGAATGATAAAGCATGAAATGCAACCTGCCATAATTTCAATGACACTACAAGAAATTTGAATCAAGAAATGACAAAAATTATCAATTTGATATTAATTTTAATATAAACACTGATCGAGTGTCGAGTGGGAGTGACATGACAAGACAGTTTGGTTTGATTTTGATTTGGAATTTGGAACGTATTCTAGTATTCTACTATTCTATGATGTTTTAGGGGATTTTAGCACAGTTTAGGCACCATGTTCTGGTGTAGATATTCTAAGGTTGTGGACACTGTTGTACTGTACCCGACTTTAACCACAGACCACAGATTAATCTGTGCTTTAACTTTAGGCCTTAACCTTTATATATTTGTATTCTGTGGCTAATGTGGCTTCAACCCTCTGTGGCTGTGAATTGTTATGGATTGTGGACAATATTTATTTATCGATCATATTAGAATACAATTTATACGATTGTATACAAAATGGATATTTTCGTGATTCCGAGCGAATTCGCAGACATTTGTAGGACATGTTTGTCAAAAAATGGGCCGTTTCCAGTTTTAAAAGAACTAAAAATCGTTGGAATATTCACACATCTTACCAAATTAGAGGTTAGAATCAATCTGTTTCATAGATCTGTTTCTAAAAGCCGCTTTACACTAGGCAATATTGATGCAACGCAATAGCAATGCAACGCATTGCATTGCATGAATATGATTATTCTATACTGCAATTTAAGTGCAATACTATTTTCAAGGACTTGTACGACCAACTTAAAGAAAACTAAAGGCACTTTTGCATTTATACTTTTATCACAGCTTTTATATTACGACAACATTAACTTGCATTATGAGATCAGAGGAAATTTCAATTATTATAACGGTGTTTTATGTAAGAAGAAAATATGTCAACAAATAAAAGGTATGCTGAGGTGGGTCATTCGATTAATAGAAGTTATGGATAATTGGGCATTCCGCGAGCTTTTATTGAATAGGATTATCTAAAAAGTTATTCAAGTTTTGGGCAATATCAGTCAGTGCTCTCGAACGTGCTATTTTATTACGATAATCATCAGACTTGATGGAATATAAGCGAGCATGCTTTTCATGCAATAGTATTAAACTTGTTGTGTTTCTGTACACTAAACATACCTGAGAACCCATACCTTCATGCTTAATTCATCGAGTGATAATAAGAAATTCCAATCATATAATATTGATGAAAATAGATAGAGCAGAAAAAAGTTTCGAATTATAGGTTAAGTCAAACACCTAGTGAATTTTATCATATCATATTCATGTTGGCTTCCATTAAAGTCACTAAAAAACAAACCAGAATTGCCAAATAATTGCATGAAAAATAGCCCCTGCTCTAATTCTAAAAGTTGCATCAGCTGATCAGAAAATTGCCGTCACGCATGCGTCGTTGGGTCATTTCACATTGCATTGCTCTTGCATTGCACCAATATTGCATAGTGTAAAGCGGCTTTAAAGATTTAGTAAAAATACTTCATCTGGGAAACCTACCAAGTATCCAACTATTGATGATACAATTAAATAATTTAATTTGAATTATGAAAATTATACCAGTAGTTTGAAATATTTTAAAGGGGTAGGTTTAAACTTATACCATTTTTTGATTTCGAGGAAATAGAAATAGTAACTGGAATTGAAATAATTTCCTGAAAAAAGCCATTATCATTATAAATTTGATTCACTGATTGCTTCCTTTCAGATCAATTCAGAGGACAAATTACCACAAGGAGTTTGTGGTTTTTGCGTGGAAATACTTGAAAATATAGGTACCTTCATTGATAAATGCAAAGCATCTGATGAAACTTTGCGTTTAGCTTTGGAGAAAGATCGTTTTACAGAAAATGTATGTGATAATCCCCTGAACGAAGACTACCCTATTTGTTTTTCACCTGATATAGACATTAAGGAAGAAGTGATCATTGATGAACCTGTTCAACCAGCAATTGAAGAAATAAAAAATATAGACAATTTAATAAAAAACGACCCAATCGCAACTTGTTTTGAATGTGAGTGTTGTGGTGAAAAATTCGATAATAGAAAGCAATTAAAGGGGCATTATGATCAAAATGAAACTTGTAAGGAAAATCGCTTCAAATGCAGTATATGTGCCAAAGTATTTTCCAAAAGATTCAAGTTACAAGCTCATTTGAGATGTCATACTAAAGAATCACCTTTCCAATGTAAGATATGTTCTAAAACATTCAGATTCTCACAAAATCTAAGAAGACATCGGAAAACACACGAAGGAATCAAACCATATGTTTGTCATATATGTCATAAAGGTAATGTGAGTTTTTATAATGATATATATAATTTTCGCTAGTGCAACAATGTTACTTTTTCAATATAGCAATCAGTCCAAAATCGTATGAATTCTAGAAGTAATGGAAAAAATGAATAACTACATTTTGAAGTTTTGCAGGTTTCTCTCGCTTATTTGCCAAAGAAGAACACATAAGGACACACACTGGTGAGACTCCATTCATCTGCAAATACTGCGGAAAAAGTTTCAAAAGGTATAACACTCATCGAACACACGTCATCAGACATCAGATGGAAACGGGAGAATTGCCAGACCACCAAAAAATATTTTACGAAGAGAGAAAGTGCAATAAATGCGATAAAAGATTCTCATCCAAATCAGCATTACGTACTCACGAAATATTACACACTGGCGAAAGAATGTTTCTGTGCAATGACTGTGGAAAAAATTTTTACACCAAAGGAGCTCTCCAGAGCCACTTTAAAGTCCACACTGGTCTAAAACCATACAAGTGTTCAAATTGCGATAAGAGCTTCTCGCAGAAAGGGGGTCTGAAAAATCATGTTCTAACGCATAAGGGTATCAAGCCATATACCTGTAATTTGTGCAATAAATCTTTTGTTCAAAGTACCCATTTGAAGAATCATATGAGAACTCACAGTGGGGAGAAACCGTACGTTTGTTCTTTTTGCAATAAGGGCTTCGCTCTGAATTGCAATCTTAAGGTGCATATTAGAACACATACAGGAGAGACTCCTTACTGTTGCCCAGTATGTAATGTAGGTTTTTATGATTCTAGTACACTGAAGAAACATAAGAAAATGCATGGTGAAGATATTGAGAGGGATAAAAGGTGTGTTGGGTCTTTTGAAGAAAGAAACTTTAAGCAAGAATCAGTCGTACTTTTTATTCATGAATGACACTGCCATTGTGTCAGAATGCCCCGCAGTGAAAGAAATCAGGTTAGAGGTCTTCGTTAGGACCACCCTACAAAAAAAAGAACTGAAGAACACATCCTGCAGCAAAATGATCAGCCTTGGTCAAGAAGCTATCATCAGTTATTCACACAGTAGTCCACAAGGATACCGTGAAGGGACTGGCTGCGCCCTCTCATGTCGATATTAGTAATATCCAGAATGAAACTTAAGTGTCTAAATGAAATGATCAGTTTGTGCGCAGAATAAATTTGTAGCATAAAGCTGCAGTAGATTATTACTGAAATAAAATCTTTCAACAAAGAATTAGTTCAATTATTCTGAGCAGAATTTAGAATATCCAATTATGGGTTGATATTATCATCAGGGTGCTTCAAATGGTGAGGCTTTATTTAAACTCATCAAAACATCATCAATAGGTTGTTTATTGCATTTTCAGTGAATTTGTTTAATTGTAATATTCGTGAATTTTGTGCAACGAATCGAGAAGCACTTGTGAGGGGTACACGTGATTAAACATCACGAATTACGAAAGTTTAATCTGATATTTTGGGAACGGGCAAGCAGAAGGATAGAGTAATCCAAATTGAAAAAAAATCCTTGTCCTTATTCAATTTTCATTTAATCAGTCGCATCTGTGAATGCTACATTTTTCTTAAGTTAAATTCATACCATCATCTCTATTTTAAATTTTTTTCCTACTGAATGAATAATTATCTTGGGGTACCTTCAGTGCAAGCTTCTAACTTTCTTTTTCTCTTTATATAAGCATTCTTGTTGAACTGAAAAATGATTTATTTGTAAAAGTGCTACATAAATAGAAATTCAAATCATTCATCTTACTTCGAGGATCGAATCGAATGCACTCAAGTTTTTCTGCTAACCTTTCCCTTATTTTATTGAAAGTATGACCACTCACTACACTTTCCATTTGAACCATTATAGACCTGTAATAATGATGAGGATCCGAATGTGATAATAATCGGTCCGCAGATACTTACTTGCTCTTTACTTTTTTTAGCAATATATTCGTGAGAAACATTTTACCTAGAGTATTTCGTAGAATTTCCTTTTGACAAGGAGTAAGGACTATTCTTTCAAAAATAAGGTGGAAATGATAAATTCATAAGAAATCAAAAGTCCAACAGAGGAAAAATTAGGTTAAGGACCACAGAAAAGAAAACAACGGTTTGTGTGTTTATTAGTGTTCTGTGACTGTATGATCACAGTAAGCTGTGATATTAGATTCTTTTTTTTTTGTTTAGATACACGATTCAAATCCATTCATTATCATTATAGTTTGGTACCACTATCACAGCTTGGTGATCTGGTAGTGTGGAACACAAGCTGGAAGGTGCTGAAACGTCCTCCAGGAAACGGAATCATACAAATGGAAAACCAATTATAATCTAGGGAAATGAAATAGCCCATTTCTAAAAAAAGATAGTTGGCAATACTGCTGATAATTTATTTCGTAAAGTCAATTGTTTTGTTTATATGTAACAAAATAAATATATCTGATTTCTGCTAATCTGTAGTCGTTCATCCATGAGTTAAAAAAAGGAATTATCAATATAACATATTATCTATTTATCATTTTATAACTCCTACACGAACGTGGGGGTGTCACGAGATTAGGTTATTATGAATTTATGTATGTAGTGTTCATGAACATCTTACTATCTTAGAATGAAAACATTTGTGTTATAGAGACTTGATTTAAAAAAAAAACAGCATGTCATTAACAATTAACTTGGAAATTGGACATGAAGCTTCCCTAAGGACCAAAAATACACCAGAAGGATTTACTCATGACTGGAAAATATTCGTTCGGGGATGTGACGGTGCAAATATCCATTATTACATAGAAAAAGTAGTTTTCTACCTGCATGAAACATTTCAAAAACCTAGAAGAGGTCAGCACAGCTTAATTCACTGTGAACGTTGATTACGAGTATATAATTCTGTTGAAACATGTTACCAAGACATGCGAATTAAGTGAATTATGTCTACTTTGTTTTCAGTGATAAAGGAACCACCTTATGCGGTGAAAGAATCGGGATATGCTGGATTTATCATTCCCATTGAAATATACCTACGGAATAGCGGAGAACCAAAGAAGATTAAGTTTAGTTACGATTTATCACTACAGAGAACAGGACCACCAGTTCGTAAATTAAAGAAAGAGAAGCATTTCTTTACTTCACCACCTGAAGATTTCAGGGAGAAATTGCTCAAAGGAGGAGCTGTTGTAAGTATTCAGTGCTTGAATACTTTCGATGGGCTTTGATGAAAATTAGGATTATTATTTGTGCAATATATAATAGAAGTAAATTACAGTTGAACTATTTGACCGTTCTAAAAATCTATGAAAAATTGAGATGAATGAATATGTATTAATTCTAAATTTTATACTGCACAAAGCTTTTCTGATAAGGATAAAATTGAAATATTTCGATATACAGAAGGTACACCTTAATGTCTCTAAAATATTGAACATCGATTTAATTTTGAATGTAATATAAGCCTCATTACAATTTCAATTTAAAAAATAAATGTTTAAATGGCATTTAATCAGCCATTGCACCAGTTAAGGTAGGTATATTAATTGATATTTATGGCTTGTGTGATCTTTATTTGATCTAAACAAATACATTTTAAGGCTAAAAGTTTCAATTTGATGATCAGTGCAAGGTTCGTGACTTTAAAAAAAATTGGTTCAAGCTCTGACGTGAAGTCAGGAGCTTTTGCGCGTATGTTCTATTGTCCCTTCTCCTTTATTGGACACTCTTAATCGAATTTACCATGGTGAATTCTATTGTCTGTTCTCCTGTATTGGACACTCTTAATCGAATTTACCATAGTAAAGTTGAAGTGTCCAATACAGGAGAACACAATAGAATTCACCATGGTAAATTCTCCTGTGTTGGACACTCTTAATCAAATTTACCATGGTAAATTCGAAGTGTCCAATACAGGAGAACAGACAATAGAATTCACCATGGTAAATTCGATTAAGAGTGTCCAATAAAGGACAATGGACAAGAGAACAAACGCGCAGAAGCTTTTGACTTCACGTCAGTGCTTGAACCAATGTTTTTTTTCAATGATTTTTAAAAAATTTTCTAGTGCTACGATCCTCACGAAATTTTGCAAGAATTTTCGCGTTGGCATTCTACAACTAATAACCATATTTGAATTGTATCGAATTTCTATTTTTTGAGTATTGAGGAAATAACAACCAAATATCAGATGGTTATAACTCCAAAACTGTTTTTCCGATTATGCGTATAAACAAACTCGAATGGCGCAACCAGATTCTCCACCTAACCTGAAAATTTCAAGTCGCTATCTCTTTCCGTTCTTAGGTTATCGCGACGTAAATATTATTTTTTAATAATTTTTTAAAAATTTTCTAGTGATACTATGTTCACAAAATTTGACAAACGTGCTTTGGTTTATATTCTACAACTACTCACCAAGTTTCAATTCGATCGGATTAGTATTGGTTATAGGCAAAATTATTACTCGGAAACCATTGGGCCGATTATGCCCATTAACGAACTTGTCCGTCCTATTGGGATGCGCCACCTACCCTGAAAATTTCAAGTCGCTATCTCTTTCCGTTCTCAAGTTATCGTGGCTACGGCCGGCGGGACAGAATCAAATTTGACCTCGAATTCTTGATCAGGGAGTCGAACCCAATCATTTGAGACCATTTTCGGCGAAAAATTCGAAAATTACAAACATTTGGGCAACATTATAACGCGATGTTCCCCTGAACATACGCGCAAAAACAAAAATTCACTTTGATTTAACTCTCAAAGTACCACTTATGCAGATATCTAGCAAAACCATGTAAAAAAATAATATAGAGATTCGAAAGGTTTATCTACAGGTTTTTTTTAGCATAATTTGAACTTATAAACCATTCTTATGACAAGCACTATTCTGCAGTCTTCGTACAGCAGAATCCAAACCTGTACAGCCATTCGAGCATAGAAGTCCCGCAAACTTGGAGCCCTACTCAAACAAACGCTGAACAGGGCTGGTGGTTTGGTTTATGTTTTTCAGTCAGTGTTTGGCTTAACAATTGTGTAGCGTGGAATTAATAGCAATACACTTACGTTTTTTCATAGAAATAAAGCAAATTATAAAAATCACAAAAACCTGACTGCTGCAAAAATTATTCACTGAAACTGGCGAAACGAGTTCTGTTTAGAACTCGTTTCGCCAGTTTCAGTGAATAATTTGATTGATTAAAACGTTTCGGGATTTTGCTGATGGAGACAAAAGAAGATTTCGATAACAAATAATATACTTGTTAAAATAAAAATATTTTAGTGAGACTAATACTAAACACAGTTTGGTTATACTTCTGTCCCCCACGCAAAATTCCGAAATGTTTTAATAAACGTTTAGTGCTTGTTTCACGCGTTTCGGTGAGTAATGTTTGCAGCAGTCGGTTTTTTATGATTTTTATAATTTGCTCTCTTTCATTAATTTGCCCCAGGTAAGCTCTGGAAATTAGACGGTTCTACATATCGCCAAACTAGTATAATAATGCATACATACAGGCTGAGTCTTTAAGTTGAACATTAATCTTAACCATAGATTCTTTTTATCAAGCAAAACGCTTTTTTCATTCAACATTTTTCCAGATTCGGCTCAGCTAAAAAGTCAGTTAAAGATTTCACAATGTGCTTATACAATCCTGCACTGCGCCGTTCTACATACAAAACTGTTACTGATATCTATTGTAGAACAACCAAAAAAACTTAATCATCTGATACTTGAATGAAATTGTTTGAGAAAACTTATTTACTCACTTAATTCTTATAATGCAGCATTAAATAAAAGCCCACTACTAAAACAATGAACTTCAACTTAACTTTCATTCAATATACATCAATTGTTTCTAGTATAAGATTAGACATAATTTGAACATCCATTCTTGAAATATTGTTATTATTATTGAAAATTCCATAAATATCCATTCATTTCCAAGAAAATCTCAAATCGAATAGTTGAGATGTGATTCCAGCTGACAGAATAATTAGTAGGTAATACAGAAACTCACGGGATTATATACTTTATATATGTCTCCGTTCGCATGCAGCATTGTCAAACTACTGTTTGTGTATTATTCAATGGAGGAGCATGGATTATCTAAATCTTGTGAAAAAAAAGCAAGTGTGGCAACGTGTAAATACATCGATTCAAGGCCATCCTAGGTCAGGAGCGGATTAACCAAAATAAATCAAATACTCAACTTTTATGAGATTATCAACGTTGAATATCTCAAAAACGATGCGTTTTAGGAGAAATGATGAAGAATAATTTAATCTCCTAAAATGATTAAAGATTCTTATGATGACTCAAGTAAACTTAATTTGCTTTCCTTACGCTAATTTCTTTTAGTTTTATGAATCCGCGAGTCTATAACTAGGAAACTATTGAAAGTAGGAAAAAACTGTTCGGAGAATATGTGTCATAGTTATAGAAAACTTCACACCAAAATTAATTCCATTCTGAATATCCACGTCAAAGCTACATGAGAAAAACTTATTTTTTTGCTATTTCAACAGCCTGTATCTTTTTATCTGAGCTGAATCTGGAAAAGTGGTAAATGAAAAAAGTGTTTTATTTGAGGAGAGGAAACTATGGTTAAAATAAATGTACAACTCAAAGACCCGCCCTGTATTTGGAATCATCTGATAATTACCTTCCATTTGTTATCCATGTTGTTAGAATAACGAAATCAAAATGTTGTATTCCCCCTTCCCTCTTTGATTGGACAATGCTTCCACCGAATTTCATAACTATTGTTTCGTCTCAAATCAGGCAAAAAAATCGAAATTTACAAAAAGTTTTTCGAATCAGAATGTCATTTTCAATTTCTTGTTTCACCAAAATTATCTCTGCAGCGAGTACATTGTGCAGATTAATAGACAATAATATTGTTGAATAAAAACTTTTTTATTGTATCCGTTGCACCATTCATACCACAACCAAAAATTGAATAATTTTTATCTACAATATACGTTTATTATTCGGAAATAATGTTAATAGCAAATATCCACTAAAATCTATGATGTGTGATGAGCTTTATCAAAAATCAACCAACAACAGCATAACATATGGACGTCTGTTCGATGTAAATAATGAAAAATGATATTGGAAGACAAAAAACACTTTCCATAGATCATTAGAAATCAGTTGATTCAACCTCGCCTAATGATAAATATTCCAATATGTTTGTGACTGTTTAATTAAAATTTTACTTGTTTTGTGTTACATTTTTACAATGATCATTTTTGACTGAAATCCATAAGTGGATTCTAACAACATTCAATCAAGTATAGGTATGTTTCTATTTTTTCATTGAATATACGGGCTGTTTGGAGGGTTAGGAGGATAATAGCCCCAACCAATCGGAACATTTTGAGTGATACATATCTTTTTATATTTTCTATTACAATTTTTGCGATTTTTGGAATACCTACCTAAAAATTAGGGTCCACTTGAGATGGTTATGTCAATTATTAGTTATATCTTATTTCTGTGTTGTTTATTTTATATAATGAATCAAATTACAAGCATCTCTGTAGTCGTGAACGAATGCGATGAAGCACCTCGCTCTACGTCATTCTGAATTTTTCTCATTCCATAGATATTTACAATTTGAAGATAGAATATGAGCTCGGAATTCATTTCATTAGATAGGATATGCACATTATCCATACAAACAAAATTTTGATGGGGCATTAGGAGAAATCATTTTTTTTAATTTTGAATTATTTTCAAGAAGCCCTTTGAAATTTCAGTTTTAGAATATTTCAATATTTGTGGAGAAGACATCGTCGATCCAGGATTTATGAGTTTTAACCTCCTTGGAAGAGGTTTTTTTTACAGTAATAATATCTTGAGTATTTTCAGGTAACCAATAATTCTCAAGAAATAAATGAGAATAAATCTATATTACATGAAGAAAAGAATCAACTTATAAATAAACCAAAATTGAGTGGGGATTTGCCAACTAAAAAGCCAAAATTGGACCCACCAATATCTAACAGTTTTCAAGATCTTTTTGGCACACCTATAACGAAGACATCGAAAGCACCAGAGCTCAAATCCACATTACCATCCTCTAAAGAGAACAAAATCAGCACAAAACCTGAAAAAGACAAAGGTAAGTGATACAATATCAGATTCTTTTCAAGAATTTATGTTCTGAGCAGAAAAATTAGAATTTTTTCGAAAAGCTACAAAATCAGAAAATTTCCATTAGATATGGAAAATAATAAAATGGGCAATGATTTATGATTACCCAACAAATTTAAAGAAACACCTTCACTGTTCATTGAACTTCATTGCTTTAAAATGATAATTTCCAGGATCTGATAAAATGAAAAGTAAATACAGCCCTCAGAAAGATAAGGATCGAGAGAGAGAAAAGATAGAAAAAAAGGAAAAGAAGGAAGAAAAGAAGAAAGACAAAGAAAGAAGAGATAAAGATCGAGAAAAGAGTAGAGAAAAAAATTTGAAAATGGAAAGATCACCAAAGATGAGATCACCTAGCCCAAAAGTCCATTCTCCAAAATCGGGCAGTCCAATTCCTCAATCGTCTCAAATTGCATCTGCTGAAAAGTATCGGGAAAAGGAGACAAAGAGTGAGTAATACAATACTATCTTCTGTCACCGTCCCTCTGGTTTTTTCTCTTACATTCATGTGATCAATCAAGAATTTCAGAACTTTCTTTCAACAATACACTGTCAAAGTAATTAGAACTGATTTCAGGTGAAAAAGATAAAAAGGAGAAAGGGGACGAAGAGGAAAAAAGGAGTAAAAAGGAGAAAAAAGAAAAAGATCCTGGAAGGGATAAGGAGAAACATCGAGATGCTGTTAAATGTGATCTTAAAAGTAAGGAAATGAAAACAAAAGAACTACCTCATTCTCAAGAATCAGATGCTTCATTACTTCCACCTGTTGTGTCAGACACATTTTCTGTCAAGCAAGAAAAAAAAGAAAGCCATAAAGATGAAGATAAACTGAGAACAGACAAAATAGGTATGGCTAATATTTTAGTGATTACTCTGATGATACTATTAGAAATTTTAGACTATATCGTAATATATTTCGTGTGATTACTATCTATATAATTGATTGAAACATCCTAATCTGGACATAAGATTCATTCAAGTTAATATAATACTCATTCTCCGAAAATATAACTGCTGATATACCGACGTCAAGATCAAATACCCCAAATCCTCAAACATTCTGACAAGCAAAACAGACAATACACTGTGCAAGTGTATTGATTCCATGAATGAGTTCTATATTTCAGGAAAGATATTTACTGACTTAGCCTGGAACTCTTCCACTACAATTTTTCACTGGCCCCACGTTGGGCGCCTAATCCTTTGCGGGTAAGAATTACATAATTTCTTGCCGTGAATGCCGGGGACGTTTGAGAATTTGAAACATTTGATTTATACAGGTTACACGTACGCATTTTACATTTTGTTTTAACTTCAAACTCTAAAAAGAAAGGGTTTTGTCTTTTCTGTTACAACTTTTTCCTTGATAGTTTCCGTTACCAACTATATAAGAGTGTTTACGATCTTTAGGGGCACGTAATTTCTTAATTCGAAAGTGAAACTTTAAATAACTTCACTTATGATATCTAAGGTTCAATGTCTACCTTGGATTGGCCCAAATTAAAAACTAACTGATATGTTTCACGATTTCCCTAAAATTGTTGATAACGTAGAAATGAATTATCTGTTACATATGGACCTCACAGTATTGCTCTATCGTTTATTCAGATAAATCTGAGGAAAAAAAGCACAAGCATAAGAAGAAGGATAAGAACAAAAAAGAAAGAAGAGATAAGGAGGAAAAATCAGGCAAGACGCCCAAGAAGTCTGAGAGAGAAAAAAATTCGGTTAATTCACAAGCTCAATCAGTTTCTAACGTCTCTAATACGGCGACGGACGCTGATACGTCAGAAACTACTAATCTGTTTGGTAATAGTCCGAAAATTGAACCTAATTCACCTCCTCCTTCGCCAAAAGAAACCGAGAAACCGTCTGCTAAAATATTCTCAGCAATATCTGATGAAGCTACAGAAAGGTGAGTGTATTTGTGCATACATGATGATGAGATCCTGTCTACTAGAAGGGGAAATTCTTATGCTTGCTTGTCTTTATTCTACAACTGTGAAAAATATCTCTTATTCGATTTAAGCTCGGCTAGCAGTAGAGAAGCGTCACCTGTACAGGGAGACACAGAGAGAGAAAGAAGGAATAGTGAGAACGATAGTGAGCACAAACGGAAGAGGGCATCAGATTCGTCAGACCTAGAAGAACCGCCTACGAAAATTAATAAAGAGGAGGAGAACTTGCTATCCGGTGATGAGAATATGTCAGATATCGAGGAGCAGAGTGACGAGAATATTGAGGAAGCTAGTGGTCCATATGCTGAGGAAGATTTGGAAGAGTGTGACGAGTATGACGAAATGGACGAAGAAACATACAATACCTTGCATGATCTCAAAGAACGCATTATGTTGATAGATAACAATGATGAACTTCAAAAAGTAGGTTGATTCAGAAATTACCATAATAGCTAGGTGTACAATTTGGCAAGACATGAGAAAATTTATTTTCAATTCAAAGAACGAGAGTACTAAAACTCGTAATGCCACGTCAGTGCTTTTATATTAATCAAGTAAATTCTTTTACAATATTAAGGGTTATGAAATGGCAGACTGTTTGTGTTTATTATCTCATATTTGTAGTAATATTCAATATTTTCTAGGTTGTAAATGTGATCTCTGACACGGGTCTATATGAAGTTTCATCACGTACATTTGACTTTGACTTACGTCAGCTAGATGCAGATACCATTAATCAATTGCTTGAGATTTTACCGGTACCACAGCAGGACGACACGTCATGAAGAATTCAGAACTTTTTAGTAAAGTGATAAATGTTTGTGAATGACTTAACATAACTTTGATTTTTTTAATGTACCTGGTTAGTATTTTAGTAAGAAGAATTGAGAAACCACCAATTTTTCCCCATTTCATTCATTTCTATTTATGATGTTCCAGTTTTTCTTTTTTGTTATGTTATGTCACTTGACTCGTTTGAAATATAGATAAATTTATTTAATTTACAATGAGAATTTAGATGTAATGGTTTGGACTGCAGAGCCATCCCGCTAGAACCAAAACTACCCCATCTTCCTCAATTGTTATACATACACTATTGTGATGATACCAAAATATTAACTTCCGAAGTTAAGAATTCGATGGTGTAGCTACACATTTGAAAAACCTTGTTTCTATTGACTGATGCAGAATAACTTAGATATTTTTCAAGTATCAAGATGGTAATTTTAGGTAGGTGTTTTTGCTCAACCTGTATGATTCTGTAGAGTAATCACTGATAATACCTTTATGAGAAACCATCATTAAATTATGGATTAGGAACCAGTATCAATTTATTTAACTCAAATATCTGTACAACAATGTGTAATACTTTACACAATGATGAATGGGATATATTTAATTCAAGTTAATTCTATCCCACTCAACATTTTTCATATAATATATTATTGAGAATCAAAATAAATAGATATGCAATGCTACAAAAAATTATTTACATCCCGGAATCCACAATCATAGAACACCCTACCTACAGTAGCATCACAAATTAACATCTGGTAATCTGTTAATAAGTTATTAAGATCTGGTGGTCGGTGGTAGGATAATGTCAAACGCTGCGGGGGTTCCCCTTTGTAATCCCCTTGAAGTTGAACCTTTTTCCAGCTATGGTACAAAACGTTCTACCAACCTAAAATCGTGCTGAAAATATAAATAATAATCGAAAACATAATGAATGCGAAATGATCCATAGAAAAGTTATAATGATATTCAAAACGATGTTCTCATCTCATCTATCGGAATCAGTTTCAACATAACAGAATCTTGTATTTTGTCACAAGAGCCAATTGCGGTAGATTCACTGAAATTTCGTCAGATACGGCATCACTGTCTGTTTTAGTGTTTTCTCATTTGTCATACCCGGTATACAAAATTTAAAACGCATACAGATAACCTTCGCTCTTTAATCAATTTCAAATATTAAATTTAAATGAGACACATTCTAATAACTAAGAATACTTCAGTCGACATTTTAACTTCCTTGATGTGCCTTCGAACTGTCTGAATTTTTTAACGGTCGAACAATATGGGTGGAAAATATTCTTCTCTAGATCCTATGCAAGTGGACGTGCCAGATATCAAGAAGTTATTAGAACGTGATCCTTATTTGCAACCATACGAAAAAGAAATCAGGCGCCGGTATGTATAGTTGTGAATAATAATAAATAATGCTAAGGATTAGGTTGCACTTCATCTTTTTTAGAGGTCGATGAAGGTCGAATTGGAATGTAAACAAATGCAACGTGATTTTTTAACAGCTGAATTGAAATGCAAATGGTAATTTAATGATTATTTAGCCTTTCAGCTTGGATTTTCATTGTTTTTACGAACTGAACGAATTCCGGATATTTCCTTTTCTTTTATTGTTCTGTTTTGTTATGGACAAACGAATCCAATTCCACGTACCTAATAGAATTCCCATAAAAATAAACATTTATATTCACAAAATAGTAAAAGACTACTCGATTTCGATATTTAATCGAGAACTGAGAATGTGTAACTTTCTCAGGATGCTGTTTTTTCAGATATGCATGTTTCAAAGATCTTCTTGAATCAATTGATGAAAATGGGGGAGGTTTAGATGCATTCACTAAGGGATATAAACATTTTGGTATACATGTTCAGCCAAATAATACCATTGTGTGTAGAGAATGGGCACCAGGAGCTCGTCAACTATTTTTGACAGGGGATTTCAGTGAGTTGCATACCTGCTAAGTGTACCACGTTTTATCCATTACTCTGATACTGTGCATTTATGTAAAATATGTTTCAAATATCAATTAGCCAAACTTATTTGGACAGTGGGGATCAATATGCAACCGATGAATGTGTATGAAAACAAAATTTCTTACACATAATACTGAGCAATTCTTCTTAGTAACATAACTTTAAACAGTAACAGAGTTTGAGGTGAAATACTGTGTATAGCCGACGAATTTTCATATGCTACTAACTAAAAAATTAATTAGACGGTTGGAACAGAGAAAGCCATCCTTATAAGAAGTTAGAGTACGGAAAATGGGAGCTTATTCTACCACCAAATGAAGATGGGAGCTGTGCCATACCACATTTATCAGAACTAAAGGTATAAGAAATTAACCTTGAGTACAATATTTTATTATTAAATAAGTAGATATCTATCATTAAATAAGAAATAAGTAGATAACTATCAGAAATATGATTGAATTTTTTAACGTGGAAGAAGAATCCTGACCAAACATTATTATGAGCGAAATTTTAGGTTGTGGTGGAGACTCAGAGTGGTTCTAAGGAAGATAGAATCTCACCGTATGCCACTTACGTTGTTGAACCTCCCAAAGACCAGGGAACAATCTACAAACATAAATTCTGGAACCCATTACAAACTCAGGTAATTTTGCAAAAATATACAAGTCAAACTATTGGTTGCATTATCATTCATTCAGTATTAATTGGTAATTGGTATCCAAAGTGTAGATTACATTTTTACTGTAGACAACAATTAATATATTTTCGAATTTTGATGCAAAATGCAGTTTCTATGGCCATCTGATAAAACTTAAAACTCAGGTTAACTACTAGGGATGGGCAAAAAAAAAAAATATACCGTATCGATAGTTTTTAAGTCGAAATATATCGCGCAAAATATCGTTATTTTTGTCCAGTACCCTGTTTATTCAAAAGAGCGTCTCCATTCACTTTTACAAAGTCTCCCGGTTGGCCATGAAAATTTGACACATTTCACCGTGATTTTGAAAATGTTAGGTTAGGTTACAGTCATTTTCCTGTCAGATAACTACGCAACGTTGTCTTCTCTACATAGAAGTCGTAGTAATTACGTATTTTTCACAATGTGAATTTACTTCGGAAAAATAATGAAATTGAGAAGATATTATGTGAATTCAATAATTCCAAAGTCCTGGCGACTGTAGAAGGAAATTTTTCCTCTGTTGTTACTGTAAATTTCCCAGGTTTATAAACTGGTTGGAAGATTCAGTTATGCTATTTTCTTGTGTGAAACCAAGAATCAAGTGTTGAAATTTTATTGAACAAAATGGATAGAGTAGTCCCTTACTTTGTGATAGTTCATTTGAAAAAAATAAAAGTACTTGAATAACCCGGCAGTAAAACTTCTAAAAGCACGGCGGACCTATGGAACTCCCCACTTTTCTCCAGAAGACATTTAAATACCTTGTTGCTCAACTTGAATTTGAAATACACCAGTTTCGAAATGTAGTAGTACCTACTACGAAACCCGAGTCAATCTTATACCTTTGTAAATTATAGTGATAAGTAATTTCATTCGAGAGTTCAACATATCCAGAGACAGACTGATGTTTTCCTATTGCAGATTTTGGTTCTATATAGCACCTCCTGATACTTTGTCTCTGCTTCTTCAAAACTACTTTCGGCATTTTCAATCTCAAAGCGAAGAGTTCTTTATTATTCGAAGATAATGATCTGTGATAATATCTTGTCTTAGATGAAAGATTATAATTATATATACATTATATTGTTATGATTATGTTGAGAGTAGAAATTGGCCACGTCTCGGCGAATTGTTTTGACATTGATATGATATTTCAGCAGTGCCAAACTGCCTATGTTTTAGTTCCAAAAACGTGATAGACCTAAATCATGGCCAACCGGGAGACTTCATAAAAGTGAATGGAGTATATTATATACACTGAAAATTTCGTTTGAGGTATATCGATATTTGAGCATAGTTACTGTCATTATACCTGAGCAAATTTCAGTTACGTCCATAATTGTATAATGTTTTAAAGGGTTTTGGTAGCAGATACGGCTTTTGATATTCACAGAACACATGGCACTGATGATCAAAAAAATATCTCAACAAATAACACTTTATGCTTTAACAGAACAACCGATGAGTACAGTGAATATAGTCACTGTACCGATGAGTTATGAGCTAATCCACCTTCCGCCATTAATAGTAATCATAAATAAAGTAAACATGTCTAATTTATTCTATAATAGGTAATCTGTGATGATAGTAACACAGATGGTCATCTGTGATAGTAATAGTCTACTTTGAAATCTATATACTTTGAATACAGTGGTGAAACTTTGTGCATAGAAAGGAGCTGCCATACACAAATAAGAAAATGTCTTGATACAGTGAAATAAATATCAAGAATGGATAATATATAGTGATTGATAATATCGACGATGTGTCGATGTATATCGAATATTTCCAGGTAAAATATCGATATTTTTGCCCAACCCTATTAACTACTTTACCGCCCTAAAATGACCGATGACTTGATGACATGGTCATGGATGTAGCAATAATATCAATTATGCCCATGAAAATTCCGTGGGGGGTAGAGAGAGGAACAATGATCTACATACATTTTAGTTGGTTTTAGTTAGGACTGTAATAAACTGTCATTCAAAACTTCTTAGACGGAGGTTACACGGTCATTCTGGAATCAGTCTCGCATCACATCAAGCATGTATTGATATCAGATTGACGGAAACTGATGGATTGATGGTCCGGGTTGATGGAATATTAAGGTGCTTCGCAATTCCATCAATCCGCATCAGTCTTATCGTGATGAAGGTCACTGACTGAACTGATGCGAGATTGATGGTAGATTAACCGTGTAACAACTGTCTTAGAAATCTGGAAATATTCCCTGAAATCATTTCAAAAAACCAAAAACTTCATTCAGTTTGGTTCATTTGTTTATTATATACATTTCTGCAGCGTTACATCTTCAAGAACAGAAAAGTACAACGGCCCAAAAGTCTGAGGATCTATGAATGCCACGTGGGTATTGCTACAAGTGAACTCAATGTTGGTTCCTACGATAACTTCACCGACAATATTTTGCCAAGAATCGTTAAGCAGGGCTACAACACCATACAGCTCATGGCTGTCATGGAGCACGCCTATTACGCCAGCTTTGGTTATCAAGTAACCAGTTTTTACGCCACCTCCAGCAGGTACGGCACCCCTGAGCAGCTAAAAAGATTGGTGGATAGAGCGCACGAACTCGGTCTGGTCGTGCTCTTGGACCTGGTGCATTCCCACGCCAGCAAAAATGTGCTCGACGGGTTGAACCAATTCGACGGCACGGATTCCTGCTTCTTCCACGCTGGACCTAGAGGGGAGCATTCTTTGTGGGACTCGAGGTTGTTTAATTATTGCGAATTCGAGGTGCTTCGGTTTCTACTCTCGAACATCCGTTGGTACATGGATGAGTACCAATTTGACGGTTTCAGATTTGATGGGGTCACGTCGATGTTGTATCATTCCCATGGTATAGGTAAGTTGGCAAATATTACAGGATTTCGGGCGCAGGGGAGAGATTTAGAACTGCAGAGTCTAAGGCTGGTTTTCCTGTCACGCTGACGGTCGGCGCTGACGGTCAGCGCTGATCGGTCATCTCGGATCACGCTGATCACATTGAGAAATAGAAGGATGCTATTGTCTCTGGCTCACTGAATGTGGAGGCTTGTCGGCGCCAGCTAGTCAGCGGCGCCGACGCGCCGGCGCGTACGTGCGCGAATATAGCTCAGCGCTGACAGCCGTCAGCGCCGCGTGACTCGAAAACGCTACCTATAGCTACATACATATTGACCCATCAGCGCCGACCGTCAGCGTGACAGGAAAACCAGCCTTAAATTTTTCATGATCAATTCTGTGTTCCATCTCAGACGGGCCACTCCGTATATTTTTTATCCCATAGTGATTGGAAAGTCGAATGATTTTGTTTGGGGGACATCTTTTGACGTATATTTGAGGTTTGAACGAGCAACCCCCTAAGAGGGGGCGCTGCAACCCCTCAAAATTGAATAAGAGAGAGGGTTTGAGTGATACTCCATTTGAAAGGTCTTGGAAGCCTCTTTGCAACGGTGTCATCAATTTTTAAGCTCAAATGAATATTTTGATTGTTTTATGTACAAGTCCATTTTTACCAAGCCCTTTTTAAAAACTTAAAAGAATTTAATTGCAATATTTTCTCAAACTATAAATAAAAAAAATCGAAACATTTCCTTATGTTTCCTTAATTTTTGGCGCTCTAGTTCCTCGGAACTGAGTGCTTATCAATTTGCCCAAATGTCTGTAATTTTCGGATTTTTGGCTGAAAATGGTCTCAAACGATTTGGTTCGACTCACTGATCAACTGATCAATCCGAGGTCGAAGTCGATTCTGTCCGGCCGGCCGGCCGTAGGCACGATAACTCTCGAACGAAAGTTACAGAAGAGTTAGAGGATTGAAATTTGCAAGGTCGGTTTGGAGCGTAAATATCTCGGACAAGTTCGTTAATGGTTGAAATCCATCAAGCGGTTTAGGAGTTATGGCCGATTTTAGTAAAACACATTTTTTATTAATATTTCCGAAACCGATCACTCGATCTATCTGAAATTTAGCATCAAATTGTAGAATCGCGACCTTTATACGCATGTGAAGTTTTGTATTCACCAGGTTACCGCAAAGTGTAAAAAAAAAATTTTGAAAATTAAAAAAAAACATTTTCTACAATAACTCTCGAACGGAATGAGCTAGGCAGTTGAAATTTTCAGAGTAGGTTAGGGAGATGAATATCTCGGTCAAGTTCGTTATTGGGCAAAATAGGCCAGATAGTTTCGGAGTAACGAAAAAAAAATTTTTTTTAAGCAACAAAGTTCAAATTAAATTTTTATTTAAGATGCAGTTTCACCATTAAAATCCATCGATATCATTTTCAACTACAACAAGCTAATACTTTCGGGGATATGATTTTTCTAAATTTCAATAATGAATCGTACTTCTATGTTTTCACAGAATGCTATAATTATTCTATCTAAGCTTTATTATATGATCTGTGTTCATACTCGTACATTTCATCCTGTTCTATAAGAGAGAGTCAAATTCAGTTCATCTATTTTAATTTGATTTCTTCCATGGTGCAGTTCTCATTCTCAGATTGCTCATTTAATCTTGATAAATAAACTATTATTTGAATTGAATTTCCTTTATGATACAGTTCTATCATAAGAATACATTGATATAATTCCCAACTCTGAGAAACCAATACTTTCGGATATATAATTTGTCTGTTTGAACTAGAGCGCAAGAAAGCTCCTGTCCACAGGGCTTGAACCCATTTTTTATTCTTGGAAGGTGTTTATCTGGTTATAATACGTTTCTTCGATCATTTGATGTTTTATAAATCAATCTGTTGAGTTGCTACTTTGCTGATTTGTTTCAAATTTTAAAAATAATTATGATGTACACATTGCAAGAACGTGTTGAGCTGGTTAAACTGTATTACCAAAATCAAAATTGTGTCCGAGCGGCTGCAAGGATATTTAACCAAAACCATCCTGAACGTAGCGTTCGCCATAAGTACGTAATTGATTTCAAAATTTGTTGAGGCGGGTTCAGTAATGGATAAAGAAAGGGCAACCATTAGAATTGCGAATGATGAAGGAGCAGCCGTGGCGGTATTGGGACATGTCCAACTTATGTCAAACACACAATCTGTACGATCGCTTTCTGCAGCTTCCGGTATTAGCCAATCTAACGTTTTCAGAATTTTACATAAACACAAGTTCCATCCGTACAAATTTATATTAATTCATGAATTAAATGATGATGATTTGGATCGAAGGCAAGAGATTTGGGAAATTATGGCCGAGCGTATCAACAATAACCCCAATTTCTTGTACAACGTTCGCTTTTCTGACGAATGCACTTTTTCACTTAATGGATATGTTGACCGGCATAACTGTAGGTTTTGGAGCGATACCAATCCTCGTGTATTTCGAGAAGCTAACACTCATCATCCGGAAAAGCTAAATGTTTGGGAAGGAATTTTGGAGAACCACCTCATTGGACCTCTGTTTATTGCTGGTAAAAATTAGAAAACGATCCTCTACTACTTGAAAAACAATTGCACACAAACACAAAAAAGAGAGTCAGTTCAGTAAATATCAAAATCCGAATCAATGCCATTATAAGCATATCTCCGATTAGTTTTTTGGCGCTCTTGTTCATCGGAACAGAGTGCTTATCAATTTGCCCAAATGTCTGTAATTTTCGAATTTTTCGATGAAAATGGTTTCAAACGATTTGGTTCGACTAACTGATCAACAATCCGTGGTCGAAATTCATTCTGTCCGGCTGGTCCGGCCGGCCGTAGGCACGATAACTCTCGAACGGAATGAGCTAGACAGTTGAAATTTTCAGAGTAGGTTTGGGAGATAAATATCTCGGCTTAGTTCGTTATTGGGCGAAATCGGACAGATGGTTTCGGAGTAAAAAAAAAAATTTTTTACATAACAAATACCAAATTAAATTTTTTTCAATATGCAGTTTTACCATAAGAATCCATTGATATAATTTTTAACTCTAACAAGCTAATACTTTCGGAGATATGATTTTTCAAAATTTCAATATAAATCGTATTCCTATATTTTCACAGAATTATATAATTATTCTGTGTGTATTCTATGAATTGTTATAATGTCAACTTATTTTCCTGAGACATGACGTTGTCTAATTCATTCCAGCAATCGTAGAATTATGATAATTTTAATATAATATCATACGTTTTGTTGGTTGATATTTTCATGCCGATGGTCAATCCATATGATGAAGGGAATGGTAATGGTAAGTTAATAATATTGAGAATATCTCCACTAAAAAAAAACTGGAATATTGGTGTATTGGAGTGGATTTGAGGAAAGATATATATTATCGTTCATCATAGAATTGAGGAATGAATATCTCGGATGAGTTCGTTGCTGGGTAGAATTTGTCTATTGGTTTTGAATTGATAATTTTTGGCACTCTTGTTGAATTTAAATTCTTCTATGATTGTTTGAATTCAATTTCTGCTAAGATGAAGTTCTTTCATAAGAATCCATTAATATAATTACCAACTCTGAGAAACCAATACTGTCGGAGATATAATTTGTCTGTTTGAACAAGAGCGCCAGAAAGCTCCTGTCCACAGGGCTTGAACCCATTTTTTTTTAAGGTCAAGGTTTCGGCGGGCACTACGACGACTACTTCAGCATGGGAGTAGACACCGAAGGAGTCGTCTACCTCATGTTGGCCAATCACATGATACATCACTTTCACAAGGACGCCATTACGATTGCCGAAGATGTATCCGGAATGCCCGGAACTTGCAGGCCAGTGTCTGAGGGTTGCCTGGGCTTCGATTACAGGCTAGCTATGGCTATTCCTGATAAATGGATAGAATTGCTGAAGCATTGCTCTGACGAGGATTGGGATATAGGTGAGTTATTGTATGCTGTGTGCCGACCAATATTTGAACGCTAACAAACCCACATGTAGTCAGCTTTCGAGTCGATTAAATCAACGATTATATCGATGACGAACTGACTTATGAAACCTTGTTTGTGGGCGCCCGGGCGAGATGTTAGTCCATTTTTTATTGGGAACTTCCAAGACGATGCCAGCGAATGGTGGCGGGTTTCGGCAACTAACCACGCTAGTAATGAGCCGACGTATTGCACGTGTTTGAGTTTAATTGTTCGGTATTCGTCTATAAACTTTTGTTTTAGAGAAAAATTCAAGTTGAAATAGTGAATATTATGCTGCCTAATATGTCTTCGACCAGAAACGACTTTTGTTGTGTGCCTCAATGCAATTCATGGGCGAAAAAAATGGCAAAATATATAGGTTTGAGTTTTCACTTCTTACCTCCGGAAAACCAAATATAAATATAATTATTGAAACAGTGTTAGAAGGATAACTATAGACCGAAGAGTACTTAACCTGGAACTAAATCAACATAATCTTCAAACAGAGGACAAGGAGGTACTACAAGAGACCAGAGACAAGTTTCTGGAGGTACCACGAAAGAGAAAGGAATGTGTAGATGACGTTTGCTGTGCTGAATAACCTCATTCAGAAGAAAAAAATAAGCATCGCCCAAGCACTCTTGAGTTAGTTAAACCGCAATAATAATGTTAGTAGTAGACTTGGTTGTGTACATTGTTACCAGACCACCTAACACTTGTGACGTTAGTGTTATGGTTGATACATCCGATATATACTTTGAGTGATGTCTTAAACAGTGATAGTGCTTTGAAAAGTTTCACAGATGTAAACAATTTTAATATTTTCAATTGAATAGAAGAGATGGTCATCAAAACTCTTGGAAACAAAACAAAAACTTTATTATACCTCAAACATTACACTTATTTTTAATAATTCTTTTCACATAATATATGTATCATATTTTGAAAAAATCATTTTAATTATTGATAACTGTTTCACAGAAGCTTTATCTGGTTCAATTTGACACTATATCCTCATAAATGAACTTGAACATCATGCACCTGAACTTTAATTAACACATCAGTAATATGTTTACACCTCCTCCGTGCTCCGACTTTACAAGAAAATACCATATCTTCTATTCTAAGTTTACTAAGGCACTACTTTGTAAACATAAAGAACAAATGTCTATAAAACTGGGACCACAATTTGTTTTGTCGCACACGATTACATGATTACATTTAGAACCTCTTCTGCTTCTACAAGGATTCTAGAATTAGAAGTTGAAGCTCCTATTTACTCCAGAAATTCTAATAAACTGAGTCCCTTCTTAACCATTCGCAAATAGTAACTGAAAGAACTTTTAAATATAAGGTAAGTTTGACAAACATATATGAATATACTTACTGGTTGTAGCCTTTATATCAATCAAGTGCCATAAAATTAGTTATATAATGATCAACATTTAAATATATATCACAAAGTAACCCAACAAAGATCTCAAGTCAATTCAAATTTGAATTTTTGATGAAAATTTCGGTCAAACTTCGTCGATTGACCTATCCAACACAAGATTGTTTACACTTATTACTAGCGTGGTTAGTTGCCGAAACCCGCCACCCTGTCGCTGGCATCGTCTTGGAAGTTCTCAATTGGAAAATAGATAAGAATCTAAAAATTACCCTTCTAGGTGATTTTTTGGCAAAAACGATAAGTTTAATAAAATTCCACATTGTTTTACAGCCAACATCGTCCATACTCTCACCAACAGAAGGTGGATGGAACCAAACGTCGCTTACTGTGAATCTCACGACCAAGCTTTAGTGGGCGATAAAACTATAGCCTTCTGGCTCATGGACAAAGAGATGTATTGGCACATGAGCACCGATTCCAGTCCATCCGCGATCATAGACCGCGGGATAGCCCTCCACAAACTCATAAGATTCTTGACTCATGGCCTTGGAGGGGAGGCCTATCTGAACTTCATCGGCAACGAATTCGGTCATCCCGAATGGTTAGATTTTCCCAGAGAGGGGAATAACAGTTCCTACCATTACGCGAGGCGTCAGTGGAATTTGGTGGACGATGGCCTCTTGAAATATAAGTATTTGAACGAATGGGACGCGGCCATGAACCACGCGGAAGCTAAGTACGGGTGGCTTGGTTACGAGGCTGCCTACGTCAGTTGGAAGCACCAGGGAGATAAAGTAATCGTCTTCGAGAGACACGGGGTGGTTTTCGTTTTCAATTTTCATCCGAGTCAAAGTTTCGCCGATTATAGGATTGGTGTGGAGGAAAGTGGAGAGTATAAGATCATTTTGTCCTCTGATGAGTCCAGGTTTGGAGGGTATGATCGTGTAGATACTAAGGTTCGTTTCTTTACTGGAAATGACGGATATGCGGGAAGGAGACATTCGTTGCAGGTTGGTAGATCAGTTTGTAATTCTAGTACATTTTTTTACGAGAATCTGGAAAGACGAGGGTCGATTTTGGAAACAAAAAAAAAATAATAGTAGGATTAAACCCATTGGAAAAGGAAGAGGATATAAAAAAAATTGAAGGAAAAATAATTTACGGGCGATCTGAGGTCGGGAAGTGGAAGGGGGTGAGTATTTTAAGGGAAAAATAACGGTTTGTCTCGATTTCCGGCAAAACTACAAGTTCTATGCCAAAAAGTTAGATGGCAAAGTTGTAGGTAATGAAAAGATCTACATCTTTTGTATTCACACTTTTTTCACATAACTTGAAAATTTATGTAAAAATTCAAGTTTTTGGTTTTTTATTTTTATCTTGTACAATAAAAAATTTTTCACGAAATTTGTTAAAAACTCACCTTCTTATGTCCCAAACACACTCTAAATTTTTTGATTTAAAATATTTATTTTTTCACCTTATTTTGACTTAATATCGAAAAAGCAGACTAATTTTCAATTGAAAATTCGCACGTCGGTGGGTTTATTGTTCGTTGAAATCTCTACTTTCTGATGGTGTAAAAAAATATACATTACTAGGGTAAATTTTCTCATAAAATGCTGAATTAATATTTAATAATTCTACAATATTTTGAAAAAGTTATCATCAAAAGGTATTTCATAGAGAAGTGGGGAAAAGTCTGGGCCTCACTACCTGTTATTTCGTAGCATTTTGTAGAAAATTTACCATAGTAATGAATATGTTTTTTATACAATCAGAAAGTAGAGATTTCAACCAACAAAGCCCACCCACTTTTTTTAAAAAAGCAGATATTTTTACGTGCGATTCATCGATTGAAAATTAGGGGGCTTTTCCGATTTTAGGTCAAAATAAGGTGAAAAAATTTATAATTCAAATAAAAAAAATTACATTGTGTTTGGGACATAAAAAGGTAAGTTGTCACCAAATTTCGTGAAAAGAAAAATAAGAAACCAAAAACTTGGTCATTTAAATTTTTCACATAAATTTTGGGGTTATGTGAAAAAACAGTTGATACAAAGGTATTCGATCTTTTTATGACCTACAACTTTAACCTTCAACTTTTTTCTATAGGACTTGTAGTTTTGCCGGAAATCGACATAAACCGTTTTTTTAGCCTTAAAAACTCATCCCCTTCCACTTCCTGATTTCAGATCGCCCGTAAATTGTTTTTCCTTTAATTTTTGTCATATATTATTTTTTTTTCACTTTTTATTACTGTTTTCAAAGGTCTAAATGGTTAAACTTATTATTATTTCTTCGGATTCATGGTAGGCAGTTATTTAAACTTAAGCATTTATGTAATCATTAAAGGATACTGTGGGAGGTATACTCATTATTGAAAGGTTTTTTTCTGGGTTTTCTCTCCCAAACTCTGAAAAATATCTATAAAAAAAAATTAATTATTTTGTGATTTGCTTCTGCGTAAGAAACACAGGATATTTGTCAGAAGCAATCAATTGAACAATGTTGCCTAACAAACAACAACGAAACAACATCAACGAAGAAACAACTATATCGTAACGTTTCGGAGTCTATATCAGACTCCTTCGTCAGACGCTCAATGAAAATCGTTAGAATTATTTAGTTGATAGTTATTTTGTGAAAATAATTCTAACAATTTTCATTGAGCGTCTGACGAAGGAGTCTGATATAGACTCCGAAACGTTACGATATAGTTGTTTCTTCGTTGATGTTGTTTCGTTTTTGTTTGTTAGGCAACATTGTTCAATTGATTGCTTCTGACAAATATCCTGTGTTTCTTACGCAGAAGCAAATCACAAAATAATTAATTTTTATGTTATAGATATTTTTCAGAGTTTGGGAGAGAAAACCCAGAAAAAACCTTTCAATAGTAAGCATTTATGTATATAGCTTGATCTTATTTCTTATTATTATATATTTTCCTAATTCCATAGGCAATATGAGTGTATTTGAAGAATATTAAACTAAAATCTGTTTCAGGTTTACATACCAACCAGATGTGCCATTGCTCTAGCAAAAGTTTGAGATTAATATACTTAAAAATTAGGTTAGATTCATTGTTTTTTATGAATAAATTCTATTTTGTTGAAGTTATATATTTTTACCCCAGTTAAATTCTCCTTCAATTGTATCTGGAAATATTTTCTAGAACTATTTATAGTGCTCAATCATACCATTATAGGTTCCGAAAAAAAAATTCATACGAACCTAAAACAAAATCCCGTATTTGTTCATAATTTGTTCTGATGCATTGTCATTCTTCAAAATGAGAAAATACTGCAAATTCAGATGAGGTGTAACGCAACATGATTGATGACGTCAAAGTCTATGTCAACAAAATCTCACTTGTCACTTGTTCTCTACTGAATGAATGTTACATTTGTTTTCATTTCTATTGAAATGATATCTGGGAGGAAACGGTTATCGAACGAATTTGGGTTGATTTTTTTTTAATTACGTGAAACGTGAGTATTTTCGAATATTATTTGATATGGAGCTTACTGCTATGCAGAATGTTTATGGTGATATGCAAACTCATTGTTTCTCATTTCACATTTATTTTGCATATTTCAATATGCTTTTTTTCATATATTTTTTTTTATGAGAAAAGAAGGTATGGATGAGAGAAGCTAAAGTATGATATAAGAGGAAGAATGTGAGATTTACACAGAACACTAATAATATTGGTGATAATAATAATATAATATAATAGGGAGAAAAAATGGGAGAGGGTAAAATAATTAAACGATTATCAATGATAATATTAAAAGTAAATAAGAATGAAATTTAGCTGAACGAATTTTTTTTATTTTGATGTTGAAATCAGATTGTATAACATTCGTTCTATCATCTCTTAGTTACGTATTGCAATTCGATTTATCAGTTATTAATGAGTTTTTAATTGAATATATAGAAGACAAATTAAATAAAAATAATATACCTAAACGTTTGACCAAGAAGTACGATTGCACATAAATGTAAAAAAATCAAATTCCTCATAAAAGTCCATCCAAAGAATGATGGATATCGAGAAATCGCCAAGTTCTTTTGGCATGAATAATATAGAATTTAGGTATGTAGTCCACCATACATTTCTTCACCTTCTCACAATCATTCTTCGTCATAAAATAACACGAAGGGAAGAATTATTTCAACATTAACTTATATCACGACATTGAATAATATGACCTTGAAAATATTTATACACTTCTACACTACGTATACAAAACAGATACATTTTTAACAGAGTAGAAATAAAAAAATTACACAAACTTCATATAGCAGCTTATTGATGTTAAGAATTCTTGTTAAAATTCGAATATACCTAATATGAATATCACATACGAGTTTAGTAACCTGCCTTGGAAAAATTGAAGCATATTTATAGTTTAGTTACAGATATATACCTACGGCTGATGTTTTAAAAGTACGTCCTCATTAGTACACATACTTATACATATACATAACTCACACAGAGGACTATTCCAAGGCCATACGAAAATAAAATATTTTGTTCACTTTTTGATGATTTGAGATAGAATAATACAAACCTAATTTCTAAAGTTGATGATACCGAGATCATTCGATATGTTTGTGCTAATATTCCAAAAGATCTTTACCTAAGTATAGTGGCATAAATATAAATAACTGATTGTAATTTATGAAATGTTTCATGAATATTCGGATAAAATTTTTACCTGTGATTTCAGGTCAGACTTTTTCAAATAATTGTCATTGAATAGAAATGGATATAGGTACGAGGGTTAGCTACCTGTTGACTCACCTGACATATAATTTTTTTATATACCTACTAATGAGAGCGTACCATTACACATCAACCTAAGATTCGATAAAGTTAGAAAATGCGTCAACAATAAACGTTTTGAAATATCAACTATTCTAAATAACTTTCAAATAGTAACATCAAAACTTGAATGAAGATTTATAATAATATATAATAATATTATATATGAATGGACCCAGAAGAGTAATATGTTCAAGTTATCTGGTTTGTCTTGGGAAAAATTCAGTATACCATTTAAACATTTATACAACCTTCTCCTGACATATCTTTACAGTAAGTTCCGAGGCTGCTTATTGCTGCTTATGTGGAAAGAAAAACAATAATCTTTGTAGCAAACAGTGGAAGTACGTAGGTATTCTTGAGAACCCTAAATATATTCAGATACCAATATATTTCAGACTCATCAGGTGATTCAATTTGCTTTTGGCGGGGACCAAATATCAGCAGCTGTTCATTCTATTTAACTTCTCCAAAGAAAATACTTTACACTCAAGTGGCAACATTGCAGTCATTAGCAGCAAATATGCTTTAGTTGTAATAAGCATTTGTTGCATTACAGTTATATGATCGTCCAAAAAAAATTGAATGGAGCTACAACAGTAGCCAGGCTGCAATATATAGAACAAGATAATCACCTCAATCTGAGAAATTCAAGATCACATCAAATTTCTAGTTGGTACGAAATATCAAATTATGTAAAGATGTCAACAGACACATCCGGTAAGGGATCGTTTGTACAATTGGATATACACATGAAGATCACAATACAGTGTCTAAGGTTTCTAGAGATTTGAGAATTTCTTCGTCTCTGGAGCACCATTGCAGTAATTCTTCTATTGTCACTACACCATCCTTATTTGTATCTATTAACTGAAAAAAAAAATCGATGTAGTGATATTATGTTTACAATATTATTGTATTAATATAATCGGTTTCTTCAAATGTATACAGTCTATAAATGGTTTAGGATTATGCTGTAAACATTCAGGAAGTATAATGATTTTTCATTATTTCTGTACCTGATTTATTGGAGCTATTTTGTGCCATTTCTTCATTTCAATGATACTAATCTAAAAGAAGTAAACAAATGAACAGAACAAGAAGAATTGATTATTAAATGCTATATTTCTGGGTTTTCGCTCGCAAACTCTGAAAAATATCTATTAAATTAAAATTTATTTAATTCTCAAATTTCAGAATAGCTGTATCACCAAAAAATGGTTCTGAAGATTTTCGTTAGTGTCTGTCGAAGGAGTTTGATTTAGATTCCAAAACGTTAAGAAATTGTTGTTTCATCGTTGATGTTGTTTCGATATTGTTTGTTAGGCAACATATTGTTCGATTTATTGCTTCTGACAAATATCTTGTCTTCCTTACGAACAATCAAATCACAAAATAATAAATTTGTATTCAATAGGTAGATATTTTTCAGAGTTTGGGAGTGAAAACCCAGAAAGAAAGAAACCATTTAATAATGAATATACCTCCCACAGTATCCTGCTTTAATGATTATTTAACAAGAATTAAATTTACGATAAAATTATGAAAGATTGATGAACTAAATTGTAACTTTAATATCAGTTTTCTTGCAAAAATACAGAATTTTAAACTGAGAATTATAAGATATTCAGTTCTCGCAAATCATTTGGTGCAACAATTTGAAAAATAATTGACGTGAAGGAAATCAGTTGCCTAAGCTTTCACAGAATAATTATAAGTTGTTGACATTATGTTTCGGGATTTCCGCCATTTTCGAAAATTAGTAGGTACTATTAGTAGTGCAAATTTAACAATGCAATTTATGCCTGAAATATACAGATGATAAGAGCAGGGATAGATGCAATTCTGATTGGTCTTTAGTTACATTGAATAATTGTCTGTGGGCGAATATACCATGCTTTAGTTATTTTTCATCTCAGAAGATGGAGACATCGTGCTGGAAAAATGTTAGTTAGAAACTAATATGATTTTATCGCAATTTTCGTTAGCTTACTCTAGTTTAATAAATGCTATATGTTTGAGAATATATATATTTATTTCGAGAATTTTATTTGTTTTCAATTTTTATGGCAATAGTTGACCCTACACCTTCTCTTGGTTCTTGCTGACTAATGAATTGAATGACAATAATTTCAACTTTATTGTGAGTTCAATTGTGTATTGTGTATTCAATTCATTGACCTGCACGTATAGGGTCCCATTTCGTTTATTCTTGCAGGGATTCGGAGAGAAATAACTAATTCAATGAATTCGTTAGTGTTTTCAATTGGAAATATGCGAAATCTCGGGCTTCCGCTTGAAGAAGTAGGCATCCAAGAGCCGATGAATTGCGACGTTGTCAGACTATGTTCCAGGCTAGCTCTATAGACCGCATTAGTTAGGTTAGAATCATTCTCTTGGCCGGAGATCCATATTCAAATTTTTTAACATGGAATTACAACTTTAAGATGAAACCACCCTATTTAAAAGAGAATGTTAGTACAGAGACATCAAGTATTGGGTACCTTCATCATTAGTGCATGTTTTCATGTTCTTTCCACATTAAAATCTACTTCTATTTATCCTTAAATCAAAATTGAAACCAGTGTAGTTCGAAAGATTTCCGTATGTCGTAGATGACTTCTGTTGTGCGTCATTACAAGGCCGATTTAGGGTTATGTTATTATTTTTGACTGATTTCGAGTGAGCTAAGACATACGTCAATCGAATTTGGTGAACACCTTTATATTTATTAATTATCTTGGAAATATACAATTTCGTTATGAAACTGTATTCTAGATTGTTGAGAAAGGTTCACTGAATCTATTTCAACTGAAATAAACCTTAAGAAATCAGCCAAAGTATCTAAAAACAGGTGACAAATTCGCGTAAATTTTAGGTCCATAAGAAATGCATGGGGAATTCATTGGTCGGATCCACGGATGGATCATAATTCAAATTTCCCGCCTAACCTAACTAATGTGGTCTATAGAGGGCTGTGGTGTAGTATACTCGTAGTCGTATAGTATTTATAACCAGTCAAGACAAGTGGAAGCAGAATATTCTTCCTACTTTGTTATGAGTTTTCTTGAAAATGATTGTGTGAAGATTATGCATTGTATACTTACATGGAAGATTTTTTCAACATGTTCTTTCGCAGATGTGTCATCTACCAAGGGACGGGTAGCTCTACCTAACATTTGGTAAATACTAGAAACTACATCGACCATCTCAGTCTTCGAGATGAGTCCATCCCCGTTGAGATCATATAACCCGAAAACCCATTGTAGCTTCTCTTGGACGCTTCCCCTGGATACTTTCGACAGGATATTTATGAAATCCTGCAAGCAAAGTATACCCACATGAATGTTCAGTTTATGAAGGATGATTTGGAGGTTAGGTAGAGGAGTCCAGAGTAAAGATGAAAAGGTTTAATTTATTCGAAAATATTTACTTATAATCATGATAAATATCTGAAACAATAAAAATGAAATGTTGTACATTGCATCATTTCTGTAAATAGATAGGGTGAGTCTTTAATTTGTAAATCAATTTTAACCATTGATAATTTCTTCCATCAAATGCAACACTTTTTTCATTTTCCCAGATTGGGTCCAGATAAAAATTAAGAAGCGTTGAAAGATTTCACAATGTGCTAATACACTCCTTCATATAAAGCATCTATGACTTTGATGGCGAAGAAGGAAAAGATATGGCTTATATCTTGATTCGAGGATTCCGAAGTTCGGGGGCGGTCCATATAAGTATCGAAATTTCTGGAATTTCAGATTTTATAACATTCAATGAAGAATAAGCATCTCGAAAACGGTGCGTTTTACGACAAATGATGAAGAATAATTTAATTTTTTTAAAAGATAGAAGATTCTAATGATGATTTCAGATAGATTTTATATGCTTTTTACGCTTACTTCTCATAATTTCATTAATTCCCGAGTCTAACTAGTAAAAGAGTGGAATTAAGAAGAAACTGTTTATTGGTCATAGGTTATTTGTCATAGTTATAGATAACTTCGCAATAAAATTAATTCCATAGGAAGACCCTATCAAAGCTATAAAAAGTGGGAAAACCCTGCGGACAGGAGCTTTGGCGCTCTTGTTCAAACTATGACAAATCATCTCCGAAATTATCTCAGAGTTGGGAATGATATCAATGGATTCTTATAATAAAACTGCATCATAAATAAATATGATACAACTGCATCATGAAAGAAATTAAATTCAAACAAGAGCGCCAAAAACCACGAACTTACCCGAGATATTAATAATTCCTCAAACCCACTCTGAAAATTATATTATATCAATTGAAACTTAGCCAATATTTGAGTTTTGTTTTTACTGGAGCTATTCTGAACCCATTTTGGTAAAGAAGTATATATACACCAGCATCATATGGATTATCCACGGTCATTAAAATATTACCAAAAAGTGTAATATCATATTATAATCCTCATAATTCTACGATAGCTGAAATGAATTTGACTCTCTTTTATAGGAAAACAAGATGACATGTACGAGTATGAACACAGCATAAAGTAATTCATAGATATAATAATTATAGCATTCTGTGAAGACATAGAAGTACGATATATTATTGAAATTTTGAAAAATTATAACTTCGAAACCGCTTGGTGGATTTCGCCCATTAACGAACTCGTCCCAGATATCTTCGCTCTAAACCTACCCTGAAAACTTCAATCCTCTGACTCCTTTCGTTAGAGAGTTATCGTGCCTACGGCCGGCCGGCCAGACAGAATTGATTTCGGCTACGTATTCTGTTTTAATTTTCTTGTATTTTTTTTTCCTGAGCAGAATTTGGAAAATAATAAATGAAAACAGTGTTTTATTTGACGAGAGGAATCTATGGTTAAAATCAACGTACAACTTGAAGGCCACCCTGTATGTATGTCATCAATATTTGCATTATCTCCTTGGAAAGTTCATAAGCGGGCACAATTCGGGCAACTCTCATCCCTATCCTAGCGAATTTACTTATCTTTCACCCTCCCCTTAAGGATACGAAACTTCCGATTGTTCAAGACCTACAAAAACTTTCGGAATAGGCGGTTTTGGGCCTGATAAATTTCAGTCCTGACAAGCACAAGAAACCGATATATCCAAGCAGTTTGAAAAATGAGAGCAGTCTGCTCCGTATAACGTATATGGAAATAAGGATCGGAAGAAATAAAAATTCTTAAATAGCACTTGATGTGAAGTTAGGATCTTTTGACGCGCTTGTTATATTGTCAATATAACACCCTCAACAAATACTGCATGAAGTTGAGTATGATTAAAGGAAGCGTTAATACGTAAAAAAATGCGTTGGGCATCCACTTAATTCAAATTTTAAATAGAAATAATTCCAAATCTGGTAATATGTTGTAAAAATGCTGCATGATTCTGCGGAATTTAATCTCGCTTATAGTTTCTGAAATATAAAATTTCTGCGCGTATAATCTGGGGAACGTCGGGTTATCATTTTGCCCAAATGTCTGTAATTTTCGAATTTTTTACCGAAAATTGTCTCAAACGATTGGTTTTGACTCCCTGATCAAGAATTCGAGGTCAAATTTCATTCTGTACGGCCGTCCGTTGCCACGATAACTTGAGGACTTGAAATTTTCAGGGTAGGTGGCACATCCCAATGCGACGGACAATAATCGGCCCAATGGTTTCCGAGTAATATTTTGTTTTCAATCAATACAAGTTCAATCGAATTGAAACTTGGTGAGTAATTGTAGAATGCAAAACTGAGGACGTTTGTGAAATTTTGTGATAATCCGTATCACTAGAAGATTTCAAAAAAATTATCAAAAAATATGATTTATGTCACGATAACCTGAGAACCGGAATAGAGTGCGATTTGAAATTTTAGGGTAAGGTTGTGCATCTGAATGGGACATTTGAGTTTGTATGGCATAATCGGCCAAACGGTTTTGGAATTATACCCATCTGAAATTTGGTTCTTATTTCCTCAATAACTTAAAAAATACAGAATCGATCCAATTCAAACATGGTTATCAGTTGTAGAATGCCAACACGAAAATTCTTGCAAAATTTTGTGAGGATCGTCGAAATTTCTTAAAAAATCATTGAAAAAAATTCTATATATCTGAAATTATTCGTCCGACATCGCTGAAATTTTGCGAAAGCCTGCTAAACATAACTGTACTACCAAGTTCCAAGTTTGAACACGATCGGATCTATATTGTTGGAGATCCGAGCAGCCTTGTGTGAGTTTAGTAGCTGGATGGGTCACCGTTGCCTCGATAACTTTTGAATGGAGATAGGGACTTGCAATTTTCAGGGTAGGTTACACATCCCAATGGGAGAGTCAAGTTCGTTTTTGGGCATAATCGGTCTATCGGTTTCGGAGTTATTTCCACCTGGAATATTATTTTCCCGATATTTCAATAAATATGGACTGGATCGAATTGAAGCTTGGTATCTAGTTGAAGAATGTCGACATAAGGGCCTGTGTAAAATTTTGTGAGAACCGTACCTACTCCTAGAAAATTTTGCAAAAATTACGAAAAAAAAATTGGTTCAAGCACTGAGGTGAAGTCAGGAGCTTTTTGCGCGTATGTTCTATTGTCCATTTTCCAGTATTGGGCACTCTTAATCGAATTTACCATGGTAAATTATATTGTCCATTCTCCTGTATTGGACACTCTTAATTAGAATTTACCATGGTAAATTCGAATTGAGAGTGGCCAATACAGGAGAATGGAGGTACCGTTCGATCGTTTAAGATCGTTAACGAACTTAACCGTCACATTTGGAGGCGAAACCCACCCTTAAAATTGCAACTCGCTATCTCTTCCCGTTCTAGAGTTATCGTGGCAACGGACAAAACAGAATTTGACCTCAAATAATAATAACAGAATAATTTATGGGAGGGGTTGTTTTTTTCAACCCCATGTAGATATCGTACGAGATTGAAAAAATTGCGGTACTTGTACCACGTGTCTGAGTCCCTCCCCAATGTTGAACGGAGTTGAAAGAATTTCGAAGTATTTTGAAAAATTTTCGAAGGAGTTGGAATATTTCCGAAAAAATTTTTATAAAATGTGAATTGAAATGGTACGAGTTTGTTGAAATTGGTCGAAAATGACGGGACCGCCCCATAATAGAAATAGATAAGTTTGAATTTTAGAACACAAGTTTTGATGACTCCTTTGGACCAAACTCATACATCTATCCGAGTCATCAACAAATGCTTTATTCCCGGACAACTTTCACGACTGTGGGAAATTCACTTATTTTTCATTCTTATGGATTCAAAACTTCTGATTGTTGAGGACCCACAGGAACTTTCGAAAATGGTTATCGACCCAATAAATTCTAATTCTTACGATGACGAGGGCACGAAATGTCCTGCGAACAGGTCGGTTAAAGGAATGGAAGAAGTTTGTTCTACGGAGAGTGGGAAATAAATGGATGGCAGGACCTAAGAGAATACAGAGAGGCTGAAGAACTCACCGCATCGTATGTTCTATAACTCTATAAAAGGAAGGGCGAGATTCGAATAAAAATGGATTGAAGAGGGAAATGGGACATCCAATAATATAGTTCATATATTCTTTTGTTTGATGTTGTGGTTTCTCCTCGCGTTTAATAGTTATTGATGAAACCTGTGCCAAACTCGGTTCTATCTTGCTTCCAGGATGTAACGAGGTGGTACAACATATGGGATGTCTGGAATTAAATCGAAATCTCAAAAATATTGAAGTAGTAGCTTAGGATATTCAAGCCATATATGTAAGTGTCAAACGAGGTCTAATTTGTTTTTTGGGAACTCTATTGGACAATTATTTCACCCAGATCAACCAGATGTTTCAGTTCATGCATTCATGAATTAAAATGCTACTTTTGGACTTGTGTGATAATACCTATTGTCGCATTGTGAAATTTGTAATAGTTTTCCCTCGAGCTCTCACCCGAGGTATCTCTGAAACGAGAATGTTCTCTTGGATCGTTCTCTCCATGTCGCTCTCTCTCTCATTTCATGCGCACTTTTACCCCTCAGTGGACAGGAGAGTCAGAGTAGTCACGATTTTTTGGTCAAATTATTATATATCATCTCAGTAACGAATTCGAACAAATTATCCAATCCGAATAAGTGAATTAAGTGTCTCATTTTGTTGATAATCGAGTTGTTGGTTGTCGTTCCAGTTAATTATACCCGTAATGTGGATTGGTTTGTCGTAGGGAACTGTGGCTATTTTTATGTACCCTTCTGGAATTATGTTCGGTTGGATACCCTTTTTTTAAGTAGGAAGTCAGGTGTTCTTGAAGCCGGGAAAAAATGTAGGAAAGCCCAGGGACTATTTCCTGTTTCCAAACCTGAAGAAGTGGCTCGGCGGTTGAAGATTTGTTACTGAAAAACTTTGGCCTTGGGTAAACCTTGGAAGGGACAAGAAATTTAGAAAAAAGCTGGACCGGACGAATAGAACCAAAAGAAGATTATGTTGAGAAACAAAACGCTCTGACGAAAAACTATGTCTTCTTCAAGAAGTCAAATACGGCTCTGTTCGCCCACACAGAAACGGAACCCTCAAAGCGTAATAGTAATTTGAGGCGTTTTCACAGAGATCTCACTGCTATAAACTCCTTCCTTTCAAGACAAAAATGTTATTGTCCCGAAGGGTATTCACTCCCAAAGTAGACCCACTGGTATTTGATCCCTTTCAGACTCTGTGCACTCCATTAGTATACGTTTAATTAGACAAACGGCTAGGACTAGAGAAAGTGTTCGTATGCGAGTTGAATTTAATCATCCCCTTTCTTTCTAGTCCGACAGGTCCGATGGCTTGAATTAATGGAAACATTGAAATTCTGCGGTAGTCCCAAGCTAGCCGGCTCTCGATTGGAGTGCGGATGCTCTGAACCTGAAGGGAATTCGACATTTATCGTTGACTAAGCGTGAAATTCCATGTAAGATGCATGGTGCATTTCCGAAGCACGTTTGAGTGGCACCAGTAGCGTAAGTCTAATAATCAACAATTAGGCTCGCTTCACATCAACACGACACGGTTTTATGTACGGCAACGACACAAACGCTAGAGCTTTGTGTAAACGACACCGCCGGAATCCGATACTTGAGTGAAGGCTTGAATGATAGCAAGGCAGCCGTGTATCGTTCGCACGACCACGACTCGGCCGGATAGGAAAGCTATCATTCAAACCTTCATCCAAGAATCGGATGCCGCGGTGTCGTTTACACGACAGTGAAGCGAGGCTGTGGGAAAGCTCGAGCATTTGTGTCGTTGCCGTACATAAAACTGTGTCGTGTTAATGTGAAGCGAGCCTTTGTGTAAACGACACCGGCATCCGATTCTTGGGTGAAGGCTTGAATGATATGTAGCTTTCACAGCTATCCGGTCAAGTCGTGGTCGTGCTAACGACACACGGCTGCCTTGCAACATTGACCAATTGTATATTTGAATTAGAGAACTTTTTGTTCATGGTAACCAATTCATCTTTTAGTAACACTTTTCCTGCCGTCGAACGGAAAACAACACTTCTCCTCCTTGGCGGAGAAATAGAACTTTTCGATGATCCTCTCAATCGGAAAATGACGTTATTGAAAATAATCAAAGATTCGAATTTAATTTGACATGTCGATAATTTTGTCCATAAAATTTCTACTGCCGGCATCTATCGGCGAAAACTGAAGCAGAACAAAATCCTTGTATTTTGACAGTATTTGGACCGCAATTTGGCCGAAAATAAGTCAAAGAGTGTCTTCACCATGTATTCTATGCATCTATGCGTCTCCTGCGTGCCGATACCATAGCTTGCCTCCGAATTGGAGGTCCTAGAGCTGAAGGCACAAATTGGTTGCTCGCTCCTGTTGTGGTGCCACCTGTTTTCAGTTATCTTTCCACCTTTTTCTTGGTTTCTTGGTTGCCCTGTCCTGAAGAAGCCAACTAGCAGAAACACGTGTCGGCAGGTACCAGCAGAATGATTTTCTCTGCTCCTTTTGCGGAATTACCCGTTATACTTCTCCATTATTCCGAATATTTGTCCATCCTCCACAGCTTCAATCACACGCTTTTTCCACTTATGGAAAGACACTTATTTCTTGAAATCATTTTAATAACACAAATCAAAAATGAATGTTCCAACTTTGAATGTCAACTGGAATGAGAATTGCGAACTGCATTTATGTAAACAAACGACAGGTCTGAGCATGATAAAAAAAATCAAATTATAGAGAGTTGGGTAGCTCGGACTTCAAATTATTGAATGTTGGCGGGCAAGATATCATTCCTTCAACTTCAAATTACCGAAGGGACCAATTAATATTAATTTTTTTCAATTTATCGAGTATTTTTCAAGGGGCTGGAAAAAATTTTCAAATTATCGAGAGATTCAAATTAACGAGTGTCAATTTATCGAGAGTCGTCTGTATTCATTATTATTCTTATCTTATTCAGTAGCTGTTCGTTCAAAATACTCAGATATATTCCGTTCGTTATTATTATTAATTAAGAACTCAGACCCGGAGGTTCGTTCAACAAGTATTTTATCGTTATTTTTTTAAATATTTGTGTAAGTGGCATTTGATGCTTGTAGATAGCTTCAATTGGTTCAATTGGTATTATGCATGCATCTATTGAATTGACTCGAATTTTATTTTCAATAATTCAGGAACTAATTAATTGGAGGAATGAAAAAGGTCAAAGAAAATTCAATCTGGACGTGTAATATATGATTAAAAATATGTTTTTGTGAAACACAGAATGAAATAAAGTAAAAAGTACAAATTTCATTGACATTACATTTCGCCATTCAGAAAAATTATTTGGTTTACATTTTTTTGGCGCTAATCTATTACGGCGGATGTTGGTTAATTGTCCACATTTCGAAAATACCCTTTCCGACGGAACTGATGTTGTATTATTGTATTTAGTGATTATAAAGAGGTATATAAATGTGCAACCTAGGGAATTTCAGGTTCATAATAATTCATTTCATAGCTCCATTCCCTTTCGAATATCTGGAAAGAAATTTTCAAATATTGGATCAAAACCAAATAGCATAATAATAAATTATCAAAAGACCAACGGCAATGTAATTAAATGAAGCCATAAAATGTGGAACTTAATACTGTAGGGAGCCGACGCAATTATATTGAAGATAAGGGATAACCTAAGCCGCGCACGCGATGAGAACTGAGTAGAATACCGAGTGATCAATATCTCGAATGATAATTCGATTATTGAAATCTCTCGAGAACCTATATATCGATTATTGAAATCATTCGATTATGCCCAACTCTAGTTTTATGTACGGCAACGACACAATCGCTCGAGCTTTGGTGAAGGCTTGAATGATAGCTTTCACAGCTATCCGGCTCATTTCGCAGCGAATTCCCGATGTAGCCTTCTGCTACACTACTTGACTTCCAACCTCCGTGTCGTTTCAAAGACTTGTTGGCTCCTCCATCTATAAGTAGTGTAGCAAAAGTTCGCCTCAATGAATAACCTTTGTATTCGTTTGGATGATTCAATTGCAAAAAAGTGGCAACCTTTCTTGAAAAACTTCCTATACTATGTATTCCCATCACAGCTCTGTAGCATTTTATAGATTGATATTTAAAAAAAAAATCTATTTTCAACGAAATCGTTCGGTCTTAACGCAGAGTATCTCCGATAAATATTTAGATTATTCTCCCTAATAACTGTGAATGTTCAAACTTTTCTCGTTTTTTTATCAGGAATAAATATAGGGCTATTATAATATTGTCCTCGATATCTGTAGTTTTCATTTTCACCATTTCGTCACATCTGCAGGCACCAGCTACTCCAAATAATAAAACAATCTGAAAGAATCACGTGATCAAAATACAATATTAAAATTACTTGAAATATGATAGTTACCTTTAATCCTAAATATGAATCATCCGGTGCTTCGAAGAGAAAACGTTCGAACTTTTCCTTAGAAAAAACTCTTGATTTTTTTGCAAGATACCCTTCATTGGATTTTTTTCAAAAATGCGCGCAACTTCAGATATTTACCAATATCTATTTCATGTTTGATCACTAGTTGCGACTTTATCATTGAATATCGGGCCCACAAAGTAGAGGTTTTCCATTTTTTTTCTCTAGCCATTAAGTTGAAATATGCTAGAAGCACATTCTCTTAGTAAACTGTCACATTTTTCGAATTGGACCTATTCACGAAGTGGTCATAAGCTGCAGAATATTTTTCAAGAGACGTTGATGCCCCAAGGGAAGAGACTGCTTCATTCAACAAAACCTCAATTTCTGAAGACATTTTCACATTCAACCACTTCTCATCAGCTTGCAAATCATAACCATCAATTATTCTACTTTATCCGCCGTATTCATAAAGCATTCAATCTCCGTTAAGTCCTAAGTGAGGTCCTGAGTTAAGGATAAATAAGAATCGCAACCTCAGTTAACGTATGTAACGGTGCTGAAACAGGCCTGTTTCACGTTAATTTTCACTTAAACTGAGGTTGCGATTCTTATTTATCCTTAACTGAGGGTCTCAGTTAGGACTTACCGGAGATTGAATGCTTTGCGAATACGGCGAAGAATCTGTCAGAATGAATTTTGCGTGGAACCGTACCTAGGCAAATGTTCCATAATTCACTAAATAATAACGAGCGTAATTGGATAGAATTATGTGCGTAAAAAATCATTTTTTAGCGACGATACCGCTTAATACCGGTATCAAACGGTTATAATTTCTACTTTTTAGTGAGAGTGGTTAGGGTTACAAGTGGTAACGGAAGTTCCCCTCCAAAGCTGTCATTTCGACATTTGATACCGGTATCAGAATTTATAACCGGGTCCTTGAGGTGGGTTACTAGCGGTTGACATTTGTTGAAAGTTTGAAATTGTCAAAAGTATTGAAAGTTCTAAACTGTTGAAAGCAATAGAAATGGCTGTGGCAAAGGAAAGCGTGGAATTTTTTTTAATATACTCTAAACTACCAAGGAGTGGATTACTTCGTCATTAGAGACCGCCAAACGGCGAATGTTTTATTAAGCGGTAATAGAATGAAGGCAATCTGGTTTGGATATAGACCACAAAAAGACTAGTAGACTACGTTCTTGTTGTACTGGTTAGTGCCCACTGCCCACCTCTTTACTTTTTCTTAATTATAGGTGGTGAGAATCATTTTCTATAATTTCATCAAACAAATTTAATTATGAAAGGTTTCTTTTTTCATTCGAAACAATTGAAAAAATGCAATTTCAGTATATATTTCAAGCCAGAAATGCCCTAGGTCTAGCCTGAAGTGCATCATCCATAATTTGAATAGTGCTATATCATCACTGGGAGAAATCCCAATAAGACACAATAATTCTCGTTAGTGAATAGCATTTCGTCAAATAAATTCCACATTTCCATGTATTTCATGTTAATTATTTATTAAACGTTAGAATAAGAATCCAAAAGTGGATATTCAGATTTTTATGAATTTCAAAACGTTTGAAAATAAAATAACATATTTCATTCGGAGTAAAAGTGACACTTATCCTCCTTATGAAATAATATCGTTGCCCTCTATGAACATACAAAACTATCCAGGAGGACTTCAGAAAGTTCTTATAGTTCGTTATATAAATCCGACTGATCATTAGCCTCCTAAGCTCCACAGAGAACTAGAAATGAACTAAATCCGCTTTATTATGAACCTCACTCGAAATGAATGATATTTAGTCGATGGCAAAATGGGAACTTTCCAGATTATAATGTCCAGAGTGGAAAAGTTGCCCAGGGAATGCTCCCCAATTTCCTTAACAGAGAACACAATCTGTTCCGGATTATTAAACTTTTCTTATGTATTTCGTTTTCAAATTTATTATGTAGCACTCGAGTTTTCGCTCAACTGGTGAAAGTGTCCATTTCCTATATATATTTGTTTTCCTTGTTTCATTGTCTCCCAGTGGCGTTACTAGTGTAAGGCCACATAATGAAGTGTCAAATCTTCTAGCTGAACCCTCGGATACAATATCATCTGATAAATCTAATAATTCATCCATTTTTGCGTGCATATTTTAGGGAACGGCGTGCCATCATTTTGAGCATACACCGTTGCCGCGATAACTTACGGCCGTCCATTGCCACGATAACTTGAGAACAGAAACAGATAGCGACTTGAAATTTTCAAGGTAGGTTGCGCATCCAAATGAGACGGACCTGTTCGTTAGAGGGCGTAATCGGCCTAACGGTTTCCGAGTACAAAGTTTGTTTTCTAACAATACAAAAACGTTCGAATTGAAATTTGGTAGTTAGTTGTAGAATGACAACAAAAATATTTGTGCGGATCGTATCTCTAGAAAATTAAAAAAAAATTATTGAATATGCGTGTAAAAATAGTATGTATCTCAGAAACTATCCGTCTGATATTGTTGAAATTTAGCAACAGCCTTTATATCCTAATTCTCAAGCCATTATTATATATATCCATATAATGGATTATTAATAAAAATAGAAATTTGGGAAAATATTCAGTAGCTTTTTGGCGCTCTAGTTCCTCGGAACTGAGTGCTTATCAATTTGCCCAAATGTCTGTAATTTTCGAATATTTCGATGAAAATGGTCTTAAACGATTTGGTTCGACTCACTGATCAAGAATCCGTGGTCGAAATTCATTCTGTCCGGCCGTCCGGCCGTAGGCACGATAACTCTCGAACGGAATGAGCTAGAGAGTTGAAATTTTCAGAGTAGGTTTGGGGGATGAATATCTCGGCTAAGTTCGTTACTGGGTAAAATCGGACAGAAGGTTTCGGAGTAATAAAAAAAAAATTTTGTTTTTACAAAACAAATTCCAAATTAATTTTTTTTTAATAAGCAGTTTTATCATAAAAATCCATTCATATCATTTTTAACTCTAACAAGCTAATACTTTCGGAGATATGATTTTTCAAAATTTCAATGTAAATCGTATTTCACAGGTTGATATAATTATTCTATGTATATTCTATGTATGAATTGCCATAAAGTCAACTTGACAGAAGGGAATATTGTAACTTCAAGAATATTGGGGTTGAAATACTCGTATTTTAGCGATGCAACGGGGACCTCACCCGAAAATGTTTGAAAATATTACGTAAATTTGAAAGCATAATTCCAAAGTTCGAGAGAGGAGAAAATTTTGTGAACGTAGATCAGGATATTTTTGATCGATTACAAGGTAATTTATTATTTTATACATGTTTTATGGAATACCTACTATTTGTAGGTACTTTAAACCTGTTTTGGGCAATTGTCATACGAAACTTGTTTTTTTGGCGCTCTAGTTCCTCGGAACAGATTGCTTATCAATTTGCCCAAGTGTCTGTAATTTTGGAATTTTTGGCTGAAAATGGTCTCAAATGATTTGGTTCGACTCACTGATCAAGAATCCGAGTGCGAAATCGATTCTGTCCGGCCGGCCGACCGGCCGTAGGCACGATAACTCTCGAACGAAAGGTGTTAGCGGATTGAAAATTTCAAGGTGGTTTTGGAGCGTAAATATCTCGTACAAGTTCGTTAATGGGCGTTAACCATCAAGGGGTTTCGGAGTTATGGCCGATTTTAGTAAAAATATTTTTTATGAATATTTCCGAAACCGATCACTCGATCTATCTGAAATTTAGCACCAGACTGTAGAAGACAGTAGAATCATGACCTTTGTACGCATGTGCAGTTTTGTATTGACCAGATTACCGCAAAGTGTAAAAAAAAAAATTTGAAAATGTGGTGCAGTTCTCATTCTCATGATTGCTCATTTAATCTTCATAAATAAACTATTATTTGAATTGAATTTCCTTTTTGATGCAGTTGTATCATATTAATACATTGATATAATTCCCAACTCTGAGAAACCAATACCTACCAGATATAATTTGTCTGTTTGAACTAGAGCGCCAGAAAGCTCCTGTCCACAGGGCTTGAACCCATTTTTGCGCGTATGTTCTGGGGAACATCGCGTTATAGTTTTGCCCAAATGTCTGTAACTTTCGAATTTTTTGACGAAATTGGTCTCAAACGATCAAGTTTGACTCCCCGATGAAGAATCCGAGGTCAAATTTGATTCTGTCCGTCCGGCCGTCCGGCCGGCCGTTGCCACGATAATTTGAGAACGAAAAGAGCTAGCGACTTGAAATTTTCAGGGTGGGTGGCGCATCGCAATACGACGGACAAGTTCGTTAATGGGCATAATCGGCCCAGTGGTTTCCGAGTAATAATTTTGTTTTCAACCAATATAAATCCGATCGAATTGAAACTTGGTGAGTAGTTGTAGAATATGAACCTAAGCACGTTTGTGAAATTTTGGGCAAATCGTATGGCTAGAAAATTTTAAAAAAATTATTAAAAAATATTTTTTTTGTCACGATAACCTGAGAACGGAAAGAGATAGCGGCTTGAAAATTTCAGGTTATGTTGTGCATATGAATGCAACATTTGAGTTTGTTTATGAGCATAATCAACCAAACGGTTTCAGAGTTATAACCATCTGAAATTTTCTGAAATTTGGTGGATTTTTGTTCCTCATTAACTCGAAAAATACTGAACCGATTGAATTCAAACATGGTTATTAGATGTAGAATGCCAACGCGAAAATGTTTGCGAAATTTGGTGAGGATAGCATCTGTAGAAAATTTTTAATAAATCATTGAAAATAAAAAAAAAAAATTCGATATATCAGTAACTATACGTTTGAAATTGCTGAAATTTTGGAAGAGCGTTCATTACCTAACTCTACTGCCAAGTTTCAAGTTTTAATACGATCGGTTGAATATTGTTGGAAATTCGACCATTCTTGTGCGAGTTCAGTAGATGGGTGACCGTTGCCTCGATAACTTTCGAACCACAGGAGATAGGGACTTGCAATTTTCAGGGTAGGTTGCGTATCCGAAAGGGAGAGTTGAGTTCGTTTTTGGGCATAATCGGTTTAACGGTTTCCGAGTTATACCCACCTGGAATATTATTTCCTCGATAACTTGAAAAATATAGACTCGATCAAATTAAAGCTTGCCAATTAGTTGTAGAATATCGACTTGAAGACGTGTGTAGAATTTTGTGTGAACCGTATCGCTAGAAAATTAAAAAATATATTTTTATGTCACGATAACCTGAGAAAGGAAAGAGATAGCGATTTGAAATTTTCAGGTTAGGTTGAGCATCTGAATGCGACATTTGAGTTTGTTCATGAGCATAATCGGTCAAACGGTTTTGGAGTTATATTCATCTGAAATTTGATTGTTATTTTCTCAATAACTCGAAAAATATAGAACCAATCCATTTCTAACTAGCTATTAGTTGTAGAATGCCAACGCGAAAGTTCTTGCAAAATTTTGTGAGGATCGTATCACTAGAAAATTTTTAAGAAATCATTGAAAAAAAATTCTAGATATCAGAAACTATTCATACGACATGGCTGACATTTTGCGAGAGCCTTCAGAACATAATTCTACTACCAAGTTCCAAGTTTGAATACGATAGGATCTATATATGTACATATATGAAATTTATTCCATTTTTTTATTAAATATTTAAAACTGTAATTAGTTCTTTGAAATACCATTGAATGAAGAAATTCTTGTAAGTTGACAAAATATCTTTATTTGAACAATAAAAATTGGTTCAAGCACTGACGTGAAGTCAGGAGCTTTTGCGCGTATGTTCTATTGTCCATACTCCTGTAATGAACACTCTTCTTAATCGAATTTACCATGATGAATTCTATTGTCTATTCTCCTGTATTGGACACTCTTCTCAATCGAATTCACCATGATGAATTCTATTGTCCATTCTCCTGTATTGGAGACTCTTCTTAATCGAAACGGAGTCTCCAATACAGGAGAATAGACAATAAAAATCATCATGGTGAATTCGATTGAGAAGAGTGTCCAATACAGGAGAATAGACAATAGAATTCATCATGGTAAATTCGATTAAGAAGAGTGTTCATTACAGGAGTATGGACAATAGAACATACGCGCAAAAGCTCCTGACTTCACGTCAGTGCTTGAACCAATTTTTGGCGCTCTAGTTCCTCGGAACTGAGTGCTTATCAATTTGCCCAAATGTCTGTAATTTTCGAATATTTCGATGAAAATGGTCATAAACGATTTGGTTCGACTCACTGATCAAGAATCCGTGGTCGAAATTCATTCTGTCCGGCCGGTCCGGCCGGCCGGCCGGCCGTAGGCACGATAACTCTCGAACGGAATGAGCTAGAGAGTTGAAATTTTCAGAGTAGGTTTGGGGGATAAATATCTCGGCTAAGTTCGTTATTGGGCAAAATCGGACAAATGGTTTCGGAGTAACAAAAAAAAAATTTTTTTTTTACGGAACAAATTCCAAATTAAATTTTTTTTAATAAAAAGTTTTATCATGAGAATCCAATCATATCATTTTTAACTCTAACAAGCTAATACTTTCGGAGATATGATTTTTCAAAATTTCAATAATAAATCGTATTTCAACGTTGTCACAGAATAATATTATTCCATGTATGAATATGAATTGTCATAATGTCAAATGATGTTCCTGAGACTAATCAATCGAAGAATTGTGAGCGAAGTGAGAAAAATCTCAGATATGATTTTTCAAAATTTCAATAATAAATCGTATTTCAACGTTGTCACAGAATGATATTATTCTATGTATGAATATGAATTGTCATAATGTCAAATGATGTTCCTGAGACTAATCAATCGAAGAATTGTGAGCGAAGTGAGTTAGATCTCAGTTGTTTGCTCCGATATTAGTTTTTCTCAGAAAATTCTTACATTTCGGAACTGAACATGAAGTAAGAGATCTGAGAGTAGTGAGAGTGCTTTTCATCCATAGACATAGATATAACTCTCGAACGGAATGAGGTAGGTAGTTGAAATTTTCAGAGTAGTTTAGGGAGATGAATATCTCGGTTAAGTTCGTTATTGGGCAAAATTGGCCAGATTTAATTTGATTTCTTCCATAGTGCTTTTCTCATTCTCATGATTGCTCATTTAATCTTGATAAATAAACTATTATTTGAATTGAATTTCCTTCAGGATGCAGTTCTATTATATGAATACATTGATATAATTCCCAACTCTGAGAAACCAATACTTTCGGAGATATAATTTGTCTGTTTGAACTTGAGCGCCAGAAAGCTCCTGTCCACAGGGCTTGAACCCATTTTCTAAGATGAGTTGTCTCAAAATAAGGGGGATTTGCTGGAGCCCGGTCCAGCCGTTGCACCACCGAAATTATCCCATATCTACGATGCCACATATAGTAGAGTTCAAACCGGGCTCTATCGTGTCACCCCGTGGGACCTTCATTGCTAAAATGTATAGACCACTGGGTATCATTCTCCATACCCTTACAATGCAAATTCAACTGGTCGTCAAAAAATCGTCGTGTGCAGGAAGGGGTGGGGGGCATTCTTCCAAAAATTGACAAATTTTTTTTTTCTGTTTATGGTCATCTATATTAGGTGACTATCACACACACAAATTTCTATTGAAATATACGATTCAGAAATATTTTTTATTAATTGTCAAAATACTCGGATACAATGCTCTTAAATGGAATTCCTTAAGATATAACCGCTTGCCCTGAACACCCATATTAACTATTATGTTCCACTCAGTTTTACTCGCGATCTGTTGGGATTATCGAAAAAATGCTTTATATGAAAGGTCTGCTCCGAAAACCAACGATTCAGATGCTTCTTTCAAAATTACAATAGACAGAACAGTTTCCTCACAAAATATGAAATTGTGTTATTAACTCCCATTAACCGAAACCGAACCTGGAGACGCTAGTAAGGCGCAATTTGTAGCGTAAGTCCATGTTAGTGGCGACCTTATGGATTTGAGCTTTGATCTATGCACATAAGGTTCGTTATATCTATCCGACCAACTATACAGTACTATTCCTGCGTGCCTTCAGAACGCACATTTTGAAGATATTGTTTAAATTCCTTAATTTTTTATATGTATGAGAATTTTTACGTATAATTCATATATATTTGATTTAATTTTGTTAATTCGTTAATAAATATGCAAATATGCGAGTTCAAACTTATATTCATTACTTCATAAATCAATTTTATGACGTAATATTAACACATTTTTGAAATCATCGGTCATTCTCATTAGTAGTAACAAGATTTCCTGAATCCTAGACCAAAAATCTGGAAAAGAATTAAGAAGGTATATAGTTGGTATCTATGATATTTAGGGTCTAAATTTCTTACATGTCATGATTCATCTAATTCAACTATCACTATCAGATGAAGAATCATCAAGGGAAGGAAAATTTGAAAAATTTGAAGTACTAGTATTTGCACATGTTTTTTGGGCCATACATTTGCAGGAGCCAATACACGGAATTTGTTTTCTTTTACAGGAACACATTGATCCTGTGCAATCTGAAATGAGAATTTCCATTTCATAAAGAATATTTACGGATCTGATATTCGATATAATATTTACCTTTCCTACAACTGCAGTTGCTAAGGATAGATGTTTCCTTAGGTAGGATTGGCATCGTCGTTAATTTTGGCAGAAGTTTTCCATTTTCTACATACCACCCACTAAATATAGGATCCGGTAAAGATGGTCTTGGTACATTACTATTGATCCAAATTTTCGTTTGGTAATGGACTCGAAGGCTGTGTTGTCTCAAACTATCCAATTTTGGAGGTAATTTACTTATGGATCTTGAAGAAGCTATAGTATTCCCCGGAGCCTGTTGATACATTTCACATTTTCTTTTGTCGTATACAGATGGATTACAAATTCAACAATATCATTGAATACTTCTTCTCTCAAAATCTTGAAAGTTCACTCTGCAGTATCTGCACAGAATCTTCATCAATTTTCTTTTTTTACCTTCTTCGACATTTTGACCGAATGAAGATGCAAAGATGAGCGAAATGTGACTAACTTCATACCAATAATGTTGTAACTCAAGAACCATTCATCCATTCTAGTACTATTTTTAGTTAATCCCACTATTCCTCCTGCAGCTTTGGAGTTTTTGTTGATATGCTCTAGCGCCTGATCTACAGAGAGTTGGTTAAAATTCCCAATCAAAAATTTAATGACAAAATTCCTATTTTTGAATTCATCATGTACTTCCGGTGCCATGTTTGAAAGTATTCAATGATATTGTTGAATTTGTAATCTGTCTGTATACGACAAACGAAAATGTGAAATGTATCAACAGGCTCAGGGGAATATTATAGCTTCTTCAAGATCCATAAGTAAATTACCTCCAACATTGGATAGTTTGAGACAACACAGCCTTCGAGTCCATTACCAAACAAATATTTGGATCAATAGTAATGTACCATGACCATCTTTACCGTATCCTATATTTAGTGGGTGGTATGCAGAAAATGTAAAACTTCTGCCAAAATTAACGACGATGCCAATCCTACCTAAGGAAACATCTATCCTTAGCAACTGCAGTTGTAGGAAAGGTAAATATTATATCGAATATCAGATCCGTAAATATACTTCATGAAATGGAAATTCTCATTTCAGATTGCACAGGATCAATATGTTCCTGTAAAAGAAAACAAATTCCGTGTATTGGCTCCTGCAAATGTATGGCCCAAAAAACATGTGCAAATACTAGTACTTCAAATTTTTCAAATTTTCCTTCCCTTGATGATTCTTCATCTGATAGTGATAGTTGAATTAGATGAATCATGACATGTAAGAAATATTTAGACCCTCACGAAGCTTCGATTAGCTTAATTGTGGATTTAATTCGGTGAATAAACTGAAAATCGACATAGAATCGCACTAATTCGGGCCGAAGTGATGTGAAATACTCGAGTTTTTAAGTTAGGGACAAATATCCTGGGAAAATGTCCGAAACTTTCCCCCAAGGTCGAGCATTTTGAGTATTTAAGTATTTACGGACATTGCGGAAAAATATGACAATCGTTACATGTTAAGTTAAAATATCAGGACAATTTGAAGCATTTTAAGAAATTTTTCTAGGTCAATTGGAAATAACAAATAACTTATCATTGAATGCCTTATTATCGTGTTATTTTATTGTGTATAAGAGATAAAAGACAGGCGCCAGGTTCTGAATTAAGAATTAGTATTAGAAAAATCGATTTCATTAGACTTAAATAATAAAAATAAACTTGTTAAAAAAAAACTTTGTATAATTTCCCAATTGGCTCACAGATCGTTAAGAATCTTCGATCCAAGTAGAAAAGAATAAACTGCTTAAAACAAAACTCTGTATAATGGCATCAAAAATCGTTAAGCATCTTCGATCCAAAACTAGAAAAAAATAAACTTCTTAAAAAATTTTTGTATAATTGGCATCTCAGATCGTTAAGCATCTTCGATCCAAGTAGAAAAGAAGAATAAATATCGGAAAAAACTGAAAATTGTCTAGCAATTCTTAAGTAGGAATAAATTTATGATATTTATCCAGACATTTTCGATAATGTCGATAAATACTAAAAAACTCTAAATGTCGACTGTTTTTAGAAGTAATGATTATTTTCGGACATTTTTTAGTATTTATCAGAGGAGTATTTAAGACATTTTCCACACTCACAACACTAAATTCGGCAATTAAGAGCTGTCAAAGCTTCGTGAAACCCACCGTTAGTATCATAGATACCAACTATATACCTTCTTAATTCTTTTCCAGATTTTTGGTCTAGGATTCAGGAAATCTTGAAAATACTAATGAGAATGAGCGATGATTTCAAAAATGTGTTAATATTACGTCACAAAATTGATTTATGAAGTAATGAATATAAGTTTGAACTCGCATATTTGCATATTTATTAACGAATTAACAAAATTAAATCAACTATCTATGAATTATACGTAAAAATTCTCATACATATAAAAAATTAAGGAATTTAAACAATATCTTCAAAATGTGCGTTCTGAATGCACGCAGGAATAGTACTGTAAAGTTGGTCGGATAGATATAACGAACCTTATGCGCATAAATCAAAGCTCAAATCCATAAGGTCGCCACTAACATGGACTAACGCAACAAATTGCACCTTACTAGCGTCTCCAGGTTCGGTTTCGGTTAATGGGAGTTAATAACACAATTTCTTATTTTGTGAGGAAACTGTTCTGCCTATTGCATTTTTGAAAGAACCATCTGAATCGTCGGTTTTCGGAGCAGACCTTTCATATAAAGCATTTTTTCGATAATCATAACAGATCTCGAGTAAAACCGAGCGGAACATAATAGTTATTATGGGTGTTCAGGGCAAGCGGTTATATCTTAAGGAATTCCATTTAAGAGCATTGTATCCGACTTTTTTGACAATTAATAAAAAATATTTCTGAATCGTATATTTCAATAGAAATTTGTGTGAGTGATAGTCACCTACTATAGATTACCATGAACAGAAAAAAAAAAATTGTCAATTTTTGGAAAAATGCCCCCCACCCCTTCCTGCACACGACGATTTTTTGACGACCAGTTGAATTTGCATTGTAAGGGTATGGAGAATGATACCCAGTGGTCTATACATTTTAGCAATGAAGGTCCCACGAAAATCTGTTTTAGAGCTCTTTTCATGCCTTGTGAACTCTACTAATATCAAACTGTCGGAATAAAATATAGTGTCAGGAACGTTTCATTTCCATAAATTATTCAATAACCCTTCTCTAAATGATTCGGGTAGGAAAATATGACCCCGTTCGTTGGCATCATGCGAAATTTATACTTTTGAGGTCACAATTTCAACGAACTTTTTGCGAGACGAGTAGATATTTCTACTTTATTCGGAACAAGGCGCATTTTACATTCTCACTTTCGCGTGTAAACTCGGCCTAGCGGTATGAAAATATGCGTGGGTATAGTGACATAGCATAGCTAACTCCGCGAGATAATTGAGAGTAGACTCCCCGATATCAACATGTTGGACGCAAAATTATGGTTGCGCAACTTTCCATAGAAGTTATAATGAGATTTTGTATTTTTGGCGCTCTAGTTCCTCGGAACTGAGTGCTTATCAATTTGCCCAAATGTCTGTAATTTTCGAATTTTTCGATGAAAATGGTCTTAAACGATTTGGTTCGACTCACTGATCAAGAATCCGTGGTCGAAATTCATTCTGTCCGGCCGTCCGGCCGGCCGGTCCGGCCGTAGGCACGATAACTCTCGAACGGAATGAGCTAGACAGTTGAAATTTTCAGAGTATGTTTGGGGGATAAATATCTCGGCTAAGTTCGTTATTGGGCAAAATCGGACAGATGGTTTCGGAGTAACAAAAAAAAATTTTTTTTTTTACAGAACAAATTCCAAATTAAATTTTTTTCAATAAGCAGTTTTACCATAAGAATCCATTCATATAATTTTTAACTCTAACAAACTAATACTTTCGGAGATATGATTTTTCAAAATTTCAATGATAGAATTTTTCTGTGGCTATTCTATGAATTGTTATAATGTCAACTTTGACGTTGTCTCATTGTAATTCATTCCAGTAATGGTATCAATATGAGAATTAGAATATTATCATACTTTTGTTGGTTGATATTTTCATGCCGATGGTCAATCCATATGATGATGGGAATGGTAATGGTAAGTTAATAATATTGAGTTCAGAATATCTCCACTAAAAACAAAACTGGAATTGAGGAATAAATATCTCGGATGAGTTCGTTGTTGGGTAGAATTCGTCTATTGGTTTTGGATTGATAATTTTTGGCACTCTTGTTGAATTTAAATTCTTCTAAGATGTTTGAATTCAATTTCTGCTAAGATGAAGTTCTAAATTTCAATAATGAATCGTACTTCTGTTTTCACAGAATGCTATAATTATTCTATCTAAGCTTTAATATATGATCTGTGTTCATACTCGTACATTTCATCCTGTTCTATAAGAGAGAGTCAAATTCATTTCAGCTATTTTAATTTGGTTTCTTCCATGGTGCAGTTCTCAGATTGCTCATTTAATCTTGATAAATAAACTATTATTTGAAATGAATTTCCTTTATGATGCAGTTCTATCATAAGAATACATTGATATAATTCTCAACTCTGAGAAACCAATACTTTCGGAGATATAATTTGTCTGTTTGAACTAGAGCGCCAGAAAGCTCCTGTCCACAGGGCTTGTTTTAACGAAACTCCGCTTTGCTTATATTATAAATTGGCGTGGCTTGAAGTTCGTTTTTGGCGCTCTAGTTCCTCGGAACTGAGTGCTTATCAATTTGCCCAAATGTCTGTAATTTTCGAATATTTCGATGAAAATGGTCTTAAACGATTTGGTTCGACTCACTGATCAAGAATCCGTGGTCGAAATTCATTCTGTCCGGCCGGTCCGGCCGGCCGTAGGCACGATAACTCTCGAACGGAATGAGCTAGACAGTTGAAATTTTCAGAGTAGGTTTGGGGGATAAATATCTCGGCTAAGTTCGTTATTGGGCAAAATCGGACAGATGGTCTCGGAGTAACAAAAAAAAAATTTTTTTTTTACGAAACAAATTCCAAATTAAATTTTTTTGGCGCTCTAGTTAATAAAAAGTTTTATCATAAGAATCCACTCATATCATTTTTAACTCTAACGAGCTAATACTTTCGGAGATATGATTTTTCAAAATTTCAATAATAAATCGTATTTCAACGTTGTCACAGGATGATATTATTCTATGTATGAATATGAATTGTCATAATGTCAAATGATGTTCCTGAGACATTATCTAATCAATCGAAGAATTGTGAGCGAAGTGAGAAAAATCTCAGTTGTTTGCTCCGAAATTAATTTTTCTCAGAAAATTCTTACATTTCGGAACTGAACATGAAGTAAGAGATCTGAGAGTAGTGAGACTGCTTTTCATCCATAGACATAGATATATATATATATATATATATATATTCTTTTGAACTTGAGCATTACAATTTGTTTTGTATCTAACAATAAAGCATGTGTATGAAAGAAGTGTTAGCAGAGGTTAGTGTAACGGGGTACCATATTATTTGATATAATATGATACTAGAGCTTAGGGAAAAAACCTCAGCAAAACAACCCTATCTCCCCGTTAGTGTTGTGATTTATGAAAATTAATTTTGTTAACAAAATATGCTGAAATATTAAATATTGAAGGGCATCTTTTTCTTCATTATCGCTTCTTCCTTCAACAAGCAGAGAAGATTCTCCAAGGTCCGAAACCCAATCTGGAAAAGGAAAAAACAAAGGGAGAAAACGAATAAATTAAAATGGAATATTCTATATTTCACTAAATAGATTTGAAACTCGCTACCCATTCTAAAAAAGATTCAGAAACATTATGAATAGCCCTAAAACCATCTTTGAATCTATATATGCGACAATTATTAACTAAATGATCTATGGTTTCCTCTGCTTCCCCGCATTCACAACTAGGACTCTCAACTGAGTTCCACCTGAAAAGCATGCTGTTGCAACGACCATGACCGGTTCTTAGACGATTCAGAATAGACCATATTCTCCTTGGAAGATCAAACCCCGGAACTCTATCTGAAGGATCAGAAATTAAATCTTTGTTGAATAAATTGCAAGAAATCCATTCAGACCGCCAAACTTCCTTGTCACTTTTATTCGAATTAAGAAAACAGTTGGACCATAAAGGGTTTCGTGACTTCAATCTCGGAATCTTATTGCCTGGAATGTAGGAGATAATCGGAAATGAATTCGGAAAGGAATGAAATTTATTCCAAGAATTTGAAACAGCAGTCTGCCTGCGAATGTGGGGCGGGACAATGTTTGAAAGAACTGGCAACCAATGAATAGGTGTAGATCTAATAGTTCCAGTGATGATTCGCATAGATGAATTCAACTGTGCATCAATTTTTTGAGTATGAGCACTATTGAACCAGACAGGGCAACAATATTCAGCGGCAGAAAAAACCAAGGCTAAGGCTGCCGTTCGAAGAGTAGCTGCATCAGCACCCCATGAAGTACCAGCTAATTTCTGTAGAATATTATTTCTCGTTTTCAACTTCAGACGCAAGTCATCTAAATGGGCTTTGAAATTCAAAGATGAATCTAGTTTCACTCCTAGATATTTAGGATAAAAATTATGTCTCAAGAAAGAATCACCGAAAGTTACACTCAATGTTCTATATTTTTGGTGATTGTTCAAATGAAAGCAAGAAACCTCAGTTTTATTTGGATTCGGACACAAACGCCACTGAAATAGGTACTTTTTCAGAATATCTAAATCTGCAGAGATATAACTCTCGAACGGAATGAGGTAGGTAGTTGAAATTTTCAGAGTAGCTTAGGGACATGAATATCTCGGTTAAATTCGTTATTGGGCAAAATTGGCCAGATTTAATTTGATTTCTTCCATGGTGCTTTTCCCATTCTCATGATTGCTCATTTAATCTTGATAAATAAACTATTATTTGAATTGAATTTCCTTTAGGATGCAGTTATTATATGATTACATTGATATAATTCCCAACTCTGAGAAACCAATACTTTCGGAGATATAATTTGTCTGTTTGAACTAGAGCGCCAGAAAGCTCCTGTCCACAGGGCTTGAACCCATTTTTTTATGAGTTGTAGCGGAACGCAGAATGGGTTTTCTTTATATCTCGAATCTTTGAGAGTATACAGGGTGATTCACGAAGACCGTTCGTTAGAATATTTTAAAGAAAGACTCTAGATAAACGCTTGAAATTTTATAGTTAACCTTTGTTAGGAGACATGAATTCTTGGAAAAATGTCAGATTCGTTCGACTTCCGCTTTCACCGGAAATGATACCAACATTCGTTTTTTGGCGCTCTAGTTCCTCGGAACTGAGTGCTTATCAATTTGCCCAAATGTCTGTAATTTTCGAATTTTTGGCTGAAAATGGTCTCAAACGATTTGGTTCGACTCACTGATCAAGAATCCGAACCAAGAATCGATTCTGTCCGGCCGGCCGTAGGCACGATAACTCTCGAACGAAAGGAGTTTGACGATTTAAATTTGCAAGGTGGGTTTGGAGCGTAAATAACTCGGACAAGTTCGTTAATGGGCGAAATCCATCGAGCGGTTTCGGAGTTATGGCCAATTTTAGTGAAACACACTTTTTATGAATATTTCCGAAACCGATCACTCGATCTATCTGAAATTTAGCATCAAATTGTAGAATCATTACCTTTATACGCATGTGAAGATTTGTATTGACCAGGTTACCGCAGAGTGGCAAAAAAAAATTTTCAAAGTTTTAAACAAAGGTTTCTATAATAACTATCGAACGGAATGAGCTAGGCAGTTGAAATTTGGGCAAAATAGGCCAGACGGTTTCGGAGTAACGAGAAAAAAAGGGTGGGTAACGTATCATGACGTTAAATTTCAAGGAATTTGAATATTTGCCCCTACAAATAACTGGGTTTTAGTAAGATGTGGATCTAACCCTTGGAAATTAATACTTTTACATTGAGATATCTTTGCTTTGTCCGAGATTGGATTTTCTTGTTAAAGGTCGACCATTCAAGAGCGATTTATGGCTCACTTCCTGTAAAGATGTCAGAACAAGTGTTCAAATGCATACAGCAACTGAAATGTTAAGAGATTTATCGGTTCTTCAGATATTGACCATCACGTCATTGGTTAAAATGGTATTCTCTCTAGAGGCTATTAAATCAAGTAAAATTGTGGAAACTATCCAACTATGCTGACACCATTTGTGTAAAAGACAAGGGAAGTCAGCGCAGATAAGTGGCACAAATTCCCGATTTCGAATGTCTAAGAATAAACATCCTAGAAGGTACCTCATTGGTGCTTGCATCCCAAATTATATATATATTAATATTTCACCGTGTGTCTTGTTTTAAATGTATCCTTTGCATGGCAAATACCTCTTGGGCAATTACTTTCTCTCGCCATGAAACCGTCAGAATTCAGTGTCAATCGACCTATCGGCGTTTCGTGCTTCTGGAGTGGGAACGAAAAATAGAATTTATGCTCCCTGTACCCGTATGGGGATTGACGGCCCCCAGGTACTGATATATATTCATAAAAAACACGCATTCGCGGATGTATCCGCATTTATCTCAGTCCGGGAAATTGCATCGCGCCGGATAACTTGATCAGATTCGCGTTGAAAACGCTTTCACCACTTTCATTGAAAAATAGACATATATATCACGGTGATTTGTGCTCGATGTTATGAAAACCCAATATGATGTACGGAGATACCGCTCGAACGTCATCAAGTCGGATGTTTGGGGTTTTTGGATGGCGTTACACAAACGAACCAATTTTTCGATGCGGTGGAGTGTTTTGGCGGGTTCGTTATTGGGGTGCGCATTTCGTGCTCTGACTATCTGAAAATCCATTTATTGTGTTCGGAAACTGTGTCCAACGGTGAATGGGCAGAGACGTATTGCTCCAATTTCTTATGTCATCATTTCATATAAAGGGTGTTCCACATAGCTAAAGTATTGAATTATTGAGAAGATTTGGCGTCCTCTTCCGTTCTAGAACTTGATAACTTGATAGAACTGCTGAGTATTAAATTGGGATATTTAATAAAACATTTAAAAAATTCTGGCCAATTATTAGTTACCCACACTCATTACATATACATTGGATATGGCTGCTTTAAATTCACTCATAACGCCCTAGGGCCCTATGCAGAAATGGAGCAAAAGCTAGAAATAAATAAATTCTTCGACGACCTCTATGAAAAGTGACATTTTACGTACTAATTTGCGACCATAAAATCAACTATTATTGAAGGCAAGTACTTTGCGGACATAATAAGGCATAATAAGGCAAGTACTTTGTGGAATAATGTGCCCACAGCGTCGAAGATTTCATTGTTTTAGCCAAGTCAGCAACATACGCCATCAATACATTCTCAGAAAAGGCTACACTGTTGTTTTTTCTGCAAAAATCCATGAAGCGTTGGTACGCAAGTTCATACTTCTCTCTGGATTTCGCCAGAAGTAACTTAAGTGAAGCCGCTTTCGCGGCTTCCACTAGTTCAGGAGGCGTGCAAGGTAACAAATAATCACTATCAGCGTTCATGTTCATTAATTCTTTTTCAATTCCTTATAAAATATAACGAATCAAACAAAACCAGCTTGACAATTATTTTACTTTTGTCATAACAAAGTAATTTCCATGGTTACCACTTCTATATTTCAATATGATCATAGAGAAACCTATTTGAACTTACTTGATTACATCTTGAATGAAATATGTTTTAACTAATTTTTTAAATGTAAATCAACGATCGAAGAAAAAATAGTCTGTATAATTCGTGGGAAAAGCATATTCTCAAACTCCTGTGTTACCAGACTCGTCGCTACGCTCCTCGTCTGGTATTTATCACAGTCGTTTGGGAATATTATGCTTTTCCCACTAATTATACAATATACTATTATTTAATAGATATTTTTCAGAGTTTGTAGAGAAAACCCAGAAAGAAACCTTTTCATAATGAATATACCTCCCACAGTATCCTTTAATGAATATTTATGATATCGCCTCACAATTTTACGATTGCACACAACTCAATAGTCAATAGAAATATATATATTTTTTTCATAAAGGTATAAAAACATACTATCTGCACGGTTGAAGAAAATCATATTTAAAGTTACCCTCTATACGTAGAAATTTTCCTATGAGGCCCGCGAGGAAAAGTTTCGTTGGAAGTTATCGCAGTTGAGCTGAGTTGTAAAACTTGACTATTACTATGTAGTTAAGTATCTTGATGGGAATACTTCCAGAGGCTCGCTCCTTCTTCCTGAACACGTGCTTAACTTTCATAATATCACCTCCAGTTTTCTACAACATTTCATTCTGGCGAATTTTAGCGCATACGAAATATTTGCGGTGTGATGTGTAAATCCTCGAACTCATTCACTCCAAAACTTGCTATCTGCAAGTCCATTTACTTGGGTTGTTCATTAGCTGTTCGCAAATCTCAGTGGAGTAAAGTGTTAATGAAGGAACGCCATACCATGGTCCCAGAAGCTATTTAGCAGTATCCATCGACTACCCGAGTAGTTTCAGGCTAATTAATAGGACAGCAACGAACATGAGGAATACAACTTCATTTTTATTCAAGTTTAAACCATTTCTGGCGCGCTGTTCTATGAACAGAGAACCTATCAATTCACACAGATGTCTGTAATTTTCGAATATTTGGCTGAGAAGGGTCTTAAACGATTAATTTCGACTCACTGATCAAGAATCCGAGGTCTGAATTGATTCTGTCCGGCCGGCCGACCGGGAGCACGATTACGCCCGTATAACAATTCGTTATCGGCTGAATATTTCGTTATCCGATCGTAACGACTGAATAACTTTCTAATGTTAAAGCAAAACTCTATCGATTCTATATCCAAACTTTAAAGATAATCTGTATACATTATAGCGATCCCTAATATATAAATTCGACAAAGACTAGGTAAAGATCTTGCAAACAATATCTGTATCGATAATCGATATCTAATCGCTACGCATTCAGTAAGAAAATCGCTAACGGTTATCTTTAATCCCTCTGTAAAGAATATATAACGATATTCGAAGATATTCCTATATCAAAAAACTTTATAGGTTCTATACTATCCCGTGATTAAATTCTTTATCGAAAATTCACGATGAATCGATAGACAATAGATACAGTTTTCAGAGGAAAATAATATACTTCTGCCATGATATATACTCTGCGTCTACTCTACTGTACTCTCTGCTTTCCTTTCAGTAATGAAATGTAAATCTCACATGCCAAACGCATACAACGCATTGTCGCGTTGAAATTCAATGATATTACAATATTTTTTAATACTTTATAATTTAATACACACTACACAGGAACAGATCATTCTTGAAATCGGGATTGTCCTACTGTTCATAGGTTTTCTATATATGTAGTGTAATTTTGGCACTCATTACACTAAGTTCATTTTTAATTCCACAACAAGGACATATTTTGTTTTCTTTCCGTCCATTGGGTCGAAAATGGTCAGGCAAGTTTTTTATTCGAATAAAGCTCATGATAATATAAATATAGATCACTAACAATAGGTATTATATAATCAGTAATCAGCTAATCACTTACAGGTAATGTGTGAACTCTTATGTATCACAGCTTAGTACTGTGATCACTGGAGGGAAAGTTATTGTTTATGTTTATGCCTTCAATAACTGTGGTAACAAATCAAAAGAAACTATGATACGTAGTATTGATTATAGCGTTTGAGTAAAAAATATAGAATAAAGTGAAGTTCTTACACTGATAATCCTTCCACAGAATTCCTTCATCGTATCATTATTAAGGTAATTTGCATTATTTATTATTTCTACGTATTTTATTATGCGGAGCTACCATTTTCTTTTTTTTAAGATTTAATCGTGAATATTCAGTCTCCTATCGTCAGTTATATCGCATTATTTTATTATGTGTATCCATTGCACCCATCAGACGTTAAAATGCACGCACTTGCGATATCCTACAACAAGGTTAGTGGATGGATGAATTGGTAAGGTGGTGGTCAGATCGAAAATTGAAGGTAAGGTATGCAGGTTCGAATCCAAATGAGGATCGAAAATTTAATTTAATACGTTAATTCAATACAATGGTAATAGGGGTTAAATGAGAGGATGATTGAGTTATCCGAACGATGAAACGCAGAAAATATAAGAAAAACATTCAAAATTATGTTTTTCCACCGTATTTCTTATTAATTCTTGCTCCCAAAATAGGTATCTGTTCGATAAAGAATTTCTGTATTAAAACTTTACCGTTTGGATGATAGTTTTTCGTTATTTGATCTGTATCAAAGGAGTAGAGGTTTTTGATAACGTTTTGTTGCTGGTTCAGATAACGATTTTTCGTTAGCGTACCGGACATTCAGATATTCTACCTGTAACGAATCGATAACGAATTGTTATACGGGCGCTCGAACGGAATGAAATTTTCAGGGTAGGTTTGAAGTCAAAATGCGCCTGTCGAGTTTGTTAATGGGCAAAATCCATCTGATCGAATCAAAGCACGGTTATTAGTTGAAAAATATCGACACGAAGGCTTATGCAAAATTTGGTGAGGTTTGCATGACTGGAAGATTTTAAAATCTTATCTCCGAAAGTATTGGTTTCTCAGAGTTGGGAATGATATTAATGTATTCTTATGAAAGAACTGCATCATAAAGGAAATTCAATTCAAATAATAGTTTATTTATCAAGATTAAATGAGAAATCTGAGGATGAGAACTGCACCATGGAAGAAATCAAATTAAAATAGCTGAAATGAATTTGACTCTATCTAATAGAACAGGATGACATATACGAGTATGATCACAGATCCTATAATTATTCATAGATAGAATAATTATAGCATTCTGTGAAAACATAGAAGTACCTACGATTCATTATTGAAATTTCGAAAAATCATATTTCCGAAAGTGTTAGCTTGTTAGAGTTGAAAATGATATCAATGGATTTTTATGGTGAAACTGCATCTTAAAAAAAATTTAATTTGAAATTTGTAACTTAAAAAAAATTGTTTTTCCGTTACTACGAAACCATCTGCCCTATTTTGCCCAATAACGAAATTAACCGAGTCATTTATATCCCAAACCTACTCTGAAAATTTATACTGCCTAGCTAATTCTGTTCGAGAGTTATTGTATAGAAACAAAATTTGAAAATGAAAAAAATTCTTTTTGACACTTTACGGCAACCCGATCAATACAAAACTTCGCATGCGTATGAAGGTCATTATTCTACAATTTGTTGCTAAATTTCAGATAGATCAAGTAGTTGGTTTAGGAAATATTCATAAAAATTGTTTTTACTAAAAACGGCCATAACACCAAAACCGCTCTCTGGTGGCTCTGAGGGTACCGGGTTCGATTCCCTAAGCGGAAGTAGCTTTTTTGATTTTTTTTTCGTTTCGACCGAGGGAATAACTTTAATATTCCTATAGCTAGCTGAAGTCAAAGTCTAGATGACAAATATCATTAAACGTTTAAATTTGCAATTCGTTCACAATAATCACATGTACCTATACAGGGTGAGTCTTTGACCACTGCATTAATTTTAACCAAAGATTCCTCTCATCAAATGAAACACTTTTTTCATTTACCATTTTTCCAGATTCGGCTCAGGTAAAAAGTTACAAGCGTTTAAAGATTTCACAATGTGCTAATACACTCCCGCTTATAAATTATCTATGACATTGTTGGCGGACGAGAATAAGGCATGGTAACGTGGTTTACAGCTTGATTCGGGATTCCAACGCTCAGGGACGGATCCATAAAAGTAGTGAAATTTCTGGAGTTTTCCATTTTAAAACATTCAATGAAGAATATCTCGAAAACGGTGCGTTTAAGGAGAAATGATGAAGAGTAATATAATGTTCTAAAACGATGGAGTATTCTTGAAATGACTCAAGAAAAACTGTATATGGTTTCTTTATGCTAATTTCGTTTAGTTTTATGAATCCACGAGTCCATAACTAGAAAACCAGTAGAAGTAGAAAATAACTAATATTTGGAAAATATGTATCATAGTTATAGGAAACTTTACGCCAACATTCATTTTATTCGAAAAAAGGATGTCAAAGCTACATAATAAAAACTGATTTTTTTTCAAAATTTCAACAGCCTGTATCTTTTTACCTGAGCTGAATTTGGAAAAATATTGAATGAAAAAAGTGTTACATTTGATGAGAGGAATCTTTGGTTAAAATTAATGCAGTGGTCAAAGACTCACCCTGTATATCTACAAAAGAATTGAACATAATAAGGCTAATTCTGCAATTGATTTTCAGTGCTCTCGTAGTTTAATAGAACGAGATATTTGCAACCTTGGATGAGTTCAGAACCTGGATGGGTGACTGCTCCGAACTCAGAAATTACGATTTACCCGAATTGATATTTGGATATGCAGCGAGTGACATCTTTTTATGCAGTTTGATACCAACGATGATTTATTTGTCTGGAGCAAATAAATCCTAGACATGATCTGCCAATTAATGATAGTTGAGTAACAGAATCCTGCAGAATTTCCAATTGAAGGATCCTCTGGTGACAAATCAGTTCGAGTTGGTATGTTCCGAGATAAATTCCATAATTCATATTTGTTCAGGACACATTTCAGTATTTGTGGAGCTAGATTAATAGTAAATAATAATATTTGTATTTTACTTAATTGTAGGTATTGTAGGTGATAACTCAATTTGAACACTTTGGGTAACCTGTTTTATTGCACCCCTCTATTATTATAACAGTTCGAAACAGGTTATAGTCGGTGGATCGATATAGAACTTAGTTCCTCATATTTATATCAAATAAGATTAAAAGCGTGAAATCTGAAATATTAAATTAAATAATTTGTCTTAATATCGAAAAAGCACCCAAATTTTCAATCAAAAATTCTCACGTCAAAATATCTGCTTTTTTTAAAAAAGTAGGTGGACTTTTTGTTCATTGGAGTCTCTACTTTCTGATGGTGTAAAAAAAATATACATTACTATGGTAAATTTTCTCGGAAAATGCTAAGTTAATAAAGTTAATATTCAATAAGATATCCACAATATTTTGAGATAGTTGTAGAATCTTCTGTAAATTATATGTGTAGATGCCTATTTATTGGTATTTTAAGATAAATTGTATACCTGAGTGACCTACGGATAATTTTAGCCCATCAAAAGGTATTCCATAGAGAGGAAGGGTGAGGAAGGGGCTATGAGGGGCTGGGCCTTACTACCTGTTACTTCGTAGCATTTTCTGAGAGAATTTACCATAGTAATGTATATTTTTTCTACTCCATCAGAAAGTAGAGATTTCAACGAACAAAAAGTCGTCCTACTTTTTCAAAAAACCAGATATTTTGACGTGAGATTTTTTAATTGAAAATTAGGATGCTTTTTCGATATTAAGTTAAATTACGGTGAAGAAAAAATATTCTGAATCCAAAAAAATACAGTGTATTTAGGACATAAAACGGTAAGTTTTTACCAAATTTGGTGAAAACAAATTTTTTGTAAAAGATAAAAATTAAAAACCAAAAACGTGGTTCTTTGAATTTTTCACATAAATTTTGAGGTTATGTGAAAAAAGTGTGAAAACAAAAGTTGTAGATCTTTCTATTACCTACAACTTTGCCATTTGCATGTTTTTCATAGGACTTGTAATTTTGCCGGAAATCAAGATAAACTGTTTTTTACCCTTAAAAAGTTGCCCTCTTCCCCTTCCCGACCTCAGATCGCCCGTAAATTATTTTCCCATAATTTTTGTTATATTTTCTTCCTATTACAACGGGTTTCATTCTACTATAATTTTATTCGATTTCAAAAATTATCGACCCTGGTCTAACAACCAAACTCTCAAGAAATACACTTTCCGTTTCATTTGCCATTAAGGACGTTTATCTTTCAAACTGGACCTACCGCAAACATATAGAACACAGACAGATCGAATTCGCGTTCTGTGAAAACATAGAAGTACGATGGGTTATTGAAATTTTGAAAAATCATATCTTCGAAAGTATTAGATTGTTAGAGTTTAAAATGACATCAGTGCATTCTTATGATGGAACTACATCTTGAAAAAAAATTGAATATGGAATTTGCAATGTAAAAAAACAATTTTTTTTCGTTACTCCGAAACCATCAGGTCTATTTAGCCGAATAACGAACTTAACCGACATTTTTATCTCCCAAACCTAATCTGAAAATTTCAACTGTTTAGCTCATTCCGTTCGAGAGTTATCTTGCCTACGGTCGGCCGGACAGAATCGATTTCGACCACGGATTCTTGGTCGGCGAGTCGAACCAAATCGTTTAAGATCATTTTCATCCAAAAATTCGAAAATTACAGACATTTGGCAAATTTATAAGCACTCTGTTCCGAGGAACAAGAGCGCCAAAAACTATTAATCCGAAAAGTTCATTACCGATAAGCGATCATGTTGCGCTGCAACGACCTTGTTTACTTCGTGTTTCCTTCTACTTATTTTCCCGAGTTTTCCCAAGAAGTCGTATAGAGCATCTCGAAAACCGTATGCCTTATCATAGCCGATCATATCGAGGTCTGGGTGAGAATACCTCGTATAAAATTGGGAATCGGTATCCCTTTCTCCATCCAATTTCCAGTTTTTATGCTTGATCGCACAAGAACCTACAAGGAAGATTCGTATCCCGAGCATCACGTATAACGTGCGAAGGGAGCCTCGTCAGCGTGCAGAACTATTAACTTCGTGAAATATTTCACTGCCCCTGTCCCCCGAAATATAAAGCTCGTCGAATGTGAATTATTGCTCTTTTATGGCGCTGGAATTAGTGGGGCTACATTCAGAGCCGCCAAAGATACTTCGGAAAAGGATCTTAGCTACCAGACCAGATGAGTTACTTTTTGGAAGATTATCTCATTGACAGAAGGAACATACATCTTATCTCAAGATACTTTAGTCCGGCCAAATTAGACCAAAAAATAAGAGTAAAGTTACCCAAATTCTCGCCAAGCTGAAAATCAGTAAGATTGTTTAAAATATCATTCAAAATAAAATTTGACAGTTCCCCATCTTTCCCCTGTAAGGAAAAAATTTTATTCAAGGTCAAAGATAAAAAAAATTAGTTTTTCGCGGTTTTCAGCAAAACGGTAAGTTTTATCATAAAATTACTTCAGACAAAAACTATAGACCATAAAATTATCTACAAAAAATTGATCAACACTTTTTTCTCTACGAGCCACCGTTTTTGAGATATAACGATTCAAAAAGTTGTAATCGTCATAATATGCATGAGTACGCCACGTATATACAGGGTGAGTCTTTGACCACTGCATTAATTTTAACCAAAGATTCCTCTCGTCAAATGAAACACTTTTTTCATTAACCATTTTTCCAGATTCGGCTCAGGTAAAAAGTTACAAGCGTTTAAAGATTTCACAATGTGCTAATACACTCCTGCATATAAATTATCTATGACATTGTTGGCGGACGAGAATAAGGCATGGTAACGTGGTTTACAGCTTGATTCGGGATTCCAACGCTCAGGGACGGATCCATAAAAGTAGTGAAATTTCTGGAGTTTTCCATTTTAAAACATTCAATGAGGAATATCTCGAAAACGGTGCCTTTAAGGAGAAATGATGAAGAATAATATAATGTTCTAAAACGATGGAATATTCTTGAAATGACTCAAGAAAAACTTTATATGCTTTCTTTATGCTAATTTCATTTAGTTTTATGAATCCACGAGTCCATAACTAGAAAACCAGTAGAAATAGAAAACAACTAATATTTGGAAAATATGTATCATAGTTATAGGAAACTTTACGCCAACATTCATTTTATTCGAAAGAAGGATGTCAAAGCTATAAAATAAAAACAGATTTTTTTTCAAAATTTCAACAGCCTGTATCTTTTTAACTGAGCTGAATTTGGAAAAATGTTAAATGAAAAAAGTTTTTCATTTGATGCGAGGAATCTTTGGTTAAAATTAATGTAGTGGTCAAAGACTCACCCTGTATACATCTCTATAGTTGTAATATATGTTAAAATATTTTTCTATCGGTAATTGTAACTTACACTCGAGCTTACACTACTAATATAAAATATACATAAGTTATAACAAGTTAAAACAAGTACAATTAGCTTGTCTTCCTCCAACCTCAGTTGCTGCTCATCAACATATTTTTAGGGTATATTACCAAGTTCAAGTGTGGCTTGACCCTACAGACTGGGGTTGGAAGTTGGTCAACAATTCAGTAGAACCAGTGCACACTTTACTTCCACCTGCGCCGGAAAAACAGCTGAACTCGATTTTTTGCCACTGCAAAAAAGGATGCAGTGCTAAATGTGCCTGCAAAAAAGTCGGACTGTTCTGTTCTCCGGCATGTACACATTATCAAGGCCGGTTGTGCTCTAATATTGAATCACCAACAGTAGAGGTTCCGTTTGATTCCAACGAGGCAACATGCGATACATCACTTAATTCGAATTTACCATGGTAAATTCGAATTAAGAGTGTCCAATACAGGAGAATGGACAACATAATGTACCATGGTAAATTCGATTAAGGGTGTCCAATACAGAAGAATGGACAATAGAACATACGCGCAAAAGCTTCTGACTTCACGTCAGTGCTTGAACCAATTTTTTTTCGTCATTTTTTTAAAATTTTCTAGGGGTACGGTTCTTGAAATTTTTTTTTTCGTCATTATTTTCAAATTTTCTAGGGGTGCGGTTCTTACAGAATTTTAAACACGTCTTCATGTTGATTTTCTACTACTAGTTACCAAGCTTCAATTCGATCGAATATTTATTTTTTGAGTTATCAAGGAAATAATATTTCAGGTGGGTATAACTCGGAAACCGTTTGACCGATTATGCCCAAAAACGAACTCAACTCTCCCTTTCGGATACGCAACCTACCCTGAAAATTGCAAGTCCCTATCTGCTTTCGTTCGAAAGTTATCGATGGTCACCCATCTACTGAACTCACACAAGAATGCTCGAATCTCAAACAATATTTAACCGATCGTATTAAAACTTGAAACTTAGCAGTAGAGTTAGGTTATGAAGGCTCTTGCAAAATTTCAGCAATTTCAAACGAATAGTTACTGATATATAGATTTTTTTTTTATATTCAATGATTTATTAAAAATTTTCTACAAATGCTATCCTCGCCAAATTTCGCAAACATTTTCGCGTTGGCATTCTACAACTAATAACTATGTTTGAATTCAATCGGTTCAGTATTTTTTGAGTTAATGAGGAACAAAAAACCACCAAATTCCAGAAAATTTCAGATGGCTATAACTCTAAAACCGTTTGGCCGATTATGCTCATAAACAAACTGAAATGTCGCGTTCTGGTGCACATCCTAACCTGAAAACTTCAAGCCGCTATCTCTTTCCGTTCTCAAGTTATCGTGACAACAAAAATATTTTTTAATAATTTTTTTAAAATTTTCTAGCCATACGATTCGCATAAAATTTCACAAACGTGCTTAGGTTCATATTCTACAGCTACTGACCAAGTTTCAATTTGATCGGATTTATATTGGTTGAAAACAAAATTATTACTCGGAAACCACTGGGCCGATTATGCCCATTAACGAACTTGTCCGTCGTATTGGGATGCGCCACCCACCCTGAAAATTTCAAGTCGCTTGCTCTTTTCGTTCCCAAGTTATCGTGGCAACGGCCGGACGGCCGGACGGACAGAATCAAATTTGACCTCGAATTCTTCATTGGGGAGTCGAACTAAATCGTTTGAGACCATTCTCGTCCAAAAATTCGAAAGTTACAGACATTTGGGCAAAACTATAACGCGATGTTCCCCAGAACATACGCGCAAAAAATCGATATAAAAGCCAAGAAATGAGGCATTCAAAAAATAATCTTTAAAATGTAATATCTCATTAACGGTGAAATTACGGAGAACATATTATGGGACCAAATTCATCAGACATTGTATATTGTATATTGTAACGAGTGATTTTTTAACAACTTTCTTTTTGGCAACCCTTTTTTTTACAGCTGACGGGGGTTTCGTGCCTTGTGTGACTGTCAAACTTGTTCAGTGTGGTCTATAGTTTAACAATGAATCGACTTACAAACGAACAACGCTTGCAAATTATTGAATTTTATTATCAAAATTTATGCTCGGTTAAAAAAGTGTATTGTGCATTTCTTCCATTTTATGTTCAGTTTGGTCGACCTTCTCAGGCGGCTATTCGGAATCTCGTGACTAAATTTCGCACCAAATTTACATTATTGGGTATTAAACCACCAACACGCATACGTAGAGTGCAGACAGAGGAAAGTATAGCAGCTGTAGCCGCCAGTGTTAGTGATGACGTAAATTGTCGATTCGGCACCATTCGCAGCAATTGGTCCTTTGTTACTCCACTACGTGCAAAATTTTGCGGAAGGATTTAGCTGTGAAACCTTTTAAAATACAGCTGGGACAAGAATTGAAGCAGCATGACCTACCACAACGGATTTTAATGAATGAGCGCTGGCAAAGTTGGATGAAGATCCACTTTTTTATCGCTAAATTATGTCGCGGTCTAGATCGTGTGATTTAACGCCTCTAAATTATTTTTTGTAGGGATATGTTAAGGCTCATGTCTATAGCGAGAAGCCCGCAATGATTGACGTACTGGAAGCCAATATTGAAGAAGTTAATCGTGAGATACCGAATGAATTGTTCTATCGACTCTTCTTTCATACATTTTTCTTAATTTTATGTGTTTTTTCTCAAATCAAATCCGAAAGCTCTTAAAAGATCACCCGTTATTCTATATATTATTATACTGATCCTCCTAGGTCTTCCCCAAGGAGACCCCTCATAAGCTCTCGGAGAGTTGGAGCGAGTAAGGAGAACCAGTTTGTGTTCTGTGTAGGCTTTGTTACTGTGTCATTACGCCACCTTAGGCACAGCACTGTTAATTTTTGACCTAACAATGAATGGTGGCGATTAACGTGACTAGAAAATTTCTTTCCTAGCCTGGGAATTGAACGTGGGGCTTCCGCTCCCAAGTCAATTACTCCACCACTGAGCCAACCGCGATGACCTGAACAATAACGTCTAATATTCACTACGACTTACCCTATAACCCTGTGTATATAGTTTAAGAAATGTCTAATTAAAAATTGCTGAAAAGCAAAATACATGTCTTTTATTTGATTTGAAACCAGAATTTACAATTCAGTCGTTGAAAAATTCTGCTTCTTCTCAATGTTGCTTTTAATATGTCACTCAGTGGCACACACAATGAAATACCTGAAGAACCATTTGCCAGAGATATGGGAAACTGAAACTGGGTGTACAAGGAGAACCGAATATTTATGTGAGGATCATGGAAATTGGATACGATTCCGCTCCGTACGTTCGGACAGATTCATTTCTCACGTCGAAACTCAGGGGCCCCCGTTCCTTGAATATTTACAATAACTCGGCAGGTGTTTCCTAGCACCTGCGGAAAATACGATCAATTATCGTGGCACTCGCACATCAGTCTCAGTAATCGATTTCTGCCTCAGAAAATGTTTGAACAACGCAAAGACCTGTCACTCGAGTAACTTGTTGACAATCTGTTTGTTCAGCGTTCACCGGATGAGAGGGTTGCGCTGATCCCTTCGGAGAGCGCTGAGAGGTTCGACTTCCGGGAAAACGGGATATTCCGATAGGGTTACGCAGATTTTCGTTTGATTCTTGAGTTTAGGATAATTGCGTGTCCGTACCGTATGTCATATTGACATATTTAATTATAACGTAAATTTTCCAGCTGCTTTTTTCATTCTTTTCGGCGCGGCGTTCACCTGAACAGAGTGCCTATAAATTCATCCCTATTAACGCTCAATTCCTATTATATTCAAGATGCATAGAATAACAAGGTGTCGACACTCCCTGCTAATTCCTGTTAACATTTTCGGCCGAAAAATGGACCTATACTCCATTCACTTTTATAAGGTCTCCCATGGCCATGATTTGGGTCATTGGTTGGCCATGATTTAGGTCTATCACGTTTTTGTAACTAAAACACAGGCAGGTTGGCACTACTGAAATATCGTCAAGGTCAAAACAATTCGCCGAGACGTTGCCAATTTTTACTTTTAACATGATTATAACCTAATCTTCAATCTTAGACAAGATATTATCACAGACCATTATCTTCGAATATAATAAAGAACTCTTCGCTTTGGAATTGAAAATGCCGAAAGTAGTTTTGAAGAAGCACAGAATCTGCGAAAGGAAAACTTTATTCTGATATGTTGAATTCTCGAATGAAATTTATAGTTTCCTATCATTATATTTTATTGAGGTATAAGAATGGCTCGGGTTTCGTAGTATTACTACATTTTGAAACTGGTGTATTTCAAGTTATGCAACAAGGTATAATGTCTTCTGCAGGCTTATTTCTTGATAATTTCGAAAAGTGGGGAATTCCATAGGTACGTCTGTTCGTTCAGAAGTTTTCCTGCCAGCTTATTCAGGTACTTGTATTATTATAACTATCACAAAGTAACGGACTACTCTATCCATTATTTGGTGAAATGTGTCAAATTTTCATGGAGACTTCATAAAAGTGAATAGAGTATAGAACGTACTTTCTCTATTTCAGTATCGTAATGAGCATATTCCAGCACTAAAAATAGTGCTGGAATGAACTCATTCCCGCATTGTTTCTGGTTATATTTTTCGTTTTGTGGTAGTCAGCACTGACATTCGATCCTATCAAATTTCAACACACGTCAATTGACAATACAATATAATCTGGATATAGTGAAATAATTGTTGAGGAAAAGTATTATTTCCATTAAAAAATATGGTACTAGAGATTTCCTTCTTACTAATTTTGAATCATTCAGGCTATTAGGAAACTGTTTCAAATCTGATCTCCATGCCCTACGTACGAATCAAATTCAAATTCCGTAATCTGTCAACTTTCGTAACAGTCACACCAACTACCAAGATACAATACAAAAGTCACTAGGATGTATAATCCGAATTTTTCATTAAATTTCAACAGTATTTTACAAAACTTTCCTGAAATAGAGAAAATATCGTCTAATACTCGTTGCAGAAGGCAATTCCAACACTCATGCGTTCGAAAACTCGCTCCTTCGTCGCTCGTTTTCGAATTTCGCATTCGTGTTTTAATAGGAGCCCATTCTGCAACTTGTTTTAGAATATACTATTGTGTACTACTTTACTTTGTAAACGATGGTGGCGCTAGAGTATATTTCAAAGATTCTGACAAGCGAGTAAATGAAAACTGACAAGCGACAATGTGCACTTTCCACTGTTACTAGTTCGTGAATCGAAATTAAAAGAATATAATGAAACAGTTAATTGAAAAATCAATTCACTTTTTGATTGATCAGACATCTTTTCAGACATTATATGTAAACCCCATTCATTTGGAACAGAAATTTCATCTTGCCAAGACATAATAAGTTCAAATGAGGGATTCATCAGTAAAGGAGTTTCATTGGAACATTTTGAGAGAAACTGTAAATGAAGAAATCTTTGAAATCATTATTTTTGCATTACAAAAGATCACATCCAATGTCATTAGAATATAAGCATTTTATTTATGTACTAGCTGACCCGGCGAACTCTGTTCCGCCTTAGAGGCAATAAATAAGCAGATTTTGGATTTTATTATACACGTTTGTCATAAAATATAGATAATGTATATTGAGTCACAGTTACAATACAATCCCTTCTTGTCTCAATAATAGAACGTTAATAGGACTTAGTTAAGTAGAAAGAATCCAACCCACAAATCGTGGTTCTGAGGAATTTCAACTCGAAGTATATGAGTATATACACTATTTTTTTTATCAAATTTTATTGGTACAATATATCCAACCCTCTAGAGGCTGTTCAACCAACTATTATTAGCTAAAGTATATTTTTAACAGAAGTTATTAAAATTACTTTAATGTTTTACACAAATAAAAATCCAAGTTAGCTCATATGTGACATAGCATTATAGCAAATATATTCAAACTGAGCAGGGATTTCATTGGGACGTTTTCTGCAAATGTTCAAAAAGTTGATTTTACAACAGATCGTATATAAAACTAATTTTTTGACAATTTTTAGGATGGACGTATTCTGCTTAACTACGTCTAATTAATCATATATCAATTTGCAACATTCGAAGATAATCGATGCCGTATCTGCGGTCGCGCAAGGTCCCTATACATTATGAGAATCTATCTGAGGTACCTATTAAGTTAATGCTTCGTTTGTGGTATAAATCACTTCAATCGCGTACAAGTGTGCGTGAGAAAAAGAGCACCCTGTACAGTAATGGTTTATTTTCAACACACATTACTAAAATTCTACGATTATGGCAGGAAAAACAGCAAGTTGAAATAGACGTTAAAAGAAAAACACCCTTTATGCAGATCTCGGACAAAAAAGTATCTTATGTCCGTCTCCTGGTTCTAAGCTATCTCCCCTCCAATTTTCAGCGAAATTGGTACAGCCGTTCTTGAGTTATAAATAGACACGACTTTCTTTTCTTCAGTGCGCGTCAAAATTATGGAACAAATTCATTTTCTCAGAAGAAAAATATTTGGCAACAAAATCCTGAAACAGGTCAATTTTTGTTTCACTTTTACCAAATTTTTATGCATGCAGAAAAAATTTTTTCTTTTTTGAAAAATTATTTTCAAAAAAGAAATTTTTTTTCTTGAAAATTTCTGCACGCCTATAAAGAAGATACAAATACCTTGCCATAAAAGTACCACATGACCCACTTTCCCTATTCAAAAAATTTAGAGGGTTGATGGGGATGGCACAGGGTGCAAGAAAAATCCTTCAAATGCATAAAAATATGGTAAAAGTGAAACAAAAATTGAGCTGTTTCAGGATTTTGTTGCCAAATATTTTTCTTCTGAGAAGAATTTGTTCCATAATTTTGACGCGCACTGTATATATAGATAGATTTTGAAATACATTGAATAAAACAGAATTTTCTGTAATACCTCTACATAATATCTTTTGATATCATATTATTATTAGAATTGAACATGATATCAATGGATTCTCATGATGAAACTACATCAAACCAAAAATTGTATTTGAAATTTGTAATGTAAAAAACGAAAGCCGAAACTATCAGGCCTTTTTTGCCCAATAGCGAACTTAACCAAGATATTTATCTCCTAAACCTACTCTGAATATTTCAACTGTCTAGCTCATTCCATTCGAGAGTTATCGTGTTAACGGCCGGACCAGCCGGAAAGAAAATATTTTGACCACGGATTCTTGATCAGTGAGTCGAACCAAATCCTTTAAGACCATTATTAAATGGTTTCTGTCTGGGTTTTCTCTCCCAAACTCTGAAAAATGTCTATTAAATAAAAATTTATTATTTTTTGAATTGCTTCTGGGTAAGAAACTCAAGTTATTTGTCAGAAGCAATAAATCGAACAATGTTGCCTAACAAACAACACTGAAACAACATCAAAGATGAAACAACTATTTCGTAACGTTTAGGAGTCTAAATCAAACTCCTTCGTCACTCCTTCGTCAGACAGTAACGAAAAATCTTCAGAATTATTTTTTATTTAATAGATATTTTTCACAGTTTGGGAAAACCCAGAAAGAAAATATTTAATAATGAATATACTTCCCACAGTATCCTTTAATGATTCCTTTAAGATCATTTTCATCCAAAATTCGAAAATTACAGACATTTGGGCCAATTGATAAGCACTCTGTTCCGAGGAACAAGAGCGCCAATAACGAATACGAAATTACGAAATAATCCACTCACTCTGTTAGCCCACTTTCATGTATGTCTCTAAAGTTTGGATACACGGAAAGCACTTCATACATTCCACTTCAATCTTCTTATTCGTTGAAAAATTCTGTCAGTTATATTTTCAGCGGGAGTTGAAGAGTAAGTTTCAACGGAAAACACTTAAACGTACATGGAGTGATACTCGAAACGAAACGTCAGAATTGCAAGTTATACTTCAAGTGGAACCTTCAAGCTTCATCATATCCGCCGATAGAACATTTTAAGTCTTCTGGCATGCCATCTTCCTCGTACCAAATGAGTCGTTATTAATGCTCGTACAATAACAACATCAATCTTGAAATAGTATCCGGAATCATGATAAACCGATGCCAGATTTCATCCCTATCGATATAGGTACAGGCTGAGACAACAGTTGGTAATCTAAAAAATTGGTTCAAGCACTGACGTGAAGTCAGGAGCTTTTGCGCGTATGTTATATTGTCCATTCTCCTGTATTGGACACTATTAATCGAATATACCATGGTGAATTCTATTGTCCGTTCTCCTCTGGCAAAATTTCATGTCGGAAGAATAGTTACTGATATATAGAATTTTTTTCAATAATTTTCAATGATTTTTTGAATGTTTTCTAGTAATACGATCCTCACGAATTTTCGCAAGAATTTTTGCGTTGGCATTTTACAACTAATAACCATGTTTGAATTTAATCGGTTATGTATTTTTCGAGTTACTGAGGAAATAAAAACCAAATTTCAGTTGGGTATAACTCCAAAACCGTTCGGCCGATTATGCCTATAAAGAAACTCAAATGTCGCATTCAGATGCACAAAATAACCTGAAAATTTCAAGTCGCTATCTCTTTCCGTTCTCAGGTTATCGTGATATATATAATATTTTTCAATAATTTTTTTTAAATTTTTTAATTTTGCAATTCTCACAAAATTTCACAAACGTGCTTAGTAACCACTCACCAAGTTTCAATTTGATCGGATTTGTATTGGTTGAAAACAAAATCATTACTCCAAAACCATTAGGCCGATTATGCCCATTAACGAACTTGTCCGTCGTATTGGGATGCGCCACCTACCCTGAAAATTTCAAGTTGCTATCTCTCACTGTTCTCAAGTTATCGAAGCAACGGCCGGCCAGCCGGCCGGACAGAATCAAATTTGACCACGAATTCTTCATCAGGGAGTCGAACCCAATGGTTTGAGATCATTTTCGGCAAAAAATTCGAAAATTACAGACATTTGGGCAAAATGATAACGCGATGTTCTCCTGAACATACGCACAGAACAGGCACACGGTCAAATATGTGTGCCCCAAAGAGGAAAGCGTCATTCAAGGCTAGACACAATCTCAGGTTTCATGGTTACTACCAACCATCAGTGTGACTTAGCCAACACTGAATGACAGCCAAAGGAGATCTAGGAAACTTAATTCCATCAGTTGCGAACTGGTAAGGAAAGAATCCCACCAGCGTCACCTATGGAAATCCTTTCGAAATCCGACTCTCTGCGATGAAGAAACCTTGAGCGATGTTCAGCAACGTTCAGTCTTTTGCCGTAAGAGGGACAGGGATGGAAAAGCCGTCTACCTATATAAGACCTTTACAGACTGAAAACACCCGGTGTAGTGTGGTTAGATAAACCACCAACCAGTGAGCATTCGATGAGGTGAACTGTGCTAATTGACAATAACTAAAAAAAGAGACACGGTGAAATATTTATTGATTTTAAGCATCAATAAATATTTCGCATGCTAAATCACCTCATCGCTCAGTGTCCCCCAAAGAGGAAAGCGTCATTAAAGGTCAGACAACAAACCCGGTTTCATGGTTGTTACCAATCATCAGTATGACTTAGCCAACACGGAATGACAACCGAAGGAGTTCTAGGAAACTTAATTCCATCAGTTGCGAACTGGTAGGGAAATAATCAAGGTTTCTTCATCGCAGAGGGTTGGAGTTCGTAAGGATTTCCATAGGTGGCGCTGGTGGGATTCTTTCCCTACCAGTTCGCAACTGATGGAATGTTGTCATTCAGTGTTCAGGGTCAAGAAATGGCAACGCCATCTAACATATAGCGACCTTTACGGACTGAAAATGCCCGGTCAGTTTGGTGAGACAAACCAAAAACAAGTGAACATTAAAATGAGGTGTACTGTGGCTAATTGCCAAATAACTAAATCAAGACACACGGTGAAATATTTATTGATTTTAACCATTAACAAATATTCCGCGTGGCCGGACTAGACACCTCATCGCTCAGTGTTCCCCTAAATAGGAAAGTATCATTCAAGAGCAGACACAGACCTCAGGGTTTCACGGTTCTTACCAATCATCAGTGTGACTTAGCCTGAAACCGAATGAAAACAGACGGGGTCCAAGGAAACTTATTTCCACCAGTTGAGAACCGGTAGGGGAAAGGACCCCACCAGCACCACCTATGGAGAATCCTTACGCGTCGCAGAGGGTCAGAGTTCGTGAGGATTCTCCATAGGTGGTGCTGGTGGGATCCTTTCCCCTACCGGTTCTCAACCGGTGGAAATAAGTTTCCTAGAACCCCGTCTGTTTCCATTGGTTTCAGGCTAAGTCACACTGATGATTGGTAATAACCATGAAACCCAGGTTTGTGTCTGCCCTTGAATGACGTTTTCCTCTTTGGGAAACACTGAGTGATGAAAAGATCTAGCCTGGCCACGCGGAATATTTGTTAATCGTTAAAATCAATAAATATTTCACCGATTATCTTTTTTGCGCGCATGTTCTGGGGAACGTTATCACTTTACCCAAATGTCTGTAATTTTCGAATGTTTTGCCGAAATTGGTCTCAAACGATTGAGTTATATTACCGGATATAGAATTCGAGGACAAATTTGATTCTGTCTAACTTGAGAACGGAAAGACATAGCGACTTGGAATTTTCAGGTTGTACAATATCCTAAGAATCACGTGAAAATAAATTAAAAAACTTATAAAATTGCCTCCAATAATTACGTGATCAAGCTTCAAAAATGTGCCAAATTTACATTTGCTATTTTCTCTATGATGAATACCTTGGGTTTGAGTCACTTTTGCTCTGGCACCTCATTTACAAAGACGCTGTTGGCGGAATAGAGCAAAAAAAAATCACAGAGGCAGAGCAAGGCGTTCTGAGGGCCTCCCCTTCGAATCGTTGAATAGCCATTTGTATTCCTGCAATGATCGTAGTGATTTCTCATGTATAGTTTATAGGGTCATCAGCTGATCCTTAATGCCCCCTGGCTACACATTGTTTTCCAATCTAGTCGAGCATCGATAATGAAAAGCCTGTCGCCCCCAAGTAGATTCCGAATACGGCTGATATACAAGGATGGCTTTCAAACCCCACTTTTATGTTTTTTGTACCGCCGGGAATTCAATTGGGTCGTGTCAACTGCACACGGATCTAAATTCAAGGATTTTAATCCTGGGTCAGCTTGAACCCGGGTTTTATTAACACACTTAGCATAAAGGGGTTTTGCGTTTGTTCCAGAGCGTAATAATTTCGCCCAAATGTCTGTAATCTTCGAATTCTGAGCTAAAAATGGTCTCAAACGATTCCATTTGACTGATGAAGAATCCGTAGTAAAATTAAATTATATCCGACCATCCGTTAAATTGATCCCTTTTGGAAGAATTAACTTTTTAATGGAATGATAAGGGCTTCACGCGAGAGCGAGATTTTTCTCGTCCGTCTCGTAGAAGCGAGACGAGACGTTTTCAAAAATATTATAGGCGATGCCGAGACCACATACAGCGTAACACGAGAGTCTCGTTTTTGGTCTCGTTAAATTTTTTGTATAAAGTTTTATATACGACTCGACTTTTTTCAACACCCACAGAAAACAATTGAATATGAAGAGTTTCCACTATAATTACCAATATATTTGGTCTATATTATGCATTGATCGTTCTAGAAATACACGATATTTTAGAAGATTATTAATTCGTTATGACCTTGGGATAATTGAGATTATTTATCAAGAAAAAATAGAATTCGCAACCATAAAAACGGATGCCATTATGAATTCAATACTTAACGGACAACTTTTATCTCCCCTAAATTCTAAATGCTTTGAAAATTTCGTGTCTATCTGAACATCTGGAGAAATGTATTCTCTTGTGCTCCTTGTAGTGAAGATGTGAACAATTATTGTATAAATCTGTGGAACTAAGTATAATAGAACTGGTAAAGAAATGAAGCTATTCAATGTTTCGAAAAGTGTTATGAGGAATACGCCAAGGACATTTCAGCAGTGCCAACCTGGCTTTGTTTAAGTTACAAAAACGTGATAGACCTAAATCATGGCCAACCGGGAGACTTAATGAAAGTGAATGGAGTATAGGTGAATATCAATGCGCGCAAAATCTCCCGAATTCACGTCAGTGCTTCAACCAATTTTTTAAAGTTTTTATTCAAGCATCCTCCTCACGTACCGCGGGAGATTCAATAGGATCCGGCAACTTTACGCGAATTTTAATCCAACCGTTTCATCTTTTTTGAAATTTTTACATCGCCGGCCTCAATTCTGCTCCTAATAGTGGGAAGCAATTAGCGTCGCTTCCCCTACGTGATGCCATTTTTCGAGGTAACCGCATCAGGACATTACCTTCGCTAATTATGATTGCATTTCACGTGAATCCAGAGCCGTGTACGATATGGAATGAGCTTGGGATGTCTAATTGGGGTACGGCCGCTAATTCAATTTCCCCATTTCGACATCGGAATATTCGGAATTGTCATGTTTCGAAAGTGAATGTGGATTCGTTTTAAATTGCTTCATTTAAAGTGCTTAAGTGAGTTCTAGCTAGGGCGTCACACGAGACGTAGGCGAGAATATAAAAAATCCCGTCTCGGCCTCGCCAATTCCCAAAAAATTAAGTCTCGGTCTCGTCTCGCTTAATTCTGAATAACGATAATAAATATTAAAATATATACTGACTGACAAAGAAACTGCCACACTCAGAAGGAGCTGTTTAAATTTAAAATTTTTTTTGGTAAAACATAGAGATAGTATAGCAAGGAGTAAATGATTGAAATTTGAAGAAAAAAAAAGAAGGGTTTACACATTTGCTTAATAAATTTGTTAATAATGTGTTTGTCCACCTCGATTATCCATACACTCCCCAATACGTCTTGGCATTGATGCAATAAGATGGTCTATTTCTTCTTGAGGGATACTATGCCAAGCTACCTGTAGTTCATGTATCAGAGCCGACGAAGTCCGTGGGGGCTGAGTTAAATTTCCAAGCCTTCTACCCATGATGTCCCAAACATGCTCTATGGGCGAAAGATCGGGGGATCTGGGCGGCCATGGCAAAAGATTGACATGCGTCGCTTCAAGTTTAAACTAACTCTGGCAACATAAGGTCGAGCTCATCTTGCTGAAATATTGAATTCTCGAGCCGGTTAAGGTAAGGGAGAACATATGTCTCCACTATTTCTTGAAGGTAACGCAGCGCTTCATGTTATCTCGAATAAAGACTAAAGGTGACCTACTTGCATGTGCAATAACACCCCATACCATAACGCCTACTGTCCGGTGTACATGACGCTCAATATCAAACTGAGGTTCACGTCTTTCTCCCCGACGTCGTCTAACCCTTCTTCAGCCATCATGTGCACCCAAGGAGAATAGAGATTAATCAGAAAAGACGACCTGATGCCATTCCACATTCCAATGTTGACGTTCTCTGCGCCACTGTAACCGTTCCCGGCTCAACCGTCAGAGGTAACACAAGATGGGGTCGATAATACTGCCGTCCAAAAGACCTTATCTGGCGGTAAACCGTTCGGACAGTTACAGGATCGCCTTGTTCTCCTAACCACTATCAGCCAAAGATCGAGTTCTCGCAAATCGTTCTCCAAAGGTGCAATTTCGTTGCGACGTCTTGCGTTCACTGCCTGCCGCCTCGTTTGGAAGTGAGTGGAGGGCGGACCTCTTTTAAATTCACTTAGTTGGCGCTAAATTCCGCGTACACGTGCTCTAGGCATTTCAACAACAACTAAACATCGACTTTGGATCTCCTTGAACAGCTGGTTGGTTGTAAAATTTAAAAAAAATTGCAAAAAACGACTACAATATGAAAGTAAGAAAAAATGTGTACATGAAAAAACCTTGCTACACTATCTATATTTTACCAAAAAAAATTCAAACAGCTCCTTCTGGGTGTTGCAGTTTCTTTGTCAGTTAGTATATAAACGAAATGGCAGATAACAGTGAATAATTTCGTAAAGCTATATTCATAACGATCTTATACAAAAATATTTGTACATGTGCCTACATAATATTTTTAATTTTAAACAATGTTGACTTCATCTTTTAATTACTCAAGAATTCAAACATAATAATGCTTGCATCACATCATCTCTCAATGATGTACGTGTTTTTGCCATATTTTTTCAACAGGTACGGATGTAGCCATTAATAAGTCATCGGCCATCTTGGAAAGTGTAGGAACTTTTTCATGCACTTTCCACCACTCTAAAATACAATTTTGATTCCTATTTGCTCTTTCTGACAGCATATGTTCTTCAAACTCAGCTTTCCAATGTTTCGAAGGTTTTATTGATGTTTTAAAGAGACTATCGATGTCGATACATTTTTTTTATAGGATTGGACAAATTGGTATCATTTTCAATGAATACCTTCCCAGTGGGTAGATCATTGAGGGTGTTCTTGGCGTATTCCTCATAATACTTTTCGAAACATTGAACTGCTTCATTTTTCATTTCTTTACCAGTTTTATTATATACGTACTTCCACAGATGTATACAATAATTGATCACATCTTCACTACAAAAAGCACAATCAAAAACAATAAATATCTTCTGATGTTCAAAGAGAGACGAAATTTTAAAAGCATAGGAATTTAGGGGTAAAAAAAGTTATCCGTTAAGTATTGAATTTAGAATGGGATCAGTTTTTATGGTTGAAAATACTATATTTTCTTGAAAAATAATCTCAATTATCGCAAGGTAATTTCGCGTACTTTCACGTACGGCAGCAATATTCTCTTCACTTCTTGCATATCTTTGTCTCACTGGCACTGTAACATTATGAAGTTTAAAATTTATTTCAAACTTCTTCACTAAACGTTCAATTGTTCTTTGATCCGGAAGATTATAACGACCAAAAATTGGGGTTAAAGCACGTTAAGTCAGAGTTACAGATCACGATTTTTCATAATAAATTTGGATTCTTTGTAAACGTTGTTGAAGCGTGCACTTTTCCATGATTAAACAGTAGACATTGACGAATACAACTGTCAATGTCACAAATAAAAAATGGCTGCAGTGCGTGAGTAACGTCAATTTGAAAATCTGAAAACGACAGGGAACAGGCGCCCCAAAACTGATTAACTTCCTTCGTATTTTCAGCAGGAATGGAGGAGATGAGTTGATCCTTTCAACATGTTTATACGAAGAATATACATGTTGATCTGGAAAAACAGATCATTACATTAACTTATCTCACGTTTACCCACCGAGTGAAATGTAAAATTGAAAAGGAAATTTTCCAGATCGATTAGGGAGGGAGATTAGCCATTGTGTTGCTTTTTCAACTGGCTGCCAATTCCTTGTACAGTTCAGTGAGGCGAGTTGGGAAGAATAGATAGATTGTCCCGTACAAGCGTTTAGCTTGGGGTTTTCTCTTTGCCCAATTCATCACGTTCTGAGGGGCGATAAACATTATCGGATGTCGTTAGGAAGTTCTAATTCGTTTCCTGTAAACACGCAATTCCTAATTGGGTAGTTTAAGCCATGGTCACAAATTTATTGTAGGCTTTGTGGCTGAGTAGCACCACAACCTACAATATCTACTAGCCTGGAAGATGATAAAATGGCAACACCGCTCAGAGACGTACGTCAGTCGAACGTTTGTTCGTTTCTTATTGTAAAAATGGACGATTACTTCTGATTCTGGAGTTAACCATTATTGTTTTTCGCGGGCATTTCGTGGTATTTTTTGTGTATAACGGTGTCAAATGTGAATTAATGCAATGCAGTGATAAATATGGTCGGATATTTATATGTTCTGTGATTAATCTGCAGTGTGTAAACAGTGAAATTTCCTTTGGATTATTTCTACTTATTGGAGATGAGTACATTTCAGTTGAGCCTATAGACAATAAGATGGACTAGAAATATAAGATAATCTGGATCAGGTGAAATAATTTTTGAGAGGAAATGTTTTACTTTCATAAAAAAATAAGGTACTAGAGATTCCTTCTTGCTAATTTTGAATCATTCATTATATTAGGAAACTGTTCAATCTGATCTCCATGCTCTACGTACAATTCAAATTCCATGACCTGTCAACTTTCGTTACAGTCACACCAACTGCCAAGATACAATACAAAAGTCACTAGGATGTATAATCCTAATTTTTCATTAAATTTCAACAGTATTTTACAAAACTTGCCTGAAATAGAGAAAATATCGTCTAATACTCGTTGCAGAAGGCAATTCCAACACTCATGCGTACGAAAACTCGCTCCTTCGTCGCTCGTTTTCGAATTTCGCATTCGTGTTTAAATAACAGCCCATTCTGCAACTTGTTTTAGAATATACTATTTTGCACATCTAGAGATCTACTTTGAAATTCCACAATTCCGAACTTGACATTTGGATATTGACCATAGACCATAGACATAATTCAATTCTACCACAAAACCTCCATCAGTAACTCGATTGCAATCGTTTTAGTCCACTCCTGTTCAGATTTCGCGAAAAAAGGAGGAAATCTCTACACCTCCCATATAATTCCAAACTCCGGATTCCTCATTATCTGATATCCGCAACAAAGTTCTGAATGCTAGTTTTCGCAGACAGATCTCAAAAATGGAAAATATAATTTTTCTAGGGAACGTAATGCTCTGGATTTATTATCCAGTTATTTTTCTGATATGACAATCTCATTCCGGCTCTCCGAATAACCGGGTAGAAAAAGTACCCAACTTTGTAATTCTGACATCATCTCTTTCTTACATGAAACTCTGTTTATATTTTGCTCTCTCCGCAAATGTTTGTGCATTGTGCTGAGGAGAATGGATAACACTGGGTATCTTAAATATTCAATTTCCCCAGCCATCTAGATGCGAGTGAGCAATGAATCACTCGCTTTATTCCAAAGTTTGGATGAGACGTGAGATCGTAAGGTCCTCATGACAGAGCAAATGATGGGGGAATTTCCACATGTAATTCCGGCAGAGATGGCTTTACGGAAGAGATGGACAATAGAACAAAGTTCAACTAATAATGAACAGATGGCACTACTTTCAATTTAGTGTGCTTCGTTCAGAAACCGGTAGAAGAGTTGGTGAATTTATGTAGAAAGATCGAAAGAAAGATGAGTTATTTGAATTTGAATTTTGGCGCTCTCTTCTGGTGAGCAGAGTGGCTATCAATTCGACAAAATTTTCGAATTTTTGGCCGAGATTGGCCTCCCTGATGAAGAAATCGGGGTCAAAATTAATTCCGTTCGAATGTCCGGCCGTCAGCATTCAGGAAAAAAGCTTCTGACAGCAAAAGTTCCTGACTTCACGTCAGTGCTCAAACCAATTTTTTTTTCGTAATTTTTTGAAATTTTTTTAGGGGTAGGTACAGTTCTCACAAAATTTTACGCACGTCTTTATGTCGATATTACACAACTAGTTACCAAGCTTCAATTCGATCGAATCTATATTTTTTGAGTTATCGAGGAAATAATATTCCAGGTAGGTATAACTCCGAAACCGTTGGACCGATTATGCTCAAAAATGAACTTAACCCTCCCATTCGTATGCGCAACCTGCCCTAAAAATTGCAAGTCCCTTTCTCATTTCGTTCGAAAGTTATTGAGGTTAGGTCACCCATCCAGCTACTGAGCTCACACAAGGCTGGTTGGATCTCCAACAATATAGATCCGATCGTGTTCAAACTTGGAACTTGGCAGTAGATTTAGGTTCTGAAGGGTCTCGCAAAGTGATTTTGGACGAATAGTTTCTGATATATAGAATTTTTATCAATTATTTTCAACGATTTTTTAAAACATTTCTTGTGATACGATCCTCATGAAATTCTGCAAGAATTTTAGGTAGGCATTATACAACAAATAACCATGTTTGAATTGAATCGGTTTTATCTTTTTCGAGTTATTGAGGAAATAACAACCAGATTTCAGATGGCTGTAACTCCAAAAACGTTTGGCTGATTATGCCTATAAATAATAAGCCGCATCCAGATGCACAACATAACCTGAGAATTTAAAGCCGCTATCTCTCTCTGTTCTCAGGTTATCGTGACATAAAAAATATTTTTTTTTAATTATCTACTGATACGATTCTCACAAAATTTTACAAACATCCTTAGGTATATATTTTGCAACTATTCACCAAGTTTCTATTAGATCGGATCTCTATTTGTTGAAAACAAAATTATTACTCGGAAATCATTCGGCCGATTATTCCCATTAACGGACTTGTCCGTCGTATTGGGAGGCGCCACCTACCCTGAAAATCTCAAATCGCCATCTCTTTCCGTTCTTAGTTATCATGGTAACGGACGGCCTGCCGGACAGAATCAAATTTGTCCTCGAATTCTACATCCGGTAATAAAACTCAATCGTTTGAGACCATTTTCGGCAAAAAATTCGAAAATTACAGACATTTAGGCAAAATGATAACGAGATGTTCCCAAGAACATTCGCGCAAAAATACCGACACTAAGACTCACGAAAATTTTGTCAGGATCTCATAACTGGAAAATTAAAAATAAATATTTAAAAAAAAATTATATCTCAGAAACTATCCGTAAGATTTAGTAAAACTTCTGCGAGAGCCTTCAAAACCTTATTTTACAGTACGCTGACAGAAAGTACCGAGCGTATTCCAAAATAAAAAATTAAATTCAAAACGTAGGTCTTTGACCTCATATGTTCGATTTACATACCTACATCAGCAAATTAAAATTAGGCGGAGGTTACACGGTCAATCTGGTATCAATCTGGCATCAATCAAACATCAATCTTGCCATCAATAATTCCATCAGTCTACGCGTATACAATCAGTTTCCCTTGAATCTGACATCAATCCAGGATTGAAGTCAAACTGAAACAGATTGACCTTGTAACCTCCGTCATAGAGCATTCTATGAAATCATAATATTACGATTAATTATTGAAATTTTGAAAAACCATCTACGAAAGTAAAGGATTTTCCAATAAGAGGTGTTATTTTGATATCATCTCTCGATAGCGCAATCCATTCACCGTAACTGTTGCTCCTGCCTCATTTTCGAAAAAGTAAGGTCCAATGACTCCGCCGGACCATAAACCGCACCAAACAGTCACACGTTGAGGATAGAGAGGCTTTTCAACAACTCTTGGGTTTTCCGAGCCCCAGATGCGACAATTTTGTTTGTTGACGAAGCCACCGAGGTGGAAATGGACCTCATTACTCAATATGATTTTTCGATGGAATTCCGGATCATTTTCATGCATCTCAAAGACCCAATCAGCAAAGACACGACGTTGTTGATGATCGGCCGGCTTGAGTTCTTGTGTTGACTGAACTTTATAAGCCTTAAGACCCAAATCTTTATGCAAAATACGGTGTAATGACGTTTGTGGAATGCCTAATTCCAAAGAACGACGAGGAATGGACAAACCTGGGTTTTCTTCAACACTTTCGGCTACAGCAGCAATATCCTCGGCTGTTCTTGGGAGACGTGCACGGTTTTTATTCTTCACATAACTTACTTGTCCCAACAGCTCGAATTTTTCCACCAATTTCTTTTTTGCGGACGGACAAGGTGCTTCACGACGACCCAAAAATGTTCGAGTTTTACGAACCGTCTCTGCGAAATTTTCACCATTTTTATAGTGAATTTTAATAATTTCAACGCGTTCTTGAAGCCTGTATCGTTCCATTTTTATTAATGGCGTAGTTTCTACTTGTCAAATATCAAAAATGATAGCTTCAAAAGTGACATCTACCGAAATAGCGGGCTATTCAAAATAACACCTCTTATTGGAAAACCCTTTATCAGTTTGTTAGAATTGAGAATGATATCAATGGATTCTTATGATGAAACTGCATCTTGAAAAAAATGGAATTTTAAGTCTGTAATGTAAAAAAAATATTCCGAAGCCGCAAGGCTGATTTTGCCCAATAATGAACTTAACCGAGATATTTATCTTCCAAACCTACTCTGAAAGTTTCAACTGTCTCATTCTGTTCGAGAGTTATCGTTTTATCGGCCGGATGGCCGGACAGAATCGTATTTGACCACGAATTATTGATCAGTTAGTCGAACCAAAACATTTAAGACCATTCTCAGCCAAAAATTACAGACATTTGGGCAAATTGATAAGCACTCTGTTACGAGGAAAAACGTGGAACATGTTATTAAGACGTTTTAGGTAAATAGATATGACTGAATGATATTGTATACATCCCCTGCTTTACCCAAAAGTCCATTTTGCGCACCTTTTTATCGTAGAATATTTTTTGATTAAGTAAACATCCTTGATATTCTATATTGCATTCACCGGTAATATAAATCATATGATGGTATATACCAAATTGACAGCATATCCTGTTGATAATTGATATATATACTCCTTAATGGATCGATTGCCAAGTACAGGTCTTGTATAGGACTAGCGGATATAATATATACCACCTATATAATTTATGAACAAACAGTTGGGAACTTGATGTATTGTTCACGATCAGATCGATAAATTATGAAGACCATTTTGTGAAATTTACATTCAACAGCCTGAATAGTGAATAAAAAAAAAATTCATAAGTGCACTAAACCCTCTCTTTTCATGGTAAAATAAATGAGCTAAAATATAAGAAATATTCGGAATATTTGACTTTAACATTATTTCCAAAAATCTGATAAAATCCTTATAGAGCTGACAGCACCAGACTTTTTATCAAAGTTAGAATTTTCAGTAAGTATATAGGGTGGTTACAAATTCGATGCTCTCCACTACTGTCTTCCAAAACATACCACATAGAAATTCCTTTTATTAACAGAAAAGTTCCGCCTTTGCAAGTCCGTCAATATGACGTCCTCAATCCCTGATAGCTATTTCTGTTCTGGACTTATGTTATGGAAATATATGATATTCTAAAATCGATAATATCTTTTTGGCGCTCTTGTTCCTCGGAACAGAGTGCTTATCGATTTGCCCAAATGTCTGCAATTTTCGAATTTTTGCCTGAACATGGTCTTGAACGATTTGGTTTGACTTACTGATCAAGAATCCGTGGTCGAAATCGATTCTGTCCGGCCGGCCGTCCGTCCGGCCGTTAACACGATAACTCTCGAAAAGAATGAGCTAGACAGTTGAAATTTTCAGAGTAGGTTTGAGGGATAAATGTCTCGGTTAAGTTCGTTATTGGGCAAAATCGGTCTAATAGTTTCGGAGTAATGAAAAAAAATATTTTTTTTTAAATTACAACTTTTGAATTAAAATTTTTTCAGAATGTAGTTTCATCGTAAGAATCCATTGCTGTCATTTTAAACTCTAATAAGCTAATACTTTCGGAGATATGATGTTTCAAAGTTTCAATAATACATCGTAAGTTCTATGTATTCACAGAATGTGAACAGAGAATCTGTCTGTGATCACTATTCATAAATGTCATCTTTTCTAGCTATTAGAGATTGTCAATTCATAGTTGTTGTTTTCTCTTGGAAAACGAGTATTCGATTCTTGAATTTGTGAATATATACAAGACTCTTTTGATATAGTTTATGGAGGCAATAGGAAACAAGAACATAATGGAATCATCAAAAGAAATTACTGTTCGTTGACCACTGAGGTTAATATTACCTTCTACTTCCTTAAGTTGTGAGACATGTTCCTATATACAGTATTTTCATAATGTTGCTAGCAAAAAAATACTGATATATGGATTTACATTTGTGTATCAATCATTTTTTCTTGAGTTAAGGTTCATAATACAGAAAATAATGTTTTAGTGGTATGGACTATTAAATTTTAAATTATGAAGAGAGGATAGTATTTTATTAATATATTTTGAACTATTAAAATAATTTGTTCGTAATCCACTACCTACTCAAATATCAGGAATAAATGGACAATCTGCTATGATTGTCTCCAGCCTTGCTCTAGACATTTCGATGATATTTTGAGTTGTGACCGAGTCTAAGTTGCAACAACCCATTAAACGAGGTTGAATCGTTGCAGATTGCTCATTTGATCTTAATAAATAAATTTAATGGAAATTTTTGAAGCATTATGGCATTGAAGCATTGTAGATTGCCCTTTTTTGGCGCTCTAGTTCCTCGGAACTGAGTGCTTATCAATTTGACCAAATGTCTGTAATTTTCGAATATTTCGATGAAAATGGTCTTAAACGATTTGGTTCGACTCACTGATCAAGAATCCGTGGTCGAAATTCATTCTGCCCGGCCGGTCCGGCCGGCCGTAGGCACGATAACTCTCGAACGGAATGAGCTAGAGAGTTGAAATTTTCAGAGTAGGTTTGGGGGATAAATATCTCGGCTAAGTTCGATATTGGGCAAAATCGGACAGATGGTTTCGGAGTAACAAAAAAAAATTTTTTTTTTACGAAACAAATTCCAAATTAAATTTTTTTTAATAAGAAGTTTTATCATAAGAATCCATTCATATCATTTTTAACTCTAACAAGCTAATACTTTCGGAGATATGATTCTTCAAAATTTCAATGTAAATCGTATTTCACACATTGATATAATTATTCTATGTATGAATTCTCATAATGTCAACTTGACAGAAGGGAATATTGTAACTTCAAAAATATTGGGGTTGAAATACTCGTATTTTAGCGATGCAACGGGGACGTCACCCGAAAATGTTTGAAAATATTACGTAAATATTGAAAGCATAATTCTGTAGTTCGAGAGAGGAGAAAATTTGGTGAACGTAGATCAGGAAATTTTTGATCGATTACAAGGTAATTTTTTATTTATTACTCATCTTCTTTCATATTATTACTCATCTTCTTTCATACATGTTTTATGGAATACCTACTATTTGTAGGTACTTTAAACCTGTTTTGGGCAATTGTCATACGAAACTTGTTTTTTTGGCGCTCTAAATCCTCGGAACAGAGTGCTTATCAATTTGCCCAAGTGTCTGTAATTTTGGAATTTTTGGCTGAAAATGGTCTCAAACGATTTGGTTCGACTCACTGATCAAGAATCCGAGTGCGAAATCGATTCTGTCCGGCCGGCCGACCGGCCGTAGGCACGATAACTCTCGAACGAAAGGAGTTTGCGGATTGAAAATTGCAAGGTGGTTTTGGAGCGTAAATATCTCGGACAAGTTCGTTCGATCTATCTGAAATTTAGCATCAAATTGTAGAATCATGACCTTTATACGCATGTGAAGTTTTGTATTGACCAGATTACCGCAAAGTGTAAAAAAAAATTTTTGAAAATTTAAAAAAAGTTTTTCCACAATAACTCTCGAACGGAATGAGCTAGGTAGTTGAAATTTTCAGAGTAGGTTAGGGAGATGAATATCTCGGTTGAGTTCGTTATTGGGCAAAATTGGCCAGATTTAATTCGATTTCTTCCTTGGTGCAGTTCTCATTCTCATGATTGCTCATTTAATCTTGATAAATAAACTATTATTTGAATTGATTTTCCTTTATGATGCAGCTCTATCATATGTATACATTGATATAATTCCCAACTCAGAGAAACCAATACTTTCGGAGATATAATTTGTCTGTTTGAACTAGAGCGCCAGAAAGCTCCTGTCCACAGGGCTTGAACCCATTTTTATAAGATAATTTTTGAAGCATTTTTTTAAACGGCACTTTCTAAATTTAATTTCTTCCATGATGCATTTCTATCATAGGAATCCATTGATATAATTCCCAACTCTGAGAAACCAATACTTTCGGAGATATAATTTGTCTGTTTGAACAAGAGCGCCAAAAAGCTCCTGTCCACAGGGCTTGAACCAATTTTTTTTATAATAAGTCTGGAATAAGAAACGATATCAGCAATTAAGGAAGGACTTGCAATGGTGGATCTTTTTTGTCAATAAACGGAATTTCTATCTGGTATAGTTTGGAAGATAGTAATGGAAAGCATCTAATTTGTCACCACCCGGTATAGTGCAATATGTGCCAAAGAACGAATGGGTACCTGTTAGTTAAAAAGTAGAGACATTTTACAGGTAGGAGGACGAATCGCATTCGGATACGCAACCTACTCTGAAAATTGCAAGTCACTACCACGTCCCGTCCGAAACTTATCGTGACAACGGATGGCCGACCGGACATAATATAAATTGACCGCGAATTCTTCATCAGTGAATCGAACCTAATCGTTCGAGACCTGAGACCATTTTCGGCAAATACTTCGAAAATTACAGACGCCGTTCCCTAGAAACTGCGCGCAAAAAATATGCGTATGCCCTATTGAGCTTATCAGGATTTCCGCTGAACGTGCCTGTGGAATTTCACGACAATTGATGTTGCTATTCAATGATCCAATTGATGAATAACGCTGAATTTATGCACACAATATGAGCCTTACGCTTGAATTCATTTCCAATTACAGGTCTGTGAGATTGGCGTGCCAAATAAATCAATAGGGTAGCATCACATTTTCTGAGCTTGGGGCTTAGAATTGGATAATGGATCTACCTCACTCCCAAATACCTTAGGTGACATTTTCATAAGAGAAATAACCTTAACATATAACAGGGAATTGAAGCTTCAACGTTGGATGGTATTAAAGCTTTGTTGAATAAACATAAACTAAATTCGCGAACCGAGAGATGCAAATTGAATTGTTCGAAGCTGTACAGTCATAGGCAGGTGCTGTACAGACATAGACACCTGCTGTACATACATATAGCGAAGACATAGAAATGTGGATAACGCGGAATTACCCGTTAAACCTCTTCATTTGAATAGACAGAAGATGTTTTGAAGCCAACATCGCAGTTAGAAATTTATTTATTATCGGTGGTAAATTCTTCTTGGCGCGTTGTTCCTCTGAACAAAAACGTTTCAGACATCAATATTAGGGGTAAGTCGTGTGTGTCATCAACAAAGTAGAGTAGCAGCTGACCGGTTTCGTCCTTGTTAGAAATTATCAGTGCTACTAAGGGCTTCACACGAGACGAGAGTAGGCGGGAGTAAGAAAAATCTCGTCTCTGTCTCGCCAATTCCCAAAAAATTAAGTCTCGTTTAAGTCTCGTTCTCGTCTCGTTATCAGTTGTCTCGTCTCGACTCGCTTAATTCTGAATAACTATAATAAATATTATAATATATAAACGAAATGGTATACAATAATGAATAATTTTGTAAAGCAATATTTATTACGCTCTTATACAAAAATATTCGTACATGTAAAATTATTTTTAATTTGAAACACTGATAATTTCTACTTTTAAATTAATCGATAACCAAGAATTCAAACATAATCACGCTTGCATCACATCATTTTTCAATGATGTACGTGTTTTTGCCATGATCATACCTGCTGTGGAAAATATAATCTTTCAACAGGTACGGATGAAGCCATTAATAAATCATCGGCCATCTTGGAAAGTGTAGGAAGAACTTTTACATGAATATTTTGATTCCTCTTTGCTCTTTCTAACATCAAATATTGTTCAAACTCAGTTTTCCAATATTCCTATCGATACCGATACATTTTTTAATAGAATTGAACAATTTGGTAAAGTTTTCAAAGAATACCTTCCCAGAGGGTAGATCATTGAGCGTGTTCTTGGCGTATTTCTCATAACACTTTTCGAAACATTGAATAGCTTCATGTTTTTACCAGTTTTATTACACGTAGTTCCACAGATGTATACAATAATTGTTCACATCTTCACTACGAGGAGCACAAGAGAATATATTTCTCCAGATGTTCAGATAGAGACGATTTTTTCAGAGCATTGAGATTTAGGGGCAATAATAGTTGTCCGTTAAGTATTGAATTCATAATGGCATCCGTTTTTATGGTTGTGACTTGTGAAAATGTAGAAATACGATTTATTATTGAAATTTTGAAAAATCATATCTCCGAAAGTATTAGCTTGTTAGAGTTAAAAATGATATCATTGGATTCCTATGATAAAACTGCTTATTGAAAAAAATTTAATTTGGAAGTTGTTTTGTAAAAAAAATTTTTATTTGTTACTCCGAAACCATCTGTCCGATTTTGCCCAGTAACCAACTTAGCTGAGATATTTATCTCCCAAACCTACTCTGAAAATTTCAATTGTCTAGCTCATTCCGTTCGAGAGTTATCGTGCCTACGGCCCGCCGGACGGCCGGACAGAATGAATTTCGACCACGGATTCTTGATCAGTGAGTCGAACCAAATCGTTTAAGACCATTTTCATCGAAAAATTCGAAAATTACAGACTCAGTTCCGAGGAACTAGAGCGCCAAAAATACAGCCATTTGGGGCGGATTGAAAGGCACTCTCTTCAGGGGAACAAGCGCGACGGAAATGTGTTCAACGTGACACTTCTAATCATGTTTGCACTCAATGCAGTGAAGTGAAGAACGCCCAGTGTAGTAGGCTATTGAAGTTGGCTGTCATCGATCTATGATTTATGACTGTCGGTTGATGCGCTGAACGGATATCCAATTTCTTCAATCGCTCAATGTCTATAAACTTTTTCCAATCAAAATTTCACTCAAGACAGAAATCAACAATTGTTGAATGATATCCTGTATAAATCGATTTACTCCTGCCCAGTACTGAAATTCTTATCCCCAAAGTAAATGTAATCATTAAAGGATACCGTGGGAGGTAAATTCATTATTAAATGGTTCCTTTCTGGGTTTTCTCTCCCAAACTCTGAAAAATATCTGTAAAATAAAAAATGGGTTCAAGCCCTGTGGACAGGAGCTTTCTGGCGCTCTAGTTCAAACAGACAAATTATATCTCCGAAAGTATTGGTTTCTCAGAGTTGGGAACTATATCAATGTATTCTTATGATAGAACTGCATCATAAAGGAAATTCAATTCAAATAATAGTTTATTTATCAAGATTAAATGAGCAATCTGAGAATGAGAACTGCACCATGGCAGAAACCAAATTAAAATAGCTGAAATGAATTTGACTCTCTCTTATAGAACAGGATGAAAAGTACGAGTACGAACACAGATCATATAATAAAGCTTAGATAGAATAATTATAGCATTCTGTGAAAACATAGAGGTATGATTCATTATTGAAATTTAGAACTTCATCTTAGCAGAAATTGAATTCAAACATCATAGAAGAATTCAAATTCAACAAGAGTGCCAAAAATTATCAATCCAAAACCAATAGACGAATTCTACCCAACAACGAACTCATCCGAGATATTCATTCCTCAATTCTATGATGAACGATAATATATATCTTTCCTCAAATCTACTCCAATACACCAATATTCCAGTTTTGTTTTTAGTGGAGATAATCTGAACTCAATATTATTAACTTACCATTCCCATCATCATTTGGATTGACCATCGGCATGAAAATATCAACCAACAAAAAGTATGATATTATATTATAATTCTCATATTTATACGATTGCTGGAATGAATGACAATGATATTAACTTACCATTACCATTCCCATCATGATATGGATTGACCATCGGCATGAAAATATCAACCAACAAAAAGTATGATATTATATGAGGAGTAACTTTTCAAAACGCATTATGTCCAATTTGGGCGAAATTGAGTTTGAAGCGGATTCAGAAATGTTTTCTGTTGCTCTATAGCTCTATGTAAACAAAATCATCCAAATGGCATTATGTCCCTCTGTAATTCAAATCCAAAGTATGTAAGCCGCATCGCAAAGAATTATGTTTACGTTTGCATTTTTAAAAGAAATAAAATATAACCAAAAACATGTTTTATCGATTTGCTCATGTTAATTAGGTTACAGGCCAACACTTACTGTGCAGACTGTTTTCTCTAAATGTATAAAAAATCGCAACAAACAGCATTATTTTCAATTTCAACCACATCAAAACGCATTATATACAATGAGATGAATCAAAACGCATTAAGTCCAAACGTTTTTTACATTTTCTGTGTATATCTGATCAATATTGATTTAAATGAGATTAGTTATTACCTTTAGATGTAAATTTCTATCAAACAAACTCGACATACTCTAATTATAAGCCAGGGAGGAAGAAAAAATCGTTTTTCGTTGATTCCCAATAAAATGGTTTTTGGACTTAATGCGTTTTGATAAGTTGCTCCTCATATTATGATTCTCATATTGATACCATCACTGGAATGAATGACAATGAGACAACGTCAAAGTTGACATTATAACAATTCATAGAATAGCCACAGAATAATTCTATCATTGAAATTTTGAAAAATCATATCTCCGAAAGTATTAGCTTGTTAGAGTTTAAAATCATATGAATGGATGCTTATGGTAAGACTGCTTATTGAAAAAAAATTTATTTGGAATTTGTTCTGTAAAAAAAAAATTTTTTTTTTGTTACTCCGAAACCATCTGTCAGATTTTGCCCAATAACGAACTTAGCCGAGATATTTATCCCCCAAACCTACTCTGAAAATTTCAACTGTCTAGCTCATTCCGTTCGAGAGTTATCGTGCCTACGGCCGGACGGCCGGCCGGCCGGACAGAATGAATTTCGACCACGAATTCTTGATCAGTGAGTCGAACCAAATCGTTTAAGACTATTTTCATCGAAAAATTCGAAAATTACAGACATTTGGGCAAATTGATAAGCACTCAGTTCCGAGGAACTAGAGCGCCAAAAATTTATAATGTTGTGATCTGCATCTGCGTAAGAAACACAAGATATTTGTCAGAAGCATTCAATCGAACAATGTTGCCCAACAAACAACAACGAAACAACATCAACGAAGAAACAACTACATATATCGTAATGTTTCGGAATCTATATCAGACTCCTTCGTCAGACACTTAACAAAAATCTTCTGAATTTTTTTGTTGATAGTTATTCTGAAATTCGAGAATTGTCACATTAACAGTATTTGATAAACTAGTAACATAAGCTTGGTGACGATATGTTGACGATATATTTGTAATTTGGCAACATGGTAGAGAAGAGTTATGCAAATTTTTCAATTTCATAAATTCAAAGGAACTTACAATAAAATTCACTCTGGAAATAGAGAAAAATAATCAGCTTTCTTTTCTAGATGTTTCGATAATTAAGTTTCCGAACCATTTCGAAACGAGTGTCTTCAGGAAGCAGACACATACAAATAGATGTTTAAATTTATATTCAAACCTTCAACTTGAAGTGTGAACAGAGGTGTTATCAGAACACTTTACGATAGAGCTAACCAAATTTGTTCCACTCTTGAAATTCGAAATAATGAAATTGATTTCATCAAAAAATTTCTTGAAGATAATGGATATCCGAGGCAATTCAAAAATACATCAATCAGGAATTTAGATAGAAGATCAAATAATCAAGTTCAACAGAATAATCAACAAGAGCAGCAACCCAATCTGTTGAATGTGATCCCTTATGTTCGTGGCCTTTCTGAAAAAATCAGAAGAATTGGTTGTACGTTCAATGTAAGAACCGTCTTCAAAACACAAAATGATCTTAGGTCTTAACTAACAAAGATAAAACCCATTAATGAAAAACAAAAATAAAAAAACTGTGTATATAACATTCCTTGTATTTGTGGTAAATCGTACACAGACACAGGAGAAACATCAAGACCACTAGAAGTAAGACTTCACGTCCGTGCTTGAACCAATTTTTATTTTCGTATTTTTTTAAAATTTTGTAGTAATAAGGTTCTCCTAAAATTTTACACACGTCTTTATGTCGACATTCTACAACTAGATAGCAAGCTTCGAGTCGAGTCTATATTTTTTGAGTTATCGAGGAAATAATATTCCAGATGGATATAACTCCGAAACCGTAGTCCGATTATGGCCAACAGCGAACTTAACTCTCCCATTCAGATGCGCAACCTACCATGAAAATTGCAAGTTCCAATCTCCTTTCGTTCGAGAGTTATCGAGGCAGCGGTCACCTATCCAGCTACTGAACTCACAAGGCTGCTCAGATCTCCAACAATATAGCTCCGATCGTGTTCAAACTTGGAACTTAGTAGTAGAGTTAGGTTCTGAAGGCTCTCGCAAAATTTCAGCCAGGTCGGATGGAATGATTTTCAATGATTTTTTAAAAATTTTCTAGAGATACGATCCTCGCGAAATTTTGCAAGAACTTTTGCGTTGTCATTCTACAACTAAAAACCATATTTGAATTGGATCGGTTTTATATTTTTCAAGTTATTGAGGAAAGAACAATCAATTTTCAGATGGGTATAACTACAAAACCGTTTGGCTTATGGAGAAACTCAAATGTCGCATTCAGATGTACAATCTCACCTGAAAATTTCAAATCGCTATCTTTTTCCGTTCTCAGGTTATCGTGACATAAAAAGTTTTGTATAATAATTTTTTTGAATTTTCTAATTATACGATTCTCACAAAATTTCACAAACGTGCTTAGGTTTATATTCTACAACTATTCACCAAGTTTAAATTCGATCGGATTCATATTGGTTGAAAACAAAATTATTACTCGGAAACCATTGGGCCGATTAGGCATATTAACGAACTTGTCCGTCGTTTTGGGATGCGCCACCTACCCTGAAAACTTCAAGTCGCTAGCTCTTTCTGTTCTCAAGTTATCGTGGCAATGGCTGGACGGCCGGAAGGCCCGACGGCCGGTCGGACATAATCAAATTTGACCTCGAATTCTTCATCGGGGAGTCGAACCAAATCGTTTGAGACCATTTTCGTCAAAAAATTCGAAAGTTACAGACATTTGGGCAAAATGATAACGCGATGTTCCCCAGAACATACAAACAGATTCTGATGACAGAACCTGATTATATTAAAAGGAAACTTAAGGAGTTATTTTGTTGAACAGAGAATGCAATTTTGCAAATTGCTCAATTGTTATGGACCATATTTGGCTGAATTTATTAAAAAATGAGTTGGAACTTGGAAATTTCTATGCAAAGAAAAAACTATGTCACTATGACAAATGTTCAAATACTGTCAATGTGATAATTCTCGAATTTCAGAATAACTATCAACAACATCATTCTGAAGATTTTCGATAAGTGTCTAACGAGTCTGATATAGACTCCGAAACGTTACGATATAGTTGTTTCTTCGTTGTTGTTTGTTAGGCAACATTGTTCGATTGATTCCTTCTGACAAATATCTTGTGTTTCTTACGCAGAAGCAAATCACAAAATAATTAATTTTTTAGTTTATAGACATTTTTCAGAGTTTGGGAGTGAAAACCCAGAAAAAAAAAACACCCAAAGTAAATGGATGGAAATATCTCAAGTAAAATGAGTCATGAATTTACCGTCAAGTTGTTCAACCGAAATTGATTGTTATTCCGAAAATAACATTTCTAATTCAAACATAACGTGCCCGAATGAAAAGAACAAGCGGGAACGCTATTAATAGAAAAATCAATGGGACGCACCAACTGATAACATTGAAGCCAATCTTTTTGCTGGGACAATGATTTTATTTTTTTTTCGATAACAAATCCGTATATGGGTTTCTTTTCCGCCAGCGTCCGTTAAAATTAGGGCAGTTTTCACCCCTACGGTTTCCGTAGAAACACCGATTTCGATCTACTGGTTCTTCGAGCCTCCGTTTATTCCGTTCATCCTAGAAAAAAGGTTGTTTCGTTTTGATTTATGTCTTTGCCACCAATTTTTTTTGTGGATTTTTTCGCTGGTGGCCTGAAAATGCAGCCGTGTGAAAAAATTAATATAAAGATTCGTAGGACATAGGGTCGCGCAGGCACGGGCCTAAGGGGGGTGATGGGGGGGAGATGATCCACCCCAATGCTGAACGGAGTTGGAAAATTGGGTTTCAATTCTATCGGATTTATATTGGTTGAAAACAAAATTATTACTCGGAAACCATTGGGCCGATTATGCCCATTAACGAGCTTGTCCGACATATTGGGATGCGCCACCTACCCTGAAAATTTCAAGTATTTAGCTCTTTCCGTTCTCAAGCTATCATGGCAACGGCCGGACGGCCAGCCGGACATAATCAAATGTGACCTCGAATTCTTCATCGGAGAGTCGAATCCAATCGTTTGAGACCATTTTCGGCGAAGAATTCGAAAATTACAGACATTTGGGCAAAATGATAACGCGATGTTCCCCAGAACATACGCGCAAAAAGCAAAAGGTTGCTCGTGAGGCCAGGAGGGTATCTTTCAAAATCAGGTCTGGCCAATCCAAGCGATGAGTAGTCAGAACTTCAGATGTTCGAAGACCGCTATAGTGGGGCTATCATCTCCCATAGATACATGCTTTATTTTCTATTATACAGGGTGAGTTTTTGACCACTGCATTAATTTTAACCAAAGATTCCTCTCATCAAGTGAAACACTTTATTCATTTAATATTTTTCCAAATTCAGCTCAGGTAAAAAGATACAGGCTGTTGAAATTTTGATAAAAAATCAGTTTTTATTTTGTAGCTTTGACATCCTTTTTTCGAATAAAATGTATGTTGGCGTAAAGTTTCCTATAACTATGATACATATTTTCCAAATATTAGTTATTTTCTACTTCTACTGGTTTTCTAGTTATGGACTCGTGGATTCATAAAACTAAACGAAATTAGCATAAAGAAAGCAAATAAAGTTTTCTTGAGTCATTTCAAGAATATTCCATCGTTTCAGAACATTATATTATTCTTCATTATTTCTCCTTAAACGCACCGTTTTCGAGATATTCTTCATTGAATGTTTTAAAATGGAAAACTCCAGAAATTTCACTACTTTTATGGATCCGTCCCTGAGCGTTGGAATCCCGAATCAAGCTGTAAACCACGTTACCATGCCTTATTCTCGTCCGCCAACAATGTCATAGATAATTTATATGCGGGAGTGTATTAGCACATTGTGAAATCTTTAAACGCTTGTAACTTTTTACCTGAGCCGAATCTGGAAAAATGGTAAATGAAAAAAGTGTTCCATTTGATGAGAGGAATCTTTGGTTAAAATTAATGCAGTGGTCAAAGACTCACCTTGTATAGAAATATGGATCATGCGGAATTACCCGTTAAACCTTTCCACTTATATATTTCTTCTTTTAAACGTTTCGGCGATATACCCGTTCCATCAGCAGGGGGTACACTAAAGTCAAGAGGAGTGTCCAGGGATCGACAGAGAAGGTGACTGCAGGAGGGTAAATTCAGAATACCGCAAATCTGATTAAAATATTACTCTGCGGCGAGGTTGGTACACCCTTCTATTCTAATAGACCCAAAGTGCAAACTCCGGCGTTATTTGCTGGCTGGAAATACTCCTTACCAGAGGGATGAAAAATGTATTTACATGAATTATGCAGCCCAGCTCGTTTGCTTTTATATTTCAATTTTAAATGACATCCCTTAAAGTCGCACCTTATGAGCGACCACATTCTTTTTCGAGAACTTCGGACAATTAGTGGAAGAAGTTACAACGTTCATCCGTTTTGAGGAAAAAAAGATTACATTGCATTAAATTGAATTTTCTTTATAGGTATAGTCGTATACAGGTTATCCGGATTTAATATATTTCAGGAGGTGATTCTGGAGATCAAACTATGAAGAAAATTTCATATCAATTTAGGTCCTAAAAGGTCCTAGAATGCACCCTAGGGGGTGCAAAATTTGGAAGGTTCGAATGATATTTAGTGAAAAACAAACAGACAAATTATATCTCCGAAAGTATTGGTTTCTCAGAGTTGAGAGTTATATCAATGTATTCTTTTGATAGAACTGCATCATAAAGGAAATTAAATTCAAATAATAGTTTATTTATCAACATTAAATGAACAATCTGAGAATGAGAACTTCTTTCGTTCGAGAGTTATCGTGTTAACGGACAGACGGCCTGCCGGCCGGACAGAATCGATTTCGACGACGGATTCTTGATCAGTGAGTCGAACCAAATCGTTTGATACAATTTTCAGCCAAAAATTAGGAAATTAAAGACATTTGGGCAAATTGATAAGCACTCTGTTCCGAGGAACAAGAGCGCCAAAAAGCCGATGGCTTGACGTTGTACCAATTTTATCAACAAAACATATCGCTCTGAATGAACAATGCCTTGATAACCATATCCATCTCCTCCTAAAATATACTGCTTACCAAAAGTTAAGGTAATTCAGAAATTTTTAGACTGTTTCAAAAGTTTCCATTTTTTTCGCCATTTTTTTTTAATATTAGACTTCCAACCGTTTACTCACTTATCTAAATCATTATTTTGCCAATTTCCTTATAAGTTTCACAGTTTCAGGTGAAAATTCATTTTTAATATTTGTAGTGCAAAATCAGTTCACTCAAAAAAGTTCAGAAAAGAGTATGGCCTCCTCTAAGATCAAGCACAGCCTGACAACGGCTTTGCATACTTCCGTTGAGATTGTCGAAGCAGCCTTGATCAATTTCTCTTCAGAGTTTCGGTAAAAGCCGTCTGAGTTCTTGAAGTGTATGTGGAGGGGGTTGATGAGAATCCAAAGCTCTTCGTAGCTGATTCCAAGCGTTTTCAATGGGATTGAGGTCTGGCGACCGAGGGGGCAGGGCCAAATGTGGAATACTATGGATTTCCTTAGCTTCAACGACAATTTTCGAATGATGGAGTGTTGAATTATCTATGTATATACAAAATTTGGTCCAATTGCAGCATGAAACAAAGGAATAGTATTGTCAAAGACCTGCTCTACATATGTAAATCTGTGCAATCATGGTAGCATCAAGCACCAACAATTCTGTACACCCATTGAAACAAATGCCTCCCCAAACAGTAATTGTAGCACCTCTGAACGGATGAACTTCCTGAACCCATCTGCGATCTCTGGGCACCAGAGGATGGGTCCATAGCCAAATACGCCGACTATCATCGCTCGACTCATCTGTGAACAATACAGGCTCAATGAAGGGGCCAATGAGCAGGTGAATTGGAACGATCAATTGAGGTCTCCGGAGACCTCCGTTGATCGTTCCAATTCACCTGCTCATTGGCCCATTCATTGAGCCTGTATTGTTCACAGATGAGTCAAGATATGGATGGTTTTCCGACAGTCAGCGTAATAGGGTATGGACCCATCCTCTGGTGCCAAGAAATCACAGATATGTTCAGGAAGTTCATGCGTTCAGAGGAGGTACAGTTACTGTTCGGGGAGGTATTTGTTTCAATGGACATACAGAGTTGTTGATACTTGATGCTACCATGAATGCACATATCTACATACAGCAATTCGTTGACAATATTATTCCTTTGATTCATGCTGCTATTGGGCCAAATTACTTATTTTTGGACGATTATGTGGCCCCCTCATCGTGCAAGAATTTCCGATTAAGCTCTGGAAATTCATGGTATCCACATTTAGCCCTGCACCCTCGGTCACTAGACCTCAATCCTATTGTACATGCTTGGGTTCAGCTACAGAGAGCTCTGGATTCTCATCAACCCCCTCGACATACACTTCAAGAACTCAGACAGCTTTTACCGCATCTCTGGAGAGAAATTGATCAACGCTACTTCAACAATCTGCTCGAAATTATGCAAAGGCGTTGACCGGCTGTGGTTGCTGTTCGAGGAGGCCATACTTTACTAAACTTTAGTTTTTCAATATAATGTGTTAGATAAGTGACTAAACATTTCATTGAAGTTGAAGGATAATCGTAAAGGCGAAAATTCATGGAACGATTAAATCGTAATGACAAGATTCTCGTCGTTCGTTTCTAAACGAACGACGTCGTCCAAGTGAGTATACAGTCATTTGGACGACGTCGTCCATGTCGCTGGATTAATCCAGCATTCCAACGACAACTGATGGCATACCTCTGACAGCCACTGAAATTAAAATTTGTTCAAGCACTGACGTGAAGTCAGGAGCTTTTGCGCGCATATTGTATTGTCCATTCATCTCTATTGGACAAATTCAAATGAAAGTAAATAATATTATCCTATCTAATATGTCTTCGACCAGAAATGACTATTGTTGTGTGCCCAAATGCAATTTATTGGCCAAAAAATGCCAAAATGTATAGGTTTGTGTTTTCACGAGTGTTTTCACTTCTTACCTCCGGAAAACCAAATAAATATATAATTATTGAAACTGCGTTAGGAGGATTACTAATAGACCGAAGAGTACTCAACTTGGAACTACACCATCTTCAAACAGAGTACAAGGAGGTACCTCAAAAGAGAACTGAGGAAGGATGTGTCGATGACTTGCTGTGCTGAAAAACCTCATTCAGAAGAAGAAATAAGCATCGCCCAAGCATCCTTGAGTTAGTTGAACAGCAATAATAATGCTAGTAGTAGACTTGGTTGTGTACATTGTTACCAGACCACCTAACACTTGTGCCGTTGATACATCCCGGTTATCTACAAAGAGTGATATCTTGAACAGTGACAGTGCTTTGAAATGTTTCACAGGCATAAACAATTTTGATATTTTCAATTGAATAGAAGAGATGGTCATCAAAACTCTTGGAAACAAAATAAAAAAAGCAACTTTATTATACCTCAAACATTACACTTATTGTTAATAATTATTTTCACATAATATATATTTATCATATCTTGAAAAAATCATTTCAATTATTGATAACTGTTTTACCACAGCTTTATCTGGATCAATTAGACACTATATATCCTCATAAATGAACTAGAACAGCATGCACCAGAACTTGAATTAAAAGATCAGTAATATGTTTACACCTGCTCCATGCTCCGACTTTACAAGAATATACCATACTTTTTTTTTAAGTTTACCATTCTCCACATTGACATGGGCCATCAATTTTATGTGGTTCTGAATTAAGGGCACTATTTTGTAAACATAAGGAACAAATGTTTATAAAACTGGGAACACAATTTGTTTTGTCATACATGATCTACATTTAAAAGCTCTTCTCCTTCTACAAGGATTCTAGAATTAGGAGTTGAAGCTCCTATGTACTCCAGAAATTGCATCGTCTTGGAAGTTCCCAATTGTTTCTCTTTTGCGATTTAATACATATATATAATTATTAGAGATAACTATGGTACTTTAGGAACTCATTGTGTACCTAAATATGTGTTTAGTTGTAATATTTAAATTCAATTAGGTTATGTTTCTATGTCAGTTCAAAATAAGCTGTCGTCCGATTTCGTCGTTCCATGAAATATAGGAGAAGGGAAATTTTGAATGACAGTCGTTGTTTTTGAACGACAAAATCGTCGAAATTTTGGACGACAGCGTCGTTGGTTTTGGACGACAAAATCGTCTCATGAATTTTCGCCTTAATTCATCGACCTGTCACAATTATTGATCTGTCAAATCGTGTTAGTCGAAATGACCTGCAATTTAAATCATAAATCTCTATGGTTGCACCCTTCACTTCACCCATCGTAAAAGTTGATGGATGATCGTGAGCCTCGGTTACATACAGATCCTCATTCCCTTAATTACTCTCCCTTGGTGCCGAAACTATTCATCGGAAGCTCCAAGCCAGATCTAGATATCCGGGGCAAAATGGGATAACCGACTGTTGAATCTACGTCACAAGTTGTCGGTTTTATTGAATAGAACCGAAGGGACAAGCCACGGAAATAATACTGATTAATAGCGATAATACGGACTTATCATCCGTCTCAAACCTGGACCAGTTCCATCTGCCGGGCATTGGCGGAAAGCCACATTAGTCTGGGATGTCGATTTGGGTTTTCCCGAGGAACGTTCCGAGAGAGTCTATAATATAAGCGATTCTCGTGTTGCAGCCTGGGAATACGGTACGGTAAATCATCATATAGCCAACTAAGGAGATAAGAATAAATGTTACCTACTCCAACCCTATTTAGACAACGGAAAATGTGACTACCGCATCGGAAAAAGTCAGGGAAATGAGAATCCCGCATTTCCAAACCGCACATTATTTCCTCTATCTCGCAGAGTATCGTATTATCCGTTCAATTTCCCGCAGCTGCCTGTATCAATTATACCGTGGGGTGCTTTGGAATATAGCTAGAAATTGGGCGTATATTTCATTCTGAATAGGAACAGAGCATACACATTTATATCTGTTTGGTTTTGGTACCTGATGATTGATGACTGCCAGGGAGTCCTCAAGTAGTACATTAATTTTCACCATAGAGTCATCTCACCAAATGAAACCTTTTTGGCGCTCTTGTTCTTCGGAACAGAGTGCTTATCCATTCGCCCAAATGTATGCAATTTTCGAATTTTTTGATGAAAATGGTCTTAAACGATTTGGTTCGACTCACCAATCAAGAATCCGTGGGCGAAATCCATTCTGTCCGGCCGGCCGTAGGAACAATAACTCTCGAACGAAAGGAGTTAGAGGGAATTTGCAGAGAAGGTTTGGAGCGTAAATATCTCGGACGGGTTCATTTACGGGCGAAATCAACCCAGCGGTTTTGGAGTGACCATTTTTAGCGATTTTACCGATTTTACCGATCACTCGATCTAAAGGGTTTTCCAATAAGAGGTGTTATTTTGAATAGCCCGCTATTTCGGTAGATGTCACTTTTGAAGATGTAATTTTTTGAAATTTGACAAGTAGAAACTACGCCATTAATAAAAATGGAACGATACACGCTTCAAGAACGCATTGAAATTATTAAAATTCACTATAAAAATGGTGAAAATTCGGCAGAGACGGTTCGTAAAACTCGAACATTTTTGGGTCGTTGTGAAGCACCTTGTCGGACCGCAATAAAGAAATTGGTGGAAAAATTCGAGCTGTTGGGACAAGTTAGTTATGTGAAGAATAAAACCCGTGCACGTCGCTCAAGAACAGCCGAGGATATTGCTGCTGTAGCCGAAAGTGTTGAAGAAAACCCAGGTTTGTCCATTCCTCGTCGTTCTTTGGAATTAGGCATTCCACAAACGTCATTACACCGTATTTTGCATAAAGATTTGGGTCTTAAGGCTTATAAAGTTCAGTTAACACAAGAACTCAAGCCGAACGGTCATCAACAACGTCGTTTCTTTGCTGATTGGGTCGTTGAAATGCATGAAAAAGATCCGGAATTCCATCGAAAAATCTATAAATATATAATAAATATTTTGGTTACGCTCGTTATTGGGCAAACTGATGATGGATTCGACGTGAAGAGAATTTTTTTCTTTTTTTACATTTCAAATTAATTATTTTTAAGATGCAGTTTCACTATGAAAATCTATTGACATCACTTTCAACTCTAAGAAATTATTACTTTCGGAGAAATGATTTTTCAAAATTTCAATATTAAATCGTAACTTGATTTCACAGAATGCTGTAATCGAAAATAACGTCCATATCTATGAATTTCATGATCTGTGTTCATACATGTCATCATTGTCATATCATCTACAGATAAGGGACATGTCAAACAAACTATGATTGAATACAAAATGAACAATTAAATAACCTTAGCTATCGTAAAAGCTCTTAGATAATACATATGATGATGGATATATATTCTTTGGTAAGTTAATCAAATTGGATTCAGAATATCCCCAGTAAAGACAAAACTGGAATGTTGGCTTCAATTTATATAATATAATTAGTTTCATTTTAAATTGGAGGAATGAATACCTCGGATAAGTTCGTTATTGGGTAGAATCGGTCTGGTGGTTTCGGATAAATAATTGTTGGTACTCTTGTTGAATTTAATTTCTTTTATGATGTTCGAATTTAATTCTTTTTTTGATGCAGTTCTATCATAAGAATCTATCGATATCATTCCCAACTCTGCTGAACCAATACTTTCGGAGATATGGTTTGTCAAAGTTTGAACAAGAGCGCCAAAGCTCATGTCCACAGAGCTTTCCCACTTCTTTGACAGGATATGGATAATTCATTCTTTTCGATTTTCATAATGTACCAAAGCCTGATACACAGTATGACAATGTTGTATGAAAAATTGGCAAATCTTTCCATTTGAGCTCTAAATCTACTCTGCAAATTTCAAGCTAAAATTATATTTAAGTAATCATTAAAGGATACTTTGGCAGGTATTTTACCAAATGGCCCGTTTCTGGGTTTTCTCTTCCAAACTACGAAAAATCTATAAAATAAAAAATGTATTATTTTGTGAATTGCTTCTGCGTAAGAAACACAAGATATTTGTCAGAAACATTGTCTAGAGCAATGTTGCATAACAAACAATAACGAAACAACATCAACGATAAAACAGAGTTTGGGAGTAGTATACACGATACGAGAGTAGGCGAGCGCATAAAAAATCTCGTCTCGTTCTCGCCAATTCCCAAAAAATTATGTCTCGTTTAAGCCTCGTTCTCGTCTCGTCTCGCTTAGTTGTGAATAACGATAATAAATATTATAATATGTATATGAACGAAATGGTATATTATAATGAATAATTTTGCAAAGCTTTATTTATTTTTCTCTTATACAAAAATATTATTACATGTATATTTTATTTTTATGTAGTTTATAGACATATATATACTCAACCGAGAGTAAAAAATCAATCTAGAAAAAAATACATTCAAACCTAAAATATAAAAATCTGCAAGGGAAAATATTTATGATGAGTGATACGTTACTATAAGAACAGAAATATTTCACAGATAGTCACTAGAGTTGATATTTTGTAAAATATATTGTTCTCTATGTATAACTCTTCTAACTTTTCGAATGAAAACTTCATAAAAAAAATTAACGAGACCTAAAACGAGACTCTCGTGTTGGGCTGTATGTTCTCTCGGTATCGCCTATAATATTTTTAAAAACGTCTCGTCTCGCTTTTCCGAGACGAGAACGAAACGAGATGAGACGAGAAAAATCTCGCTCTCGCGTGAAGCCCTATTTGGGAGAGAAAACCCTGAAAGGAAACATTTAGTAACAAAGATATTTCTTGTGTAATTATCGTGTTTACATACTGAAGGCCAGCCTGATATTAAATTTTACCATGCATTTTCATTCATAGTGCTCTTGTACGACCTAGCAAAAATAATGTAAAGTTTTGTTTTTGTGCAATTTTACACTGTTCCAAGTACGAACATAATTGTAGATTCATATACAACGCCACCAGCTCCATCTGTAACTGCGTTTCCCCCTAATATTTCTCTTGAGACAGGTCGGGAAATTAGATAGAAAAGGCAGAGGGGAAACACGGGTGTATTTGGCAGCGGTTTCCCTCGCAGTTAGCATTATTTTCAACTAGTTTGCATTGTGGCCTCGGAGTTTTCGAAATATTGAGAATTATTAATTGCCCCTACAGCTGCATACGTGTTTACACTTGCTTTCGGTGGCGTGGGACATGTTGATTCAGGTGCGGGAAACTGCCAGAAACTGCGGTTTGTTTGGTATGAATGTCTGTAATAATCGAGGATCGCCACAAGAGAAAAATTGGATGAATTTTCGAATATACTCAGATGGATTGGCTTGTTTCTGGCTGAGGATTATGTTAGCATATTTTTGGGATAAAAATCTGGGAAAACCCTGTGGACAAGGGACTTTGCCGCACTAGTTAAAACTTTGACAAATCATATCTCCGAAAGGAACGAAAGTATTGGTTTCTCAGAGTTGGGAATGATATCAATGGATTCTTAAGATAGAACTGCATCATAAAAGAAATTAAATGAAAAAAAGTGTCATTTAAAAAAAAAACAAGAGTGCCACAAATTATTAATCCGAAACCACCAGACCGATTCTACCCAATAACGAACTTATCCGAGATATTATTTCCTCAAATATACACTGAAAATTATATTATATCAATTGAAACTCGATTTATTATTGAAAAATCGTATCTCCGAAATTATAGGCGTGTTAGAGTCGAAAATGATATCAATGAATTCTTACGATCTGCGCCTTGAAAAAGATTGAATCTGGAATTTGTAATGTCAAAATGTTTTATTTTTCTTTACTCTGAAACCATCACTCCGATTTTGCCCAATAACGAACTCAACTGAGATATTTATCTCCCAAACCTACCCTGAAAATTTCAACTGTCTAGCTCATTCCGTTCGAGAGTTATCGTGTTAACGACCTGCCGGCTGGACAGAATCGATTTTAAACACGGATTCTTGATCAGTGAGTCGACCAAATCGTTTAAGACAATTTTCATCCAAAGATTCGAAGATTATGGATATTTGGGCAAATTGATAAGCACCCCGTTCCGAGGAACAACAGCGCCAAAAACGAAATTATATTACAGTTAACAGACCAGTTAATATTTGTGGAAAGTTTTTGGCGCTCTTGTTCCTCGGAACAGAGTGCTTATCAATTTACCCAAATGTCTGTAATTTTCGAATTTTTGGTTGAAAATGGTCTCAAACGATTTGGTTCGACTCACTGATCAAGAATCCGAATCAAGAATCGATTCTGTCCGGCCGGCCGTAGGCACGATAACTCTCGAACGAAAGGAGTTAGAGGATTGACATTTGCAAGGTGGGTTTGGAGCGTAAATATCACGGAGAAGTTCGTTAATGGCCAAAATCCATCAAGCGGTTTCGAAGTTATGGCCGATTTTAGTAAAATATTTTTTATGAATATTTCCGAAACCGATCACTGGATCTATCTGAAATTTAGCTTCAAATTGTAGAATCATGTCCTTTATACGCATGTGAAGTTTTGTATTGACCAAGTTACCGCAAAGTGTCGAAAAAAAATTTTGAAAATTAACTGAGTTGGTATCTTCTTTGATATATCATTATGAAACTTCCACTCATAATTCTAACTTAACTTAGATATCAGTATCAAAAAGGCTTGTCTGCTATTTGAGGATTCCGCAAACTTATTTTCGATATTCGAATATTCGATCAACCATATACCTACTGATTATTCAACGGTTTTTTTCTGGGTTTTCTCTCCCAAACTCTGAAAAACGCATCAGCAAATCACAAAATAATTAATTTTTATTTTATAGATATTTTTCAGAGTTTGGGAGAGAAAACCCAGAAAAAAACCTTTGAATAATGAGTATACCTCCCACAGTATCCTTTAATGATTTCATATACCTACTGACATAAAAAGTGACATTTGACATAAGTTTGACATTTAAATCTTTTCGTTTCGTCGTCGTGCGATGGGCTGTGGCCTAAAGCAGAATCAAAATTTTTTGTTATTCTATGTAATGATATTTAATTCTTGTCATTGGTACATTTGAAGAAAGAGGCGATACTTATGGTGAGATTGGTGGCTGAGTTAAGTGACTGAGTATTTATAAGGAAACCTTGCGATACAAATACTCACTGGATAACCAAATAAGTTCTTACAATTCGTAATATTGAATATTATATTAAATATTACAAATTTCAATTACGAACAAATCAAATTAATTATAAATTATACCCCTCAATGACCTTTTTCCAAGGTATAGCACCAATTTTTATATGTCAATTTTTTAGAAATCTTCAACTGGAAAATAATAGGACAAATCAGAATTCAAGGTCATTATATTGTATCAAAATTGTTTAGTCAACTTAAATTATCTGAATTTCCAGCAGGTTCCGAACCCGAATATTTCAACAAGTGAAATTGCGTAGGCATTTAATTTTTTCAGATTCCTAAAATCCCGAGCGCAAAGCGACCAAACGAACTCGTTAATCGAGTTGCCCGAATCAAACGAAGCGTACGTCAAAACGAACTAATTGAAATGAAAAAATAACTATAAAAGCATGCCCGAAAAGGTTGAGATATTTTATAATTTAATTCTTCTCACAATGTGCTACCCGCTTTAACTCTTTGTCCACGAGTTCAATGGTGTGCTAAACATAAAAAAAACGAAACCGATTAATAGTAGTAGTAGTAGTAGAGATATAATTTAATTATCTGAAAGGTTTATCATCTGATACTCGAAATTCAATGAATTTGTTGGAGAAAACTTATTTACTGACTCCAATGGTTTTAAATAATCTTAATTCAGCATTTGTATAAACAATATTCCAGTATTCCAGAATATCAGAATATCAACACGATTTTCATTCAATATCCACTATCAATTATACGCAATTATTCGCCTCTTCTCACATTCCTTAAATGATCTAATTCTTATCATATAAAATGATATACAATGACGGATATCATGAAATATCCGACCGCATTATAAAACCAACAACAATTATAAACTCTATCAGTTTATGACCAAACTCTATAGATAGGATAGTCATAGAAAAATATATTTGGGGTATGTTTCACGGAGACCGTTCGTTAGAATATTTCAATGAAATATTCGAGATAAACAGTTGAAATTTTATAGTTAAGATTTGTTAGGAGAGATGAATTCTTGGAAAAAAATTCAGTTCGTTCGACTTCCGGTTTCACCGGAAATGATACCAACTTTCGTTTTTTTAATGTAATATCCAGTTTTTCAGGATAATCAGATAACCCATTGAATTCTACATTGTTTTAATGTGTCATTTACATATTACTCTCAGAAAATTCTTGTGAAATCTGAAAAAACCCATTAAATTTTCACAAATAGTGCTTCATTACAATGTTAATAACTTGTGGATTTTTGCATCAAAATTCCTAATTTTCTAGCTCCTATCAGAAGACATACCAATGCTTTTCCTTCGTTAATTAAAAATTCAATTGAACATACAGGGTGTTTCTATTTCAATGTCACAGTCAGTCATGACAAAAACCTCAAAACTCAGGTTTTTCAAATGAGAACCCATTTTTTTTATTGGTCAGCTGGAATCTACGTTAAAATATAGTGTATTTTTTGGCGCTCTTATTCCTCGGAACAGAGTGCTTATCAATTTGCCCAAATGTCTGTAATTTTCGAATTTTTGGCTGAAAATGGTCTTGAACGATTTGGTTTGACTCACTGATCAAGAATCCGTGGTCGAAATCGATTCTGTCCGGCCAGCCGTCCGTCCGGCCGTCCGTTAACACGATAACTGTCGAACGGAATGATATAGACATTTGAAATTTTCAGAGTAGGTTTGAGGGATAAACATCTCGCGAAGTTCGTTATTGGGCAAAATCGGTCTAATAGTTTCGGAGTAACGAAAAAAAATATATTTTTTTTTTACATTACATCTTTTGAATTCAAATTTTTTTAAGATGGACTTTCATCACAAGAATCCATTGTTATCATTTTCAACTCTAACAAGCTAATACTTTCGGAGATATGATGTTTCAAAGTTTCAATAATACATCGTAAGTTCAATGTATTCACAGAATGTGTCTGTGATCACTATTCATAAATGTCATCTTTTCTAGCTATTAGAGATTGTCAATTCAAAGTTGTTATTTTCTCTTGGAAAGTATTCGATTCTTGAATTTGTGAATATATACAACACTGTTTTGATGTAGTTTATGGAGGCAATAGGAAAGAAGAACATAATTGAATCATCAAAAGTAATTACTGTTCGTTGACCACTGAGGTTAATATTATCTTTTACTTCCTTAAGTGGTTAGACATGTTCCTATATACAGTATTTTCATATTGTTGCTAGCAAAAAATTACTGAAATATGGATCTACATTTGTGTATCAATAATTTTTTCTTGAGTTAAGGTTCATAATACAGAAAAGAATGTGTTAATGGTATGAACTATTAAATTTTAAATTATGAAAAGAGGATAGTATTTTATTAATATATTTTGAACTATTTAAATAATTTGTTCGTAATCCACTACCTAGTCAAATATCGGGAATAAATGAACAATCTGCTATTATGATTGTCTCCAGCCTTGCTCTAGACATTTCGATGATACTTTCCTTAGGTATTTCGAGTTGTGAAAACTGAGCACCGAGTGTAAGTTGCAACAACCCATTCCACGAGGTTAAATCATTGCAGATTGTTCATTTAATCTTGATAAATAAATTTAATGACAAGTTTTGAAGCATTAAGGCATTGAAGCATTGTAGATTGCTCTTTTTTTATAAGAAAATTTTTTAAGCATTTTTTTCAAACGAAACTTTTTTTAAATTTGAAATCTTTCATGATGCATTTCTATCATAGGAATCCATTGACATAATTCCCAACTCTGAGAAACCAATACTTTCGGAGATATAATTTGTCCGTTTGAACAAGAGCGCCAAAAAGCTCCTGTCCACAGGACTTGAACCAATTTTTATAATATATACTACTGCTCTACTTACCGAATATCTCGGGAAATAAGCATTTCAGAGCAGTAGTGTGTATGTATTATAAAAAATACGCTATTTCAGCTAACCAATTAAAAAAATGGGTTCTCAGTTTAAATTTGCAAGGTTGGTTTGGAGACTAAATGCACCGGTTAAGTTCGTTAATGGGCAAATTCAACGAGTTATTTTGGACTTATAGCCATCTGAGATTTTGTTTTACCAATAACTCGAAAAATACTGATTATATAGAATTAAAATTTCGTGAGGATTGTGTGACTATAATTTTAAAAATAATGATTCAAAAAAAAAATCTTATCTCAGAAAACATAAGCCAGATATCACAGAAATTTTGCAAGAGTATTCAAAACCTAATTTTATAGCGAAGTTCTAGATTTCAACTCGACCGGATCAGTATTTTTCAAGCTCAGGAAATCAGGAAAATATAAAAAAAATTTAAGAATGTGTCAGTTTCATCACAGTCAAACACCAAATTGATTTTCTATTCAAAATGTATACATACGTCCTGTTTTTGAAATTCGATGACCATAGAAGATATCGATAAGTCAATATTTATTCCTTAAATTCTTTTCATTGTATTCTTACGCTTTTATAAAGAAATTCACTTTTCACAACTGAAACCCAAAGAAAAAGTAGTTCGCTTCGAAAAGGCGACATTAAATAGGGTGAAATATAAACAATTGTATATACTTTATCTGTTATGTTTACAATGAAATCTAATTCTCTACGAAGAGGTATTTCATGGAGACTTCACTCATTCCTAGCTGTTTTTAGTGCCCGAGAACGAACACTTTTATCAATTACTTCAATATATAAAAGTAAAGAATGAAGAATGTTGAAAAAAGAATTGAATAGAATAAGGTTAATTCTGTAATTGATACTCAGTACCCCGAAAGTTAAATATACTGAGATACAAAAAAGTATTTTCCAAAACAGTGAATAGGTATTGCTTTTAAGTTAATCAAATTTTCAGCCTTCGGTGAGTTCAGCACCTGGATGGGTGGCCACTCTGGTTATGAATTTGAATGATTTCACGTCAGTGCTTCCCCAACTTATTTGATGTTTCTTTTCAATTTGAAGTTCTCAAGCTCTCAAAAAAAAACCACTTATTATTGGCCCGCCGTGTATAGTATCTCGTTAATTATTAAAGTGCTCCTAATCAACCTCCATGCAGTAGTGTCTTGGATTCCCTCTCGAAGCAGTTCAAAATAATGTTATTCAATCATATTATTCGGATATTCAATGCAAGGCAGGAATCTCCAAAGAACCAATCCACATTCAGAGGCTTTTTTAGACGAGCTGAATTCCCGGTTTCTTACTGGGTTATGTCGAGAATACATGTGACATATCCATTAAATCGGATTAAAATTTCGTCTCACGTACAAACATGTCAACTTGGCCTATTTTCCCGCTTTCCCGAACGGAAAAAGAGACCAAAGTGATCCTCCAACCGGCATCCTATAATTCGTACTTACGTTGCTTTATGTTCTGTGAACCGGTAGGATTGTGCTCTGGTTAGTTGGAGGGCTGAACATCAGAAAAACGTTGCAGAGGAGCAGGCGACAATTTGGTCTCTATGACCAATAAGGTTGAGTGATAAGTCGTTGGAAAGGATTTTTATGTTCTGCAACTTTACTTAAGGTGCAACTCATGAATCGCTGTTGGAGAAAAGATATGTAAAATAGGTACCACAATTTGGTCTTTATGACCAATAAGGTTGACTGATATGTCTTTGGAAAGGATTTTTTATGTTCTACAACTTTACTTCAGGGGCAACTCTAGTATCGCTTTGAGAGGAAAGTGGTCGCTATGTAAAATAGCAACATACGACAATTTGGCGTGTATGACTAATATACATAGTTCACTGATATATTGTTGGAAAGGACTTTTTATGTTCAACAGCTTTACTTTTGCTGCAACTCTAGAATCGTTGTTGGAGAAAAGTCGCTATGTAAAATAGGTACATACCACAATTTGGTCCTTATGACCAATAAGGTTGACTGATATGTCTTTGTGAAGGATTTTTTATGTTCTACAAGTTTACTTCTGGGGCAACTCTAGCATCGCTGTGGGAGAAAAGTGGTCGCTATGTAAAATAGCGACATACGACAATTTGGCTTGTATGACCAATATCGTTCACTGATATATCGTTGGAAAAGATTTTTTAAGTTCTATAACTTAATTTTTGCGGCAACTCTAGAATCGCTGTGGGAGAAAAGTGGTCGCTATGTAAAACAGGTACATACCACAATTTGGTCCTTATGACCAATAAGGTTGACTGATATGTCTTTGTGAAGGATTTTTTATGTTCTACAAGTTTACTTCTGGGGCAACTCTAGCATCGCTGTGGGAGAAAAGTGGTCGCTATGTAAAATAGCGACATACGACAATTTGGCGTGTATGACCAATATCGTTCACTGATATGTCTTTGGAAAGGATTTTGTATGTTCTACAACTTTACTTCAGGGGCTACTCTAGCATCGCTGTGAGAGAAAAGTGGTCGCTATGTAAAATAGCAACATACGATGATTTGGCGTGTATGACCAATATCGTTCACTGATATTATGTCGTTGGAAACGATTTTTTATGTTCTACAACTTTACTTTTGCGGCAACTCTAGAATCGCTTTCGGAGAAAAGTCGCTATCTATGTATCTTTTCGCTATGTAAAACAGGTACATACCACAATTTGGTCTTAATGACCAATATGGTTGACTGATATGTCTTTGTGAAGGATTTTTTATGTTCTACAAGTTTACTTCTGGGGCAACTGTAGCATCGCTGTGGGAGGTGGTTTTCTCGTATATTTTTATTGAATATCAACTCTGATAGAATACATATGTCAAAATTAAAAATTCTGAGTTCTTAAATGATTCTCTCATTACTCAATTATGCCATTGAAATGATACGAAAAGTATTCATGTCTTATAAAATCTGAGAAAACGATCTATACCGACGGTAAATTCGATTAGGAGTGTCCAATGGAGGTGAATAGACAATATAGGTACCATGCGCGCAAAAGCTCCTGACTTTACGTCATTGCTTGAACCAGTTTTCTAAAACCAGGTTTGGCCGATCCAAGCGATGATTATTCAGAGCTTCAGATGTTTGAAGACCGCTACAGGACCTTAATTTGGGGTTATCATATCCCATAGATACATGCTTCATTGTAAAAAATTGGTTCAAGCACTGACGTGAAGTCAGGAGCTTTTGCGCGTGTGTTCTATTGTGCATTCCCCTGTATTGGACACTCTTACTCGAATTTACCATGGTAAATTCAATCAAGAGTGTCCAATACAGGAGAACGGACAATAGAATTCACCATGGTAAATTCGATTTTCTAGGAGTACGGTTCTCACAAAATTTTACACACGTCTTTATGTCGATATTCTACAACTAGTTAGCAAGCTTCAATTCGATCGGGTCTATATTTTTTGAGTCATCGAGGAAATAATATTCCAGATGGGTATAACTCCCAAACTGTTGGGCCGATTATGGCCAACAGCGAACTTAACTCTCACATTTTGATGCGCAACCTACCCTGAAAATTGCATGTTCCTATCTCCTTTCGTTCGGGAATTATCGAGGCAACGGTCACCCATCCAGCTAATGAACGCACACAAGGCTGTTCAGATCTCCAACAATATAGATCCGATCATGTTCAAACTTGGAAATTACTAGTAGAGGCTCTCGCAAAATTTCAACCATTTCGGATGAATAGTTTCTGATATATAGAATTTTTTCAATGATTTTCAATGATTTTCAAAAAAATTTCTAGTGATACAATCCTCACAAAATTTTTCAATAATTTTCGCGTTGGCATTCTTCAACTAATAACCATATTTGAATTGGATAGGTTTTGTATTTTTCGAGTTATTGAGGAAATAACAAGCAAATTTCAGATGGGTATAACTCCAAAACGCTTTAGCCGACTATGCTTATGAACAAACTCAAATGTCGCATTCAGATACACAACCTAACCTGAAAATTTCAAGTCGCTATCTCTTTCCGTTCTCAGGTTATCGTGACATAAAAAATATTTTTCAATAATTTTTTTAAAATTCTCTAGTTATACGATTTTTACAAAAACTCACGTGCGTGCTTAGGTTCATAATCCACAACGATACGCTAAGTTTCAATTCGATCGGATTCATATTGGTTGAATACAAAATTATTACTCGGAAACCATTGGGTCGATTATGCCCATTAACGAACTTGTCTGTCGTATTGGGATGCGCCACCTACCCTGAAAATTTCAAGCTGCTAGCTCGAAAATTACAGACATTTGGGCAAAATGATAACGCGATGTTCCCCAGAACATACGCGCAAAAATAAGTTGGAAAATTTACGTTATAATTTTACACAAATTGCCCATACTTCGACTTGAAATTAAGTTGATAGATTATCGAGATTCTCATTTCATGAACTGTTGGCTCGTAAAACCCCAAGAATTCTGATGAAAAACTACTGAGAAATGCGGTTTCTTTTTTTCCGCTAACGAGTATTAACTCAGATAACTTTCCTGAACCTGAACTCTTTTACGGCTCAAATTGTGGGTAATTTGGGAACTGCGGGAGATACAATGGATTCATTTAATATTTATCCTGACTTCCGATGAAATGGGTCCAGAAAAGGACCTTCGACTGTAGAATATATGTAGACAGATATCCGGGAAGGATCAGGTTGAATCTTCACACCCATTATTTATTCACCTCTTCCTTGAATAATTTATAGAACTCATCCTACTTACACGAGAGACAAAATCGTTTACGACAGAAATCTGATGGGCACATCTGTCCAACGTGGGATGCTTTACGTCGACCTTTTCCCATTGTGAACGAACCAAAAAACACTACAAATCTCGCCCCCAAAGTCCATTTGCTCTCCAAACTCTACATACATGTTGGCGTTATTGGCGCGCTTGTTCTACTTAACAACTATCAATTTGCCCAAATGTCTGCAATTTTCGAATTTTTTGTCGAGAATGGTCTCAAACGATTAGTTTTGACTCACTGATGAAGAATACGAGGTGAAACTCAATTCTATCCGGCCAGCCGTCAGTACGATTACTCTCGAACGCAATGCGTTAGAGGGCAAAATCCGCCGAGTGGTTTTGGAGTTAGAGTTATCGGAAATTTTGTTTTCCAAATTACTCGAAAAACACTGATCTGACTGAATACGTCCCATACCATATTCGATTCTCATTAATCGACAAATGGATTTAAATATCGATATAAATGCATCTAAATAACTGATTTCCAACCTCACCCGAAACTGGCATTTGAGTATTTTGATTAACTATAATTTTTTCGTATTAAATCAGTGAAAAATTATAAAGCTGTAAAATTCTTGAAGATTATAAGTAGCTTTCAATCAAACCTTGATATATGGCTCCCAATTCTTTAAAATATGTCCATGAGTACGATATTCAACTCATCTTGACCCGCGATAAGTATGATTACATCTTATATATAAAACTAGCTGACCCACGCAACTTCGCCTGTGCCAAATCGGTTATTGCGGTTGCAATTTTATTTCCAAATGCGAAAAATCTTAAAAAAAACACCTAGAACCCGATTGCAGCGCCTCCTACCGGGACAATTGAATTTCCAAGTTATCCAGGGACCCACTCAAACACGTAATTCTAAAAAATACCTAGAACTCGATTGTGGCGCCACCTACCGGGTTCAATTGCGAATACGAACTACCCACTCAAACGTATCTGGTTAAGAAAAGTGAGAAAAGGTGAGAAAGACAGGAGACCGGCTTCGTTCTCATCCCTACTCCGTGCTGTTTACTGGGACGTGACACCGGTATAGTCTGGCCAATGAGTGCTGATCCAGAAAGAAGCAGAAATTTAAAAAAATCTAGCACTAAGTATAGCAGGAATAAACTGCCTTGATACTAAAAATAAATATTTTTTTAACTTTGGCATAAGCTTCCTGTTTTGTTTTTACTGGAGATATGGATTATCATCATCATATGGATTAGCCAACGATAGCTGAGGTTATTCCATTGGTCATTTTGCATTCAATCATACTTTGTTTGACATGTCTCTTATCTGTAGATGAGATGACAATGATGAAATGTATGAACACAGATGAAATTGATAGATACGGACATAAATTGAGGATACACCATTCTGTGAAATCATAGAGTTACGATTAAATGTTGAAATTTTGAAAAATCATATCTCCGAAAGTATTAATTCGTTACAGTTTAAAATGATATCAATGGATTCTTATGATGAAACTGCATCTTGAAAAAAAAACTGAATTAGATTATGATAAAAAAATTTTGCTCAATAACAATTAATCGAGCCATTTATATCCCAAATATACCCTGAAAATTTCAACTATCTAGCTCATTCCGTTCGAGAGTTATCTGTCTACGACCGGCCGGACAGAATTGACCACAGATTCTTGATGAGTGAACACTCTGTTCCGAGGAACAAGAGCGCCAAAAATATCATAGTCTACATAAGGGATGACCACAAAGCTGAAATGAAATATTGTGCACTTTATGTCTGAGAATTCAATTAAAGTCCTGGCATCAAGTCACCCATGATTGATATGGTCTGAGAGAATTCTCGGAAAAATACTAATGAAATTATGTGTTGATCTGACTGCTCCGAGAATGGATTATGACGAATAGGAGGGCATTAGGAAGAAATGCACAGCAGCTGTGGGATCGATTGCTGCAGAACGTGATTTTCATCAGTTCTTTTCAAGTGAATGCTTTGGAATATGCCTACTGGCCAGATCGTATGATTCTCGGATAATTCTAGCTGAACAAATTCTTAAAAAGTGGAAGACGAGCCTAAATCGCATTCAAATAAATTTCATCACCTTAGCGAAATTATTATGTTAATTGGTTTCTTTCTGGGTTTCCTCTCCCAATCTCTGAAAAATATCTATAAAATAAAAAATTGGTTCAAGCCCTGTGGACAGGAGCTATTGGGCGCATGTTCATATTCCTTGTGGCCCGTACTGACCAGTAAAGAAAAAAAGCAGTATCATGTTGAATACCTTAATATTATTGAGATTATTATATAATAATCGATGAAAATACTGAGAGAGACCCAAGAAATTTGACACATTTTGTCTTATATCTCCAGAAATTGGTATCGTATAGAGCCAAAATTTTGCACAATGTTGCAAAATACTACAATTGACGTTAGTACAAGTTTTTGTTGCAATCTGATGAATAGTTCACGAAAAAAAATTTTTTTTTTCGAAAAAATTAAAAGAAATATTTTTTTAAAAATTACCAACATTTCGATCATAACAGAATTTTGCCAAAAGTTGCGCGTTTCCATCCTCGAACTGACTACCAAGTTTCGATTCAACATCTTCTTTAGTTCCTGAAATATCAAGGAAATAACCTCAAAATTTTAAATGTCTATAACTCCTAAACCGTCCGGCCGATTTTGCCCGTTAACGAACTTAACCGTCGCATTTTGATCAGAAACCTACCCTGAAAGTTTGAAGTCGATAGGACCTTCGGTGCTCCTGTTATCGTGCCTACGGCCGGAAGGCCGGCCGGCCGGCCGGCCGGCCGGCCGGACGGCACCCTAAAATCTGACACCGGATTCGTGGTCAGGGAGTCCGAATTAGTCTATTAGCCAATTTTCAGCTCGAAATTCGAAAATTACAGACATTTGGACGAAATGATAGGACGATGTTCCCCTAGAACATACGCCCAAAAATTAATTATTTTGTGATTTGCTTCTGGGTAAGAAACACAAGATATTTGTCAGAAGCAATCAATCGAACAATGTTGCCTAACAAATAACAACGAAACAACATCAACGAAGAAACAACTATATCGTAACGTTTCGGAGTCTATATCGGACTCAGGCTTGTACATACATGTTCTGCTATTTTTGGGCGCATGTTCTAGGGGAACATCGTCCTATCATTTCGTCCAAATGTCTGTATTTTTCGAATTTCGAGCTGAAAATTGGCTAATAGACTAATTCGGACTCCCTGATCACGAATCCGGTGTCAGATTTTAGGGTGCCGTCCGGCCGGCCGGCCGGCCGGCCGGCCGTAGGCACGATAACAGGAGCACCGAAGGTCCTATCGACTTCAAACTTTCAGGGTAGGTTTCTGATCAAAATGCGACGGTTAAGTTCGTTAACGGGCAAAATCGGCCAGACGGTTTAGGAGTTATAGACATTTAAAATTTTGAGGTTATTTCCCTGATATTTCAGGAACTAAAGAAGATGTTGAATCGAAACTTTGTAGTCAGTTCGAGGATATAAACGCGCAACTTTTGGCAAAATTCTGTTATGATCGAAATGTTGGTAATTTTTAAAAAAATATTTCTTTTAATTTTTTCGAAAAAAAAATTTTTTTTTCGTGAACTATTCATCAGATTGCAACAAAAACTTGTACTAACGTCAATTGTAGTATTTTGCAACATTGTGCAAAATTTTGGCTCTATACGATTTCAATTTCTGGAGATATAAGACAAAATGTGTCAAATTTCCTGGGTCTCTCTCAGTATTTTCATCGATTATTCTATGAACTCTTTGAATTCCACCGAAAACAAATTCAAAGACATAAACATAAAGAATCAAGTCATAGTTTAGACGTCGAAAGAAGGACGATGTTGATCGACTTGAAAAGGTACCTATTTCAAGAAATGCAATAATGAAATGCTTAATTTTTTTTATGGTCACAGAAAATCGTCACAAAAATCTATTTACCTCATTTGACGGCTGTTTGTCAAATCAATTAATTCCAATGATTGATGTCAGATTTCCTACATACCAAGTTCAAACACATTTTATTATATGGAAAACACTTATTATGATCACGTTCTACAGGAATTGATACTAAATAGAAGCTAGATGAAGATTATTGTAATGGAAAATTTGTGTTCCAGAATAATATTAAGGTATTCAACATGATACTGCTTTTTTTCTTTACTGGTCAGTACGGGCCACAAGGAACATGCGCCCAAAAGCTCCTGTCCACAGGGCTTGAACCCATTTTTTATTTCTGTATGTGTCCATTTCCCAAGTTATTCTTATGCTCTGAGTTTCTTACTCCTAGTGGTCTTGCTGTTTCTCCTGCAGGAGAAACATCACATGTGTATGATTTACCACAAATACAAGGAATATTATATACACAGTTTTTGGGCGCATGTTCTAGGGGAACATCGTCCTATCATTTCGTCCAAATGTCTGTAATTTTCGAATTTCGAGCTGAAAATTGGCTAATAGACTAATTCGGACTCCCTGATCACGAATCCGGTGTCAGATCTTTGGGTGCCGTCCGGCCGGACGGCCGGCAGGCCGGCCGGTTTTCCGGCCGTAGGCACGATAACAGGAGCACCGAAGGTCCTATCGACTTCAAACTTTCAGGGTAGGTTTCTGATCAAAATGCGACGGTTAAGTTCGTTAACGGGCAAAATCGGCCGGACGGTTTACGAGTTATAGACATTTAAAATTTTGAGGTTATTTCCCTGATATTTCAGGAACTAAAGAAGATGTTGAATCGAAACTTGGTAGTCAGTTCGAGGATATAAACGCGCAACTTTTGGCAAAATTCTGTTATGATCGAAATGTTGGTAATTTTTAAAAAAATATTTCTTTTAATTTTTTCGAAAAAAAAAATTTTTTTTCGTGAACTATTCATCAGATTGCAACAAAAACTTGTACTAACGTCAATTGTAGTATTTTGCAACATTGTGCAAAATTTTGGCTCTATACGATTTCAATTTCTGGAGATATAAGACAAAATGTGTCAAATTTCCTGGGTCTCTCTCAGTATTTTCATCGATTATTATATAATAATCAATAATATTAAGGTATTCAACATGATACTGCTTTTTTTCTTTACTGGTCAGTACGAGCCACAAGGAAGATGAACATGCGCCCAATAGCTCCTGTCCACAGGGCTTGAACCAATTTTTTTATTTTTATTTTTCATTAATGGGTTTTGTCTTCGTTAATAAAGACCTAAGATCATTTTGTGTTTTGAAGAGGGTTCTTATATTGAACTTAGAACCGATTCTTCTGATTTTTTCAGAAAGGCCACGAACTTAAGGGATCACATTCAACAGATTGGGTTGCTGTTCTCGTTGATTATTCTGTTGTGCTTGATTATTTGCTCTTCTATCTAAATTCATGATTGATGTATTTATGAATTGCCTCGGATATCCATTATCTTCAAGAAATTTTTTGATGAAATCAATTTCTTCATTTTGAATTTCAAGAGTAGAACAAATTAGGTTAGCTCTATCGTAAAGTGTTTTAATAACACCTCTTTTCACACTAAGTTGACGGTTTGAACAGAAATTTAAATATCTATTTGTATGTGTTTGCATCCTGAGGACACTCGTTTCTAAATGGTTCGAATACTTAATTATCGAAACATCTAGAAAAGAAAGCTGATTATTTTTCTCTTTTTCCAGAGTGAATTTTATTGTGGGTTCCTTCGAATTTATGAAATCGAAAAATTTGCCGAACTCTTCTCTACCATGTTGCCAAATAACAAATATATCGTCAATATATCGCCACCAAGCTTTTGGTTTCAACGAATTTGTATCCACAAATTTTTCTTCAAAATTTTCCATGAATATATTACTCATGACAGGTGATAAAGGTGAACCCATTGCCATTCCAAAATTTTGTCGATAAAAAACATCTCCTAGTCGGAAATAGGTGGTATTCAAACATACATCAAGCATTTCCATAATATCATTAGCATTGAATTTTGAATCTTTAATCTTTTATCATGTTGAGAGATTTCCACTGGAACAGAGTCCCTCATGAGCGTGCAATAAATGTTCTTGATTCCACAAAAGAAACATGTTCGTCATAAATGCCATAATGCTGGGGACAATTAAGAAGTTTCAGATGATACAACAAGCCCACACTGACATCGACATCCACTTTTGGCTTTGTTATTGCAACCCCTCGGTGTCCTATGTGACATGTCAGGAAAGTTTTGCTTGTTTTCTGTGATACTTGAAAGGCCTTCCGTAATATCAAGCCCGAGAGCATTTCTGTGTTATGGTTATTATTCGAATCGGTCATCGGGATGTTAACCCGCTCTGTGGTTCCTTCGGGATTGAATAGAATGAGGTATACAGTACGTCCCAGCATTTTGCTATACAGCTTAGATTTATTTGAATTTGTTGTTCTTCAATACTTGTATGTGAATATCAGCATGATTTCCTAGAATGTTAGCGACTTTTTTGTCATACCTCTTTCCCTGATGGCTCACATTCACTTCATGCAATGTTTATCAGAATGCTTACTGGATAAAGACTTATTGGGTGAACCAAAAGAACTGAAGTGGCTAAATTTAGGAAATTATCAACAACCAGCCAATTCTATGGAACAATACTTCATTAATACCATTATCAATTTTTGCATTAAAATTCCTCAAAATATTCAAACATTAAGAAGAAAATTAACGGTCGAATTAATGGTTTGAATAAATGAATTTGATGTTCCAATTAATTTTTTTTTTATTTCACTTTATACGTAGCGAAGCACGTATCGGGTCGCTAGTACTGAATATAAATTAGGTACATTTACACTTTATTGGGTGAATATTTTCCATACAATCGATTTTTGGCAGAAAAGAAAATACGTCCAAGTAAAACCTATTTCTATTTTGTATTTATAAGCTGTTTTTACAAAAGCATTTTGTATTTTATTTGAAATACCTTTTATGAAATATCTAGTATTTTCAAAATGCAAAATACTTTTTGATAAGCTCTCTCAAAATTAATAAATATTTTTTTTAATAGTGTGGGTCTTATAAGCAATGAAAATATAGATCATTGACACTCAAATAAACACGCTATCGTATAACCATGCACTCAAGACTATGTAAGCAGTAAAAATATACGAAAATAAATTTTGATTACAAATTCTCATGCATAATTTTTTTTTTATTTTACTACGAACACATGCAAGTCAAATTATGTTCCAGAAAATCAAACCCTAAACAACAGTACTACGTTTTTCCTATTACAGGGATTACCAAGCTGCCAAAGAGCAAAAACAATTTTTTTCGGTGGTTTTTAATTAAATAATTCAGATGCGAAATACTGCTGAAGTTGGCATATAAAATTAATAGCGGATGCTGCTATAAAACAGAGACATTATTACAGATAACTACGCCATTTGATTTCCTCTTAATGGATTTGACCTTTTTTGAGATATATAAAACTACAGAGTTCAATGTGGAACAGTGTGGAACTACATAGCGAGTCATATATCTGATGTTTTTTCTCAATTCTATATCCTTCGGACATGTTCGCATACTCACCAAAATATCACATTTTATGAAATTACTTTTTACCCTGGGAAAAAAGTGAGTACTTTTTTCCCGGATATATACAGGGTGAGTTTCTGAGTTGCCCATTAATTTTAACAATAGATTACTCTCATCAAATAAAACACCTTTATCATTTATAATTTTGGCGATTAGGCTCAGATAAAAAGATACAGGCTGTTGAAGTAGCAGAAAAAAATCAGTTTTTCTTATATAGCTTTGACATGGATATTAAGAAATAAATTAATTTTGGTGTGAAGTTTTCTATAATAATGACACATATTCTCCCATTTCTTCCTACTTCCAATGGTTTCCTAGATATAGACACGCGAATTCATAAGACTGCATGGAATTAGCATAAGGACAGTAAATCAAGATTATCTTGAGGCATCATAGGTATCTCCAATCATTTTGGGAAATTAAATTACTGTTCATCATTCCTCCTAAAACGCATCGTTTTTGAGATATTCGACGATAGGTACATCAATTCGAAATTCGAAAAAAAACCGCATATTTCATTTTGGAGAGATAAACTGAGGCACGCTACGAAAAGACATACTTGTCCGCATTAAATAATATACCAATTACCTATTTATCATAAAAATGTATTACTCACATCAAAACTAATTTTTTCAGTATGCTTCTGCTTCATCGTATTGAACACGTAATGTGCATAATTTGTTGCATCTGAAAAAGAGAAAGATAAATATTAACATCTTGCTGTGGGGAAATTCCTTAGATATTGGTATTTATTTTTTGGAAAATGATCTGTTAACACTAGCCTCCATTTTTGGCGCTCTAGTTCCTCGGAACTGAGTGCTTATCAATTTGCCCAAATGTCTGTAATTTTCGAATTTTTGGCTGAAAATGGTCTTAAGCGATTTGGTTCGACTCACTGATCAAGAATACGAGGTCGATATCAATTCTGTCCGGCCGTTAACACGATACCTCGAACGGAATGAGCGGGAAATAAGTTTGTTTTCTTGAGTTTCACCATAGGAATCCACTGATTTCATTTTTAACTCTAACAAGCTAATACTTTCGGAGATATGATTTTTCAAAATTTTTACTAATAAATCATGCTTCTGTGTTTTCACAGAATGCGATAATTATTCTATCTATGAATTATTATAATATGATCTGTGTTGATACATGTCAACTTGACATGCTATGTAAAATTTTGATATTTAATGCCCATGGTTAATCCATATGATGATGGTAATGGCAATGGTAAGTTAATAATATTTAATTCAGAATATCTCCAGTAAAAACAAAACTGAAAAATTGGCTAAAGTTTCAATTGATATAATATAATTCAGAGTGGATTTGAGGAAAAAATATATCGTTCATCATAGAATTGAGGAATGAATATCTCGGATGAGTTCGTTGTTGGTTAGAATTGGTCTATTGGTTTTGGATTAATAATTTGTGGCATTCATGTTGAATTTAAATTCATTTATGATGTTTGAATTTAAATACTGCTATTATGAAGTTCTATCATAAGAATCCATTGATATAATTCCCAACTCTTACCAATACTTTCGAAGATATGATTTGTCAAAGTTTGAACAAGAGCGCCAAAGCTCCTGTCCACAGGGCTTGAACCAATTTCATTATTGTATATCCAAGATTCTATAGTAGTTTACTAAACTATCTACGCCATCGCATATAAAACCCTCAGGATATTTCTCCTGTTGCAATATAATATGCGAAAACTCATAAAAAAATTAGTCGGTAATTTCTGCTTGGCAGAATTCCGTTCATTTTCTCATCTTAAACGAGTACGACACTTTATTAGTCTAAGAACGTTGGCGAGACATGAAAACGGTATGTCTCCATCATTTATTTATGTAAATCGATTTTGGTCCTATTCACTCCGTTTAATATTTAATTGTCGTCAAGTATCGCTGAGCCCATATGCGGTAAATAGAACACAAGGGATCTTTGGAGCTCTGTGTAACCTGGAGAAATTTCTGCGATAATTGTATGATCGATTGGAACAACAGTGTCGGTTCATTATTCCCATACAGTGAGCGTCAAAAGTATAATAATGGATTTATTTTCTGCCCTTTCAGGAATGGAGAAAACAAGTTTGATGGAAAAATTTATTTATTTTTTCAAGGAACATCTTCCCGTTATTCTTGTACATTACTTTTTGGCGCTCCTGTTCCTCGGAACAAAGTTCTTATCAATTGTTCCGAGGAACAAGAGCGCCAAAAATAATCGCATGTCGTCTAGTTTTATAGAATGGTGTATTTCGTTAAGAATTTATAAAGGAGTAATAATATTTTCACATAGGCCATTTTGGAAAAAAAGGTTAATTTTGGTTGGTTGAGGTTAAGTGGAGTAGCATCTTTCTAGACTTCGCCTCATTTTTGTATTATAATATTGTAATATTTACAGTATAAATGAAGGCAATTTATTATTATTATTATTATTGAAATGTCACGATTCCATTTTTTGGTCGAGATTAATCTTTCAAGTTACAGTAAACAACCCAAAGAGCGCTTGTATGTCAAAACGTTCCGAGTACCCATAACCTCAAACATGTCAAACTTTACGATAGAGCTGTCAGTTGCTAGTTTGCAACACAAGGGTTCTCCATTCCCGAATTATACAAAACGACCTATATCGTACAAGCACTGAAATTGAATAGTAAAGGGTTTTCCAATAAGAGGTGTTATTTGGATATACCATGAAAAATGCCATTTTTCAATATAAATGATCGGATGTTTATTTCATTATAAAGAAGAAGCTATGCCGTTAATAGTGGAAAATAACATCAGGCAAATGACCACCACGACCACGCTTACAGGACCATATCCTTTTAATGAAATTTTCCATAACCAAATCGCAAAGTGGCTGCCCTATGTCCTCGATAGCCTCACGAATTCCATCTTTGAGGTCTTGAATCGACTCTGGGCTATTGGCGTAGACCTTCTCTTTCACGTTGCCCCAAAGGAAGAAGTTGCAAGGTGTTAAATCACAAGATCTAGGTGGCCAATTGTGATCACCCCTTCGAGAGATGACACGGTCCGGAAACTTTTCTCGCAAAAGATCAATGGTTTCGTTGCTTGTGTGGCACGTAGCGCCGTCTTGTTGAAAGTAAACGTTGTCCAGATCAATACCATCCAATTCCGGCCATAGAAGTAAGGTCCAATGACTCCGCCGGACCATAAACCGCACCAAACAATCACACGTTGAGGATAGAGAGGCTTTTCAACAATAACTCTTGGGTTTTCCGAGCCCCTGATTCGACAATTTTGCTTGTTGACGAAGCCACCGAGGTAGAAATGGGCCTCATCACTCAAGATGATTTTTCGATGGAATTCCGGATCATTTGCATGCATTTCAACGACCCAATCAGCAAAGACACGACGTTGTTGACGATCGGCCGGCTTGAGTTCTTGTGTTAACTGAACCTTATAAGCCTTAAGACCCAAATCTTCATGCAAAATACGGTGTAATGACGTTTGTGGAATGCCTAATTCCAAAGAACAACGAGGAATGGACAAACCTGGGTTTTCTTCAACACTTTCGGCTACAGCAGCAATATTCTCGGCGATTCTTGAGTGACGTGCACGGGTTTTATTCTTCACATAACTAACTTGTCCCAACAGCTCGAATTTTTCCACCAATTTCTTTATTGCGGTCCGACAAGGTGCTTCACGACGACCCAAAAATGTTCGAGGTTTACGAACCGTCTCTGCCAAATTTTCACCATTTTTATAGTGAATTTTAATAATTTCAATGCGTTCTTGAAGCGTGTATCGTTCCATTTTTATTAATGGCGTAGTTTCTACTTGTCAAATGTCAAAAATTGATAGCTTCAAAAGTGACATCTACCGAAATAGCGGGCTATTCAAAATAACACCTCTTATTGGAAAACCCTTTAGTATAAAATTGCGTTCATTACTGTCATTTCAGTTTAGTTAGCTTGAACTTGAAGTTGTAATGCATTATCTTTTTTTTTGCAAATCCGATGTCCCCCTAGGGGCACTCCATTTGCGTACTCCCGCAAAACTATCACCCTCATGTTGTTGCTTCTCTCCTAAACACATTTCTAAAGATATCAATTACTTCCGTATTTTCAGTGCTCATTTCTATGGCTTTTCATTAAACTAATGCAGAAACTTTGGTAATAGCATCATCTATTATATACAATACGATATTGTAACATTGTATACAGTTATACGATCTGGATTCGGATTCTAAGGCGGCCTTGGAACTATTCCGCGAAAAGGGTCGGTCAGTTTAATTTTCATTACGGTCACAATCCCCTAATCTACCCTGTTGAAAACCGAAATCAATGCAATATATACGGTTCAATTATTTAGATTACTGGCTTTATACCCCGTCGAACTAGTAAATTGGAGATTTGCCTAGATTTACCTGGTGTGAACTGATATGTGTTCAGTTTATTCCATCCGAACAAGGTTTGACATGAATTGAAAAATGTTGAATGTTGGAAAATGCCAATTTCAATTTTCCACACAGCTTCCCCGTTGTTGAAAAAGTCCAGGATGCGTCAGCATTCATCATTGAAATGCGTATTGTTTTAATACAATGTAATCGAAATACAGGGACTTAGGGCTTCACACGAGACGAGAGTAGGCGAGAATATAAAAAATTGGTTCAAGCACTGACGTGAAGTCAGAAGCTTTTGCGCGTATGTAATTCGATTAAGTGTCCAATACAGAAGAATGGACAATAGAACATACGCGCAAAAGCTTCTGACTTCACGTCAGTGCTTGAACCAATTTTTTTCAAATCAAATCCAAAAGCTCTCAAAAAATCACCCGTTATTACATAAAGATATATTCTCATTAGTGATAGAAAAACTGGCCTAGAATTCCTTTCTACCCATCACGAGATTTAATATCCACAAATGAGCCTCTCACCTTACAAGATCAGAAGCCTTCTGCAAAATTCAAAGGTCCCCTCTCGCAAATATACTCCTCTGAAGGCACATGGATCTCTTGAAGAAGAATCGCCTCTCTATTCCTCAAAGATATTCACTCTTGTTCATAGAAATCCCTTCAATATTTAGTTGCCTCCTCCTAAGGAGGATCTCTTTCAAAACCAGGTCTGACCACTAATGTAGGGCTATCATCTAATCTCCTATAGATTTGTGATGAAATAACACGATTTTACCATGAATATATATGTATAATAATATGTCATCATGACATTCATATTTTATTTTTGGAGGTTCTCGCAAAAATACGACCATAGACAACATATCATACGACGATTCGCATCCACCTACCGAACTCACAAAAGGCTGCTCGGTTCTCCAACAATATAGATCCGATCGTGTTCAAACTTGGAATTCTGCAGTAGAGTTAGGTTCTGCAGGCTCTCCCAAAATTTCAGCCATGCCGGACGAATAGTTTATGATATATAGAATTTTTTCAATTATTTTTAATTATTTTTTTTTGAATTTTCTAGTTATACCATCCTCACGAAATTCTGCAAAAATTTTCGCGTTGGCATTCTACAACTAATAACCATGTTTGAATCCAATCGGTTTTGTATTCTTCGAGTTAATGAGGAACAAAAAACATCCAAATTTCAGAAAATTTCAGATGGCTATAACTCTAAAACCGTTTGGACGATTATGCTCATAAGCAAACTCAAATGTCGCATTCAGATGCACAACCTAACCTGAAATTTTCAAGCCGCTATCTCTTTCCGTTCTCAGGTTATCGTGACAACAAAACTATTTTTTAATAATTTCTTAATAATTTTCTAGCGATTCGATGCTCACAAAATTTCATAAACGTGCTTAGGTCTATATTCTACAACTATTCACCATGTTTGAATCCAATCGGTTTTGTATTCTTCGAGTTAATGAGGAACAAAAAACATCCAAATTTCAGAAAATTTCAGATGGCTATAACTCTAAAACCGTTTGGACGATTATGCTCATAAACAAACTCAAATGTCGCATTTAGATGCACAACCTAACCTGAAATTTTCAAGCCGCTATCTCTTTCCGTTCTCAGGTTATCGTGACAACAAAAATATTTTTTAATAATTTTTTAATAATTTTCTAGCGATACGATTCTCACAAAATTTCATAAACGTGCTTAGGTCTATATTCTACAACTATTCACCAAGTTTAAAATTCGATCGGATTTATTTTGGTTGAAAACAAAATTATTACTCGGAAACCATTGGGCCGATTATACCCATTAACGAACTTGTCCGTCGTATTGGGATGCGCCACCTACCCTGAAAATTTCAAGTCGCTAGCTCTTTCCGTTCTCAAGTTATCGTGGCAACGGACGGCCGGACGGCCGGCCGGACGGCACCACAGAATTAAATTTCACATTTGGGCAAAACTATAACGCGTATGTTCCCCAGAACATACGCGCAAAAATCTCGTCTCGGTCTCACCAATTCCCAAAATATTGAGTCTCGTTTAAGTCTCGTTCTCGTCTCGTTATCAGTTGTCTCGTCTCGTCTCGCTTAATTCTGAATAACGATAATAAATATTGTATAAACGAAATTGTATACAATAATGGATAATCTTGTAAAGTTATATTTATATTACGCTATTATAATAAAATATTTGTACATGTACATATTATTTTTTATTTTAAATACTGATAATTTCAACTTCTAAATTACTCGATGACCAAGAATTCAAACATAATCACGCTTGCATCACATCATCCTTCAATAATGTATGTGTTTTTGCCATGATCATACCTGCTGTGGAAATTAATATTACAACAGGTAGAGATGTAGCCATTAACAAATCATCGGCCATCTTGGAAAGTGTAAGAAGAACTTTTTCATTACTCTCCACCACTGTTAAATATTTTGATTCCTATTTGCTCTTTCTAACAGCAAATATTCTTCAAACTCAGCTTTCCAATATTTCGAAAGTTTTGTTTATGTTTTAAATAGGCTATCGATGGCGATACATTTTTTAATAGAATTGAACAATTTGGTATAGTTTTCAAAGAATACCTTCCCTGTGGGTAGATCAATGAGGGTATTCTTGGCGTATTCCTCATAACACTTTTCGAAACATTGAATAGCTTCATTTCTTCACCAGTTTTATTATACGTAGTTCCACAGATGTATACGATAATTGTTCACATCTTCACTACAAGGAGCACAGAGAATAAATTTCTCCAGATGTTCAGATAGAGACGAAATTTTCAAAGCATTGGGATTTAGGGGCAATAAAAGTTGTCCGTTAAGTATTGAATTCATAATGGCATCCGTTTTTATGGTTGTAAATTCTATTTTTTCTTGAAAAATAATCCCAATTATCGTAAGGTCCTAACGAATTAATAATCTTCTAAAAAATATAATATAATGGTAATTAAAGTGGAAACTCTACATATTCAATTGTTTTCTGTGGGTGTTGTAAAAAGTCGAGTCGTACATAAAACTTCATACAAAAAATTTAACGAGACCTAAAACGAGACTCTCGTGTTGCGCTGTATGTGATCTCGGTATCGCCTATAATATTTTTGAAAACTCCTCTCATCTCGTCTCGCTTTTCCGAGACGAGATCTAGACGAGACGAGAAAAAAATCGCTCTCGCGTGGAGCCCTATACAGGGTGGCCAATTGAAAACGAAACAGAAATTTTCAGGCACTGCATCAATATTTAAGAATAAGCCGAGACTTGGTATTTCTGATTCAGAATTTACACCATTGTCGTGCTATCATTTTACCCAAATTTCTGTAATTTTCGAATTCGAGGATAAAATCGATTGTGTCCGCCTGGCCCACCGTTTGCCACGATAACTTTCGAACAGAAATAGATAGTCACTTCAAATTTTGAGGATAGGAGGTGCGTAATAGGCATAATCGGCCCAACGGTTTCCGAGTACTGATTTTTCTTCGACCAATACATATGCGATCGAATTGAAACTTGTTATCTAGTTGTAGAATACTGACACAAAGACGTTTGTGAAATTTTGTAGGAATCGTATTACTAGAAAATTAAAAAAAAATATTATTTATCTCATGAAAACTTGAGAATGGGGTGTGATAGCAACTCGCAATTTTAAGGGTAGGTTGCGGATCCAAATGTGACATTTGAGTTTGTTAATAGGCCAATCGTTTTTTGAGTGTTACCTATCTTATACCTATATTCCGTTGTTCGTTCTACAATAACTCTAAAAATACGAATCCGATCAAATTCAAACATGGTAGTTAGTTGTAGAATGCCGACGCAAAAGCATTTGCAAAATTTCATGAGGATCGTATCTCTAGGAAAATTTAAAATAATCGTTGAAAATCATTGAAGAAAATTCTATATATATCAGAAAGTAATCGTCCGACATCTCTGAAATTTGCCAGAGTCTTTAAAACCTATATATTTCATATTGTTGATGTAGAGGATAACGTTGCACTGCGACCTTAAGGTATATTGTGTCATCCCATCAGAGCTGTCGATGTCATCACCATCTGCAGCTCACCTACCAGTTCCATAGTTCTGATGAACTCCAGTATCTGGGATGGCTTAACGCAGGCGCCTTCGCTCCCGCAAAGCATTCCTTGTGTTGGTTTGAGATGGCGAGGCATTCCGTTATCAGTTGATCAGGAGTATCATTCTCCTCCCAACATAATCTGCACTCGTCAGTTTCTGCTAGCCCTAATCACATCACATGCTTCCTAAGGCCGCAGTTCCCTGTGAGGAAACCATTGAGGAGGTGAAGCGTGTTCTTACTGAGGTCCAAATATTTCTTGGATCTGACAGTAACAAAGTTCCGGAAAAATTTCTTGGAGTGAAACATTCCGGGGAGATACATCCAGATTATACCTCCTTCAGTTTATTCTTTCATACGGAATTCACTTTTGTAGGTGTATCCACCAACCCCACAGTAGGGTTCCGGGCCAATAAAGGGGGTTTGTGCTCCTTTCTTGGCAAGTGTGTTGACCTCCTCATTTCCTTTAATTCCCGCTTGACCATTAACCCTGACCAAGGAGACCCTGTTGTTCTTGTTCATATTAGCTTGGACTTGATAACATGGGAGCTCAGAGCTTCAATAGCAGCTTGACTGTCAGAGTGGAATGCTATATCACATCTCTGATAGTTTCTTTCTAGGTTTATTTCCACGCATCTTTCTATTGCAAGTACTTCTGCCTAACTAACCTAACTCTACAGCAAAGTTCCAAGTTTGAACACTATCGGATCTATATTGTCAGAGATCCGAGCAGTCTTGTATGAGTTCAATAGCTGAATGGGTGAGCGTTGCTACGATAACGTTCAAACGGAAAGAGATAGGTACTTGGAATTTTCAGAGCATCCAAATAGTGGAGTTAAGTTCGTTTCAGGGTATAATCGGCCTAACGGTTTCGGAGTTATACCTGTCTGGAATATTATGTTCTCGAAAGCTCAAAAAATTCAGGTCCAATCGAATTGAAACTTGGTATCTAATTGTAGAATATCGACATAAGGACTTATATGAAATTTTGAGAGCATCGTACCACTAGAAAATTTTGAAAAAACATGAAAAATTATAATAATAATAATAATGTTTATTCAGATTCAGATCACAAAAAGTAACTTAAAATTAACAGATAAGCTGAACAAACATGATATAAACCACAGAAGCATCAGATGTTGCTTGTTTGTGATGAAACGAAAAAATATAATAATATAAAGTTCACATAACCGTTTTTGGAAATACACTGCTCAACAATTGATAGGGATCACTTACTTTTTCTAAATTTATTTCTGAATTATTCGCTCCAAGATTATAAATTTAGTCAGATATCACAGTATTTTCAGTTGATAATATGGTTCACTTGAGAAAAAAATGAAAAAATGAAAAGTTGGAGAGAAAAAAAGACTTTATTAGGAACACTCAAAATTCTGTGTTTGAATAACATAAACATTTTATGATGACACCACAAGAAGGGTGAAGTTTCGGTTAAGCTAGTACCTAGTTGGCCCCCCACGAGCTCGTCTCAAGCATTCTACCCTACGAGGCATACTTTCAATCAAACGATTTATAAAATTTTGGGGCAAATTCGTCCAAATATCCCGTAAAGCGTTAGAAAGGTCCTCCAGGTTATTGATCGGTTGTTCTAAGGTTGACAATTGTCTAGACATCTCAGACCAGACATGTTCGATGCAATTCATGTCTGGAGAGCGAGCTGGCCAGTCCATCCTATCAATAGCATGTGTTTCTAGCGCTTCATTAACCAGACGACTACGGTGTGGACGGGCATTATCGTCAATTAAAATGAAATTCTCGCCCAAGGCAGCCGCAAACGGAACAATTATGGGTTCAATAATCATATCGTGATATCTCTGGCTGGTCATTGTGGTGTTCTGCGGAACAACCAACTCTGTGCGTTGGTTCAAACAAATGCCTCCCCATACACATATAGAACCTCCGCCAAAAGCTGTTGTGGGTACCATAAACTGTTCTGCATACCTTCGACCTCTTTCCCTCCAAGCAAGAATACGTCCATCGGAGTTGACCAAACGAAATCTAGACTCATCCGTAAATAAACATCGGCTCCAATCTTCAACTGTCCAATTGCGGTGCTCCTCAGCCCATTGCCGTCGATGAACCCGGTGTTCCCTATTCAAACGGGGATGTTGTACCCTCCTATGTGCTCTCAAACCACGAACATGTAGTCGTCGTCTTACAGTCTGGTTCGAAATTAGAACTCCTGTTGCAACTCTCAGTGATCTATTGAGCCGCGACGCCGGGTAAGTGGGATTTCTCCTAGCATTGAGGACCAAAAGACGATCTTGGGCAGCTGTTGTACTGCGCTGCCGACCTCCCCCATGAACATAAGCTACTGAGTCGTTTTGGATGAACCTATTCCAAGCCCGACTCACGACACTTTGCGAAACATTCAACCGCCGGGACACTTCTCGCTGGGACAAACCTTCCTGTATCCACCGTATGATTTGGTCCAGTTGCACAGGAGCCAAACGTCTTCTCGGCATGACTAATAAGCTAATATTGTTCTCATTTCTTCAATTATTGTCACCTTATGTGTTTGAACGAGAGAAAAAAACAGATTTAATAACAAATACCACATTGCTTTTCACTCCACATGTAACAGCCTACAGATAATAATCGATTTTGTGAACAAGAGCCGATGAAGTGAGGAAAAATTTGATATAATCAACTCAAAACATCTTAATTTTTCCTTAGAGAACATATAATGTACAGATATTCACGAGATAACTTGAAAAAAATACAAATGAAGAGAAGTTCATAAGTGATCCCTAGCAATTGTTGATCAGTGTATATTCATCTGAAATTTTTTTGTTATTTCCTCTATAACTCGAAATGTTCAAATCCGATCCAACTAACACTCAGTAATTATATGTAGAATGCCAAGAAATTTTAATTTCCATGGAATACATATGTCAGAATTAAAAATTCTGTGATCTTAGACGATTCTCTCATACTCAAGTATGTCATTAAAATGGTACGAAATTTATTCAAATCTTATCAAAGCTGTGAAAACGGTCTATATCGATGGGTAAATTTGATTCCCAGTGACCATTACTGGTGAAGTCTATGCTTGAACTTTTTGTTTCGTTAGTGATTGTTGTTTGCAGATGAATTTCGAATTTGTAATTTAAATTCTTAATAAGTAATAGGCGGAATTGTAAAATTCAAAGACTTTTGTAAGGTGTATTGTAAGAAATCTCACTCGAAAATATGAGAAGTCTGTTTTGAAAAATGTTTAGCTCTTCGTGAATATCATCTTTTAGAGGAAAGCGAAACTTCAGTATAGAGTACGGTGTAACAAGTCGTGAAACGAGCGCGCTAAGCTACTAACTCAACGTAAGTGCTGTTATAATTTTTTTTCATTTCCATTCGGGTTTTCCGACGATTCAGACCCAGAAATCGATTCCTGTTTCGATTTTGAGTTCGCAACGGAGATGTCTGTAGAAAAGCCTCCTTCTACCCCAATGAATATTCGGTTCAACTATGACATTAATCCGAGATGAAAACGGTTTCAACAGGATGGTACTACTGACCATTAAACAGCCACAATAATCGAAAGATTAATAACAAAATTAGAGATAAATGAATGAACCCGCGATATGGATCATTCAATGGGCCATTTGATGGGAAAATTAATGCATCGTCATAAGTATTGATTTCCGTATAAATTTGGTATGGAAGGCCTGTCGCAATAATCTGAATACAAATAATGGGATATTTATCGGACATTACCCGATAAAGTTTTATTTAATGTCTCCTTGTTATCGAAAATGGCCTAGATGAATGATGTCGTCACAACTCAGCACATATAATATCGAATAATGGCTGATACCGTTGTTAATTAATCAACAAGACATGAGCGTTCTGCCAAAAGGGTCACTTGTATTCGTAAGTTCGCAAGTCTATGTACATATTCTCCATTCACCTTTATAAAGTCTCCCGGTTGGCCATGAAATTTTGACACATTTCACCGTGTATATTTTGAAGATGTTAGGTTATAGTCATTAACTGCGACGTTACGATCATTTATATAGACCCTGTACAACCAATACCTACAAAGAGTGGCTCTATCGTGTCGTCTTTCCCAGCAGAGACGATTGGACCATCTTTGACCAAAAGGTCCAAGAACTCTGATGCATAATCATGCCTGCTTATAAAAATTCTTAATCTTAGAAGATTCTCTCATTACTCAAGTCCTTAAAATGGTAAGAAATGTATTCATATCTTATAAAAGCTGAGAAAACGCTGTGAATTTTATAGATGAAGTCGCTAAACATGTAGGTTTCAACTATAATTCACCCCTAATCCACTTGGTACAGAGTATAACTTTCCTTCTGGACCTTCAGGTAATGAGTTGCTGGAATATAAGGGAAGCACAAAGGAAAAATATACACGGGTCTTCCAGGGCACATTAACGTGAAAGAAATCGATTAATACCATCAGAGGCATAAATAATTGATGTTTATTTCATGAGGTTTTCTTAACGACTTCTCATAGTAATATTTGGAATCAATAGATTAAGATAGATAAGCTCATACTATACAGGGTTGGGATGAAGTATGGAAACAAATAAATATCTTTAAAACGAAGAGAACGATATTTATGAAACTTAGCAGGCGAGGACAAAAACTCATAACGCATCTGATGACATATTTTTGCGCGTATGTTCTGGGGAACATCGCGTTATAGTTTTGCCCAAATGTCTGTAACTTTCGAATTTTTTGAAAAAAATGGTCTCAAACGATTAAGTTCGACTCCCCAATGAAGAATTCGAGGTCAAATTTGATTCTGTCCGGCCGGCCGTCCGGCCGGCCGTTGCCACGATAACTTGAGAACGAAAAGAGCTAGCGACTTGAAATTTTCAGGGTAGGTGGCGCATCCCAATACGACGGACAAGTTCGTTAATGGGCATAATCGGCCCAGTGGTTTTCGAGTAATAATTTTGTTTTCAACCAATATGAATCCGATCAAATTGAAACTTGGTGGGTAGTTGTAGAATATGACCCTAAGCACGTTTGTGAAATTTTGTGCGAATCGTATGGCTAGAAAATTTTAAAAAAATTATTAAAAAATATTTTTGTTGTCACGATAACTTGCGAACGGAATGAGATAGCGGCTTGAAATTTTCAGGTTAGGATGTGCACCAGAACGCGACATTTCAGTTTGTTTATGAGCATAATCGACCAAACGGTTATAGAGTTATAGCAATCTGAAATTTTCTGAAATTTGGTGGTTTTTTGTTCCTCATTAACTCGAAAAATACTGAACCGATGGAATTCAAACTTTGTTCTTAGTTGTAGAATGGCAACGCGAAAATGTTTGCAAAATTTGGTGAGGATAGCATTTGTAGAAAATTTTTAATAAATCATTAAAAATAAAAAAAAAAAATTCTATATATCAGTAACTATTCGTTTGAAATTCATGAAATTTTGCAAGAGCCTTCATAACCTAACTCTACTGCCAAGTTTCAAGTTTTAATATGATCGGTTAAATATTGTTGGAGATTCGAGCATTCTTGTGCGAGTTCAGTAGTACCGATTTGGTGTAGCGTAAGGCTCCGAAGAAACGATCGCTCGACCCGGACTTTTGCCGTCGAGTCGAAGAAGACGAATCGATTTGTGTTTTTCCCAAATTTCGTTCTTCTAGGTTGAGCCTAAATATACTAATTCGATACAAGTTTCGGAGGTTTTGAGTCCGACGATTTTCCATTCAAAAAGTCAATCCGAGAAACGTCAGAATTAATTCGAGAGACGGGGTCGGAAATTTTCGAAAGCGAAACTGACGATTTAGGCCTTTTTGGGGCGTGAAACTTGAAGAAAATGATAGATAGCTTTTGCGCGTATGTTCTATTTTCCATTCTTCTGTATTGGACACCCTTAATCGAATTTACCATGGTAAATTATGTTGTCCATTCTCCTGTATTGGACACTTATTTTATATTTAAAACTGTAATTAGATCTTTGAAATACCATTGAATGAAGAAATTCTTGTAAGTTAACAAAATATCTTTATTTGAACAATAAAAATGCATCATTTTATTAAAATGATAGTTAGACTATCCAATTGCTTCTTTTCTTTATAATATTTTAGCTGTAAGTCAGTATAGCTTAGAACTTTTAAAGTAACGTCCTACAATATTAATTTAAATGATATTATAAATAAAAAATTGGTTCAAGCACTGACGTGAAGTCAGGAGCTTTTGCGCGTATGTTCTGTTGTCCATTCTCCTGTATGGGACACTTTTAATCGAATTTACCATGGTGAATTCTATTGTCTATTCTCCTGTATTGGACACTCTTAATCGAAAAAAAAAATTGGTTCAAGCACTGACGTGAATCAGGAGCTTTTGCTCTTCTTAATCGAATTTACCATGATGAATTCTATTGTCCGTTCTCCTGATTGGACCCTCTTAATCGAAAAAAAAATTGGTTCAAGCACTGACGTGAAGTCAGGAGCTTTTGCGCGTATGTTCTATTGTCCATACTCCTGTAATGAACACTATTCTTAATCGAATTTACCATGATGAATTCTATTGTCTATTCTCCTGTATTGGACACTTTCTTCTTAATCGAATTCACCATGATGAATTCTATTGTCCATTCTCCTGTATTGGAGACTCTTCTTAATCGAATTTGCCATGATGAATTCTATTGTCCAGAATGGACAATAGAATTCATCATGGCAAATTCGATTAAGAAGAGTCTCCAATACAGGAGAATGGACAATAGAATTCATCATGGTGAATTCGATTGAGAAGAGTGTCCAATACAGGAGAATAGACAATAGAATTCATCATGGTAAATTCGATTAAGAATAGTGATCATTACAGGAGTATGGACAATAGAACATACGCGCAAAAGCTCCTGACTTCACGTCAGTGCTTGAACCAATTTTTTTGTTAATACTGACTAGAAAAAAAAATAAAATTTTTCTCCTGTCAGAATTCACTGAAATTCAAAATTACATATCCTATCGAATTGAAACCTAGCACTCGGTTGAAAAGAGACGGCTTGAAGGTGCATGCAGTATTTCGTGAGGGTGTGTGAGGCTTGACTAGTTAGAAGAACATGCGTGCGAAAGCTGCTAACTTCACTCACGTAAGTGCTTTTCTACAAATTATTTCCACTACACTTAGAGTGTAGGAATTCAAAATAACAAGGTCCTATAAAATCTGCAAACATATACAGAGTGCCCCATTTGAATTAAAAAAGTTGAGGGTATTTCCGGTTAAACCGGAAGTACAGTAGCAACAAATAATATGGCATCAGATGTGTAATGCATCATTGTACTAACCTTCGAAGTTTCACAACTATCATCCTTTTCGTTTTAAAGATATTAACTTGGTTACATACTTCTCCCCAACCCTGTATATACTGATCCACAAAAGTTATGGATGTTCAGAAATTTTGAGACTGTTTCAAAAGTTTCCTTTTTTTTTTTCAAATATGAGAAATCTAAATGTTTACTCACTTATCTAACTTATTCTTTTGTCCATTTCTTTATAGTATAGAGTTTCACAGTTTCAAGTGAACATTTATTTATATTATTTGTAGTGCAAAATCAATTCACTCAAAAATTAAAAAAAATTAAGTTCTGTAACAACGCCTTTGCATGCTGTCGATTAGATTGTCGAAGTAGCCTTGATCAATTTCTCTCCAGAGTTGCGGTAAAAGCTGTTTGACTTCTTGAAGTATATGTGGAGGTGCTTGATGAGAATTCAAAGCACTTTGTAGCTGATCCCGAGCATGTTCAATAGGATTGAGGTCTGGCGACCGAGGGGGCCAAATGTGAAATACCATGGGTTTCCAGAGCTTCATCAAGAATTCCCGCTAGATGGGGTGGCGCATTATCGCCCAAGAATAATAAATTTGGCACAATAGCAGCATGAAATAAAGGAATATTATTGTCAATGACTTGCTCTATGTAAATCTGAGCATTGATGGTAACATCAAGCACCAACAATTCTGTACGTTCATTGAAACAGTAATTGTACCCACATCCCCGGTCTTTCGCCCACAAGCATGTTTGGAACATCATGGGTAGAAGGCTTGGAAATGCACTCCAGCCACGGTCTTTGGTGGCTCTGATACATGAACTACAGGTAGCTTGGGATAGTATCCCTCAAGAAGAAATGGACCATCTTATTGCATCAAAGCCAAGACGTGTTGGGAAGTGTATAGATAATCGTGGTGGACAAACAAATTATTGAGAAATGTATTTAAAAAAAAATTGTAAACCCTTTGTTATTTTTTTCAAATTTCAATCATTTACTCCTTGCTATACTATCTATGTTTTACCAAAAAAAAAAAATTGAAATTTAAACAGCTCCTTCTGGGTGTTGCAGTTTCTTTGTCAGTCAGTATATTTGGTTTCCCATAAATGAACATTTGGTGGACATGAATCTGGAACTCCTGAAACAGTCACAAAATTTCTGAACCTTCATATTTTTGTGGAGCAGTATATTTGGCATTGATAGTATTCGAAAGCAGTGACTTTGCAGTTTTATCGTTGTGATCTATTACTTTCGAGGACATTTTTAGAGTCGATAGTGCCGGGTCTTTTTACCGATCCTACAATACGCCGGCCAGTAGGTCGTTTGTAGTCATTAAGGGATTAAAAGGATTGAAATAACCTGAAAGATGTGGAGCAATCTGACAAAGAGGTGTGAGTTGAGGTCGTTTGGACTCGAGGGGGAAATTTCAGGGATTATGTAGTATTGGTTTATCGGATTTGTCCAACACTGTTCGTGAAGTGTTCGCACTTTCACAACAATCATTCGATTATAGCCCTTTATGGCGTATTTCGCAGATTTGGTACGGCGAGGGATGCGGAGTTGAGGGATGTAAATCGATATATATGTAATCGTGAAATCCGGCATGAGGAATATACCTATTACAGTTTGGTGCGCTATATACATTTATGATTCATTTGAATTTGGAATATAATTTAATGATATTCTGTCTGGTGAAGCATAGTCCAATCTAAACGTTGGATGAAGTTAGGAGTCCCGTATACTGATTAAAACAATTCTGTTGACTCTTCGTTGTGGAGTGTTTTCCGGAAAATAGGAAAAAACATTCAAAACGAAAAGTTTATGGGTGGATTTTCAGTAGTAATATCTCTAGGACATTGATAATAGACGAGATAATTTAATGACAATAGAAAGCATTTCTTTGGTTTCATGGAGAAATTTGTCATAAAATTGTGAGGCATTTGTCACTGCCCGAGGGATATTGAGCGGAAAATGATTTGACAAGAATATTTATAACTCAACACAACATGTATTTATTTATTGAAAGTACAGTTAGGGAATTCGGAGTGCCGCATTGTTTCTTTCCACATATCCTGATGGAGCTTGGACTCAGCAAGCAGACATGATGTGCATAACAGTTTTCTGCTGGCTGTAGATACTCTGCACGTTGTTAAGGTGTCCATTCTCATGATGATCTTTTTATACCATCTTGTATTTATAATCTTGTCAAGCCATAAAAAATCTCTCCGTTTCCGACTCGAGCTGACTTCAAAAAGCCGAAGGATAATTCTTCCAACGGGCCGTGATCTTTCAAACTCCTGAAATATATGGAGTGCAGGTTTTTACTCATTTAATCTTCGAGTAGTGTCTTGAGTTGTACCTGTCTAATCTCTTTGCCTACTCTTCTGTGGTCTATTCGCCCGATATGTGTTCCTGCTCGCTCATTGATCGATGGATATGCCAGTTATACTCTGCTTCTCCAAGACTCTCTGTCCAGTTCAAAATAGTTTCTCCCTCTTCGAGGTGTAGAATGATTATTCCGAGAACAAGTGACCTCGCAATTTGTCGGAATCAATTTCAAAGAGTCCACTGAGATCCCTACCGAAGAAGCCATGCAGCGCCCAGAACGCAGTGATCAGGTGACCCTGCAACCTCCTTTCATCAAAAGCACCAATACCGAACAGTTTCCGAAAGCCATACGGAATGTTGCATCCAGAAGCAGCTATCCCTCCTCAGGGTGGGGCACCAGATAGATCCACCATAATCCAGTTTTTAAAGGAATCAAGTTGTTTACACGAGTTTGCAAGTTTTATTCGAGAAATATTGAAATTAACTCTTTGTAAGGTACACCATCTTCTTGATTTTGGACAGGTTGTGCGATATATACTCATACCAGGAAATATGGAGGGAAATCGCATTTCCAAACAACTTGGTATCATCAGCAAATGATGATGAGACATAGGATATTATGGCATGAAGAACCACTATATATTCCAGGAATAGGACTGGGCCCAAGACTGAACCTTGGGGACTTCACTCACTACCTCCCACACACCCAACGTTCCCTCTCCCACTGACACATCAGATATCCACAGCCTCAGATAGTCCGTAAACTACTTTGGTAGATCTCCTCTGATGCAGAAATGATTCAACTCAGCCAGCAGTTCCATAGGAAACAAGCAACGATATATAACTTCAACAAGTGGAAAAAGTTTTATCGCCATCGGATGAACAGTATAGTAGTGCATAAAATACATACGAAATGAATTATGTTGAAAAGAACTATATTTTGAGAATCTATTTCTGTAGAATTGTGGGGTTATTCCATGTAAGTTTGGTTGTGTTCATATAAAATATTTACAAATGTTCTATGAACTTCAAAGGTAAACTTCATTTTCAACTCAATTTGTTTCGATGTTCATTACTAGGGGAAATATCCAACCATAAACTGTGAAGTTTGAAATGACGCCGTTTCTCTGAAAACTGGAACCATCCAATATCATGCGCCTTCATCACTCTAGTTTGCTGGTTTGCTATTACTTTTATTTTGATTTCCTATTTCCTACTTGGCGAATTAAATTGAAAAAGCGGCTATAGCAGCTGCTGAAATATTAATTATGCCCCTTCAAGATTAATTCCGAAGGATCAAAGGAAAAAGGAAAGGCTGTATTGATTATACATTATATGTAAACATTGTGTTTCCTAAGTACGGGACATAATTTCGCAAGGGTATTCTGAGGCTGAATTAAAGATAACTCTATTTGCTATTTAATGTATGTCTCGCAAATGCTTCGTAGAGAAAATACAGGGTGTGAAAGTTTCATAAAAAAAAAATTAAACATTTTCGAAATCTGTTGCATTTGGAATAAAATATAAAACTTTTTCGTAGGAAAAAATGAAAAAGATATAATAATATATTTAAAAAACTCAAACAGATATACTTATTCAACCACTACGTTAAACACGTGAAAGATTAATGATGTCAAAAATTGCTTCTAGTTCTATAATTGAAAGTGTTATATTAAAAATATCTTACCACCAAGAGGGAAGAATTGGGCGAAAATGTGCTTGAAGGAGTCCTCATCGACCATACCAGTTGGACATTCCTGAAATAAAATTTATCATCAATTGGGGCTTCAGGAATTCAACTATGAAATACTGAAAAGGAAATATGAGTTTTTGACGCTCTTGTTCCTCGGAACAGGGTGCTTATCAATTTGCCCATAACATCGATTTAGTTCGACTCACTGATCAAGAGTCCGTGGTCAAAATCAATTCTATCCGACCGTTAAATTGAAAATTTTTTTTTCAAGATGCAGTTTCATCATAAGCATCCATTGACATCATTCTAAACTCTAACAAGCACTGACGTGAAGTCAGGAGCTTTTGCGCGTATGTTCTACTGTCCATTCTCCTGTATTTGACACTCTTAATCGAATTTACCGTGGTGAATTCTATTGTCTGTTCTCCTGTATTGGGCAGTCTCTTAATCGAATGTACCATGTTAAATTCGGCAGCGATGTCAGAGGAATAGTTTCTGATAAATAGAATTTCTTTCAATGATTTTTAAAAAATTTTGGAGTTATACCATCCTCATGAAATTTTGCAGGAATTTTTGCGGTTGCATTCTACAACTGACAACCATGTTTGCATTGGATTGGTGTTATATTTTTCGAGTTATTGAGGAAATAACAACCAAATTTCAGATGGATAACTCCAATACCGTTTGGCCGATTATAGCTATAAACAAACTCAAATATCACATTCAGATGCACAACCTTACCCGGAAATTTCAAGTTGCTATCTCTTTCCGTTCTCAGGTTATGGTGACATAAATAATATTTTTCGATAGTTTTTTTTTTCTAGTGATCCGATTCACACAAAATTTTACAAGCGTGCTCAGTTTTGTATTCTAAAACTACTCATCAAGTTTCAATTCGATCGGACTTGAATTGGTTGAAAACGAAATTATTACTAGGAAACCGATTATGCCCATTAATGAACTTGTCCGTCGTATTAGGATGCGCCACCTACCCTGAAAAAAGTCGCTATCTCTTTCCGTTCTAAAGTTATCGTGGCAACAAACGGACAGAATTAAATTTGACCTCGAATTCTTGATAAGGGAGTCGAACCCAATCATTTGAGACCATTTACGCGAAAAAATCTAAAATTACAGACATTTGGGCAAAATGATGTATGTTCCCCAGAACATACGCGCAAAAAACTAATACTTTCGGAGATATGATTTTTGAAAATTTCAATAATTATTCTTTATTCTATGTTTTCATAGAATAATCTAAATATAATTTGATGATGTATGTAAATACAACATGAGGTGAGTCAGAAACCTACGTTTTGAATTTCATTACGAAATTTCTTGAAAATTGACGCACAGAAGCCAAATTGAAAAGAGATTACAGCAAGCGCTTTTCCCAAGCGGTCCCTCATCAAAATACTAACCGCGCCCGACGCCGCTTGGGTTCGGACGGTATCTAGCATATTCAGGGTGGTATGGCCACAAAAAAACTTTCTTTCTCTATCTCTGCAATTATAATTATGATGCAGTTCTAACATAAGAATCCATTCATATTATTCCCAACTCTGAGAAATCAATACTTTCAGAGATATTTTAATTTACTTCCTTTCATGACGCAGTTCTATCATAAGAATCCATTGATATCAATCCCTACTCTGAGAAACCAATGCTTTCGCAGATATGAAAGTCAAAGTTTGAACAAGAGCGCCAAAGGTCCTGTGCACAGGGCTTTCCCAATTTTTTTTGTTCTCTACTGAATTAAGGTTTTATGTGTAAAATTAATTCAAAAACAAAATTTAAGAATTTTCCGAATGAACTTTTCCGTAGTGCATCGGTTGAGTGTAATAATCTGGAAATTCTTATAGATTATGATTTACTCACGCTTTCTTATTGTTTGTTGTTTTATATTGTATAGAATACTTCGGATTTCAGTCGTTCGAATTCGGATATCCCCGGCAAGTGCGTCAAAAATATTTCGTCCTTGAAAATGTTACTGTTCCGTGGAACAGTAACATCTTTCACTGTTTTACAGTGCATTGTAAAACAGCGGACGAGTACACCATAATCGATGTAATATTTCGATATTTTCAACATTATAGATCCAATCCAGTAGCACGTAGAACTTTACTGCAGAATTAGATTTTGAAGACTCTCGCAAAATTTCAGCGATATCTGACGAATAGTCAGAACTTATCAGCCGAAACTGTAACACAGTGTTTCAAAACACGAATCTGTTTGTGTATCTGAAATTTAATTAATTAAAATTCAGACCATTTGCTCGGAGCAGAATTTAATGAAGTGCAAAAACTATTCAAACTTTGTTCGATTCCTTATTCACATCTATTCACTGCGTTGAACCAAGCTTCCGCGCTTTTGTTCATCTACAAGTTTCGTCAAGTATTCCAGCCAAATGAGACCACAAATTATGTTGGTACGAAATGAAAAGGGTTCAAGAACTCTGAACAGCATCCGCGAAAATTAGATGAAATCCAGGTGTAGGTATACCCGTGTTCCACTTGATATTCGTATCAGGAACGAGAGGATTAAAATTAATGTGATGAGTGAAGTGTTGAACAATTTCGCCAGGCCAGGAATATCCGTGGTTGGCAACCTGACTTTGAATATATGGCCTGCAGGTAAGTTCATTAAAAACGTCTGTTTAGTCTAGAAATTCTCTATCGTTAAAATTGTTTCGCCACATTGCGGCATCATCAGTTTTTCTTCATTTGAGCAGACTTAAAAATGAGAAGCACATCTGAATTGTATACAAGGCGCGGCAGAATAACTTTTTGGCGCGCTGTTTAGGTCAATCGTCTAAATTTTCGATTTTTTTTTTTCGAATATTTGGCCGGTTGAGTTTTCAGAGTAGGTTTGGAGACCAATGCGCCGAATAAGTTCGTTAATGGGCAAAATCCACCGAGTGTTTTCAGAGTTATAGCCAGCTGAATTTTTTTTTTGCCAATAACTCGAAAAATTCTGATATGATAGAATTAAAGGGCGGTAGTTAGTTGAAAAAGTGGGAAAGCCCTGTGGAGCTTTGGCGTTCTTGTTCAAACTTCGACAGTTCATCTCCGAAATTATTGGTTTCTGAGAGTTGGGAATGATATCAATGGATTCTCATAATAGAACTCCATTATTTTACACAATACAAAGTAAAACATGTATCTATGGGAGATAATAGCCCTACATTAGGGCACTGTAGCGGTCTTCGAACATCTGAAGTTCTGAATAATCATCACTTGGACTGGTCAGACCTGGTTTTGAAAGAGACCCTCCTGGCCTTACGAGCAACATTTTCCTTTTTGAATTCAAATATTGAAGGGATTTCTAAGAACAAGAAGGAATATCTTTGAAAACTAGCGGAGGCGATTCTTCTCCAAGAGATCCCATGCGCCTACAGAGAGGTATACTTGTGAGAGGAGACTTTTGAAAGCTTATGTATTATTTATAATTTGTTCGTTCTTCTCATCTTGTCTTTTCATTTTTCAGGAGTTTCGGGCACCTTGGAGAAACATCTCCGTTTTTTGACGAAGGAATCCATATTGAAGAAGTAAATGCCTATCAATATTTTTAAATGTCAGAAAATTTTGTGAACAATAGTTACAAATCACAACACTCACAAGGAAACAGGTTTTTTTGGTGAGGTTTTTTCCTAAGCTCTTGTATCATACGTCGAATTGTATGGTACCCCGTTACAACAACCTCTGCTAACACATATAAAGCTCTCCGTCAAAAGAATATATACCTAGATATATATCATGAAAGAAATTAAATTCAAACAAGAGCGCCAAAAACCACGTTACCCGAGATTTTCATTCCTCAAATCCACTCTGAAAATTATATTATACCAATCGAAACTTGAGCCAATATTTCAGTTTTGTTTTTACTGGAGCTATTCTGAACCCATTCGGATAAACTTGCCGAAGTATATATTTCCATCATCATATGGATTATCCACGGGCATTTAAATATCACCAAATAGTATAATATCATATAATAATCCTCATAATTCTACGATAATTCTAAAATGAATTTGACTCTTATAAGAAAACAAGATGACATGTACGAGTATGAACACAGATCATATAATAATTCATAGATAGAATAATTGTACCATTCTGTGAAAACATAGAAGTACGATGTAATATTGAAAATTCATTTCTCCGTATTAGTGAAACTGCAACTTAAAAAAATTGAATTCGAAATTTGTAATGTAAAAAAAAATTTTTTTTGTTTCTCTGAAACCATCTAGCCGATTCAGCGCAACGCAGAATTTTACCGAGATATTTATCTCCCAATCCTACTCTGAAAATTTCAACTGCCTAGCTCGTTTTGTTCGAGAGTTATTGTAGAAACAAAACTAAAAAATTTTTGAAATTTATTTTTGCCACTTTACGGTGATCCGAACAATACAAAACTTCGCATGCATATAAAAGTCATGACTATACAGTTTGATGCTAAATTCCAGATAGGTCGAGTGATCGGTTCCGGAAATATTCATAAAAAATATTTTTAATAAAAGCAGCCATAACTCCGAAATCGCTTGGCGGATTTCACCCGTTAACGAACTCGTCTGAGATATTTACGCCCCAAACCTACCCTGAAAATTTCAATCCTCTAACTCCTTTCGTTCGAGAGTTATCGGGCTTACGGCCGGCCGGCAGAATTGATTACGACCACGGATTCTTGATCGGTGAGTTGAACTAAATCGTTTGAGAGCATTTTCATCCAAAAATTCAAAAATTACAGACATTACTTATTTTACAGTAAAGTTCTAGTTATTAAAAGGTTTTTTAATGGGTTTTGTCTCTCAAACTCTGAAAAATATCTATAAAATAAAAATTAATTATTTTGTGATTTGCTTCTGCGTAAGAAACACAAGATATTTGTCAGAAGCAATCCATTGAACAATGTTGCCTAACAAATAACAACGAAGAAACAACTATATTGTAACGTTTCGGAGTCTATATCAGACTCCTTCGTCAGACGCTTAATGAAAATCTTAAGAATGTGACAATCCTTGGATTTCATAATAACTATACCAACAAAATAATTCTAAAGATTTTCATTCAGCGTCTGACGAAGGAGTCTGATATAGACTCCGAAACGATACGATATGGTTGTTTCTTCGTTGATGTTGTTTCGTTGTTGTTTGTTAGGCAACATTGTTCAATTGATTGCTTCTGACAAATATCTCGTGTTTCTTACGCAGAAGCAAATCACAAAACAATTAATTTTTATTTTATAGATATTTTTCAGAGTTTGGGAGAGAAAACCCAGAAAAAAACCTTTTAATAATGAGTATACCTCCCACAGTATCCTTTAATGATTAAGTAAAGTTCTAGGTTTGAACTCGATCGGATCTATATTGGTGAAGATATTGCCTGATTTATTGAAATAAAATTCACCACCCATTGTAAAAAAGATTCGGAAAGTTCGTGAGTAGCCCTAAAGCCATCCTGAAATCTAAATCGCTTGGAGAAATATTAACTAAATGATCTCTGGTTTCCTCTGCTTCCCCGCATTCACAACTAAGTCTCTCAACTGAGTTATATCTGAAAGGCATGCTGTTGCAACGACCATGACGTGCTTTGAACGATTTAGAATAAACCATATTTTCCTGGGAAGATCAAAACCCGGAACTCTCTCAGAAATTAAATCTTTGTTGTCTAAATCGAAAGAAATCCATACACACTGCCAAACTGTTACTAACGAAAACAATTTATTACTGGCTACGCAGTTAATAACATAATAATTATTTGAAAGGAATTTTCTGTAATTTCTGCCATCTATAGAAGAGGAGACAAGTTCTAGAGAGAGAAATAGTTGGCGTGGCTACAAAAATTCCAAACAATATCGAGTTTCAGAGATTTCTCATTGGAAATACTAAGACGGAGCATAAAATTTTAACGCTCCTATATTTGGAGGCAGCCCACGCAGAATACACAAAAAAGGAAGATAGACAATCCTCTCAAGTCTCGAGAAAGCTGCTACTTCTTTGAAATTCTGGAGTGAAGCTCATTCGGAATGAGAGAATGATTCAAACACATCATTTGAATTTCCAGCACTTATACATTATGATGCGCAGACTTAGAGAAAGTTTGCTTCGTTTGAAATTCATGAGGCGTGTGCCACAAAGTTTGTTGTCGTCATATTTGGATTGAATTCCGCAGGGGTTGCAGGTTCGTTTGAACCTGCCGAAGTCCATTTTTGGCGCTCTTGTTCCTCGGAACAGAGTGCTTATCAATTTGCCCAAATGTCTGTAATTTTCGAATTTTTGGCTGAAAATGGTATCAAACGATTTGGTTCGACTCACTGATCAAGAATCCGTGGTCGAAATGTATTTATTCTGCCGGCCGTCCGTCCGTTAACACGATAACTCTCGAACGAAAGGAGTTAGAGGATTGAAATTTGCAGGTAGGTTTGGAGCGTAAATATCTCGGACGAGTTCGGTAACCCGCAGAATCCATCGAGCGGTTTCGGGGCTATGGCCGTTTTTAGTAAAAACCTTTTTTATGAATATTTCCGAATCCGATTACTCGATCTATCTGAAATTTAGCATCAAATTGTAGTATCAAGACCTTTAGACGCATGTGAAGTTTTGTATTGATCGGGTTACCGTAAAGTGTAAAAAAAAAATTTTGAAAATTTTTTAATTTTGTTTCTACAATAACTCTCGAACGGAATGAGCTAGGCAGTTGAAATTTTCTGAGTAGGTTCGGGAGATAAATATCTCGGCTAAGTTCGCTATTGGGCAAAATAGGCCAGATGGTTTCGGAGTAACGAAAAACAATTTTTTTTTCAACTTACAAATTTCAAAATAATTTTGCATTTTCACCATAAAAATCCATTGATATCATTTTCAACTCCAACAAGCTAATACTTTCGGAGATATGATTCTTCGAAATTTCAATATTGAATCGTACTTCTATGTTTTCAAAGAATGCTATAATTATTCTATCTATGATTACACTATGATATGTGTCATAGTGTAAACATTAAAGCGGAAGAAGAAGAAAAATAATCGTAGTGATGTGTGACATTTGGTCTAGGTTAGGATGATTTCAGACAGATTAAAAATGACCAATATTTTATCAGTTTGACTGGGTGGACATTGAATTATTGAGATTGGAGAAATTAAGTTATATTTGCTGTCCTGTTCCTACACTGTCTTTGTTATGTTTGAGACCATTTTGTTCTAGCTTATATAGAGGTATTTTATTTCGTTGTGTTATGTAAACATTGTGCAGGTGATGTCTAATTTCATTTTAATTTTTAGGCCTGAAGAAACAGACGAAATAATCTTTGAAACGTCGCCAAATATATGTTTTAGAAGAGCCATAGTATTTGTTACTGTCCTATTCCCACAATTTTTTTTCTATTTTATAAAAATATTATTAACTATACATTCATCAGATTTTGGTTAAAATGCCATTTTCAGATATCTCCTCCTTCTCTGGGTCAAAGTGGAAACAGAGAATATCTTCCGAAAAGTTTGAATTATGGACACTTATGACTCGTGAAATATAGTTTGAATTGAGTTGGTTATTCGTAATAAATTACCAATTTTCTAGCTTCTATCAGAAGATATACGAATGCTTCCCCTTCCTTAATTAAAAATTCAATTGAAAATACAGAGTGTTTCTATGTCAATGTCAAAGTCAGACACGGAGACACGACAAAAACCTCAAAACTCATTTTCTTCAAATGAGAACTCATTTTTTTTATTGGTCAGCTGGAATCTACGTTAAAAAAATAGTGTATTTCTTATAATACATACTGCTCTAAAATGCAAAAAAGTGTATTTTTGGCGCTCTTGTTTCTCGGAACAGAGTGCTTATCAATTTGACCAAATGTCTGTAATTTTCGAATTTTTGACTGAAAAGGGTCTTGAACGATTTGGTTTGCCTCACTGATCAAGAATCCGTGGTCGATATCAATTCTGTCCGGCCGGCCGTCCGCCCGGATCTCCTTTATTGGACACTCTTGAGTGAATCTACCATGGTGAATTCTATTGTCTGTTCTCCTGTATTGGACACTAATCGAATTACCCATGGTAAATTCGGAGTGTCCAATACAAGAGAATAGACAATAGAATTGGATAGAATGAAGCCCTATTTGAGAAAATTTTATGGTTTTTTTCAGATTTCACACGAATTTTCTGAGAATAATATGTAACTTGACACATTGAAACAATGTAGAATTCAATGGGTAATCTGATTATCAATGGAAAAACTGGGTATTACATTTAAAAAACGATAGTTGATGTCGAACGAATCTGAAATTTTTTCCAAGAATTCATATCTCCTAACAAAGCGCAACTACAAAATTTCAAGTGTTTATCTTGAGTCTTTCTATGAAATATTCTAACGAACAATCTACGTGAATCACCATGTATATCCTGGGAGATTCGCATGTAGCAGAATAAACTACTCGATTTCTTTCTGTAAAATTGTTTTCAGCTGGTTAGATTCCGCTATCGTGACAAAAGAAAATTCCATCAAAGAAGCAGAAAAGAAACTTTATATCGAAAACATGAGTATGAACTGTTCGGCAATTCTTCACAATGGTGTGACTTGCTGACAAGCTAGCAGGAGCCAGAAAGTCGAACAAAAACAGTTCCCGGGAAACCGAAATAATGGAGTAATTTTATTTATTGGAAGCCCCATAGAATCACGCGAAAACACATCAGGTCTGCCTTTTCCTCGTCGCTTTTATCTTCCACACCCGCCCCCGTCAGACAATGTAAAGGTAATTTCGGACCCCTTCGGTAATTATTTTCAACATTCCTGTCACAAAGCGAATCACTTGATGCTCTTTTATTTTCCTCGTATGCGCAGTGCAATAACGATAGTAATGGCTGTCTATTATTCTTGAACAATCCGCAATTCCAACATTTAAATTGCACCTACATATAAATCATGGTTCGTTATCTTTAGATTTGAACATTCACGTAACAGGAGATTTGTGTAGTATATTTTATATTCATAATTACCTTCAGGGGGTGTTCATTATATCCACGTTTATTTTTTGTGAGTCAAAATGGCAAAAATACACAAGAGAACATGCGAAGGAAATATGAGAGTTCACTCACAGCCCCCTATATCTACTAGCCTGGAAGATGATAAAATGGCAACACCGCTCTGAGTCGTACGCCAGGCGATTCAGTCGAAGGTTTCTTATTAAAGTGGAGGATTACTTCTGATTCTGGAGTTATTGTTTTTCGCGGGCATTTCGTGGTATTTTTGTGTATAACGGTGTGAAATGTGAATTAATGTAATGCAGTGATAAATATGGTCAGATATCTGATATTCTGTGATTAAACTGCAGTGTGTAAATAGTGAAATTTCTTTTGGATTATTTCTACTTTGAGTAGTAGTAATCTCGTTGATTACGGCGTAAGTTGTTACTTGCATTAAGATACCAATTACGAGTATAGGAAGTGATGAAATATTCGAACGCACTTTAAACACAACAACAAACTGTATTTTCTTGTTACCGACATTGTGACAACAAGCACGAAGTAATTATACAAATGAAATAATATTTATACAATCTAAAACCTTCCTTCTATATGAACATGTATAGCAAGGAAGAAGTGACTACATATTTGGAAGGAGAACTAAAGGAGTATTAGTTTCGCGACCGCATAAAATATAAGTAATGTCTCTTGCACTAAGAGATGTAGTAGTGGTAGTGAATTATTTCAGTGTAAAATGTATTATTATTATTATTATTATTACAGAAAAATAAGAGCTGAGGTATTAACCTATAAAAGCTCAGAAAAATAGAAATGAACAAAAGAGAAACTACATCGCATAAACTTAAAAATACAATGAAAACTATTCTAACTCTGTCCAACGTTAAAGTTGAAACCACTCGAACCAAACACATAACTCCCTGAAATCAGAAAAGAATAATATAAAACTACAAAACTACGTGGTCAAACGATGACTGCACCATGAGTCATATCTCGATTTGAAGATGTTAACTGATGGGGCTCCAACCACACTAACCGGCAAACTATTCCATACGTCAAACACACGATTGGGCAGAAATTGTTGTCTTTCTGTTGTTCTGAAGATCTGTTTACGCAGCTTGTATTCGTGCCCTCGCAGGTGGTTTTGGTTCAGCAGAAATGTGTTTGAGGTGTCCAAGCCGTAAAGCAACCGGTGCATAGCCCTATAGGTGATAATGAGATCGCCCCTTAAGCGCCGCTCGGCGAAAGATTGGATTCCGAGCTGCTTGAGCCGATCAGAATAAGATGGCCTGTGCTGACCATATGGTATGCGGGTAGCCCACCTCTGCACTCTTTCGAGAGCCCCAGAATCACGCTTAGATAGGGACTCCAAACAGGACCAGAAAACTCAAGTATGGGGCGCACGTAAGTGGTGAAGATCTTAGCACACACTTCTGGGTGACATCCGTGAAAGGCTTTGCTCATAAGGTAGGTAGCTCTCTTCGCTTTGGATACAATATGCTCCACGTGCCTCGAACATGAAAGATCCTCCGAAATTATTACTCCCAAGTCGTTATGATGGCCGGTTTTATTTAAAATGGTGTTCTCAATTACTATATAAAAGACCAGATACAAGAAAAATAGGAGGTTCCTTCATCTGGGAAAATCGGGGGAAATATTAACGATAATTGGGGTTTCGATCTTAAAACCGCCCCTGATATGTTACAACCATACTCTCATTTGTCGTTTACGAAAAAGAGTGGGAATGCGTACTGAATTTCCGATGCCAGCACGAATGACTGAACTTCTAGGGTGTTTTAATCTTAGGAATTCGAAATCTCGAATGTCTCCCACTATCGGGACTAACTTTACTTGCTTTCTGCATTAATCTATCAGCAAAATAAGCTGATAAGCTGATAAATAACTTTCACAGACTAGGGGTTTACATAGCGTCTAGACAAAAAGAATACCAGCACTGGGCAATTTGTTAGAAACCTGATAAGTTTTCTTACCACTTCAGTAAAATAATTCATTTTAGCATTCTTTCACAGGAAATAGGTAATAAATCGCTCTACAAAGTTCGAAGCTTAACAAGAAATTCTACTCGCAGTTATCTTTTCATAAAAGTATTATTTTCAAGGGTGAGACCACACATGGTAAACTAAAACCCAGTTAACTCAATAGACGAATATTCACGTTTTACAAGTGAGCTCAAAAATGTGACGTCATGAGACGTAATATCTGGTTTTTGAAAAAACTCTTCTGGCCTTATGAGCAACGACATTTTAATTTTTAAATTCAAATATTGAAGGGATTTCTAAGAACAAGAGTGAATATCTTTGAAAATCAGCGAAGGTAATTGTTCTTCAATAGATCCATGCGGCTACGGAGGATTATATTTGTGAGAGGGAACTTTTGAAAGGATATATATTATTTTTAATTGGTTCTGTTTAATCCCCTTGTCTTCCCATTTTTCAAGTTAAGTTTCGAGTACCTTGAAGAATCCTCTCCGTTTTTCGACAAAGGAATCCATATCTTAAATTTCAGCTAATCTTGTAAACAAATTGAATATTTACAAATCACAATACTCACAGGGAGATAGGGTTCTTTGCTGAGGTTTTTCCCTAAGCTCTTGTATCCTTCGTCGAATTGTATGGTACCACGTTACACTAACCTCTGCTAACACTTATAAAGCTCTCAATCGAAAGATATATATCATCCAAGCTTACCTGTTTGAAACCCCTGTACATCAACTGAATTTCCTTTCTAGTGAACTTTGTTCTGGAAGCCAATTTGTGAAGTTCCTCAGGACGATATCGTGATATATGGAAATTAAACTCGTCGTTTTCATCATCTGAAAAAAAATTATATGAAAAAATTAACTCTCACTCGAAAGTCAAACATTTTGTTTGAAAAGAAATGTTTTCTTCGTTCTAATTGTAGGGAAACGTATGTTTCTATCAGATATAGAAAATACAGAAATGGACTAACAAGAATTGATTTGGTATTTTTGGATTTCGAAAATTATGAGGAAAATATGAAGAACATTTGAGTAAACAAGAACAACAAGTGCTCAAGAATTAATTATGATGGTGAAGTTACGAACATATTGAGGCACCCCAGGATATTATACAACAGCAGTATAATTCAGTGAAGTATTTAGTTTTGTGTCCGAATTAGAGCTGGGAATCATGAAGGAATGTTTTGAATATTTGAATGTTCATTTAATATTTTGCGTTTGCATTATTCATGTATTCATGAATATTCATTGCTATTCATGTATATTTTCAGGAATATTCAGGACTTCTTGATGAGCAGTTGAAAAATCAGTTACGAATAGATGTTTGAACGATCATTCAACTGACTATTCAAGAATAATTAAAACTAGTTTTTGTAATTTTACATTCAACAAATTTTTTATGTTCACATTATGTAAAGTTTACATTTTGTTACTGCTGTCTCTTTCTTTACCTAATCTTTAGACATCTGAAGACAATACATGATACAGGGTATTTCATGTATGTTCAGGTACAAAGAGTGATATCAAAATAACTGGTCGTCTCCAGTGCACCCTCTCTGTTTCATTCCAAGAAATTTGTAAGTTTCTTCTTTTTGAAGGTGCTAAATGATAACGATTTTTGCGATTATGTTCTGGGGGACATCGCGTTAACATTTAGCCCAAATGTCTATAATTTCCGAATTTTTTTGCCGAAAATTTTGTTTTCAACCAATACAAATCCGATCGAATTTAAACTTGGTATGTAGTTGTAGAATACCAACAAGGACGTTTGTGAAATTTCGTGAGAATCGTATGATTAGAAAATTTTAAAAAAATTATTGAAAAATATTATTTATGTTACGATAACCTGAGAACGGAAAGAGATAGCGACTTGAAATTTTCAGGTTAGGTTGTGCATCATTTGAGCTTTTTTATAGGCATAATCAACCCTTCTGAAATTTGGTTGTTATTTCCTCAATAACTCGAAAAATACAAAACCGATACAATTCAAACATGGTTATCGGTTGTAGAATGCCAACGCGAAAACTCTTGCAAAATTTCGGGAGGATCGTGTCACTTGAAAATTTAAAAAAAAATCATTGAAAAGAATTCTATATACTAGAAACTATTCGTCCGACCTCGCTAAAATTTTGCGATAGCCTCAGAACCTAACCCTACTGCCAAACCCCAAGTTTGAGCACGATCGGATCTATATTGTTGGAGATCCGAGCAGCCTTGTGAGAGTTCAGTAGATGGATGGGTGACCGTTACCTCGATAACTTTCGAACGAAAGGGATAGGTACTTGCAATTTTCAGGGTAGGTTGCACATCTGAATGGGAGAGTTAAGTTCGTGTTTGGGTATAATCGGTCCATCTGTTTCGGAGTTATACCCACCTGGAATATTATTTCCTCGATAACTCAAAAAGTATAGACTCGAACGAATTGAAGCTTGGTAACTAGTTGTAGAATATCGACATAAAGACGTGTGTAAAATTTTATGATAACCATACCCTAAAAAAATTTTAAAATATTATGAGAAAAAACATTGGTTCAAGCCCTGACGTGAAGTCTGGAGCTTTTGCACGCATGTTCTATTGTCTTAATCAAATTTACCATATTATTAATATTATGTCATGAATAAATATGATATGAATATTCACCAATACATGAATAGTCATTCATAATGCCACCAAAAATATTCGAATAAATATTCAATGAATAACCGAATATTCATTCATGAATATTTGTTTGAACGAATTATTCGTATCGAATGAATTCAAGAATGAATATTCGAATACAAAAAGGGGGAAAAGTCGTAGCCCTAGTCCAAATACTCTAGCTCCAGTTCATTTTGTGATTTTCGATCAACTGTATACCATTTTATGGTATGGTCTTTGTATTCTTTGGTAGCGTTTTCGCTTTCCCAGTCATTCTTCCTGCTCAGCGTTGTTGTCAAGTGCCTTTCAAGCTTCAATGAATATTTTTATTCCGATTTACTTGAATATTATGACGAGATTAAACTCCATGCAAGCTTCAATGGAATTTATTCACTCTAATCATGTTCATCAGAATAATGCTGTATAGTGGCTCCATTGAGGCCTGTTGTTTGAGTAAGAGGAACTAATTCGTTTCAATGGTCGGCAATTTTCATAAACCTATACACGTGAATGAATCCGACGTTGAGAAAGCCTCCATAATACCACACTTTATAGATGAAAATGGCTCGATATGCCCATCGGCATTCGGAAAATGTGAAACTGCCCGATAATCAACATGAATTCATTGGAGTCCCTCAAATGAACGGGCATTTCCTCCGAAAAATGCAGGCGATTCGTGACACGGATATATCTCTTCGGAAACGAGTTGAAAAACTTCGGAAACGTTCATTGAGGCGAGAACGGATGTATTTCGTGTTAATTTGGTATTTGTTCCGACGCTTCCGAAGTGGAAATGCATATTTATCACCAGTTTCAACCGCGAAAGTCGGGATTAGGCACGCTGAAATGTAGGACCCTGAACTGAACAATTCGGTAGGAAGTTTGTAACCATTTTACAGAACTCAAAGATTAAAGATCTATTCAATAAGTCTCCTCCGTCTATGTTGACTATACAGGGTGTCAATTAATATATACGACAAATTTCAAGTCGTTACTTCTTGTTGAAATACAGGGTGTCCCAAGTTCGAGTGCCTATTAGACGTTTCTGTAGAACTGGACATATTCGAAATCTGACAATTGGGATTATGATATTGCTTGAAATTCTCTACAAAGCTAAAATATTTTCGAAGCCCAAGCACTTCCGGTTATACAGGGAGTGAAAATAAATTTGATGAAAACATTTTTTTTTTCAAGTTTTGCACTCCTGGTATGATCAAGTATTCAATGCTGAATACATTTCTGTTAAAAACATTGTATTGATTCGAATAGTTTGCAAAATATCGAAAAAGAAGCGGAAAAAAAGTCCAATATGTTTAGTCAGTATTACGTTAATTATTCTAATTTGTAACATCCTGAACGTAAATCGTTTTTATAACATCAAAGAGGAAGAATGTGGAAAGGTCATGCATCTTTTGAATTTCAGAAATATCACCACGGGGTGTTTCAAATTTTGTGTCGAAAATTGTGATCAAAAATTGGCCATAACTTCTGTTTTTCAAATTGAAACCCTATTTTTGTATAATTGCGTTGGATTCTGCGGAGAAAAATAATGATATTTTTTTAACATGATTTGGCTCCTAAATTGACAAAAAAAACACTAAAAATTATTGAATTTAGGAGCAAAATCATCACCTATCATTATTTTTCACCGCATAATCCAACACAATCATAAAAAAATGGGTTCAAGCCCTGTGGACAGGAGCTTTCTGGCGCTCTAGTTCAAACAGACAAATTATATCTCCGAAAGTATTGGTTTCTCTGAGTTGGGAATTATATCAATGTATACATATGATAGAGCTGCATCATAAAGGAAATTCAATTCAAATAATAGTTTATTTATCAAGATTAAATGAGCAATCATGAGAATGAGAACTGCACCATGGAAGAAATCGAATTAAATCTGGCCAACTTTGCCCAATAACGAACTTAACCGAGATATTCATCTCCCTATCCTACTCTGAAAATTTCAACTACCTAGCTCATTCCGTTCGAGAGTTATTGTGGAAAAACTTTTTTAAATTTTCAAATTTTTTTTTTTACACTTTGCGGTAATCTGGTCAATACAAAACTTCACATGCGTATAAAGGTCATGATTCTACAATTTGATGCTAAATTTCAGATAGATCGAACGAACTTGTCCGAGATATTTACGCTCCAAAACCACCTTGCAATTTTCAATCCGCTAACTCCTTTCGTTCGAGAGTTATCGTGCCTACGGCCGGTCGGCCGGCCGGACAGAATCGATTTCGCACTCGGATTCTTGATCAGTGAGTCGAACCAAATCGTTTGAGACCATTTTCAGCCAAAAATTTCAAAATTACAGACACTTGGGCAAATTGATAAGCACACTGTTCCGAGGAACTAGAGCGCCAAAAAACAAGTTTCGTATGACAATTGCCCAAAACAGGTTTAAAGTACCTACAAATAGTAGGTATTCCATAAAACAAATATGAAAGAAGATAAGTAATAATAAAAAATTACCTTGTAATGGATCAAAAATTTCCTGATCTACGTTCACCAAACTACAGAATTATGCTTTCAATATTTACGTAATATTTTCAAACATTTTCGGGTGAGGTCCCCGTTGCATCGCTAAAATACGAGTATTTCAACCCCAATATTTTTGAAGATACAATATTCCCTTCTGTCAAGTTGACATTATGAGAATTCATGCATAGAATAATAATTATATCAATCTGTGAAATACGATTTACATTGAAATTTTAAAAAATCATATCTCCGAAAGTATTAGCTTGTTAGAGTTGAAAATGATATGAGTGGATTCTTATGATAAAACTGCTTATTAAAAAAAAATTGATTTGGAATTTGTTTCGTAAAAAAAAATTTTTTTTTTGTTACTCCGAAACCATCTGTCCGATTTTGCTCAATAACGAACTTAGCCGAGATATTCATCCCCCAAACCTACTCTGAAAATTTCAACTCTCTAGCTCATTCCGTTCGAGAGTTATCGTGCTTACGGCCGGCCGGCCGGCCGGACAGAATGAATTTCGATCACGGATTCTTGATCAGTGAGTCGAACCAAATCGTTAAGACCATTTTCATCGAAATATTCCAAAATTACAGACATTTGGGCAAATTGATAAGCACTCAGTTCCGAGGAACTAGAGCGCCAAAAATAGGGTTCTAATTTAAAAAATAGAAGTTATGGCCAATTTTTGATCACAATTTTCGACACAAAATTTGAAACACCCTGTGATGATATTTCTGAAACTCAAAAGATGCATGACCTTTCCAAATTCTTCCTCTTCGATGTTGTAAAAACGGTTTACGTTCAGGATGTTACAAATAAGAATATTTAACATAATACTGACTAAACATATTGGACTTTTTTTCCGGTTTTTTTTCGATATTTTGCAAACTATTCGAATTACTACAATGTTTTTAACAGAAATGTATTCAGCATTGAATACTTGATGATACCAGGAATGCAAAACTTAAAAAAAAATTTTTCATCAAATTTATTTTCACTCCCTGTATAACCGGAAGTGCTTGGGCTTCGAAAATATTTTAGCTTTGTAGAGAATTTCAAGCAATATCATAATCCCAATTTTCAGATTTCGTCTAACGTCTAACAGGCACTCGAACTTGGGACACCCTGTATAATGGATCTTTCATACAGTCCGTATATTTCTTGTCGTACCACTATTCGCATATACCGAAAACAGTAAATCATACGAAGTTGGTTAAAGTAGACCAAAGTTGCCTATCTCAGTGAACAATGAAATAATCCAAATTTGAATTGTCACGAACCGTTTTCAAAATAGGAGAAAACTGAAAAGGCCCATTTTGATTTCTTTGCGCTTGCGCCTCTATTTATACGTATATGGAAATGTGTTCAAGAAACTCGCTTCTCTGTTTTCATTTTGTTTCGATGTGCTTTGCTTTGATTTTTGAGCGTATGTTATGGGGAACATCAGTAGGGCTTCGCACGAGAGCGACATTTTTCTCGTCTCGTCTCGTTCTCGTCTTGGAAAAGCGAGACGAGACGTTCTGAAAATCATTAAAGGCGATACCGAGACCACATACAGCGCAACCCGATACTCTCGTTTTTGGTCTCGTAATTTTTTTTTCGAAGTTTTCCCAAAAAAAATGGGTTCAAGCACTGTGGACAGGAGCTTTATGGCGCTCTAGTTCAAACAGACAAATTATATCTCCGAAAGTATTGGTTTCTCAGAGTTGGGAATTATATCAATGTATTCTTATGATAGAACTGCATCATAAAGGAAATTCAATTCAAATAATAGTTTATTTATCAAGATTGAATGAGCAATCTGAGAATGAGAACTGCACCATGGAAGAAATCAAATTAAAATAGCTGAAATGAATTTGACTCTCTCTTATAGGAACAGGATGACATGTACGAGTATGAACACAGATCATATAATAAAGCTTAGATAGAATAATTATAACATTCTGTGAAAACATAGAAGTACGATTCATTATTGAAATTTCGAAATTCATATCTCCAAAAGTATTAGCTTGTTGGAGTTGAAAACGATATCAATGGTCTAGCCCATTCCGTTCGAGAGTTATTGTAGAAAAATTTTTGAAAATTTTCAAAATTTTTGTTTGACACTTTGCGGTAACCTGGTCAATACAAAACTTCACATGCGTATAAAAGTCATGATTCTACAATTCGATGCTAAATTTCAGATAGATCGAGCGATCGGTTTCGGTAATATTCATAAAAAATGTGTTTACTAAAAATCGGTCATAACTCCGAAACCGCTTGATGGATTTCGCCCATTAACGAACTCGTCCGAGATATTTACGATCCAAACCCACCTTGCAAATTTCAATCCTCTAACTCCTTTCGTTCGAGAGTTATCATGCCTACGGCCCGCCGGACGGGCCGGACAGAATCGATTTCGACCTCGGATTCTTGATCAGTGAGTCGAACCAAATCGTTTGAGACCATTTTCAGCGCAAAATTCGAAAATTATAGACATTTGGGCAAATTGATAAGCACTCAGTTCCGATGAACTAGAGCGCCAAAAAAGGTCTACATAGAGAACAACATATTTTACAAAATATGATCTCCTTTGACTATCTGTGAAATATTTCTGCTCTTATAGTTAAGTATCTCTTATCATAAATATTTCTCCTTGCAGATTTTTATATTTTAGGTATTGAGTATACTCGTATGTTACTACTGAGTGATAAACGTGTATACTATTGAAAGGGTTTCTTAGGCTCAACATTTTCTACCTGAAAGATCGTCCTATTTACTACAGTAGTTTTCATCCAGAAGAGAACATTCTAAGATTAAGTCATTTCATTCAAATTATCGTCTATCGTGATGTTAATTTCCTTAACGGATTAACAGATATCGAACTCAGATAATAGTTGAATACAAAATGCATACCAACAAAGTAATGTCGTGAATACCAAACGCCAGCATAAAATTCCCCAAATACCCCATCAATCCTGAAGGGAATATCCAGATAAGAGACTCCTATCCGTCGAATTAACTTCAAGCGTCATCAAGTCTCCAAGAAACGGATGAAGGCGACAGAATCTCCACCCCGACTAGGTTGATTGCGTGCCATAATCCTGACATCAAGTGAAATTGGGAAAATTATACCTATCCTAAACGAAAGGTAGTCTCCAAACTTACAAAATTTATGCGACATCATTTATCATCGCCAATTCTAGACCATACTGTAAATTGTGGGCTCAGTTTTTTCCTTTATGGCTTAGGCAGGGGTGCCCAAACGTTTTGAGTTTGAGTTAAACGTAACAGGTTTAGTAATAGACCAGGGTCGATAATTTTTGTAACCAAAAAAAGATAATAGTAGGATTAAATCTATTGAAAAAGGAAGAGAATATAACAAAAAGTATAGGAAAAATAATTTAGGGTGATCTAAGATCGTTAAAAAGAAAGGGGTGAGTTTTTAAGGATAAAAAAAGGTTTATCTCATTTCCGGAAAAACTACAAGTCCTATGGAAAAAAGTTGAAAGACAAAGTTGTAGGTAATAAAAAGATTTACAACTTCTTTTATTTGCCTTTTCTTCACATAACCTCAAAATTCATGTAAAAAATTCAAATAACCAAGTTTTTGGTTTCATATTATCTTTTAAAAAAATTTTTATTTCACCAAACACTCTGACTCAATATTATTATTATTCAGAATGTCACATGTCTAATATTCAGTCTATGAATTTTTACAATTATTGCATCGACAGCAGCATAATGGAAAATTAAATATTTTTTTCAATCCAGAATTCCTTCAATTCGAAACGAGATGGACGGAAAAAATCTTACAGCCAACTCGTTGATTAATTAAGCGATTAATGAGCTCGAACTATAACATTAATTTAAAAAATGTGGAAAGCTCTACAGGAGCTTTGGCCCTCAAACTTTGACAAATATTTACGAAAGTATTGGTTTCTCAGAGTTGAATGATATCAATGGATTCTTATGATAAAACTGCCTCATACAAGAAATTAAATTCAAAAAATCATAAAATTTCGATTAATGATTGAAATTTTGAAAAGGCATATCTCCCAAAGTATTTGAAATTTGTAATGTAAATTTTTTTTTTTCGTTACTCCGAAACCAACCAATTTTGCCGAATTACGAACTTAAACGAGATATTTATCTCTTAAACTTACTCTGAAAATGTTACTGTCTAGCTCATTCCGTTCGATAGTTATCGTGTTAACGGACGGCCGTACAGAATCTATTTCGAAACGGATTCTTGATCAGTGAGTCGAACGTTTGAGACCATTTTCAGCCGAAAAATTGAAAATTACAGACATTTGGGCAAATTGATAAGCACTCTGTTCCGAGGAACAAGAGCTCAAAAACTTTCATTTTTACCCTGTAGCTACGAAACTAGGAGATATATTAAATTTCTGTTTTCGGCATTATAATTCTCATACAAAATTAGCACAGGACTGTCTAAACCAAATCATCATCATATCTCTTAAGATGGCATGTACAACATGTCCTAGAAATTTATTTTGGAAATAATTACGATATGCTGTTGAATTCTCGAATAATTTTGTTGGCATTTTCGGGTGTGATAGGAACATTTTGCAAACTTGCTTGAAAAGAACTGCATCATAAATATAATTGCTGAGTTAGAGGAAGAAATATTGTTCGCGGCCATACCACACTGAATATTCTATATACCATTGAATGGTTTCTTTCTGGGTTATCTCTCCCAAACTCTGAAAATTATCTATAAAATAAAAAATTAATTATTTTGTGATTTGCTTCTGCGTAAGAAACACAAGATATTTGTCAGAAACAATCAATCGAACAATGTTGCCTAAAAAATAACAACGAAACAGCATCAACGAAGAAACAACTATATCGTAACGTTTCGGAGTCTATATCAGACTCCTTCTTCAGACGCTTAACGAAAAAATCTTCTAACAATTCTTCTAATTCTGAAGATTTTTTCGTTAAGCTTCTGAAGAAGGAGTCTGACATAGACTCCGAAACGTTACGATGTAGTTGTTTCCTCGTTGTTCGATCTATTGCTTCTGACAAATATATCTTGTGTTTCTTACGCAGAAGCAAATCACAAAATAATTAATTTTTTTTTTATAGATATTTTTTTCAGAGCTTGGGAGAGAAAACCCAGAAAGAAACCATTCAATGATGAATATACCTCCCACTATTCTAGATACCGTTCGAACACTGAAACTAAGCAGCGTCCGATGCGGTTAGTATTTGGATGGGTGACCGTTTGGGAACACCTCGTGCCGTAAATTTTTTTCAATTTGGCTCCTGGACGTCAATTTTCAAGATTTTTTTCATTAAATTCAAAACGTTGACCTATGACTCAGCTCATGTTGGATATACATACATCAGAAAATTATTCTAGGAATTCATAGAATTGAGAATAATCATTGAAATTTTGAAAAATCATATCCCTGAAAGTACTAGATTGTTAGAGTTGAGAATGATATAAATGGATTCTTAAGAGAACACTCCATCTTAAAAAAAATTAATTTGAAATTTGTAATGTGAAAAAAAATTTTTTTTCTTTACTCCGAAACCACCCAGCCGATTTTGCCCAATAACTTACTTAGCCGACATACGAGTATTTATCTCCCAAACCTATTCTAAAAATTTCAACTGTCTACCTCATTCCGTTCGAGAGTAATCGTGGTTACGGCCCGACAAAATCGATTTTAACCAGGGATTCTTGATCAGTGAGTCGAACCAGAACGTTTTAGACCATTTTTGGGCGCATGTTCTAGGGGAACATCGTCCTATCATTTCGTCCAAATGTCTGTAATTTTCGAATTTCGAGCTGAAAATTGGCTAATAGACTAATTCGGACTCCCTGATCACGAATCCGGTGTCAGATTTTTGGGTGCCGTACGGCCGGCCGGCCGTACTTCCGGCCGTAGGCACGATAACAGGAGCACCGAAGGTCCTATTGACTTCAAACTTTCAGGGTAGGTTTCTGATCAAAATGCGACGGTTAAGTTCGTTAACGGGCAAAATCGGCCGGACGGTTTAGGAGTTATAGACATTTAAAATTTTGAGGTTATTTCCCTGATATTTCAGGAACTAAAGAAGATGTTGAATCGAAACTTGGTAGTCAGTTCGAGGATATAAACGCGCAACTTTTGGCAAAATTCTGTTATGATCGAAATGTTGGTAATTTTTAAAAAAATATTTCTTTTAATTTTTTCGAAAAAAAAATTTTTTTTTCGTGAACTATTCATCAGATTGCAACAAAAACTTGTACTAACGTCAATTGTAGTATTTTGCAACATTGTGCAAAATTTTGGCTCTATACGATTTCAATTTCTGGAGATATAAGACAAAATGTGTCAAATTTCCTGGGTCTCTCTCAGTATTTTCATCGATTATTCTATGAACTCTTTGAATTCCACCGAAAACAAATTCAAAGACATAAACATAAAGAATGAAGTCATAGTTTAGACGTCGAAAGAAGGACGATGTTGATCGACTTGAAAAGGTACCTATTTCAAGAAATGCAATAATGAAATGCTTAATATATGGATATAATATTATCTAAGTATTGTTGGGATCAGGCAGTTGGAAAATTTTTTAATAAAAAAATTTGTACCGACGTTAAATCAAGCATTCTACACGAGTGTGCAAAATTTCAGTTCGATACGATCTCAATTCCAGAAGATATTGCTTAAAATTCACATTCCAGCGTGTTTTGACGTTCTATGGTCACAGAAAATCGTCACAAAAATATATTTACCTCATTTGACGGCTCTTTGTCAAATCAATTAATTCCAATAATTGATGTCAGATTTCCTACATACCAAGTTCAAACACATTTTATTATATGGAAAACACTTATTATGATCACGTTCTACAGGAATTGATACTAAATAGAAGCTAGATGAAGATTATTGTAATGGAAAATTTGTGTTCCAGAATAATATTAAGGTATTCAACATGATACTGCTTTTTTTCTTTACTGGTCAGTACGGGCCACAAGGAAGATGAACATGCGCCCAAAAGCTCCTGTCCACAGGGCTTGAACCAATTTTTTAACCAAACATTCCAAAATAACAGACATTTGGGAAAATTGGTGAACACTCTGTTCCCAGGAACAAGAGCGCCAAAAATCTCGATCGTTAGTCGATCTGATCGAATAACTATTAATTTATGGGATGACATCCATATTCCTCTAAATTTTCATGAATTCTTCCAAAACATTCATCAGAGTTTTGTCCCATACATTTGCAATGGATACACTATAAGTCACCCCGAATATTTGGGATATATATGAGTTTTATCTGCTATTCATGTCGTCCTTTTATCCTCAGGGATACACAATTTATTCCATTGCTGATACCTGACTCTAAAATATCCTATTCGCGGATGGGGAACACAGGCCTTTTTGTGATATCGCCCCATTTGCAACGTTCAAACAACGCTCTGGCAAATACTGAGAAATGCAATTTCTGTTGACGTTACCATATAAATACACATTCCTTTTCGCGATGTCGTTCTGGTATTTTAGGGGAACGTTTAAGGAAAATGGTTGCATTGCCGTTTTCAAACCACTAATGGAATTTATTGAACAATTAAGGAACCAGAAAATCTGTAATATTCTTCACAGTTACACAAATCGGAAATGTCTTGGGATATAGTTTGAAATTAAAGGAATTTTCAAGAATAACATATTCATCCACCTTCACCGCCATATTGTAAAAGGTGATGGAGAGTTGATTGGCCTTCCTTTTAGGAGGTATTGCGTATAGCTGTGATTGACGAGATGGCTATACTCATTGTCGAATTTAGAATTTTGAGTGAATTTTCTAATGAGTTGTAAATTTTATATAATTGTTTTCTTCACAGTTTTCCCTTATATAATTAAGTGTACATTATTTTTTCGGTATTGAATTTATGTATATTTATTTATATTTCAGTATATTTGGGTCATAAAAATGTAAGTTATCCCTAAATTTCGTGAAAAAAAAATTGTGAAGATAAAAATAAAGAACCAAAAACTTCAGGTTATAAGATAGTTACAATTTTGCCATTTAACTTTTTTCCATAGGACTTATAGTTTTGCCTGACATTGAGATAAATCGTTTTTTACCCTAAAAAAATGGGTTCAAGCCCTGTGGACAGGAGCTTTCTGGCGCTCTAGTTCAAACAGACAAATTATATCTCCAAAAGTATTGGTTTCTCAGAGTTGGGAATTATATCAATGTATTCATATGATAGAACTGCATCCTAAAGGAAATTCAATTCAAATAATAGTTTATTTATCAAGATTAAATGAGCAATCATGAGAATGAGAACTGCACCATGGAAGAAATCAAATTAAATCTGGCCAATTTTGCCCAATAACGAACTTAACCGAGATATTCATCTCCCTAAACTACCCTGAAAATTTCAACTACCTACCTCATTCCGTTCGAGAGTTATATCTATGTCTATGGATGAAAAGCAGTCTCACTACTCTCAGATCTCTTACTTCATGTTCAGTTCCGAAATGTAAGAATTTTCTGAGAAAAACTAATTTCGGAGCAAACAACTGAGATCTTTCTCACTTCGCTCACAATTCTTCGATTGATTAGATAATGTCTCAGGAACATCATTTGACATTATGACAATTCATAGAATAATATCATTCTGTGACAACGTTGAAATACGATTTATTATTGAAATTTTGAAAAATCATATCTCCGAAACTATTAGCTTGTTGAAGTTAAAAATGATATGAATGGATTCTTATGATAAAACTTCTTATTAAAAAATATTTAATTTGGAATTTGTTTCGTAAAAAAAAAATTTTTTTTTTGTTACTCCGAAACCATCTGTCCGATTTTGCCCAATAACGAACTTAGCCGAGATATTTATCCCCCAAACCTACTCTGAAAATTTCAACTCTCTAGCTCATTCCGTTCGAGAGTTATCGTGCCTACGGCTAGCCGGACCGGCCGGCCGGACCGGCCGGACAGAATGAATTTCGACCACGGATTCTTGATCAGTGAGTCGAACCAAATCGCTTAAGACCATTTTCATCGAAATATTCGAAAATTACAGACATTTGGGCAAATTGATAAGCACTCAGTTCCGAGGAACTAGAGCGCCAAAAATGGGTTCAAGCCCTGTAGACAGGAGCTTTCTGGCGCTCTAGTTCAAACAGACAAATTATATCTCCGAAAGTATTGGTTTCTCAGAGTTGGGAATTAAATCAATGTATTCTTATGAAAGAACTGCATCATAAAGGAAATTAAATTCAAATAATAGTTTATTTATCAAGATTAAATGAGCAATCTGAGAATGAGAACTGCACCAAGGAAGAAATCAAATTAAAATAGCTGAAATGAATTTGACTCTTTCTTATAAAACAGGATGAAATGTACGAGTATGAACACAGATCATATAATAAAGCTTAGATAGAATAATTATAGCATTCTTTGAAAACATAGAAGTACGTACGATTCATTATTGAAATTTAGAAAAATCATATCTCCGAAAGTATTAGCTTGTGGGAGTTGAAAATGATATCGATGGATTTTAATGTGAAACTGCATCTTAAATAAAAATTACAGACATTTGGGCAAATTCTTAATTTTCACTTTCCGACATAAAATCGCCACATGGGGGTTCATTTGACGGTTTTTTACCCTTGTCTCTCTAAGTCGATTTTGACGTTTCTCGAACCAACTATTAGCAAGGAATTAGACAATGTCATGTCTCAGGAAAATAAGTTGACATTATGACAATTCATACATAGGATAATTATATAATTCTGTGAAAACGTTGAAATACGATTTATTATTGAAATGTTGAAAAATCATATCTCCGAAAGTATTAACTTCTTAGAGTTAAAAATGATATCATTGGATTCTTATGGTAAAACTGCTTATTGAAAAAAATTGAATTCGGAATTTGTTATGTAAAAAAAAATTTTTTTTGTTACTCCGAAACCATCTGTCCGATTTTTCCCAATAACGAACTTAGCCGAGATATTTATCTACCAAACCTACTCTGAAAATTTCAACTCTCTAGCTTGTTCCGTTCAAGAGTTATCGTGCCTACGGCCGGCCGGCCGGACCGGCCGGACAGAATGAATTTTGAGCACGGATTCTTGATCAGTGAGTCGAACCAAATCGTTTAAGACCATTTTCATCGAAAAATTCGAAAATTACAGACATTTGGGCAAATTGATAAGCACTCAGTTCCGAGGAACTAGAGCGCCAAAGAACTCACCCCCTTCCACTTCCCGACCCCGGATTGCCCGTAAAATATTTTTCCTTTCAGTTTTGTAATATTCTCTTCCTTCTCCAATGGGTTTCATCCTACTATTATTTTTTTTTAACTTTTTACCATTTTCAAGGGTTTCAGCCCTGGTCTAGTAGGTGTATAGTGATTCTGAAATCCATTAAGCGACCTGCATAAGTTAGATTTCTTTAAAAGGTCCAGCCACAAACAAATTCTCATAGCTTCGATTCGCTTGAAAAAAGAGGTCGGAAACTTGGAGTTCCTAATTGGAAAATTTCAAAAGCTTTCTGTGCAAAACGAGGCACTCTGTCCTTCGCGATGAAAGAGATATAAGTGTGATAAATATCCTCCAACCCAGAATGTTTTTCATTATACCTCGACATTCCGATTTTTCCCATTTCCATTATATTGTACGAAACAATTTCATTATCATCTGCAGAACATTTTAGTAACAAAAAAGGCATTAACCCAATTCTCCACTTACTGCTGTCGTAATTTCGACCTAATTCAACCACTGATAGTGTTTCTTCCTGTATCCCTAGGAGCATCCATATAAACCAGCTGCGTTTTTCTTATGAGCCTCCTCTAGAATCAGCGTTAATTCGTGTTTTTGTAAAGTTCCAATCAACTTATCAGCTTTGGCGTCTGTCTGACTATTGGTCTGTTTGCTATAAGTATTGTAATACAAATTTCCACATGCTATACAACCCCTGCTATGCATATTTTACACAAATACACTGCGCAAAAACATTAACGCACATTATGGAAGTCTCAAATTTATTCTACAACTGAAGGTGTTCTCAATGATAATTATTTTTATCAGAATTATGCATGCATATGTTATCCACTTTCTACGTTTTTCTTCAATACAGATGTTTTTTCCCAGCAGGAATAAAAAAAGATGAGATTATCAGATTTTGAATGTATTGGCTCCATTCTGAAATCAGTTGTTCTCGATCAATTCTAGTGATCAATAGTTTTTCTTTCGTTTGATTTTCTACACTCGATCGCTATGCAATGCGAAACACGCAATTTGACCCAAGAGGAATGTGCCCAAGCGGTAGTTTTGCGAGAAGAAGGGTGGACATACACAAGAATTGCAGAAAAGTTTGGAGTTTCCGAAACAAGTGTGTCCAGAATGTTGCAGCGATTCAGGGAGACAGGTATGAATGTCCGAAGACCAGGACAGGGTAGACCTCGGGTAACAACTGCCATTCAAGAACGTTACTTGAGAGTTTCTTCGTTGAGACAACGGTTTACAACCGCTCGCCTCCTTCAAAATCAGCTTGAGCAAACTCATGGGGTGCAAATTAGCACTCAGACAATAAGAAATCGCCTCAGAGAATATGATTTAAGGCCTCGTGTAGCGGCAAGAGGCCCAGCTCTTACCCCAGCCCATCGAAGGGCGCGTTTGGATTTTGCGAGAGAGCATATCCATTGGGAAGAGGCTGATTGGGAAAGAGTTCTCTTCACAGATGAGTCTAGATTCTGCCTCTACCATTGTGATCGACGTTCCCTTGTATACAGACGTCCACATGAAAGATATGCTCAGAGCAATTTCCTGAATACTACTGGTTTCGGGGAAGGATCGATTATGGTATGGGGTGGAATATCTTTGACTGCTCGCACAGACCTAGTGGTCGTTGATAATGGAGCTATGAATGCTGATAGTTATATAAGGAACATTCTTGAAGAGCATGTGGTACCATTTGCCCCATACATTGGTGAAAATTATGGATAATGCCAGACCCCATCGTGCGCGCATCGTTCAGGAGTACCTTGAAGAGGTTGAAGTCTCTCGAATGGAATGGCCAGCAAGAAGTCCAGATCTCAATCCGATTGAGCAGGTTTGGGACAACCTCAATAGAAGGCTGAGAAGTTCAGAAAATCATCCAGCTACTCTTAATGACTTAGGAATCCAACTCAGAGAAATCTGGGAAGGATTAGATCAGAACATTTTAAGATCACTCATTTAGAGTATGAACCGTCGTTGCAGAGCTGTAATTAACGCAAGGTGTTGAATACCAAGTATTAAATCACTTATCAGCATTCCAGTATTTTGAAAATTGTTTATTTCTCTTCTTTCACATAAAATTCGGTGAAATCCTGAATATTTCTTCCATTTAATGTGTCTTGTTTCGTTCAAAACCTAAGTTATAAAGTCAATGTAGAGTTAACTTTCATTAAAATTGAGATTTTCAGAATGGGCGTTAATTTTTTTGCGTAGTGTATTTATTAATTCCTTTTCATAATATACCGTTTCTATTTTTTGTTCAATCAACAAAAAGCTGTGTAGTTCTACCTATCTGAAATATGGTTGTTATTTCCTCAATAACTCGAAAAATTCAAAACCGATCCAATTAAAACATGGTTATTAACTGTAGAAGGCCAACGCGAAAATTCTTGCAAAATTTCGTGACGATCGTATCACTAGAAAAAAAAATCATTAAAAAAAAAATTCTATATATCAGAAACTATTCATCAGACATGGCTGAAAGTTTGCGAGAGCCTTCAGAACCTAACTCTACTACCAAGTTCCAAGTTTGCACACGATTGGATCTATATTGTTGTAGATTCGAGCAGCCTTGTGTGAGTTCAGTAGCTGGATGGGTGACCATTTCGAACCTTCGAACGAAAATGAGATAGGGACTTGCAATTTTCAGGTTATGTTGCGCATCCGAACGGGAGAGTTAAGTTCGTTTTTGAGCATAATCGGTCTAACGGTTTCGGAGTTATACCCACCTGAAATATTATCGATCGAATTGATGCTTGGCAACTACATAGTTGTAGAATATCGACATTTACCATGGTAAATTCGATTAAGAATGTCCAATACAGGAGAACGGATTATATAATTCACCATGGTAAATTCGATTAAGACTGTCCAAAACAGGATAATGGGCAATACAAAATACGCGCAAAAGCTCCTGACTTCACGTCAGTGCTTGATCCAATTTTTTATTTCATATGTTCAGGAGGATCGTCTCAGTGATGCCCAATATTCCTATCAAGTCAGATGAATTTCCTATAAGTAGTTTCGCAGAAATTCCCTTGACAGAAGGAGAACTGACGTAAATCTAGCGGATTACTTCTTTCTCTAATTTAATCCGCTTTCTTTAACATTATCTCTCTCCAAGTTGGTTTGTTATTTAGCGGATTATCTCTTTTTCTAAAGTAATCCGGTATTTAGCAACTACTTTTGTAAACAAATTCAATTTTTATAAATCACAAAACTCACGGGGAGACAGGGTTTTTTGCTAAGGTTTTTCCCTAAGCTCTTGTATCATACGTCGAATTGTATGGTACCCCGTTACACGCGGATTATCCTTTTGTTTTCCAATTCAACCCACATTACCCCTCACTCCAAATTAATCCGCAATTAAGCGGATTGTCACATTCTCTGAGTTAATTTGCCAAGTATCAGATTACCTCTTTCTCCAGGTTAATATGCTGTCTAGAGAGCTACCTCTTTTTTTCTAAATTATAACGATATCTAGCGGATTAAGTCGTTCTCTTAGTTAATACGCTATCTAGAATATACAGGGTGTTTGGTAATACGACGTGGTTCTTCAAAGGGCATATACTAGACGTAATTTTTAATGAATTGAGTCGACTGAACCATGGTTCGAAAATCTATGGTTACGAAGATACGGCGATTTTTCAACTTACAAAAGTATGTTGCTTGCTCGGATTTCCGGCTTTATTTTCTGATTTCGTGGGAAAATTTATTACATATGTAACTTTTTGGAAAGTTCATAAGCCAAGGAAGTTTTTTTATTTATCTGTACTTAAAGTTAATCCTAATTTGGTCGCGAAATACGCAATTATTTCATGAAAATTCAATGAGAAACACAATTGATGTCACTTTAGACTCCTTATTTTTCAGGTTATTTAAATTTTTAGTGAATGATTTTTTCTGGAAATGATCCTCATCTCATCAGCTTTCGAAAAAACCTTACTTCTATATTCAGTGTTGAGTAGTTTCCACGAAATTAACTGTTTTGAATGGTAAGTCGAAAAACTTTCAAAAAGTCTAATTATCAATATATCTCAGTAACCATAGACCTTTAGACCATGGTTTACTGGACTCAAATCGTTGCAAATGATGTTTAGTATAACCCCATTAAAGGATCACGTCATATTACCAAACACCCTGTATACACGATATCATTTGCATTCAAATCAATTCATACTTTCAATTAGACTAGATATCTACTAATAAGACTTGGTAGAGATTGATCTCTTCTGATCCATGATTTATCCGAGTTGTATTCATTAAAGTCGTGCTGCTAGACCTTTCCTGAGACACTGTTCCAGAAATTTTCAGTTGGATTCTTTTAAGGGATTCAGGATAGGGAAAGGAAGGAAAGGTTTCAGGGAGATGAATTTCCGGAACAGTCTCCTTCGATACAATGGAGGGGCTTCATTAAAGAAATGGGTGTGTTTCTTGAGAACTCTGAAGGAAGGACTCATGAAAATTCAATCAGTTTTAGGACAATATTAATATTTTAATGGACGCCTACGTCGAAGCACTGATTGGCAGCTGGAAATGCTCGTTTACTCCGAGAAATTTTAATCTTCTACTCAAGAAAATGGAAAATGCAATCTTTTATTTCATTCGTTATGTCACAATAAAATGGAGTTTACGTGGTAGATGGTAGTTTCTGAACGTGCTTCATAAAATATTTATGAAATAACTATCGTAAAGTCAGACGGAACTTCCCTGTAAGTTTACCAGACATATTTTTTCGCAGGGACCCCTATTTGAGTTACCAAATGATTTTAATAATATTAATTGGTCTAGAACTCAAAGTCCAATAATATTTCTTTACGAACTCAAATCATTCAAAATTACAATCGTAGTTGATTTATTATTTGCGCGTATGTTCTTGGGAACATCGCGTTATCATTTTGTTCAAATGTCTGTAATTTTCGAAGTTTACGCCGAAAATGGCCTCAAACGATTGGGTTCGACTCCCTGATGAGGAATTCAGGGTCAAATTTGATTCTGTCCGTCCAGCCGGCCGGCCATTCGTTGCCACGATAACTTGAGAATGGAAAGAGATAGCGATTTGAACACGACGGATAAGTTCGTTAATGGGCGTAATCAGCCTAACGGTTTCCGAGTGATGATTTTGTTTTGAATCAATACAAATCCGATCGAATGGAAACTTGGTGAGAAGTTGTAGAATTTATATTCTACTATATACACAAACATCCTTAGATTTACACCTAAGGACGTTTGTGAAATTTTGTGGGAATGGTATCACTAGAAATTTTTTAAAAAATTATTAAAACATATTATTTATGTCACGATAACCTGAGAACGGAAAGAGATAGCGACTTGACATTTTCTGGTTGGCTTGTGCATCTGAATGCAACATTTGAGTTTGTTTATAGACATAATCGGCCGAGCGGTTTTGGAGTTATATCCATCGGAAAATTTGGTTATTATTTCCTTAATAACTCGAAAAATAAGAAACTGATCCAATTCAAACTTGGCTATTAGCTGCAGAATGCGAACGAGACAAATCTTGCGAAATTTCGTGCAGATCGTATCACCAAAAAATTCTTGAAACATCATTGAACAAAATTCTATGTATAAGAAACTATTCGTCTGACACTGCTGAAATTCTGCGAGAGCTTTCAGAACCTAACTCTACTGTCAAGTTCCAAGTTTAAACACGATCGGATTCATATTGTAGGAGATCCGAGCGGCCTCGTGTGAGTTTAATAGGGTGGATGGGTGACCGATAACTTTCGAACGAAAGGAGATAGGGACTTTTCAGGGTAGGAATTTTCTGGGTAGGTTGCACATCCAAATAGGAGAATTAAGTTCGTTTTTGGGCATAATCGGTCCAACAGTTTCGGAGTTATACCCACCTGGAATATTATTTCCTCGATAACTCAAAAAATATGGACTCGATCGAACTGAAGCTTAGTAACTAGTTGGAGAATATTTACATAAAACCGTCTGTAGAATTTTGTGAGAAACGTACTCCTAGAAAATTTTAAAAAAATTACGAACAAAAAATTGGTTCAAGCACTGATGAGAAGTCATGAGCTTTTGCACGTATGATCTATTGTCCATTCTCCTGTATTGGACAATAGAACATACGCGCAAAAGCTACTGACTTATATCTCCGAAAGTATTGGTTTCTCAGCGTTGAGAATTATATCAATGTATTCTTAGGATAGAACTGCATCATAAAGTGAAATTCAATTCAAATAATAGTTTATTTATCAAGATTAAATGAGCAATCTGAGAATGAGAACTGCACCATGAAAGAAATCAAATTAAAATAGCTGAAATGAATCTGACTCTCTCTTATAGAACAGGTTGACATGTACGAGTATGAACACAGAGCATATAATAAAGCATAATTATAGCATTCTGTGAAAACATAAAAGTACGATTCATTATTGAAATTTCGAAAAATCATATCTCCGAAGCTTGTTGGAGTTAAAAACAGACAAATTATATCTCCGACAGTATTGATTTCTCAGAGTTGGGAATTGTATCAATGAATTCTTATGAAAGAACTTCATCTTAGCAGAAATTGAATTGAAACATCATTTTAAAAGAATTTGAATTCAACAAGAGTGCCAAAAATTATCAATCCAAAACCAATAGACAAATTCTACCCAACAACTAACTCATCCGAGATATTCATTCCTAAATTCTATGATGAACGATAATATATATCTTTCCTCAAATCCACTCCAATACACCAATATTCCAGTTTTGTTTTTAGTGGAGATATTCTGAACTCAATATTATTAACTTACCATTACCATTCTCATAATCATATGGATTGACCATCGGCATCAAAATATCAACCAACAAAAAGTATGATATTATATTATAATTATCATATTTCTACGATTGCTGGAATGAATGAATTAGACAATTTCATGTCTCAGGAAAATAAGTTGACATTATAACAATTCATAGAATACCCACAGAATAATTATATAATTCTGTGAAAACATAGAAATACGATTTATTATTGAAATTTTGAAAAATCATATCTCCGAAAGTATTAGCTTGTTAGAGTTAAAAATTATATCAATGGATTCTTATGGTAAAACTGCATATTGAAAAAAATTTAATTTGGAATTTGTTATGTAAAAAAAATAATTTTTTTTTGTTACTCCGAAACCATCTGTCCGATTTCGCTCAATAACGAACATAGCCGAGATATTTATCTTCCAAACCTACTCTGAAAATGTCAACTGTCTAGCTCATTCCGTTCGAGAGTAATCGTGCCTACGGCCAGCCGGCCGGACAGAGTGAATTTCGACCACGGATTCTTGATCAGTGAGTCGAACCAAATCGTTTAAGACCATTTTCATCGAAAAATTCGAAAATTACAGACATTTGAGCAAATTGATAAGCACTCAGTTCCGAGGAACTAGAGCGCCAAAAAATTAATATAAAGCTTGAAATAATAATATATTGTATAATATCCAATATAAAAGTTCTGCATTGGTTTTTACCATAGATTACTCTCATCAAATAACAAACCTAAATGAACTTTTTCCTGGAAAACTAGAGAACACATTTTCTTGGTGAAAATCAATTTCCAATTGTATATATGGTGAATATTTTCAAATATTCATGATAAAATAAACACCAACCATAAAATATACGGCGATTCCTCAATCCACTTCCGTTTCAATTTTTATTTATTTGTGAGTCAGGGTTCCGTTTATGATGTTTCATTCCACGAATGCGATTCATGATGAAAAATTGCATATCCCATATACCTATAAAATATCAACATGAAAACAGTAATATATTCGTATGAACGTATTATGAGGCCAAACAAGTGTTCAATGCCTGTATTAATAACAAATTGGCAATTTCAGAATATTATGCTCCGACGGATTTCATTTTCATATAAATACCGATATTTGATATGATAAAAACCGCGAAACTTTTATAAAATTGTATATTTTGCAACGTCAGTTTGTTTTGTCTTGATTTTCATCACATACAGAACCAACTTCGTATAACAATTTTTAATTAATAAACAAACAGGGATGACTATATTTTTGTTTCATCAACAGGCATTATACCTTCTCTCATGCTGAACGTGGGAGTGGAAAATGTGGATATGAATATTTCTTCGGTTAAACCAGCGGTTCTCAAACTTTTGCTCTTCAAGCCCCCCCTGCTGTAATTCAAAAAAATTTTCTTCCCCTATATCCGTAGACGTAAAAATTCAAATTACACTTTTTACCTTTTTTGTAAGAAAGTGCAGTTTTGGCATAACAAACTCAATGAAAACAGTTTTGAAATGTTTCCAAAGTTGTGACATCTTGTGCAACATTCCCCATTGGAAGATAATCACAAATCGGTGATGCTTCAAACTGTGGAAAACCAATTGAAAAACTTGAGTGAGAACTTTAAATGATCAAGAATCAGTGGTCGAAATGAATACTGTCCGGCCGGTCGTAGGCACGATAAATCTCGAACGAAAGGAGTTAGAGGACTGAAATTTGCAGGGTATGTTTGGAGCGTAGATATCTCGGACCAGTTCGTTAACAGGCGAACTCCACCAAGCGGTTTCGGAGTTATGGTCGTTTTTAGTAAAAATATTTTTAATGAATATTTCCGAAACCGATCACTCGATCTATCTGAAGTTTAGCATCCAATTGTACAATTATGGCATTTATATGTATGGGAAATTTTGTATTGATCAGATTGCCGTAAAATAGCAAAAAAACTCAAAAATTTCAAATTTAATTTTTTTTAAGATGCAATTCCATCATAAGTATCCATTGCTGTCATTTTCAACTCTAACAAGCTAATACTTTCGGAGATATGGTCTTTAAAAGTTTCAATAATACATCGTACTTACTTATTCATGCCATCTTATCTACCAATAAGAGACGTCATATTTATGAGTGTTCTAGTTTATTTATACAGGGTGTCCCAAAATATCACGCGAAAGTGACACTGGACATAGATTGGCATTAGGTCTATCAGATAGCATCAACATGACCTCAGTAAAAGTCCGCTGGTTTTCGAGATATCACCACTGTTGCGTCCCATGACTTCACTTGTTGGGAAGCGCTCATTTGTATTTCTAAACAAAGCAGCTCGCTTGTAAAACTTAAATGTTTTGGGTTAACTGGTTTATTTTTGCATGGGTGGTCTCACCCTTGAAATTTATATTTTCCACGGAAAGATAATTGCAAGTAAAATATCTTGTAATACTTCAACCCTTGTAGAAGTATTTATGACCTATTTCCTGTGAAATATTGATAAAATGCATACAACAACTAACACAATGCCAGAGCTGTGAGTCCTTTGTCTAGATTCTAACCCATACAAAAATCTAGAATTTTCCGATTAGATCGCCACGGCTTTGGATATTCACTAAATCGAGGGCGTAGATTCCGAATCTGTAATTAGTTTTTCCGTATCTTGATTGATTTTGGTAATATGGCGAAAAATCCGACTGATTAGTCCATTTTCCGGAGGTAGAGCCAGAAATTGCAACTTTTTTCGTCATTGCTACGAAACTAATCGAGATACGGAAAATCTAATTACAGATTCGTGATCTGCGTGCCTGATTTAGTGAATAACCAAAGCCGCGTCGACCTAATCAGAAAATTGTAGATTTTTGTATGTATTGGATACTAGAGAAAACTTTTTGGCGTTTGACGGATTCGCTCATTACCTAATATTTTCCGAACGGATAGAGATACAGAGGAAATAGATACATAAATCTAAACGTCGTCCACCGACCAATCATCGGGGATATCGAGATGTGAAAATCATAGATTTCGGACGGGAAAGAAGAATTTTCCTTCGATTCCGGGTCAAAAATATTTCTAAGTGCCGACCCAAAAAATTTTTTTCATGGTATATCGATACGGAGCTCGTGTCTAATTAAATCGAGGTCGCTGATCACGAATATGCAATTAGTTTTTCCCTAAGTGGCGTACTTTGGGAAAATTTTCACTTAAAGTGATAAAATTGACGAAAATAGGTCAATTTCCGAACTTTCCACGACCCAAAAAACTCGGAGTAGGGTGTTGCTGATTTTTCACGTCATATTTGGATCCTTTATCTATCGAATCATCCAAACAATAAATGTCCAGGTCGTACGCTTCGGAAATTATGATTTTTTTCCCGAGGGTCTATTTTTCGGAAAATTCTTTCCGCGATATTTTCTCGGAAAATTTTTGTAATAAATATCTGATGGTAGATTCGGAATCTACGGCCCCGAATCTATAAGAATTAGTACCCGTTTCATAGTTTTGCGTCAAAAAATTTTTCTCGAAAAATGGGATTTTTTTAAGGCTAATGTATTAAAAAATTGCCAAAATTCGACCGGTCTCCGATTTCGATGCAAATTACGTCATTTACTAATTCGGGGCCGTAGATTACGAATATATGATCGGATTTTTCATTAGAGAATTTTCCGCGGAAATACCGCGAAATGAGTTTTACGAAAAACAGAGCCTTGGGAAAAAAATCAAAATTTCCGAATAGTTCGGCCTGGACATTTTCTGTTCGGATTATTCAGTAGATAAAGGATCCATATATGACGGCAAAAATCAACAACACCTTACTCCGATTTTTTTGGGCGGTGTGAACTTCCAAAATTGACCTAATTTCGTCCATTTTTTCACTCTAAGTGAAAATTTTCATAAAGTACGCCACTTAGGGAAAAACTAATTGCATATTCGTGATCAGCGACCTCGATTTAATTAGACACGAGCCGTATCGATATTCCATGAAAACTGGAGATTTTTAAAAAATACACTAAAGTGGTGAGATCTTGAAAACCAGCGGACTTTTACTGAGGTCATGTTGATGTTATCTGATAGACCTGATGCCAATCTATCTCCAGTGTCACTTTCGCGTGGTATTTTTGGGACACCCTGTATAATTCGTACTTTGAAATTATTTTGTGTTGCAGAACAAGGTTCCGTGACTTGAATTTGTGAATATATAAAAGTCTGTTTTGATACCAAATTGAATTTTTGCATATTGAATAATTTATGTGCAAATATTGGGTATAATGTTTCAGAATATTTAGAATTGGATCATTTTAATAATGAAGTTCATGAAGGCAATAGGAAAGAACAACATAATGGAATCATCAAAAGAAATTACTATTCGTTGACCACCGGGGTTAATATTACCTTTTACTTCCTCAAGTAGTGAGACATCTTCTTATATATAGTATTTTCATAATGTTGCTAGCAAAAAAATGCTGAAATATTTATCTACAGTTGTGTATCAAATATTCTTTATTGGGTTAAGGTTCATAATACAGAATGAATGTGTAAGTGGTAAGAACTATCAAATTATGAAGAGAGGATTGTATTTTATTAATATATTTTGAACTATTAAAATAATTAAACTATATGCACCGAGTGTAAGTTGCATCAACCCATTCCACGAGGTTAAATCATTGCAGATTGCTGATTTATTCTTGATAAATAAACTATTATTTGAACTTAATTTCTTCTATGGTGTAGTTGTATTATAAGAATCCATTGATATAATTCCCAACTCTGAGAAACCAATACTTTCGGAGATATATTTTGTCAATAATTGAACAAGAGCGCCAAAGCTCCTGCCACAGGGCTTTCTCCCTTTTTGCGCGTATGTTCTGGAGAACATCGCGTTATCATTTTGCCCAAATCTCTGTAATTTTCGAATTCTTCGCCGAAAATGGTCTCAAACGATTGGGTTCGACTCCCTGATGAAGAATCCGAGGTCAAATTTGATTCTATCCGGCCGACCGGCCGGTCGTTGCCACGATAACTTGAGAACGGAAAGAGATAGCGACTTGAAATTGTCAGGGTAGGTGGCGAATCCCAATATGACTGACACGTTCGTTAATGAGCATAATCGGCACAATGGTTTCCGAGTAATAATTTTGTCTACAACCAATACTAATCCAATCGAATTGAAACATGGTGAGTAATTGTAGAATGTAAACCACAGACGTTTGTGAAATTTTTTGAGAATCGTATCGCTAGAAAATTTTTAAAAAATTATTAAAATATTATTTAGGTCACGATAACCTAAGAACGGAAAGAGATAGCGACTTGAAATTTTCAGGTTAGGTTGAGAATCTGAATACGCCATTTGAGTTTGTTTATAGGCATAATCGGCAGAACGGCTTTGGAGTTATAGCCATCCGAAATAGGGTTGTTATTTCCTCAATAACTCGAAAAATACAAAACCGTTCCAATTCAAACATGGTTATTAGTTGAAGAAAGGCAACGCAAAAATCCTTGCGAAATTTTGTAAGGTTCGGATCACTAGAAAATTTTCAAAAAATCATAGAAAATTATTGAAAAAAAAATTATATATCAGAAACTATTCGCCCGACATCGCTGAAATTTTGCGAGAACTATATTGTTGGAGATCCGAGCAGCCTTGTGTGAGTTCAGCAGCTGGATGGGTGACCGTTTCCTCGATAACTCTCGAACGAAGGGAGATAGGGACTTGCAATTTTCAGGATAGGTTGTACATCTGAATGGGAGAGATAAGTTCGCTGTTGGTCATAATCGGACCAACGGTTTCAGAGTTATAATCATGTGGAATATTATTTCCTCGATAACTCAAAAAATATAGCCTCGATCGAATTGAAGCTTGGTAAATGGTTGTAGAATATCGACATGAAGATGTGTGTAAAATTTTGTGAGGACCGTACCACTAGAAATTTTCTTAAAAATTACGAAAAAAAATTATGTATCTCATGATTCCTTCAGATCGGAAAGAAATAGCGACTGATGACAGTTTTCAGGATAGATTGCGCATCTGAATGCGACATTTAAGTTCGCTAACTAGCATAATCGGCCAGCTGGTTTAGGAGTTATATCAATCTGAAGTTTGGTTGTTATTTCCTCAATAACTGAAAAAATACAAATCCGATACATTTCAAACATGGTTATTAGTTGTATAATGGCAACGCGAAAATTCTTGCAGAATTTCGTGTGAATCGTAGCGCCAGAAAATTTTGAAAAAATCATTGAAAATAAAATTGAATTTACAATGTTAAATTCGATTAAGAGTGTCCAATACAGGAGATTGGACAAGAGAACATACGCGCAAAAGCTTCTGACTTCACGTCAGTGCTTGAACCAATTTTTTTTATTATTTCAAGAATTTCTTTCGATTTCGAATTTTCTTAGATTCAAACGTAAACTGCAAAGAATTCAGTTGGGATTCGAGAATTGATGAAATTTAAGTATTCCACAGAGAGGCACGCATACTCTTATTCGGCATGGAGATTATCACTTAGTTACAATTCAGAACTGGAGCACTTCCTTTCAAGCATCTCCTGATGTTTCTATATAATTGCGAATTTTCCGCAAGATTGATTGGACGTCAGACTTTGGGGAAAGTTTAGTTAAGACAGATCTGTGAGAGTAATTCTCCCCCAAAAAATACCTCCCAATGAACTCATCCAAACTTCAACCATTAATATCTTTCGAACTAAGGTAGAAAAAATGTACAAGGAATTAATTCCGTTGAAATCGAATGTGAGGACAATTATCCGTTGAATAATGAACTTGAAGCTTCTTTGGGACTTATTGAATGAGAAAGATTGGCTCATTAGAGTTAATGGAAAGTTATGTGCTACGGAAGTTTTTAATTGGTATCGAAGAATACACTCTTAATTCGAATCTACCATAGTAAATTCGAATTAAGTGTCCAATACAGGAGAATGGACAACGTAATTTACCATGATAAGTTCGATTAAGGGTGTCCAATACAGAAGAATGGACAATAGAACATACGCGCAAAAGCTTCTGACTTCACGTCAGTGCTTGAACCAATTTTTTTTTCGTGATTTTTTTGAAATTTTCTAGGGGTACGGTTCTTAAAATTTTTTTTTCGTCATTTTTATCAAATTTTCTAGGGGTACGGTTCTTACAAAATTTTAAACACGTCTTTATGTGATTTTCTACTACTAGTTACCAAGCTTCAATTCGATCGAATATTTATTTTTTGAGATATCAAGGAATTAATATTCCAGGTGGGTATAACTCGGAATCCGTTAGACCGATTATGCCCAAAAACGAACTCAACTCTCCCATTCAGATACGCAACCTACCCTGAAAATTGCAAGTCTCTATCTCCTTTCGTTCGAAAGTTATCGAGGCAACGGTCACCCATCTACTGAACTCACACAAGGCTGCTCGAATCTCCAACAATATTTAACCGATCGTGTTAAAACTTGAAACTTGGCAGTAGAGTTAGGTTCTAAGGGCTCTTGCAAAATTTCAGCAATTTCAGACGAATAGTTACTAATATATAGAATTTTTTTTTTCAATTTTCAATGATTTTTTACAAATTTTCTACAAATACTATACTCACGAAATTTTGCGAGAATTTTCGCGTTGGCATTCTACAATTAATAACCATGTTTGAATTCAATCGGTGTACTATTTTTTGAGTTAATGAGGAACAAAAAACAACCAAATTTCAGATGGCTATAACTCTACCGTTTGACCGATTATGCTCATAAACAAACTCAAATGTCGCATTCAGATGCACAACCTAACCTGAAATATTCAAGCCGCTATCTCTTTCCGTTCTCGGGTTATCGTGACAACAAAAATATTTTTTAATAATTTTCTAGCGATACGATTCTCACAAAATTTCACAAACGTGTTTAGGTTTATATTCTACAACTATTTACCAAGTTTCAATTCGATCGGATCTATATTGGTTGAAAACAAAATGATTACTCGGAAACCATTGGGCCGATTATGCCCATTATCGAACTTGTCCGTCGTATTGAGATGCGCCACCTACACTGAAAATTTCAAGTCGCGGTCTCTTCCCGTTCTCCAGTTATCGTGGCAACGGCCGGACAGGCGGCCGGACAGAATCAAATTTGACCTCGAATTCTTCATTGGGGAGTCGAACCAAATCGTTTGAGACCATTTTCGTAAAAATATTCGAAAGTTACAGACATTTGGGCAAAATGATAACGCGATGTTCCCCAGAACATACGCGCAAAAATTGTTTCATTCGAGGAGAGGAATCTATGGTTAAAATTAATGTACAACTTTAAAGGCTGGTTTATGCTGGCTGGTAACTTTAACTTATTCCCTAACTTAAGAATTGAAACATCGATTTCTAATGCTATGGTTGATACTGAGACTGAATAATCCGTTTACTTATTATTACTAATAATAATTAATAAGTTGGATTATGGATTATTTAGTCTGATTATAAAGCATAACACTGAAAATAAATGTCTATATATATTATATATATATGATTAAGTTAAAGTTACCAGCCAGCATAAACCAGCCTTTAGACTCACCCTGCATAGCAGTATATTATATGACAGAAGAGAAAATTTGTAGTGGCCAAGACTGTGGTTAGTCGACATATAGGTGAATATTGTATGATATCTATATAAACTTTAAATTTGATTTCTTCTCAATATTATTTTGTGTAACCGTAAAATTATCAGATTCAAGGCACCGGTAAAAAATCCATCCGTATCGTAAAGAGATTTCAACAATTAATGTATTCACTTTAGTATACCTTGAAATTCAACCAGTTCTCAGAAAAGATAAAAACATCATCTTCATAAAATTCCCCGAATTTCCCGAAAGCTGAGACAAGAATGAAATAATTATTGAGTTGAGAAACTGAAGTTGGGGCTATGTTAAAATGATACAACTCCATTTACTTCGGCAGTTTTCATTCTCACGGGCTCTAATTTCGAATGGAAACAATAAAACAATACGAAGGCGGTGATAACGACCACTAAGAGAATAATGAATCTCCGCCACAGTCGAGATAGGGTTAGTACCATTATGGTCAGAAATATTCAGGCTGTTAAGGCTCCCTTCACTGAAATTCTATAAGAACTGACAAAGGAAGGGAATTCTTCTGAAATAAGTTCAGAATAGACGTCTGCTAGGTATCTTACAACTCTCGAATACATCTGTTAAGCTAGCAGCATACTTCAAAGAAAGGACTATGATTTTTATTATTTGTTCACTAACCTAATATAACAGGAATATTCAATTGAATGTATAAAACTATTGCTATATGTAAATTGATTATACTATATCGAAGACAATTGTTTGGAGGACGAGAGTAGTAACAATAGGTTTCTTGCATGAATTTTTTGGCGCTCTTATTCCTCGGAACAGAGTGCTTATCAATTTGCCCAAATGTCTGTAATTTTCGAATTTTTTCGATTCTGTCCGGCCGATTACTCTCGAACGAAAGGAGTTAGAGGATTTAAATTTGCAGGATAGGTTTGGAGCGTAAATATCTCAGACGAGTTCGTTAATGGGCGAAATCCAGCAAGCGATTTCGGAGTTATGGCCGTTTTTAGTAAAAATATTTTTTATAATATTTCCGAAACCGAACACTCGATCTATCTGAAATTTAGCATCAAATTGTAGAATCAAGACCTTTATATGCATGTGAAGTTTTGTATTGATCGGGTTACCGTAAAGTGTAAAAAAAAAAAAATTAAAATTTTGTTTCTACAATAACTCTCGAACGGAATGAGCTAGGCAGTTAAAAATTTCATAGTATGTTAGGGAGATAAATATCTCGGTTAAGTTCGCTATTGGTAAAAAGAGGCCAGAAGAACAAATAATGAATATTAAAAGAAACAAAAAATTGCAAAAAAAGGGGGCAAAAAAATACCTATAATAACTAAAGCCTATGTTCGAAATGTTGACCATCTGCTTCTACACATCTTTCAGATCGGTGGACTAGTTCACGCGAAGTAACACTTCTCAACTCAAGCATTAAGGGCTCTATATGCATTCGTTATTTTGTTTTTTAGATCTTCCAAATCAATAGAAGGAGTCTGGCACACACGATCGTTCAAATATCCCCGAAGGAAGTTATCTAGCGGTGTTAAATCTGGAGATCTTGCAGGCCATCTTATCGGTCCATTTGAAGATAGATGGATCGACACACACGGAAGTCAAAATCAAGATTACACAAAATATCGTAGCCTACTGCAATTCTTTCAATTTGAAATATCAATTGACGTTTTCTCCCTCAACTCAAATGTAAAATACGAAGTTTGGTACATCGTTGGAAAGGTAATTTTGGGTATAAATAAAAAATTGCCAAAAATATATAGGGTGCTATTTGAGATAAAAAAGTCAGAGTCAATTCCTGTCAAACCGAAAGTGACTTTACATTTTTGTTTTTCTCAGTTAGAGGTTCCTTGAACGAATTGAAAATCGTACAATTTTCAAATTTTTATCTTTCGAAATGGCTGACATAATCCATTGGAACATGTATACTGGGACACCCGGTATAAAAATTGTTTCACAAACACAGGAGTAGTTGAAATATAAATTCAGAGATGAATTCAAACAGTCGGTTTTCGTTTGGGTTCATCGTGATCCCAACGTGAAACAGCAACTTGATTTTTTTTCCATCGGATAAATGATTTCATTTGTATATCCAACAAATCTATCAGCGCTAAACGTAATTAATCAATTATGATATAGTGCACCATCCTGCGACAAGTTGCTGAACCGATGGTAGCTCGTATAAAACATCAGTCAACAGATATCTACTGTCGGAAAAAGGAAAATATTGATACAACGATGATTAAAACGTTTAGATACAAATATATCAATGAAGCTGAACAGATTTCAATTTGAGATCGATGCTCACTAGACAGCTATAATTTAGCCGAAACGCCGTTTTGTTGAAGTGGAAAAACGGAAAAGCACTGGCGTGAGGTCAGTCTGCTTTGGCGTGCTTGTTCAAATTCATCGTTCCAGGTTGCTGGTGTTGAGCGTAAAGGGTGAGGGATTTCAAATTTAAATAAATTGGTTCAAGCCCTGTGGACAGGAGCTTTCTGGCGCTCTTGTTCAAACAGACAAATTATATCTCCGAAAGTATTGGTTTCTCAGAGCTGGGCATTATATCAATGTATTCTTATGATAGAACTGCATCATAAAGGAAATTCAATTCAAATAATAGTTTATTTATCAAGATTAAATGAGCGATCTGAGAATGAGAACTGCACCATGGAAGAAATCAAATTAAAATAGCTGAAATGGATTTGACTCCCTCATATAGAACAGGACGGGTGCGAGGATTTTCCTCAATAATTCTTCGTACAAGAATTATTGACGAGTTACGTTACTTTTTTGGCACGCTGTATATGGAAATTAGTCTGCGACAAGAAACAACTACAAGTTTATCCTCCAGATTTTCATAATGTCAGTTGGAATACATAAGAAATTGATGAATCTCTCCTTCGGACATCCCATAAATGGAAATGTAGCTTTTAATATGCCGTGGACATTTGTTCGAATAAACTTTCGTCGGGTCTACTGGACTGAAGGAAAAAGTATCAGAAAGTTATGCTGCCACATGTATAATAGCCTAGTTGGTGATGACTAATGGCGTGCCTTAGAGGAAAAGTTAGAAAAACACCTCTATTTTCAGTTTCGGGAACGCCTATTGTTTATGTTTTTCAACGTAAATAGAGATTGTCCCCGCGTTTCTGGCTTTCGAATGTTCGGAAACGCTGGAGGTTGCGAGGAATCCGAGTAATTGCTATTGGTCTGTCATTCTAAAAAGATTTGGTGTTGCTTTATTGCCTGAATATAATTTAAGGCCAACTCTCATTGCTTTCGCTTATCATCTCAATCAAAATTATTTCAGGAATTTTGAAATGGACAAAAATTTATATTTTGCAAACGTATACAATAACAATGTCGTATTTTGGTAGACATAATGACAGGAAATTTCAATTTCTCCGCCTTGACCGTTTTACTTTTACTTTTCCCTCCGCCAGAGCCTGAATTTATATCTGTGAAAATTATTTTCTCTATTTCAGTATCGTAATGAGTTCATTCCAGCACTAAAAACAGTGCTGGAATGAACTCATTCCCGCATTGTTTGTAGTTATATTTTTCGTTTTGTGGTAGTCAGCACTGACATTCGATCCTATCAAATTTCAACACACGTCAATTGTCAATATAATATAATCTGGATGTAGTGAAATAATTGTTGAGAGGAAAAGTTTTATTTTCACTAAAAAATAAGGTACTAGATATTTCCTTCTTGCTAATTTTGAATCATTCCAGTCATTAGGAAACTGTTTCAAGTCTGATCTCCACGCCCCACTTACGATTCAAATTCCGTAATCTGTCAACTTTCGTAACAGTCACACCAACTGCCAAGATACAATACAAAAGTCACTAGGATGCATAATCCGGATTTTTCATTAAATTTCAACAGTATTTTACAAAACTTGCCTGAAATAGAGAAAATATCGTCTAATACTCGTTGCAGAAGGCAATTCCAACACTCATGCTTACGAAAACTCGCTCCTCGTCGCTCGTTTTCGAATTTCGCATTCGTGTTTGAATAGGAGCCTATTCTGCAACTTGTTTTAGAATATACTATTTTACATGTCAACCGTAACTAGTCTCATTTTGACATATTTAATACATATTCATAATAACGGGTCTATCGATGGAAACGACCCATTTTCAAATGGACATTACTCACAAGTGGACATTACTCACGCACGGCACCCATTTTTGTGCGTATGTTTTGGGGAAAATCGCGTTATCATTTTGCCCAAATGTCTGTAATTTTCTAATTTCTCGCCGAAAATGGTCTCAAACGATTGGGTTCGACTCCCTGATGAAGAATTCGAGGTCAAATTTGATTCTGTCCGTCCGGCCGGCAGGCCGTTGCCACGATAACTTGATAACGGAAAGAGCTAGCGACTTGAAATTTTCAGGGGAGGTGCCGCATCCTAATACGACGGACAAGTTCGTTAATGGGCATAATCGGCTTAATGGTTTCCGAGTAATAATTTTGTTTGCAACCAATATGAATCCGATCGAATTGAAACTGAATAGTTGTAGAATAGTTGTAGAATATAAACCTAAGCAAATTTGTAAAATTTTGTGAGAATCGTATCACTAGAAAATTTAAAAAAAAATTATTAAAAAATATTTTTTATGTCACGATAACCTGAGAACGGAAAGAGATAGCAACTTGAAATTTTCAGTTTAGGTAGTGCATCTGAATGCGACATTTGGGTTTGTCCATAAGCATAATCGGCAAAACAGTTTTGGAATTATCCCCATCTGAAATGTTGTTGTTATTTCCCCAATAACACGAAAAATACCAAACCGATCCAATTTAAATATGGTTATTAGTTGAAGAATGCCAACGCAAAAATTCTTGCAAATTTCTGTGATGATCGTTTCACTAGAATTTTTTTTTTAAATCATTGAAAAAAATTCTATATATCAGAAACTATTCATCCGACATGGCTATATTTTGCGAGAGCCTTCATAACCTATTTCTACTACCAAGTTCCAAGTTTGAACATGATCGGATCAATATTGTTGTAGATCTGAGCAGCCTTGTGTGAGTTCAGTAGCTGGATGGATGAACGAAAGGAGATAGGGACTTGCAATTTTCAGGGTAGGCTGCGCATCTAAATGGGAGAGTTAATTTCGCTGTTGGACATATTTTCGTATATTATTAGATATTGACAAAATGACTGCTATACAGGGCGTTTATTATAAAATGTCATAAGAATAATTCTCGGAACTATCGAAAAAAATAAACCACTGCTATACAGTTGTTTTCAATTTCATGTCACAATTGTACGATTGAACTTATTTGTATCCCTACGCCGCCACAAACAGCACTCTTTATTTTCGACCCAACAGCGCTTTTAATTTTTGGCCGAACAATGAATGTATGTATTTGAACAGGGACCTTACGTCAGCACAAGCACAGCAGTGTACCTTTTCGAACCAACAGTGAATGTATGTATTTGAATGGGACGCCACCGCAGACGCAGTACCTACTGTTTTTGGCGCTCTAGTTCCTCGGAACTGAGTGCTTATCAATTTGCCCAAATGTCTGTAATTTTCGAATTTTTCGATGAAAATGGTCTTAAACGATTTGGTTCGACTCACTGATCAAGAATCCGTGGTCGAAATTCATTCTGTCCGGCCGGCCGTAGGCACGATTACTCTCGAACGGAATGAGCTAGACAGCTGAAATTTTCAGAGTAGGTTTGGGAGATAAATATCTCGGTTAAGTTCGTTATTGATCGAAATCGGACAGATGGTTTCGGAGTAACAAAAAAAAAATTTTTTACATAACAAATTCCAAATTGATTTTTTTTAAATATGCAGTTTTATCATAAGAATCCATTGATATCATTTTTAACTCTAAAAAGCTAATACTTTGGAAGATATGATCTTTCAAATTTTCAATATAAATCGTATTTCTATGTTTTCACAGAATGATATAATTATTCTGTGGGTATTCTATGAATTGTTATAATGTCAACTTATTTTCCTGAGACATGACGTTGTCTCATTCATTCATTCCAGCAATCGTAGAAATATGAGAATTATAATTTAATATCATACTTTTTGTTGGTTGATATTTTCATGCCGATGGTCAATCCATATGATGATGGGAATGGTAATGGTAAGTTAATAATATTGAGTTCAGAATATCTCAACTAAAAACAAAACTGGAATATTGGTGTATTGGAGTAGATTTGAGGAGAGATATATATTATCGTTCATCATAGAATTGAGGAATGAATATCTCGGATGAGTTCGTTGTTAGGTAGAATTCGTCTATTGGTTTTGGATTGATAATTTTTGGCACTCTTGTTCAATTTAAATTCTTCTATGAAGTTTGAATTCAATTTCTGCTAAGATGAAGTTCTTTCATAAGACTCCATTGATATCATTCCCAACTCTGAGAAACCAATACTGTCGGAGATATAATTTGTCTGTTTTTAACTCCAACAAGCTAATACTTTCGGAGATATGATTTTTCGAAATTTCAATAATGAATCGTACTTCTTTGTTTTCACAGAATGCTATAATTATCCTATCTAAGCTTTATTATATGCTCTGTGTTCATACTCGTACATGTCATCCTGTTCTATAAGAGAGAGTCAGATTCATTTCAGCTATTTTAATTTGATTTCTTCCATGGTGCAGTTCTCATTCTCAGATTGCTCATTTAATCTTGATAAATAAACTATTATTTTAATTGAATTTCCTTTATGATGCAGTTCTATCATAAGAATACATTGATATGATTCCCAACTCTGAGAAACCAATACTTTCGGAGATATCATTTGTCTGTTTAAACTAGAGCGCCAGAAAGCTCCTGTCCACAGGGCTTGAACCCATTTTTTTTCGACTCCACAGTCAATGTATGTATTCGAGTCGAAACTAATCGTTTGAGACCATTCTTGACGAAAAAGTGGACCAGTTTTTTTTGTACGCTTGTTTTCACAGTCGGATTTATATTCTTGGATATTATTCTTTTTCCTGGAGCTAAGCAGCGTTGGTTGAGTTCAGTACCTGGATGGGTGACCGCTCTGGCTGTAAATTTGAACAAGCGCGCCAAAGCCCAGGGCCACAGAGCTATTCCAACTCGTTACATAACACATGAACCAACAACCTGAAGGGACAAATGGAGATACAAGTTGCACTCAGCAATAATTCAGCATTTGGACCTCTTCTCATATCTCCAATGCCAACATCATTCTCTGTTTATTATCGTTTCGTAGTTGTTATCATTGACGTAGCTCCATATCGCACAGGAGTCGACGAGAATTCAAGCAGTGCCCAAAATAGCATTATTTACCTGAGATCTTTTGTTCTACGGCGAATTTTCATTGTGTAGAAGTTCGTTATTCTCAGTAGCCAGCAGAGTTTTATTGTTTTTGTGAATTGAGGACCCGTTTCGACGATGGAGCGGACGAATTTTAATAAACTTGGGCTTGTTGGAGTCGCGATTTGGGAAGCGGCTGGAGTTTAATGATTTATAAGGGGATAACTGGAAGCATGGTCTGGAATACCGAAGTGGTTGAGGGGACTCATAAGACGCCAGTAAAGAAAATCTGTACACGATCTTGGAGGTTTATCATACTGTCCAGCTGTTTCCATGGGAAAGTGAATTATAAATCAATTTTTCATATACCGTGGGCGTCAAAAACGTATGGAATAATGGATTTATTTTATCGCCTATCAGGAATATCAAAAAATGGTTTGGTAGGTCAAATAAAATTATTTTTTAAGAGACATTTTTCCGTAATTCTTATTGTTCTACAATTTCCCGGTATCATGCAGTGACGTCATCGATATTTTTTTTAAATTGAAAGCCCCTTATTTTTTTCTTCCTTGTCATGAATAGACCATACAATTCTGAACTCAGTAATGCATAATATGTAACACCATTTCTGCCAATAATTCTCGAGATATTAATTTTTTAAATTTCAAAAACATGTGATAATTTTGAAATGAAGTCTGCACGTAATAAACACATTTTTATAGCAAAGACAATACTTGAAGGTGTCATTTCATCGTCAACTCCTCGATGTTGTTTGGCCAATTGAGGTAAACTTTGCTTTTGATATAAGCCCGTAAAAAAAGTCTAACGCAGTCAGATCTGGAGACAGAGCCACCAGTTCGGGAACACTTCGTTCAGGTAATCAAGTGCATCTTGAAAATGATAAGGAGGAGCTCCATCCTCTTGAAACCATAACGCATTTGGGTGATTTGGATCTGGAACGTTCGTAAAAGTTGCAACAACCCATTCCACGAGGTTGAATCATTGCAGATTCCTCATTTAATCTTGAGAAATAAATTTAATGACAATTTTTGAAGCATTAAGGCATTTAAGCATTGTAGATTGCTCTTTTTTTTATAAGACAATTTTTGAAGCATTTTTTTAAACGGCACTTTTTTCAAATTTAATTTCTATCATAGGAATTAGTTGATATAATTCCCAACTGTGAGAAACCAATACTTTCGGAGATATAATTTGTCTGTTTGAACAAGAGCGCCAAAAAGCTCTTGTCCACAGGGCTTGAACGAATTTTTTTTATGATCGTGTTGGATTCTGTGGTGAAAAATAATGATAGTTTTATAACTTGATTACGCTCCAAAATTGAAAAAAAAAATTAATTATTGAATTTAGGAGCATAATAATAAATAAATTCATGTTAGAAAACTATCATTATTTTTCACCGCAGAATCCAACGCAATCATGAAAAAATAAGGTTCTAATTTGAAAAACAGAAGTTATGGCCAATTTTTTATCACAATTTTCGACACGAAATTTGAAACACCCTGTGATGATATTTCTGAAATTCAAAAGTTGCATGACCATTCCACATTCTTCCTCTTCGATGTTGTGAAAGCGGTTCACGCTCAGGATGTTTAAAATAAGAATAATGATCATAATACTGACTAAACATATTTGACTTTTTTTACAGTTTTTTTTTTGATATTTTGAAAACTATTCGAATGAATACAATGGTTTTAACAGAAATGTATTCAGCATTGAATACTTGATCATACCAGGAATGCAAAACATGAAAACAAAATGTTTTCATCAAATTTATTTTCACTCCCTGTATACCCGGAAGTGCTTGAAAATATTTCAGCTCTGTAGAGAATTTCAACCAATATCATAATCCCAATTTTCAGTTTTCAAATATGTACAGTTCTCCAGAAACGTCTAATAGGCACCCTGTATAGAATTAAATATTCAAAAAACAACGATACAGTTGTTATAGTTGAAAAAAATATGTGGAAAATTTAATAATTTACTGAAATCATCATATTGATTTCCGTTAACAGCGATTCAACTAAATAATAGTTACATATAATGTAGATATTTGCCCTTCCAGTATGTTCATTGTGAGGAAAAGTTTCTTAATAAATTAAGTATACAACGCGAAATTAAAGCTTTTCGCCGATGAGTCATGCATCTGAAGGAGGAAAAGTTGGTAATATGTTTAAAAATTAACAATTACCCATGATGCATCCTCGGCCACCTGAAGCGCGAAAGCAGGAAGGTCTCTGAGAACGTCAACACAAATTTCTTCCCCGAGCGCTGGATTCGTACTAACGGATCCCTGACGAGAGCATGTAGCGCAACCTGACGCGCATTTTCACATTTTCCAGCTTTTCTCTACGTTGAGATAGGACAGATCTCGGCAATTCGGATTTCCCAAATATTCCAATAGATACACCTCATTATTAAATGGTTTCTTTCTGAGTATTTTCTCTCAAACTCTGAATAATATCTGTTAAATAAAAAATTGGTTCAAGCCCTGTGGACAGGAGCTTTTCGGCGCTCTTGTTCAAACAGACAAATTATATATCCAAAAGTATTGGTTTCTCAGAGTTGGGAATTATATCAATGGATTCTTCTGAAAGAACTCCATCTTAGCAGAAATTGAATTCAAACATCATAGAAGAATTTAAATTCAACAAGAGTGCCAAAAATTATCAATCCAAAACCAATAGACGAATTCTACCCAACAACGAACTCATCCGAGATATTCATTCCTCAATTCTATGATCAACGATAATATATATTCTTTCCTCAAATCCACTCCAATACTCCAATGCACCAATATTCCAGTTTTGTTTTTACTGGAGATATTCTGAACTCAATATTATTAACTTACCATTACCATTCCCATCATCATATGGATTGACCATCGGCATGAAAATATCAACCAACTAAATGTATGATATCATAATATAATTGTCATAATTCTACGATTGCTGAGATGAATTAGACAATGTCATGTCTCAGAAAAATAAGTTGACATTATAACAATTCATAGATAGAATAATTATATCATTCTGTGAAAACATAGAAATTAGATTTATTATTGAAATTTTGAAAAATCATATCTCCGAAAGTATTAGCTTGTTGGAGTTGAAAATAATATAAATGGATTCTTATGGTAAATCTGCATGTTGAAAAAAATTTAATTTGGAATTTGTTATGTAATAAAAATTTTTTTTTTGTTACTCCGAAACCATCTGTCTGATTTTGCCCAATAACGAACTTAGCCGAGATATTTATCTCCCAAACCTACTCTGAAAATTTCAACTGTCTAGCTCATTCCGTTCGAGAGTTATCGTGCCTACGGCCGGCCGGACAGAATGGATTTCGACCACGGATTCTTGATCAGTGAGTCGAACCAAAACGTTTAAGACCGTTTTCATCGAAAAATTCGAACATTACAGACATTGGGGCAAATTGATAAGCACTCTGTTCCGAGGAAGAAGAGCGCCAAAAATGTATTGTTTTGTAAATTGCTCCTGCGTAAGAAACACTAGATATTTGCCGGAAGCAATAAATCGAACAATGTTGCCTAATAAAGAATAACGACACAACATCAACGATGAAACAACTAAATTGCGTATCGTTTCGGAGTCTAAATCAGACTCCTTCATCAGACACTTAACGAAAATCAGAATTATTTTTGCGCGTATGTTCTGGGGAACATCGCGTTATCATTTTGCCCAAATGTCTATAATTTTCGAATTTTTTGACGAGAAAAGTCTCAAACTTCTAGGTTCAACTCAGTGATGAAGAATTCAAGGTCAAATTTGATTCTGTCCGGAAGGCCAGCCGTCTGTTGCCACGATAACTTGAGAACAGAACGAGATAGCGACATGAAATTTTCAGGGCAGGTGTCGCATCCTAATACGACGAACAAGTTCGTTAATGGGCATAATCGGCCCAATTGTTTCCCAGTAATAATTTTATTTTCAACCAATATAAATCCGATCGAATTGAAACTTGGTGAATAGTTGTAGAATATGAACTTAAGCATGTTTGTGAAATTTTGCGAGAATCGCATCACAAGAAAATTTTTAAAAAATTATTAAAAAATATTGTTTATGTCACGATAACCTGAAATCGGAAAGAGATAGCGACTTGAAATTTTGAGCTTAGGTTTTTCATCTGACTGCAACATTTCAGTTTGTTTATAGGCATAATCGGCCAAACGGTTTCGGAGTTATAACCATCTGAAATTTGGTTGTTATTTACTCAATAACTCGAAAAATACAAAATCAATTACATTCACCATGGTTATTAGTTGTAAAAATTCTTACAAAATTTCGTGAGGATCGTATCAGTAGAAAATTCATTGAGAGTTATTGAAAAAAATTCTATACATCAGTAACTATTCGTCCGACATCGCTAAAATCTTGCGTTCCAAGTTTGAACACGATCGGATATATACTGTTGGAGATTCGTGCAGCCTTGTGTGAGTTGAGTAGTTGGAAGGGTGACCGTTGCCTCGATAACTTTCGAACGAAAGGAGAAAGGGACTTGAAATTTTCAGGGTATGTAGCGTATCCGAATGGGAGTGTTAAGTTCGATTACGGGCATAATCGATCCAACGGTTTCAGAGTTATACCCACCTGGAATATTATTTCCTCGATAACTCAAAAATTATAGACTTGATCGGATTGAAGCTTGGTATCTAGTTGTAGAATATTGACATAAAGACGTGTTTAAAATTTTAGAAGAACCTTACACCAGATATATTAAAAAAAATTGAAAAAAAAAATTGGTTCAAGCTCTGACGTGAAGTCAGGAGCTTTTGCACGTATGTTTCATCGTCCATTCTCCTGTATTGGACACTCTTAAACGAATTTATCATGGTAAATTATATTGTCCATTCTCCTGTATTGGACACTAAATCCGAATTTACCAGGGTAAATTTGAATTGAAGAGTGTCCAATAAAGGGGAATGGTTATTATTCCATGTTATCTCATCCCTATTATCTGCCTGCTTCTGCATTTATCCGGTAAGGCGATTCAATTTCTTCACATTTTATAACAATTTTTTCGGAAATATTCCAACTCCATTGACATTTTTCCAACTGCTTCGAAATTTTTTCCAACTCCTTCGAAATATTTTCTAACTATTTACTTCGAAATTTTTCCAACTGCGTTGAAAATTTGCCAACTTGGTTCAAAATTGGTCTTTCAACCCAATCTGACCATTTTGGTCTAATATTTGGGAATGACTCCCAATTTCGCACATCGGAAAAACAATACCATCCCATCATTTTCCCCTCAATTTCAACCCAATCTGACCATTTTATCTGGTTTACAGCAGTTTCGCTAATTCGCAAATTCGCTAATTGTTCCGAATTCTAAGGAGGGCAACCACCTCCCCTGTCCCCCCTTGCGGGTGCCTATGGACGTAGGGTTTATGTCCCAGGAGCATGGAGAGCCTTAGCTTCACCATGATAAAAATGTTAATCTCATCTCATGAAAATAGTTCAAGGGTGCGTCTTTGCTTGAATACAAAATTATTATATCAAGTTGGTAAACCCATTATTTTCTGTATTCATCCTTACATAGTATAAAACAAAGTCGCTTCCCGCTGTCTGTTTGTTCCTATGTATGCTTAGATCTTTAAAACTACGTGAAGGATTTTGATGCGGTTTTTTTAAATAGATAGAGTGATTCAATAAAAAAAAAAGGTTTATGTGTATAATACATGCATAATATATTAGAGAAACACTGATAATTTTAGAGTTTTCTAATGTGATGTCGTAAATAAACACATTTTTTTGCGCTTACATTGCAAACGCTGGCTGAACCCTACGAGATAGATCAAAATAATGTAGTACAGTATGGTACACCTTACAAAGGTCTACAAAAAAGTCCGCGATGGTATATGTCTATCTCTTACGGATAACCCATACTAACCATTTTTATCCTTTACATTCTACGAGAAATAATAGCTGTATTACGAAGCTGTTTTAAGCAATACAGCATTGATCCTTATCCAATTAAGTACCTTAAATGCATTGTGCATTTAATATTGATCAATATGTCCATTTACAGCATGTAATTTAAATGAATATTTTCAAAGATATCGCAGATTTAAAATGCAGGGACATTGCGGTTGCGGTGGAACCGACATGGGGGCCGGTGCAGCCAGGATAGGGATAGAAATCGAATACAGAGAGCCAGAGAATCATCTGTAGAGCGTGAGGCTCGCCTCAGCCAGGATAGATGTATTGATTCCCCAAATTCCTCTGATACCATCGGATTTACTGATCCAATTTAAACGCCTAAAATTTCCGGTGAAGATATATTTTGCAATGACCATTAATAAATCGCAGGGTCCAACTTTCAACGCTACATGCTTATATTTGAGCGTTGAGTGTTTTTCACATGGCCAATTATATGTCGCTCTTTCAAGAGTAACCTCTAAAGAAAACATGTTTGTATTGTCTAACGACAAAAATGCTGTGAACGTTGTATATAAAAAAATTCTGTAGTATATTTAGTATCAGCATTTCAACCGTGCGAAGCCGGGGCGGGCAGCTAGTTATTTATAAAGCAATTCATCAAAATTCCAATGAGACTTTCAAAGAAGTCAAATCTAATCTGTTAGATTCATTAATAATTGAGAACTTTAGGCCACGAACGATAGATGTATTTTTCCGCGAAATATACTCGCAAATTCATTCCACTCCGTACCACAGAGGCTTCATAATACAATGCGCTCTCGTGCCGAGGAAAACTGGTTTCTCACAGGCACACGCATCATTGTTTCTTGATATACAAACATAACTATAAAAACTCAAGCACCACGGTTGGTTCTCTTTTTTCCGCCGGGAAATTTGCTAGTATCAAGAAAAAAGAAACGAAGGCAACAATGAACCAAGTGCTCATAAGGGAAATAGCGTATGATGATTTAATTAAAAGTCGAGTGTACCTTCAGCCGTTAAGATTTTTTTGCTAATAGGACTTCCCCTACCCAGGCGTTATTTTCCATTTTCACGTTTTCCACAGAGAGACTGAAAAACCTTTTTGGAAGTAGAAGGGATGAACGCAATTTCCCTTTTGTTTCAACCCTGTTTTGTGTACCCTTCCAACTGTTACCCCCAAGGATCGAGTAGCTTGTCAATATTTTTGCCATATGGGTTGTGTATACAGGATGCACAATCCAGTTCTCGATGCTGAAAATTCGGGAAGCGATAGAGACTTGAAAAATAATAAAAAATTCCTATTATAATTACTATGTTCAAGTTTGTTGTTCACTGGTTTTTTCAAGTTTGTTGCGTTGTATTTTGGATTGTAGATCTCTTAGGTGGTTCTGGCGACATCCTGTGCCGAACACTTGAAGCTGTCCCCTTTTTTTGCGCGTATGTTCTGGGGAACATCGCGTTATAGTTTTGCCCAAATGTCTGTAACTTTCGAATTTTTTGAAAAAAATGGTCTCAAACGATTAAGTTCGACTCCCCAATGAAGAATTCGAGGTCAAATTTGATTCTGTCCGGCCGGCCGTCCGGCCGTCCGGCCGTTGCCACGATAACTTGAGAACGAAAAGAGCTAGCGACTTGAAATTTTCAGGGTAGGTGGCGCATCCCAATACGACGGACAAGTTCGTTAATGGGCATAATCGGCCCAGCGGTTTCCGAGTAATAATTTTGTTTTAAACCAATATAAATCCGATCGAATTGAAACTTGGTGAGTAGTTGTAGAATATGAACCTAAGCACGTTTGTGGAATTTTGTGCGAATCATATGGCTAGAAAATTTTAAAAAAATTATTAAAAAATATTTTTGTTGTCACGATAACTTGAGAACGGAATGAGATAGCGGCTTGAAATTTTCAGGTTAGGATGAGCACCAGAACGCGACATTTCAGTTTGTTTATGAGCATAATCGGCCAAACGGTTTTAGAGTTATAGCCATCTGAAATTTCGTGGTTTTTGTTCCTCATTAACTCGAAAAGTACAGAACCGATTGAATTCAAACATGGTTATTAGTTGTAAAATGCCAACGCGGAAATGTTTGCAAAATTTGGTGAGGATAGCATTTGTAGAAAATTTTTAATAAATCATTGAAAATAAAAAAAAAAAATTCTATATATCAGTAACTAATCGTTAGAAATCGATGAAATTTTGCAAGAGCCTTCTTAACCTAACTCTACCGCTAAGTTTCAAGTTTTAATACGATCGGTTTAATATTGTTGGAGATTGGAGCATTCTTGTGTGAATTCAGTAGATGGGTGACCGTTGCCTCGATAACTTTCGAACGAAAGGAGATAGGAACTTGCAATTTTCAGAGTAGGTTGCGTATCCGAAAGGGAGAGTTGAGTTCGTTTTTGGGCATAATCGGTCTAACGGTTTCCGAGTTATACCCACCTGGAATATTATTTTCTTGATAACTGAAAAAATAAATATTCGATCGAATTGAAGCTTGGTAACTAGTAGTAGAAAATCAACATAAAGACTTGTTCAAAATTTTGTAAGAACCGTACCACCAGAAAATTCGAAAAAAATGCGGAAAAAAAAATTTTAATAACCGTACCCCTAGAAAATTAAAAAAAAAATCACGAAAAAAAAAATTGGTTCAAGCACTGACGTGAAGTCAGAAGCTTTTGCGCGTATGTTCTATTGTCCATTCTTCTGTATTGGACACCCTTAATCGAATTTACCATGGTAAATTATGTTGTCCATTCTCCCGTATTGGACACTTAATTCGAATTTACCATGGTAAATTCGAATTAAGAGTGTCCAATACAGGAGAATGGACAACATAATTTACCATGGTAAATTCGATTAAGGGTGTCCAATACAGAAGAATGGACAATAGAACATACGCGCAAAAGCTTCTGACTTCACGTCAGTGCTTGAACCAATTTTTTTTCGAAAAGGGTCGATTCAGAAATGGCGTCAAAATTCAAATTCTGTCCAGTAACGTCAGTGGCTGTAGAGAGGTCATTTTCTGTCTATAACTTGATATTAATTGACAAACATCACAAGTTTTCTATAGAAAACCTGGAGAAATGTGGAGAAATTAACTGTGTACTGCCACCAAAACTATAATTAACGAATAAAAGAATAAACTAAAAATTTCCATGAAATTAGGTATTTTTTTCAGTGCATATTTGCTTGCATAATATGCCACTTTGTTAATGCATATAATCCGATGTCTAATCATTAAGAATAAAAAGTCAAAGAGCAATAAATAAGATATATCAGCGTTTATCAGTTAAATTGCCGTAGTTGTGATAAATTGTATATGGGAAAAACAGGTAGAAAATATGGATATAAATGTAATCATTAAAGGATACTGTGGGAGGTATACTCATTATGTGACAATTCTTGAATTTCACAAAATAACTATCAACAAAATAATTCTAAAGATTTTCATTAAGCCTCTGACGAAGGAGTCTGATATTGACTCCAAAACGTTACGATATAGTTGCTTCTTCGTTGATGTTGTTTCGTTGTTGTTTGTTAGGCAACATTGTTCAATTGATTGCTTCTGATGAAATATCTTGTGTTTCTTACGCAGAAGCAAATCACAAAATAATTAATTTTTATTTTATAGATATTTTTCAGAGTTTGGGAGGGAAAACCCAGAAAAAAACCTTTCAATAATGGAATTAAAGAACAACCATCCCAGCTACAAACACAAAAAAAATAATTCTAACTATGCGAATCATTTATTAGCAGAAGTTCATAAGTTTAACCCGGATTTCAAAATTCTACACAATTTAAATAAAGGTGCGCAACAAAATTATTGGGAAATGGTGAAAATAAAAGTAAAAAAATATACGGGTAATTTAGTTAATGAACAATCAGATTTCAATTGTTTTTCTTCACTCAGTCTATTCAAATGGAGAATAAATTTATTAAAGCGTTAATGATGAATAATTTTAAATTTTGTCAAAGTAATAGCAGTGTAAAATTGTTTTCAATAAGTCGTAAGAAGAAGAATAGGTTATCGATTTGGATGTATATGGAGATCTTTAATTGTTAAGAATTCAGTATTATGTGGTCAGAAGAAGTCACAGTGTCGACGAATCGCGTGTAAATCGAATATAAATTTTCCATTTCAGTCATCAGAGTAGTTAATTTCAAAAATTATCGCCTTTATGAAAAATTGTTATTGGCGCTCTAGTTCCTCGGAACAGAGTACTTATCAATTTGCCCAAATGTCTGTAATTTTCGAATTTTTGGCCGAAAATAGTCTCAAACGATTTGGTTCGACTCACTGATCAAGAATTCGAGGTCGAAATCAATTCTGTCCGGCCAGCCGCAGGCACGATAACTCTCGAACGAAAGGAGTTAGAGGATTGAAATTTGCATTTGGGTTTGGAGCGTAAATATCTCGGACAAGTTCGTTAATGGGCAAATTCCATCAAGAGGTTTCGGAGTTATGGCCGATTTTAGTAAAAACATTTTTTATGAATATTTCCGAAACCGTTCACTCGATCTATCTGAAATTTAGCATCAAATTGTAAAATCATGACCTTTATTCGCATGTGAAGTTTTGTATTGACCAAGTTACCGCAAAGTGTCAAAAAAAATTTTGAAAATTAAAAAAAAAAATTTCTACAATAACTCTCTAACGGAATGAGCTAGGCAGTTTAAATTTTCAGAGTAGGTTAGGGAGATGAATATCTCGGTTAAGTTCGTTATTGGGCAAAATAGGCCAGATGGTTTCGGAGTAACGAAAAAAAAAAAATTTTTTTTAAGTAACAAATTTCAAATTCAATTTTCATTTGAGATGCAGTATCATCATTAAAATCCATTGATGTCATTTTTAACTCCAACAAGCTTATACTTTCGGAGATATGATTTTTCGAAATTTCAATAATGAATCGTACTTCTATGTTTTCACAGAATGCTATATTTATTCTATCTAAGCTTTATTATATGCTCTGTGTTCATACTCGTACATGTCATCCTGTTCTATAAGAGAGAGTCAAATTAATTTCAGCTATTTTAATTTGATTTCTTCCATGGTGCAGTTCTCATTCTCAGATTGCTCATTTAATCTTGATAAATAAACTATTATTTGAATTGAATTTCCTTCATGATGCAGTTCTATCATAAGAATACATTGATATAATTCTCAACTCTGAGAAATCAATACTTTAGGAGATATAATTTGTCTGTTTGAACTAGAGAAAGCTTCTGTCCACTGGGCTTGTACCAATTTTTTTTTATATGATTTCACTTTATGCCATGTAATTCCTGAACTATCATATCATTATACAGACTGATTTAACAACTCCCCAAAAATTTTAAGAATATTCCTTGGATCTATTTCAGCTTAATTAATAAACTAAAAATATCAAAATCTCTTTTCATTCAATGATTCTTCAAATTTCATCGAAGGCAAAAATATCCATAGAAAACTCCAGTAAATCTCTGATTGAATTTCTGCCATAGGTTTGATCAAAACCCTGTATATTATTTATTCATTTCGTAGTTCATCACTGTCATAATTTGGAAATGGTCCAAAATATTGTCATTAGTCCCTAAACCTTATTTAATTTCTTTGAAATGTTCACTGAACCATCCAGCATGGGCGTTCTCCTTTTTTTTCCTTGGCGCTGATTTCCGCCCTAGCTCATTATTCAATTTCCGTAAATTATGACCATTTTCCTTTCGTTAACTCCATGGACAGAATTTCCAAGACAATTTCAGAGTAAGCCGGAGAACGCACCTCACGGAACTCAATTAAATAGAATCGTTCCGCCATTACAACGACAGTGTAAAATATTGCTGCGGGAAGTGTAAATTGTATTTGTCGCCGACGACAAAGTTCAGGGGGTCTATTCTCGACCATTCGCAATTTTAACGATCGGTCGCATATGCTTTATATTTCTATAGAGATGCGCACGATCGTGCAAATTGCGAATGGTCGAGAATAGACCCCCAGATGCTTACGGTATTGCATCACTTCGCCGCTTATTTGGGCATCCACTTTATATTTATATTATCCCGTAAGATTATTCGGAGGGTTTTTGAGAATGAGCCTTAGGTTGAATAAACTAATTCTCCAACACTTGCACATACGAAAATATCATAATATCGGAGTTATTATTCACAGAATTGCGACAAAATATTGAACGTCTCTGAACAGAAGGTTGAAGTTCGTAAAAATCTTCGTAGGTGGCATTGGTGAGATTTTCTTTCCAGTACTCCGTCACAATATAGTTTAAGTTTCCTAGAGAATTCGTTTGTCATAAAATGGCTAAGTTACGCTGATGATTGGTAACAGCCATGGAACCGGTGCGTATGTGCCCTGAATGACACTTTCCTCTTTGGGGGAACACTGAGCGATCAGATGCTAAACCCGGATATTTTTTAGTGGTTAAATCGATGAATATTTCGCCCTGTGTCTTTTAGAATTGACATTGGCTTTTTTGCCTGCTGAAAATTGTTGACCCGTCTGGTTTAACAATGTTAATGCCCAAAGATGGATGCACAGTTGAATGTATCTATGAGGATCATCACTGGAACTACACCGAGGGGGAACACGTCGGTGAAAACACCAAAGTTGTAAGACCAATCATAATTCAATGCAGTTGGTGTTTTCGCGATAAGCTCGTATTATCGCGAAACACTGTCTGTGAATTATGATTCACACAGTCTTTGGACTGTGGTTGATCAGATTTTGATATGAGTGAAATAGTCTACAAAATACCATGTGAGGAAATGTACATAGGTCAGGCATCAAAATTTATGATGAATATAATAGAGGGACACAAAAGTGAAAAATCACCCAGAAAGTTTACTATTCGCTCAACATATCACATATAAAGATCATATAAAACCAATGTTGAATAGACAACAATAGTGAAAACAGAAACATACTACAAATAACGCATATTCCAGGAAATTTATCAAATGAATAATGAAGCAAATCCAATGTCCAAATGTTGATCTCTAAAAGATGGAAGAAACAACGAGAGATATACATGGGACTGATAGATGAATGAGAGGTAGGTAAACCGTCAAAGGAAGAAGAACTTTGACATAGGACTGACTTGACTAATGACTTGAACAATCAACGGAATTTTACCTTATGAAAATGAAAAATGTAAATTGAGAAGAAAATTTGTGAGTTAAATCAAATTGAGAGAGAAATCTCACATCGTGTGAGTAAGATGAAAAAAAAAATAGGTTCAAGTCCTGTGGGCAGGAGCTTTGGCGCTCTTGTTCAAACTTTGACAATTCATATCTTCGAAAGTATTGGTAAGAGTTTGGGAATTATATCAATGGATTCTTATGATAGAACTTCATAATATCGGAAATTAAATTCAAACATCATGAAAGAATTTGAATTCAACAAGAGTGCCAAAAATTATCAATCCAAAACCAATAGACCAATTCTACCCAACAACGAACTCATCCGAGATATTCGTTCCTCAATTCTATGATGAATGATATATTTTTTCCTCAAATCCACTCTGAAAATTATATTATATCAATTGAAACTTCAGCCAATATTTCAGTTTTGTTTTTAATGGAGATATTCTGAACTCAATATTATTAACTTACCATTACCATTCCTATCATCATATGGATTAACCAGGGGCATTAAATATCAAAATTTGACATATCATGTCTCAAGAAAATAAGTTGACATGTATCGACACAGATCATATCATATTAATTGATAGATAGAATAATTATCGGATTCTGTGAAAACACAGTAGTACGATTTATTATTGAAATTTTGAAAAATCATATCTCCGAAAGTATTAGCTTGTTGGAGTTAAAAATGACATGAATGGATTCTTATGGTGAAACTGCATCAATAACGAGCTTAGCCGAGATATTTATCTCCCAAACGTATTCTGAACATTTCAACTGTCTAGCTCATTCCGTTTGAGAGTTATAGTGTTAAGGGCCGGATGGACGGCCGGCCGGCCGGACAGAATCGATTTCGATCACGTATTCTTGATCAGTGAGTCGAACCAAATCGTTTAAGACCATTTTCAGCCAAAAATTCGAAAATTACAGATATTTGGACAAATTGATAAGCACTCTGTTCCGAGGAACAAGAGCGCCAATAAGTTGTGAAGCAATATAATTTTATGTTTTGTTCCGTTTTTAGCGTTATAAAATTTTATTCGAAAGTTCAGTTAAATGAGAAATCTCAAATCCACCCTGAAAATTTCAAGTCGCTATTTCTTTCCGTTCGAAAGTTATCGTGACAACGACCGGCTGGACAGAGTTGTATTTGACCTTCGAAAATTATAAATATTTGGGCAGAGTGATGAAGGTTCATGCATTAGTGAAAGTGTCTGAGGCGACAGAAGAACATGCTCGCAAGAGCTTCACGTCAGTCTTCCGAGACTAATCACAAAATAACACTTCCCCCGTTTGATGTGATAGTGGAGGGATATTAAAACAGACTCGTAGACCTCAATAGACCACATTAGTTAGGTTAGAATCATTCGCTTGGCGGGAGATCCATATTCAAATTTTTTAACAAGGAATTTCAACTTTGAGATGAAACCACCCTATTTAAAAGAGAATGTCAGTACAGAGACAACCAGTAATGGGTACTTTCATCATTAGTGCATGTTTTCATGTTATTTCCACATTAAAATCTACTTCTATTTGTTCTTAAATCAAAATTGAAACCAGTGTAGTTCGAAAGATTTCCGTATGTCGTAGATGACTTTTGTTGTGCGTCATTACAAGGCCGATTTAGGGTTATGTTAGTATTTTTGACTGATTTCGAGTGAGCTAAGACATACGTCAATCGAATTTGGTAAACACTTTTATATTTATTAATTATTTTGGAAATATACAATTTTGTTATGAAAACTTGATTCTAGATGGTTGAGAAAAGTTCACAGAATCTATTTCAACCGAAATAAACCTTAACAAATTAGCCAAAGTATCTAAAAACAGAGAAATTCGCGTAAATTTTAGGTCCATAAGAAATGCATGGGGAATTCAGTGCTCGGATCCACGGATGGATCGTAATTCAAATTTCCCGCCTAACCTAACTAATGTGGTCTATAGGTGTTTCAAACTCATCATAGACCACAACAAACAGAACTTCAGGTGCCACAAGATACACGATGAGTAGCATAGGGGTCGACAATGAATTTGGGACTGTTTACACCTGATAACTACGAGGTAACATTGTTCTATCCAGCAAACAGTTCGTTTTAATCTTCGCTTGTACAGGAGCACCGGGTCCAGGACGTTTTAATACCCTAACTAATATCAGTACTCACAGCATCATTGTATTTAGGGCAGAAGCGGAAAAGTAAACAGATAACATTCGTTAAATTTTAAATAAAGTTCTATCTTACGATTTGCATCGGAAATTTAATCTGGAAATATAAACACTGTCAAGAAAGAAAGCTGTTCGAGAAACCTGGATAAATCATTCAAAAAGTTTATAACTTCTCTTAACTAAACTTCATCTTAACGAAAGGAACCTTAATGCAAGGATCTCCGGTGTAATACCTGAATAATGATAGCTTCCTCGAATAAACCATTTCTTTTAAACTACAGGATGTAAATTCATAAAAATTGATAGGGAAATCGAGTATCACCTGAAAGGTTGGTGAATACTTAAATATAGTTATAATATACAGGGTGAGTCATGAGGCACTGTACAAAATCATACCATGTATAGAGGATAATACTTGGGAGGTATATTCATTATCACATGGTTCTTTTCTGGGTTTTCTCTCCCAAACACTGAAAAATATCTATAAAATGGGTTCAAGCCCTGTGGACAGGAGCTTTCTGGCGCTCTAGTTCAAACAGACAAATTATATCTCCGAAAGTATTGGTTTCTCAGAGTTGGGAATTATATCATTGTATTCTTATGATAGAACTGCATCATAAAGGAAATTAAATTCAAATAATAGTTTATTTATCAAGATTAAATGAGCAATCTGAGAATGAGAACTGCACCATGGAAGAAATCAAATTAAAATAGCTGAACTGAATTTGACTCACTCTTATAGAACAGGATGAAATGTACGAGTATGAACAAAGATCATATAATAAAGCTTAGAAAGAATAATTATAGCATTCTGTGAAAACATAGAAGTACGATTCATTATTGAAATTTAGAAAAATCATATCTCCGAAAGTATTAGCTTGTTGAAGTTTGAAATGATATCGATGGATTTTAATGGTGAAACTGCATCTTAAATAAAAATTGAATTTGAAATTTGTTGCTTGAAAAAAATTTTTTTTTTCGTTACTCTGAAACCATCAGGCCTATTTTGACCAATAACGAACTCAACCGAGATATTCATCTCCCTAACCTACTGTGAAAATTTCAACTGCCTAGCTCATTCTCTCGAGAGTTATTGTAGAAAATTTTTTTTTAAATTTTGAAATTTTTTTTTATACTTTGCGGTAACCTGGTCAATACAAAGCTTCACATGCGTATAAAGGTCAGGATTCTACAATTTGATGGTAAATTCCAGATGGATCGAGTGATCGGTTTCGGAAATATTCATCAAAAATGTGTTTTACTAAAATCGGCCATAACTACGAAACCGTTTGATGGATTTCGCCCATTAACGAACTTGTCCGAGATATTTACGCTCCAAACCCACCTTGCAAATTTCAATCCTCTAACTCATTTCGTTCGAGAATTATCGTGCCTACGGCCGGCCGGACAGAATCAATTTCGACCTCGGATTCTTGATCAGTGAGTCGAACCAAATTGTTTGAGACCATTTTCAGCCAATAATTCGAAAATTACAGACATTTGGGCAAATTGATAAGCACTCAGTTCCGAGGAACTAGAGCGCCAAAAATAAAAGAAATATTATTTTGTAAATTGCTTATGCGTTAGAAACATCTGATATTTGTCAGAAGCAATGTATAGAAAAATGTTGCCTGACAAACAATAATGAAATAACGTATTTCGTAACGTTTCCTTCGTCAGACAAAAGAAAATCATTGAAATTATTTTTTGTTGGACGTTATTCTGAAATTCGAGAATTGTCACATTGGCAGTCATTCACTTTGCATAGAAATTTCCAAGTTCCAACTTCTTCTTCAAAAAATTCAACCAAATATGGTCAATTCCAATTATTGAGCAATTTGCAAAATTGCATTCTCTGTTCAACAAAATACAGGTCGACTCCTTAAGTTTCCTAATAATATAATCAGACTCTGTCATCAGAATCTTTGTTTTAGTGCAATCCATCATGTGATATCTATTGGTTGTACATACATGTTCTGCTATTTTTGGCGCTCTTGTTCCTCGAAACAGAGTGCTTATCAATTTGCCCAAATGTCTATAATATTCGAATTTTTGGCTGAACATGGTCTTGAACGATTTGGTTTGACACATTGATCAAGAATCCGTGGTCGAAATCGATTCTGTCCGGCCGTCCGGCCGTTAACACGATAACTCTCGACCGGAATGAACTTGACAGTTGAAATTCAGAGTAGGTTTGAGGGATAAATATCTCGGTTGAGTTCGTTATTGGGCAAAATTGGTCGAATAGTTTCGGAGTAACGAAAATAATATTTTTTTTACATTACAACTTTTGAATTCAATTTTTTTTTAAGATGCAGTTTCATCATAAGAATCCATTGTTGTCATTTTCAACTCTAACAAGCTAATACTTTCGGAGATATGATGTTTCAAAGTTTCAATAATACGTACAACATAAGTTTTATGTATTCACAGAATGTGAACACAGAATAGGTCTGTGTTCAATGTTCATAAATATCATCTTTTCTAGCTATTAGAGATTGTCAATTCGTAGTTTTAAAATATTTTCTTATGCAAGACAAGAATTGATGGAGAGTATCATCAACATACTCTCAATCAATTATCTACAGTTCGTCATCACTCTCCCTGTACACAGGGTGTCCCAAGTTCGAGTGCCTATTAGACGTTTCTGAAAAACTGTACATATTTGAAATCTGAAAATTGGGATTATGATATAGCTTGAAATTCTCTACAGAGCTAAAATATTTTCGAAGCCCAAGCACTTCCGGTTATACAGGGAGTGGATATAAATTTGATGAAAAAATCCTGAGCGTGAACCGTGCTTTCAACATCAAAGAGGAAGAATTCCATCTTTTGAATTCCAGAAATATCATTACAGATTGTTTCAAATTTCTTGAAGAAAATTGTGATCAAAAATTGGCCTGAATTTTTCGAATTAGAACTCTATTTTTTCGTGATTTCGCGGTGAAAAATAATGATAGTTTTCAAACATGATTATGCTTCTAAATTCAATAAAGAGAAACTCAGAAATTATTGAATTTAGGAACATAATCATGTTGAAAAACTATCATTATTTTTCACCGCAGAATCCAATGCAATCTTAAAAAAGTAGGGTTCTAATTTGAAAAACAGTAGTTATGGCCTATTTTTGATCACATTTTTCGACACAAAATTTGAAACACCCTGTGTTGATTGAAAACTATTCGAATGAACACAATGGTTTCAAGAGAAATGTATTCAGCATTGAATACTTGATCATAGCAGGAATGCAAAAATTGAAAAAATTTTGTTTCATCAAATATATTTTCACTCCCTGTATAACCGGTGCTTGGGCTTCGAAAATATTTTAGCTCTGTAGAGAATTTCAAGCAATATCATAATCCCAATTTTCAGTTTTCAAATATGTACAGTTCTCCTGATACTTCTAATAGGCACTCGAACTTGGGACACCTTGTATGTCATTACCACCAATTGCTTGTTTGCAATCGGCCCTTATATCTCTCCAAAATATTCATAGAAGGAAGTTAATCTGCGAAAACATCTTCGTTGGAATCGTTACGCCAAAAATTATTCATAAAGCGAATTTAAAATTAACATATTCCCTCATGAGGCATATTCATTCAGTTCATGGGCAGTTGGGATGTTCATATCTCTTCCCGCAAGGCCGCAATGGCCTTAACATGCTTCCAATTCTACGCTGGGACGATCTATCATTCCCTATGTATCTAACTAAAACCTCGCCCTCTGGAATTCAGCACGCATATTATGCTGAATTTTATCTCGATTAATTTTGATTACCAGTAGGTTATTCGTTTCGTAGCATTGTAGTAGCCGTATGATTTTCGAAAATTTTTTACTAGAAAACTAGTAAATGAAAAAACAATAAAACAGTAATGATATTATCATAATCAGGCGAATTAGTCATTCGACAAAAAGACATAAAAGCATTGGGGGAGCTCATCGCAATCAGAACGGGTTTCCATTACTCAAAAAATTGCCCTTGGAGTAATGTTTCGGATGAAGTTTAGAGAATCCTGCAGAGGAATGTTTAAATCTAACAATGTGAAGGGTTTTCCAATAAGAGGTGTTATTTTGATATTCAAAGAAAAATGCCATTTTTCAATATAAATGATCGGAAGTTTATTTCATTATAAAGAAGAAGCTATGCCGTTAATAGTGGAAAATAACATAAGGCAAATGACCACCACGACCACGCTTACAGGACCATATCCTTTTAAGGAAATTTTCCATAACCAAATCGTAAAGTGGCTGCCCTATGTCCTCGATAGCCTCACGAATTCCATCTTTGAGGTCTTGAATCGAGCTCTTTCACGTGGCCCCAAAGGAAGAAGTCGCAAGGTGTTAAATCACAAGATATTGCTGGCCAATTGTGATCACCTCTTCGAGAGATAACATGGTCCGGAAACTTTTCCCGCAAAAGATCAATGGTTTCGTTGCTTGTGTGGCACGTAGCGCCGTCTTGTTGAAAGTAAACGTTGTCCAGATCAATACCATCCAATTCCGGCCATAAAAAATCATTAATCATCTCTCGATAGCGCAATCCATTCACCGTAACTGTTGCTCCAGCCTCATTTTCGGAAAAGTAAGGTCCAATGACTCCGCAGGACCATAAACCGCACCAAACAGTCACACGTTGAGGATAGAGAGGCTTTTCAACAATAACTCTTGGGTTTTCCGAGCCCCAGATACGACAATTTTGCTTGTTGACGAAGCCACCGAGGTGGAAATGGGCCTCATCACTCAAGATGACTTTTCGATGGAATTTCGGATCATTTTCATACATTTCAACGACCCAATCAGCAAAGACACGACGTTGTTGATGATCGGCCGGCTTGAGTTCTTGTGACTGAACTTTATAAGCCTTAAGACCCATATCTTTATGCAAAATACGGTGTAATGACGTTTGTGGAATGCCTAATTCCAAAGAACGACGAGGAATGGACAAACCTGGGTTTTCTTTAACACTTTCGGCAACATCAGCAATATTCTCGGCGGTTCTTGAGCGACGTGCACGGGTTTTATTCTTCACATAACTAACTTGACCCAACAGCTCGAATTTTACCACCAATTTATTTATTGCGGTCCGACAAGGTACTTCACGACGACCCAAAAATGTTCGAGTTTTACGAACCGTCTCTGCCAAATTTCCACCATTTTTATAGTGAATTTTGATCATATCAATGCGTTCTTGAAGCGTGTATCGTTCCATTTTTATTAATGGCGTAGTTTCTACTTGTCAAATATCAAAAAATCACAGCTTCAAAAGTGACATCTACCGAAATAGCGGGCTATTCAAAATAACACCTCTTGTTAAAAAACCCTTTACTTACACTTCCAAGCCTTTCAATTTATATAACTCATTATTTTTTACAAGAATACAAATTATTTTAGGGCATATAGAAATGTGATAATACTTGGAGAAAACTTTCAAGACTTCCTTCCATCGCCCTTCGGATGTATGTCAAAAACTCAAAAGATCTCAAATTTTTCCGCAACTCCTATTTTATACCTTCCGATACCTTTAAGGGCTCCCAGGTACAATTTATTGGAATTTTCGGGAATTGAGCGGCTGGTTGTTAAAAAATGATTTGCAATAGCATATTTGTCGATGTTTTTGTTTTGAATATGTCACATAGGTATACTTCTTATACCTCATGTATTAAAATATTCAATGTGAAATAATTTTAAACAATTCGTGAAGCAAATTATGTTTCAATGCTCTAGTACCTACCTAAAGCCCCTATTGACCCTCTTATAATATACAGGGTGGTCCGCGAGTAACTGTACAACGTTTAATGGTGAATAGCTGGTACCTTGGGGAGCCAGAAAACAACAATCAAATATGGGCTAAGTCTTTTCGTTTCTGAGATACAGGGTGATTTATTGATTTTGGTTAAACATTCAGATAGCTATAACTCCTGAACCGTTCTACGTATTCGCTTCAAATTTGGCACGTGTTGTCATCTCAGGCCATCAAATTGTTTATATACACCGCACCGAAATTGTACAGACCAGGACTAGGAAATTTTGATTTTTACTTCCAGGTCAAATAAAACACCCTGTACATGGAATGCCAAATTTTCGGATTCACCATAGATTTTCCTGCCAAATTCCGTTTTCCGCGTGAACGGCACACCTCCCGTTCATTTTTTTTCTCGAAAATAAGATCACACCTCCGAATATTAAGTGGTGTTACGGACCTGCATTTTGCAATAGGAAGCTCATGACATTAAATTCGGTTATAAAAACATTTTTTATTTTGAGAATCGAACTGAACATAAATAATAAAACAAAAATTAAACAAAAATTCAAAACACATTTGAATAACTTTCGAAGCAAAACTTTGATTAAAGTTGATTTTCAAAGATTCCCCCGTTTTCATCAATACATTTTCTTGCTCTAAGTCTAAGTTGATTGACAGCTTTTCTAATAGTATTAGGCTGGTTCCGTATCTCGCTACAACTTAATTCTATTGCAATAGGAAGCTCATGACATTGAATTCTAATACTATTAGAAAAGCTGTCAATCAACTTAGACTTAGAGCAAGAAAATGTATTGATGAAAACGGGGGAATCTTTGAAAATATACTTTAATCTAAGTTTTGCTTCGAAAGTTATTCAAATGTGTTTTGAATTTCTTTTTTTTTCTTTAATTTTTGTTTTATTATTTATGTTCAGTTCGATTCTCAATATAAAAAATGTTTTTATAACCGAATTTAATGTCATGAGCTTCCTATTGCAAAATGCAGGTCCGTAACACCACTTAATATTCGGAGGTGTGATCTTTTTTTCGAGAAAAAAAAATGAACGGGAGGTGTGCCGTTCACGCGGAAAACGGAATTTGGCAGGAAAATCTATGCAGAATCCGATGGTGAATCCGAAAATTTGGCATTCCATGTACAGGGTGTTTTATTTGACCTGGAAGTAAAAATCAAAATTTCCTAGTCCTGGTCTGTACAATTTCGGTGCGGTGTATATGAACAATTTGATGGCCTGAGATGACAACACGTGCCAAATTTGAAGCGAATACGTAGAACGGTTCAGGAGTTATAGCTATCTGAATGTTTTGCCAAAATCAATAAATCACCCTGTATCTCAGAAACGAAAAGACTTAGCCCATATTTGATTGTTGTTTTCTGGCTCCCCAAGATACCAGCTATTCACCATTAAACGTTGTACAGTTACTCGCGGACCACCCTGTATATTGATATAATGTATTAATTCTCCTGGAGTTTTTCCCAAATGTCACTCAAATTAAATTGAAAAAATTTGAAAAGCACTGTTCAAATTCATAGCGAGGGCAATCACCCATCCAAGTACTGAACTCACACAAACCTGCTTAGCTTCCAGGAAAAAAAATATATTTTCCCAATATTTTCTACAATATAGATCCCATCTTGTTTTTTTTTATTATATCTAGATCTTAACTGTAAAATATGATTTTGAAGGCTCTTGGAAAATTGCAGCGATATCGGACAGGTAGTTTCTGAAATACAGAATATTTTTATGATTTTTTAAAAATTTTCTAGCCATATTTTGAGGAATATATTCGTCACTATAATAGTGCATAATATTTTAACTGAACATATAATTTCATTTACCTGTCTTGGTGATATTACTATAACATTCTATATTCGCTGATATCTTTTGCTCTCAAATATTAAGAAAATTTCGTCGTATTTCATTTCAACACACGACCACGTACATATGTGACAATATTCGAATTTCAGAATAGCTATCAAAAAAATTATTCTGAAGATTTTCGCTTGGTGTCTGACGAAGGATTCTGACCTAGTGACCGAAACGTTCAGAAATAGTTGTTTTATCGTTGAGGTTGTTTTGTTATTGTTTGTTAGGTAACATTGTTCTATACATTGCTTCTGACAAATATCTTGTGTTTATAACGCAGAAGCAATTCACAAACTAATATATTTTTATTTTATAGATATTTCTCAGAGTTTGGGAGAGAAAACCCAGAAAGGAACCATTTAATAATGTCCTGTTATGGAATAAGAAAATATTAAAGTTATTACATCTTAAATTAACTACTCCTGTCACAAATATAAGATTTTCCCACAAAATCGTTACGCGTTACGCGCAGCATAGAGCATTTACAATTTTTCTATTTCAAACCAAAGTTTATAACTTTCTCGGTTAGCAAAGTGAGGAGTTTCATCAACCTTCAATTTAATTTCTTCTAGGTATCAATTCCAAATGTCTGCCCAATTTATGATGAGTTCCACAATTGAACTCATTCAATGTTTGTGGATATTTCTTGCTTGACTAATTTTCGCTGCAATCGTAGAAAATTCCACACCGCAGAGTACACACTTTTTCTTGGTTTTCTCAAGAATCTGTAGCTATAAATTTTCAGTTTCCTTTCGTTTTCACTCGTATTCTTCATCAGTGAATCGAACCCAATCGTTTCAGACCATTTTCGGCCAAAACTTCGAAAATTACAAACTGATAATTGTAAATTACGAACTGTGAATTGAATATAAAAAATTAATAATATAAAGGTACCTACTCTGTTCATTAGAACAAGCGCGCCAAAAACAGTATACTAGCTTGAAATACTCTCCCGAAATCACCGCTACCAAGAATAAATATGCGTATTACAGATCCCAAAAAAATTCAAAGGTTCCTTCCTCCTTCGAAACACTACTGTGCTGCCACCTGTTCACAAACTTCGCAAGCAGTATTCAATAGGACGTACAAAATGGCGAATGCGTGTGTTTTTCAATTTCACTCTAACTTACCTTGTTCTTCCGTGAGTTGTTTCCTGAAATATCCCAAGATCTTTTGATATATCGGTTTCGTGTTCCTTTTCCTTCTTCTCTCTCCATCTGGCGATTCGTTCGAACAAGAAGCCTGTGGTCGATATTGATCCCTGTTTACTCCCTGATGCGAAACTACGCCGTACATCGTACGGTGGAGCTGCTGGGCTGAAACTGAAATGGTTCGGTTAGTTTAGTGAAGGTGGCGCTAAAAATATTTAATTTGAAATTCTGCGTTAGATATCTGACCTGAAGTTTAAACCTTACGTTTTATACGAAGGATAATACACAGGCTGGTCCAGTTTTCATAGCCGAAAATTCGGGAAACTCAATACTCGAAAAAAATTTCAGATTGTTCTATGAACCACATTCGGAAAAAGCTTCGATGAAAAAATAAAAAAAGTGGTAAAGCACTGTGGACAGGAGCTTTGGCGCTCTTGAACAAACTTTGACAAATCATATTTCCGAAATTATTGGTCTCTGGGAATGATTCTTACGGATTCTTACGGTATACAACTGCATCATGAAAGAAATTAAATTCAAACAGACCGATTCTCCTCAATAACGAATTTATCCGAGATATGCATTCCTCAAACCTATTCTGAAAATTATATTTTATCAATTAAAACTTAGACAATATTGCAGTTTTGTTTTTACTGGAGATATTCTGAACCTAATTTTATTATTTATCTTACCAAAGTATATATTTCCATCTTCATATGGATTATCGATGGGCATATTATTATCAACTTAAAAGTATAATATCATATCATTCTCATAATTCTACGATTGCTGAGGTTATTTCATTGGTCATTTTGCATTTAATCATATACATACGCTGTTTTCTAGAACAGGAGGTGTATTTTATATCAAGAAAAACGAACCAGAAATAATTTTGACATAGGAAAATAAAATGATATGCAAGAACACAGATCATATCACAATAATTCATAGATAGAATAATTAAGTACAGCATTCTGTGGAAACATAGAAGTACGATTTATTATTGAAATTTTGAAAAATCATATCTCCGACAGTATTAACCTGTTAGAGTTCAAAATTATATCAATGGATTCTTATGGTGAAATTACATCTTAAAAAAAAATATTTTTGAAATTTTCAATGTAATGTATGTTTCGTTACTCCGAAACTATTAGGAAAATTTGCCTAATAAAGAACTTAACAGAGATCTCCTAGACCCACTCTGTAAATTTCAACTGTCTAGCTCATTCCGTTCGAGAGTTATCGTGTTAACGATATCATCGCCTCCAACACACTTAATATAGAGAAATCTCTGTTAAGAATAACGTTACATATATTCATTGGCCTAATTTCACTTTCATAGAAACAATTCGTTCGACAATGGAGCCATATTATAACGAGCAATTTTTTTTTTGTAATGGACAAGAGAGTAGTTACTTTTTGTGTTAGTGAACTCAAACTAGAATATAGGTATTAAAATAATAATAAGTTTCTTTCTGATGTGCCTCAACACCTTATACTGTCACGAGTCTCACCTGGTACTTAGGAAACGCCAGGTCTATAGGTTTATTATTCATTGTCCATTCCTTTTTGAACCACAATTTCAAAAGAAACCTTGAAAGAGTTAAGAATTCTACTTGAAAAGAATACAAACTGCGTAATCCCCAGTTAACATTATTTCTTCATTAATTTCTCCATTGAGTCAAAGAAACTTCACTGTTTCGTATATGTGGCATTTGCTTCAAAGTAGGTAATCTTGAACTTTTGCTCTGAAAGCTTTTACTTGGTAACACTTATATTACAGTTAATTTGCTATTGTTCAAAAAGCTGGCGAATAGTTTATCATTTCGAACTCTCCCTTCGGCTTCATTCTTAGCCCGCACTTACCCCTGGAGTGGCTTTCATCAAGCACCTGACGTTATGTGAGTTGTACCTTTTTCCAGCTTCCTTCATTTCATGGAACAAAAAAAATTGGTTCAAACCCTGTGGACAGGAGCTTTGGCGCTCTTGTTCAAACTTTGACACATCATTTCTCCGAAAGTATTGGTTTCTCAGAGTTGGGAATGATATCAATGTATTCTCATGATAGAACTGCATCATAAAGGAAATTCAATTCAAATAATAGTTTATTTATCAAGATTAAATGAGCAATCTGAGAATGAGAACCATGAGAACCATGGAAGAAATCGAATTAAAATAGCTGAAATTAATTTGACTCTCTCTCATAGAACAGGATGATATGTACGAGTATGGACACAGATCATATAATAGTTCATAGATAGAATGATTATAGCATTCTGTGAAAACATAGAAGTACGATTCATTATTGATATTTCGAAAAATCATATCTCCGAAAGTATTAGCTTGTTAGAGTTGAAAATGATATCAGTTGATTTTTATGGCGAAACTGCATCTTAAAAAAAACTGAATTTGAAATTTGTAAGTTAAAAAAAAATTTTTTTTTCGTTACTCTGGAACCATCTGGCCTATTCTGCCCAGTAACGAAATTAACCAAGATATTTATCTCCCAAGCCAACTCTGAAAATTTCAACTGCCTAGCTCATTCTGTTCGAGAGTTATTGTAGAAACAAAATTTAAAAATTTAAAAGAAAAATTTTTTGCACTTTACGGCAACCCGATCAATACAAAACTCCGCATGCCTATAAAAGTCATTATTCTACAATTTGATGCTAAATTTCAGGTAGATCGAATGATCAGTTCCGGAAATAATCATAAAAAAATATTTTTACTAAAAATGGCCATAACTGCGAAACCGCCTGGTGGATTTCGCCCGTTATTACGTATCTCCGAAAATATTAGTTTGTTAGAGTTGAGAATGATATCAATGGATCCTTATGATGAAACTGCATCTTAAAAAAAAATGAATTTGAAATATGTAATATTACACAGGTAACACAGGAGTTTGAGAATATGCTTTTCCCACGAATTATACATGCTATTTTTTCTTCGATCGTTGATTAACATTTAAAAAATTTATTAAAAAACATTTCATTCAAAATGTAATCAAGTAAGTTTAAATAGGATTCTCTATGTTCATATTGAAATATAGAAGTGGTAACCATGGAAATTACTTTGTTATGACAAAAGTAAAATAATTATCGAGCTGGTTTTGTTTGATTCGTTGTATTTTTTAAGGAATTTAAAAAGAATTAATAAACATGAACACTGATAGTGATTATTTGTTACCTTACACGCCTCCTGAACGAGTAGAAGTGCGAACGCTGCTTCACTTAATTTACTTCCGGCGAAATCCAGAGAGAAGTATGAACTTGCGTACCAACGCTTCATGGATTTTTGCAGAAAAAACAACAGTGTATCCTTTTCTGAGAATGTACTGATGGCGTATGTTGCTGAATCGGCTAAAACAATGAAATCTTTGACGTTGTGGGCACATTATTCCAAGCTTCGATCAACTTTGTCTGTTAAAAATAAAATTAATATTGCCCAGTACCAAATACTCAGAGCATTTTTAAAACGTCAAGCTACAGTATACAAACCGAAAAAATCCAAAATTTTAACCCAGGAACAAGTTCAGAAATTCATTTTTTCTACAAACTTCAAAAAATGACAAGGTTCGCGCATTGAAAACAATTTGCGAAGTGACCCTTTTTTTCATTTTCCTTCGTTACCATGACACCGTGCGCGAAGTAGTGTGCGAAGTACTTACTTCGCACACTGCATGTAAACTATATGGAGTTTTTATATTTTAACCTTTATGTTCCTCAATCAAACAAACAAATGCCATTTTATTTTCATAGTTACAGTATTTATTTGATTTGGAAAAACATTTTAAGCCAGTTCAATACTATTTTTCATATTGAGCTATGCATGTTACTTATTTTAGAACAATATTTTTGGTTTTTGTAGAAAAAATTTTGTTTGCATCTCATGCGCGAAATACTTTGGTGATCTCGACTATTTTTTTAACTCGGCTGCGCCTCGTTAAAAAAATCAGTTCTCGATCACCAAAGTAGCATTTCGCGCACTAGATACAAAAATAACTATTAGATGCCCCAGATGACATATTTTTATCGACGAAAGTAAGTAGATAGGTATAGATAAAATAGTATCACTTAAAATACATCATAAAATACGAAATAAACAATTTTTGATTACCATTTAGGTAGCTTTAATATTTGGAATAACAGGAGCCTGTCGACGAGATGAGCTTGTCCGAAGGAAAGTTCAACAAATAAACCTAGAACATTTATCATTAACGAAACCTATTTAAATGTTTATAGAAAGTACGTATCATTTAGGCTTAATGATTTTGAAAATCCTTGATTTTTTTTTTAATTCAACAAGGGAAAAGGATGGAAGACAGTCATTGGCATAAATCAATTTGGAAAAATGCTGCAAATTGTTACAAGTTATTTACAGTTGCCAAATCCGCCAGAATATACAGGACATTGTATCCGAAGATCATCGGCAACACATTTGGTAGATGCTGGAGCTGATATTCTTTCTTCAAAGCGCCACAGAGGATGGAAATCTTCCAATGTGGCGGAAGAATATACTGACGAATCACTTAATAATAAAGTAGAAGTGGCTAATAAAATATTCAACACCCCTGCTTCGACTTCAAATGAAAATGATCGAAACGGGATAAACCAAACAATTAGCCATGCAGCTTCAACGTCTATAAATTCTCGTTGCCATCCAGTACTATTTACAAATTGTACAATAAATGTAAATATTAACAACAATTAATTTTTGTTCAAGAATATCGTTATAAATTTGATGTTTCTTTTATTTCTTTTATAACAACTTTTTCAATATAAAATTAAAACCATACTTTGTTTCATTTTATTGTAATAATCCATTTGTAACATTACCGCACGCTACCAGCAGTGCGGTAAGAATATTACCGCAGTGTTATTTTCTAATTGCTTAGCAACTGCCCACTATTCTGGAATGTTGCGCTGTGCGCATAGAAAACAGGTCAAAATAGTGTCACTTTTCCCACGATCGAAGAAAATATACGTTTTCTTGTCCGATGCCCACTTCTTGATTAAAATAATTAAATTGAAATAACATCATATCGCAGTATCAAAATTTTAAGTTAAGTCTTTTTGGAGATACGTTCATAGGAAGTTTTTTTCCTTAAAATGAGTCAAAGAATGATCCCCTCATATATTAGCATGTCTTTAAGGAGAACACTGTATATTCACGAGCCGCCACTGGGCCATAAGTATCACTATGTATATGCAGAGGTTAATGGAACGTCCTTCTTTCATTTAATTTTCTAATGTGACGTATCATCTGGAATATCCCAGTTTCAGAAGGCGTGGTATGGCGCTAAATGCCCCGAACATGGCACAGTGGAAAAACGTTTTGTTGCAGATGTTCTTAATTTATTGAACTCCGATGCTGTACCGAACAATCAACCGGGGCAACTTCCTGATCCCCAGTTCAATTCTGCGGCAATAAGCTTCTATTGATGGTATTTTGAAACTCGCGAAACTTCACCAGCGTCCCTTAGTTCTCGATGCAGGATATTGCTTTTTTATTCGTTCTGTACATCTACGGAGTGGTCAATGAGCATGAATATAACCGATAAAACTTAAAAAGCACTCACGTGACGCAACATTTGTAATACCTCGCACTAGTGAAAAGTATAGATATTGCAGAAACTTTATATCAAAAAATTCGAGAAAAGCACTGACGTCAAGTCAGGAGCTAACGAATCCTGTAATATATGGATCTTAGTCATATTTCAAACCACATTAATTACACTTCAATATAATATGTCTTGAACGTTATTTTTACAAACAGTGTAATACTGACTAGACTTAAAATTAATATCGCTTGTCAAAGTGACATCTCCAAGTCTCTGTGATCTGAGAAGTGTTAATGTTCTATAATAACTGGATCAAAGCATTTTTTGCCATTTCGTACTGAAAAGCAAAACAATTATTCTATAACTGTTTCTCCTATACATAAAAATTGGTTTAAGCAATGACGTGAAGTCAGGAGGTTTTGCGCAGATGTTCTATTGTCCATTTTTCTGTATTGGTCCAATTTTTTCCTAATTTTTTAAAAATCTACTAGAGGTACGGTTCTCACAAAATTGTACACACGTCTTTATATCGATAATCTACAACTACACTGCTCAACAATTGATAGGGATCACTTACTTTTTCTAAATTTATTTCTGAATTATTCGCTCCAAGATTATAAATTTAGTCAGATATCAGAGTATTTTCAGTTGATAATATGGTTCACTTGAGAAAAGAATGAAAAAATGGAAAGTTGGAGAAAAAAAAAGACTTTATTAGGAACACTCAAAATTCTGTGTTTGAATAACATAAAAATTTTATGATGATACCACAAGAAGGCTGAAGTTTCGGTTAAGCTAGTACCTAGTTGGCCCCCCACGAGCTCGTCTCAAGCATTCTACCCTACGAGGCATACTTTCAATCAAACGATTTATAAAATTTTGCGGCAAATTCGTCCAAATATCCCGTAAAGCGTTAGAAAGGTCCTCCAGGTTATTGATCGGTTGTTCTAAGGTTGACAATTGTCTAGACATCTCAGACCAGACATGTTCGATGCAATTCATGTCTGGAGAGCGAGCTGGCCAGTCCATCCTATCAATAGCATGAGTTTCTAGCGCTTCATTAACCAGACGACTACGGTGTGGACGGGCATTATCGTCAATTAAAATGAAATTCTCGCCCAAGGCAGCCGCAAACGGAACAATTATGGGTTCAATAATCATATCGTGATATCTCTGGCTGGTCATTGTGGTGTTCTGCAGAACAACCAACTCTGTGCGTTGGATCAAACAAATGCCTCCCCATACACATATAGAACCTCCGCCAAAAGCTGTTGTGGGTACCATAAACTGTTCTGCATACCTTCGACCTCTTTCCCTCCAAGCAAGAATACGTCCATCGGAGTTGACCAAATGAAATCTAGACTCATCCGTAAATAAACATCGGCTCCAATCTTCAACTGTCCAATTGCGGTGCTCCTCAGCCCATTGCCGTCGATGAACCCGGTGTTCCCTATTCAAACGGGGATGTTGTACCCTCCTACGTGCTCTCAAACCACGAACATGTAGTCGTCGTCTTACAGTCTGGTTCGAAATTAGAACTCCTGTTGCAACTCTCAGTGATCTATTGAGCCGCGACGCCGGGTAAGTGGGATTTCTCCTAGCACCTAGCATTGAGGACCAAAAGACGATCTTGGGCAGCTGTTGTACTGCGCTGCCGACCTCCCCCATGAACATAAGCTACTGAGTCGTTTTGGATGAACCTATTCCAAGCCCGACTCACGACACTTTGCGAAACATTCAACCGCCGGGACACTTCTCGCTGGGACAAACCTTCCTGTATCCACCGTATGATTTGGTCCAGTTGCACAGGAGCCAAACGTCTTCTCGGCATGACTGATAAGCTAATATTGTTCTCATTTCTTCAATTATTGTCACCTTATGTGTTTGAACGAGAGAAAAAAACAGATTTAATAACAAATACCACATTGCTTTTCCCTCCACATGTAACAGCCTACAGATAATAATCGATTTTGTGAACAAGAGCCGATGAAGTGAGGAAAAATTTGATATAATCAACTCAAAACATCTTAATTTTTCCTTAGAGAACATATAATGTACAGATATTCACGAGATAACTTGAAAAAAATACAAATGAAGAGAAGTTCATAAGTGATCCCTAGCAATTGTTGATCAGTGTAGTTACCAAGCTTCAGTTCGATCGAGTCTATATTTCTTGAGTTATCGAGGAAATAATATTCTAGGTGGGTATAACTCCGAAACCGTTGGAACGATTAGGCCCCAACAGAACATAACTGTCCCATTCGGATGCGCAACATAGCCTGAAAATTGCAAGTCCCTATCTTCTTCCGTTCGAAAGTTATCGAGGTAACGGTTACCCATCCAGCTACTGAACTCACACAATATGGATCTGATCGTGTTCAGACTTGGAACTTGGCAGAAGAGTTAGGTTTTGAAGGCTCTCGCACAATTTCTGCGATGTTCGAATTGGATCGGTTTTGTATTTTTTTGAGTTATTGAGGGAATAACAACCAAATTTCAGATGGGTATAACTCAAAAACCGTTTGACCGATAATACCTATAAGGAAACTCAAATATCGCATTCAGATGCACAACCTAACCTAAAAATTTCAAGTAGGTATCTCTCTCCGTTCTCAGGTTATCTTGACATAAAACATATTTTTTTTAATTTTCTAGTGATACGAATCTCACAAAATTTCACAAACGTCCTTAGGTTTGTATTCTACAACTGCTCACCAAGTTTTAGTTTGATCGGATATGTATTGGTTGAAAACAAAATTATTACTCGGAAACCATATTGGGCCGATTATGCCATTTAACGAACTTGTCCGTCGTATTGAGATGCGCCACCTACCTTGAAAATTTCAAGTCACTATCTCTTGACAGAATCAAATTTGACCTCGAATTCTTCATCAGGTAGTCGAATCCAATCGTTTAAGACCATTTTCGGCAAATAATTCGAAAATTACAGACATTTGGGCAAAATCATAATTTATTATACCGTGATATAATTCTTGAGTGGTGTTCCTTTTTGTAAAATGTAATTTTTGTTATTTTCGCTTACGTCTCCTATACATACTTGCATGTCGAAATAGATCAATAAATTCTATTCTATTCACAGATATTTATAATTTTCCACGTCTTCTTCGCTTTCATGTTGGAGAATTTAATTTGAAGTGGCAATGAGAATTTTGGGTTTACTTCGACCATCTAGAAATAGGGAACTAAAATCGCCGTAATCTTCAAGCGATAAAGGGCAATAAAGTAATAGACTGTGGAAATGAAGTGAGCAGCGAACCGAAATATATTGAAGATAAGAGAACTATTAAAATCCTTAAGTATTGATCTATCCTCAATCTTTTCAATGTCTGTTATGAATTGGGAAAACATTTAATCAGACTTAGTGCTGGTAGAATTACAATAGCATTGTGAAATAGATACTTTCATCAATGCATCGTTTCCAAATTCATCAAGAATTCGTCCCATGACAATTATTGGTAGGTACCCATAAATTTGTCCGCAAAATGTCGATGTGTAGGTGCTGAGCGTGTATGGTGATTTTTATAGCAAAGATGAACATTTCCAACCGCAACCCATCAATAACATTTTCTACTTATCAGAATTCCGCTCGAGAAAACCGCAGTAATTCAGATTGCGGGGAATTGCGTGAAAACGGTTGGGGGTATTCATTTTTTATAAGCTGAAAGGAAAGAATCACAACCAGAAGTTGTTTCGATTGAGGGCAGGAAAAATTGTTAGTCCCGAAGGAAAAGCTTCCGTTCCCTCCTTCATTTCGATTATACAGGGTGTCCCCGAAGGAAAGCGGCAAACGGACACCATAAAGGCCAGCTATAGGTTGACTCATATTGTCTGATGGCCATGATATTAAGTGAATAATACAAGGTCTCTATAAATGCTTGTAACATCGTAGTTGCTCCTTAAACCCTCTCATTTTAGCGCTTCATATGCATGCTGTTCACATTTGATATTTCAGCCACAGAAATAATATATGCATAACCTCACTTTCTCCTTCGTTTACATCGGCAATGTTAAATGATGTGTTCCAAAATTATTGTCACTGGGAGATTACTTTCCCTCCCGTCCAGTTTGGACCAAAAGTTTGTATTACACAAAATAAATTGATTTAATAGTTGATATAGTTCACGTAAAGCTTGTAGAGAGTTAAATTTTCGAATATACGAATTTTTAGACTTAAGTTTTTATAACATGTAATTTTGAGTAGGGTAGACTGGGTACGGTTGTGCCAGGGTACGGTAGTGACAGTCGTCATAACAGTGAAACTATACGGAATGCGGGGTAGGGTGCAAGGGGAGAGAGAAGCGCCATGCAAGTCTCAACGCATTGTCCAGTATTGCATCAGCCGGCGCGCGACGTGAACGCAAACAGGTTGCCACATTGCTTTTCAACCGTCAAAAGTACGTTTTTTGATCAATTTCTTTTTATAGTTACTGTTATTTGTATGCAGATAGTCGATGTCCAATATTTTTTTGTTAGAAGTTCGATATTAGTAGTTAATTACGTGTGATTACTTTTTACGAAAATTATTTAGCAAAGTCACGGCGATCGTTTGAATTCAAAAGTCTATGCTGGGTACGGTTGTTGCGATATATTCGTAAACGTAATGAAGCCAGTGCGAAACACGATGAAAACACCATCAGCATGGGATATGTTGCTCATAGTGAAGTATTCTCCAATGAGCAAGAACAGCAGCTATCACAATATATTACTCGTTGCGCTGAAATATACTTTAGTCTTTCTACAAAAGAGATACGGAAGCTGGCATTTGAACTAACAACTAAATATGATATAAAGCGACCTGCTACTTGGGATGAGAATAAGATGGCTGGTGAGGAATGGTTCCGTTCATTCATGAATAGGAACCCATCACTCTCTGTACGCGTAGCTCAGGCTACAAGCCTTTCAAGAGCTACAAGTTTTAATAGAACGAATGTGTTTATTTCTAACAATAAAAGTGATTAAAAACAATTTCTGTGTATGTTGATGTTTGTCACTACCGACCCCAACCACTGTCAAAACCGTCCTTGGGTTGTGGCCGGTTGTGACACTATCTCTTTTTTTTAAATAGATGCTCCACATAGTACAGCGCATTTAGGGGCAATATTTTGGAGTTTTTACGCAGGCAAATATACATAGTACGATTTAGGTTACTTTTCTTCATCATAATTAGTATATAAACAAAATTATTGGTGATCAAACCAAAATTGTCACAACCGTACTCAGTCTACCCTACATAGCATAATTGCTGAGCCTAACTCATTTTCTGGGTTTACAACAGACCTTGTGATGACCAGAGTAGAATAATTTGATTGAAAGAATGATGAATGATACTGGAATATTACTCCGCTTCAAGGAGTTGTCTTTCACAAAAATAGGGAAGCCCTGTAGACAGGAGGAGCTTTGGCGCTCTTGTTTAAACTATGAGAAATCATATCTCCGAAAGTATTGGTAAGAGTTGGGAATTATATCCATGTATTCTTATGATAGAATTTCATCACAACAGAAATTATATTCAAACATCATAAAAAATAATTTGAATTCAACAAGATTGCCAAAAATTATTAATCCAAAACTAACAGGCCAATTCTGCCCAACAACGAACTTGTCCGAGATATTCAATCCTCAAATCTATGATGAACGATAATATATATCTTTCCTGAAATCCACCCCAATACTCCAATACACCAATATTCAAGTTTTGTTTTTAGTGGAGATATTCTGAACTCAATATTATTAACTTACCATTACCATTCCCATCATCATATGGATTGACCATCGGCATGAAAATATCAACCAACAAAAAGTATGATATTATTTTATAATTCTCATAATTCTACGATTGCTGGAATGAATTAGACAACGTCATGTCTCAGGAAAATAAGTTGACACTATAACAATTCATAGAATACACACAGAATAATTATATCATTCTGTGAAAACATAGAAATACGATTTATATTGAAATTTTGAAATATATCTCCGAAAGTATTCGCTTGTTAGAGTTAAAAATTATATCAATGGATTCTTATGGTCAAACTGCATATTGAAAAAAATTTAATTTGGAATTTGTTACTCCGAAATCATCTGTCCGATTTCGCCCAATAACGAACGTAGCCGAGATATTTATCTCCCAAACCTACTCAGAAAATTTCAACTGCCTAGCTCATTCCGTTCGAGACTTATCGTGCCTACGGCCGGCCGGACAGAATGAATTTGGACCACGGATTCTTGATCAGTGAGTCGAACCAAATCGTTTAAGACCATTTTCATCGAAAAATTCGAAAATTACAGACATTTGGGCAAATTGATAAGCATTCTGTTCCGAGGAACAAGAGCGCCAAAAATGTAAATTGAGAAGAAAATTTGTGAGTTAAATCAAATTGAGAGAGAAATCTCTCATTGTGTGAGTTAAGATGAAAAAAAATGGTTCAAGCCCTGTGGACAGGAGCTTTGGCGCTCTTGTTCAAACTTTGACAATTCATATCTTCGAAAGTATTGGTAAGAGTTGGGAATTATATCAATGGATTCTTATGATAGAACTTCATAATAGCAGAAATTAAAATCACACATCATAAAAGAATTTAAATTCAACAAGAGTGCCAAAAATTATCAATCCAAAACCAATAGACCAATTCTACCCAACAACGAACTCATTCGAGATATTCGTTCCTCAATTCTATGATGAACGATATATTTTTTCCTCAAATCCACTCTGAAAATTCAATTATATCAATTGAAACTTAGCCAATATTACAGTTCTGTTTTTACTGGAGATATTCTGAAGTCAATATTATTAACTTACTATTACCATTCCCATCATCATATGGATTAACCATGGGCATTAAAATATCACCCAAAAAGTATGATATCATATTATAATGCTCATAACTTTACGATAACTGAAATGAATTTGACATATCATGTCTCTTATAGGAAATTAAGTTAACATGTTTGAACACAGATTATATAATAATTCATAAACTGTAGCTCATTCCGTTCGAGAGTTATCGTGCCTACGGCCGGCCGGACAAAATCAATTTCGACCACGGATTCTTGATATGTGAGTCTAATCAACTCGCTTAAGACCTTCTTCAGCCAAAAATTCGAAAATTACAGACATTTGGCAAATTGATAAGCACTCTGTTCCGACGAACAAGAGCGCCAAAAATATCAGCATGAGGGAAACGAGAGTGAATTATTCATTAGTTGGAATTCTATTCTCCTAAGTCATTTTCAAAAGATTTCATATTAGCTATTGAACAGATATGAATAATCTGTTCCCTTGTATTTGAATGGAAGAATTTTTGAAATCATATTTAGAATTTTGAGATGTAAGTAACTGAAAGCATACTATTGGACATATTTAAATGTTCGAATGCAGGTAATAAATCAATACAGAGAGGCAGAATACATTGAATAACTGTAAGATAACTTCCAGTTTGGGAGTTTCGCTATTTCTGAGAATTGCATGAGCAGCGTTGGGCGAGTATATGGATGGGTAACCTTAACCACGATATCTTGTGAATTGAAAGAGATAGCGACTTGAAATTTGCAGGGTAGGTTGCGCATCCGAATGCGACAGTTAAGTTAGTTAATAGGCAAAATCGGTCAAACCTTTTAGGAGTTATACCAATCTGAAATTTTGTTGTTATTTCCTCATTAACTCAAAAAACTTAGTTATTCCTTGTAGAATGCCAACACGCAGAATTTCGCGAGGTTTTATGAGGACCATATAGCTAGAAAATTTAAAAAATCACTGAAAAATCATATAAATGTGACAATAATTGTTCCGCAACTGTTGGTTCTGCCGAACGCGGCCAATATCACAGGGATCACAGAACTGTGAGATTTAAAACAATTTCAAACTTCTAACCTAACTTTCAAATTAATTAGACTATTCAATTTGCCTCGAAATTATCACAAACTATTCCCATAATTTTACAACAATGAACTTGCATCGTACACTTCCCAATAACATCATTGAAAGAGCATTTAAACGATCGTTTCACCTGAATATTCAAATGACACCTCCATAATACATAATTGCAATACCTATAGTTTTCCAATAAGATGGCTCGAGAGTGCAATCCAACCTTTGAGATAACTGATGATTTCTCGATACCAAAAACTCGTTATATTGTAAGCCGAACGTCCTATAATCGGAATCCAAAACCAAGATAATTCTACCCAATAACGAACTTATCCGAGATATTCATTCCTCAAATATACTATGAATATCGATGGATTCTTATGATATAACTTCATCATAAGAGAAATTAAATTCAATCATCATAAAAGAATTTAAATTCAACAAGAGTGTCAAAAATTATTAATCCAAAACCAAGAGAATTCTACCTAATTATACCTCGCATATGTATAGATAATAATAATAATAATAATAATAATCTTTATTTAATCAAATATCAACAGATGTAGATCACGTCAATACATACCAATACATATGAATACTACCTATAATGAATCAAAATCCCTTTCACTCAAAAAATCCCCAACACTATAATAACATTTTCTAACCAAAAACATTTTTAATCTTTTTTTTTGAATTGCAATAGGAATGCATTTAAAATTTTGAGGAAATTTGTTCCATACTGTGATTATAAAATATACAGCATTCCTTTGTATATAACTAAAATTTGTTTTTTCTCTACTGAGATAATTTTTTCCTCTGGTATTGTATTCATGACTTAATAGTAATTCTTTAAAATCATTGAAGTTGTTGCTTACATACATTACACATTCATAAATAAACAGACTGTACAATGTCAATAAGTTATTGCCAATAAATATATTTCTACAGCTCTCATTGTATTTCATTTTGAAGATAGTTCTCAAGCATCTCTTCTGCATTATGAATATTCTCTCAGCATCAACAGAATTACCCCAGAAAATTATTCCGTACCTGAGTTTGGATTGAACGTAGGCATAATAAGCTGTCAGGGCCGTCTCTTCACTAACTGTATTGGTCAATATCCTCAAAGCATAGCAATATCCTGCAATGCCTGTAGACAGTTTTTCAATTTGTGTTTTCCAACTCAAATCCCCATCGATATATATCCCCAGGAAAGGTACTGCATCCTCTGTCTTGAATACTTTACCATGATATGTCAAGCTTATGGCATCTTTATTTCTTTCCCTAAAGACAAGCAATTTTGTTTTATCGATGTTTATTACCAATTCGTTTCTTTTAAACCACTCTTCAAGATTTTCCAAGTCACATTCAAGCTGATCCTTGCATTCTATCACAGTCTTACGAGACACAATCATGGAAACATCATCAGCAAACATAACCATATCACTGGATGTTACATGAATCAAATCATTGGTATAGATTATGTAAAGCAGAGGACCCAAGATTGAGCCCTGTGGTACACCTCTCTCAACATGTAAGGGATCTGATATTACCTGTTTGCCATTTCTTCCTCTCTCTGTGGTTCTTTGAGTTCTTCTTGTTAAATATGATCTGAAGAGATCTAGTGCAACTCCTCTTACTCCATATTTGTCCATTTTTTCTAGCAGGATGTCATGATTCACACTGTCAAATGCTTTCGTCAAATCAAGGCAAAGAGCTGCTGTCACTTGATTTTTATTCAATGATTTTATGATGGAATTTAGTGCCTGATATATTGCATTTATTGTAGATTTTCCCTGCCTGAAACCACATTGCTGCTTAACCAAGATGTTATTTATTTCAAAAAAATGTAAGACCTTATCAAAAATTATTCTCTCGAAAATCTTGTTGATATTAGATAATATTGATATAGGGCGATAGTTATCATAGATGTTATTATTTCCCTTCTTGTGAATTGGTTTAACCAAAGCTTCTTTGAGTGCCTGTGGATATTCACCTACTTGCAATATTTGGTTGATTATATGAGATAAGGGTTTCACAAGTATTGATGCACAGGTTTTTAATAGGTCAACAGGTATCTCATCATATCCAACTGTTTTCTTGTTTTTAAGGCGCCTTATATAACCTAGCATTTCCTCTTCCAATACTGGCCCCAGAAAGATGCTACTATCGAGTGGTCTAACAGTCTTTGTGTCTGTCTTGTTGCTCATATCAGGTCTTGGAGCAGACTTTAGAAAGAAAGCGTTCATTTCGTTTAATAAATCCTCCTCTGATTTCTCTGGAAACATCTTGAATAATAATTTGTCTTTATCTCTTTCACTTTTGGTTGTATTGTTGATCAATGTCCAAGTGGCTTTGGTCTTATTCTCAGAATTTGCTATGAATGTCATCTCTGCATTTATTTTGGATTGTCTTACTACCTGCCTCAATATATTTGAGTATTTCTTGTAGAACTCCTGTGATATTAAACCGTCCAACATTTTTTCATAAAGATCTCTTTTATGTTTGCTTGACTTTTTTATGCCCGAAGTGATCCACATCCTTTTGAGTCCTTTTTTTAGGTTGCATTTTTTCAATGGAAATATTTGGTTAATTCTCGACTTCAATGTATCGAAGAAATATCCATAGGCTCCATTTGGATCCATCTGCCCCACAATATTGGAGAAACTTTATATCAAAAAATTCGAGAAAAGCACTGAAGTGAAGTCAGGACCTAACGAGTGCTGTAATATATGGATATTAGTCATATTTCAAAACACATTCATTACACTTCAATATAATATGTCTTGAACGTTATTTTTACAAACAGTGTAATACTGACTAGACTTAAAATTAATATCGCTTGTCAAAGTGACATCTCCAGGTCTCTGTGATCTGAGAAGTGTTAATGTTCTAATAACTGGATCAAAGCATTTTTTCCATTTTGTACTGAAAAGCAAAACAAATATTCTATAGAAAGAAAAATGCTTTTTTGTCTACTCCAATTTAATATTTACAAATTGCGACATATGTTTCGACCCAAATTAGGTCATCTTCAGGCACTCGATCAACTTTGAAACGTCTTTCCGTTGATCGAGTGCCTGAAGATGACCTAATTTGGGTCGAAACATATGTCGCAATTTGTAAATATTAAATTGGAGTAGACAAAAAAGCATTTTTCTTTCAATATTAAATGCTCCAATATGAGAGTGGAACAATCTATTATTTTTAAATATTCTATAACTGTTTCTCCTATTCATAAAAATTGGTTCAAGCATTGACGTGAAGTCAGGAGCTTTTGAGCGTATGTTCTATTGTCCATTCTCCTGTATTGGTGACTCTTAATCGAATTTACTATGGTAAATTCGAATCGAACGTCGAATTTACCATGGTAAATTCGATTAAGAGTGTCCAATACAGGAGAATGGAGAATAGAACATACGCGCAAAAGCTCCTGACTTCACGTCATTGCTTGAACATATTTCTCAATTTTCATTTTCGGATTCTTTTAAGTGTCTCAAAGACACAACAGTTTTGAACTTATTGAGGTTCCGAAATTCTATGATTTTCAGAGAACACCCGGTATCTCAGAAACTAGTTGGCATAAGAGATGTTTTGATTGCACATTTCTGACTCCTCATATGGCCCTCTATTATCGCCTGCCCGATGGTTCATTAGTCAGAAATCACCCTGTTTATACAGGGTGAGTCTTTGACCACTGCATTAATTTTAACCAAAGATTCCTCTCATCAAATGAAACACTTTTTTCATTTACCATTCTTCCAGATTCGGCTCAGGTAAAAAGTTACAAGCGTTTAAAGATTTCAAAATGTGCTAATACACTCCCGCATATAAATATTCTATGACATTGTTGGCGGACGAGAATAAGGCATGGTAACGTGGTTTACAGCTTGATTCGGGATTCCAACGCTCAGGGACGCATCCATAAAAGTAGTGAAATTTCTGGAGTTTTCCATTTTAAAACATTCAATGAAGAATATCTCGAAAACGGTGCGTTTAAGGAGAAATGATGAAGAATAATATAATGTTCTAAACCGATGGAATATTCTTGAAATGACTCATGAAAAACTTTATATGCTTTCTTTATGCTGATTTCGTTTAGTTTTATGAATCCACGAGTCCATAACTAGAAAACCAGTAGAAGTAGTAAATAACTAATATTTGGAAAATATGTATCATAGTTTTAATAGTTTTAATTTCAACAGCTTGTATCATTTTACCTGAGCTGAATTTGGAAAAATGTTAAATGAAAAATGTGTTTCATTTGATGAGAGGAATCTTTGGTTAAAATTAATGCAGTGGTCAAAGACTCACCCTGTATAACTAAATGTTAGGCGTTTACTTATGATGTGGTCTGAGTTTTTCTGTGCTGTGGAGCGATGAACGAGCGGATTTTGTTCGGATATTTTTACGAATGCTCCGAATTTTTTGCCGAATATTTCGGATTTTTTGGCGGGAAGCCATTGGCAATACTGAAGTAGAACAACTTCCGCCATTACCGCAGAAGGGAGAAATGCTGTCAATCACTCAATGAATTAACTTTTGTTTTCACCAATTTCCAAAATAAATCAGATTTTTGTAAACATGTTTTATACTGATGATATGTTTTCCTATTTTCTCTGTTATCAAAGCATCTTTCAAAGAAATAAAATGGATAAATCTGACGTTGATGAGTTGACGCTAAAGCAACATTCATGAAACGAAACCCAGCAAACAAACTCCTTTTTATAGCCTATGAACAAATTATTACATCCCTTTATTCGTTACAATAAGCCTCCCCTTTTATGGTGAATAAAAACAAAGATTATTTACATGCCCAGATTCATTAGGAGCATGTTTAACGGCTTCAGCGGAATAGTTGAGTTGTATGTTGTATGTACATTGTAATTCAGGAGATATTTCACATAGCGTGCGGAGAATAGCCCTCACGACATGGTAAAAAGAGACAGCAGTTTCATTCATAGTGCTCTTTGTATCTATTTCATCTGTATTATATTGAACTACCTGGGTTGTTTGTAAAGTATCGGGACTATAATAGTTATTTATAATTTTCCGGCTCATTTTTCAATTATTTTACACAAAACAAAGTAAAACATGTATCTATGGGAGATGATAGCCCTACATAAGGGCCCTGTAGCGGTCTTCGAACGTCTAAAGTTCTAAATAATAATCGCTTGGACTGGTCAGACCTGTTTTTGAAAGAGACCCTCCTGGCCTTACAAGCAATATTTTCCTTTTTGAATTCAAATATTGAAGGGATTTCTAAGAACAAGAAGGAATATCTTTGAAAACTAGCGGAGGCGATTCTTCTCCAAGAGATCCCATGCGCCTACAGAGATGTATATTTGTGAGAGGAGGTTTTTGAAACGTTATGTATTATTTATAATTTGTTCGTTCTTCTCCTCTTGTCTTCTCATTTTTCAGGAGTTTCGAATACCTTGGAGAAACCTCTCCGTTTTTTGACGAAGGAATCCATATTGAAGAAATAAATGCCTATCAATATTTTCGAATGTCAGCAAATTTTGTAAACGATAGTTACAAATCACAACACTCACGGGGAGACAGGGTTTTTTGCTGAGGTTTTTCCCTAAGCTCTTGTATCATTCGTCGAATTGTATGGTACCCCGTTACACCAACCTCCGCTAACACATATAAACCTCTCCGTCAAAAGAATATATATATACATATACCAAGGAGGAAAAACTGTCTATTATAGTCGAGTCTCCAAATTGATAGCAAGCAGGCGAGACAATGGACAGTTTTTCGTCTAGGTGCAAATCACATTATTTTGTCGAACTCCATATATTTTTATGAATTTCGACATCTTAAATAATTTCACAATAGCAAATGATACATACACTTACGTTAGTATTGAACCGTATCCATAGTGACACAGCACTGACAGTTATTCTTACACAATTATTATGTTTTTATTGTACCGTATCAGCTCATTCCGCTCAAGTGTTATCGTGTTAACGGCCGGACGGCTGGAAATAATCGATTTTGAGCACGGATTCTTGATCAGTCAGTCGAACCAAAACGTTTAAGACCATTTCAGCCAAAAATTCGAAAATTACAGACATTTGGGCAAATTTATAAGCACTCTGTTTATATGAGGTTTTCTTCCTATTTTTTGACGCACTTATTAAATTTTTCGAACCTTATTTAGGGACAGCCGGTATAGAATATGTCATAATATTAGATATCAATTACTGAAACTTGGCTCAAAAATTGATGGATCTTCCAAACTTTTCATTCGAATCGGAAAAATTGGGGTGGAATCCTGAAACAAATTATTTCTTGGGAAGAAATCAATGATGGTGATGATAAATTTTGGCACACCTATATATCACTTTTGGGAGCTAAATCCATGTTTTGACGGAATATCCTACGATGAAAATTTATGGACTTAAAATTAAAAAAATTAGAGAGAAGCACTGACGTGAAATCAGGAGCCTTACGCCCATGTTCTATTTTCTATTCACACCCTCACGAAACCTAATTAATTTCAACGTAATTTTGTATCTTTTATTAGCTTCTCAGAGTTGAGAATAATATCGATGGATTCTTATGATGAAACTGCATCCTAAAAAAAATTGAATTCGAAATTTTTAATGTAAAATTTTTTTTTTCTCGTTACTCCGAAATCATCCGGCCGATTTTGCCCAATAACGAACTTTAGCGAGATATTTCTGTCCCAAACCTACTCTGAAAATTTCAACTATCTACTTTCAGAGATATTATTTTTCAAAATTTCAATAATACATCGTAATTCTATGTTTTCAGAGACTATCTGTCTCTGTTCACTGTTCATGCATGTAATCTTATTTATCTATACCAGACATGTCAAATGTATCTCTCAGTAATCTATGATAATCTAACAAACAAAGTATGATTGAATGCAAAATGACCAACTATAGGATATTATAATTACCCCTACCGTATACGCCCTTGGATAAGTAATTCATATGATGATGGAAATAAATAGTTTGCTAAGTTCAGAATATCTTCAGTGTAGACAAAACGGTAATATTGGCTAAGTTTCAATTGATATAATATAATTTTCAGATTAGATTTGAGGAATGAATATCTCGTATAAATTCGTATTTTAATTTTAAATTAGTTCCTTTTATGAATCAGTTCCATTATAAGAATCTATTGATATCATTCCCAACTCTGAGAAACCAATCATTTAGGAGATGAATTGTCGAAGTTTGAACAAGAGCGCTAAAGCTCCTGTCCACAGGGCTTTCCCACTTTTTAACGTAGATTCCAGATGACCAATAAAAAAATGGGTTCTCACTTGAAAAAAAATGAGTTTTGAGATTTATGTCATGACTGACTTTGACATTGAAATAGAATCACCCTGTATGTTCAATTAAATTTTTAATTAACGAAGGAGAAGCATTTGTATGTCTTCAGATAGAAACTGAAAAATCTACGAGTTATTAACATTGGAATGAAGCCCCATTTGAGAAAGGGTTTTTGGCGCTCTTGTTCTTCGGAACAAAGTGCTTATCAATTTGCCCAAATGTCTGTAATTTTCGAATTTTTGGCTGAAAACGGTCTTAAACGATTTGATTCGACTCACTGATCAAGAATCCATGGTAAAAATCGACTCTGTCCGGCCGTCCGGCCGTTAACACGATAACTCTCGAACGGAATGAGCTTGACAATTGAAATTTTCAGAGTAGGTTCGAGGGATAAATATCCCGGTTAAGTTTGTTATTGGGCAAAATCAGCCTGATGGTTTCGGAGTAACGAAAAAAAAAATTTTTTTTTTTACATTACAACTTTTGAATTCAATTTTTTTCAAGATGCAATTTAATCATATCATAAGAATCCAATTATATCATTTTCAACTTTAACAAGCTTATAATTTCGGAGATATGATTTTTCAAAATTTCAATAATACATCGTAGTTCTATGTATTCACTGTCTGTGTCAATTCGTAGTTTGAAAACAAGTATACGATTCTTGAATTTGTGAATATATACAAGACTGTTTTGAAACCGAAAATAAAATTGACTGGTTGCATATTGAATAATTTACGTATAAATTCGGGATGATGTTTCAGAAGATTTAGAACTGGATCATTTTAATGATTTAGTTTATGAAGGCAATAAGAAATAAGAACATAATGGAATCATCAAAACAACTTACTGTTCTTTGACCACTGAGGTTAATAATACATTTTACTTCCTTAAGTAGTAAGACATGTTCCTATATACAGTATTTTCATAATGCTGCTAGTTAATATATTTTGAACTATTGAAATAATTTGTTCGTAAGCCTCTACCTACTCAAATATCAGGAATGAATTGACAATCGGCTATGATTGTCTCCAGCCTTGCTCTAGACATTTCGATGATACTTTACTTAGGTATTTCGAGTTGTGAAAACTATGCACCGAGTGTAAGTTGCAACAACCCATTCCACGAGGTTGAATCATTGCAGATTACTCATTTAATTTTGATAAATAAATTTAATGACAATTTTTGAAGCATTTTAGATTGCTCTTTTTTGGCGCTCTTGTTTAAATGATAAATTTTGAAACATTTTTTTCAAACGACACTTTTTTTAAATTTAATTTCTTTCATGATGCAGTTCTATCATAAGAATCCATTGATATAATTCCCAACTCTGAGAAACCAATACTTTTGGAGATATAATTTGTCTGTTTGAACTAGAGCGCCAAAAAGCTCCTGTCCACAGGGCTTGAACCAATTTTATGTATGTTTCACAGGAATTTTCTGAGAATAATATGTAAGTGACACATTCAAACAATGTAGAATTCAATGGGTAATCTGAATATCATTGAAAAAACTAGATATTACATTTAAAAAACATGAGTTGGTATCATTTCCGGTGAAACCGGAAGTCGAATGAATCTGAAATTTTTTCAAGAATTCATCTCTCCTAACAAAGCTGAACTATAGAATTTCGTCTTTTTATCTGTATTCTTTCTCTGAAATATTCTAACGAACGGTCTTCGTGTTTCACCCTGTATATTCAGCCATAAAGGTTAAAGTCTGAATATTCCCAAAATATAAAAATTCGGCCAAAATAATACGGAAGCACAAAAAAGTTATCTCCGCATTGGGCAAAAACCCAGAACTGCTGCGGTAAACTAACCCAACTTGAATTCCCAGAGGGTCGAACCTGTAAAAAAAAGATCTTACCCCGGGCGAACTAAGATTAGGATACCTAAGGAGATGACACCAGTTGCACTGAATAATTGAAGTCGGAAAAACACCGGTCTGGAGCCACTAAGAAGTGCGCCACCGAAGGGCGCCACTGACACACTGAAAACGCCGAAATAGTAGGCACGTCTTGCCGCAATAACCACGCTGGAAATATTCACGTCGGTGTGTGAAAACGTGGAGTTTTCTTAACGAATGACCGATCAGAAACAGGTCCTGTAATGGCCATCCGCAAATGCTTTCCCTAGCGGATTTATTGTTAATGCTGAGGCAGTTTGGATTATGAACTTGTCGCACTCTCCATTACCATCATTATTTCATGCTCATACTTTATGCACCCTTGATTTCGGCAATCAAGGCCGGGGGTGCGAAGGGCAAAACAATTCAACCTCTTTCGTGCTCCAATAGCAGCGCAAAATTTCAAGGTTCAATGGAATATGGTTTTCTGCAGCAAAGTATTGAAATAATCTTCTAATATATAAAATTTCCCTGTCACAATGTTGGTTACCGTACTCCTCCGAAATATCTTTACCGATTTTTACCAAATTTTATTTGCGGATTCAGTAGGTCTGAGAATAGGCTTCTATCTATTTTTCATACCCCTAAGTGATAAGGGTTGTTCACCCTTAAACATTTTTTTTTTTATTTTGTGACTAAATTTTTTGTTTTTATTTTTTTATAATGTGGCATTACAAAATACATACAACCCTTAATTTCACCCTTCTATCACCAACCCCTATTTTTTAATAGTCATTTTAGTAATTAATCATTTTTCATCCCGCTCGATAACTGATCAATTATCACTTGGAAAGTTATCCCAGAGAAAGAGCTAATTAAAACCAAGTCGCCGTAATTTTTGTGAATGTTTTTCACTCTATTTCGATCAAAATTTCCCTGAGCTTATGGCAAAGCTAAAATTTTTGTACAAAAAAAAAATTTTTATTAAAGTATCAAGGCAGTATATTATCGTTGCTGAATACACCTCAGCAATAGGAATGTCATTCGGTTTGGACAAATGTGCTGTTTTTCATCCAAGCAAAGGAAGAACTGAAGAAGCAGGAGAAGACATTACACAAGACGGGGGAATAATCATTCGACACCTCGAAGACGAAGAAACACACAGATTCCTCGGAGTGAAACAAAGAGGAGCACTGGAGACTACCCAGATCAAGGATGCCTTAACATCTAGCTACAAGAAGAAGCTCCGAATTATATGGAAATCACGTCTGCCCGGTAAAAACAAAGTTTCTGCTACGAACATCTTGGTCACCTACTCTTTCGGGTTAGTTAACTGGACAGTGAATGAAATTCTCGAGCTAGACAGATCCACTCGTAACGTGATGAACATGAACCGTAGGCTGCATCCCAACTGCTCAAGAGCGTAGCCAGGGTGGGGGGGTGGTTTTGAGGGTTCAAACCCCCCCGAAATGTTATTTTTCTCTGAAAAAAAAATTTTGCTGCAGAAAGTGACCCTTACACACCCATCATTACATCTTCAAAGACGAAGCATTACTAAAGCATGCTATCAATTTCTACACTTCAGTATATAGGTTAACATAACCTTAGTCATAAGTGAGAATAATGAGTTGTTAATAGGGGTTAGATCATTATTGAGTAAAATATCTTTTTTTTATACATTTCGATCCCTTCGAGTGTTTCTGAGTACAATCATTTATTGGATTTTTTTAACAATTTAACGGACTTTTCTTAAATTGAACTAGTAGTTACTTTTGTAATGTTAATAATATGTCCACAGTGAACTCAAACTAGAATCTATTGTAAACTGACTGCTTGAAGGTTTGTGAGAAATTTTAGCGGAATCTGACAGATAGTTTCTGAAATCCACAAATTTTGAAGAAAAATTTCCATTTTTGGCGCTCTAGTTCCTCGGAACAGAGTGCTTATCAATTTGGCCAAATGTCTGTAATTTTCGAATTTTTGGTTGAAAATGGTCTCAAACGATTTGGTTCGACTGATCAAGAATCCGAGGTCGAAATCGATTCTGGCCGGCCGTAGGCACGATAACTCTCGAACGAAAGGAGTTTGAGGATTGAAATTTGCAAGGTGGGTTTGGAGCGTAAATATCTCGGACAAGTTCGTTAATGGGCGAAATCCATAAAGCGGTTTCGGAGTTATGGCCGATTTTAGTAAAAACATTTTTTATGAATATTACCGAAACCGATCACTCGATCTATCTGAAATTTAGCATCAAATTGTAGAATCATGACCTTTATACGCATGTGGAGTTTTGTATTGATTAGGTTACCGCAAAGTGTCAAAAAAAATTTTGAAAAATAAAAAAAAAATTTCTACAATAACTCTCGAACGGAATGAGCTAGGCAGTTGAAATGTTCAGAGTAGGTTAGGGAGATGAATATCTCGGTTAAGTTCGTTATTGGGCAAAATAGTCCAGATGGTTTCGGAGTAACGAAAAAAAAAATTTTTCTAAGTAACAAATTTCAAATTCAATTTTTATTTAAGATGCAGTTCCACCATAAAAATCCATTGATATCATTTTCAACTCCAACAAGCTAATACTTTCGGAGATATGATTTTTCGAAATTTCAATAAAGAATCGTAGGTACTTCTATGTTTTCACAGAATGTTATAATTATTCTATCTAAGCTTTATTATATAATCTGTGTTCATACTCGTACATGTCATCCTGTTCTATAAGAGAGAGTCAAATTCATTTCAGCTATTTTAATTTGATTTCTTCCATGGTGCAGTTCTCATTCTCAGATTGCTCATTTAATCTTGATAAATAAACTATTATTTGAATTGAATTTCCTTTATGATGCAGTTCTATCATAAGAATACATTGATATCATTCCCAACTCTGAGAAACCAATACTTTCGGAGATATAATTTGTCTGTTTGAACTAGAGCGCCAGAAAGCTCCTGTCCACAGGGCTTGTTTTTTAAGTTACTCACGAAAGTCTAGTACCACATCCGCACAAATTAGCGGGTCAGCATTCTGCAACTAATTACCAATTTTCAATTCGATCGGTTTCGAATTTTTTGAGTTATTGCGGGAATGACAACAGTAAGAGTATACCTAACTCCGAAACCGTTTGGCTGATTATGCCCAATAACTAGGGTTGCCAACCGTCCTTTATTTCAAAGGACTGTCCTTTATTTTGGAACTATGTCCTTTGTCCTTTTGAAAGGTGTCAAAGGACTGCAAATGTCCTTTGAAATCATCGGAAAATATAAATGAAAATATTTTAGTAACCACAAATAAAATAAAAAAAGTTCCTACATCATGAAACGCCATCCGAAACATAAATACTATATTTTACCCCAAATCACTTAAATCAAATAAAATAAAATAAGAAACAAATTAAAATAAATAAGAAAATTGACCAAAAAGTAGATAATATTTGGTACCTTAACGATCACTTGATGGAAGAATCAAAATAAATATTAATATTAGTTTGAATCGCAATGAATGTATTGAAATAAACCATTTCACAATTTTCTATTTGCTATACAACAATGAGTAATTATTTAACAATATCGATATCATTTTGAAAGTGAAATATTCTGCATCAATTGACACCATAGACATGACATAAATATAGTCTAAGATTGACACATAATCTGAGGTCCTCAGTTAAGGATAAATTTGAATCGCAACCTCAGTTAACGTATTTATCGGTGTTGAAACAGGCGTGTTTCACGTTAACTGAAGTTGCTATTCAATTTTATCCTTAACTGAGGACCTCAGTTAGGTTAGGACTTAACGGAGATTGAATGCTTTGTGAATACGGCGGTATGTGTATTATTATTATTATATTATATATATTGTATTCTCATAGTATACTCTGATAAAAGTTATCTATATACAATGATATTCTACTCCATTGACCTTGATATTATTTTAGATCTATGGTTGACTTTTGAATAACCTGCTAATCACAGAATATATCCTAGGGTATATTCTGTGTATCTATTATCTATGGGCAGCTATGGGTATATTCTGTGCTGCTAATGATTGGGAATGTCAACTAAATAATTTAGGTTATTTTATTAATTTATGAAGGAATAATCTTGCTGATTTGAATTTTTAATATAATTTTCACAGCATTCATTTACCTCGAAAGTTCAATTGCCATAATTGCGTATAAAGTACAAATCAAGATACTTTGAAAACAGTGTGGACACCATCTGAAATTCTGGTGATGTCTCTCAGTTTCAAGGTTAGAATGAATACAAAATTATTCTACACATCTCAGCACACATCAGAAGACAAAGGAGTAGGACCACCTACTCTGTGATATAACATATAGCATGGATGTTATCAAAACAACACTTTCCAAAGCCTGCTTAATTGTCTTTATTCAAGTAATTCATATATAAATTTTTGTAAACATCAACTTCAAGATGTTTTTTGATGGAAAACCTTTCATTTCAAATCTTATGTACAATAACTTGTAGGTTAACTCTTGAGACTTGGGAATATCAAACTCTTTTAGTACTTCTATGTGTTGCAACATTATCAACAATTTCAGCTTGTAGTTCGTAGCGAGCAAACAAAGTAACCATTTCCAATTTAAGTACACGTTGCACCATTACTGGTAATCTCTTGAAAGTCTTAGCATAGCTCATAAAAAAATGCTCTACCTCGTCAAAATCATTTTTTTTATCATTCTTTATTTCAATGTATTCAGATAACTTTTCTCTGAAATCTGATTTCACTTTCCTTTTTTTAGCTTTGGGACTATCATCATGGCTATCTTGTATCTCTTCTTCAGGGTTAACCAAGTGTTCGTCCATAGTGAATGTTTTTTCTATCAAAAATAGTTGGTGAGAAACTAAATCACCATCACTATTAGAGATTTCAACATATTTTGATAGCTCATCTGTTGCATTTGGCTTCACTCTATATGTAATATTTTCAAAATTAGGTGCAGTATATTGAGAATCTGATAATTCTTCAGTAACTAAAAATTTTTTATCGATTTTGTCTGGATACTCCTGTTTAGTTTGACTACTGTTTATGTTTATACTGTTCTGCTTAATCATTCTTTGAGTAGGAAAATTATCTAAAAATCTCAAATGTTTAGCCCAAGGCCAATTTCTGTATTTTTTATATGTTTGGTTAGATGGATTTTGGTTAACCTTTTTGAACTTATTATAATTCTCTTTTAAACAGCTCCACTTGAACCTCCAATGGTTACCTATAAAGAAATTGTTTCAATTACATCACGAAACACTTCCCTGAATAAAATAATGAAGTAACCTGAATTTATCCTCACCGCTGAGGAAATTTATAACTAAATAGAGAATAGAAAATAAAAAATTGGAATTACCAATCTCTCTTCCCATAATTTTAGCAATTTCATTCCATGCTTCCACTCTCTTCTCGCGATTCTTAAAATCAGTGTTGTTGTTGTCATAAAGAAATGATCGTGCTTTAACTAATTCTATAAACTTCTCCATGATGATAATTCTTCGTTTCCTGTGTAGATTGCAATAACAATTATTGTATTTGGATGTTACCGAAATAGTTTGAGCAGTTCTTTCTTTCAAGTTCTCTCATTAGTTCAGTTTCAGTATAAATAAACATAAACAGTTCTGTCATGTCCACCACAGAACACTAATATCACAGAACATAAAACTAAAATTATCACAGAGTGACAGAATATATCGATATATTCTGTGACTATCAGGAAAACCACAGACGGCCCATAGAAAAGGCATCAAAGATGATGGACTACTCTATAATCTGCGACCCTGTACTAATTTAAAGAAGGTGAAATAGTTAGTAGTTTTCTTTCTATCTATGGGTACGTAACCTGTAATAGAGCTCATTGTTTATCCTAAATGAAGAAAAGAGTATTTTGTGCATTGATAGACCAGTGATTAGTGAAGAAACCGAAGGCACACTGCACGAAAAAGTAAACAAATTCATTGAACTCTCTCCATTTATATATCCTCACAAAAAAAATCATTTTTGTTACAGCACCATAGAACATAATAGCAACCTGGTACAGGGTACAGCCACGATTTCTATGAGAGTTGTCAAAACAACATTTTTGACAAATTAGTGCTCTGTAATTTCTAAATATTTTGCGCCAGTCTAATAAATAAATAGTATGTATAAATAAATACAAAACTATCTTCATTATAGATAATTTTAAATGCTAGTTGCGAGGTAAAAGTACTTCATTGTAGATTTGTTTTTTTGTTTCTTTCGGTTTATTCTATTTTCAACGCATTCGACTAAAATACCAGGTAACAAAATACGGTGAATTTTTCTTTCAAGTGATAAATATTATTGTAGAGATGATAGCTAATGTTTTCTTCACCGATTACTAATATTACTATAGATGGTATCAATCCGGTTGGAGTAATTTGTGGAATTAATGCTGTATTGAACAAACTTTTCGGTAATGAAACTTCTGAAAAGTTTATATACGCGTTATTATTATAACCAAGGTACGTCCAAAAATGTCGTGTATATTAAAGATACCTTTTTTTACCAACCTTATTCTAACTTTCACTGTGGACTTATTATGAACACTATAAAAGTAACTACACTAATGTCCACTACTGATTTTGTCGTCTGACATATGTTTCGGAAACAAAGTGTCCATCTTCAAAGACGAAGCGTTGTAGTAACGCTTAGTGTTTGAAGATGGAAACGTTTCCGAAACATATATCAGACGACAAAAACTGTAGTGGACAAGAGTGTAGTTACTTTTATAGTGTTTACCAACCTTATCTCAATCCAAACCAAAATGTTCAATCAACGAAAATTGGAGATACTCAAGTTTCTACAATAGCATTTATCCTGTTCTGATATTGGATTAACTATTTCATTGAAATTTAATCTGTGTATTATTTTAATGCAGAATGTTGTATGATGACATCTTCAAATTTTTGCCAGACAGTTGGAGCAAGGTTGATGGCAACAAAAGATTTGAAATGATATTAATTCCTCCGCATTCACAGGAGTATATCAATATTTATGCCAAATTTCGAGCTGAGGTGGGCATAGGTCCGATATATAGAATACAAAATCCACTGATATTCACTAAATTCTACCTGAAGAAAGCAGAGTATGCTTCAAGAGGTAATTATGACACGATTACCCTTTTTCATGACACAGTTCAGTCAAATGTGGAATCTATTGTTGCTTACAATATTGATTGGAGATATGGGGAGAGGTAAGTTTCACAAAAATTCATCTGTTCTTTTGTTTACTGTCACAAATAACATGATAACTCCCAGAACCTCGAAGAAATATTTTCTCAATTTTGTTGAGTCAAGGATCTGCTTATTGCAGTTATAGCACATGAACATTTTATAGCTAGGATATCTAGCAGCCATTCCACTGTTGAGTCAAAAATTAACAATGTATTTTCAAATTATACTTATATTTAAAAAGTCTATGATTTCAGATACAGATATGGACCTGGAGTATACTTCTCGACAAGTTCTTTCAGAGCACAAAGGCGTTCTAATATAACATTAGGTCCTTATAGAGCAATGTTTCTATTTGATGTTCTTGTGGGTAAGGTTCAGACAGCAAGAAAAGAAGAATTTCATCCTGATATTGGATATGACACAGTGGTTTCACCTGATAAAGAAACTTACGTGAAATATTTTGATCATGAATATTATCCTACTTATGTATTATATTACGAAGATTGCCGATTTTATCCAAATTGGGATGATGCAGTTATAGAAATTCATTGATAATTATTTTGAAATTATTGACATTTGAGACTGAGAAGATATCTAAAGATAATATTGATAAGAGTATGTGTTTCTTAAACCTGTGATATTGTTACTAGATGTTTTGATACGATATTTTTTCTCATGTCTTGAATACATTCTGGTTTATCTTTACAGAATTCTTCTATGACATAAGTTTCGCTTTGTATAAATAGTTCAGCTCTGTTTTTGTTTCAAAATTGCATTTTTCTATTTTTAGTTATAAGAAGGTATTAAAAAAATATTGATGTGTTTGTGTGGGTACATTAATATTGGTTAAATATTTCTAAGATAAGTTTTTATAAATTTCCAAGAATATTTGTGATATTCGTTATATTTTTCAATAAATGCATTATTTTGTATTGTGGACTTTACTTTATTATCCATTTAGAGGAGAAAATGTATACCCAATTGTCATGTTGGTTGAATTGCCCTCATGAATATTCATATTATTATACTGATCCTCCTAGGTCTTCCCCAAGGAGACCCCTCATAAGTTCTTGAGAGCTTGAGCCAGTAAGGAGAACGAGAACTGAACTTCCATGTTAAAAAATTTGAATAAGGATCTCCCGCCAAGAGAATGATTCTAACCTAACTAATGTGCTCTTTTCTATGGTATAAGCACAGCACACAAATCTAAACATAGAATAATAGTATTCTCTATTCTATGGAATGATATAATAATACTTATTATTATCATATCATAGATTAATCGATTCATTTGTGTTATCATCAGAATTAGATCATAGATTCTATGGCTTCTACTCTTCCTCGAACATTATATATATATATTTGTATTCTGTGCCTGGAACCGCCATGTTCTGTGCCTAATCTATGAACAATGTTATCGTTATGATCCGCATTCGGAATACAGAAATGTCAATTTCTAAATGCAAGTATTAATTCCATATGGATTAATTACTTCTGAATAGTTCAATATAATCGTCAAAGTGCAAAACTTCTCAATGGAAAGTTATTTACTGTTCCTATTCATTTATTTCTTCCGTTAATATGTTTTCATCAGCTGCGGTGTCCGAGTGGTTAAGGAGATGGACTTGAAATCCATTGGGTTCTACCCGCACAGGTTCGAATCCTGTCCGCAGCGTTGTGGTTTTGACTTTTTGTTGAACAAGAATAATTATTCTAGTTTTCGTAAAGCTGGTGTGCACAATATGCAAATATATTGAATGTTTGTTGTGAAAATGTTTTAATTTCCGCTATCGATCGATCGCTTTTGAATATTTCTTGAAAACACAATTTTCATCTACTGTATGTTTAGTCTTTGCGGATATTTTTGCAGGCGTTTTCCTATTTAACCACCTATTCACGTTTTCTGTTGTAAAAATAAAAATCCAAACCATAAATGCCGCTAGCTTGGTGGTAGTGTTATACGAGGAACTGGAAGTCCAGAGTTCAATACCACGGCTAGTAATGAAATTTCCATAGTTAGCATACACATTATCTTATTACTTGCACAAGCTCTTAAGTAACTTCATAATAGATCTATTACGTATATGGTCTTAACGGCCTGTCATCTGTGTTAAGAGCTTATGAGAGTACTCCTGGGAAGATCAAGGAATGTCAGTATAATCAATAAGAACAGTTCATTATTACATTATAAATTTTTTTTATTTATTTATCACTGATTTCCTATTATGCAAGGTTTACAAATTATTGTTGGCTATATTTTTATAATAAAAGTTGTTTAAAACCCAGAGAAATCATTTAATGTTTTCCTTTGTATAATTTGGACATACAAATTTTGTGTATCTAGTTCTAGACTTTGTATGGATAGAAGAGTGAGCTGCTATCAATATAATGGTCAACTTGTTTCGGTTTTGTTGTATTAGGTAGATATAAAATTTCTGTTTACCAACACTTGACGTACTTGGTTTTGTACAGGACTATATCTTATACTCAACAGTTTATGTGAACTGAATTTTTGAGTAGATATATAACCAGATATTAATCTAGCACGAGTTTCCTAAAACTTCGACTGAATCATCAAGTCCTTGATTTTAGATCTGAATTGAATTCTGATGGAATAACTGATTTCTTTTCAACAATCTTTTCCTTGACATTGCTCGAAGTTTTGTGAAACCCTTTTCACATGGAATTTATCATAGCTTAATATATTTTCGCAACTTTTATGTAATGGGTTCAATATAAAATTTGTCAATTGAGATAAAATAATAGTAATTTTCTGTATCAATCTTGAATTAATATATCCTTAATAATGATCATACCTCTTAACTGCAGTTTTTTAGAAGAGAAAAAACCTCTTTTTACGTGGCTGTCTGGAGTCACACAATAAATTTCATTTTAGTTTTCTAGAAAATACCTCACAAATTGATTTAATTTTTAAACAACTCAACTCGAAATTAATTTATTGTGCATAGAATTGTACAGTAATTCTATTGAGAGCAAAAGTGTAGACAGGAGGTATTGTCATATCACCGACAATATTCAACAATACATTTGATCTATGTTACTTCTTCAGACTAACAACTATTACAGATATAGATATAAATAAAAGTATATCAAAAATCGACTAATAAATTATCATCCATTCTTTCCTAAGTAGTGTTCAATGTATTTAATTCAAGATTTTTATATTATCTATTCTCTTGAAGAAGCATGTCAAATGCTGTCAACAGAGAAATATTGATTCATTGTAAATGTTTGAAGAAACTATTCATTACTTATGTAGATACAATACTTAAGAGTAACTAAGTATTTGAGAAGTTTCTGACTGTACTGGTGTCGTATCACATTCCGGAAATTAAGTTCTTAATTCATCATACAGAACAATTGCAATATTATAATTTTTTTATATATTAACTATATATCAGAAGATGTCATTCTCTTGCATCGTTAATTGTTGCTGGAACCTTTACTTCTAAACCATCTTGATTTTTTGTGAGAATTATCTGACAACCTAAACGGGATGTATCTGTGAGGTCATAAGCTAAATCAAGCATATCTAATTCTTCATCCGATGGTTTATCTGGTAACTCATTGTAGTCCTTTTCTTTGAGAATGAGATGACAAGTGGAGCAGGTTAATGTTCCTTCGCATGCCCCAAAACCATCTAAATCTACACTATTATTGACTACAACATCCAGTAAGGAATCGCCTTCTTTGCCTTTAACTTTGATCCTTTCACCATTTCCTTTCACAAAAGTTACATTGATCCTGAAATGAAACTATAATTACTGAGCACTTGTGAGGAAATTTAATGCTTACATTTTTTCACAAGATTTGGGAACTGGTTTTTCTTCTGTGGAAAATTTGAAATAAGTCATTTCATTTAAAGCAGTTGGAGTAGACTTTCTAACCCTTGATATAGTTTTCGATAGAGGAAGTGCTTTTCTAAAGATTTGTCCTAAAGTCATTTTCGTGAACAGATATTTAAATAATAAGCAATTAAGAACGAGTAAACTTTGATCAACTTTCTAAACTTTTATGACATATTATGACATAGAATATATTAATATTGTCATTGAACAATGAACTGGGATAATGTTAGATTGTAAATCGTTTCTACGCATTGGCCTACGGATTTTGGAAGGTATTCGTTATATTTTCCTCTAAAATTGAAGACTGGTAATAATCTCTAGTAAAGCAGACGTAAAAAATTAGATAGACTAAAATTTAATAAAATGCGTTGGAACTAGTTAGTGATGCAGATGCCATTTGTTAACCAATTCTATGATCGTCTAGTGAATTGGTAGGACTGCTTACTTTCGGTGGATAGGCAACCTAAGTTACACTCAATGTGAAAGAAAAATGGGCGGGAAGTTTAAAGATTCAAACAAGGTCGTGCATTGATCCGTATATTTGGGGGAATATACATTGGCACTACGTTGCCAATGACATGTTCCCTATAATGTAAAGCAGTCATATTGCCAGGACAAATGTGAAGGTCTGTGCGCCCGGTGTAACATAGCCCAGCCCATACCATAACAGAGCCTCCTCGAAATGGATGAACCTCTTGCACATGACGGTGATTTCGGGGTATACGCGGCATAGTCCATACCCAAATTCTTCGAGAGTCTGAAAATCGACCGTATCTGGATTCATCTGTGAAAAAGTACACTACGCCATTGGACGTTCAGAACGGTTCAGATTAACATGCTGCCTCTGGCCCATTCTAATCTTTGTCGTTTATGCTCACGTGTTAACGGAACACCCCTCAATGGACGTCTAGAAGCCAGATTAATCTCCCCCAAACGACGTCGGATGGTTTCAATGGAAATTTCAGGACCATAGGCATTTAAAAGTCGATTTCTCAGCATCCTCCCAGATAGCACACACACGTTATATGGATGTTCTTAGAAGATACCGCCAGAATGTTCAAATATTCATAGAATATCCTCACAAGAGACCCCACACGTTCTTAGAACATTCCATGCACTATTAAGTGAGAGAGGAACTCTGGTTCTATACAGGTTCTATGAATGTTCTCCCGAATATTCTAGAACCTTCTAGGAATGTTCTTGACAATATTTCAGGCATATTCTTGGGAATATTCCAGGTACGTTTCAAAAAATCTCCTATTAATATTACTCCAAATATTCTATGGAGATTCCCACTCATTCTAGAAATATTCCCAGAATATACTTTAATTCCGAGAATATTTGGTTGAATTTATAAATTCATTGGTATTATTAATTCCTGCCGCATTCCCTGCAGGAATTAATAATACCGAACTCCAACTGAAAAACTAAAAAAAAATTGTGTTCAACGATAAATTAACGGTATTGAATGCTTTTTTGTTATAATTCAATTTAAAATTAAAATGTTTTGTAAATTTAGTTAAACTTTGAGATTTCATAGACTCATCACATTGAATGGTTAAGAAATTCTTATTTATTTTTCGTAATCCCATAAAAAATCATCAGAATGCTGATTCTGAGCATAAGCCTAGTTTTTTCACAAATAATATAATAATATTATTCGAGGTCAAACAACACTAATCCATTTTATAATAATACATCATTCAAGTCATCAGTTTTATTTTTAGGAAGACATTTCCTGAAATAAATTCAAAAGAATAATAACAAAATATTTTGTTTATAAAAAAAATAATATTCGCGAGATTATCTTCTCCATCATTTTTGGCTACCAACCAGCCTTTTGGTTTCAAAATCAGAGATTCTGGAAGAGAAGAAATGAAATATTACTAGGCAGCTTGAATAATTTAATAGTTTTCAGTGTAAACCCAGATCAGAATGAAATACAAGGCAACAAACCAAATTTTAGCTAGTAGAATAATCAAAAAATATTGCTTCATGGTATGAATGATATTGAGTACAACTAATATTCCTACCTTCACTAGATTATAGGTTTGTGGTCTAATTTCTGAAACTTTCCTCCTTCTCTTTCGCCTTAACCAACCAGTCTTTAATTACCAATTTCGCATCAGACTCTGTAATCTTTCGATGAATGTTCATCACAGATTCTGTAAAATATGAGAGATAATTCAAATATGGAGTATTAATGTATTTTAGTTATCGCAATAATTCCAAGTAAAGCGATTTCGGTAAAATATCTTGACTAGTTATTCCATCAAACATGGCTTCTCCATAGAAATATATTTCTTATCTTATCTATCTTATAGAACATAGTAAATTCTTCGAAAATTCTTACCTTTCACTATTTCGGAAAAAATCAATGCCGAAAAATTATCCTTCTTCTTAAATCCTAACCAGCTAGAGTTCATAGCAAGAGCATTTGTCATCAACCTTTCCTTTTGTTATCACTTTGTGTTTAGGCCTCCAATTTTTGACAACTCGTAAACCTAAAACAACAACCGAAATGTAACATAAATAATAATATGTATGCTGTGGACTTATCTAATCCTATATGTTAGATAGGAGTATACATTATTAATTTCCAGGAGAATTTCATACAATAATATCGAGGATTTTTATATGTGAACAAATTTGAATAATTTGATAACCAGTAATGTGGTAGTATCAATGAATTTTCTTGAGAACAAAAATCTATTTGAATCTAACATCTGGATACATCACACAAATCAAAATCGTGTAACTTACCACTTTTGTTTTAATTTCCTCAAGGTCTAAATTACTATTTCTCCAATTTTTGTAATACGTTGTAATATTTAATAGGAAAATCAAACTTTTCTTCAAAATTGATTGATTCTTCAGTTGGTTCATGATAATTATTATTAAGATCATTTCTCGATAATCTGCAGCAACCTCTACAGATGTGAAATATTTCGCCATCAGCCCTGGCATAATAACTTCTGAATGAAATTTCTTAGCAGTTCTTTTCCCATATTTCCAGATCTTATAGGATTCGTACTTCGAAACAACTATTTGGAAATCATATAACGAAATCACAATAATGCGACTGTGAGGTGAACAATTGAATTTGTATTTTTTGGTAGTAATAACTGTTTGTTTTCAAAGTAATTATCCCAGCATTGTGCTATTAGATATGAACTCTTTATTAGCAAAAATGCATGAATGTCTTGTAGGTTCTGGTATATAATAATCCAAATACGTTGCAATATCCATATATGTGATTGGAGGAACACCATCAATTGAATTATCCACTATCCAGATCAGAAACATTCAATGTTGAAGGATCTAAGCCGTTAATTAATCCCAACTTTATTATATGTATATCTGTAATAAAATCAAATGTAAACACATGATGAAGGTACTTTTTTTCGAACCTACCGTTCAGCAAAGTCTCCGTTGTTCAACAATGGTCTTTTCAGATATTCATTCTCCATTTCAATATAGTTTAAACAGCAGAAAAGCTCCGGAATAAGTCAATGAACACTATAAAATAACCAACGACCTCAACACGTAACTTATTTGTTGTTTATGTACAAAGATAAAGAACGAAAGAACCATGATTAAAGAACCGCCATATTGGTTCACGTCACGTCACGTGATGATTCCAGGATGCCAATTGTGAAATTAATAAATATCTGTAGGCTGGGCTGGTAACAAGAGCCAGGAGCGTGTTCTGATACCCGAAGTAATCGGTCAGGGTTGAAAGATTAGGGAAAAATATTCGGCTTGAAAAGCTGTTCATCTATTTGAATCAGAACTTTACTGATTAACTTTCACTAGTAAAAATATACCGAGCCAACACCTCCTAAAAGGATGTAGGAGGTGTTGACCGAGCTTATGAACAATAGATATAAAAATTTCTATAGCATCGAAAAGCCTCTGAGGTGAAGTAGTAAAGTCACATGTTACACTACACTATTAAATTAACCATAAATCTCAAAATGATCCCACGCGACGCAATGATCAAAGAACATTCTGAGGAGGTTCTTATTATATTCCACAAGGATCTTACCAAATACTGAAATAAACTACAACTCCTATAAATATTCTCTAAGGATATTCTAGTAATGTTCTTCATATCATATGATATGGATATCATTTTTGAAATGTGATCAGAACGTTTACTGAAGGACATTCCTTGAATATTCTAGATGTTCTACGACGATGCATGGAACGTTCTATTAGAATATTCTAAAGTATGAACGTTCAGAAGCTAGATATCACATTCTCAGAATGTTGTGTGCTATCTGGGCTATATGAAGAAAGAGGATACCTCCTCGCCGAAATGGTGATTAAACGGTCTTGTGCGGGTGTTGTTTTTCTTGGTCCACCAACCCTATGTCTTTCCTGCACCGAACCTGTCTCATTGAACCTATTCCAGAGTCGCGATATTACACTTTACGATACTTGAAATGTTTCTGCCACAGCGACTTGAGTGAGGCCACCCTGTAGCATACCGATAGCCCTATTAGCCTCGGCGTTTGTTAATTTACGTCTTGGCATCTTAAGAAGCTCGTGAAATTTACTAAGTTCTATATCGCTAAGAGACTGACAATAAATTAACTGCATATTGAAATGCTAAATCTTACGAATAATGTGAAAAACTGCCAAACTCAAGAAAAAAGGACCAGATGGTGAAAATATGCATTCAAATCGAATTAATAAGTTTTTATTGGCAGTTGATCATGTTTTTGATATTGTCTTTAAAATTTTACGCCCCTCAGAATATATAATAATAATATAATAAGTATGATATCACTAACTCTTGTGGAGCAGTTTAGACAAATACCAGCGGAATGGTTTATATTTACACAGTTCACGGGGAACTGAATGTAACAGCATGTCACATTTCAAGAAATTTATATTTGGGTTCCTCTCAACAAGGAACCATCGGATTTTTTTCGTGCCATGTGGGTCTAACCCTACAAGAGTGTAATTTCTTGTAAAACGTCGACCAATCTTCAGCGATTTCTGCCTATTTCCTGTGGAAGACTTCAGAACAACTGCTTAAATGGTTCAACAACTGATTACTGAAGCGTAGGAAATTTATGATTTCTGAAGACATTCACCATCATTTTGTTCATTTTCATTGTTAAATCAAGTGAAATCAGCTCAGAATCAGTATCCAATAAATATGTACAACTACCTATAATCCATGTGGCAGGTCGCACTGGGCACTGGGCCCTCTGGGGCCTATGGGGGATCTCGGCTAGAGAATGAAAAGGGGCCTGTCGCCGGGCTAGTGGAATAGAATATTAAAATATGTAATTTTTGACCATTCGACGAGCCTAAAGTCATATTCAGCATTTTGCGCGTATGTTCTGGGGACATTGCGTTATCATTTTGCCCAAATGTCTGTAATTTTCGAATTTTTTGCCGAAAATGGTCTCAAACGATTGGGTTCGACTCCCCGATGAAGAATTCGGGGTCAAATTTGATGCTGTCCGGCCAGCCGGCCATGGACGATAACTTGAGAACGGAAAGAGTTAGCGACCTGAAATATTCAGGATAGGTGAAGCATCCAAATACGACGGACATGTTCGTTAATGGGCATAATCGGCTCAATGGTTTTCGAGTAATAGTTTTGTTTTCAACAAATATTAATCCGATCGAATTGAAACTTGGCATAGTTGTAGAACCTAAGCGCGTTTGTGAAATTTTGTGAGAATCGTATCACTAGAAAGTTAAAAATAAATATTTTTTATGTCACGATACGCTGAGAATGGAAAAAGATAGCGACTTGAAATTTTCAGGTTAGGTTGTGCTGTGCATCACAATGTCACATTTGAGCTTGTTTATGAGCATAATCGGCCAAACGGTTTTGGAGTTACACCCATCTGAATTTCTGTTGTTATTTACTCAATAACTCAAACATGGATATTAGTTGTAATATGCCAACGTGAAAATTTTTGCGAAATTTCGCGAGGATCGTATCACTAGAAAATTTTTAAAAAATCATTGAGAATCATTGAAAAAAATTCTATATATCAGAAACTATTCATCCGACATGGCTGAAATTTTGCGAGAGCCTTCAAAACCTAACTCCACTACCAAGTTTGAACACGACCGGTTCAATTTTGTTGGAGATCTGAGCAGCCTTGTGTGAATTCAGTACCTGGATAGGTGACCGTTGCCTCGATAACCCTTTAAGGAAAGGAGATAGGGACTTGCAATTTACAGGGTAAGTTGCGCATCTGAATGGGAGAGTTAATTTCGCTGTTGGCCATAATCGGCCCAACGGTTTCGGAGTTATACCCATCTAGAATATTATTGCCTCGATAACTCAATAAATATAGACTCGATCGAATTGAATCTTGCTAACTACTTGTAGAATATCCAGATGAAGACGTGTGTGAAATTTTGTGAGGACTGTACCACTAGCAAATTTTTAAAAAATTACGAAAAAATATTATGTATCTCACGATACCTTGAGAACGGAAAGAAATAGCGACTTGCAAGTTTTAAGGGTAGATTGCGTATCTGAATGCGACATTTGAGTTCATCAATTAGCATAATCGTCCAAATGGTTTTGGAGTTATAACAATCTGGAATTTGGTTATTATTTCTTCAATAACCCAAAAAATACGATGTCGATTTAATTCAAACATGGTAATTACTAATTTGTTCTAGAATGCCGACGCAAAAATGTTTACAAAATTTTGTGAAGATCGTATGACTAGAAAATGAAAAAAAAATTAGTGTAAGCCCTGTGGACAGGAGCTTTCTGGCGCTCTAGTTCAAACAGACAAATTCTATCTCCGAAAGTATTGGTTTCTCAGAGTTGGGAATTAAATCAATGTATTCTTATGAAAGAACTGCATCATAAAGGAAATTAAATTCAAATAATAGTTTATTTATCAAGATTAAATGAGCAATCTGAGAATGAGAACTGAACCATGGAAGAAATCAAATCAAAATAGCTGAAATGAATTTGACTCTTTCTTATAGAACAGGATGAAATGTACTAGTATGAACACAGATCATATAATAAAGCTTAGATAGAATAATTATAGCATTCTGTGAAAACATAGAAGTACGTACGATTCATTATTGAAACTCAGAAAAATCATATCTCCGAAAGTATTAGCTTGTTGAGTTGAAAATGTTATCGATGGATTTTAATGGTGAAACTGCATCTTAAATAAAAATTACAGACATTTGAGCCAATTGATAAGCACTCAGTTCCGAGGAACTAGAGCGCCAAAAAGTGTAATTCCCTTTCCGGGATTTGAGCCCGCCTTCTCTAGTTCCGAAACCGAAAACCAAATCAAAAAATTGGTTCAAGCCCTGTGGACAGGAGCTATTGGGCGCATGTTCATCTTCCTTGTGGCCCGTACTGACCAGTAAAGAAAAAAAGCAGTATCATGTTGAATACCTTAATATTATTCTAGAACACAAATTTTCCATTACAATAATCTTCATCTAGCTTCTATTTAGTATCAATTCCTGTAGAACGTGATCATAATAAGTGTTTTCCATATAATAAAATGTGTTTGAACTTGGTATGTAGGAAATCTGACATCAATTATTGGAATTAATTGATTTGACAAACAGCCGTCAAATGAGGTAAATAGATTTTTGTGACGATTTTCTGTGACCATAGAACGTCAAAACACGCTGGAATGTGAATTTTAAGCAATATCTTCTGGAATTGAGATCGTATCGAACTGAAATTTTGCACACTCGTGTAGAATGCTTGATTTAACGTCGGTACAAATTTTTTTATTAAAAAATTTTCCAACTGCCCGATCCCAACAATACTTAGATAATATTATATCCATAAATTAAGCTTTTCATTATTGCATTTCTTGAAATAGGTACCTTTTCAAGTCGATCAACATCGTCCTTCTTTCGACGTCTAAACTATGACTTGATTCTTTATGTTTATGTCTTTGAATTTGTTTTCGGTGGAATTCAAAGAGTTCATAGAATAATCGATGAAAATACTGAGAGAGACCCAGGAAATTTGACACATTTTGTCTTATATCTCCAGAAATTGAAATCGTATAGAGCCAAAATTTTGCACAATGTTGGAAAATACTACAATTGACGTTAGTACAAGTTTTTGTTGCAATCTGATGAATAGTTCACGAAAAAAAAATTTTTTTTTCGAAAAAATTAAAAGAAATATTTTTTTAAAAATTACCAACATTTCGATCATAACAGAATTTTGCCAAAAGTTGCGCGTTTATATCCTCGAACTGACTACCAAGTTTCGATTCAACATCTTCTTTAGTTCCTGAAATATCAGGGAAATAACCTCAAAATTTTAAATGTCTATAACTCCTAAACCGTCCGGCCGATTTTGCCCGTTAACGAACTTAACCGTCGCATTTTGATCAGAAACCTACCCTGAAAGTTTGAAGTCGATAGGACCTTCGGTGCTCCTGTTATCGTGCCTACGGCCGGCCGGCCGGCCGGCCGGCCGGCCATACGGCACCCAAAAATCTGACACCGGATTCGTGATCAGGGAGTCCGAATTAGTCTATTAGCCAATTTTCAGCTCGAAATTCGAAAATTACAGACATTTGGACGAAATGATAGGACGATGTTCCCCTAGAACATGCGCCCAAAAACCGAAACCGAAAACCCGACGGCCTAGACCAACCGGCTATCGGGCTCCTCGTACGATCTTGTCGATCTCCGGTATTAGAATAAAACGTCGGTACTAACCTGGGATATATATTCTTAATTTTCACTTTTCGACATAAAATCGCCACATGGGGGTTTATTTGACGGTTTTTTATCCTTGTCTCTCTAAGTCGATTTTGACGTTTCTCGAACCAACTATTAGCAAGGAATTAGACAATGTCATGTCTCAGGAAAATAAGTTGACATTATGACAATTCATACATAGAATAATTATATAATTCTGTGAAAACGTAGAAACACGATTTTTTATTGAAATTTTGAAAAATCATATCTCCGAAAGTATTAGCTTCTTAGAGTTAAAAATGATATAATTGGATTCTCAGTTCCGAGGAACTAGAGCGCCAAAAATGACGTTTGAATTAGAGAATGTTTTGTTCATGGTAACCAATAATTGATCTTTTGCATATCAACACTTCCTGCCGCCGACCGGAAAAGTGTTGCATAGCAACACTTCTCCTTGGCGGAGTAATAGAGCTTTTAGATAATCCTCTCAATCGAAAAATGACGTTTTTATTGTACGTTTGAAAATAAATACATTTTTGCAAGGATGAATTATAAGTTATTCCTATAACCCCTTATTTTATTCCGAAAAACCCCGTTACCCACATCTGTCAACCGTTTATATCCCCCAATATTCCCCTCTTTTCTAACTCCGCCCATCGCTCCGAAATCCTTAATTCTTCTCTGGATTGGCGCGAAATGTAAGCCATCATAGTGGTTACATGAAATAACTCCTGGCAACACCGCACGGTATGAGCCTATGGCGTATAGGCCACCCCTACCTAAAAATTTCATTGTGTCTCCCTTTATTTCGTTGACAGTTAGGCACCTCTTCTTTGGGAAGCGTTTTCTCTGTTTGATGTGTGATCCAAATGCTCTGTGTCGGGTTAGCTTAAGCTCCTGTTATCGGAATGTTGCAAAACTCTCGCAGGCTCGTGTCTTGCTCCAGATAGTAGCCTCTATTTGCACGACTGAACGTCGTTGTTTGAATTATTTGAGCTTCCGTTGGAATTCTTGTCTCGCTGAATATGAATTATACATAATTATTACCTATCTAGGTGTCTATGAAATGTTCAGGTCTTGATGTCCTATGCAGCAATATAACTTGTTGAGAAAACTAGAAAATTTCGTCATTGGTATTATAATAATATAAAAAATTTCGTATTTTATGATGGTATCTAAGGTAATTTTTTTGAGCAATTAAAAATCCCAAAACTATTATTTTTGACAAATGTCTGTAATTTTCGAATTTTTGGCCGAAAATGGCCTTTAACGTTAGGTTCCGATTCACTGATGAACAATCCGAGGTTAAACTTAAATCTGAACGTTTTTGCTCTTCCTTCTTCTTCTTGAGACTCATTTAAAAGAATAGTTCAATAATCTTATACGCACCTAGTATTTTGTGAATAATTAAAATAGTTCATTCCTAATACTTTTATAAATTTATTCTCTCTCTTATTTAAATAGATTGAGAAATGGAGAAAAATTGAGATCTAATTGTGCATTAACTAATGGCGATTTCCATTGACACGCTCGGAGCACTCGAAATCGATCTCATCTGTCATGCATCTGTCCAAATGAACCGAAAATATCTGTCAAATATGTCAGTGTGACAGCTCCGAGTGATCCGAGCGTGTCAATGGAAATCGCCATAAATTACCCTTATATGTTTTTCTCTGTTTATTTCCACTATATCACAATTTCAGTTTCTTAATTTTTGTTCCAAAATTTCTACCGTTTTTCCTATATAAGTTCTATATAATTGATCACAATTAGCGCAATTTAACTGATAAACACCGGATTTATCTTCTTATTTCTCTTTGATTTATTATTCTTAATGAGTTGCTGTTCGGCTATTATTTGTCCCGAATGAGATACCTATTTACCTGATGGTTTTGAAAAACCTATTTAATTGGGAACTCGGTTCGCCAAAATATGTTAAACTATTTAATATTTAATCTATACCTATTCTTAATTTCTGGAAATGCTAAACTAATTGTTTTTTCTTCAACATTTTTCTGATTAACTCTGGATCATTTCCATTGATTAGGGTAAATGTGTAAATGAGTACTCATGTGTATCAGAGTAGGTACGCACCACTGATATTTCATTAGGCCGCCAACTGTACTTTTTTTTTAAAAGACACTCATAATTCAAATCGTATCTAATGATAAAGTCAAGAGGGAAATCTGAAATTATTAGCGTAGTTTGAAAGAAAGATGGGTAAGAAGTTTTCGCTGCTGCACACTGTAATTTTCGGTGCTCGAAGTTTTTGTGTTTGTGCAGGTAAGACTGATGCTATGGCTTTATAAATGTTTAATTTTGATTGCAGCATGATTAATTTTATATCTAGCTACCGAAAAATGGTTGTAGAGTTTGTTTTCGTCATCAGAATTAAAGTCAATAAAATCGAATTCCACGTATGTGTCTAAGGGCCGGTTTCTCAATTGCGAGTTAACTCGAGGTTGCGGGTAACCTGAGTGTTACGCGTTGAGGAATATCGCTAAATACATGCGTAACTCTCAACCTTGAGTTAACTCGCAATTGAGAAACCGGCCCTTAGGCCGCTCGTACACCAGCACGACGCGACCGCAACGCTACCGCGACGATACTTTTTAACGAGGAAAATGCGTCGCGTCGCCGTATCCTTGGTGTGGGCGCTTCTATGAATTACCACGTACCGCGACTGCGAAGCGACACGAAGTCGCGGTCGCGTTGCGGTCGCGTCGTGCTGGTGTACGAGCGGCCTAAGAGTACGCAAAATACGTAGCACAAGAGTAGGTACACGCACGTGCGCTCTCGCGCAAGAAAAAAAGGACAAGGTAGAAAAGAAATGACTAAAGGCAGTAAAAAGAAATTCACATTCTTGTACATATTCTGGACCTTCTGGAACAAGAAATAAACAAAAGCACAATAAGGAAACAGAAGATGAGGATATCAAGGTGCAATGATTTTTATTCAAAATCTGAGGAAGAGTGGATTATGGGTTCTCACTGCAATAAGTGGTGACATGAGTCGTTTACAACTTATGTTATATAGGGGAATTTATTAGTCCTGAATGAAAAGAATATTATTTTGTTTTTTGAATACTTACGCTATAATATTATATGGGTTCTCTTATGCGGAATTGTAATCGATATTGTGTTCATATTTTTTCAGAACAAATCCTACTTCAAAACAAAACATAAAAAAGATAAATATTGCCGCTGATTCTTTCCAGAGGGTGTTACAAATTTAAGGGTAAAAAAGCAACTTCTGTTTCTATCTGTATAATAACCAAACCAACGCTACTTTTGGAAAACTAAAACAAAGTGTAATTTCCTAAGACATAGTGCTACATTTTGAAGAAAGGTTCACCAAAATCGAATAACAATTAAAAGGGTTACAGTGATATCAAAATGACACAAATTAATTATCCTTGTCCGGAATTTATTGTCAGGGTGTGTGATAATTCGACGTGATCCTTTAATGAGGTTATTTATAGATATCATTTGCAACGATTTGTGTCCATTGCACCATGGTCCAAAAGTTTGTGGTTACTAAGATATATTGATATTTCGACTTTTTGAATGTTTTTCTACTTACCATCGAAAACAATTAATTTTGTGGATACACTAAATATAGAAGTAAGTTGTTTTTTGAAAGCTGATGAGATGAGCATAATTTTCAGAAAAAATCATTCACCAAAAATTCGAATAACCTCAAAAATAAAGAGTCTGAAGTGGAATCAATTGTTTTTCTCATTAAATTTTCTTGAAACAATTGCGTATTTCTCGAAAATATTATAATTAACTTTGCGTACAAATAGGTGAAAAAACTTTCTTGGTTGACGAACTTTCCAAAAAGGTACATACCTATGTAATAAATTTTCTCACGAGATCAAAAAATATAGCCGGAAATCCGAGCAAGTAACAGACCTTTTCAATACTTGTGGTCACAGTATTTCTCGAATGTAAATTCAAATAATCCTCAATTAACTGAGAATAACTCCAAAGAATTTCAATTTGAGGATAATTAAGTTCGAAAAGAAAAAATGCTGATATTTCATTGTGTAATGGGTTGTGTCTAGGGTTCTAATCCCGCACCAAAACCTCTATTCCGCAAACGCGCGGGATTGAAATAACCAATCCCGCGGATCCGCAAGAATGCGGGATTGTCAAAAAAATATATACTCTTTGTACTTAACCTAATAAAAATGCTTATCAAAAGGACTGATGCAATTAAAAACATACTATTAGTTGTACCATAATAGTTTTTCGCCGAGGTGCATATTACATTTTTTCGTCAACCTCTACATATTCTTATGAATTTCGCACCACTTAAATAATTTCACTATAGCAAATGACAGTTATATTCATATACACTTATGTTTGTATTGAACCGTATCATGCCGTATCCATAGTGACCCCAGCGGACGAGAAAGTAATTTTGCGGGCGAAAAAGTACTTTCTCGTCCTCAGAGTACTTGCCATCAATAATAGTCGATTTTACGGCCGAAAATTAGTACGTAAAATGTCACTTTTCATAGAGGTTGACTAAAAGAGTACTTATTCTTATTCTGAGGCTTTCGCGCTCTCATTATCGAATGCGGAATTTTAATATTGAATCCCGCAGATCCCCCACGGAAAATCCCGCAATGTTGATCCCGCAGAATTTCAGCGGGATCCAGCATTTGCGGGATTGGATTCCCTAGTTGTGTCCCTGGAATAAAATACGCCTCATTGGAGCGGTTTTCCGGCGATATTTTTCGATTTCGTGAAGGAATTATTGACATATATACCTTTTTGAAAAGCTTATGAAACAAGGAAGTTTTCTCCTGAATTTGCACACCAAGTTCATGATACTTTTTTCGAGTAATTCTCAATTGTTTAATCAATATTTTGTGAGAAAAACAGTTGATGCAATTTATGATCCCTTACCTATATCTGAGGTTATCTAGTTTTTTAGTAAATATTTTTTCGCGTGAAATGATAACAATCTCTTCAGCTTTAAGAAAAATATTCATTGAATATTTAGAGTCAAGTAGTTTTTACAAAATTAATTATTTTCGATAACAAAGCAGAAAATTTTCAAAAAGTTGAAAAATCACCATAGATTTTCGGACCATGGTTCACTCGACTCAATTCGTTGCTAATGACATCTAATATATCCCCTTTGAAGTATCACGTCGATCTACCAAACACCCTGTATATTCTCCGAACGTATTAAAAAAAATTGGTTCAAGCCCTGTGGACAGGAGATTTTTTGCGCTCTTGTTCAAACAGACAAATTATATCTCCGAAAGTATTGGTTTCTCAGCGTTGGGAATTATATCAATGGATTCCTATGATAGAAATGCATCATGAAATAAATTAAATTTAAAAAAAGTGTCGTTTAAAAAAAATGCTTAAAAAATTATCTTATTAAAAAGGGCAATCTACAATGCTTCAATGCCTTAATGCTTCAAAAATTGTCATTAAATTTATTTATCAAGATTAAATGAGCAATCTGCAATGATTCAACCTCGTGGAATCGCTTGTTGCAACTTAGACTCGGTGCATAGTTTTCAAAACTCGAAATACCTAAGGAAAGTATCATCGAAATGTCTAGAGCAAGGCTGGAGACAATCGTAGCAGATTGACCATTTATTCCTGATATTTGAGTAGGTAGTGGATTACGAACAAATTATTTTAATAGTTCAAAATATATTAATAAAATACTATCCTCTTTTCATAATTCAAAATTAAATAGTCCATACCACTTACACATTCTTTTCTGTATTATGAACCTTAACTCAAGAAAAAATGATTGATACACAAATATAGATCCATATTTCAGTATTTTTTTGGTAGCAACATTATGGAAATACGGTATATAGGAACATGTCTCACTACTTAAGGTAGTAAAAGGTATTATTAACCTCAAGGGTCAACGAACAGTAATTTCTTTTGATGATTCCATTATGTTCTTCTTTCCTCATGCCTCCATAAACTACGTCTTGTATATATTCACAAATTCAAGTATCGAATACATGCTTTCCAAGAGAAAATAACAACTATGAATTGACAATCTCTTATAGCTAGAAAAGATGACATTTATGAATAGTGATCACAGACAGATTCTGTGTTCACATTCTGTGAATACATAGAACTTACGATGTATTATTGAAACTTTGAAACATCATATCTCCGAAAGTATTAGCTTGTTAGAGTTGAAAATAATAACAATGGATTCTTATGATGAAACTGCACCTTAAAAAAATTTTAATTCAAAAGTTGTAATGTAAAAAAATATTTTTTTTCGTTACTCCGAAACTATTAAACCGATTTTGCCCAATAACGAACTTAACCGAGATATTTATCCCTCAAACCTACTCTGAAAATTTCAACTGTCTAGCTCATTCTCATCGAGAGTTATCGTGTTAACGGCCGCACAGAATCGATTCCGACCACGGATTCTTGAACAGTGAGTCAAATACTTCAAGAACATTTTCAGCCAAAAATTCGAAAATTACAGACATATTGGCAAATTGATAAGCACTCTGTTCCGAGGAACAAGAGCGCCAAAATGCCCCTGAATATCTGAAGGATCATCATGAAGATATTCGAAGACGAAATTTCGGACTCATTAACAGCCCCATTAAGCCCTCAATCCAACCATCGAAAGTAAACATTTAAGCGACAGGGAAGCCCAAATAACGCACGAATGAAACGTATAGGGGTCGACTTTAACGTTTCACGGCGGATGCTGGAGGAAGCGAAAGGACCGCCTCTCTATCACGCATCGCGCGTCACGTCGTTCACATCCAGCGAGCTTTTCGCGCGACCCTTCGAAAACGGTCCCAGTGCCTGTCCACCGGTCGCCTATACTTCCATTACCAGACACCTCCGATTATCCCTTCGATATCGTTCCGTGGTGCCGTCGCGCTTTTTCTGTGTTCGCGTGAGTTTCGCCTAATTGGGCCATTTATCCTTGTTGTCCCGCCGGTTGCCGTCTGGGCCAGTCCAAGGTAAGTGTTTTCAGGGCTTAAGTCCGTTTACACGCTCTGGGCCCCGGTTAAATATGTGTGATATGGCATGATCACGTTCTGGTCGTTTTGGACTCTAGGTCTTCTGGGGGATGGCGTAGTTTGTTTTCGGCTTCGGCGAGGCTTAGAGCCTTTGGTTTTGTCCGTTTTCCCGGGTGTTGGGTGCCGGAAAATGAGATGTTGTGATGGGTGCTACAACCATGTTTGCAATGGTTGAGAATGTCAGTGGACCAATCCTTAATTTCGGGTTGTCAAATCATCTGAAGGATAATCTTCTACCTAGTGCAGTTTTTGAATAACAGTTTTCCTCATTTGGACAACCATTCATTAATGCAAAACAGCCTCAATTTCCTAATCATCTACGAAGATGGATATCCCTTAGTAACTCCGATGGTTTTTGGAACAAGAGCATAAACGCAAGTTTTGTAAAAAGCTAAATTGTCCTATACCCACTCTTCAATATGGACCTATCTCTTATTAACTCAGACCATAAAAATGTAAGTTTCCTGAAGGCAGACAAAACTAACGCAAAATCGGAAAATCTTTTTTCAGAATACAAAATAGCATTCAAAAATTCCATAATCGGAGATATAAAAGTGAAGTTTATGTAACGCAGAGCAAATTAATCAGCGTAAAATCAGAAAAATCTGCTCTATAGTAGGTACACTTTTTACAGAATGCAAAATGGCCTCTAAAAGTGGAGTTTCTACCTAACTCATAATATATTGAAAAGTAACGATGGAACAATGACCAGATTAATCGAAGTGTCATCGGTAAAATCTGCTCTATAGTAGACGTATTTCGCGAAATGCTAAATAGCCTTTAAATATGGACTATTTCCTATTATCCCGGGTATAGAAAAGTGAAATTTCTGCAAAGCAGAACAGATTGACTAGCATATAATCGAAGAATTAACACTTTTTTCAGAATACACATTGGACATTGAAAAGCTAAGTATCGGCAAGGCAGAGCAGATTAACCAACGCAAAATCGGAAAAATATGCTCTATTGTACACTTTTTATAAAATGGACTTCGCAAATTGACTTTTTCCTTGACTCGGATATTGAAAATGGACTATCTCTTAAGTTAGATATTAAAATTAAATTTTTTAAAATCTGCTCCATAGTAGGTACACTTTATTCAGAATACAAATTATCATTTGAAAATGGATTTTCTAGAAGATTCAAAGACTTAGCTAGGTGATAGAAAAGCTAAAGTTCTGCAAGGCAGAACAGATTAACCAACGCAAAATCTGGAAAAAGTGCTATATTTTACACTTTTTGTATAACGACCTTTACATATGGACTTTCTCCTAAACTCGGATATTAAAAGTGGACTCCATATCTCGGATATTGAAAAGTAAAATTTTGAAACAATGAAAATATTAACCAACGCAAAATCGGAAAAATCTGCTCTATAGTATTGGTACTTATTACGATAGGCAAAATGAATATGAACTATTTCGTACTCGATTATAAAAAAGTGAAGATTCCGGAATGAAGAGCAGATTAACTCGCAAAACCGAAAATAAATTGCGCTACGGTACGTAGGTTCTGCAAAATGCCCTTTAAAAGTGGACCTTTTCATAACTCCATGACCATATCAATCAAAGTATCAACGGTAAAATCTGCTGTATAGTGGTCGTATTTCGCGAAATGCAAAATACGTTTGAATATGGACTATTTCCTATTATCTCGGATAAAGAAAAGTGAAATTCTGGAAGGTAGAACAGATTAACTAGCGCATAATCGAAAAAATTATCTAAATATAGCAGGAACACTCTCCTATTTACTAAGACATTGAAAAGCTGAGTTTATGAAAAGCAGCTTGACGCATAATCGAAAAACTTAGCTATTTAGTAGGTTCACTTCTTTCAGAATGCAATAAAGCTTTTGAAAACGGATCTCCTATTCGGATATTGAAAAGAAAAGTTTCTGATATAGACAGAGCAGATTATATCCAACTAAAAGATCTGCTAGAGTAGAATTTTCGAATTGCCAGAACGGCTTTGGAAAATGAGAAGTGAAATTTTTGTGAAATGGCAGAATAACCAACTCAAAACTAGAAAAATCTGCTCAATATTAGACTTATTTCGAAATTCCAAATAGGCTTTCAAAATTGACATTTTCCTACTAATTCAAATACATGCCATGCAAAGCACAGAATCAACTTAGGCAATCTAGTATATGCATAAGTATAACCCTTTTTTCAGAATGCGAAATAGTCTTTGAAAATGGATCATCTAATTAACGCGGATATTGAAAAGGGAGGTGTTTGTAATGTAGGTAGAGTGAAAATCTGAAAAGTGAAGTCTCTAGTGTAGACAGAGCAGATTATATCCAACGCAATAAAACCGGCAAAATATGCTATAGTAGACTTTTCTCGAACTATCAGAACAGCTTTGGGAATTGAGAAGTGGAGTTTATGCGGGGGATACATCAACTCAAAACCAGAAAAATCTGCTCTTTGGTAGACTTATTACGAAATGCAAAATAGCCCTTCAAAATGATTTTGCTATTAATTCAGATACCTGCCAGAGCACATAATTAACTCAAGCAAAATCGAATCAAATAAAAGACATTTTTTTTTTATTTCTCAAACTATATAATAATATAAGTACAGGTGTTTTTACAAGGGCAAATATACAAGATATAATCTCTTACATTATTGGATCTTCAATTACTGCCTGATCTCTGGGATCTAATCTAAAAATATAATATATAGCAGTAATGTGATTTGTGGAAGAATGTAACATTTTTCTAAAGGTATGTCGAATCAAATAAAAGACATACCTATACTTCTCTGATGGGATGAACAAAATCGGATGAATCTACTCAATGTATAATTAGTACACTTTTTCATAATGTGAAATAGTCTTTGAAAATGGACCATCTTCAATTAACGTGGATATTGAAAAATGAGGTGTTTGTAACCTGTTGTAAATCTGAAAAATCCGCCTTATGGTAAACTTTTATCCAAAAGCAAAATATCCTTTTGAAATGGACGATCGCTTATTATATTAACTCGAATATTGGGAAAAATCTGTTCTATAGCACATTTTTTTCAGAATGCAAAATGGCCTCTGAAAATGTATTTTCTCCTTAACTCTTTTATTGAAAAGTCGAATTTTTGGAACGATACGCAGATTAATCAAAGCATAATCGGTAAAATCTGCTACCTATATTGTAGAATTATTTCGTAAAATGCAAATAGGTTTTGAAAAGGCAGTGCAGATCAAATATATAATGGAAAATTAAGCGCTACAGTAGATTGTTTCCAAATTAAATATAGCCTTAACCTCCTCTTTGAGAACGGACTTTCTTTCATAAACTCGAACGCAATAAGGAAAAATGTGCGAGTGGACGTTTCGAAAAACGGTTATGATTGAAGAAGAGAGGGAATTTCTTGCATTCTGATTCGATAGTTGCATTAAAAATGAATTGGGAATAGACATAGAATCACATTTATTTGGCAATCAAGGCTTTGTGAATCCCACTGTTAGTGTAACATACAGTATACGCAGATTATAGTTTTGAGTGAGTGAATTTAAGCAATCCAATCAAAATACTCTTCAAATTTCATTAAGTATTATTCTAAATTCTTCTTATTCAAATGTACCGATCCCCTCTATTTGAGTATTTGCCGGATATTTGGGAGAAATGAAAGCCCCTTGGTAAGATGACGCAAAAAAGATTGCTCATCTTGATCTGAGTTTCGAATGGATTCAGCACACATCTTCAATACAATTGTTTTTTCTAGTCCGAGATGTTCCGATAGGATTAAATGAAAGTGAATAGTTTTTTTTTACCTACATGAAGGACTTTATGAATAGATCGATCATGTCGTGAGAAAAATATCGAGATATAGGGGATGACATTAATGAATCGAATTTGAATATTATATGAAGATGCGTATCGATAAAATGATTCCCATAGACATTGAGGAAGTATCTTAAGATTCTAATCAGTTTGATTAAAAACATCCACAATTTTTTTTAAATCGAGTGGAGAAAAAGCCCTCTAAGTTTCAGTATTTACGTTTTGAAGTAGGTTTTTGATTAAGGGTTTATTTTCCACAGAAAATGTGTAATTCCTCCTTATTATTCATCTCTACCTCCTAGTTTTTGCATTCGTCCAACACCACTAATTATTATTGATTACACGTCATCATTTTGACTGATTTACGAAAAATTTTTGGCGCACTTGTTATCCTGAACAGGGAGCCTATCAACTTGTCCAAATGTCCGTATTTTTCGAATTTTTGGCCGAATATGGTCTCAAACATTTAGTTTAGACTGAAGAAGAATCCGAGGTCACACTCAATGCCGTCCGTCCATCCGGCGGGCCGGTCGTCAGCACGCTTATTCTCGAACGAAATGAGCAAGGGTGTTGCAATTTGACGGGTATATTGTTGGAGATTTCGCGAAAATTTTGAAAATTTATAACTTGTACAGTTTTTTCACAGTTGATCATCTAAATGTTTATAGAACAACAGCGGATCTGTAAGACTTCCTTCCGCGACGTGTACGACGGTAACGTGGCTTACAGCTTGAATCGAGGACTCCGATGCCCTAGGGGTAGCTCATCCATAAACTGGTGACATTTTTATCAGATATTACCTGAAGAATATCTCGAAAACGGTGCATTTTAGGAGAAACGAAGAATACATTAATTTTCGAAAATGATTATAATAAATATTCTTGAAATTATTCAAGATATACGTGATTTTCTCTTTTTATTCTGATTTCATTTTGTTTTATGAATTTGCGATTCTATAACTAGGAAACTCGGAAGTAGGAATAATTGTAGAATATGTGTTATAGTTATAGCATCACACCAACATTCATTTAATTCGGAAAAACCATGTACAAATGAGCTACAAAATAATGACACATTTTTTTTTTAATTCAAGAGCCTGCATATTTTCAACTGCATCTGGAAAAATGGTAAATGAAAAAAATGACGAGAGGAATAATTAATTTCATTACCTGATTTTTATACACAAATATTTAAAAATAAAAAATAGGAAAAAATATGAAAAACTCAATTGATACAGAAAAAATTATGGATTATGGATTGAATCTGATACCAGAAATATTGAGGATAATCAAAATCGTAAAATATTTGGGTTATTTCTCTGAAAGAAATTGTCAAACAATTAAAATGCTAATAATAGTATTTAAATAGTGAATGTTATGTACTACACATGTTTGATAATTTCTATCACAGAAATCACCCTAATATTTTATGATTTTAATTATCCTCAATATTTCTGGATTCAATCCATAATAATTATTTTTGCATCACCATATTAATTTTTTTATATTTTTTCACATTTTTTCTTTTTTTTAATTATTAGGTATTTATGTAGAAAAATCAGGCAATCCTCAACGATTCACCCTGTATAGTGTTTCATTATCAACCTAAGCTAAGACTACATTTTGGACTAAAATATAATTATCCCCGTTTCACAAATTTGCAGTAATTTTGCTTAAATTTAAGATGAACCTCTTGCTGAAGGATCTTGGTTAATTCCATGTCTTCCAGTTCGAGAAACTGATAATACCCGTGTTAGAAATGGATCTTCCAGATATCGACGAAGTTTATAGGGATAATCTCTTTATGTCCGGGTGCCCTCTTCAGCCTAATACCTTAATCCCGCATGGATATCATGTTCCCGCGGGACAGAAGACATAGGAGGGACCACCGGTGTAGAAACAACCCACCGGATGATTGCTCTCTTCGGAATCACGATCTTCCTACTGGCGAAACAAAGTATCCGAACGTGCTGGATCGAAATACTATGAAGGAATGGGTGGAACAGGGGCTTAAGAAGCTTTAACTATGAAATTCGACCATTTGTTTCCACTTTATACCAAGATGAATTATTGCATGCAGGATTGTGTGAAATTTTCATTATTAATGTAGATTCGAACGATTTTTTGCTCGCTTGTTGCCCTGAACAAGCGCACAATTGTCTGTTATTTTCGAATTTTGGCGGAAATAGTATCAAACGTTTCGACAGTGCTGAATAATTCGAGGTCAAACTTAATTCTGTCCGTCCGGCCGTCCGTAACCATGATAACTCTCGAACGAACGAGTTAGGCCGTTGAAATTTGCAGGGTATATTCGGAGTCCAATTGTGACGGTTGTGTTATATAATGGGCAACATTCGCTGAGTGGTTTCGGAGTTATAGCTATCTGAAATGTTGTTTTCTCAATAACTGATTTATGGACACTAAAAGGATACTCAAAAAGGTAATTCCCGATTCTTAATAATAATAATAAATAATTGCTCGAAAAATGAAAGTAAAACGAGAATTTGGACTTTATGATGTTTTTAATCAAATCATTTAAAAACTGATAACAATATTTCATCAAATCTAATAATACGAGCCTTGAAAAGAGGGGAAAGCCCTGTGGCAGGAGCTTTGGCGCTCTTGTCAATTTTTGACAAAGCATATCTCCGAAATTATTGGTTTCTTAGAGTTTGGAATGATATCAATAGATTATTTTGATAGAACTGCGCCATAAAAGGAATTCAAATAATAGTTTATTTATCGAGATTAAATGAGCAATCTGCAATGATTTAACCTCGTGGAATGGGTTGTTGCAACTTACACTCGGTGCATAGTTTTCACAACTCGAAATACCTATGGAAAGTATCATCGAAATGTCTAGAGCAAGGCTGGAGACAATCATTGCAGATTGTTCATTTATTCCTGATATTTGAATAGGTATAGGCTGATGAACAAATTATTTTAATAGTTCAAAATATATTAATGAAATACAATCCTCTTTTCATAATTTAATAGTTCATACCACTAACACATTCATTCTGTAGGTATTATGAACCTTTACTCAAGAAAGAATATTTTATAAACAAATGTAGATCAATATTTTAGGATTTTTTGCTAGGAATATTATGAAAATACTGTTAATAGGAACATGTCTCACTACTTAAGGAACTAAAATGTAATATTAACCTCGGTGGTCAACGAACAGAAAATATATTTTGATGATTCCATTATGTTGTTCTTTCCTATATACTATAATACATAAACTACATCATTAAAATGATCCAATTCTAAATCTTCTGAAACATCATCTCCAATATTTGCACATAAATTATTCAATATACAAAAAGTCAATATTACTTTTGGTATCAAACAACAGTTTTGTATATATTCACAAATACGAGATGCGGAACCTTGTTTTCCAAAGCAAAATATTTTCAAAGTAGGAATTATATAAACAAACTAGAACAGAAACAAGAGTGCCAATAAATATGACGTCTCTTATAGGTAGATAAGATGACATGAATGAACAGTGAACACAGATATAACACAGACAGATATTAATCGCATTCTGTGAAAACATAGAAGTACGATGTATTATTGAAATTTTGAAAAATCATATCTCCGAAAATATTAGCTTGTAAGAGTTGAAAATGACATCAATGGATTCTTATAATGGAATTGCATTAAAAAAAATGAATCCAAAAGTTGTAATGTCCGGCCGCATCGGCCGGAAAGAATAAATTCTGACCACGGATTATTGATCAGTGAGTCGAACCAAATCGTTTAAGAACATTTTCAGCCAAAAATTCGAAAATTACAAACATTTGGGCAAATTGATAGGCACTCTGTTTCGAGGAACAAGAGCGCTAAAAAGGACCGAATGTCTCCGAAACGTCGGCAAAGTTTTTAAATGATTTGATTATAAATATCATAAAGTCAAATTCTCGTTTAACATTCATTTTTCAAACTTACAAAAACGGACGTGAACAATTACCACAATAAATAATTGTCTTCATTGAAATGATAATTGTTATGTAGGTACGTGCATTTAAATACACATGAATAATAACAACTTTTGGGAAAGAATAATTTCTAATGGATTTGACTTATGGAGATTAAAAAATTTCACGAATTATTTAGGGGCTGCTTTATCCTTTAATGTGGGATGTGAACCAATTGAATCTGGTTTTACCTGAAAGGTTTCTTCAGCATCTGGGTTTTACCACAACCTGACTAACTGAATATTCCAATTATGCAAAATATTTGAGGGATCTTATACCCTGTTATTACGGATGCATAAATCGCAATATGCTGGACAGCAAACCAAAACGATCCAAAACCAATAAGGTTAACCGAGATCATTATGATACATCCAAAAACATGGGGCTATTTTGATACATGTAAAAAAAGTATCTATTCAAATTAACGTAAATAGAATTTGGAAAAAAACACTTTCTGTTTGCACGTAAGTACTTTAAACTAGTATTGAGAAAACAAAGAACGTTCAAATAAAATATTAATTTGATAAGAAAATTCAAGTTATCTTTTTTTTGGAAAAAAAAAATTTCTGCGGCAAGTTGAAACTTTGACACCTTGCTCTAACGATTGGTTTCAACTCTGCTCCAAGTGTAGCACTAAAGGGTTCTCCAATAAGAGGTGTTATTTTTATATTCAAAGAAAAATGCAATTTTTCAATATAAATGATCGGATGTTTATTTCATTATAAAGAAGAAGCTATGCCGTTAATAGTGGAAAATAACATCAGGCAAATGACCACCACGACCACGCTCACAGGACCATATCCTTATAATGAAATTTTCCATAATCAAATCGCAAAGTGGCTGCCCTATGTCCTCGATAGCCTCACGAATTCCATCTTTGATGTCTTGAATCGACGCTGGGCTATTGGCGTAGACCTTCTCTTTCACGTGGCCCCAAAGGAAGAAGTCGCAAGGTGTTAAATCACAATTGCCAATTGTGATCACCTCTTCGAGAGATAACACGGTCCGGAAACTTTTCCCGCAAAAGATCAATGGTTGCGTTGCTTGTGTGGCACGTAGTGCCGTCTTGTTGAAAGTAAACGTTGTCCAGATCAATAGGTACCATCGAATTCCAGCCACAAAAAATCATTTATCATCTCTCGATAGCGCAATCCATTCACCGTAACTGTTGCTCCAGCCTCATTTTCGAAAAAGTAAGGTCAAATGACTCCGCCGGATCATAAACCACCCCAAACAGTCACACGTTGAGGATAGAGAGGCTTTTCAACAATAACTCTTGGGTTTTCCGAGCCCCAGATGCGACAATTTTGCTTGACCGAGGTGGAAATGGGCTTCATCACTCAAGATGATTTTTCGATGGAATTCCGGATCATTTTCATGCATTTCAACGACCCAATCAGCAAAGACGTTGTTGATGATCGGCCGGCTTGAGTTCTTGTGTTAACTGAAGACCCAAATCTTTATGCAAAATACGGTGTAATGACGTTTGTGGAATGCTTAATTCCAAAGAACGACGAGGAATTGACAAACCTGGGTTTTCTTCAGCACTTTCGGCTACAGCAGCAATATTCTCGGCCGTTCTTGAGCGACGTGCACGGGTTTTATTCTTCACATAACTAACTTGTCTGAACAGCTCGAGTTTTTCCACCAATTTCTTTATTGCGGTCCGACAAGGTGCTTCACGACGACCCAAAAATGTTCGAGTTTTACGAACCATCTCTGCCAAATTTTCACCATTTTTATAGTGATATATATATAGTATCGTTCCATTTTTATTAATGGCGTAGATTCTACTTGTCAAATGTCAAAAAATGACAGCTTCAAAAGTTACATCTACCGAAATAGCGGGCTATTCAAAATAACACCTCTTCTGGAAAACCCTTTATATAAAGGAAGATTAAAGGTAAAATCATTCGTGTTTATTTGTGTTTGTGAGTGGTCCTGGATATAATCAGTCAAGTTAGGTTTTTATTATTTTTGATTTATTAAGGGGTTGAGTAGCTATAGGCTATACCCCTTCCACTTATCTGTATTAGATTGATACAATAAAGACAATTTATTATTATTATATTTTTCTCTTTTCAAACTCAGAATATGTCGATTCTAATTGAATATGTTACATCTCCCAACTTTTCATTGTCAACGGTACAGAAGTATCCCCTCCTCATTTTGGACAATTTTTTTCTCAATGCGTGCCTGGTCTTTTCTGCTGAAACTGTCGGCCCTCCCTCAACAAAAACGTAGACGATTATTATCCAAATCTTGACTGTGATGTCGAGCTTCAACCGTTGCGGAATCGATTCCGTACGAGCAAGTCTGTATTTGTATTTCAGATAGAACTCTTTAACGCCAATTAAAGTTGCGGATTTTACGATGTCGCCCGTTCCTCTATCCGAACCTGCTTGTTTAACGACACATGCAATTTTCAAGCTGCGGACCGGTATTCGCGATATATTGCGTCAAATATACATAATTTTTAACACAAGTTCAAGCTCGAAGAAATGTCAGTGTAGACCAATATACTCTTGTCATAAAAATCAAGGGATATAAAATAAAATTCCAAATTTTTGGGTGATCACACAGCGAAAAAGAAACAAATCATTGCACCATGTGTCTAGTTTTCAGGTCTGGACCATGGAATATTCCATGGTTTATCACATAGATTAAGAATTCACTACCCATTATAAAAAAGATTCAGACACATTGTGAATAGCTCTAAAACCATCCTGGAAGTTATATTTATTTATTTATTTATTATTAACCAAAATATTACATGAAGTTTCGAGGTGAACTGGTCACCCGTACAATATTAGATGTAATAGTCCTACAGAAGTAAACTTAGTTACTTGTACATAGGCTGGCCATCCTAAGACTAACTTAATTCTAATAAATCAAAATTACACACTACTAGTCTCATAAACAAGGTTTTTTTTAAATAATAATGAGAATACCAACTAATATTTTTCTATTATGAAACTTTTCAATTTCTTCTTTATTTTTGCTCTATCTGTCCTCAACAGTTTAAGACTATCTGTTAATGTGTTGAACACTTTTATAGCAACATAATAACTATTTTTCGTACCTATTCGTTTGTTTATTCTTGGTAACTGTAGGCTCTTATTCCTTGTATTGCTTCTAGATTTTTTGTACTTATCTTTTAACCCAAGATAATGTAATGATACTGCTTCTAAATGAAAGAGTTGGCATGGAGTTAGAGTATTGTAATGCGTCTGAGTATTATTCTTATTTATTATTTTTAGTATTTTTTTTTGAGTTCTTTGAATAAAGTTTAAGTTATTAACATAAGCTCCTCCCCAAGCAACTATTCCATAGTTCATTAGACTCTGAAAAAATGCGTGATAAATTACCATCAAAGCATCAGTTGCTATAAACTTTTTAATTTTGGCAAAAATAAAAATAAGGTATCTAGTTTTCTTAACAATATAATCAATATGTTTTTCCCATCTCAAATTAAAATCGAAGTATAAACCCAAGTATATGAGACAATTATTAACAAAACCATCTATTCTTTCCTCTGCTTCCTCGCATTCATAACTTATCAACAAAAACACGACATCATATTTTTGAGTAAAAGAACCATTTTTCCATACACTTCAAATAGGTATAAAGTTTGAAATTTATGTCATGTTATTATCTTCTACTCGAAAACGTGTGAGGGACACCTGAACAATGGTATTTTTATTTCGCAGCATTTACTGCATCCTTTTTCAGATTGAAAAAAACAAACTCAACATCAATACACGTCCCGTACGCATTCATCATCATTCAGAGTTTGATTTTTATGTCAACCGACTGGATATCTAAATAAATATTTGAAAAGGGCCCTGATGATCCATCTTGCTTGCTCGCACTCTAAGCTCGTTTGATTTTATTTTCCAAAACTCTCGCATTCTTTCACGCTCGGCCATTATGCACCCCTTGCATCATTAACATCTGAAACCCCTTCCGAGTTGTGATATGTTGGGTTTATTCTTCCTAGAATTTGAACGAAAATCGAACGACACCTTCGAAAGTTGTTGGAGTTCACTTTAGACGTGCTATAAAATTTCGCATATCGAGTTCTTCTGCTTGTCGAAATTTGTATCATACAGAGTGATCCGAAATTAGACCTTGAAGGAGGTGTTAGTATGACTCATTTGCAGTTGTTTGAGCCATATTTATTGATGACGGAAAATCAACAGTCTCCGAGATATTTGAGTTCTGGTGATTTTTAAAAAATTTCTCACCTTAGTTCATTTTTCGGCAATTTTTTCTACGTGAACCAAATTTTTATCAGAAAAGGATAAAAAAGCATGGAAAAATCAAACCTATGCTGTAAAAGATGTTGAAGAAGAATGAGTATGATTTGAAATGTGGTATGTATATGAATAAAAGGAAAATCAATTTCTATTATCAATTCCCTTGCAACTTTCGAATTCCACAATTTATGTGTGCCAAAATTATTTCAAAAACTTGCCAAATTGCTTCTTTATTACCTAAGGAAATGTCGTTAGAATGCATTCACTAGTTTCGTTTCAGCAGATTTTTTATTAGCAACCTTTTGAATGTCCGGCATAAAAAATAGTGAATGTGTAATCAAAAGGCAGCGAGAATAAATTTCAGGTGGAAAGTAACAACTGAAGAAATTAGAAAGAGGGCACATACTTGTAAAAGGAATGGTGGGTAGAACATAATTTATGAATACATTTTCTAATGAAGTTTCGAGTTTAGTTGCAATAAAAATTATGTACCTTCGATATTTTTCTTTCTTTGCTTCTTATGTTCCCTTTCAAGTCATTCTTATTCTTTTTCAACATCTAATACAGCATAGTTTTGCATCTTTCACACATACCATATCTTTTTCTGACTAAAATACTCCAAAATTATAATCAAATTTGGGCAACGTAGAAAAAATTGATGAAAAATTAACTATAAGGTGAGAAATCTTTTAAAAATTTCAAGAACTCAACTATCTCGGATTTATTAAGGAGTACGAGGGTCGATCAATGGCAACCACCCTTCAGAGCCGGATCAAGGTAAAGTGATGCTTAGGGGGCCCCGAAGGCCCCCTACTCATAAAATAAATGAGCTGAAATGAAAACATTACTTAATATTTCTACCTGTAGAAAAGTTATATCTTTGTGAATAAAGAGAACCAAGTTAATTTTGAGTCATTATACATTTATTGCTTAATATTTTACACACTTACGGCTACTTGCGGTGAATGCGGAGCTTAAATATTAAACACAGACTTGAGTAACTCGGTTTATTAAGTTAACCTACACTAAATTGTACATATGTCTTCCTGTCGGCCTGAAATTCCTGCACAGCCATCAAGCAGCCATTTTACAATAGATTACCGAATTTCAGCTCTTTCTTGTACGGACAAAACAAGAACTTAAGGTAAATATGTCAATTTCTTCAATGTTTGCAGCTCTGAAATTACTGCCTGAAACAAGCGCGAAAAAAGCATGGTGTAATAGTGCAGCTCATTTAGGGGGAAATTCAACCAACAAATAGCCATGAAAATAGGCGCAAATGTAGACCTGAAAAAGGCATAGTGTAATAAGGGTATAACAGTAACTTTCTGAGAATGAAAAATCAACCCAGAGGGTGCCACGGTAGAAAACATTTTTACAAGTTACTTCGAGGAAGATAATATTGAAATGTAACATAATTCCAGTAGAAAATTAAGCAAATTAGTCTCATTACAAGCTTAATTCACACCTATTAAATGTTCGTGAAGACTCACTCGACTTCTGTAAACAAGACATTCCTGAGTAACATTGTAGTTACCTATTCCACTGGAGGAATATACTATTTATAGTACCAATAACGACAGAAGCTATTGTTCGATTTGTCAAAGGAATACGAAGGCAGTTCGTGTCAGCTGTCGATATACAATCATATGTTAGCACTGAAATCCATATTATCGTTGTTTATTCATGGAACCTTTAATGAATTATGTTGAGCAGGACCGGCTTACAGTTTTTCTCAAAGAGGGGAAGGGTCCGCACTTTCATTTCAATAATATCAAGTTTTACTGACTCTCCTTACTCGCACAAGCTCCTAGGAGCTTCTGATGGGTATTCTTGGGGAAGACTTAGGAGGGTCAGTATCAGTACAATCATAATCATGTCTATACCACCCGCGCAAATGCAGATTGATCCACTATGAAAGAAAAAGGCTAAAAAATTATTGATGTGGGCCTGTGGGGTCAATCTGCTTTGGCGCGCATGGTATAGATAGACATGATTATGATTATACTGGCCCACCTAAGTCTTCCCCAAGGAGATCCCTCAAAGAATAGTTGTTACTTACCATTGCACTTTCCTCCTCCAATTGCCTAATATATTTTTCTTCCAGTGCATGAATCCTTCAGTATCAGTTTCTATTAGAATTTATCTAATTTTTGGCGCTCTTGTTCATCGGAACAGAGTACTTATCAATTTGCCCAAATGTCTGTAATTTTCGAATTTTTGGCTGAAAATGGTCTCAAACGATTTGGTTCGACTCACTGATCAAGAATTCGTGTTCGAAATCGATTCTGTCCGTCCGGCCGGCCGTCAGTCCGTTAACACGATAACTCTCGAACGAAAGGAGTTAGAGGATTGAAATTTACAGTGTAGGTTTGCAGCGTAAATATCTCGGACGAGTTCGTTAATGGGCGAAATCCACCGAGCCGTTTCGGAGTTATAGCCGTTTGTAGTAAAAATATTTTTTAAAAATATTTCCGAAACCGATCCTTGATCTATCTGAAATTTAGCATCAGATTGTAGAATAATGATCTTTATACGCATGCGAAGTTCTGTATTGATCGCGTTGCGTAAAATGTGAAAAAATTTTTCAATTTCTAAATTTTGTTTCTACAATAACTCTTGAACAGAATGAGCTAGGCACTTGAAATTTTCAGGGTAGGTTCCGGAGATAAATATCTCGGTTGAGTTTTTTATTAGGCAATAGGTCAGATGGTTTCGGAGTAACGAAAAAAAAATTTTTTTTTAAATTACAAATTTAAATTCAATCTTTCTTGATATCGTTTTCAACTCTAACAAGCTAATACTTTCGGAGGTATGATTTATCGAAAATTTCAATAATAAATCGTACTTCTATGTTTTCACAGAATGGTGTAATTATTCTATCTATGAATTATTATATGTTCTGTGTTTTAACATGTTATCTTATTTTCCTATGAGAGATAAATGTCAAAATTATTTCTGGTTCGTTATTCTTGATATAAAATACACCTCCTGTTCTAGAAAACAAAGTATGATTGAATGCAAAATGACCAATGAGCAAATTGCTCAATTGGTATTGACCATATTTGGCTGAATTTATTGAAAAAGGAGGTGGAAACCTCAGCGATCGTAGAATTATGAGGATGATATGATATTATATTTTCAAGATGATAATATAATGCCCGTAGATAATTCATATGATGATGGAAATATATTCTTTGGTACGATACGTAATCAAATTGGGTTCAGAATATCTCCAGTAAAAACAAAACTGCAATATTGTCTAAGTTTTAATTTATATAATATAATATTCAGAGTAGATTTGAGGAATGAATATCTCAGATAAGTTCGTTATTGGGGAGAATCGGTCTGTTTGAATTTAATTTCTTTCATGATGCACTTCTATCGTAAGAATCCATTTATATCATTCCCAGAGACCAATAATTTCGGAGATATGATTTGTCAAAGTTTGAACAAGAGCCCCAAAGCTTCTATCCACAGGGCTTTTCCACTGGTTATGAATATTTTATAGATTTGATTATATATACCTATTTATTTAACGCCAAAAAAAGCGCGTCAAAATTATGGAACAAATTCATTTTCTCAGAAGAAAAATAGTTGGCAACAAAATCCTGAAACATGTCAATTTTTGTTTCACTTTTACCCAATTTTTATGTATTTTTGAAGGATTTTTGTTGCACCCTGTGCCATCCCCATCAACCCTCTAAAATTTTTGAATGGGGAAAGTGGGTCATGTGGTACTTTTATGGCAAGGTCTTTGTATCTTATTTACAGGCGTGCAGAAATTTTCAAGAAACGCCTGTAAAGAAGATATAAAGACCTGCCAAAAAAGTACCACATGACCCACTTTCCCTATTCAAAAAAAATTAGAGGGTTGATGGGGATGGCACAGGGTACAGATATTGTGAAAATAAGACCTGCATTCTAAATCGAAATTAATTCACGTCGACTAATAATAATTATAAGAAACACAATGTGTATACATACATTTACGAGCAGCTTGGAATCTGATCTCGCACCGAGTCATCATAACCATGAGTCTCCCATACGAATCGAATCCATTCGACTTAGAAGAATTTCTTCGGATATGTTTATAGGTCTTTATTTCGAAATTATATGTTTATGGGCGTTGTGATACTGCTTTCTTCGCCAGCTGTGGTCGCGATATGCCAATCTCGCACGATTGTTGCTTTCTAAAAGCTGTCTTGGATTTCATATCGGTTTGAAATGATTAAACTTATTGGAAATTTTAGATTATGTATAGATGAAAGTTATCACTGAGAAATAACACAGCCCACTATAGAGATAGCCTGGAACACAGTCTGACAACGCCGCAATTTATAGTCTCTTAGAGGCATACTTCTTCAATGCGGTAGCGCAGGATATCGTATATTTCCAATATAAAACTACAGTGAACTCATTGAATCGGTTTTCTTGCTTGGAATCCCTGGATGAATAAACAATATGAGACCCTATTTTTTCAATAAATTGAATAACTACATTTCATTCTGCACAATATTATTGAGATCAAGTTGAAATAGAAACCTAGGTAGTTGCCATTCAATTCAATGTTCAGCAAGAACCACGAGGTGTAGGATTAACTATTGACAAAAAAAGTATAAACTTGGATGAAATTCTCAAAATAAAAATATATTCCCAAACATAACTATTATATAAGACTTATAAGGTAGGCTAATGAAAATTGTGATAATCATCTTAGAGTTTGTCTTGTTTTGGTTCTTAATATAATGGTGAGTTTCTGCTATCTACAAATGTTTCTGTTCATTCTCCATTCGGTGTACAATATCATTGTAATTCGTATTTTCTACAAAATATTTAAAAATTATTATCGAAAACAGAACAAAGTGAATTTAGCATGATTTACAAATGTAAACCACAACTACAAGTCACTGTGAATTCAGAATATCAATTCAATGCTACAAAGATTAAATTCACATAAAATTATTTTTTGATCTGAACTGTGTAAAAATGTTGATAAAAAAATCGGTCTAACGGTTTCCGAGTTATACCCATCTGGAATATTGTTTCCTTGATAACTCAAAAAATAAATATTCGATCGAATTGAAGTTTGGTAATTAGTAGTAGAAAATCAACATAAAGACGTGTTTAAAATTTTGTGAGAACCGTACCCCTAGAAAATTTGAAAAAAACGACGAGAAAAAAAATTTTAAGAACCGTACCCCTAGAAAATTTCAAAAAAATCACGAAAAAAAAATTTGTTCAAGCACTGACGTGAAGTCAGAAGCTTTTGCGCGTATGTTCTATTGTCCATTCTTCTGTATTGGACACCCTTAATCGAATTTACCATGGTAAATTCGATTAAGGGTGTCCAATACAGAAGAATGGACAATAGAACATACGCGCAAAAGCTTCTGACTTCACGTCAGTGCTTGAACAAATTTTTTTTTCGTGATTTTTTTGAAATTTTCTAGGGGTACGGTTCTTAAAATTTTTTTTCTCGTCGTTTTTTTCAAATTTTCTAGGGGTACGGTTCTCACAAAATTTTAAACACGTCTTTATGTTGATTTTCTACTACTAATTACCAAACTTCAATTCGATCGAATATTTATTTTTTGAGTTATCAAGGAAACAATATTCCAGATGGGTATAACTCGGAAACCGTTAGACCGATTTTGCCCAAAATTGAACTCAACTCTCCCTTTCGGATACGCAACCTTCCCTGAAAATTGCAAGTCCCTATCTCCTTTCGTTCGATAGTTATCGAGGCAACGTTCACCCATCTACTGAACTCACACAAGAATGCTCGAATCTCCAACATTATTTAACCGATCGTATTAAAACTTGAAAATTGTCAGTATAGTTAGGTTATGAAGGTTCTTGCAAAATTTCAGCAATTTCGAACGATTAGTTACTGATATATAGAACTTTTTTTTTTTATTTTCAAAGATTTATTTAAAATTTTCTACAAATGCTATCCTCACCAAATTTTGCAAACGTTTCCGCATTGGCATTCTACAACTAATAACCATGTTTGAATTCAATCGGTTTAGTATTTTTCGAGTAAATGAGGAACAAAAACCACAAAATTTCATAAAATTTCAGATGGCTATAACTCTGAAACCGTTTGGCCGATTAGGCTCATAATCAAACTGAAATGTCGCGTTGTGGTGTACATCCCAACCTGAAAACTTGAGGCCGCTATCTCTCTCAGTTCTCAAGTTATCGTGACAACAAAAATATTTTTTAATAATTTTTTAATAATTTTGTAGCCATACGATTCGCACAAAATTTCACAAACGTGCTTAGGTTCATATTCTACAATTACTCACCAAGTTTCAATTCGATCGGATTCATATTGGTTGAAAACAAAATTATTACTCGGAAACCACTGGGCCGATTATGCCCATTAACGAACTTGTCCGTCGTATTGGGATGCGCCACCCACCCTGAAAATTTCAAGTCGCTAGCTCTTTTCGTTCTCAAGTTATCGTGGCAACGGCCGGACGGCCGGACGGCCGGACGGCCGGACGGCCGGACGGACAGAATCAAATTTGACATCGAATTCTTCATTGGGGAGTCGAACTTAATCGTTCGAGACCATTTTCGTCAAAAAATTCGAAAGTTACAGACATTTGGGCAAAACTATAACGCGATGTTCCCCAGAACATACGCGCAAAAAATTGATACATTCCGAACCTGAATCCCTATTAATTATATTTCTGTAGCGGGAAATCAGATTAGTAAGTTGAGAACATCTGCTCAGGGTAAGATCGAAAGGAAGAATCCATTTCAAATCACTGCAGGAAATCAGTACATTCTTAATGAATAATTTAAGATGAATAAGGTCCTTATTATTGATTTCAACCGAAGCATCTACAGATGGAGACTTTTGGAAATTGAATACATATATAAAAATAAATAGATTCTTTGAGCTTCTTGATTCCCATCCGGATGTATCAATTTTTGTTGAAACATTATTAGAAAGGTCATCAAAATGTTTTATAAAATCGGAAGAAATAAAAGTTCTATTTCACTCATATTTCTAGTCCATCTTGTTGTCTATAGTGTCAACTGAAATGTACTCATCTCGAAGTAGAAATAATCCAAAGGACACTTTTTACACTATTTACACACTGCAGTTTAGTCACAGAACATATAAATATCAAATATCCGACCATATTTGTCACTGTATTGCATTAATTCACATTTGACACCGTTATACACAAAAATACCACGAAGTGCCCGCGAAAAACAATAATGATTAACTCCAGAATCAGAAGTAATCGTCCATTTACAATAACAAACCTTCCACTGAATCGCCTGGCGTACGACTCAGAGCGGTGTTGCCATTTTATCATCTTCCAGGCTAGTAGATATAGGGGGCTGTGGAAATTACTTGTAGATAACAATTAGTAGCTTCTGATGAAAAAATTATCCGGCTCGAAGGACCATTTCATGATTTTGACTTGAAGTCGAAAGCTTCGAATTCTTAGTATATGCGCACCCGTACCAGTCTGTAATTTTCGAATTTTAGTCCGTGGATAGTCTCAAACGATTCCAATTAACTTTCTGATTAAGAATTCGTAGTAAAATACAGATCAATATTGAACGAGTACTTCCTAAAATACGACCTGATTTGTATGAGACAGTCATGGAAAATTGGGTTCAACGACTTCATTCCTGTCAGCGTTTCCGTGGTGGATATTTAAATGATGGTTTGTTTCATAACTAATGGTATTCATTGTACTTAATAATGAAACAAAAATTTCAATAATTTCCACATAAATAATGTGTTTGATTTACAAAAATTGGTTCAAGCCCTGGGGACAGGAGCTCAAAAGCTCCTGACTTCACGTCAGTGCTTGAACCAATTTTGTTTTAATTTGATTGCGAATTCTTCATCGGTAAATCAAATGGGACCGTTTTAGACCATTTTCGTCAAAAATTCGAAAATTACGCACACTTGGGAAAAATTATTATTAAGATCAGGCAATTAATTTAATAAATCACTATGAATGAACTTTAACAAATATTGTTGCAACAAATGCCGCCAGGTCATGTTGAAAAACAAGAAGGGGACGTTTGAGGATCACAAGACCGAAACTGGAAGGTTAAACATTTCGGCAGATTTCTCATTAAGCACGCCTTAAAAATACATTGGCGGACGTTTAAGAAAAACAAAGGGGAGCATCGTTTCGTAAATCTGAAGTGGAGTGTGCGGATTAGCTAATCTCTACTTCCGCCAGCTTTTCTTTGCCCACCAGTGCGCGCCCGGTTGTTCAGATCGAGCGTGAGATGGGGGTCCTGAAGGATTATTCCCATGGTTGATGGAGCGAAGGAATCAACTGATGCACGGGGTTTGCTCGCAGCTTTGAAGTGTGATCCTTTATAATTGAACGGAAATTGTTATTATTGGGTTTATTGCAATTAGCGACTCTTAGCACAGTAATAAGTTAAGATTGGGAAAATCTGAAGAAATTCAGAGCTCTTCAAGAATGTCGCACTACAAAGGAAATTTATATCTGAAATTCTTAAGAATTTGTTGCAATTTACAAATATTTTAGTTAGTTCAGTTTCTCGAACAAAATATAATGAACGAGAAAAAAGGAAATTCAGAGCTCTCCAAGAATGTCGCACTACAAAGGAAATTCATATCTGAAATTCCTTAGAATTTGTTCCAATTTACAAATATTTCAGTTAGTTCAATTTCCCGAAGGAAAATATAATGATCGAGAGAAAAGGAAATTCGGAGCTCTCAAAGAATGTTGCACTACAAAGGAAATTTATATCTGAAATTCCTAAGAATTTGTTCCAATTTACAAATATTTCAGTTAGTTCAATTACCCGAAGGAAAATATAATGAACGAGAAAAACGGAAATTCAGAGCTCCCCTAGAATGTCTCACTACAAAGAAAATACATATCTGAAATTCCCAAGAATTTGTTCCAATTTACAAATATTTCAGAAAGTTCAATTTCCCGAAGGAAAATATAATGAACGAGAAAAAAGGAAATTCAGAGCTCTCCAAGAATGTCGCACTACAAAGGAAATTTATATCTGGAATTCCTAAGAATTTGTTCCAATTTACAAATATTTCAGTTTGTTCAATTTCCCGAAGGAAAATATAATGAACGAGAAAAAAGGAAATTCAGAGCTCTCCAAGAATGTCGCACTACAAAGGAAATTTATATCTGGAATTCCTAAGAATTTGTTCCAATTTACAAATATTTCAGTTTGTTCAATTTCCCGAAGGAAAATATAATGAACGAGAAAAAAGGAAATTCAGAGCTCTCCAAGAATGTCGCACTACAAAGGAAATTTATATCTGAAATTCCTAAGAATTTGTTCCAATTCACAAATATTTCAGTTAGTTCAATTTCCCGAAGGAAAATATAATGAACGAGAAAAAAGGAAATTCAGAGCTCTCCGAGACAACCAATACTAATCCGATCGAATTGAAGCTTGGTGGGTAGTTGTAGAATATAAACCTAAGGACGTTTGTGAAATTTTGTGAGAATCGTATCGCTAGAAAATCTCAAAAAAATTATTAAAAATTATTATTTATATCACGATAACCTAAGAACGGAAAGAGATAGCGACTTGAAATTTTCAGGTAGGTTGTGAATATGAATGCAGTATTTGATTTTGTTTATAGGCATAATCGGCAGAACGGTTTTGGAGTTATACCCATCTGAAATTTGGTTGTTATATCCTCAATAACACAAAAAATACAAAACCGATTCAATTCAAACATGGCTATCAGTTGTAGAATGGGAACGCGAAAATCCTTGCCAAATTTAATGAGGATCGTATTTCTAGAAAGTTTTAAAAAAATCATAGAAAATTATTGAAAAAAAATTCTATATAATAGAAACTATTCATCCGACATCGCTGAAATTTTAAAAGAACATTCAGAACCTAACTCTACTAGCAAGTTCCAAGTTTGAACACGATCAGATCTATATTGTTGGAGATCCGAGCAGCCTTGTGTGAGTTCACTAGCTGGATGAGCGACCGTTGCGCGTTGCCTCGATAAACTCTGGAACGAAAGGAGATAGGGACTTGCAATTTTCAGCATAGGTTGCACATCTGAATGGGAGAGTTAAGTTTCCTGTTGGTCATAATCGTACCAACGGTTTCGGAGTTATACCCATCTGGAATATTATTTCCTCGATAACTCAAAAAATATAGACTCGATCGAATTGAAGCCTGGTAACTAGTTGTAGAATATCTACATGAAGATGTGTGTAGAATTTTGTGAGGACCGTACCACTAGAAAAATTTTAAAAAATTAGGAAAAAATATTATGTATCTCATATGATTCCTTGAGAACGGAAAGAAATAGCAACTTGCAGTTATCAGGGTAGATTTAGCATCTGAATCCGACATTTAAGTTCGTTAATTAGCATAATCAGCCAAATGGCTTTGGTGTTTATCAATCTGAAATTTGGTTGTTATTTCCTCAATGACTCGAAAAGTACAAAACCGATCCAATTCAAACACGATTATTAGTTGTAGAATGCCTACGCGAAAATTCTTGCAAAATTTCGTGAGAATCGTAGCACTAGAAAATTAAAAAAAAATCATTGAAAAAAAAATTGATTCAAGCACTGACGTGAAGTCAGGAGCATTTGCGCTTAACATTCGAGCAAAAGTTCCTGACTTCAACTCTGTGCTTGAACCATTTTGGCGCTCTAGTTCCTCGGAACTGAGTGCTTATCAATTTGCCCAAATGTCTGTAATTTTCGAATATTTCGATGAAAATGGTCTTAAACGATTTGGTTCGACTCACTGATCAAGAATCCGTGGTCGAAATTCATTCTGTCCGGCCGGCCGTAGGCACGATAACTCTCGAACGGAATGAGCTAGAGAGTTGGTATTTTCAGAGTAGGTTTGGGGGATGAATATCTCGGCTAAGTTCGTTATTGGGCAAAATCGGACAGATGGTTTCGGAGTAACAAAAAAAAATTTTTTTTTTACGAAATAAATTCCAAATTAAATTTTTTTTAATAAGCAGTTTTATCATAAGAATCCATTCATATCATTTTCAACTCTAACAAGCTAATACTTTCGGAGATATGATTTTTTAGAATTTCAATGTAAATCGTATTTCACAGATTGATATAATTATTATTCTATGTATGAATTCTCATAATGTCAACTTGACAGAAGGGAATATTGTAACTTCAAAAATATTGGGGTTGAAATACTCGTATTTTAGCGATGCAACGGGGACCTCACCCGAAAATGTTTGAAAATATTACGTAAATATTGAAAGCATAATTCTGTAGTTTGGTGAACGTAGATCAGGAAATTTTTGATCGATTACAAGGTAATTTTTTATTATTACTTATCTTCTTTCATATTTGTTTTATGGAATACCTACTATTTGTAGGTACTTTAAACCTGTTTTGGGAAATTGTCATACGAAACTTGTTTTTTGGCGCTCTAGTTCCTCGGAACAGTGTGCTTATCAATTTGCCCAAGTGTCTGTAATTTTGAAATTTTTGGCTGAAAATGGTCTCAAACGATTTGGTTCGACTCACTGATCAAGAATCCGAGTGCGAAATCGATTCTGTCCGGCCGGCCGACCGGCCGTAGGCACGATAACTCTCGAACGAAAGGAGTTAGCGGATTGAAAATTGCAAGGTGGTTTTGGAGCGTAAATATCTCGGACAAGTTCGTTCGATCTATCTGAAATTTAGCATCAAATTGTAGAATCATGACCTTTATACAAATGTGAAGTTTTGTATTGACCAGATTACCGCAAAGTGTAAAAAAAAAAATTTGAAAATTTAAAAAAAGTTTTTCCACAATAACTCTCGAACGGAATGAGCTAGGTAGTTGAAATTTTCAGAGTAGGTTAGGGAGATGAATATCTCGGTTAAGTTCGTTATTGGGCAAAATTTGCCAGATTTAATTCGATTTCTTCCATGGTGCAGTTCTCATTCTCATGATTGCTCATTTAATCTTGATAAATAAACTATTATTTGAATTGAATTTCCTTTATGATGCAGCTCTATCATATGTATACATTGATATAATTCCCAACTCAGAGAAACCAATACTTTCGGAGATATAATTTGTCTGTTTGAACTAGAGCGCCAGAAAGCTCCTGTCCACAGGGCTTGAACCCATTTTTTCTATTCTGTATCTCAGAAACTAGCCATCAGAACACTGTTGAGGTTTTGAAGGAAAAAGTAGAATGACCTCACGTCAGTGCTTCTCCAATTATCCATTATTTTGTTTCAATTCGACAATAACAGACCTCAGCACAAAAATTAATTAAATACTTGGCTATTTGAATACTCACTCACATCCAACGTGAATAATATTCAAATATATAAGATTCACGGAATAACAAATCAATATAACCCAGAAAATGCAATCTCCTCCTGTCATTATTTGTACAGTCTTCATCGAATATTATTCCAGCCAAAACCAACATATTGGAAAAGAGAAATAAAATTAACGATTTCGTATGTAATGTATTTGAAGAGAATCCGAATCAACGCTAACCAAACATAGAGCCGCATGTCTAAAATAGGTCGTAAGTGTCATAAATCCAGAGCAAACAGCCCCGCGAGTGCGTCGGGATTAGCGCCAAAATGGATGCTCGTTTAGAACATGCCATATTACAATGAAAGCAATAAACGTAAGTGGCCCCTTTCGCTTGTGGCAACCACCAGATGTACTCGGGCGAAAATTGAAACGCTAGCCCTCTTGATCTGCGGGAAATGCCACGACTAAAGGGAACGTTTCCTTGGATTAAGCAGATGTATTTATTCATATCCTGAGATGGATGTGTGCGAGAACCGAGAAGGCACATTCGAGGGAATTATGAATGAATAAAAATAATATATAAAAAAAAACAAAAACCCCGACTGTGAAAAAATATAACTTAAAAACCTTAATATAAAAATTGGTTCAAGCGCTCCGGACAGGAGCTTTTTAGCGCTCTAGTTCAAACAGACAAATTATATCTCCGAAAGTATTGGTTTCTCAGAGTTGGGAATTATATCAATGGATTCCTATGATAGAACTGCATTATGAAAGAAATTAAATTAAAAAAAAGTGTCGTTTAGAAAAACTGCTTCAAAAATTATCTTTAAAAAAAAGAGCAATCTACAATGCTCCAAAAATTGTCATTCAATTTATTTATCAAGATTAAATGAGCAATCAGCAATGATTCAACCTCGTGGAATCAGTTGTTGCAACTTCGACTCGGTGCATAGTTTTCACAACTCGAAATACCTAAGGAAAGTATCATCGAAAAGTCTAGAGCAAGGCTTGAGACAATCATAGCAGATTGTCCATTTATTCCTTATATTTGAGTAGGTAGTGGATTACGAACAAATTATTTTAATAGTTCAAAATATATCAATAAAATACTATCCTCTTTTCATAATTTAAAATTAAATAGTTCATACCACTAACACATTCTTTTCTGTATCATGAACCTCAACTCGAGAAAAAATTATTGATACACAAATGTAGATCCATATTTCAGTATTTTTTCGCTAGCAACATTATGAAAAAACTGTATATAGGAACATGTCTCACTACTTGAGGAAGTAAAAGGTAATACCTACTAACCTCAGTGGTCAACGAACAGTAATTTCTTTTGATGATTGCATTATTTCTTCTTTCCTATTGCCTCCATAAACTACATCAAAACAGTCTTGTATTTATTCACAAATTCAAGAATCGAATACTTGCTTTCCGAAATAAAATATTTTCAAACTACGAATTGACAATCTTTAATAGCTAGAAAAGATGACATTTATGAATAGTGAACACAGACAGATTCTGTGTTCACATTCTGTGAATACATAGAACTTACGATGTATTATTGAAACTTTGAAACATCATATCTCACGTGCAAAAATTTGCACGTCGGCATTCAACAACTAATCAGTTACTGATGAAGATGCCAATATTTGGCTTCCTGGTATCACCGAAATTTTAGAAAAAATTCTTGGAAGTCTACAACTCCAATGTATACAACGTATACGTATTGTATTCCAATATTGACCCTTTCGGACTTTGAAAGCAGTCAGTGTTGAAAACAGGCGGGGTATACTCATTTTCTTCTAGAAACTGATGATTTAGCCGTCACGTATGTGAGTCATGACCTAGATTCTCAATTTCTGTATCATGTAGTTTGATAAGGATCTTATACCAGTACTTAGTAAGCGAATAAGTTCAATATATCCCGAGAACCGTGGGAAATTAACGTATTCAGAACCTTAGACTGGCTGCCTGCAATAAAACTGCTGACTATCGAAAATACATTTCAGGTCAATAACTCACTTTGTGGGTATTATTCTACTTTGTAAACAGGAGAATTCTGATCGAGACCTTAGGAAGAGACTCTTTCTATAGACCAAGGGCGTAGCCAGGAATTAATTTCAAGGAGGGTTTGGAAATAGGAATTCATTTTGGGGGTGTAAGGGTCACTTTCTGCAGCAAAAATTTTTTTTAAAGAGAAAAATAACATTTCGGGGGGGGGGGGGGGGGGTTTGAACCCCCAAAACCCTCCCTGGCTACGCCCTTGCTATATACTACATTAGTTAAGTTAGGCGGGAATTTTGAACCCACTGAATGATCCGTGCAAAATAGTAATATATGGACTTCTGCTGGAAATGCTGACTTCAAAAATTATTTACGAGCTGTCAAGATGCATTAGTTGTCAAAAGATCACATTTAAAATAAGTTTTTTTCAAGATGCAGTTTCACCATAGGAATCCATTGATGTCATTTTTAACTCTTAATAGGTAATACTTTCGGAGATATGATTTTTCAAAATTTCAATAATAAATCGTTTCTGTGTTTTCACAGAGTGCAATAATTATTCTATCTATGAGTTATTATTATATGACCTGTGTTGATACATGTCAACTTGTTTTCCTGAGACATGATATGTCAAATTTTGATATTTAATGCCCATTATTAATCCATATGATGATGGGAATGCTAAGTTAATAATATTGAGTTCAGAATATCTCCAGTAAAAACAAAACTGAAATATTGGCTAAAGTTTCAATTGATATAATATAATTTTCAGAGTGGATTTCAGGAAAAAATATATCGTTCATCATAGAATTGAGGAACGAATATCTCGGATGAGTTCGTTGTTGGGTAGAATTGGTCTATTGGTTTTGGATTAATAATTTTTGGCACTCTTGTTGAATTTAAATGCTTTTATGATGTTTGAATTTAATTTCTGCTATTATGAAGTTCTATCATAAGAATCCATTAATCATTAATATAATTCCCAACTCTTGCCAATACTTTCGAAGATATGATTTGTCAAAGTTTGAACAAAAGCTCCTGTCCACAGGGCTTGTACCAATTTTTTCATTTATAGTTCTCCTCAAATTGATTTCCCTGTGTCAATGAATCTGTTTTACCCATAAATCCCTTATTTGACCTCATTATGTCTGGGCAAGATAAAATTGCTGTTCCTACTTACTAACATATTGGGGTTTACATACTACTGACTGAAAAGATTCTGTTGTCAAAAGTTATTTGTTATGTTGCAAGAAATTTCATTATAAAACGCTTTGTTAAAGCAAATTATGATTATATCCTTTAAATTTAGTATTAGTGGAATGACACTAAACTTTGTCGCTTGTCAGAATCAGCCAAATCGACTCTAGCGCTATCATCGTTCACAGAGTAAAGTTAGAACAAGATTTGACAATTCGAGTTTCGTTTTTGGGACAAAAATTTTAACGGGTATAAGTTGTAGGGAGTGTCGAAACCTCGTTATTCTATGCATCTTGTGATGGATCTTTGGTAGCCACATATTTCGGTAGTGTAAGGTGTTTATACTCCATTCACATTTATAAAGTCCCCCGGTTGGCCATGAAAATTTGACACAATTCACAGTGTATATTTTGAAAATGTTAGGTTATAGACATTTTCCTGTCAGATAACTACGCAACGTTGTCCTCTCTACATAGAAGTCGTAGTAATTACGTAATTTCCACAATGTGAATTTACTTCGGAAAAATAATGAATTTGAGAAGATATTATGTGTATCCAATAATTACAAAGTCCTGGTGACTGTAGATGAAAATTTTTCCTTTGTTGTTACAGGAAATATTTCACATTTATATACTGGTTGGAAGATTCAGTTATGCTATTTTCTTGTATGGAAATCGAGAATCAAGTGTTGAAATTTTATTGAAAAATAATGGATAGAGTAGGCCGTTACTTTGTGATAGTTCATTTGAAAAAAGAATAAAAGTACCTGAATAACCAGGCAGGAAAACTTCTAAACGAACAGACGTACCTACGGAATTCCCCACTTTTCTCAAAAGGATATTTAAATACCTTGTTGCACAACTTGAAATACACCAATTTCAAAATTAGTAGTACTACGAAACCCGAGTAATTCTTTTACCTTAGTAAAAAATAGTGATAGAAAACTAAGTAATTTCATTGGAGAGTTCAGCATGTCAGAATGAAGTTTTCCTATTGCAGATTTCGGTTCTGTGTAGCACTTCCTGATACTTTGTTTCTGCTTCTTCAAAACTACGTTCGGCATTTTCAGTTTTAAAGCGAAGAGTTCTTTATTATTCGAAGATAATGTTCTGTGATAATATCTTGTCTAAGATGAAATATTATGTTGAGAAATTGGTAACCTGCCTATTTTTTAGTTACAAAAACATGATAGACCCAATCATGGCCAACCTGGAGACTTTATATAAGTCCATGGAGTTATACATACCTATCAATGCTATCTATTTATCATTCAATGACCACTATGGCTCCAAACATTACTTTATTGTTTTTCAGCCCCATTGTTTGTTCATATCATGACCTGTTATATCGGCACCCTTAAAAAATTAACGAAAAGGTCAAGTCAAAACAAACGCAAGACTCTGGCTCTGAAACCATCAGGGCCATGTAGGTACACAAGTTCTTACCCTCGGTACCAAAACACTGATCTCAAAACAATAACATAATATTCTTGATTAGTCATACGGGTTTCACTGCACGCCTGTCTAGCTAATTATTTTATAAACACTGTCCACAATGTTAAAACAAAGGCAAGGACTTCTGCAAAACAGAAGTGTCAGCAGTTTTGCTAGCCATGAGAATTTCTTCAACATTATTCTTATTCTTGATGTGGAGTTTTCATTTTGACACAGAGCGGGCTACGTCGCGTTCCAGTGCATCATCGGATTGCTGGACTTGATATCTTTTGAAAGTGCTGTGAATTTAGTTCTGTTCTTTGGTGATTTTTACTTGGGGAAAGATGAAGCGAGGCGTTAAGATGCAGATTAAGCAGAAGCTGGAAGGTAGACATTATCTCATTTTCTCTTATCAAATATTACTGTGTCAAGTAATCATTAAAGGATACTGTGGGAGGTATACTCGTTATTCAACGGTTTTTTCTGGGTTTTCTCTCCCAAACTCTGAAAAATATCTATAAAATAAAAATTAATTATTTTGTAATTTGCTTCTGCGTAAGAAACACAGGATATTTGTCAGAAGCAATCAATTGAACAATGTTGCCTAACAAACAACAACGAAACAACATCAACGAAGAAACAACTATATCGTAACGTTTCGGAGTCAATAGGTTTGTTCCAAGAACGGCCGAAACCGTACAGTGAACGGTCCACCAACTGCGCAGTGATGTAAAAGCGTTCCAACAGTGTTTCTGTACGATTCACTGTACGATTTCTTGATCGGGTCTTGTGTTCCAAGAACTGTGTGGATCGTTCACTGTACCGTACAGTGTACGGTCAAATCGATACTTGGTCGGAGGCAGGGATCGTTTGGGCTGGTTTTGTACCGACCTGCGCAATTTCTATTTCTTCCTATTTTGACAGTTGTCTGTTTGTTATTGGTTTCGATATTCGTTGATTTGATGCTGTTGATTAATGATTATTTACTTTCGGAAAAACAACACTGTTGCATTTACTACATACTATCAAAATAATTACAAATATTCGTGTTACTGCAATTCAGAACTTTCGTTCATTTTGAAAAGTGAATAAAAAGTACAACTATTCTTACAATCTGATAGTAGTTGGGAATTAAACAGGTACAAAAGGTTTCTATGATATTTAAGAATCAGACTGATTTATATAGATCATCAATATTCGATATCTAATAGAAAAAACGTAGTAAATTTAACAGTGTTGATTTTCCATTATGATCAATTACCATATAGTAAAGGCTGAAGCACTGCAATATTTACTTTTGAAACATCTAGGTGTGTAAAAATTTTATTGAACATTGTTTTCAAACATTCAAACAAAAATTCAGTTAACCGTATCTATTAAATTGAGAAATATTAATTTAATTGTCCATTTTGTAATGACTTCTTGCGTGCCTCATAATTTGGCTAGAAGTAAAGACCTACCTACCTACTATTTAATGTCGACAGAGTTGAAACCCATATCGATGGGAATCAAAATGACAAAAATTATTCTGAAATAGAAAATGTGAAGGCCAGGTTTGTAAGGAATAGATAGAATAGCAAATAATTTATGTGTAAGACAGGTATAATCGGTATATACCATAGCCTCAAATAAGCTTTCTTCCGATGATATGCGTGATCATCAAATTTCAAGAAAGCGTCATTCGTCGGTGCACAAAAGCGTTCCAAGAACATCAAATTATGAACCAGTCCTTCGTACCGTACATAACACTGACCTGCGCAAAAACACGATTCAAACCGTCCCTTGTACGGTACACTGAACGGTCCAAATTTTGTTCTTGGAACAAACCTTATATCAGACTCCTTCGTCAGACGCTCAATAAAAATCGTTAGAATTATTTTGTTGATAGTTATTTCGTGAAATTCAAGAATTGTCACATTGACAGTATTTAAAAATCATAGCTAACATAGTTTTAGTTCGCATAGAAATTTCCAAGTTCCAACTCCTTTTTCAATAAATTTAGCCAAATATGGTCAATACCAATTGAGCAATTTGCAAAATTGCATTCTCTGTTCAATAAAATACAAGTTGACTCCTTAAGTTTCCTTTTCATAAAATCAGGTTCTGTCATTAGAATCTTTGTATTACTCCAATCCATCATGTGATCTCCTTGGATTGTACATACATGTTCTGCTATTTTTGATTTCTGTATGTCTCTATTTCTCAAGTTACTCTTACTTCTAGTGGTCTTGATGTTTCTCCTGTGTATGATTTACCACAAATACAAGGAATATTATATACACAGTTTTTTGAAAAAGGAGTTGGAACTTGGAAATTTCTATGCGAACTAAAACTATGTTAGCTATGATTTTTAAATACTGTCAATGTGACAATTCTTGAATTTCACAAAATAACTATCAACAAAATAATTCTAACGATTTTCATTGAGCGTCTGACGAAGGAGTCTGATATAGACTCCGAAACGTTACTATATAGGGCTTTCACATATTTTTTTCAAAGCAAATTTCCACCTTTGGAAGCGTTTTTTTCGCGTTAAAGGATCCATGATGAATCGACAAACCTTACTGAACTGAAATGTCAACACAGTTTGACAGTCTGAACTGTCAAACCATAGACAACCACCATCGAAACTTCTCGTACAGCTAAAAAAATACCCGTTATAAAACAACGTAAATACTCAATTTTTTTTGACGAATTCAATATCTTGTTGAAAAGATCTACCCTTTGAAAAAATTCTGTTTTCTTTGAAGTGAGTAATAAAGGTATTAATCCTATTGTTCGTTTGAGGAAGTAACCCTTTCAAAAACATTGCCTGCCGTAATGAACGACAACAAATACTATCAACAACCACCCTTATCTATTTTCGAAGATTCCCACGGTAAATACTTTGAGTGACCAATATTCGCACCCACAATTTTTCCCACGCAAATAGCTTTATTACCCTGTAATGCCGTCACAACAGGTGTCAAGGCCTACCTAGACAATTCGAATCGGAACAGTGTCACTTACAAACACTGCGTGTAATGCCCTATAAATACCCAAGGGGTAAAAGGAATGTTTGTTATTCCTTGTGATGTCACGTAAAAGTAATAGACGCGTGGCATGCGCATCTGGAAGCGAAAAAGAACGGAAGCCTGTTTTTTGCTCTTTCAGTGAGGACGTGAGGAAATGAATAGGATATACAGGATACACCGAGGATAAGTCGGAGTGAAATTTCGAAGGATTTTACCGATTTAGGTCTTATAAGAGCGCATGACATCTTAGGGTAATTCATCATTCTACGATATTGTTCGGAAATGTATCTTGAATGGAATGAAGCATTTTCAATTAATCTTGATTTATTAGTTTTTGAAATAATAAAGCCTTAGAATCTTGCGGCGGGAAAAATTTGCAACACCGAAAATGTTCACGTTTACTTAGATTTAAAAAATCAGGCAAAACCGAACGTCTGTCATACCACCTAGCTAGAGGAACCTAACCATTCGGAAGCACAACCTGCCCTGAAAAATCGCTATCTCCTTCCGTTCGAAAGTTATCGTGGTAGTAGTCACCTCTCTAGCTATTGAACTCACCCAAGTGTTCAAATTTTGAACTTGACTGTGAAGTTAGGTTTTGAAGGCTCTCGCAAAATTTCAGCGATATCGAAGAGATAGTTTCTGAGATACAGAATATTGTTTAATAATTTTTTTAAATTTTCTAGTGATACGATCCTCATGAAATTTCGCAAAAATATGTGCGTTGGTATTCTATAACTAATTACCATGTTTTAATTGGTTCAAATTCGTATTTTTTGAGTTACTGTGGAAATAACAACAAAATTTTAGATCAGTATAACCCCAAAACTGTTTTGCTGATAATGCCTATTGAAGAACCCAAATGTCGCATTCGGATGCGCAACCTACCCGGAAAACTGCAAGTCGCTATCTCTTTATCTTCTCAAATTATCGTGATAAAGATAATATTTTTTTAAATTTTCTAGTTATGCGATCCTCACGAAATTACACATACGTCTTTGTGTCGGTATTCTACAACTAGCTACCAAGTTTCAATTCGATCGGATCTATATCGTTTGAAACAAAATTTACTCGGAAACCGTCGAGCCGATTATGCCCATTAACAAACTTAACCTTTGTTTTCGGATACGCCAGATACCCTATAAATTTCGAGTCGCTATCCCTTCCCAATCGTGGTAACTGCCGGCCAGCGGGGCAGAATCGAATGTTACCTCGAATTTTTCATCAGTGAGTCGAACCTAATCGTCAATTCGAAATTTACAGACTTTTGGCCAACATTATAGCTCACTGTTCCCCAGAACATGCGCCCAAAAATTGGTTCACTGCATTGGTTATTATAATTTTGATGTATTTCCCAAAATTCAAATCTAGAACTATGTTGAAAATAAGGTTTTGAAATCCCTCGCAGAATTTCAGCGATATCTGACGAATAATTTCTGAGATACGGAATTTTATGTAATATTTTTTTTTTATTCTTAGTTATATGATCCTCACGAAATTTTGTATGAGCCTTTGTGTCTGCATTTTTCAACTAACTACCTAGTTTCAATTGGATCAGATCAGCCCGTGTTCAAGAGGAGAAGTAAATCCTATCTTGAATTTAAAATATCTAAAAAAAAATATTCATTTCACTGTATGTAACACCACTATTGAAACTAATGTATATCAGAAATCGTTACTTATCGTTTGGAACTTGTGAGCTGGAACTTTTCACAAACAAAGAATATTTCTTCCCAGAAATCCAAAACTGCTTTGATCACTAAACTATTGTAATCATAGATTCAAACTAGATTAAAAAAAATTCACAAAAATTCTATGCATCTAATTGGGTGTGTAGCAGTTGTGGCGTAAATTCACTGATGAAAATAATTTTCTTTCAATAGATTTCACAATTACTTTTGCCATGTCAAAGAGGTACCTCTAGATTTACCATTAAATTTATTCGACATTAATGAAAAAATCGAGATATTTTGTTTTTCAGATGGTTCTACTCCATAGAAAAAATTTGTGCTGTTTGAATTGCTCATTGGGTATATTACCATATTTTTTCTCTTCACGAAACTGACAAAAATAAAAATTGTTTTCATGTACAGAGTGGTGTTTTGGTACCCGGAAGTTAAAAATTAATTTTCTAGTACGGTCCTATTGTTTTTGCAGTTTTCGCTTTCGGGTTTTATGTGTCTCAAATACAGTAAGCTTTATTTATAGGAAATACTCCGTATCTCAGAAACAAGTAGGTACAACAGATGTCTGAGTATTCTGTTCTTCTCCTCTGTTACCTCCTGCCCGATGGGCCATTCGTTAGAAATCACCCTGTATATAGTAAGATTATTATAATCAGACAAACTTCCATTTCTTCTCGTTTAGAGCTGATATTACCGATAACTCCTTTTATCGTTGCCCTTGTTTATACAAGCGAATGCTGGAGATGACTTTTTAAGAGACTAAAGTTTAAAAAAGAAAATCCGCTGCACATGAACATTGAAATTGTTACCTTTCACTGGTCAATAAAATTTGGTGATATTGAAAATAGTAATTTACGTAACAAGTAGAAGGACAAAATTCTAGGACGAGCCGTAGCGGAGTCCTGGAAGTCTGTGAGTCCAAAAAAACTATATGGCGAGTTGCGTACAATGTTTTTTCAGCAACCGTGTAGAATCACAAATCAATGGGACGACACATTTCTTTATTATACATTTTAATTCTTATTTCAATTAAACAGAATAGAACAGAACATACTACAAATTAACAGAAATATTTTAATTCTTATTTATATTAATATTTATATTAAAAATCGAGCAATTGCTAATATTGAGGGGATTCAATTTGTTTGAAATGATTGGTATTTTTAAATTCCTTTTGATGAAGCCAGAACAAGAAGCCAAAGCTTCCGTTTCACATTGATTGTTTTCTTCTGATTATTTTTGAACGGTCTTAGCAATTTTAATTTTGTTTGTAATTGAATTATCTAACAACAACGACGGGATTCTTCCCGGCCTAGTCCGGGATGTACGTACTCCCGGACTAGGCCGGGAAATGCTACTTTCTCAAAGAAAAAGCGTTCCCAAAAAAAATTAATTACAGACATTTGAACAAAATGATAAGGCGCTGATAAGCGCACAAAAAACCACATTGCCTCGTCTCGAAATGAGGGAGGAAAAATAATTACATCAGCTGTTGCCACGGTATTTGAACCCATTCGTCATGTATATTTAAGTGTTCATAAATCCGAGAAACAATGTACATAAAAGGTGGACAAAAATAATTTATTTAGAACTGTAAACAGCTGATGGTGATTTAACGGATTGTAATCTGCTAAACGTGCTCTCAAAGCATAATTTTATAGACTCGTTCGACTTAACTGTTCGGAAAGATCGTATACTATTCGAATTATGATTCTTAACGTTAGTCAATTTCGGAAAATATGACTCTCCTTATCACTGGAGGTAATTTTTAAATGAATTTCGGGAAACATTGTTCGTGACAATTTTACACACTTCGTTCCGTCAATGAAAAATCGCCGCAAATTAAACACAAAAGTTTATTATTTTCTGTTAAAAATATCCCGACTCTCCCTTTATTTTTTCTTTATTATTTTAATCATGTCTGCCATCATAACTCACCAACAATAATAATAATAATAGTATTAAAATTACATTATTTCATTCATGATTAAACTGGCAAAATACCTGAACACAATTGTAAAACAACTATCACTTTAACTATTTTAACTATTTACACAGGCTGATTCCAATTTAGACTTGAATCTTGGAGCAGGTGTTAGTATGATCATTTGCTGTTGTTTGAGCCATATTTATTGATAACCGTAAATCAACAGTTTCCGAAATATTTGAGTTCTGGTGATTTTAAAAAAATTCTCATCTTAGTTGATTTTAAGTAATTTTTTTCTACGTTTACCAAATCTGATTATACCTTTGGGTTATTTTTATCAGAAAAAGGTATGATATGTATGAAAAAAGCATGACTATGCTGCTTAAGATGATAAGAATCATTATGTGCTGCAATGTGATATATAGTTACAAGAAAAATCAATTTCTAATATCAATTTGCCTGCCACTTTCGAATTCCACAATTTATGTATGCCAAAATTATTTTAAAAACTAGCCAAATTCCTTTTTATTCTCTAAAAAAAAAATCGTTAGAATGCTTTCACTAGTTTCTTTTCAGCAGTTTTTTTTGTAAGCAACCTTTTGAATGTCCGGCATAAAAAATAGTGAATGTGTAATTTAGAGGCAGCGAGAGTAAATTTCAGGCGGAAAGTAACAACTGTAAAAATAAGAAAGAGGGCACGTGCTTGTAAAGGAATGGTAGAGTTCATTTAAAACATAATTTATGAATACATTTTCTAATGGAATTTCGAGTTTGTTTGAAATAAAAAAATATTTTATTCGTTATTCTTCTTTCTTTGCCCCCCTTTCAAATCCCCTTTCAAATCATACTAATCCTCTTTCAATATCTAATACAGCATATGCTGTTTTCACACATGTCCTTTTCTGTTGAATATAATCCAAAATTATAATCAAATTTGGTCAAAGTAGAAAAAATTGACGAAAAATGTACTGAGGTGAGAAATCTTTTAAAAATTCCAAAAACTCAAATATCTTGGAAACTGTTGATTTTCGGTTATCAATAAATATGGCTCAAACGACTGCAAATGATCCATACTAACACCTCCTGCAAGGTTCACGATTAATTTGGAATCAGCCTGTATATATCTTTATACATTAAATGAAGATTAAAACTCAACCGCAGTAGTCCTAAAAAATGTATCAACAGTATTTTGAAGATCTATCTATAGGATTCCAGATAATATTGAACAAAATACAAATTTGGAATGTATAGGGTGTTGTTTATCAAAAACAAGAGATGAAAATGAAAATGCCGAAGACGGACCTGTGTTTTTGGAACTGGTTTGGAATATAATGAACACAGTGTATACCCACTACAAGCATACCAATTTTTTTTTAAATCGTTTCAAAATTATCGGAAGTAATTGCACAAGTGCATCAAAATTACCGATAATTTTGCATGACAGCGTGTTGTCAAAAAACTGCATGAGTTTATTTTCATTTTTTGGGAAAGAGCCCGACACCGAATGCAGTTTTTCAATGACAATACGCTGGAATGCGAAATTATCCGGTTCATTTTGATGCACGAGTGTAATTCGGGGGAATATTTCCCGACTGAACAGTTAACTTGTCAAACTGACGTTACCAATCAATGAATTTCTACCTCGTTATCAACATATTATATTAGGTAACTGAAAAATGAAGAGATCCAATGTATTTTATTCCTATAATATGAAAGCATGCGTAAAAATATATCGAAACTTTATTTATTTAGAACGAAATATTATTTATTTGGAAACGAAATCAAAAGTTGCAGGAGCTGCTGTTAAAAACACAATTATTATAAGTGTTCTGATTAGACAATGCTGCTATCGGAGCATTAACAGCAGAAGAGGATGTTTGGGAAAGCTGTGCCTGTTGTACATCATTAGCACGCATTCTTCTGACGATTTCTTCATGGTGATCTTCATCCATTTGAAGATATGGTGTTATTGATTTGGAATTTGTGTGACCTGTGATTTTCATGAGTTGTTGCTCCCCCACCCCATTTTTTGCGAGATTGGAAACAGCCGTAGCTCGTAACGAATGATTTGTTATCTTGATGTTTTCCGTATTCAAACCAGAAGCTTTGGCTTGTACAACAGTCCATTTGCTCACTGTATTTCGTCCAGCAGGAATGTCTTTGTACCATTTTCTATTCAACTTCCAAGCGGGATTTACAGTGAGAAAGAGTCGTTTTGTTTTTATTTCAACCCGCTTTTCTAGGAATTTTTTGTACAGTCGGATCGGACACATATCAGCATTAATATTATTCTTTACTAGCCATTTTGATGAAGCGCATGGTTTTTCCCCTCCTTGGGTCGTCTTAGTAAATACGGGATCGTAAATAATTCTTCCTGTCTTTTCACCAACGTTATTTTCTTCTTCTTTGAAGTACGAAATTAGGCACTTGTGGCCTTCTCCACCACGCCAAGCTAATTCAAAAGCAAAAACAAAAAATAATTTCTTCTGCAAACCATCCGGGGTGTTTTCGTCGCAAACACGAACCATATTTTGGAATTCATCGTACCTTAGAAAAACTGCACTTTCCTTCCTCTTCTGTGGATCTCTTTGCAGTTGTTTTCTCTTGGCATTTTTCGCGTCTCTGGCTGCTTTGAATTCAATATTAGTGAAAGGATTGAATTGGAAATTGAATTCGGTGAAATATTTTTCCATTAGTAATTTAGCGGTTACGTTCCAAATCGTTTTAACAGTATATTCCTTGTACTCATCGCCATTTTGCTTACGCATATTAAATGCCCAGTCTGTTAATATTTTTGCCAAAACATCAATTGGTGTTCTTCCATCCAAAATATAATTTTTCTCTTCACAGAAGCCCATAAACTGACGCCACACGTATTTTCTATTATTTTTTGTATTGATTGGCTCTATTTCCGAAACTTCTTCTTCAATAGCTTGTAAGGAAGCAAAACCAAAACGAGACATTTTTAATAACGTCTTCGACATTTCTTGTCAAACTGACATACAATGGAATCGCGTTTGAACTGATCCATAGATATCTGTGTACAAGACAATTATCAGTTTCTACAAGATAATTATCGCTTTCTACATAGATAATTATCGCTGTAATCATGCGGTAATTGCACTTCACAGGGGATTTTTGACAGGAGGGAAATATTCGCCAAAATAATTTTGGCCTAAAACCTTTGAGAATCGAAAATATAAGTATTACAAATTTTTTTGCGCGTATGTTCTGGGGAACATCGCGTTATCATTTTACCCAAATGTCTGTAATTTTCGAATTTTTCGCCGAAAATGGTCTCAAACGATGGATTCGACTCCCTGATGAAGAATTCGAGGTCAAATTTGATTCTGTCCGTCCGGCCGTCCCGCCGTTGCCACGATAACTTGAGAACGGAGAGAGCCAGCGACTTGAAATTTCCAGAGTAGGTGGCGCTTCGCAATACGACGGAAAAGTTCGTTAATGGTCATAATCGGCCCAATGGTTTCCGAGTAATGATTTTGTTTTCAACCAATATGAATCCGATCAAATTGAAACTTGGTGAATAGTTGTAGAATATAAACCTAAGCACGTTTGTGAAATTTTGTGAGAATCGTATCACTAGAAAATTTTAAAAAAATTATTAAAAAATATTTTTTATGTCTCGATAACCTGAGAACGGAAAGAGATAGCGACTTGAAATTTTCAGGTTAGGTTGTGCATCTGAATGTGACATTTGAGTTTGTTTATAAGCATAATCGGCCAAACGGTTTTGGAGTTATCGCCATCTGAAATTTGGTTGTTATTTCCTTAATAACTCGAAAAATATTAAACAGATCCAATTTAAATATGGTTATTAGTGTCCAATACAGGAGAACGGACAATATAATTCACCATGGTACATTTGATTAAGAGTGTCCAATACAGGAGAATGGACAATAGAACATGTGAACAAAAGCTCCTGACTTCACGCCAGTGCTTGAACCCATTTTTTTATGGCAGTTTAGAACTTGTCTATGTGTGACCTATAACTCTTTGAAATATGAACATCAAACTTAGAAACAACCTGTATTATTATTGAATCTTTCCCTATCCAATAAATATAAGATATAATAAAAATTAGTTTCTGTACCAAAATATATTAACCGACTAGATATTACACCTGCATCTGGAATTGCCACATCCGATCGCTGCACGAACCATCCCCTTCATTAAGGATTACGGTGAAACTTCCTCATAGTTGTTTATGTTGTAAACCCGTAAAATATTGAAAAGCGTACCTGCTGTTTACTTCACCCACAGCAATATTGTAATGATTTAGTCTCGGTGAACAATGATATTGACTCGTAAAGGTGTGAGAACTTAGTGTCGAGACGTTTCCCAAATGATAAAATTCAAATGAGCTACAGGGTTGATTTGAGGTGCAATCACTTCCAGATGTGCAGAGGTAGAATTTTTGGAATTGCGAATAGTCGATGGAAAAACCAGGGAATTCCCACGGCTGGTTTGAACAGGCTGTCAACTTTCTTGGAAATTTTGCACGAATTTTAAGATCTTTGTTGTAGCGAAGATCTGATGGGCTGATCGCGTCAGTAGAATTAAAATTGAAAGGTCTAGCAAAAATTAGAACATTTACCTTAAAATATTAGAATCAAGCATTCATAATAAATACAGTATAGTAACGTAAATATACAGAAAATATTACAAAAAATGGGTTCAAGCCCTGTGGACAGGAGCTCTCTGGCGCTCTAGTTCAAACAGACAAATTATATCTCCGAAAGTATTGGTTTCTCAGAGTTGGGAATTATATCAATGTATTCCTATAATAGAACTGCACCATAAAGGAAATTCACTTCAAATAATAGTTTATTTATCAAGATTGAATGAGCAATCTGATAATGAGAACTGCACCATGGAAGAAATCGAATTAAAATAGCTGAACTAAATTTGACTCTCTCTTATAGAACAGGATGAAATGTACGAGTATGAACACAGAACATATAATGAAGCTTAGATAGAATAATTATAGCATTCTGTGAAAACATAGAAGTACGATTCATTATTGAAATTTAGAAAAATCATATCTCCGAAAGTATTAGCTTGTTGGAGTTGAAAATGATATCGATGGATTTTAATGGTGAAACTGCATCTTAAATAAAAATTGAATTCGAAATTTGTTGCATGAAAAAAAATTTTTTTCTTCGTTACTCCGAAACCATCAGGCCTATTTTGCCCAATAACTAACTCAACCGAGATATTCATCTCCCTAACCTACTCTGAAAATTTCAACTGCCTAGCTCATTCCGTTCGAGAGTTATTGTAGAAATTTTTTTTTTAATTTTGAAATTTTTTTTTTACACTTTGCGGTAACCTGATCAATACAAAACTTCACATGCGTATAAAGGTCATGATTCTACAATTTGATGCTAAATTTCAGATCGATCGAGTGATCAGTTTCGGAAATATTCATAAAAAATGTGTTTTGCTAAAATTGGCCATAACTCTGAAACCGCTTGATGGATTTCGCCCATTAACAAACTTAACCGAGATATTTACGCTCCAAACCCACCTTGCAAATTTCAATCCTCTAACTCCTTTCGTTCGAGAGTTATCGTGCCTACGGCTGGCTGAATCGGCCGGCCGGACCGCCCGGACAGAATCTATTTCGACCTCGGATTCTTGATCAGTGAGTCGAACCAAATCGTTTGAGACCATTTTCAGCCAAAAATTCGAAAATTACAGACATTTGGGCAAATTGATAAGCGATCAGTTCCAAGGAACTAGAGCGCCCAAAATCGGTTCAAGCACTGACGTGAAGTCTGGAGCTTTTGCGCGTATGTTCTATTGTCCATTCTCCTGTATTGGACACTCTTAATCGAATTTACCATGGTAAATTATATTCTCCATTCTCCTGTATTGGACACTTAATTCGAATTTACCATGGTAAATACAAATTAAGTGTCCAATACAGGAGAATAGGCAATATAATTTACTCGATAATTGACCATGGTAAATTCGATTAAGAGTGTCCAATACAGGAGAATGCACAATAGAACATACGCGCAAATGCTCATGACTTCACGTCAGTGCTTAAACCAATTTTTTTTTCATAATTCTTAAAAAAAATGTTAGTGGTAAGGTTAAATTTTAAACACGTCTTTATGTCGATATTCTGCAACTAGATACCAAGCTCCAATTCGATCGAGTCCCTATTTTTTGAGTTATCGAGGAAATAATATTCCAGGTGGGTATAACTCTGAAACTAAAAAATATTTATTTTAATTTTCTAGTGACGCGATTCTCACAACTATTCACCAAGTTTCAATTCGATCGAATTCATATTGGTTGGAAATAAAATTATTACTCGGAAACCATTGGGCCGATTATGCCCATCAACGGACTTGTCTGTCATATTGGGATGAGCCACCTACCCCGAAAATTTCAAGTTGCTATCTCATTCCGTTCTCAAGTTATCGTGGCAACAGACGGCCGGCCGGCTGAACAGAATCAAATTTGTCTTCGAATTATTCATCAGGTAGTCGAACTTTGGAGTTATACCAATCTGAAATTTGGTTATTGTTTCCTCAATAACTCAAAAAATACAAATCTGATCCAATTCAAATATGGTTATTAGTTGTAGAATACCAACGCGAAAATTCTTGCGAAATTCCGTAAGGAACGTAGCACCAGAAAATTTTTAAAAAATCATTGAAAAAAAAATTGGTTCAAGCACTGACGTGAAGTCAGAAGCTTTTGCGCGTATGTTCTCTTGTCCATTCTCCTTTATTGGACACTCTTGATCGAATTTACCATGGTGAATTCTATTGTCTGTTCTCCTGTATTGGACACTCTTAATTTACCATGGTAAATTCGATTAAGAGTGTTCAATAAAGGAGCATGGACAATAGAACATACGCCCAAAAGCTCCGGAACCACGAAAACAGAATTGGTTCAAGCACTGATCTGAAGTCAGGAGCTTTTGCTCGTATGTTCTCTTGTCCATTCTCTTTTATTGGACATTCTTAATCGAATTTACCATGGTGAATAATTCTATTGTCTGTTCTCCTGTATTGGACACTCCTAATCGAATTTACCATGGTGAATTAAGAGTGTCCAATACAGGAGAACAGACAATAGAATTCTCCATGGTAAATTCGATTAAGAGTGTGAATAAAGGAGCATTGACAAGAGAACATACGCGCAAAAGCTTCTGACTTCACGTCAGAGATTGAACCAATTTTTTGGTTGAAAATTCAAATATTTGGACGTTTGGACCTGTCCGAAATTGGCAGTTTCGAGCCGTATTCGAAAGACATCCAGCATTCCTCACCGGAACACCCACACCGGCCGAGGCAACGCCGGAAACGCCGACGTTATCGACATTGTATCCAAAGAGTCCGTAATTTCTTTTACTGCAATGTTGAATTTAGCGAAACAAACCCGTCGTGCCGTCTCGACGATTCCGAGAAACACGTCGCGGCTGGAAATATAAACCCGCCGAGAAACGGAAAAAAACGTATTCCTCTGGACGTATCCAGGTCTGAATAAATTGTCGATCACAAAAGGCTTTACGAGCTGTCGCGAATCGACGTCGGGCGAGAATAGCTGGACAAAAGTCCGATTTACCGATTCTAATTGTACGTTATAATGCCTTCCTCCATATTTCACTAATTTTTGCGGGGTCATTTTCGTCGGTCGAGATCGCTGCGGAGAGGATTTAACGTCCGTTTGGTTCGATACGGCTGGGACTCGAGATTCGACGCTTTTAAAGTTTGAAGATTCAATCGGAGCAGCGATATTGTAAGGTCGAATCTTTCGTTATACCCTTATTACACTATGCCTTTTTGGCGCTCTAGTTCCTCGGAACTGAGTGCTTATCAATTTGCCCAAATGTCTGTAATTTTCGAATATTTCGATGAAAATGGTCTTAAACGATTTGGTTCGACTCACTGATCAAGAATCCGTGGTCGAAATTCATTCTGTCCGGCCGGTCCGGCCGTAGGCACGATAACCCTCGAACGGAATGAGCTAGAGAGTTGAAATTTTCAGAGTAGGTTTGGGGGATAAATATCTCGGCTAAGTTCGTTATTGGGCAAAATCGGACAAATGGTTTCGGAGTAACAAAAAAAAAATTTTTTTTTTACGAAACAAATTCCAAATTAAATTTTTTTTAATAAAGAGTTTTATCATGAGAATCCAATCATATTATTTTTAACTCTAACAAGCTAATACTTTCGGAGATATGATTTTTCAAAATTTCAATAATAAATCGTATTTCAACGTTGTCACAGAATAATATTATTCTATGTATGAATATGAATTGTCATAATGTCAAATGATGTTCAATTGAAGAATTGTGAGCGAAGTGAGAAAAATCTCAGATATGATTTTTCAAAATTTCAATAATAAATCGTATTTCAACGTTGTCACAGAATGATATTATTCTATGTATGAATATGAATTGTCATAATGTCAAATGATGTTCCTGAGAATTGTGAGCGAAGTGGAAGTGAGTTAAATCTCAGTTGTTTGCTCCGATATTACTTTTTCTCAGAAAATTCTTACATTTCGGAACTGAACATGAAGTAAGAGATCTGAGAGTAGTGAGACTGCTTTTCATCCATAGACATAGATATAACTCTCGAACGGAATGAGGTAGGTAGTTGAAATTTTCAGAGTAGTTTAGGGAGATGAATATCTCGGTTGAGTTCGTTATTGGGCAAAATTGACCAGATTTAATTTGATTTCTTCCATGGTGCTTTTCTCATTCTCATGATTGCTCATTTAATCTTGATAAATAAACTATTATTTGAATTGAATTTCCTTTAGGATGCAGTTCTATTATATGAATACATTGATATAATTCCCAACTCTGAGAAACCAATTCTTTCGGAGATATAATTTGTCTGTTTGAACTAGAGCGCCAGAAAGCTCCTGTCCACAGGGCTTGAACCCATTTTTTATGTCTACATTTGCGCCTATTTTCATGGATATTTGTTGGTTGAATTTCCCCGCAAATGAGTGGCACTATTACACCGCGCTTTTTTCGCGCTTGTTTCAGGCAGTCATTTCAGAGCTGCAAACATTTAAGAAATTCACATATTTACCTACCTCAAGTTCTTGTTTTGTTTGTATATTTTTAAAGCAAACCATAGTGTTTTAAGAATGCCTGAAGAAACGTTTAATATGCTACTACATAGAGTGCAAATTCACATACAGAAAAAAGACACTGTAATTCCAGAAAGCATTTCTCCAAAAACGAAATTAATAATTACTTTGCGACACGAGGCTACTGGTGAAAACTTCATATCACTCGGGGATAGCCATCACGTACGCAATTTTCGCACACATTCTGCAACATTGTTCAAGCGTATATGGAACCATATTCGTTCAGCGGAAGGATAAAACTAATTATCTGTCAAATCAGACATGAGCTAAGTGTTACTATTCACGAAATAAGCACTAGTTGAAAAAAAAAACGTTAGATGGCGGACCCGTTATATTGCATATGCAGATATAAATTACCTCTTCGTTACAATGAACGTTCAAATTTGATCGTTCCTACGCTCAATTTCTGGGTTTGAAATCTGATATAGGTACTATAGGAATGTGGGCTCACTTCGAATTACATCCTCTTATCATTCTTCCGAATACTCAAGTAGAAATATATGCATGCACGCCAATGAAGATCGCGATCGGGCATTTCCGTAACTTTTGCCTGCCAGTTTAACCTGCCAGGTTCACGCCGGTACTTTGCGATACTAGGCTACTGGTGAAAACTTCATATCACTAGGGATAGCCATCACAGATTATCTGGCCCTCGTAAGTTTAGTTTACGTCCTCAGAGTAATAAACATACATTTATTATTGAATTTACGAAGGCTGCGATTCAAAGGGTAAACTAGGTTATGTTAAGACGTCAAGTCAGACAGATAAATATTGTGTTGGTAGACATGACATTTCGACAAAAAGGCTTGAAATCCCCACGTTTCAGGGGGAACAAATAGAACCAGTTCTATTTATTTTCAAGCCTGAAACAGTCTACATTATAGTCCCGGGCGCTTGCGTATTTCTTCGAAATTTCAGGCGCAGTCAGTCAGGCTGACAAATAGGCAGCTAGGTCAGCTTATTTGCCTGAGACATGATATGTCAAATTTTGATATTTAATGCCCATTGTTAATCCATATGATGATGGGAATGGTAATGGTAAGTTAATAATATTGAGTTTAGAATATCTCCAGTAAAAACAAAACTGAAATATTGGCTAAAGTTTCAATTGATACAATATAACATTCAGAGTAGATTTGAGGAAAAATTATTTCTTTCATCATAGAATTGAGGAACGAATATCTCGGATGAGTTCGTTGTTGGGTAGAATACTTTCGAAGATATGATTTGTCAAAGTTTGAACAAGATCGCCAAAGCTGCTGTCCACAGGGCTTGAACCAATTTTTTGGACACTCTTAATCGAATTTACCATGGTAAATAAAGGCTCTCGCGAAATTTCATCGAGGTCGGAGAACTAGTTTCTGATATATAGAATTTTTTTCAATGAATTTTTAAAATTTCCTAGCGATAGGATCCTCACAAAATTTCGCAAGAATTTTCGCGTTAGCATTCTACAACTAATTATCACGTTTGAATTGAATCTGTTTTTTATTTTTCGAGTTATTGAGGAAATAACAACCGAAATTCGAATGGCTATAACTCCAAAACCGTTTGGCCGATTATGCCTACAGATAAACTTAAATGTCGCATTCAGATGCACAACCTAACTTGAAAATTCCAATTTACTATCTCTTTCCGTTCTCAGGTTATCGTGCAATAAATAATATTTTTCAATAATTTTTTTAAAATTTTCTAGTATTTTTTTTTCAGTCAAATTTCATACAATTTATACACTACAACTTAACAGCACAAAACTAAAGGAACTAACATTGACACAGAAAGTGGTTAACGTTGTTTTCATGGTACCATCTTAAAAAAATGGAGGTTGTACCTGTCTTTCGAAGGGGGTTGACGGTTGAAGTATGTACAGTAACCAAGATAATGAATGTATTCCATTTGACCTTTCCACACTGTATAACGGATCTCTAATAAATATAAATTATAGTGAATTATACTCTGGAAAATATGAGGGAAAATATTCATTATATGCATTCAGAGAAAGACGCAAATTCATTGTATATTCAAAGGACGTCAAATTTTCGATGCATATTTACTATAGATGACAAAATATTATTAAAATTAAATCAGACACCACTATAATTCATGTCCATTAGAAATCCGTTAAATGAAGAAATTATATCCTGGAAAATGGTCAATATATGCAAATAAACGAAATAAACCGTACAATACGGTATTACAAATGAGTTAAATATACTGATCGGTAAATGAGCAAGCGTGCTAAACCTTCTGACGAGTGCTTTTGGAATTTTAAGCTGAACTAAAAGATTTATAGATGTCTGGAAGGATACTAAAACAGTAAATTCCCGATTCTTAACCAAAGAATTAAAACATTTCTGACAGAATCATTCCTAATAATAATTAACATTTTATTAGAACTCTCACGAATTATTTAGGGGCGGTCTTATTCTTTTATGTGGCAAGTAAACCAATCACATCTGGTTTTACCAACACCTGAAAAGATCCTCCAACATCTGGGTTTTACCACAACCTGACTAACTGAATCGTTCTATTATTCTCGGCTGATTTTTCGAGGGATGTTACCTGCGAATATACGGGGGTGTTACACTACTTATTTACACCTGGATATAGTATGGCTGCCAAAACGTGTCGGACGTGTCATTTTGGTGGACGTGTTGTAATTGTGTTGTGCACGAAATCGAGAACATGAAGTTTTTTTCGCAACAACCGGAGAAATCCGTGTCGAGGAATAAATTAGGTATGATATTTTCAGTAATAAAACGGGGGTGTATAGATAGATCGACATATGTTATCAATTGAGATCATTATCTTCAACTCCTAAAAACATTCACAATATCCAATACATACGAGTATACCTACCTATCATTTTTACAAATGTTACTGCAGTTTACTCTATTGAAATTTTTTAAATTTATTTATCGAAAAAAAAAATTGGCGAAATAATTATTTCAATTGATTCTTCGGCCTGGTCAACTTAAGTTGAATAAGATTGAAATAATTTTTATGTGATTTTATAGGAATTTGTTCCATTATTGTTTGAGTTTTTACTAGTTCATTTATCGTATGTTTGTTCGTTTCGAAAAATATGATTGCAATGAAAATTTTTCATTCATATTTTATTTTAACTTCATTTCTTGCTGTGTTTAGTATCATAATTGCTAGATAATAATTAACATTCATCCTACATTTGTAAGGACTTTATTCAAATATTGTATGCCATTCACAACTTAATATTTTCGGAACTCTCAATCTTACTGGAAGTACATACATGTTTTTTGCATCAGTAAATAGACTTTATAGTTTTGGACAAAATACCTTACATGTGTTATGTCAAGGTTTACATACAACTTCATTATTATTATTAACTCTTAAAATTATTCATTACTTCAACGCTTACTCGTAAACTGAACTTCTGAAATGAAATCTAAAACGAATATATGTACCAAAAAAATAAATGAAAATAATAAAAAAAAGGTGTTTTTTGAATGCTAAGCAAACATTTCAAATGTTAATCCAGATGTTGATATCTAGACAATCTATTTCAAATTATAGAATTAAAACATAGGCAATTATTAAGGAGTTCTAAGGCGACGAAATAAAAGACCATAGCAAATTATAATATGTTTAATAATATTTTTTATCAATTTTCAATAGAATAGTTATAACAATTTCTGAAATATAAATTTCAAAAATAATAATTAGGTATCAATTTGAATTCAAATTTGTCTTGAAATGGTGATAAATCATGAAATTTTGGAATTGTTTTCGTATTTGAATAACTTCAAAGATTTGAATAACTTCAAAGATATGAAGGGAATTTCCGAAATGCTTACCTTAACTTTGTGATGACAAATTCACAACTGACTACCCAAAAGTTGGGAATTCCAGACGTCAACTGTCATAACTACAGGTGTTGAACATCTGTGCTGAAGCAATATTTCTGCATCATCTACCTATATTAGGAATTCCTCTTCCCTGACTATGCCTGGTCAGATTTTTCATTGCCTCATCATAGCCATAATTTGAAATTCTCGATAAGAAGGAAAAAATATGAAAAATTATTTTTCAGTTTTCACGGATAGCAAGAAGAATATTTATGGAGAATTATTATCAATAGATTTCTAATTTTGTTTTTATTTAAAATACTGAAGTTGGTGCCAAGCCAATTCTATAAGATGATTATCCAATTCAGTATAAGAATCATGCAAGTAGGTCTGGATATTGTGAATGTATCAAATTGAACGGATGGAAAAATATAAAATAAGTATAAAAATATAAGTAACCGTAACCAGAAATGTCCATTTGCAACAACAACAGGAAATGTAAACGCTGCAAGGATTATAATTCAATGCATTTATTTATTTTTTCGTTTATATTAGGAAAAACCATTTCATTCTCATTTCATACCATTTTAATTGATGAAATATTTCACTGATAATTCACATAAAAAAGTGGGCTGAAAAAATATAGATTTCGTATACAAAGATATTTCCTCTGAATTCTTCATTGAATCAACATTAATTTGTGAAATTTAAAAACATTAAATCGACGAAACTTATCTTAAGCTTTTGACTCCCGGTTGCTACCTACCTTTTTATTTTTCTCAATTCTGTTCTGTCGTCCATCCGGCAGTAGGTACGATAACTCTCGAACGAAATGATTTAGAGTTGAAAATTGCAGGTTACATTTCGAGGCCAAATTAGTCGGTTTTGTTCGTTAATAGGAAAAATTAGCCTAGTGATTTTCGAGTTATAACCATATGAAATTTTGATTTCATGATAAGTCGAAAAGTATTGATCTGATCAAGTTGAAACTCGGTAGTAAGTTGAAAAATGCAGACAGAAATACTTATGCAGAATTCCATGAGGATTATTAAAAAAACATATTAAAGAAATGGGACGCATATATGTATTCAGGTTTGATTGGTACCCAAGATTCGCGGTTTTGCTGAAAACAGAAATATTCTATATAATATAAAACAACAAAAACAGAAAAAAGCGTAAGTACCTTAATCTTTCGGATTTTTCCAGAATATTAAATTTTCTTACTGATTCTCTTCGAAAAAGTTAATTCTCAATTATCAGTTCAAAATATTGAAAAACAATTAATTGTAAAATATTGACATATCAGAGACACTGAAGTAATGATTTCATAGAATTTTCACGTTAATTTTTCACTTATATCACAGTTCAGATATCGCTGAAATTTTGAAAGAGCCTTCATAACCTTAGTTTACAGCCAAGTTCCAGATTTAAATTTGATCAGATCTATATTGTTGGATATATTGTGAAAATATTATTTTTTTCCTGGAAGCCAACCAGCCTTGGGAGACTTCAGTACCTGGCTGGGTGACCGCGTTGGTTATATGAATTTGAACAAGCGCGTCAAAGCAGGCAGACCTCACGACAGTGTTTTTCCAACTTTTAATAAACAATATCGACTAAATTGGCTTCCATGCCCCTCCGATTTTTCTATGTTACTTCATTATTTTTTATACGATCAGCAGAATTTCTTCCGCGAAAATCGCATACACGGGGTTCATTATCAGTTCCATTGCTCTGTTTTTCGAGTAGTTGATTCTAATTTGAATGCGACTCGAGAGAACGATGAAATGGCGTCCATGAATATTTCAAGTGTCCTCGTCGGTGATTTGCTGCACTCTTGGCCGGAATATAATTATTGTACGACATCCTTGTCATAAAATGGAAATACATCAATTAAGTTGAATGATTCATCCGAGATACAATGCTGCAAATTTCGTTCTGAAGCGCTTTTGGCATCATCTCTGATGATATGCTATCAGCAATAATTGGAATAATTGGACATAAAAATAGTGTATTCATTTTTACATTCGATAATCGAAAATAATTATTTAATACACCAAACAAAATGTTGATTCCTTTGTTATTTAATCATTTAAATAATAAACTAAAATTCCTTCTCAATTGCTTCTTTCGTTGAAATTTTTTTTCAAATTATTTCAGGTTCTCAAGAAACCCATGAATTTTTGGCTGTGCTATAACACTGAAATATCATAACACAACATTCGTTTGTATTCAAGACGAATTTTTTACATCAATCAAAATTCAAAATAATAAACCAAAAAATCTTTCTTCCCGATTTTGTATTTCCGTCGAAAATTATTTTCAAGTATCGCATTTATTTTTCGAGGTAGGTACCTACATCTATATTTTAAAATCGCCAAACTTTCATATATACCTGATATCTCAGTTGATGTTTAAGTATGTAAGTGAAAATTTATTTTTCACAAAACATTGGATTTCTGGAGAAAATTTATTGATCCACGTTTCCAAGTTACATACATATAAATAAAGTATCAGAACATATTATTCGTTTGTTTTCGAATTTTATATCAATCAATATTCGGAGTTATTTACCATTTAATCTCCGAAAATAAATAATACCTATTAAATATCTTCTTCCTCAATTTTTTCCTTCCCGTCAAAAATATTTTTCAGTTTCAGTTCAGATTTCAATTGATTTACCCCGAAAAAACAGTGCCAGAAGAGGGAATCGTCAATATTCCTTTTTAGCTGAAATGACATTTTAAAATGGGTTTTTTTATTATCTCGAGAATTGTTTTATGGAAAACGATAAAAATAGGTTCACACCACTGAATTAATCTTACCTTCTGTTTTACTCATTAGTTGAGTCGTACCTAAATAACAAATTCATATTTGATTTTATTTTTATGGCGCGTTAAAGTAAATATAATTAGTTTTGAAAGAGTTAAAGTAAATAATTAGTTTTGAAATAACTATTCTCTAAGGAGTCCCTATTTATGTTTTGATTATTTGCATATGTTTCAATATTTATAATATTTTCTGATTGAGATATCAGCAAATAAACTTTATTTTTATCAGTATTATTATATCTATTTTCTTGTCTTATATATTCGATACTTCTATGACTAGTAATGATTTCCGAGGAATCTTACTTCTAGTACTATTTTTGACAGTTGCAATACTAAATTCAAATTCAGTGAAAATCTAGAAATCCCCTATTCTTTGAAGAATATACTGAATCCGGGAATTAATTAAACACGCCAAAAAATATAATTGAAAGGATTCAAATTTTGTATATATTTCCATTAACACATAGAAATTTGTTAAACAAAAATTCATTTTTTACTTAGCTCAGATAGGGATCTCAACAAAAATAACGGTAATATCGTTTTCCTACCAAATTTGAAAAAATCCGAAGATAATTTGAAATCAAAGATAGATGAGATTGGCTCTGAGGAAATAAAATTGAGCGAGAAGGGTACATTTTTTCTCATCGAGGTCCCGTATTAATGAAAATTAGAAATTTGATTTGTACATACCATAATTATGAAATTTTCCTATTAAGAAATGAAGAAATACTGTAGAAATATTGAATGAAAGAAATTAGGTATAGAACCATTCACTTCATTTGGGTTAACGAAAACTTATCAAGTGGTCTCGTTTATGCTTCACATGGTCACTGCTTTATGAAACTGAATCAGTGAAACTAGAAGGACACCTTCTCGAACATCTGGTAGTAGGCAAGTCTCTTTTTGACTATTTGACTATAGGGTTATAAAATTCAACATTCAGATGTTCGCCATGTTTTAAGAAGATCTCAAGATAGAAGGGAAGACCAGGTTCATAGCTAAAATAATTGAAAATACATTGACGAGAAGAGTATATTATGCGATATGATTATACTGCATCTCCTAGGTCTTCCGAGTAGACTCCTCAAAAAGATTTTAAAACAGTTGTTATGGGAATCAGTTGTATTCTCGTTAAACATTTTTACTGTTGCCTTACGCCACCTTTACAGCAATGATATTACTATATTAAACAGACAATGGCTAGTTGAAATTACTAGTAGGTATCTGACATTTGCAGTATAAATATAAACCGAAATATTTTATTTGATTTAATTGAATGTATTTTTGTCACATACATTGTGCTCTATTCCGCATATACTTTTACTTTGCTAAATCTCACGAAGCATGAAATATGCTTAAAAAGTGGTACAAATTTTCATCTTCACGTATTATATACATCACTAGCTGCCCGCCCCGGCTTCGCACTGTTGAAATACTGATACTTAATATACTACAGAATTTCTTTATATACAACGTTCACAGCAATTTTGTCGTTAGACAATACAAATATGTTTTCTTTAGAGGTTACTCTTGAAAGAGCGACATATAGTTGGTCATGTGGAAAACACTCAACGCTCAAATTTAAGCCTGTAGCGTTGAAAGTTGGACCCTGCGATTTATTAATGTTCACTGCAAAATATATCTTTACCGGAAATTATAGGCGTTTAAATTGGATCAGTAAATCCGATGGTATCAGAGGTATTCGGGGAATCAATACATCTATCCTGGCTGAGGCGAGCCTCACGCTCTACAGATGATTATCTGGCTGTCTGTATTTGATTTCTATCCCTATCCAGGCTGTGCCGGTCCCATGGTCGGTACCATTGCAACCGCTATGTCCCTGCATTTTAAATCTTCGAAAATATTAATTTAAATTACATGCTGTAAAGGGCCATATTGATCTATATTAAATGCACAATGCATTTAAGGTACTTAATTGGATAAGGATCAATGCTGTATTGCTTAAAATCGCTTCGTAATCAAGCCATTATTTCTCGTAGAATGTAAAGGATAAAAAATGGTCTATCCTTAAGAGATAGACATATACCATCCCGGACTTTTTTGTAGACCTTCTTAAGGTGTACCATACTGTACTTAATATTATTTTGATCTATCTCGTAGGGTTCAGTCAGCGTTTGCAATGTAAGCGCAAAAAAATGAGTTTATCTACGACATCACATTAGAAACGTCTAAAATTATCAGTGTTTCTCTGACATATTATGCATGTATTATACATATAAACCTTCCTATTGAATCACTCTATCTATTAAAAAAACCGCATCAAAATCCTTCACGTAGTTTTAAAGATCTAAGCATACATAGGGACAGACAGACAGCGGGAAGCGACTTTGTTTTATACTATGTAAGGATGTACACTCCGACAACTGATAAAAAGCAAAAACAACTTTTGAATGTAGATTATCCCCAAAATATTCATGTGTTTTCTCAATAATTATGGAATTTCAAAATGTATTTCGATTCTCGACCTTAAATAATATATTAGATATTCTAAAGAAAAAACCTTTATATTTGTTATTTTCAACATTTATTTCATACAAATAAGCCATTAATCCTGTTAATCAATGAATTATTTGACTAGTTGAATCGGTATATAGATCAATTAAACCGGCAGTTAAAATTCAACCAGTAGATCAATTAAATCGGTAGATGAATTTAACCTCTTTTTTTTTCCAGTCAAAACCACCTTGGCTCGTGGAGCTATGAAGGAGAAGAGTAAAAACGCAGCCAGATCAAGGAGGGAAAAAGAAAATGCCGAATTTTTGGAACTAGGAAAACTTCTTCCCCTTCCAGCTGCTATCACGTCACAGTTAGATAAAGCCTCTGTTATACGACTTACCACATCGTACCTGAAAATGAGACAAGTTTTCCCTGACGGTAAGTTTCTAGACGCTTTCATGCTTGGCCACTACTTATATAACTCGCAAATAACAGGTCTTAAAAAAAAAATTAAAACATAATCCGCCGTATTCACAAAGCATTGTTAAGTGTTTGAATCTCCGTTAAGTCCTAACTGAGGTCCTCAGTTAAGGATAAATTGGAATCGCAACCTCAGTTAACGTATTTAACGGTGGTGAAACAGGCCTGTTTTACCACCTTTATTCCTTATTGTCCCTTATTATCCCCAATTTATCCTTAACTAAGGACCTCAGTTAGGACTTAACGGAGATCGAATGCTTTGTGAATACGGCGGTCTGTATTTTATGTAGCAAGTTAAAAGGGGATAAGGCAAAATATTTGCAATATAGAAATGGTCTTTATTTCGGAAAAGATTTGTTCTGTATTCAATCCATAGATTTTTGATTGTATAACAAGAAGATTGCATTCAACATAATATTATATTCTTGAAAACAGGCAGATATAAAATATCAGTTCTTCTCGATTATTTCCGCAAAAAAACTTCGATGCTTCGAATTCAAGTATTGAACTATACGTAGATTTTTGGCGCTCTTGTTCCTCGGAACAGAGTGCTTATCAATTTGCCCAAATGTCTGTAATTTTCGAATTTTTCGATGGAAATGATCTCAAACGATTTGGTTCGACTCACTGATCAAGAATCCGTGGTCGAAATTCATTCTGTCCGGCCGGCGTGCCGTGGGCACGATAACTCTCGAACGGAATGAGCGGGACAGTTGAATTCGTCTATTGGTTTTGGATTGATAATTTTTGGCACTCTTGTTGAATTTAAATTCTTCTATGATGTTTGAATACAATTTCTGCTAAGATGAAATTCTTTCATAAGAATCCATTGATATAATTCCCAACTCTGAGAAACCAATACTTTCGGAGATATAAGAGCGCCAGAAAGCTTGAACAGGGCTTGAACCAATTTTTGAATTACAGTTACGTCAGTGTAGTATTTGAAACGAGAGGGTACCAAAAAAAACTTCCTTGTATTTGGTAGATGTTGTAACATGTCATATACATCCATTTGGATTTATCATAATGTATATAGTTGCTGTTTTCGCAGTCCCTTCTAGAATGATTTTCCATATAGGATAATGCCTTATGTACATGCTAGTATCTTAATTTTGTTTCCAATATGTATTCCTTATATTGAATACTTACTTCAATTTGCTGTTCATCTGCATTGTTCGTTCTGTTTAATACAGTCCCCATACCTTCAAGGCTTTTCGTACTATCTAGATTCTACCCGATACAACACATCTTCAACATTGTGTGACATCTATTATAAGATCAAGAAAGGACCTCTGATGTAGCCACATATTGTACAATAGGATTTCTGCTTATATAATTTTCTATTCATCCACACTGAAAGCATCTCAAACATCGAGAGCATGACCAGGGCCATATCCAGCTTTTTTCCGATAAGGGCAAAAAATTAATTTGCCGCTGCCCTTTTCAATAACGCCTCATACTTACGAGGCGTCATTGAGCGTATATGCTTATGACTTAATAAGCATATTATTTCGAGTATATTTGCCTTCAGTTCAGATGAAAAAAATTACAAGGCATTATTTTTTATTGCATAAAGGAAAAATACAGTAATTATGTAGAAAAACAAAGGGAATTAATAATTAGAGAATGAGAGATGAACGGACTAGTAGAGACCATAGTTCATCGGCGTTGAATTATGCTTCACTGATGATTCCAAATAGGGATGAAAACGCGGAATGTAGCTATTCAACTTTGATGAAATCATACTCTGTGAATTGCTCTGAACTATGGTCTCTACTTGTCCGTTCATCCCTCATCCTCTAGTGGTACCTTTACCTTAAAGCGATAATCCGTTTGTACTTGGAATTAATAATTCTTCAAAAATAGACAAATTAAATAAAAACACATTTTTCCGAAAACGTTCAACTACTAGTACTCCTAGTAACTAAAATAATGTTCTTCGCCCTTTTGTTCTGCAAAATATTTCATAATTTCTGATAAATTTACACTGTCGCGGACAGTATGTTCTATGCAAATCCTAGTCAAACTATTTTGTGCCATGGCGGTCGCGATGTTCTTGGGAACATTATCATTTTGTCCAAATGTCTGTAATTTTCGAATTTTTTGCCGAAAATGGCCGTTCCACGATAATTTGAGAGCGGAAAGAGATAACGCCTTGAAATTTTCAGGGTAAGTGGCGCGTCCCAATACGACGGACAAATTCGTTAATGGGCATAATCGACCCAACGAGTAACAATTTTGTATTGAACCAATACAGATCCTATAAAATTGAAACTTGGGGAGTAGTTGTAGAATACAGACTTGCAATTTTCAGTGTAGGTTGCGTATCGGAATGGAAAAGTTATGTTCATCCGAGGTCGAAATCGATTATGTCCGGCCGGTCCGGCCGGCCGGCCGTAGGCACGATAACCCTCGAACGAAAGGAGTTAGAGGATTGAAATTTGCAAGGTGGGTTTGGAGCGTAAATATCTCGGACAAGTTCGTTAATGGGCGAAATCCATCAAGCTGTTTCGGAGTTATGGCCGATTTTAGTAAAACACATTTTTATGAATATTTCCGAAACCGATCACTCAATCTATCTGAAATTTAGCATCAAATTGTAGAATCATTACCTTCATACGCAATAGAAGTTTTGTATTGACCAGGTTACCGCAAAGTGTCAGAAAAAAATTTCAAAATTGAAAAAAATTTCTACAATAACTCTCGAACGGAATGAGCTAGGCAGTTGAATTTTTCAGAGTAGGTTAGGGAGATGAATATCTCGGTTAAGTTCGTTACTGGGCAAAATAGGCCAGATGGTTTCGGAGTAACGAAAAAAAAAAAATTTTTTAAGCAACAAATTTCAGATTCAATTTTTATATAAGATGCAGTTTCACCATTAAAATCCATCGATATCATTTTTAACTCCAACAAGCCAATACTTTCGGAGATATGATTTTTCTAAATTTCAATAATGAATCGTACTTCTATGTTTTCACAGAATGCTATAATTATTGTATCTTAGCTTTATTATATGATCTGTGTTCATACTCGTACATTTCATCCTGTTCTATAAAAGAGAGTCAAATTCAGTTCAGCTATTTTAATTTGATTTCTTCCATGGTGCAGTTCTCATTCTCAGATTGCTCATTTAATCTTGATAAATAAACTATTATTTGAATTGAATTTCCTTTATGATGCAGTTCTATCATAAGAATACATTGCTATAATTCCCAACTCTGAGAAACCAATACTTTCGGAGATATAATTTGTCTGTTTGAACGAGAGCGCCAGAAAGCTCCTGTCCACAGGGCTTGAACCCATTATTGACTTCAAAGTTAATCAAGATATTTTAATTCTATTATTTTTGCCGAATAAATTTGACTATATTCGACTCTCGGAAATTCTCGTAGCACTCGATAGTTTCCCATCTTGCCCCCCTTAGATAGGGCCCTGAACACGACAATATCTGCTTTCAATACTGAATGGTCCAAGATGTAAATAAATTTAAATGTCTTTAAATTCAACTACATCGGAACAATCTCCCCCACATCACCTTCCCCATTGACAATACTAATCTAGAAAGACGAACCATCACCTCTGAATCTGCAGATAAAATCAACAATTTCAGCACAATGCAGCATTAGAAAAAATTTATGATGCGAATTCGGCCAAGAATAAATCACGATTTTATCAACACCAATTTACATATCAATACGTGTGGTAGTGATGAATATTAACAAATGACATTCGATTATTATTTTCGAACACGTACGTGACTAATTTTTATTATTTATTGATTATGAGAATATGGTCATTGAAATTCTATTATGCTATTGTTTTTTGTTACGGCGGTGTGGTTATTATTTAAACAAATATCCGAATTATGATCTATAGGGGAATGCATTTTTAGAGTTATTACGTGTTTTCTTTCTTTATTTGTTACTTTCGTAACATCAAAGAATGTTATTTGAATATTAAAATTTTTTGATTCAAGTGAAGTTGATTTGATAAAAAAAAATAATAAACTTGAAAAATTCTTAAAAAATATTGTTCTTTTGGCTATTCACGCCGCACGAAATACGGCAAGAACCTTCAAGCCCTCTCTTTTCAACGAGTACCTATACTAGATTTCAATTCAATCGAATCTGTATTTTGGAAAATATTTGGAAAATAAAATTCGGCTTGCAGGTTCGTGCAGAATTTCAGTGGAATCTGACTAATAGTTCTTGAGATATAACATTTTTGAAGAATTTTTTTTATTATTTTTGGCGCTCTTGTTCCTCGGAACAGAGTGCTTATGAATTTGCCCAAATGTTTGTAATTTTCGAATTTTTCGATGAAAATGGTCTTGAATGATTTGGTTCGACTCACTGATCAAGAATCCGTGGTCGGAATCGATTCTGTCCGGCCGGCCGGTCCAGCCATAGACACCGTAACTCTCGAACGGAATGAGCTGGACAGTTGAACTTTTCAGAGTAGGTTTGGGAGATAAATATTTCGGTTAGGTTCGTGATTGGGCAAGATCGACCTGATGGTTTCGGAGCAACGAAACCATTTATTTTAAATCACAGCTTTTGAATTTAATTTTTTTTAAGATGCAGTTTCATCATAAGAATCTATTGTTATTATTTTCAACTCCAATAAATGTATACTTTCGGAGATATGATTTTTCAAAATTTCCATATTAAATCTTAACTCTATGATTTCACAGAATGCTGTATCGAAAATTAACGTCCGTATCTATGAATGCCATCTGTGTTCATACATTTCATCAATGTCATCTCATCTACAGATGAGAGATATTGTCAAACAAAGTATGATTGAATGCCTAATGACCAACGGAATAACCTCAGCTATCGTAGATAGCTCTTGTATAATCCACATGATGATGATGATAGAAATATAAATACTTTGGTGAGTTAAACAAATTGGGTTCAGATTATCTCTAGTAAAAAGAAAACTAGAATATTGACTCAGTTTCAATTGATATAATATAATTTTCATAGTATAGATTTGAGGAATGAATGTATCGGATGAGTTCGTTATTCGGTAGAATTGGTCTGTTGGTCTTGGATTAATAATTTTTGGCACTCTTGTTGAATTTAAATTCTTTTATGATGTTTGATTTCTTTTATGATATTCGATCATTAGAATCCATTGATATCATTCTCAACTCTGAGAAACCAATACTTTCAGAGATATGATTTGTCAAAGTTTGGTCAAGAGTGCCAAAGCTCCTGTCCACAGGGCTTTCCCACTTTTTTGAAGAAATGTTTATATAGCGGCCAAATTGAATCGAATTTGACTTGTAATTCAGCATCAGTGAGTAGAACCGTATCGTTTGAGACCATTTACGAAAAAAAATTTTAAAATTACAGACATTTAGGCAAAATGATAGCACACTGTTCCCTACAGCATGCACGCAAAAAGGGTTTCATGAGAAGAGGAATCTATGGTCGAAATTAATTTTCAACTTAAAGACTCACCCCGTATTACATTGATATATACCGGGTGAGTCTTTGACCACTGCATTAATTTTAACCAAAGATTCCTCTCATCAAATGAAACTTTTTTTTCATTTACCATTTTTCCAGATTCGGCTCAGGTAAAAAGATACAAGCGTATAAAGATTTCACAATGTGCTAATACACTCCCGCATATAAATTATCAATGACAATGTTGGCGGACGAGAATAAGGCATGGTAACGTGGTTTACAGCTTGATTCGGGACTCCAACGCTCAGGGACGGATCCATAAAAGTAGTGAAATTTCTGGAGTTTTCCATTTTAAAACATTCAATGAAGAATATCTCGAAAACGGTGCGTTTAAGGAGAAATGATGAAGAATAATATAATGTTCTAAAACGACGGAATATTCTTGAAATGACTCAAGAAAAACTTTATATGCTTTCTTTATGCTAATTTCGTTTAGTTTTATGAATCCACGAGTACATAACTAGAAAACCAGTAGAAGTAGAGAATAACTAATAGTTGCAAAATATGTATCATAGTTATAGGAAACTTTACGCCAACATTCATTTTATTCGAAAAAAGGATGTCAAAGCTACAAAATAAAAACCTGTTTTTTTTTCATTATTTCAACAGCCTGTATCTTTTTACCTGAGCTGAATTTGGAAAAATGTTAAATGAAAAAAGTGTTTCATTTGATGAGAGGAATCTTTGGTTAAAATTAATGCAGTGGTCAAAGATTCACCCTGTATATATATATATTATGATTAGACTGTTGAATATTTCAAGTTATATCCTTTATTAGAACAGAACTGATAACTATTATTACAGAAATCTTATTTACATTGCCTCGATATTCCTTGAAATCTCTACTGTAAATGAAACAAAATCATTGCAGACTATATATATTATGTTCCATTTGAATATCCATGTAACCATCTGTTCGTTATACTGAAACATTTATAAGCTAATACAGCTCATAATTCAAACCAAATATCACTCAGAATAACGAAAGGATTAATGAAACTTTATGTTTAGTCACGTACATGAGTACTCCTGTATCTTTTAATCCAAGTTTATACAACTGCATCGTCGATTCTATCTCAGGTCTGTGATTCACTATGAAGGGTATAAATATACAGGGTTTCCCGGGAGGAATGCTACAAACGCACATTTAGGGATATTGAGTGAAATTTCAAAGTTCAATGAATCTTGAATCAATCAATTAAAAGATTTAAAAGTTTCCAGTTGTATCATCATCCTTTTTGACCCCCTTCATTTACCATTTACGAAATTACGAAAATGAGGACCGGAGAAGGAAAATTTGGACATATTTGTTGATATTAATTCACCCTCTACATGAATAATGAAAAATCTTCCATCTTTATGAGCGTTTTAACGTAGATATTCGAAAATATTGCTTGACACTAGCATACGGCGTGATTAATAAATTTCATTGTTTAATAAATAGATTTTGACTCCATTTTGTCGACTAGTTTGTACATTGTAGATAATTATCGTCTTTTCTTAAATATTAAACTAATAAAACATATATATTCAATCATTGAAGTGATAATAATAATTGAAGTGATAATAATAATAATAATTGAAGTGATAATAATAATTGAAGTGATAATAATAATAATAATAATATTCAGAATGTGAAAGACGAGCAGGTAATGTTATATTGTTGATTTGTAATTATTTGTCTGAATATGTATAGGATATGAATTGATATATCGAGATTAACTTGTCCAAATCTTTTTTGAGGTTATTGAATTGTCAAGAAACTTTGACACACTAATAAAAGTCATTAATTTGTCAAAAATTGTATTTCCTCATCGATAAATGATAATTATCTAAAATGTACAAACATGAATAAAATGAACAAAAAATTTGAACACAAACAATGTTAAAGTGAGAAAACAAAATTTTTTTAGTTAAAAAAATTCTCATGTCTGAATATTCTGATATGAGAATATCATTGCCAGAAATGTTGAAATATCACAGTCTAGCTAGTTGTGGAAAATGGAGTCAAAATCTATTTATTCAACAATAAAATGTGCCAAGCAAAATATTGTAATTTTATTGTTGAATTACCCTTGTACTCTCTTAGAGTAGTGTTCACATACAGGGTGAGCCAATATTGCAAAGATAAAAAATATCCAACATTTTCCACCAAAATACACCAAAATTTCAGATGGGTCTAACACCGAAACCGTTCAGCCGATTATGTATATCAACAAACTTAATTGTCGCATTCGGATACGCAACCTAACCTGAAACTTGCAAGTCGCTATCTCTTTCCGTTCGAAAGTTATCGTGGTGACAGTCATCCATCCAGATACCGAACCCAACCAACGCTGCTCTGTTTGCAATATCTCCAATAACTTGGCTTTAGAATTTGGATTTGAAGGCCCCGCAAAATCTGACTGAGAGTTCTGAATATTTTTTAATAATTTTTCTGAAATTTTGTAATGCTACAATCTTCATGAAATTCCCCATAAGTCTTTGTGTTGGTATTCTACAACTAGTTACCAAGTTTAAATTCCATCTGTATTTTTTGAGATACCGGGAAAACAAAATTTCGACTCCGAAACCGTTTTGACGATTATGCTCACTAACGAGCGCGGACAAAATGATAGCACGCTGTTACCCAGAAGATGCGCGCAAAAACGAATATTTTAAATAATTTCAACATAGATCGATAGATTGCAGATATTGAATTTGTTCTAGGTCTTGGCGACGCTTGGGGGGCTACACCCGCTGTACCAAATCCCCGTGATTCACCAATCAAGGAACTTGCCTACTATCTCCTACAAACCTTGGATGGATTCATTTTTGTAGTGGCGCCAGATGGAAAAATAATGTACATATCCGAGACTGCATCTGCGCATCTGGGCTTATCACAGGTAATGAATCAGTTAACTTCATTATATCAAACGTTTTGTTAAGAATACTGCTCTGTAAAAAGAGTACCTGGAATCGGAGAATGAAACACAAAATATGTATTATTAATCCAAATTTATTGAAACGTTTCCAAAAGTTCATAGAAGGCAAAACTTAAGCCAAAAAATTCTCCAACGAAACATTTTTCGAATGCATTCTCGTGAATCGACGACTGCTAAACACTTGAGATGATCTGAAAAGATGGAACACTTCAAACAAACTAAATGATAGATGACACTCAAACTCAATACTCAAAATTAATTGGTTCGGTCTCAAAACGATTTTTTTCCAGGTAGAACTCACCGGCAATAGCATATACGAATATATTCACCCAGCTGACCACGATGAAATGACAGCTGTTCTGACACCCAGCATGCCACCGCCCGGCACGCCGCCTTTGCAAGATTATGAAACAGATAGGGTGTTTTTCCTGAGGATGAAATGTGTCCTAGCAAAAAGAAACGCAGGTCTTACCAATGGGGGATATAAGGTAAGTGATATATTTTTATTACTGATTAGATATTTTGGATTCGAGAACCTATTCAAAATCAGGTCAAAATACAACTTGATGCTGTATAGATAGTCATTCCCTTCATTACGGCTTCCACTACTCCTACTTAACCTTCACCAAATTATTTAAAATTTACAAGTTGAATATAAAATAAAAATGCATCATAAAAGAAATAAAATTAATAAAAGTTTCATTTGAAAAAAACACAGTGCCAAAAATTATTAATCCGAAACTACATGACCGATTCTACCCAATAACTTATCCGAGATATTCATTCCTCAAATCTAATCTGAAAATTATATTGTATCAATTGAAACTTAGGCAATATTCCAGTTTTGTTATTGCCGGAGATATTTTGAACCTAATTTGATTAACTTACCAAAGTATATATTTCTATCATCATATAGATTATCTATATGATTAGCATTATATTATCAGCTAAAAATTATAATATCCTATAATCCTCATAATTCTACGACAGCTGAGGTTATTTCATTGGTCATTTTTCATTGAATCATACTTTGTTTTCTATAACAGGAGGTATTTTATATCATGAGTAACAAATTTTGAATAGAACCAGAATATAACATGTCTCTTATCGGTAGATAAGATGACATGTATGAACACAGATCATAAAATTCATAGAATTACCATTTATTATTGAAATTTAACATATTTCCGAAAGTATTAGCTTGTTAGAGTTGAAAATGATATCATTGAATTTTAATGATGAAACTGCATATTAAAAAAAAATCATTCGAAACTTGTAATGTGAAAAAAATTTTCTTTATCTTTGCTCCGAAACCACCATGCCGATTCTAACCATTAACGAACTCAACTAAGATATGTATCTCCCAAACCTTCTTTGAAAATTCCAACTATCTAGCTCATTCCCTTCGAGAGTTATCGACTGGCCGGACGGCCGGACAGCAATTCAGAAAATTGCAGACATTTGGGCAAATTGATAAGCACTCTGTTCCGAGGAAAAAGAGCGCCAAACATGAAATGAAGAAAGAAAAACCACAATTCCAACAATTGAAAAAAAAACAATTTTTTTCTGTAAAACCGAAAAAAGAGCTAAAGATTACATGGTATTAACCAACGTTACTTTGAACTGATCATTTATTCTCCGGTTCACAAACTGCCCATTTATCGATTCCTAAATCATTAGAATGATCACTCAAAAGTTGATCAAAATTTTGAATCATTATCTGCAGTCTTGAATTTGTCGATAATATAATTTTGGAAATCACCTTTAATCAGGATAAATTTTTTAATGAACAGAAGGTTTGGATCTAGGGAAATTTGACGGAACTTCAATTTTTGAAATCTCAAATGGTTCTTTGCAATCGTGCCATCCTTGATAAAAGCAACGTATGTGATAATTCCAGAGACCTATTCCATTCTTAAATCGTCTTTCGGTAATTTAAAAATTGACACATACTCATTTTGTGAGACGTAACTGCTACACAACATCGTCGAGGGATTGTGAATGACCTGGCTAGATACACTTATTCACCGAATTTGCACTGAATCAATAAATCTCACTCAAAAACTGATCACTGAAAACCTGGTGAAAATCATTGGCCTATAAATTCTTGTTGTTCTACTCCCTTCGGTAGCGTATAATGTTCGTAGGTCTCTGTGACATTGTTGCCCTTGTTTCAGTCTGCGGAACACGTGATTGATATGTTTCCTCTTCGGAGATGGCTAGCAGACCTATCTCGCATATTTTATACAGGGGATTTTCAGTGAAATGATTTATTTTGATTAGTTCTGCCTTCTGTAAAAAAATACACACCTTCGAAAACACCATGTATATTCCTTATCCCGGATGTTCTGGTTAGGATTGTTACTGTGTCCTTACACTTTTCAATCACTGCTTGATGGCAGATACATTCTCTGTAGAAAATTTCTTCTCCAAGCTTTCAGAGCACAATATGTTAGTAGTTCCGGAAGATGTCTATCTGGCAATTGAATGAATTTGGGGCCTGTTGAAACTAATGCTACGTTGAGATATTGGTCTAGGTCCAGATATGTCAGATGCGGCCGTTTGTTCAGTCACGATCTTACCGATCGCACGCTGGCATACATTAAGCGGATTAAGGCATAGGATCGCAACCGGTAGGAGCAAAACTCGTGATTTATCACTGTTTCATTCTGTGTTTTAGCGTAGTAGGATGTATATGGGTGGTTGTTGATTTTATATCATACTTCCTCTAATTCAATTCATAAAATTGATTCATAGGTTTTGCAAGGGAGTCTCAGCTCTTGACTTGTTTACGTTTGTTACGGTTCTCTACTGAACGTTACGTGAAATACCTATATAAATCATAGGATAGTTTTATGGAGGGTTTCTGTGAAATGGTGTTTGTGTGTTTAATGGAAAATTGTATTGTCAGTGAGTAATGGAAACTGTTATGTGATGATATGCTTTCATCTGATCTGTGACAATGTGTCGAAATCACCAAGAAAGGTGTGCCCCAGGGTAGTATTCTTGGAGCATTATTGTTCCTTATAATGATGAATGACATGATAGACTTGTGTCATAATTATTGAAATTCCTTTGTCATTATAAAGTACAATGTACAATGGATACAATTAGTTATGAAATAAGACATCATTTAAATGTTCACGAACCAATTCAGGCCATAAACAATCAGTAGTTCTTGTGAACGACGAGAAATCGATTAATTTTGGTCTTCACAAACACTTTCAAGTACGGCAGCAATATTCTCTTCACTTCTGGTATTTCTTTGTATCACTGACACTGTAACATTATGAAGTGGGAAATTTGTTTTAAACTTCTTCACTAAACGTTCAATGTTCTTTTATTCGGACGATTATAACCACCAAAAATTTAAGTTAAAGCACGTACAGTTAGAGTAGGTAACAGATCGCGATTTTTCATAATAAATTTTGATTATTTATAAACGTTGTTAAAGCGTGTAGACATTGACAAATACAACTGACACTGTCACACATAAAAAATGGCTACCGTGCGTGAGTACGGTCAATTTGAAAATGGGCCGTTCCCATTGAAAGACCCATTACTATAATATTCAAATCAAGGAAAAAAATATGCTATAGGATCCTGGAAAAAACTAGCGTTTGGAACTACCGATCTCAGACAATAGCCAGTAACGTCCATGCAGGATTTGCACTGAATTATGTTGAAGAGGAAGACGACAAGCCATTGTTTTTTTCAGGCTAGACTACGAGGTAAACAACTGAATATACACAACCAGCGCATTCGCCATTTTGTGTACACAATTGTGTCTTGGCAAAGAAATCAATCCATTGATTTAACATAGGCAATTTTGAAGATTCAAATATCATATTATAGACAGGATAATTTTATATGTATGAACACAATTCGCCTCTGAATACTTTCATAGAATGGTTAGTTCTTTTCGGATCAATCCACGGTAGATATCCACTTCCACATATCAAATATCTTCGCTTTTGTTTTATCATATCCAAGTCCTCAACAGTTGATGTGGATATGGCAACAAAAGACAGTTTTTCGCCTAGGTGCATATTATAGTAATTTTGCGGACGAAAAAGTATACATGCCTTCAATAATACCTAGTCGATTTTATACGGCCGCAAATTTGAACGTAAAATGTCAAAATTCATAGAGGTTGACGAAATAATATATTATATTATAAGGATTAAAAGAGCATATTTTTTTACGAGCAATATTTGCATCTACTCAACGGTGCGAATGAAAGAAAAATAGCTTGTGCCGTTTTTTCATTAAAATATTAGAAAATAATCAATTGGGTATGGTTATTCGCTTCTTGAAATCGACGAGTTTCGTTTTCAAGGAAGGAAAATAATTTTAATGTATTAAATATTCGAATTGAGCATCGTTGACTGCTTGACAATATGCAAGCCGTTCTTCGAAACTCATCAATGAATTACTCAACGCAACAACAGGTAGTCTCCCGACTTATCTCTGAATTTTGAGTCGCAGGTCTTCCAAATTATCTGGTCGATTTTGGTAAACAGTACTCTTCAAATTGCCCCACAGAAAAAATCGATAGGGTTCAAATCTGGAGATCGGGGTGGCCATTCAACTGATCCTCTCCTACCAATCCATTTCTCAGGAAATGTGCCATCAAGATACCTCCGCACTTCAATTCCATAATGCGAAGACACACCATCTTGTTGGAACCAAATATTGTCAGCTACTTGTCGACGTGGAGCGTAAAGGGTCATAGATTTCAAATAAAAAAAGCATAGGGAGACCTGCTTTCGAAATTACAAATCCATGGATTCATGGATTTCCGTTAATAATAATTAGTAAAAGAATAATGGTCTGATAGCAGTACTCCCTAATCACAAATTGTAAATTATTTCCTATTTTTTTAACCCTTTGAAGCCCAAATTTTCAAAAATGGACAAAAAAATTTTCTGCTAGTTTATTATTTCTAAATATGATTAAATTAATGATATTATGTCTTTTCGACATCTGATTATCTATTTTTTCATAAAAAAATTGAATGATGCCATATGGCATCAGTGGGTTGAATGGGTTAATTTTTGAAGAAAATACCAACATTAATTCTGATTTTTGTTTTATTACTAGAACTCAATTAAATTGGCACAAATTAGAATAATTCCTTCATTTATCGGGTATGATATGATATAAAACAATTTTTATCCTTTGTGAGACAAAGTGCGACTTCACATTTGATGCACTGCATTCTTGAATATGCTTTGATGCAATTTCTACACCGTTTTTTTGGCTCGATGTGGCCAGGCCAGTGACCCACTGCATCGTATCGAATATCTTTAATTGGCTGGAATGTGAACAATCTCTTTGCTGGAGGTTCAGGGGTAGATCTACAGGAACTTGATGGGGAATTACTCGCTGATGGTCTTCCTGGACGTTTTCTAATAGGATTTGTAGAATGTTGAATCAGAGCATGTGCAATTTCAGATCGAAAAGCGATAAGTCTTTTGGGTTTTTCATTTTGCTTTTCCATATGGCGCCTATAGAGGAGCCAAGAGTTTACGATACAAATATCGATTAGGTGGTAAAATATCCGTAAGTAATATATTTTTACTCCTAATCTGATTCGATATAAAGCAACCAACATGTCGTTGAGATCAACTCCTCCCATATGTGAATTATATTCTTCTATTATTTTCGGCCTCTTTATTTCAATATATTTTTTTTCTGAAGATGACCATCTCTTCACAGTCCCCACTGATTCTACTCCCTCATAAGTCGATATGATTTGCACGGATTTGTTATCAAACCATTTGGTAATAGTTACATTGGAACTTGATTCAGTTCTGAAATCAAATGATCCACGTCCTTCTTTCTTCAAATCCGAGTCCGTTTTCAGCTTGCATTGAGGTACTCGACCTATCCTTACTGTTCCAGCACTCAGGATACCCATTTCTTTCAAATGAAGTAAAAGAGAATAAGAAGTGAACCAATTGTCAAAAAGAACTTTGAAATTTTTATATTTTGGTACCTTCTCCACAAGTCGTACAACGACGTCACCACTAATGCCTAGCTTTGTAGATTCTTTTACTGTTCCCTTTCCGATGTAGATTTCGAAATCATATATCATTCCACTGATACCAGCTCTAGCAAACATCTTGATACCCCATTTATGAGGCTTATTTTTGATGTATTGCTTCAATGAACTTCTGCCCTTGAAAGGAATCATGATTTCATCAATACAGTTATATTCCTCAGGGTCAATTTTTCCAAAATTTGTTCTCAGCCTTTCAATCAATGGTCGAACCTTGAACAGTTTATCGTAATTATCATCATTCCTTTGTTTCATTTGCGAATTATCATTCAGGTGCACATTATTCCTCATTTTATCGAATCTGTTCCTTGACATAACATTTGCTATTGGAGCAAATCTTGTTTCTTGTGCCCAGTACATTCTATAACTGGGCATTCTCACTATTCCACTTAGAATTTGAATTCCAAGAAATTGACACATTTCTTGAAATGTGGTGTTGATGGAATTACCGTCTTTTTGAACCGAATACAAATTGGTTTGTTCGACCAAATTTTGTATAATTTCATCATCAAAAAATAATTTCAAGTATTCTAGAGGTGTCAACAACTCATAAGATCCATCAAGCGGTATATCACAGGTCGTATCGATTTCGTTCAGATCCTTCTTCTTCCATAAAAGTCGACTGTGTGCATATTTCTTGTCCTGGTGCAAAAATTCCGTTAAAGGTAGGAGGTCCTCCTCTTCCCATTCATCTCCAATTTCTACATTGTTTGAAATTGCTTCAGTCGGTTTTGAAAGAAGATCTACATTCAGAGGATCCAATAAATTTCTCAATTTTTCTAAATCGGGTTCATCCTCCTCATCGTCTTCATCGAAATCAATTGCGATATCAGAAATATCCCCCTCTAGATCTAAAAGCGACAACAAATGTTTCTCTTCCTTTTCGGACAAACCTACTCTACTCATCTGAAAAAAAAAAAACTTTGCTTATCACACCCAATATTATGTACAAAACAGCACCACATACGCCCACTGACGCCAAATGGAATCGTAGTCTTTCAAAGTTGTAAAAAGAAACTAATCATAAAGATATTGATGATATAATCATTTCAATGACTTCAAGAATTTGTTGTTCCTATATACATAATTAAAACTTTATAAAAAATTACTCACCTTAGGAGAAAAGAATTACCTAAAAAGGGAAATAATACACTCGCTACAAGAACGAAAATAAGCGCCAATAACTAGAAACTAGCACGTGTGAAACTAACGAAAGTTCTAGCCAAGCTGAATCTTAGATCAACAATGAACCGAACTTAACCGAAAATATTCGAATCGGACCATTGACTACTGCGCAGTAATTGTTGAAATAGTGAAATGCCATATGGCATCATCGGGCTGGAGAGGGTTAATAAAAAAACGGCACAACCAATTCTACTTTTAGCCAGATCGTTGAATAGGTAATCGAATTACCTTTCATTTGATGCATCACAATCCATATATTCCCATTTGAAAAATCAAAGTAGTGGGGTGCGGAGCGTAGGGGTTGAGAAATATCAAATTCAAAAAAGCACAAGATAAATTGCTTTTGAAATTAAAAATTAACTTAATAATTCTTCGTACAAGAATTATTGTCGAGTTACGTTAGTTTTTTGGCACGCTGTATATCAAACTAAACAAAAATATTTTTTACATCATTTTTACGATCTGTACTGTGAATGCAGCCTATAGATATGTGACGAGAAATTACTGTTTTTATTGCGTTTTCACCTCACATATGGACGGATATAATATCATTTCTGCATAATTGCCTTTTCGAATTCCATTGTAATAATTAGAAATTAATTCTTCGCCTCCTAGGAGAAACTTCTATTCAGATATCATTAAATTATTCTCTATACATCCAAGAACAAAGGGATCATAATCAGTAAAGCATATGCATGACATCGTCTCAGCTTTAGGTGGACTCTTTTGTAGTTGCATATATGCAACTCCTTGAATTTGAGATGAGAGCTATATTGTTTTCCTATTACGTATGTGAAAGTTAATTATTAGGGGCAATTTAACCCTTTGTGGGATGATGTAATAAGTTGACGAGGAAGCATGACCGTGCATGAATAGAAGCTGAAAGTTTCACACAACGGTTTTTCTTTTCCATTACATCAATATTTATCAAAGTTCTCTTGTTCCCGGTTCGGTTGGATCAGATCTTTGGCGTTGATTTCGTTCGAATATCGAATTCTACAGTGTCAGAAAAGTACGCCCAAACACATTTTCAGAAATGGACTTCTCTTTTTGTTCTGGAACAAAAAGAAGAATTTTTTTAAAACATTATTCTGTATCTCAAAAACTATCCGTCCGAAATCTCTGAAATTTTGCGAGAGCCTTCGAAACTTAATTGTACAGCTAAGTTCCAAATTTGAACACTAGCTGATCTATAATGGTGGACATATTGAAAAATAACTGGAAACCGAGCAGCGTTGGCAAGTTCAGTATCTGGATGGGTGACTATTACCATGATTATTTTCGAACGGAAAGACATAGTGACTTGCAATTTTCAGGGTAGGTTGGGCATCCGAATGTGACAGTTGAGTTTGTTAATATACAGGCATAATCGGCCAAACAGTCTAATTTTGTTGTTATTTCTTCAATAACTGAAAAAATGCAAATCGGATCTGTTTTGAACTTGGTAGTTAGTTGTAGAATGCCGACGTACAAATTTTTGTGAAATTTCGTGAGAATCGTATTATTAGAAAATTTCAAAAAAATCATTATCACTAGAAAGTTTAAGAAAATGGTTAAGGAATATTCTGTATTTCGTAATACATTGTTTTCAACAAATTATATACAACGTCTGTGAAGAGATTCTGAGGAATATTTTATTTTTTTGTGGTCATAACAACAACAATTTCAGGAAACAATATCATGATACAAAAAAATTGGGCATTGAATTTGTCTTCTTAAATCATTTTTGCGCGTATGTTCTGGGGAACATCGCGTTATAGTTTTGCCCAAATGTCTGTAACTTTCGAATTTTTTGAAGAAATTGGTCTCAAACGATTTAGTTCGACTCCCCGATGAAGAATTCGAGGTCAAATTTGATTCTGTCCGTCCGGCCGTCCGTTGCCACGATAATTTGAGAACGAAAAGAGCTAGCGACTTGAAATTTTCAGGGTGGGTGGCGCATCGCAATACGATGGACAAGTTCGTTAATGGGCATAATCGGCCCAGTGGTTTCCGAGTAATAATTTTGTTTTCAACCAATATAAATCCGATCGAATTGAAACTTGGTGAGTAGTTGTAGAATATGAACCTAAGCACGTTTGTGAAATTTGGGCGAATCGTATGGCTAGAAAATTTTAAAAAAATTATTAAAAAATATTTTTTTTGTCACGATAACCTGAGAACGGAAAGAGATATCGGCTTGAAAATTTCAGGTTATGTTGTGCATATGAATGCCACATTTGAGTTTGTTTATGAGCATAATCGACCAAACGGTTTCAGAGTTATAGCCATCTGAAATTTGGTGGTTTTTTGTTCCTCATTAACTCGAAAAATACTGAACCAATTGAATTCAAACATGGATATTAGTTGTAGAATGCCAACGCGAAAATGTTTGCGAAATTTGGTGAGGATAGCATTTATAGAAAATTTTTAATAAATCATTGAAAATAAAAAAAAAATTCTTTATATCAGTAACTATACGTTTAAAATTGCTGAAATTTTGCAAGAGCGTTCATTACCTAACTCAACTGCCAAGTTTCAAGTTTTAACACGATCGGTTGAATATTGTTGGAGATTCGAGCATTCTTGTGTGAGTTCAGTAGATGGGTGACCGTTGCCTCGATAACTTTCGAACCAAAGGAGATAGGGACTTGCAATTTTCAGGGTAGGTTGCGTATCCGAAAGGGAGAGTTGAGTTCGTTTTTGAGCATAATCGGTTTAACGGTTTCCGAGTTATATCCACCTGGAATATTGTTTCCTTGATAACTCAAAAAATAAATATTCGATTGAATTGAAGCTTGGTAAATAGTAGTAGAAAATCAACACAAAGACGTGTTTAAAATTCTGTAAGAACCGTACTCCTAGAAAATTTGAAAAAAATGACGAAAAAAAAAATTTTAAGAACCGCGCCTCCAGAAAATTAAAAAAAAATCACGAAAAAAAAATTGGTTCAAGCACTGACGTGAAGTCAGAAGCTTTTGCGCGTATGTTCTATTGTCCATTCTTCTGTATTGGACACCCTTAATCGAATTTACCATGGTTAATTATGTCGTCCATTCTCCTGTTTTGGACACTTAATTCGAATTTACCATGGTAAATTTGAATTAAGAGTGTCCAATACAGGATGGTAAATTATGTTGTCCATTCTCCTGTATTGGACACTCTTAATTCAAATTTACCATGGTAAATTCGAATTAAGTGTCCAAAACAGGAGAATGGACGACATAATTAACCATGGTAAATTCGATTAAGGGTGTCCAATACAGAAGAATGGACAATAGAACATACGCGCAAAAGCTTCTGACTTCACGTCAGTGCTTGAACCAATTTTTTTATTTGAAAACTGTTGAAGCATCAAAATGTTCTGATGCAAAATATAGTAGGGGTTGTTTTTTTCACCGCTTAATGATGTAATTTCGGAATTGATAAAACCCTCAAAAAGTGACATTTGATTAGCGTTAGCCAACCGCCAAGTATCACTTCTTAAAATCTTTTGCATCAATTCAGAAACAGCCTGCATATCAGTTGTGTTTTGTCCAATCCAAAGGATATTGCCGCAATGGGAAAATACTAGTAAATGTAGATGAAAAGAAGATAGACTCGGTGCTGTATGGTGAAACAACGTAAATGCTAAATAATAAGAATATAATTGAAAATGATTCATGAGAAAATGCCTTCCTCTGCAAAACCTCTGTTGTCGAGTTTATTCATCAGTCTCTTTATTGTCCAAATTCTGTTTCAGGTTATACACTGCTCCGGATATCTAAAGGTCAAACAGTTCAACACGTCTTCATCATCACCATACGAAGCTTGCTATCAAAATATGGGATTAGTAGCAGTAGGCCATTCTCTCCCACCTAGTCCAATCACTGAAATCAAACTTCACACAAATATGTTCATGTTCCGGGCAAGTTTGGACTTGAAGTTGATATTCTTAGATGCCAGGTGAGTTTTTTGTTACATAATAACGCTACTCAATGGTCTTCTTAGTAGATATATTTACAATATGCATAAATGCAGTAATCTATCGAATTACTAACTTAGAAAATGACATTCTCTGCCTGTCTTGCAAATCTATCGATTCCCAATCGATTGTGTGACGCCAAGAAAATAATAAGGGGAAATCGAATTTAAAAAAGTGGGAAAACCCTGTGGACAGGAGCTCTGGTGCTCTTGTTCAAACTATGAGAAATTATATTATTATATTGGGAATGATATCAATAGAATCATATGATAGAATTGCATCATAAAAGAAATCAAATAAAAAAATTATAAATCCGAAACCAACAGACCGATTCTACCCAATAACGAACCTATCCGTGATATTCATTCCTCCAATCTACTATGAAAATAATTATTATATTATACAGTGCGTTTCAGAAAGTACGCACCAAGGGGAAAATTTCCCCCCTGTATAGTTTCCTGAAATTTTGGTTTCCGGGTTAGTTGGTGCACAAGAAACGATGGTTTTTGGCATATATGTCATTGATCGTGTTACTCTGGAAACCTGTCAAAATTTTTTTTTTTCGAAAAATGACCAAAAGACGTAGAAATCAGAATAATATCAAAATGTTTCTGAAAGAAATATTGCTCAGAATTTCAGTTTATGCCAAACTGCCAAAATGACGAATTCTCTTCGGATCCTATACTTTTAGAAAATACTCCAGTGCCCGACGGTTGGATTGTTTTTTTTTTAGAATTTTCTCCATAATTTTTCATTTTTTTTTCAGTGGTGTAATACTAAGTTAAAAAATTAATCATGCCATATTCGAGAAAATGAATAATTGAAATTGAGTAGTTTGAAAACACTTTAGATCGCACAGAGGTGGACGAAATTCAAACAGGTTGTCCCCTGTTACCCGGAGAGGAAAAAAGCGATGTTTGTTAATGTTGGTGTATATATATTGCTGAGAAACGGCGGGTGCAGGGCGTATTCATTTTCTAGGAACAAGCAGTTGGCAGCGTTTGTTCAGTATCGCTTCTCGTGTTACCAAAAAACAATAGGCTGTTAGTATCGTGTTGCTGGCTGGGATGATAATGAGAATAAACACCTGACTTGATGCAAACAAGGCAGGCCCGCATCGGAGAATATTGATTGCCTATTGATTCTGTAAACAATATACATATAGAAGATCCTTAAATGAGCGAAGCAGAGTCTATAAAATTAAAGTAATAAAAGCAGTGGCGTAGCGCCAAGAGCTTTGACGCGCAGTGGAAAGGATTTAACTGATTTGTCACACATCAAGTGTTATATATACTGACTGACAAAGAAACTGCAACACCCAGAAGGAGTTGTTCAAATTTCAATTTTTTTTGGTAAAACATAGTATAGCAAGGAGCAAATGATTGAAATTTGAAGAAAAAAAACGAAGGGGTTAAAATTTTTTTTAATAAATTTGTTAATAATGTGTTTATCCACCGCGATTATCAATACACTTCCCAGCATGTCTTGGCATTGATGCAATAAGATGGTCTATTTCTTCTTGAGGGATACTATCCCAAGCTACCTGTAGTTCATGTATCAGAGCCGCCAAAGTCCGTGGGGGCTGGGGTAAATGTCCAAGCTTTCTACCCATGATGTCCCAAACATGCTCTATGGGCGAAAGATCGGGGGATCTGGGCGGCCATTGCAAAAGATTCACATGGGTCGCTTAAAAAACGTTTTAACTAAATCTGGCAATATGAGGTCGAGCATTATCTTGCTGAAATATTGGATTCTCGAGCCGGTTAAGGTAAGGGAGAACATATGGCTCCACTATTTCTTGAAGGTAACGCAGCGCTGTCATGCTACCTCGAATAAAGACTAAAGGTGACCTACTTGCATGTGCAATAGCACCCCATACCAAAACACCTACTGTCCGGTGTACATGACGCTCAATATCAAACTGAGGTTCACGTCTTTCTCCCCGACGTCGTCTAACCCTTCTTCGGCCATCATGTGCACCCAAGGAGAATTCATTAGAAAAGACGACCTGATGCCATTCCACATTGCAATGTTGACGTTCTCTGCACCACTGTAATCGTTGCCAGCGATGCTCAACCGTCAGAGGTAACACTAGATGGGGTCAATAATACTGCAGTCCAAAAGACCTTATCCGGCGGTAAACCGTTTGGACAGTTACAGGATGGCCTTGTTCTCCTAACCACTCATCAGCCAAAGATCGAGTTGTCGCAAATCTGTCTCTAATAGCCATAAGTCTTAGACGTCGATCTTGAACTTCATTAGTGCCCCTTCGACGTCCGGTGCCTACTCTTCTTCGATTTTGGGCATTATCAAACCACGCTTGACAACATCTCATAACAGTAGTTGGATTTCTGTTCGTACGGTTAGCGATTTCTCGAAATGACAAACCCGCCTCCCGTAGACCAATAATTCGACTACTTTCAAATTCCCTTAGCTGGCGATAAATTCCGCGTACACGTGCTCTATGCATTTTAACAACAACTAAACATCGACTTTGGATCTCCTCAAACAGATGGTTTGTTGTAAAATTTAAAAAAATTTGCATAAAACGACTACAATATGTACCTAAGTAACAAAAAAAAATTTTACATGAAAAAACCTTCACGATTTTTTTCCCCAAATTTTAATAATTTACTCCTTGCTATACTATCTATGTTTTACGAAAAATAATTTACAATTTAAACAGCTCTTTCTGGGTATTGCAGTTTCTTTGTCAGTTAGTATATATATATGTCAATTCATCTACTATAATTTCATTTCTACTATAATTTTTGCACGCGAGTACTAGGGCACTATCATTTTGCCTTGACAACTGTGCTTTTTGGCGCGCTTGAACGAATCCCCAAATATTCTACATGACGTTTTTTAAAGTTCAATGAATTTGATTGTTTATACCAATGCATTTTTCTAACAATTTTTGAACATGCACATTTGCAATTTTCTTTTCTTTTCATGACTGATCTCCGATAGTCATGGAAAATTTATTAGTTTTGGTTGTTACAAATCTGTGAAATCTTTTGGTCACGCAATGAAAGCTAAAGCTCAGCATCAGTACTTTTATGAGTTTTGATTTCAAAATTTATGCATATTTTTAGAGTATTATCAAAAAATTTTCATAATAAATATACAAATCCTTGGAATTGTGAACTTGAACACGCCATTCCAGGGGCGGCCCTATCGAGGGTGCATAGGAAGTGCTCCATCTCTCTATAATTCAACGATCGATCTGTTGAAAATTTGGCAAAACATTTTACTTAAATCTTGAAAGAATATTTAAATCACATAAATCATCTAAATGTGTACAACCCGTTTCGAGAGAATAGCAATTACTTGCCAAACTCCAACCTTTTCAATATATGTTATATTTATTATTATATTTGTATATTTTTGTTTTCAGAGTTGCTCAATTGACGGGATATGAACCACAGGATCTTATTGAAAAAACGTTGTACCATTACATACACGGAAGTGATATTCTAGCGATGAAATATGCACATCACCAATGTAAGTTAACCAATATATTATTTACCAGAAATTTTCAATTAAGATCCTATATAAAATTTCAGAATAGAATATTAAACACTGCAGGTAGTAATATACAAAGATTCTCCATTTCTCATTGAAAAAAGTGTTCCTATTTTTGGACAGGGGCATTGGCGCACTTGTCAAACTACCTAGAAAATTTGAAAAAAATGACGAAAAAAAAAATTTTAGGAACCGTACCCCTAGAAAATTTCAAAAAAATCACGAAAAAAAAAATTGGTTCAAGCACTGACGTGAAGAAAAGAAAAAAAGAAAAAGAGGCTTTTGCGCGTATGTTCTATTGTCCATTCTTCTGTATTGGACACCCTTAATCGAATTTACCATGGTAAATTATGTTGTCCATTCTCCTGTATTGGACATTTAATTCGAATTTACCATGGTAAATTCGAATTAAGTGTCCAATACAGGAGAATGGACAACATAATTTACCATGGTAAATTCGAATTAAGTGTCCAATACAGGAGAATGGACAACATAATTTACCACGGTAAATTCGATTAAGGGTGTTCAATTCAGAAGAATGGACAATAGAACATACTCGCAAAAGCTTCTGACTTCACGTCAGTGACCAATTTTTTTAAAAGGAATATTCGTATCCAAAAAAAGTTGTAAGAAAAAATATCTTAGGGGTTGATTATTTCAATCCCTTCTTAGCATATTTCAGGGTTGAAAAAATTCCAAAAGGTGTAGTTTTATTGACAAATAATATTTACCAAGTTTCGTGTCTTCAGCTTAATATACAAGAAAAATAAATAAGAGAAGCAATTTTTTTGTTCATTTTCGGAGGGGTGTAAAAAATTTTCATCACAGAATCATCCCTTAAATTTTTTCGGTGTTATGTGTTACTCAGATATAAGTCAAAATACATCATTGGTGTATTCTGAGATGTAAATAATAAACTCTTCAATGAATATACATACAACGTTAACTTCGAAAAGAACATAAAACCCACATTAAACGCGTGCAAGGATGTAACCTCATCATCATATTGTCGCGTTATAGTGAAAAACACAATGGTTGCTCCTCTCAAATATTACTATGTGGGTGTATAGATGAATCAATTTCGAATTCAGGTGTGAAGGATCGTATCCGAAGGAGTCAACATGGACACGACTGAACAAACACGGATAACAAAACAAGCGCATCGCGGCTGCACAGCGACCGTTACGCCTCTTTTCGCTGCCTTCCTACAGCCCCTCCCAACGCGCAGCCTGGCTGGGGTCGTTTGATTGATAGCTGTATGATACCGGTTCTCCGTTTATTGCTACCGCTAGACGTGTTTACTTTTATGACTTGGGAAGGAAGCCTTCGACCTGACGACACAAATATGTACGTTTATATCTCTGGGTTTCATGTAGAAGTAAGGTATACTCCTTATACCCTTATTACACTATGCCTTTATCGTGCCTATTTGTCAGCCTGACTGACTGTGCCTGAAATTTTGAAGAAATACGCATTTGCCCGAGGCTATTTTGTAGACTGTTTCAAGCTTGAAAATAAATAGAACTGGTCGTATTTTTTCCCCGTGAATCGTAGGGATTTCAAGCCTTTTTGTCGAAATGTCATGTCTACCAACACAATATTTATCTGTCTGACTTGACATCTTCTTAACATAACCTAGTTTATTCTATCCTTTGAATCTCAGCCTTCGTAAATTCAATAATAAATTTATGTTTATTACTCTGAGGACGTAAACTAACTAAACTTACGAAGGCAAGATAATCTGTGATGGCTCCCCGAGTGATATGAAGTTTTCGCCTAGTATCGCAAATTAATTATTAATTTCGTTTTTGGAGAAATGCTTTCTGGAATTACAGAGTCTTTTTTCTGTAGGTATGTGAATTTGCACTCTATGTAGTAGCATATTAAAAGTTTCTTCAGACATTCTTGAAATACTATGGTATTGTTTTAAAAATATACGAACAAAACAAGAACTTGAGGTAAATATGTCAATTTCATTCTGTTTGCAGCTCTGAAATTACTGCCTGAAACAAGCGCGAAAAAAGCGTGGTGTAATAGTGCCACCCATTTGGGGGGAAATTCAACCGACAAATAGCCATGAAAATAGGCGCAAATATAGAAATGAAAAAAGCATAGTGTAATAGGGGTATTACACTTTTATAAAGTCTCCCGGTTGGCCATGATTTAGATCTGTCACGTTTTTGTAACCAAAACTAAGGCAGGTTGGCACTCCTGAAATAAGGAGCGGCTGAATGTGCAATACACTACCGCGCTGTTGCCTAGTTGATCAAAACTAGATATCAGATTAGATTGTCATTGTCAATGTCAAATGTCATTCAATTCTAGTCCACTTCTATGACGAAGGCTGGACGCTACTCGCTGTACAGTGGATTTCGACGCTATTATTCATAAATGATCAATTGATCAACATTTTATAGCTTTATTGCTTTGAACGCAGTTTATTGTATAGTTTCTTATTTAGTTTTCTCACTTCAATAGCAGATGCTTGGAAGAAAACTGCTTTCAGGCTCGTTTCTGAATTAAGGGAGCATTTTATGCTGAAGATAGGACCATAGACCGAATTTACTTTGTATTGGATATGACTTTAATATATGATAAAAATAACATACGAAATTAGACTTCATGAAATTTTGGTTGAAGGTTTAACCAATTTATTTAAATTATAATTATATCACTAGGACATTGATCTACCTTGGCAAAGTACTTATATCTCCAGTGATGTAATAATTGAGGATTGTCATAACAAACTACTTACTATGCATGGTGCATAGAGTGGAAAAATTACGTTATTTAATTATCCACTAACACAACTATGATTTAACATTCTCTCTAGATTTCCTTCTGAACAGCTAAATGTAGGTATTATGGTTGATCCTTCATCAATTAGAATTTGCCCTCTAATTTCTCATGGATCTGCTGAGAAGGCATTGTAATCTTAATATTCGTTCCGACTGATGAAGACACTATTTTCGTCATTGACCATCATTTTTCCCCAAATAGAATATCCCAAACAACAAAAATATCCTTGTTTACTAAAATTCTCCTGAAGGTTCCTGAAACCTAATGTTTATATAAAGGGCGCAACCTACCCTTCAATCACGAATCTGCCTTCAAATTGTCATTCCCTTGTCAACCAGTCGTCCAGTCCTAAGAAATCTGGCAACAACGCGGTATGGTATTGCACATTCAGCCGCTCCTCCTGAAATATCGTCAATGTCAAAACAATTCTCTGAGACGTTGCCAATTTCAACTCTCAACAATCAACATAATGTTCCATCTTAGACAATAAACAGATCATTATCTTCGAATAATAAAGATATATTCGCTTTGAAATTGAAAATGCCGAAAGCAGTTTTGAAGAAGCAGTGACAAAGTATCAGGAAGTGCTATACAGAACTGAAATCAGCAATAGGAAAACTTCATTCTGTCTTAGGACATGTTGAACTCTCGAATTAAATTACTTAGTCTCCTATCCCATTACTATGTTAATTTATTAAGGTTTAACAGTGACTTGGGTTTCGTAGTATTACTACATTTTAAAACTGGTGTATTTCAAGTTGTGCAACAAGATATTTGAATGTCTTCTGTAGGCTTATTTCTTGAGAATTTCGAAAAGTGGGGAATTCCATAGGTACGTCTGTTCGTTAAGAAGTTCTCCTGCCTGGTTACTCAGATACTTTTATTATTTTTTCAAATGAACTATCACAAAGTAATGGACTACTGTATCCATTATTTTCATTAAAATTTCAACACTTGATTCTTGATTTCCGTACAAGAAAATAGCTTAACTGAATCTTCCAACCAGTTTATATACGTGAACTCAGGGCCGTAGCGAAGAGCTATTCCGAGGGGGGGGAGAAACGTCTTTTGGCGCCCCTAATTTGGAAAAATAGACAAAAATCGAAAAACACGCATATGGATGAAGTGTACATATATTGATAAATACTACATAGTTTCTTAATAAAGAATGAATTATAAATTAATATAAACTATCAATGAAAATTATTTTACAAAGAATACCGCGTTCTGATTTTGTGTTTTTGAGTGAAAAAAATTGTTTGCATCTCTCAACAGATCCAGGGCCAAAAAAGAATTATATTTGACAAATGTAAATATATATACCAAGCTTTCGAGATGATAAGAATAATCTGAAGATTTTATAGATATTAAAAAGAAAACTTCCGAAAAATGATATAACAATAATTTCACGTTACCCTGCTATCTAGAGTGGAATGTTCCAACAATTCTTCGAAAATATCTGCTATTTGGAATATTGAATGAGTTTTTTGTAATTCCTGAATTTAAGCAATATTTTTGTACTCATCACCCTGAAAATTTTTGTAGTTTGCATATAGAAAATTAAATCTTCGATGTCACTCAATCGAATATTTTACCGAAATATCACGAAAAAAAAATGTTATTTTATAGACACTGAAAATCAACCTGTAAGTGCAGTTGTTAAATGAAGGTTCACAAGGTGCCACTTCCCTTAAAAACTATGTGTCAGCAATGGCCAAAACTTTTCGCTCTATTCGAAAATACAGTCCTCTTTTTAGAACGCATGTTCTAGGTAACATCACACGTTATCATTTTGCCCAAATGTCTGTAATTTTCGATTTTTTTGCCGAAAATTGTCGCAAACCATTTAGTTCAACTCTCTAATGAAGAATTCGAGGTCAAATTTGATTCTGTCCGACCGGCCGGCCATTGCCACGATAACTAGAAAACGGAAAGATATAGCGCCTTGAAATTTTCAGGGTAGGTTGTGCATCTTAATGCTAGTTTGTTCATAGGTATACCTATCTGAAATTTGGTTGTTATTTCCTCAATAACTCGAAAAATACAAAACCGATCCAATTCAAACGTGGTTATTAGTTGTAGAATACCAACGCGAAATCTTGCGAAATTTCGTGAGGATCGTATCACTAGTAATTTAAAAAAAAATCATTTAAAAAAGTTCTATATGTCCTAAACTATTCGTTCGATATCGCTGAAATTTTGCCAGAGCCTTGAGAACTTAACTGTACTGCCAAGTTCCAAGTTTGAACACGATCAGATAGATATTGTTGGATATTCGAGCAGCCTTGTTTGAGTTCAGTAGATGGATGGCTGACTGTTAACTGACTCGATAACTTTGAAACGAAAGGAGATAAGCACTTGCAATTTTCAGGGTAGGTCACGCATCCGAATGGGAGAGTTGAGTTCGTTTTTGGGCATAATCGGCCCAACGGTTTCGGAGTTATAACCACCTGGAATATTATTTCCTCGATAACTCAAAAAATTTAGACCTGATTGAATTGAAGCTTGTACTAGTTGCGGAATATCGACATAAACACTTGTGTAAAATTTAGTGGGAACCGTAGAAATTAAAAAAATATTGGTTCTTAATCGGTATATTCGATTAAGGAGAATGGACAATAGAACATGCGTCAAAAGCTCCTGACTTCACGTCAGTGCTTGAACAACTCGCCATGTATTCATGACATTTGCGCCTTTTCCCGTTTCAATTTTTCTTTTCTGGGCTGTCCTTCTGAATTCCGCTCCAGAAGGTTTGAACTTATTTTGGCAAGGACCCATATCCATATTCGGTTTTCGATTTTAAATTTCAATCAATATTCATATTCACTATTCACGAATAATGTATATAAGAAGAAGAAGGTTAGTTTCTTTCTATTGAACGATTTTTATGTATAGCTGGGAATTACCCACTCCTGCCATCTAGTCTCTAGCAGCAACAAAGCTTTCTACAATGCTGTCGGTCTTGTACAAATAAATTGAGTAAATGGTAGGGTAGGCAATCATTCGATACAGTCACTGCACTTATGTATAATAATAATCATCTTATGCAAGTAGTAGTTCAAAAATATCTATTTTCATTATGTCATTTTGCTATAGTTTTTCAAATATCCGAGGTCAATTTGGCGCCCTTTGAGATATGATCCGGAGGGGGAGGCTCCCCTCCCTCCCCCCCCGGTAGCGACGGCCCTGCGTGAACTATTTCCATAGTTAAAACAGATGAAAAAATCAGTCGCCAGGTCTTTGGAATTGTTGAATTCACATAATATATCTTCTCAAATTCATTATTTTTCCGAAGTAAATTCACATTGTGAAAATACGTAATTGCTACGACTTCTATGTAGAGAGGACAACGTTGCGTAGTTATCTGACAGGAAAATGAGCATAACCAACACAAAATATACACGGTGAAATGTGTCAAACTTTCATGGCCAACCGGGAGACTTTATAAAGTTAATGGAGTATATATATACTGATTACTGGGTGTCCCCCTGGGATATCTGATAAAATGATAGGAAATAGTACATTTCACTCATAGTCGTCGTCAGGGTTCCGTTTCGATGATATACAAACCCAAGGTTCTTATAAGAAGAGCCTTGATCAAAACCTTGGCTAATCCATATCAGCTAATCGAGGAAGACAATCAGACTACCTGGCGTTTACACTAATTCAACCGAGGCCGGCACAGAAATGTAATTATTACCTAAGTTATATTCTGATTAATTTGTATTTCTAAGTCGAAGTGTCCGTTTATTTATGTTCACATTGTTCGGTAGATCATTACATTTGAACTAATTGAGAAATTAGCTGTTGGCTAACCCAATTCATTTTGTTTTGAATTATCTATCTAAAACTGTTTATTTTTGTAATTTCAACAGCCTGTATCTTTTTACCTGGCCGAATCTGGAAAAATAGTAAATGAAAAATGTCTTTTGCTTGATGAGAAGAATCTATGGTTAAAAACAATGTACAACTTGAAGACACATATGCACATACTCATATGATCACCCTCAATTTCAGCTTTGTACCTCATTCTTAGTATTTTATTTCAGTGTTGTTCAAAGGACAAGTGACGACGAAATACTACAGGTTTCTTAGTAAAGGTGGAGGCTGGGTGTGGATGCAAAGTTACGCCACCATTGTACACAATACCAGGTCATCTAGGCCACACTGTATTGTTTCTGTAAACTATGTACTTAGGTAAGTCATCTTGTTTTTTCTAATATATTAATCAGTTGTATGAAACATTCATCATATTCCAATTATCAGAACTGAAATATATAAAATCATAATATTTCCTCAATTCTCGTGAATATTGGCTTTGGGGGCATTTTTTTGGATCCAAACGCTAAGATTCATTATCTCAGATATAAACCTCCAAAGTCTAGAATATACACATACGTGGATATTTGAACTCCACTCAATATACGCCTTACATATAATACTTACCTTTGGACGTCCCTTCTCCAGCCACTATGTATATCGCAACGCTGAATATCAAATAAATAAATTCTGATGAAATGGTGAATTGTAAGTTCATTTAGTAAACACCTGAAATATTGACCCCCCTAACTATATGTCTATTTAAACTAATATTTTTTTCAGTGAGTTAGAAGCAAAAGACCTCATACTCAATATAGCCCAAGGAGCCCCAAGAGAAGAACTTTCAAACTCGCCTCACCAACCCCAATCACCTCTTCAGGCTCCATCGAGGACACTACCTTCGCCGCAAAAGTTTCAAAGAACATCCACCTTACCATCAACAATAATTTCGCCACACAGCTCGATACCCGACGAAGAGTTCAGCGACTCCAATGGAGCTGGCGCCACTTCCGCATTTATCCCATCGGAATATCCCATATTTGTGCCGAATTACCCAGGGGAAGAATCCGGTTACTACCATCAGACACCGGAAGTCTTCTACCACCAGTACTCAGACCAGGAAGTGAGTCAACATGCGCTTCTGAGTGCGTCTATGGCGCACCAAAGGATATACAGTTCTTCGTCTCCTCATTTGGTCTCACAGCAACAGAGACCTTTCAGTGCTTCTTCGTCAAGTTGCAGTTCTTCGGAAAGTGAACATTTGAATATTCAGAATTTAAGTAACCCGTACTGCAGTGCAGATTCTCAAACGAACCATTTTAGCTTGAACTGTTTCAACAACAATCAGATACCGGCTCAAAGTTATGCTCAACTTCATCATCCTTCGAGTACTGCTGGTTATACGAGTGTGATAGTGGATAATCAGCAGTACCAAATGACGAATGAATATGTTCATTAACTAGATTGAATCTATAATCTATATGAAACCTGGAATTTGGTCGTTCACTTCCAGCATCAAGGTAATTACCTGTTGGTTTGGAATATTACCTTTCAGAAATGATCACTGAGCAATGGATGAATACAGGAAGATGCAGTCATCTTTAAGCACCACCCTGAAGCCCTACAAAAGTTGACTTCCTAAGAAAATTATCCAATGATTCTCCATGTGGCAGCTATAAAACAATTTGGAGTACCCTATAGAAAGACCAACATCACTCCTAGAAGTTTACTAATTTATTATTTATCAAGGAAAAAATGTTATATCGACAAGATTCACCTGAGTGAGGTTCTTCAAAACGAGGTAGTTCTAAAAATATCCGATCTTACAAGAAAAAAAAATAATATATGAATAAACTATCTTTTTTTCAATTCAAATGAAAGCATTGCATGAAATGAAGATACCCAATTACTCCACTGGAGGATTCAATATTGATGGTCGCCAAAGAAATACTGAACAACTTGAGCTTTTCCAGGTTAGTACTCACCATAACTCACGGACTTAAGTAGACCAGGTCGGATACTTATAGAACTATTAAATTAAATAATTTATCATATCTCAGAGTTTTGATGGTGAGGAACTTTTTACCAATATTGTTGTGTCTTCAGTTAGAGATAACCATATGTTTTAATATGATTATCTAAGTCATTGGTTGATCTGTATTCATTAAATGTCGAAATTACATCTGAAATTATTGTTAGTAGAAGTTGAATATTATTGGCAGGATTAAAATTCATGATTTATTGTTAAAAGAATACATCACTTCGAGAAGTGATTAAATATATCTACATAACTATTACTCAAGGCTAATTTCAAATTTAATTTTGTAATACCATTTTGAATGTTCACATCACCATTGTAAATTTACTTAAATCTCCTAGGAATTGATTATTGTATTTTTTGGTTTTTATATTTACAATTTTAAATCAATGAGTGATTATTCTCTTTTAGTGCTAGTGTACAGAAAAATTTATTATTTATTTCAAAAATGAGAGAAGAACAAAGTTGTAATAAGTCTTTTATCGAATCGATGCTGTTGTATATATAATTGATTAATAAAAAAATCCGATTTCGAATTTCATAAATTGTACATAGTCATATTTTGAATACAAATGTGTGAATTTTTTATATAGATCGGACAATAATATAAGACTGTGAATATAGAAATATGTAAATATATAATGATGTATAAAAATGTACTATGAATGAAAAAACACATTTTGAATAAAAATGAAATTAATAAAATTGTTTGTTACTATAAAATTTTTGATTTCCTATATAAATCCCTTATGCAGAATGATTAATTCTACTTTAATCAAATGAATTGATACCTACTGAAATGTCTGATCGATTGACCTCGTAGAATTCAAAATCGTGAAAAATTTTGGACAACGGGATTTTATTTTCTCAATATTTAAATTTATAATAATAATTCCAAAATGGAATTTTACTTCAAAGCTGGGAATTAACTTCTATCGGTAAATAAGGTTCTTTTGAGTTTTAAGAAAATTTTTATGACTGCGAGATACTATATTTTATTGATACTACATTCCATAAGGTATTTCGAGGCTATTTCCAGTTCAAAATTTTCAATGGACCCCAGAATATAGATAGTACTAAGAATTTTCAAATTGGACCACAGAAATAATGAAGGATTTCCAAATATTTAACGCTTTCAAATGATATCTGAACCAATTCAAGAAAACATAAATATTTATTAATAGCCAAATCAAATCAAATAACAATTAATCAAGTATAAAAGATTCTGATGGCATAAAAAGGAAACTTAAGGAGTCGACTCTATTTGGTTGAACAGAGAATGTAATTTTGCAAATTGCTCAATTGACCATGTTTAGTTGAATTTGTTGAAGAAGAAGTTTGAACTTGGAACCTTCTATGTAAAGTGTTATGTTTTTTCAAAGACTGTCACTGTGACAAATTTCGAATTTCAGAACAACTATATCAACAAAAAATAATTTTGGAGTTTTTCGAAAGGTGTCTGAAGAAAGAGACTGATTTAGTCTCCGAAACGTTCCAACGTTCCAAAATAGTTATGATATCTTAATATTGTTCTATATATTGCTTCTGAAAAATATCTTGTGTTTTTAACGCAAAACCAACTTCAAAATAATATTTTTTTTTATTTTATAGATATTTTGCAGAGTTTGGGATAGAAAACCTATTCGTACATAAAAATGCAAACGCAAAATATTGGAATAAATATTCAATGAATATTCGAATATTCATATCATGAATTCATGATTGCCAGCCCTAATTTGTACCATACTTCGTGAACGCCTCTACATGAGCACCACATAATCGATAATTTGTACCATACCTTTCATGAAGGGGCGTCAAAATATTTTTCGTACGCCGGCGTAGAATAGCCTGGGGCCGACCCTGTTTGAATAAATCCGTATACATCAAATAATCATCCTTGCCAATTTATACATATCATTCATTGTCCGAAAAGCATAATTTTCTATTTTGGTTAAGCAATTATATCTACCACTGATTTTTAAGATAACTGATGATATATGATAGGGATAGCTCAGCAAAAAAACCCTATCTCCCCGTTAGTGTTGTGATTTATGAAAATTGAAATTGTTAACAAAATATGCTGAAATATTAAATATTGAAGGGCACCTTTTTCTTTATTATCGCTTCTTCCTTCAACAAGCAGAGAAGTTTCTCCAAGGTAACCGAAACTCAATCTGGAAAAGGAGAAGACAAAAGGAGAAAACGAACAGATTAAAAATGAGATACCCTATATTTTATTAAATAGAATTGAAACTCGAACCCCATTATAAAACAGATTCAGAAACATTATGAATAGCCCTAAAGCCATCCTTGAATCTATATATGCGACAATTATTAACTAAATTATCTATGGTTCCCTCTGCTTCCCCGCATTCACAACTAGGGCTCTCAACTGAGTTCCATCTGAAAAGCATGCTGTTGCAACGACCATGACCGGTTCTTAGACGATTCAGAATAGACCATATTTTCCTTGGAAGATCAAACCCCGGAACTCTATTTGAAGGATCAGAAATTAAATTTTTGTTGAATAAATCGCAAGAAATCCATTCAGACCACCAAACTTCCTTGTCACTTTTATTCAAATTAAGAAAACAGTTGAGGTGCCACAGGGTAGCCATTTGGGACCTCTGCTTTTTTTGTTATTTATGGATGATATAACCGACTGTTTCATTAAATCGAATTGCTTACTATTCGCGGATGATTTGAACATTTTTTCCGAGATCAATACAGTTGAGGATATTGGCTTTTTTGAGGACGAGCTGGATAATGTATGGAATTGGTTCGAGACGAATAGGCTTAAGTTGAATGTCGGCAAGTGTAAGCATTTGACAGTCTTCAGAAATGGCAATAGATTGGAATGCAATTTCTCTATCAGTAACCATCTACTTGAGGGAGTAACATGCATTCGCGACTTGGGAGTGCTTTATGATAATAAAATGCGTTTCAAACAGCTCATATGTTTCATCATTAGGCATTTTCGAAAGGCTGGATTCACCAATGTTATCTATCAGGAGAAGCAGGGTGACGTTATTCTATTCTGTTAATTGAAAAATGGTCTCTTAACTTGTCTCGAACTTCTTCAATAATTCGATTTTAATGTACCGCCTAGGAGAACTAGAAACAGTAATTTCCTACACATAGGAAATTACAGATTCAACTACTCCCGAAACTCACATGTTCCTATAGTCGGTAGTAGTGTTGATATTGCAGCATCTGCGGGTTTAGATTTTTTCAACAATTCTTTTCCTGTTTTGGGAAAAGAGATATGTCTTGCTATTGTTGGGTAAAGATTGCTGATTTAAGTTTGGTAGTATTAAAATTTATTGTTATTTATGTTTTTTTGAGGATGCAGTCATCGGTGGTACGTGTATACTTTCTCATGTCGCTTTTGTAATTTTTTTGCATGTGGATTTTTATTTGCCTCACACAAGGATGTATTTTATTTTTTGTAAAAAAGTGTGTTCTACCCGTTTATTTAATAATAAATAAATAAAAAAAGGACACTTCAACAATCTGATCGAGAGTATGCGAAGGCGTTGTCAGGCTGTGGTTGATGTTCGAGGAGGCCATACTGAACTTTACTGAACTTTATTTTTTCAATCTTTCGGGAAACTGATTTTGCACCACAAGTAATAAAATAAATTTTCACCTGAAACTATGAAACTTATAAAGGAATGGACATTGGAATGAGTTTGATAAAGATAAGTGAGTTAACGTTTAGATTTCTCATATTTAAAAAATTGATGAAAAAAAAACTTTTGAAACAGTCACGAAATTTCTGAACTTACTTAACTTTTGTGGAGCAGTATATTCTCACATGTCCCTTCAACGATTTTTTGCGTTCGTAGGGTTGAGCGTAAATAGTGGAACACATGTACATTTAACCACATACAAAATCTCGGATCATTCGAAATGTGATTAAGTCCGATAAACTAGGATTCGGAGATTTCCAGAACGTGCTCGAATATAAATTTAATTGGATCCTATTCAAATAAATGGTCCAAATAGGGATACCTACATTTGTATATTTCCGTATTCATAATATGTGTTCAACATTATAAGATTATGTCAGATACACGGTAGATATTCGGTATAATAACCTAGTATGTGCGTGTATGGAGTATGTGTGTGTGGAGATTAAGTAAATATATTAATTTTAAATTTTTGTAGGTGTTAATTTTCAATAGGAACTTTTCAATATATTTTCAACTCGCATACAACGAAAGTTGACATCAACTCCAGCATTTTGAATGACAGCACTGCCGTTTATATCAAAATTGGTTCAAGCCCTGTGGACAGGAGCTTTTTGGCGCTCTTGTTCAAACCGACAAATTATATCTCCGAAAAATGCTTCAAAAATTATCATTTAAAAAAAGAGCAATCTACAATGCTTTAATGATTCAAAAATTGTCATTAAACTTATTTATCAAGATTAAATGAGCAATCTGCAATGATTCAACCTCGTGGAATGGGTTTTTGCAACTTACACTCGGTGCATAGTTATCACAACTCGAAAAAACTGAGGAAAATACCATCGAAATGTCTAGAGCGAGGCTGGAGACAATCATAGCAGATTGTCCATTTATTCCTGATATTTGAGTAGGTAGAGGCTAACGAACAAATTATTTTAATAGTATTAATTAAATAATTAATAATTAAATATATTAATAAAATACAATCTTCTTTTCATAATTTAAAATTTAATAGTTCATACCATTTACACATTCTTTTCTGTATTATGGACCTTAACTCAAGAAAACCTGTTTGATACACAAATGTAGTCCATATTTCAGCATTTTTTTGCCAGCAACATTATGAAAATACTGTATACAGGAACATGTCTCACAACTTAAGGAAGTAAAAGGTGATATTAACCTCAGTGATCAGCGAACAGTAATTTCTTTTGATGATTCCATTATGTTCTTCTTTCCTATTGCCTTCATAAACTACATCATTAAAATCATTCAATTCTAAATCTTCTAAAACATCATCCCCAATATTTATACATAAATTATGCAATATGTAATCAGTCAATATTATATTAGGTTTCAAAACAGTCTTGTATATATTCACAAATTCAAGAATCGGATACTTGTTTTCCAACTGAAAATATTTTCAAACTACGAATTTACAAGTATCTAATAGCTAGATAAGATGACATTTATGAACAGTGAACACAGACAGATTCTGTGTTCACATTCTGTGAATACATAGAACTACGATGTATTATTGAAATTTTGAAAAATCATATATCCGAAAGTATTAGCTTGTTAGAGTTGAAAATAATAACAATGGATTCTTATGATGAAATTGCATCTCAAAAAAAATTGGATTTGAAATTTCGAATGTAAAAAAAAACTTTTTTTTCGTTACTCCGAACCATAATGCCGATTCTATCCAATAACGAACTCAGCCGAGATATTTATCTCCCAAACCTACTCTGATAATTTCAACTAACTAGCTCTATCTGTTCGAGAGTTATTGTAGAAACAAAATTTAAAAATAAAAAAAAAAAAAAATTTACACTTTGAAACGGGTGGGTCTATTATGCCCTTTAACGAATTTGTCCATCGTACAGTGACTCTATACAAGTATAGAGTCACTGTAGTTCATCGCATTTGGATTCGCCACCTACCCTAAAGATTACAAGTTGCTATCTTTTTCCGTCCAAAAGTAATCGTGGTAACGGCCGGCCGGGCATAATTAAATTTGACCTCGAATACTTCATCATCGAGTCGAACCTAATGGTTTTTCATCATTTTCGACAAAAGATTCGAAAATTACAGGTATTTGAGTAAAATGATAGCGCCCGCTGTTCCCCAGAAATAAGCGCATCCGAATGCGACATTCCATTTTGTGATTGGTCAAATGGTCACCAACACGCAAATTTTGACGAAATTTCGTGAGGATCGCATATCTGGAAAATTTTTAATAAATCATTGGAAATCATTGAAAAAATTCGGAAAATCTCAGAAATTATGCGTCCGATATAGCCTTCATCACCCAACTTTACTGGCAAGTTCCAAATTTAAACACGATCGGAACCATATTGTTGGAGATCTGAGAAGCCTTGGGTGAGTTCAGTACCTGGATGGGTGACCGTTGCCACGATAACTTTGATAACTTGATAACTTTGATGAAGAATTCGAGGTCAAATTTGATTCTGTCCGTTACCACGATAACTTTAGAACGGAAAGAGACAGCAACTTGAAATGTTCATGGTAGGTGGCGCATACCAAACCGACGGACAAGTTTGTTATTGGACATAATCGGCCCAATGGTTTCCGAGTAATAATTTTATTTTCAATCAATACAAATCCGATCGAATTGAAACTTGGTGAGTAGTTAGTAGAATATAAATCTAAGCACGTTTGTGAAATTTTGTGAAACTCGTATCACTAGAAAATGTTAAAAAAATTATTAAAAAATATTATTTATGTCACGATAAGAGAACGGAAAGAGATAGATAGCAACTTCAAATTTTCAGATTATATTGTGCATCTGAATACGACATTTGAGTTCATTTATAGGCATAATCGGTCAAACGGTTTTGGAGTTATATCCATCTGAAATTTGGTCGTTATTTCCTCAATAACTCGAAAGATTCAAATCAAACATCTTTATTAGTTGTAGAATACCAACGCGAAAATTCTTGCGAAATTTCGTCAGGATCGTATCACTAGAAAATTTTCAAAAAATCATGGAAAAAAATTTTATCTATTAGAAACTATTCGTTTGACATCGCTGAAATTTTGCGAGAGCCTTCAGAACCTAACTGTTCTACCAAGATCCAAGTTTGAACCCGATCGGATCTATATTGTTGGAGATCCGAGCAGCCTTGTGTGAGTTCAGTAGCTGGATGGGTGACCGTTGCCTCAATATCTTTCGAACGAAAGGAGATAGGGACTTGCAATTTTCTGGGTATGTTGCGTATCTAAATGGGAGAGTGAAGTTCGTTTACGTGCATAATCGGTATAACTGTTTTGGAGTTATATCCACCTGGAATATATTATTGCCTCGATAACTCAAAAAATACAGACTCGATCGAATTGAAGCTTGGTAACTAGCTGTAGTCGCTGTAGAGTATTGCATAAATATGTGTGTAAAATTTTGTGACAACCGTGCCCCTAGAAAAAGTAAAAACAATTACAAAAAAATTCAAGCACTGAGGTGGGGTCAGGAGCTTTTGCGCGTATGTTCTATTGTCCTTTCTCCTGATGTATTGGACACTCTTAATCGAATTTACCATGTTAAATTCGAGTGTCCAGTACAAGAGAATGGACAATAGAATAAACGCGCGAAAGCTCGTGACTCCACGTCAGTGCTTGAACCAGTTTTTGGCGCTCTAGTTCCTCGGAACTGAGTGCTTATCAATTTGCCCAAATGTCTGTAATTTTCGAATTTTTCGAAAATGAAAATGGTCTTAAACGATTTGGTTCGACTCACTGATCAAGAATCCGTGGTCGAAATTCATTCTGTCCGGCCGTCCGTAGGCACGATATCTCTCGAACGGAATGAGCTAGACAGTTGAAATTTTCAGAGTAGGTTTGGGAGATAAATATCTCGGCTAAGTTCGTTATTGGGCAAAATCGGACAAATGATTTCGGAGTAACAAAAAAAAATTTTTTTTTTTTACAAAACAAATTCCAAATTGATTTTTTTTCAATAAGCAGTTTTACCATAAAAATCCACTGATATCATTTTTAACTGTAACAAGCTAATACTTTCGGAGATATAATTTTTCAAAATTTCAATAATAAATCGTATTTCACAGAATGATATATTTATTCTATGTATGAATTGTCATAATGTCAACTTATTTTCCTGAGACATGACATTATCTAATCAATCGAAGAATTATGAGAATAAAGTGTATTCCGAAATGTGAGCGATGTGAGAAAAATCTCAGTTGTTTGCTCCGAAATTAGTTTTTCTCAGAAAAGTCTTACATTTCGGAACGGAACATGAAGTATTTTAGCGATGCAACGGGAACCTCACCCAAAAATGTTTGAAAATATTACGTAAATATTGAAAGCATAATTCTGTAGTTCGAGAGAGGAGAAAATTTGGTGAACGTAGATCAGGAAATTTTTGATCGATTACAAGGTAATTTTTCATTATTACTCTTATTTCATACATGTTTTATGGAATATCTACTATTTGTAGGTACTTTAAACCTGTTTTGGGCAATTGTCATACGAAACTTGTTGGCGCTCTAGTTCCTCGGAACTGAGTGCTTATCAATTTGCCCAAATGTCTGTAATTTTCGAATTTTTCGATGAAAATGGTCTTAAACGATTTGGTTCGACTCACTGATCAAGAATCCGTGGTCGAAATTCATTCTGTCCGGCCGGTCCGGCCGTCCGTAGGCACGATATCTCTCGAACGGAATGAGCTAGACAGTTGAAATTTTCAGAGTAGGTTTGGGAGATAAATATCTCGGCTAAGTTCGTTATTGGGCAAAATCGGACAAATGATTTCGGAGTAACAAAAAAAAATTATTTTTTTTTACAAAACAAATTCCAAATTGATTTTTTTTCAATAAGCAGTTTTACCATAAAATCCACTGATATCATTTTTAACTGTAACAAGCTAATACTTTCGGAGATATGATTTTTCAAAATTTCAATAATATATCGTATTTCACAGAATGATATATTTATTCTATGTATGAATTGTCATAATGTCAACTTATTTTCCTGAGACATGACATTATCTAATCAATCGAAGAATTATGAGAATAAAGTGTATTCCGAAATGTGAGCGATGTGAGAAAAATCTCAGTTGTTTGCTCCGAAATTAGTTTTTCTCAGAAAAGTCTTACATTTCGGAACGGAACATGAAGTATTTTAGCGATGCAACGGGAACCTCACCCAAAAATGTTTGAAAATATTACGTAAATATTGAAAGCATAATTCTGTAGTTCGAGAGAGGAGAAAATTTGGTGAACGTAGATCAGGAAATTTTTGATCGATTACAAGGTAATTTTTCATTATTACTCTTATTTCATACATGTTTTATGGAATATCTACTATTTGTAGGTACTTTAAACCTGTTTTGGGCAATTGTCATACGAAACTTGTTGGCGCTCTAGTTCCTCGGAACTGAGTGCTTATCAATTTGCCCAAATGTCTGTAATTTTCGAATTTTTTGATGAAAATGGTCTTAAACGATTTGGTTCGACTCACTGATCAAGAATCCGAGGTCGAAATCGATTCTGTCCGGCCGGCCGTAGGCACGATAACTCTCGAACGAAAGGAGTTAGTGGATTGAAATTTGCAAGGTGGGTTTGGAGCGTAAATATCTCAGACGAGCTCGTAAATGGGCGAAATCCATCAAGCGGTTTCGGAGTTATTGCCGATTTTAGTAAAAATATTTTTTATGAATATTTCCGAAACCGATTACTCGATCTATCTGAAATTTAGCATCAAATTGTAGAATCATGACCTTTATACGCATGTGAAGTTTTGTATTGACCAGATTACCGCAAAGTGTCAAAAAAAAATTTTGAAAATTTAAAAAAAGTTTTTCTACAATAACTCTCGAACGGAATGAGCTAGGTAGTTGAAATTTTCAGAGTAGGTTAGGGAGATGAATATCTCGGTTAAGTTCGTTATTGGGCAAAATTGGCCAGATTTAATTCGATTTCTTCCATTCTGCAGTTCTCATTCTCAGATTGCTCATTTAATCTTGATAAATAAACTATTATTTGAATTGAATTTCCTTTATGATGCAGTTCTATCATAAGAATACATTGAGATAATTCCCAACTCTGAGAAACCAATACTTTCGGAGATATAATTTGTCTGTTTGAACTAGAGCGCCAGAAAGCTCCTGTCCACAGGGCTTGAACCCATTTTTTTACTCATAGAGAGACCGTTGCTTGAATTGAATCTTTAATTTTGTCGTTTCCGTAAAGTTTTGAATCTCTCCATTAAAATCCTTCCAAAAGGCACCACGTATTATATTGACATTCTTCAGAAATCAAATTACTACACTTCCGCCCGATAACACTTCCCAGAAAAAATCATAATTCCAAGATCGTAATAGCGGCCTGTATAATGGGGGGCTTCCAGTTAATTGGTTTAGTTTACTTGATTACAAGTTTGGGGGAGGTTCGCCCCGTTAGGGTGCATTATACTAACAACGCGTAGGACCATTAGGGATCTCCTGCAGTGTGAATGCGTTATTCCAATTGTTAGGCTACAATTATTCCGTCAAATGGCACGTGATACGAGCGGATGTGGAAACAAGACTAAAACAATGATTCCCTACTGTAGGAGTCAACTCTCAGTATCGCTTGTCGTTCTTTCTTTTGACGAGTGGAGTCAGTCTAAACTGAAGCACGCGGCCTAATTGAGTCCATTCACGATTTCTTTCGGAACAGTGAGAACCCTCGGAGTGATCAGGATGAAAGGGAAAACTGGACTAGTTGGATCTCTCCTCTCTCACTCACAACTTCTTATCAATCATATTTTAGATTCTATGTTCATCAAAACGCAGGCCAAATTAGTTCATAATACTATACAGGTTGTATCTAGGGAATCCAAACACGCAATGCGGGATTGTTAACAATTTATTTAATCTTTGTACTCGAACTATGTTCTATTGTCCATTCTCCTGTATTGTATAATAAATGTATGATACAGGTGTTCTACAACTAGTTACCAAGCTTCAATTCGATCGAGTCTGTATTTTTTGAGTTATCGAGGCAATAATATTCCAGGTGGATATAACTCCAAAACAGATATACCGATTATGCCCGTAAACGAACTTCACTCTCCCAATTAGATACGCAACATACCCAGAAAATTGCAAGTCCCTATCTCCTTTCGTTCGAAAGTTATCGAGACAACGGTCATCCATCCATCTACTGAACTCACACAAGGCTGCCCGAATATCCAACAATATGTATCCGGTCGTGTTCAAACTTGGAACTTGGCAGTAGAGCTAGGTTCTGAAGCCTCTCGCAAAATTCCAGCGATGTCGGACGAATAGTTTGTGATATATAGAATTTTCAATAATTTTCAATGATTTCTTAAAAATTTTCTAGTGATACGATCCTCACGAAATTTTGCAAGAATTATTGCGCTGGCATTCTACAACTAGAACCAATGTTTGAATTTAATGGGTTTTGTATTTTTCGAGTTATTGAGGAAATAACAATCAAATTTCAGATGGGTATAACTCCAAAACTCTTTCCATTCTCAGTTTATCGTGACATAAAAATACTTCATAATAATTTTAAATTTTTTAGTAATACGATTCTCACGAAATTTCACAAGCGTGCTTAGGTTTATATTCTACAACTATTCATCAAGTTTCAATTCGTTCGGATGTGTATTGGTTGAAAACAAAATTATTACTCGGAAACCATTAACCAGTACTCGGAAACCAATAGACAGTTTTTCGCCAAGTTGCATATTTAATTTTTTCGTCAACCTCTATATACTTTTATCAATTTCAGACCTCTTAAATAATTTCACAATAGTAAATGACAGTTATTCCCATAATACACTTATGTTTGTATTGAACACCATTAGGCCATTTTCATAGTGACCACAGCGACTAACAGTTATTCTAACAGGAACTTATGTTTGTATTGAACCGTATCATTATCATGCCGTATTCATAGTGACCAGAGCTGACGAAAAAGTACTTTTTCTTTTTCTGGGACATTTGCGCTTTCATTGTTGAATACGCAATTTTCATTTTGAGTCCCGCAAATCCCGCACGGAAAATCCCGCAATGTTGATCCCCCTAATTTCAGCGGGATCCAGCATTTGCGGGATTGGATTCCCTTGTTGTATCTGAATAACACCGAAAAAAAGTAAGGCGTGATTCTTTGATGAAAATTGTGGTGGGTATTTGGTATAAAATTATTTGCCCCCGGAAAAGTTACCCCTCCGAGGGTTAACAAAATAAATTGTTTCTCTTTTTTATTTTCCCTTTATATTAAAAGTATTCAAGAAAGGTAATAGAATGGGTGATGAATAAAGTGGTCAAAAGGTCAAAGTTCGGCAATTTTTCTTTTCAAATTTGCAGAATGTTGAAGCATCAAAGAGTTCTAATGCAAAATATGGTAGGGGTTGATTTTTTCATCCCTTTTTGGTAACATTTCGGAATTAAAAAAACTATAGCAAATTTCATTATGTATAATTGTTCCTTGGAGTAGATAGGTATATATATTCTTTTGACTGAGAGCTTTTTATGTGTTAGCAGAGGTTGGTGTAACGGGGTACCATACAAATCGACGTATGATACAAGAGCTTAGGGAAAAACCTCAGCTAAAAAACCCTGTCTCCCCGTGAGTGTTGTGATTTGTTACTATTGTTCACAAAATTTGCTGACATTAAAAAATATTGATCGGCATTTATTTCTTCAATATGGATTCCTTCGTCAAAAAACGGAGATGTTTCCCCAAGGTACCCGAAACTCAACCTGAAAAATGAAAAGACAAGAGGTGAAGAACGGACAAACCAAAAATAATACATAACCTTTGAAAAGCCTCTCACAAATATACCTCTCTGCAGGCGCATGAGATCTCTTGGAGAAAAATTGCCTCCACTAGTTCTCAAAGATATTGTTCTTAGAAATCCCTTCAATAGTTGAATTAAAAAAGGAAAATGTTGCTCGTTAGGTCAGGAGGGTTTGTTTCAAAACAGCAGATAGGTATTCAATAAAAACAAAATTATCGCCCAAATTCAAAGGATAGTAACTTGGAGGGGAAGGGGCTACGAACAAAAATTTATATGAAGGACCCCCTTCAATTTTTCCTGAAGAAACACCTCTTAAAATCGTTCGTAAATCTACATAGAAGTCGTAGATATTATTATTGTAATAATATACAATAATAATATACTACGACTTCTATGTAGAGAGGACAACGTTGCGTAGTTATCTGACAGGAAAATGAGCATAATGTAACATTTTCAAAATATACACGGTGGAATGTGTCGAAATTTCATGCCCAACCGGGAGAATTAATGAAAGTGAAAGGAGTATATATTGTAAAATGTAGGTTTTTTGAAATTTTGAAAATTCAATTCATTTCGAACAGTTTACGAAATTGCATCTCGCTTCAGTCTGACGTTCGATTGTCGAAAAACGAATCATATAAATTTCCCAATTGGAGCTGCGGCGAAAAACTGACGAATGAAAAAAGGTTCAGTCAGCAGGATTTTAAAGTGGTATTGTTCGGCTGATTGCCGCTAATAGAGGAGGTCTGGCAGAGGGCCCTCCAGTCTACGCTTCACTGAGAAGCGCTTAGGCAGACCGTTGCGAAATTGCTATCAAATCTTTATACAAACATATCAGATGGAGCCTACGCTCTGGGCGACGGGAATGTGCCGTCGCCTTGGAAACCGGGACATCCTCCCATCGAATCATCATTATCGAGTGTTTTACTTTTTCCCCCCACCACATTTCCGTCATATTTCCCCACCATTTTCAACCCCGCGACATAAAGAGCACAGATACGCATCCCGTAGCAAAAATAAATATTTGAAAAAAAGGGTGTTCAGATACTGATGCTATTTGGATTTCCTGCTGCAAATTTAGTTCTTGGAGAAGAATAGGTCCAGTCGGTATTGTATACTCCATTCACTTTTATAAAGTGTCCCTGTTGGCCATGATTTAGGTCTATCACGTTTTTGTAACTGAAACAAAGGCAGGTTGGCACTTCTGAAATATCGTCAATTTCAAAACAATTCTCTGAGACGTTGCCAATTTCTACTCTAAACAATCAACATAATGATCCTTCTTAGACAAGATATTATCACAGATCATTATCTTCGATTAATAAAGAACTTTTCGCTTTGAAAGTGAAAATGCCGAAAGTAGTTTTGAAGAAGAGGAAGACAAAGTATGAGGAAGTGATATACCAATATTAGACTTTGATGAGAACAAGAGGATTTTCTATATCGGCCAAGAGTCCAGTTCCTTCATAGAGTAAAGGTGCTTGAGACTTCTCTTAAGCTATATATGTTCAGGGCAATTTATTTTTTTCTATTATATTTATATATTTTAATAGGTTTCCTTATTACAAGATTGAAAAAAAATATTAATAAATAATATATTATTTTGACAGATATCTCAATTTCATACATTCAATTCCAAATAATATCTATCAAAATTATGTATGCTATCCTATCACTATATTTTATTAAGGTTTAATAACAGTGACTCGGGTTTCGTAGTACTACAACATTTTGAAACTGGTGTATTTCAAGTTGTGCAACAAGGTATTTAAATGTCTTCTGTAGGCTTATTTCTTGAGAATTTCGAAAAGTGGGGAATTCCATAGGTACGTCTGTTTATATTATATCTATATTATATTTATGTGAAATTTGCAACTCTTTTGAATCACACCCAAATAGATATCATTATTGGAGATAATGAATTAATCCCGTCATAAAAATGGGTGTCACTATTATCATCGATCTTATCGCAATTCTCCGAGGAACAATAGATGGAATCATACATCATTTTTCTTAATAGATCATGACTTATCTTGGCTTATCACATTTTTTCGATTTCGTGTTGCAATTTCACTTTCTGTTCGAATTATCCGCGAACAATATATGAAATTCGGAAAAAATTAAAAAGTTACTGTAGAGTGTTGTGTTCCCGTATACAAAATGTTCGTAAGTGGACCATTGAGAATATATCAAAACACCCACACTTTTTGCATATTTCCTGAATATCTATTTCATCAAATCATGTGAGTTCTCGCAAAAAGGGCGTTTGTTTGTGGTAAAAATCTCTGAAAATGTTTGAACAAACGTTTGATATTACCTTTTCGATATAGAAATAATTTTTTCGTCGACATTTTACATACTAATTTCCGGCTTTTCCGACTATTTTTGGAGGCAAGTACTTTTCGTCCGTTGTCGTCACTATGGATACGGTACAATACAAACATAAGCTTCTGTTAGAATAACAGTTATTTGCTGTTGTCAAATTATTTGAGAACTCCCAAATTCATAAAGGTATGTAGAGGTCGATGAAAAAATGTAATATGCACCTCGGCGAAAAACTTGTCTCGCATGCTTGCCATCCGAGGCGAAGCCGAGGATAGTAATTTGCAGCCTCGACTATAAAAGACAGTTTTTCGTCCTTGGTAGGTACATAAATAACTATTTTCGAAATTTCGGGCCCTAAAGAATTCCTCTGAAATTCCATGGAGGCCATTCACACAAAATGTTATTTTTATACTTAAACAATTCCCAAATGCATACAGCAAAACTCAATAAATATTTGAATACTGCTACATAAATCCATGTTTTCTTCGAATCACCTGGAGCCTTTAGGTATCATTCAGGCAATTCTAGAGCTTCATGATTTATAGTCATTAATTAGTACTCGATAGGTGACCATAAAATAATAAGAAAAGGTCGTATGAGCGTCTTTGATTAAAAGATACAGGGTGTTCAATTTTATTTGGTTTCTTGTGGAAAAGTGCATTCAAGTACAAGATCAATAATTCGAATATCTTTTAGGAACTTAATATCTTTTTTTCAATTAATTACTGTCTTTGTTTATTTACATATATAAATTTAATCAGTGGAGAGTCCCTGTTTTTGAAGTTTTTTAAGCGCTTTTAATAATTGGCATACATCATCAGTTTTTCATGGAACGCCGTTCTTGTATGTGGCGCCCTCTTTGAGTAATGACAAAGCTAACACGATATTTGTCTTCTGTATCAAAAATAAATGCTGTTTACCAAATTTCGACAAATTGTTACATCTTTGTCACGAAATACGTACCAAATAAAGTAATTTATTTCATCAATTTATCTTTTAAACAAAGGCCCTTGGACTTTATGGCTATCCTATTTAATTTTTGGATGAAAAATTTTTCCTGACTAAGTAAAAACACAATATTTTCACAAAATTCGTTTTTATTCATCGACATAATGTCCATCTAAGTTGATACAATCTGTCTAACTCTTCAGTATCATGTTTATAGAATGTCTGATCTTTTCTCGCAAATTAGGTCTCGGTGTCGGGAATGACTTCCTCGTTTTTGGGAAGTCTCTTTTCCTGCAGCATCCTTTTCAGGTATGCGAACAGCCAGTAGGATGCTGGGGGCCAAATCTGACGAATAAGGGAGGGGGGCAGTAATTCGAAGTGCAATTCATGCAATTTGACCATCGAATAACCATTTACTTGTGAGATGGTGCATTGTTTTCCTGGAACAGTGGTTTTTCTTCGCCCTGTGAGGTCGTTTTTCTTTATTTCTTCGCTCAATCGGTCCAATAACGCTGTGTATTATTCAAATTTGATCATTTTTCCTTTCTCAAGATAGTCCATAAAAAAAATACCATGCACATCCCAGAATACTGATGCCATAACCTTGCTCTTAGGTCTTTCGTACCCTTCGAATGCTTTCACCAGCCCCAATCCACTCAGCTGAGGACCTCTTTGACTCTGGAGTGTACCTAATGGTCACATACCGACGCAGAAAATCCGCTTTATAATGGTTACAAATAAAAAGATCTAGACCGGCCTCCGAATCGTTGTTGTTTTTGATCTGGTGTTAACAAACGCTGCACCCACTTTGGGCTGAGCTTTTTCATACTCAAATTGTCGTGCAAAATAGTAAGCGCACTGCCATACGATAACTTTACATACTTATCCATATTCCAACAAAAACACCAAAGTTCCTTTACACAAACCTTTAACTTGATAACGCGTGGTCCTATTGTCATCAAATTTTTATACATAATCTTCTGAAGGATAGCATGGCGTTATCGAACGCCGTGATTGATTTTGCATTCGCGGCGCCATCTATGTGCCAGTCCGGAAACTTTTGATTAATGCAGTATTCAAGACGGAACAAAATATGTTCAATGAGTGCATTGCTTAACCGTAAATCAACCAAAACCCCTTCCATGTAAACTGTTACACTAATATATGAAAACTTGATTCATTTGCAACTAAAAAAAATTTTACTGCTTCTAGTGGGATCATTTGAGTTATAGAGACATCCAGATATATGGAATCTTTGTTGCCCTTGGAGTTTTACTATTGTGGAATATTATCTTAACAATATATATAATTTCATTGCGGCAGGAATATAGAAACGGAAGAAAAAATTCTAGTGAAAGATCAACTGCAAGGTAAGACATTCCAAATTTTACTCTTTACGTATACTCCATTCACTTTTATAAAGTCTCCCGGTTGGCCATGATTTAGGTCTATCGAGTTTTTGTAACTGAAGCAGAGGCAGGTTGGCATTGCTGAAATATCGTCAAGGTCAAAACAATCCGCCGAGACGTTGCCAATTTCTACTCTCAAAAGTCTCAAACTTAACATAATCATAACATAAAATCTGCAATAAGAAAATTCATTCTGACATGTGAAGGTATAAGAATGACTCGGTTTTCATAGTACTACTACATTTTGAAACTGGTGTATTTTAAGTTGTGCAACAAGGTATTTAAATGTCTTCTTGAAAATGTGGGGAATTCCATAGGTAGGTACTTCTGTTCGTTTAGAAGTTTTCCTGCCGGGTTATTCAGGTACTTTATTTCTATTTTCAAATGAACTATCACAAAAGTAACGGACTACTCTATCCATTATTTTTCAATCAAATTTCAACACTTGATTATAGATTTCCATACAAGAAAATAGCATAATTGAATCTTCCAAACAGTTTATATACGTGAAATATTTCCAGTAACAACAGAGCAAAAATTTTCTTCAGTCGCCAGGACTGTGGAATTACTGAATTCACATAGGGCCGGTTTCTCAATTGCGAGTTAACTCGAGGTTGCGAGTACCCCGAGTGTTAAGGCTGGTTTATGCTGGCTGGTAACTTTAACTTATTCCCTAACTTAAAAATTGAAACATATTTCTAACGCTATGGTTGATACTGAGACTGAATAATCCGTTTACTTATTATTAATAATACTCATTAATAAGTTAACGGATTATTTAGTCTGATTATAAAGCATAACACTGAAAATAAAAGTCTAGAGAGGACAACGTTGCATAGTTATCTGACAGGAAAATTACTATAACCTAACATTTTCAAAATATACATGGTGAAATGTGTGAAATTTTCATGGCCAACCGGGAGACTTTATAAAAGTGAATGGAGTACATACTTTAAGTATAAATATCAATGGGGTGATATAAAGGTTCAAAACCAGTTGCGGACTGTTTCTGTAGACTAAACATACTTGGGAACCCATACCTTCTTGCTTCTATTCATCGAGTGATAAAAAAAATTCAAACCATATAAAATTGATGAAAACAGATAGTACCGTAAAACCTGCCAACTTTGCGCAGATGCAAGTCGTTTTATACGAATAGTTTCCTTATTGGCCCTTTTTTTATGTTTTTTTTTTCGTCTAATAGTGTCTCGCTATTGCCAGAGTACCTTCCGGCTGTGTCCTCAACTCAAAGGTCTCCTAAATCACTCAAAAAAATATAAATACGTGGTGGGTAAAGTTGTCAGCCAATCTTACAACATTGCCCGCACATTTAAAAAGCATAGAAAATCAAGTTTAGAGGCTTGATTTGATGATTTTGCCCACTATTTATTATAAAGAATGACGCTTGGACGTTTCAAATTTGAATAAAACATAATTTATAGACAAACAAATACTTTATATCCAAAAAACTTTAAGAAAGAACATTTTTTCACAGTCGATACATTTTCAACTCTCAAAAAACTTAAAAATAATAGGTTGATAACTATCAACGTCCGAAATGCGAAGAAATAATAATAAATTAATTCTCAAAAATCGCAAAAAGATGTGAATAGCAAAAAAAAAGGTTAATTTATTCTTTAGCGTGCCTTAACATCTATCACTCATATATCAGACTTAAGGGTTCAACATATTCAAATTGATCACAAAAAGTAGTGGCCTCTCATTATTCTACGTGCTTTTAATAATATTGCAATGTCCACAAAAATTCACATCAGAAATATCATCCCAGTCGGGATAGATAAAGTAAATTTTGTCATTTCTAGTGTCTTTTATGAAGAATTTCACAGTATAATTGTCATCTTTTTTGGAGGCCGATTGAATATGTCCAATGTAATGTTTGAGAGATCTCTTAGTTGTGAAACGAAGGACATAAACTATTGAAAAGAGCAAATTTTTAACAAAATATTTTTCGAAGTTTCAGGTGATAACTTTGCGCAATTCGATGATTTTTCACGCGACAGCACCTGCGAAATTTGGCTGTAATTCGAAATGGCCATATTGTTCACAAGGTATCAGGGTATAACCAATCAAATTTTCATTTGAATCCATACACAAATGATGTATGTCTGGACTTAGTCTTCAAAACTGGCGAAAAAGGATGTATTTTTCCTTACTTCATATTCGAGCCTGACTCATTTCAGCAGCAGCAAAGATTAAAGAGAGAGAGATTTAATCTTTGAGCAGCAGTTGGGGAGGAATTAACCATTCCCGCCAACCTTTAGGAACGCGTAGAAACATGACACAACGTTCTTACATGCTTGCCGTCGTTGCAAAAAAAAACAAGTAGGTATGCCCTTGCAAGTGGGCAAAGTTGTCAGGTTTTACGGTACTGAAAAAAGTTTCAAATGATAGGTTAAGTAATAAACCTAGTGAATTTTATCATATCATATTCATGTTGGCTACCATTTCATAATGAATATTCCCACAGTATCCTTTAATGATTACGTGAATTGAATTCAATCAGTGATATTCAACTAAACAAATGATATTTCAGAATAGCAACATCTCCTGTATGGAACCAGATATATGTTCCTAAGATTCCTAGATTACAGAGAGTACGAAGTACACCTACAACTATATCTTCCATTCCGCAGAGCCCTTCAGAATGGTAAATATCATTTGAATGAATGGCTCACTTACAGATTTAATACCAGGGTTTCGTAAGTACACTGACGAACAGCGGAAAATATTCTATGGCTTATAGGCTTTATTCAGACCTATTCTGTTCGCGCATAGCAATATTGCTAAGAAAAAGATATTGCTACCACAGCAAGATCCGAAATATTGCTATTCTGATCATCGTTTTTGAGCAATATGATCTGTCATTTTGATAAACATATTGTTATCCACATTGCTATCTCAGCAACCTCAAAATAGTACTTGCTAAGAGCATAACAAGATTTGGAATATGGCTGAGAACCACTTTTATGTTCCAAGAAATCGAAAATATTGAAAATAGGTAGGTACTTTGATGAATATAGGTATATACATAATCGTATATATTTATTAAAGGTACTTTAAAATACTTAATTTCAAGGGAATTTCTAAGACTTAGGTTTAACACTAACAACCCCTTCTATTCGTAAACAGAAAAGTTCATAAACTATTCAACATCAATAAGAGGCTGAGAGAATTTTATTCATATATTTATTAGTTCATGAGCAAACTAGTATAGATACTGTTTCTTTTATGTTAGAGGCATTCGAAGACTGATCGACTGGATGAAATAAATAAAATAAACTATTAATGCAGCCTTAGTAAAAAGATGACTTTCTTTGATTTCATTGAAGAGACGAGGGTATATATTCATTCATTTATGTGTTCATCAGCAATGTATGAGATTTACTGCTTCTTTTAAGCTAGATATGCATTCGAAGACTGACCGACTGGATGAAATAAATTAGATAAACTATTAATTCAGCCTTAGTAAAAATAACACTGCCTTTGATTTCATTGCAGAGCCAAGGGTATTTATTTGTTCATGAGCAAACTATAAGATATACTGCTTCTTTTAAGTTAGATATGCATTCGAAGACTGACTGACTGGATGAAAAAAATTAAATAAACTATTAATTCAGTCTTACTACGAAGATTACTTCTTTTGATTCAGTTGCAGAACTGAGGGAATTTTTTCAGGAGAAAACTAGGAGACATACTATTCCGTTTAACTTGTGCATTCGAAGTCTGACTGAAGACAGGAAAAAATGTAAATTTAATATTTGTTTGGGTGTTTGCAAGTCTTCAATTTTTCGGTCATGGTAGCGGTTACCAAAATTCGATGTGTTTCCTGAAAATTGATCAATAACTCCATCTTGTTAGTTTCATGAATAAAATACAGTTTGTTTTTGGCTTTCGTGACATTTATATATTTTTGGTTAGGAATTAAGAATAACCACCGAAAAACGGACGAAATGTTTATCAATTAAGGTTAGATTCTTCTTCTAATTCACATAAAAGTCATGAAATACAGTGTTGTCAGCTCTAAAATCAATGAATTTTGACCTACTTCATAGCAATATTGCTGGGAGAAAATTGATAACCAACATTGCTATAACAGTCCGAACAGAATACGTAATACGATAGTCATATTGTTAAAAATTAGGAGGATAGCAATATGACTTGAATAGCAATGTTTATAGCAATACGCAAACAGAATAGGTCTGATTGACTACCTAATTATAGAAGAACTTCCGAAAACAATTCCTTCTTCTGAAGCTATCTAGAATTTTGGCTATACTCTCACAGTTATTGTTTTTCGGTCAAATGCTTTGATACGATAAAGGATAAGTTGGAAGGAGTCTCTTCTTGAAAAAGAGGTCCAATAGTGATCATAATAGACCACATAAGTTAGGTTAGAATCATTCTTTTGGCTCTGGAGATCTATTTCAATTTTTTTAACATGGGACTCTTATGGAGGTTCAACTTTGAGATGAAACCACGACACTTAAAAGAGAAAAATTGAAACCAGTATAATAGTAGTTAGTCTATAGGTCGTAGAATTACCTATTGAAGTTTGTCGATGTATTTGTCCCCTGTATATTTTCCATGGTTCAATGAATTTATTTCAGGTTTGGCGACGGACCAGATCTAATGGACGACAAGATTTTTTTCTGAATCTTCTATTACAGTATTTCCTAAAAAAACACTCAAATGTATACCAAAAAAGAATATTTTAGAATTATCCTCTATACAGGGTGTTTTATTCAACTTTATTCAACAGGAAGTAGAACTTATCAATTCAATATTTTATCATTGGCTTTTTGTGAATTTTCTGAACAATGCCACACTCTAACCTAACTATAATAATAAACGTGTTGGCATGATTTTAGATGAAGGCGAGTCCAAGCAAAATTCGACAGCATCAAGTCCATCATACATGAAATGATTTCCGTTAAAAAACAAAATCATCCCTCAGAAAGATACTTATCTGCGGCTGAGTCAGCTACATCTATGACGCATTAATATTAATTTAATCGTTAGATTTTTGAAATGTTTATTATTAGATAAATTAATTATTTCGATGACTTCTACTAAATGTTGAAATTAAATTGAAGACCCTCCTGTATATTCATATACACTACTCAATATAGAAGAAACTTTGAGAAGGTCAAAAAATAGAATGAATTTTCTTCAAATAATTTATATTGCAGTTTTATACAATTTGTATAAAAGTTATTTAAACATCTTACACGTAATAAATACAAAACAAAGGCATAGAAACTTTGTATATAAATGTTCAATATAAATAACATATGTACAATTAAATTGGATATTTGACCAGATATACTCATGGAAAACACAGACAAACAAAAATGTACAATATATGAATCTACAATATTTCCTAGTCATGAATTCTGAAATATTTGTATTATATTCAATATCACTGAAAAATATCATGATGAATAAAAATAATTAGATGTGACTTTATAGCACTTTTTATAGTCATAATTTGCATATTATGATACAGAAATATTTATTTATACAGTTTGATTTTGAATCTCTTGAAAAATTTTGCACAAATTATAATTGGTTTTTCAAGAAATAAAATTTTTTTTTACAATTTTTCTATTTTGGTACAATTATCACTTCTCAATAAATGCAGAAAATACCATCACTCAAATGATTTATTTGTCGTACAAAAGGGTAGTTCCAGTGCAATTTATAGTAACATGAAGTTAAAAAAAATATATTTACATAAAGTATTTAGAACAATCCGTTCAACGATTTCAATAAAAATAATTCAGTTATCAATGAATAATGTCTGAAGAATTTCGAAGATCTAGATGGCATTTAGGATTCAATATGTAGTAGGTATATTTTGTTGAGTTTAGAATTATGCAAACGAGTGCAGAATTATATTCCCGACGAGTACAGATCATATTTTCTTAGCATATGATAAATTTATGTTTTTCGAGAAAATCAGGATTGTAGAGCAATATAAACCTACCTAGTGAATTTTAAAACAAGTCGAACAAATGTTTTCAAAATTATTTAAACCTTTTAACTGTTGCCGTTTTATACCTACCTACAATAGGCAACTAATAATACCAACTGGGATATGCTTCTAGAAAATGAGTTAGATGTCGCTAGAAGTATCTGTTCTAAAATAAAGTTCAGTGATAGAGGGTGGCTTTATACAGCAGATAAAACAAATTAAAATAAAACAATAAACTTATGATAAAATAATATTATAATAATTAAGTTAAAATGAGAGATAAGAACCAAAGATGGTCAACTTTCATCTTTATTCCTTATTTTATTTTGTTTGAAAAATTATATTGCGCATTTGAAAAAATTGAAATTTACAGAACTTGCACCACAGAACACAAGTCATTGGCCAAAAAAAGGTGTAAAATTTGATTGGTCATTTCAAATTTTTATTTTGTTTTGATTCATCTGTATAAACCATTCATTTTTGCCCGTAATTATTATTTTATATTAGTTTGTTTTTTAGTTTATTTTAAGTTGTTTTATTTGCTGTATAAACCCACATAGAATGAAAATTATCTGTCTTGTGAGGAATGTAGATTATTGCATATTCAAAATTAATACCAAAATAATGTTATTCTACCATAGGCGTTGAGAATGTTCTCATTTCATCCTGTCATATTCAATGTGAGCATACCACATTGAAAATTAAAATAGAATATTATTATCGGTTCCCATCATCATTCATTTAGAAATAAGTAAAATAACCTATTCAGTATGGACAGGAACAATTATTATGTATTGTTTATTATAATTTTTTTCCGAATCCTATAAAAAGTTGATGCTTATAAAAATATTTCATTGGCAAATAATACCAGTATAAGCTGCATTACCTTGAAAATGTTTCTCTAAAATATGGTATCTGGACAAACCTTTTTTTTAATATTCTACAATATTAGATTTTATTTGCATCATGAATTTTTTGCATCGAATTCTGACAATTAAACCGCTCTTTCCTTGTTGATACATATTTCGAGTGTTCACTTCGAATAAAAATCGAAATCACTGGACAATAATGTGAGCTGTCAAACTCGACAGATGATAGAAGTTCGGGTAGGTGAATTTACTTAGGCCAAGTTAGATCAGGTTACCTTACTTTAGAACAGCAATAGAATTTCGATAAAAGGTATTTTATTCCTTAATGAAAATCAGTGGCGGCTGATGAGAATTTTGTTTAAGGGGGCGCTGATTCAAGAATACAAAAAAAGTAATATATATTTTAAAAGGTAATTACCAAATGCCTACATCTTAAAAATAAACTCAATCCTTATGTTTTTGTCGCAGATGAATTTCTCGATTACCTTATCGTTGAAGTCAGGAATGACTTTAACTAAATTTTGTTCGATGGACAACATTGCGAGCGCCGTCAGTCTTTCTTCCGACGTTGTATTCCTTAGAAACGTCTTGATCAATATTAAAGTAGAGAAACATCTTTCAGTTTCTGCGATTCCTTGGAATCGATATTAAAATAACTAAAACTTTACATAGGTATTTCACAAAACTTTGAATCCAAACCATACGACACTATATTGAATTTAAGGTAGGTAAGCAACCGGTCGCGTTCTCGTTTTCTTATGTTATTAATCGAGTCTTTCGACTCATTATGACCACGTAGTGCAAGATGGCATTTGCCACACTTCTTCAGACTATCGATAATTATTGACAGGACGTAACGGTTTTTTTGATACCATTTCGTTATGATTACAAATATTTTAAACCAGAAGCGATATTAGTTGTGGCCAATAACTGGAAGCGTACAATCTTGTTCATATGTTTGGCCGATTTTTCGTGTTTTTTTATCTTTTCACCTATATTTATACCTTATTTTGTCCAGTTATCGTCTCCACCAAACAGTGAGCAAGCAGATCCGCACAACCATAATGTCTTTCGTGAACATTTGCGTCAAACTTCCGCATAAACCCCGCCCCATTCATATACCCGGGTTGCACTTCACTTACATACCTTCAATACGGGCACAGGTCATTCATTGTTTTTAATATTGTATTTACCTCGTCCGCCAAACTCAAAGAACTAAAGCTTAATTTGTCAGATCACATACCCTCAGTTTCAGTCCTTAAATCCTCAACGCAACTTTATAACACGAAACAATTGGCACTAACAATACCTATCTATTTAGCGTAACCATAAACAAGGTATTCTACTACTTTTATTCCTCTCTGCACTGCTACTCTGGGCGCCCGAATCATCATTGAGAATCGCGTTGAACTAACTGATCTTTGAGTGAGGACATTTGCCGTTTCCATGGTAACCGGCATTGTCGCTTGGGCGTTCGAGATTTAGCCCGGCATAGTGCGGACGCTCATAGTATTCCTTGTCTATGCGGACGCTTAACGCAAATGTAATTATTATGAAATATAGATGGTCACTAGGTAAGAATGTTTTAATTTTAATTGAATCCAGTTTGAAGAGGAAAGCACGAATATGAAATATACAAATTATTTATGTATGTAAGTCATTTTTATAGGTAGGGCGGTGCCCCGCAGCCTCACCAGCCGCCCCTGATGAAAATCCAATAATACTTTCAAACGTCTAAGTAAAAACCTATTAGTGTAGTTTCTCTTTCTATTCAAGATACATCATTATGCTCATTATTTCTCTTTTCTATAGTTTGACAGCTCAAGAGGTTTCCTAGTAATTCCCATCTTAGAGGAATCGCTCAAAATCGTGTATATTCAGAGATGTTTGGGGAACTACGTTCATAAAAGTATTCTGAGTAATATATGTTGAGAACAGAGTTTCCAACTCTTCAAAATTCCGCGATAAGTAAATGCATATGGTCGACGTAAATGAAGGTTGAAATAGCCTATTAAATTTAATTTTCGACAACTGAATGCCCTGAATGAAGAGACTGTGTACCTTTTTCGTGGTCGAGAAAATTCGGGAAGTCTGGATTCTACCAAGGAAAAAGGGTTAGTAAGTAGCTTTATGATTCTTTGCATTCAGAACGTATCCCAATTTCTGAACGAATCGATCAACCTCGAATCTCGATAACATTAACGAACAACTTGATTGTACTCAATTTCAATTTCAAGAAACACTTTCGGTTCCTAAATTACTACCGTGAGCTAGGTTGGAGTCTAAACTGTTGCAGTCGGAATCATTTGAGTGGGGACTGGCATAATTGGCGGCCTCTTGAAGCCTCATGAGCATGTTCAAGAGGGGATCTCCCTCATTGTCGGTTTGTGTCGTTGGATCCGATTCTAGGCCCACGTCTTTAGCTGTGATCGTTGTTAAGCCTTGGGGGGCGGCACCGGGCCAAGGGTAGGTATCCAAGATGAATTGGGCGGGATCGGTCCAGACTGCTCTTCTGCCGTAAAGCTGAAGGCCTTCTCTGGCTGCTTCGCGAAGATACGGGGCCAATGAGTAGTTCCACACATCGGCGAACCAGGCACGTGATGAATCGAGTTCGAGGGGACAACCTGGAAAAAATTACTCTTATATTTATATATTTGGGGGTGCAAGCTCCGTTGGTTGAGATGATTACTAGGAACCATGAGGTCCGGAATCCAATACCGGACTAGGAAATACATTTTCTAGTTGGACGGTAGCGGGTCTTCTTGAAAAGTCCTAGACCATTCACTGTTGTGTCGCAAATTTACCCTTGAAAGCATGATTTTTAATTTTTCGCTTGAAAATATTTTTCTCTATTTCAGTATCGTAATGAGTTCATTACCTACAGCACAAAAAACAGTGCTGTGATGAACTCATTCCCGCATTGTTTCTAGTTATATTTTTCGTTTTGTGGTAGTGATATAATATAATCTGGATATAGAAATAATTGTTGAGAGGAAAAGTTTTATTGTCATTAAAAAATAAGATACTAGAGATTTCCTAATTTTGTATTATACACGACGTTTTAAATGATCATTTGGTTTGAGTTCTGGAGTTAAAACAATTTTGTATCGATGTAAACCAAGGTCTTTTCGTAAAATTCGCCACAAAGACTTCTGGGAGATGTCAAGTTCTTGTGAACGACGAGAAATCAATAATGTTGGTCTTCACGAACACTTTCACGGCAGCAATATTCTCTTTACTTCTTGCATTTCTTCGTCTCACTGGCACTGTAACATCATGAAGTGGTAAATCTGTTTCAAACTTCTTCACTAAACGTTCAATTGTTCTTTTATCCGGACGATTATAACGACCAAAAATTAAAGTTAAAGCACGTAAAGTAAGAGTAACACATCGCGATATTTCATAATAAATTTGGATTATTTGTAAACGTTGTTGAAGCGTGTACTTTTCCATGATTAAATGGTAGACATTGACAAATAAAACTGTCAATGTCACAAATTAAAATTGGCTGCCATGCGTGAGTATTGTCAATCTGAAAATGGGGCGTACCTATTGAAAGACCTGTTACATCAAACCTGGAGACTTTATGCTCTTCTTCGTCTTTCTCTTGTTTGTTTGTGAAAAATAAAAAAAATTCAAACCTAGGCCGCTTTCATCAACCACATAACCCGTATGTTGGTCTCTATTTATTTCCACCATTTCCCAATAATTTAGTTGCGCACTTTTATAAAAATAGTGTAGAATTTTGAAATCTTTATTAAACTTATGACCTTCTGCAAAAATATATATGTTGCAAAAATTCTATTTCTTGATGCATGGGCGTAACTGGTGGATTAATTTAACGTTCTCTTACTGAATCATAATTTTTACATCACATATCGTCTGTGAAACATGCACAAAAAATGCAAAAATTTCTAGGTACTTTATTTCGCAGTTATGCATGTGATGCGCTCTGTTAAGACTCGAATGATGACTCAGTTCAACTCGTTCGCGTCATCTATGAACATATTTCTGTAATACATTGCTTCAAAATATAGTAATGTATACGCTTCATTTCAAAAAGCTCCATCTGTAGAGCTATTGGTAAACTAAGGTCAAAATTCCATATGCTGTTGTTCGTATACAGTCTACAGCATACATTTACGGGTTAACAGTGCTGTGCCTAGGGTGGAGTGGGGACACAAAAGACAACTGATTCTCCTTACTCGCACAAGCTCTTGAGAGCTTATGAGAGGTCCCTCAGAAGACCAAGAAGTTTATGTATGATCGTATCATATCATTCTACAACTCATTAAGGGTCGATGGTAGGTAAAATGTTTATGGAGAACAGGAGATATCAGTAGGTATTTGGGAAATTTGGTTTCATCGGTAGATATAATCTTTGCTTTTTAAATTTAAACGGAAAATAAGATGTCAAATGATGTATATTCGATGATGTATAGGGTCAACTTAATAAAATCACTTTTCAACATATATTCATACCTGTCGGTAAAACCAACAAATATTGGACGATCCTATGCAATTGAGAAGAAATTGTCTTAGACACAACTGATACACAGCGCATTGGCAAACAACACCCAAAATTTCAGTTTACCTACTACGAATCCAAATATAGCAGTAATAAATATTTAATTGAAGCTATGTATCTGGCACAAAAAATACGGAAATAACATCTCGGGAACAGGAAAATGTAGTATTGCACAAAATTAATCGAAAAGCAATAGCGAAGCGATAAATGAAATAATATACAGGCTGCTTCCTTTAAATTATAGAAGTGATTGCTAACTTTCAGACTGCCAATTTTCTGCAGCATATGCGGCAACGCCGCAGCGTTGTAATCATTTTATACGATAGAGCAGAACAACTTGCCTAAAAATACGAATTCTCAAATTAATCCACCTTCATCCACCGTGTATCCTGTATATTTTATTCTTGCAAGCAACATCGTTATCGTTAGACTATCGTCATGAAAAATACAATTCCTTAATTTCAATTATACATACTTAGAAGTACTAGATTATCCAATTCCAAATCTAATCAATCTTATGTATTATGTCCATTAGGAATAGGAACCTTGATTCAACATTACAGAACTAATGAGTTAATCAAGACTATCAATCTACTAAAACCCACCGTTAGTCTGATATAGTTTTTTGCTATCTACCCAATGTTATTTCACGCTGTTAAGAAATAATAATTCAATAATGATGTAGTGTCACATCTGCAAAATAAAAAAAACTCTTCTGAAAGAAAAAGAGGAACGTTAACAGATGATATATTACTTCAATTATCAAACATGTATACTGAATCAAAATCATACGAGTCCCGGAGCACCCAATCTCACATCTACATGGCGCTAGTTGCAGAATAATTGTCTTCGCAAAAACTATCAATCATAAAGCTTTCGTCTGGCTATTTTATACTCACTTAAAAATAATCTCGGACCTATGGCTACATCTCCCGAACTATGGGTTTCCAAGAAAGCATTCAAATGCTGCCAAACCCTCGGCAACCATCCTAAAATAGCAGCAAGTTCTGGTTGATGCCCTTGCTCCAATTCCAATATTGCTAGCCTTCTTCTCAATACCCTTCCTAAAAGACCTCGGGCTGGTTCCATATGTGGTGCTACCAAAACCCACCTGAACCCATGCTGCAGCTGCAAACTTGTAGCCGAGCACGCTGATTGAGCCATGGTTCCTAACAGGCACGGTAAATTCCTGGGTAACGATCCTAAAGCATCCGCTAAAGGCCCAGCTTTGTGGAGATTATCTAGCACCACCACACAGGGAAGGACACTGTTGTCGCCAGCAGCCGCTTGTTCGCTGAGATGCGATAGGTACTGGCGCAGTTCTTTGCCGGACTTGTTGTCCACACTGAAAAACGTAATAGTATATGCAATTTTCTGTTTTATTGACACTCTTGTTATATCTAATGTCCAACTGCGCTATACTGAAAAATATCAGGTATATTTTGGAAACTTACTTGAAAGTAGCAACAGCTTCAGCAGGGTCTCTACCTAATGACTGTGCGTGGAATTCTGCCAACCTTGTTGCTAAATGTGTTTTACCAGTACCCGGTGCTCCACAGAGGACGAGTCTTCGGTGTTCAGCTAATAATGACACGAGCCTCTGAGCTACACCCTTTGGAATGAGGGCTTCAAAGGCTAAGGCAGCAACTGGTTGAAGTACTACATGAACAGTGTTAACCCTTCCTACAGCATATCCTACTGGTAATAGGTCGGGCGGACCAGCATCTGGTTTCCTTTCTGCCTCTCCCAGTTTGTAGCTGGCTATGGAATCACTACCTGTAATACAAAACTTAATAATAATTGATCTTAGGGCAGATTAGACATACCTATGTCATATTATTCAACAACATTTGCTAGACATTTTCAGTACAAACAATTTACCTAGTCCTAGTCCTCCTCCAGGATCTAGCCTTGCAACATGTTGCTTGAAAGCTCTCCTCACCGCATTATCTAACTGAGACCATGATGTAGATGCCCCAATTACCGTCTGAGCGACAGCAATTTCATTGGTTGCGTTGTCACTGGTCCCGTCGTAGCTGTAATGTTCAGTGTAATACCTGAAATATAGATGAATTGATTGCTACAATTCACTAAAACTTCAAACAGATCATACAAAAGCCAGATTGCAATACTAAAGTATCAATTGGTTAGATTACATTATTTTATTAGTGGTCAATTGATTGCGCCTCTACTCTCTGCGGTCCATAAGATCTATCCTGCAAAACCATATTTCAATCAGGAATTTTGTCTTCCTGGCGGAGTTTAGAATTTCCTTGGAGACTTTACTCCGTTGTCTGAGGCTGACAGAATTGTACTTAGTGGGGGTAATCCTTTTGCACTAACACATAATGTAGTTTCTGTTGTTGATTGACATAACCTACTAACCAACAACGGAACGGGTATTCAATCCTTTGGGTGAAAGAGGAAATAATAAATTACCGACCCTACTAAGTGGATTAATTTGTATAGCAATCCGAGGTGTTGGGTGCCACATATCCATGAGGTAAACAGAGATGGCACTACCATAGCAAAGCACTCAATTAAATGAGCACAGAACACGGATTGATCTTGTTTGCCATACCTTTATAGTAGAACTGTATACGATAAAAATTAAGTGTTAAATGTTACCTTTCGAATGTCTGTGGTTGTCCAAGGTACACCGAAATCGATATCCTTTTTCCATCTTGCTCTACGTCTGGTTGAGCCTCATCAGGTGGAATTATATCGCTTAAGGCATCTATACTTGAGGCGGTCCTTGCATCAATCAAATCCGTCGGAAGATTTGCACTGCCAGTGACCATGCGTTGAAGTCTCTCGTTATTTTGCTTGAGGCTCAACATCTCACTCTAAAAGAAAAGTTCTGATTGAGAAGAAGAAAAAAGGGTTCTGTTCATTACTATCGCCACAGACTTAAAAAAAAAGTTATACCCATACATAATGTATTGTATTTGTCTAGTATTGACTAGAATGTTCAAATAACAATCATTGATCATAGAATTAACGGTGTCGGTTCCTTTATATTTCTACAAAGAAATTACAAGTAATGGGACAACGATTGAATCCATGAATGATTTCCTGTCGAGTAGAAAGTAGAACGAGAATAGTTATTTATGTATCAAGGACGAAAACCCGTCTATTATAGTCAAGTCTGCAAATTGCTCTCCGAGGCGAAGCTGAGATTAGCAAGCAGGCGAGACAATTTTTCGCCAAGGTGCATATTACATCCTTCGTCGACCTCCCCATATTTTGATGAATTTCTGACCTCTTAAATAATTTCTTAATAGCAAATGACACATACACTTATGTTTGTATGGAGCCGTATCCATAGTGACTACAGCACTGACAGTTATTCTTACAGACACTTATGTTTGTAATGAACCGTATCATGCCGTGGCCACAGCGGACGAGAAAGTAATTCTGCGTCCTCAAAGTACCTGCTTCGATAATGGTCGATTTACGGCCACAAATTGGTACGTAAAAGTAAGTTCTTGGTATACAAAGCAAAGTTGCCTCTCTTCACTCATTAATGTGTGGGTATATCAGGGAGAGAGCTTAACCTCTCGAATGATCTTTTCTCGAGAAGCGACATTTCGAAGATCATTCGATTGTGGCCTCAGCAAAAATTACTGAGCCCAAATGTTGAATTCTAGAGATATTCCAATTGCAATTTGAGGTTATTCGACCTCGTTACAGGATGAAATACATATAAAACTTCCTGAAGGACAGTTTCTGATATAGTATCATCCATTCATTCACTCTTATATTTTTAATATTGACGTAATTTAAACGAAGAGGTAGCAGAAAAGACATGAAACATGTCTTATCATAATTTAGGGTTAGCAGCTTGGAATCTAAAAACTTAATTATCTTATTGAATTCATCCTAGACTTCTTTTTCTAATTTTTCGCTACTATCAGACTGGTGAGGTGATGGATGCATCATCAGCAAAGGTATCAATTCACCCTTATTATTTAAGCAGAAGATATAATTCAGGTGAATAATGAACAAGAGAGGACCCAAAATAGTTCCCTGAGGCATGCCAAAGTGAACAGGAGATGAGTAGCCGAGGCTTTCACTAGTTCTTCATAAGTGTATGCTTAACTTCGGTTGTAATGAATCGAACTTACCCTCATTTTCATCACAGTATCTTTCAGACTTTCTAACTGATGAGCAGAACTTAAAGCTTCTAATCTGATATCAGTCAGTACCAGATCTTTTTCCCTGAGTTGTTTCTGTAATTCGGCCACCTCTTGTCCCGGATCCGTAGGGGCAGGCGGGGGTGGACTATTCTGTCTTTCACTTTCTATCTCGTTCTGGCAAGGTACTTTAGTAACTTTGGCATTTCTCGAAAAAGCTTTCGTGAACGAACTTCTCAGCTATAAAAAAGAATCAATTCCAAAATAGCTCAATGCGACGATATGCAATTTTTTTCATATTTAAGTTTTGTACTCACCCATCCTTTCTTTTTTTTCTTATCTTGCTTGTCCAGACTGCAAGCGGAGGATAAGCTGGAGACGCTATCGGACGATGGTTGCCTCGCTAATCCATTCGACGATATTCCTCCTTGGATGGCTGATGTTCTCAAATTTTCCATCGCGGTTTTGAGTTCTGCTAACTCTGAATCCTGAAAAAATATACAATAGATATACGAGTAGAATTCGTTTTGATTTTCGATTAGTCCAAGAAACATATATATCCATATCAACTCGATTGTTCGCGGCACATTTCCGGTTGAAGAATCGTACCCCTACTCTTAGACTCATTTTTGGCGCTATTGTTTCTCTGAACAGAGTGCCTATCAATTTACTCAAACTCCCTTAATATTATTTTCATCTAGAATACAAGAGACAAGACTGTCGAAACAATCAATTCATGTTTCATTCATCGGAATATCAACACCTTCAATTAGTATCGAAGATTGATGAAGAATAAATATGCTCATGTCTATATTGGTCAACAAATTATATCATAAAAACGCAGCAGTGGGCGAATGAATTACCTTTTTCTCGGCGGTTGCAGTCAAATGTTGTAATCGTTGAGTCATCGATGACAAACTCTGTTCGAAAGCCGATACCACATGAGCCTGAAATAAAAAAAAATATAAAAATATTTTGGGTTACAAAAAATTATAAAAAATGTTAAGTAAATTGGTAGGAAGGTATAGGAAATATAGGAAATAATGAAACAAAATCGAGTATTCGAGTATTGGTCCGTGGGATCTTCTGAAAAAAAAATAACTCATAACTTTCAGCGTTGAGCGCTATATCGTGTGTCCAAGATGAAGATCGGATAGCATTAGGATCAAGGAAACGTTAAGAACAAGAGCGCCAAAAACGAGGTCGGTTGAATTAGAGAAAAGTTGTGGTTTTCTCGCGTTTGTGGTACTGTTCTTTTCTGGATGAAATCAAAAAATTTGCTAAGAATGTTCAGGTACTGAGCTCTAACCATGAGATCAATATTCAATTAAAAAGGTCGTTTATATGGATTAGGAAACGGGTGGGTGACAAAACTGAGCCTTGGGACACTCCAACACTCTCGTTCAAACCCAGTCAAATCCAGTTCAAATTTGGTATTTTGATGTAGAATTATGTCCTAAATGTTTACTTAAAATTTTGTGATGATCTTGCCACTAGAAGCACCTAAAAAAGGTTCGACCGATTTTGCCCAGTAACGAACTTAATCGAGATTTTCATCTCCTAAACCTACTCTGAAAATTTCAACTGTCTAGCTCATTCCGTCCGAGTTATCATGTTAACGGCCGGACAGACAGAATCAATTATGACCATGGATTCTTGATCAGTGAGTCGAACCAAATCGTTTAAGACTATTTTCAGCCAAAAATTCCAAAATTACAGACATTTGGACAAATTGATAAGCACTCTGTTCCGACTTCCGAGGAACAAGAGCGCCAAAAACCTATTTAGGCCACAAGAGATTAATCATCTAATTCCGAATTAAAAATGACTCAGCATTTCGTTATATAAACAACAGGGAAGTATTTAAAAATGATGATAGCCTCGAGGATGAAACGTCCGATTAAAAAATGTTGACGCCATTGGAAAGAGTGAAAAATGAGGCAATGTAAATGCGCAATTTATTTCAGAATTCGTTTTCAAATGAAGGTAGGCATAAATTATAAGATTTGCCGAAATTTCAGGGTTTGCCAATACCTAACTCCGGTACTATCAGGAACGGCATATTGTGAGATTTAAAAAAAAATCAAGAAAAGCATGACGTGAAGTCAAGAAATTTTGCGCGCATGTTCTTTTGTCTATTCACGCTTCACACACCATCACGAAATACTTCAGAACGTTCAAGCCGTCTGTTTTCAACCGAGTAAAAGATTTTATTTCGACGGGACCTGTATTTTTGGAAATGTCTAACATCGCTTACATCTCAGCCAACAAGCGTTATTACAATTCTGAGGTTAATTTGATTTGAAATTTCAGAAGAAGTAGAGATATCAGTTCGTAATTTTATTTTCCCAATATTTCCAAAAATACAAAGCTGAAATTCGGTACTCGATTGTAAAATGGCGGATTGAAGGTTTGTGCCGAATTTCAACGCACTGTGACGGATAGTTACTGGAATATAACATTTTTGAAGGAAAATTTGTATTTTTTGGCGCTATTGTTCCTTTTGGCGCTCTTGTTCCTCGAAACAGAGTGCTTATCAATTTACCCAAATGTCTGTAATTTTCGAATTTTTGGCTGAAAATGGTCTTAAACGATTTGGTTCGACTCACCGATCAAGAATCCGTGGTCGAAATCAATTCTGTCCGGCCGGTCCGGCCGGCCGGCCGTAGGCACGATAACTCTCGAACGAAAGGAGTCAGAGGATTGGAATTTGCACAGTAGGTTTGTAGCGTAAATATCTCGGACGAGTTCGTTAACGGGCAACATCCACCAAGCGGTTTCGGAGTTATGCCCCTTTTTAGTAAAAATATTTTTTATGATTATTTCCGAAACCGATCACTCGATCTATCTGAAATTTAGCATCAAATTGTAGAATAATGCACCTCTATATGCATGCGTAGTTTTGTTTTGACCGGGTTGCAATAGGGTATCAAACATTTTTTTTTTTAATTTTTAAATTTCGTTTCTACAGTAACTCTCGAACAGAATGAGCCAGGCAGTTGAAATTTTCAGAGTAGGTTTGAGAGATAATTATCTCGGTTGAGTTCGTTACTGGGCAAAATTGGCCCGATTGTTTCGGAGAAACGAAAAAACAAATTTTTTTTTACAACACAAATTTCAAATTTAATTCCTTTTAAGATGCAGTTACACCATAAAAATTCATTCATATAATTTTTCAACTCTAACTAGCTAATACTTTCGGAGATATGATTTTTCGAAATTTCAATAATGAATCATACTTCTGTACTTCTTATGTTTTCATAGAATGCTGTACTTAATTATTGTATCTATGAATTATTATATGATCTGTATTCTTACATGTCATCTTATTTTCTTATGAGAGATAAATGCCAAAATTATTTCTGGTACACCTCTTCTAGTGTTTTGTAAGATAATTTTAGAAGCATTTTTTTTAAACGACACTTTTTATAAATTTAATTTCTTTCATGATGCATTTCTATTATAGGAATCCATTGATATAATTCCCAACTCTGAGAAACCAATACTTTCAGAGATATAATTTGTCTGTCTGAACAAGAGCGCCAAAAAGCTCCTGTCCACAGGGCTTGAACCAATTTTTTAATAATGCGATGCACACGAAATTTTGCAAAAATTGGCACGTCAGCATTCTGCAACTAATATCTGTCTAAGTTAACATTTTATCGCATCAGCAATTTTTGAGTCATTGAGGAACCAATATTTCCGATGGGTATAAGTATAACTCCGAAACCGTTTGGCCGATTATTCCCATTAACGAACCTAACCGTCGCATTCGGATGCAAACTTTCCGTTCGAAAGTTATCGTGGAAACAGCCGGCCGGTATTTGGGCAAAATGATAGCACTCTGTTCTCCCTTGAACATGCACGCAGAAACACAAGCTTTCCTGATTTAGCCGACCCCGTATATCTTAACGTTTCCTCGAGTCTAATGCTATCCCATCCTCATCTTGGACACGCTATATCATAAGAAATATCATCGAATTCGATAATAATTGTATATCATTATTATGGGTTAATGGTATGTCAAGGTCTCATGTGGTCTTGAATTAAGACAATTATATGCCGCTACATATATTCGTCCACACTTGTGATTTTATTTCAGTTAAATATACAGGGTGAGTCTTTAACCACTGCATTAATTTTAACCAAAGATTCCTCTCATCAAATGAAACACTTTTTTCATTAACCATTTTTCCAGATTCGGCTCAGGTAAAAAGTTACAAGCGTTTAAAGATTTCACAATGTGCTAATACACTCCCGCATATAAATTATCTATGACATTGTTGGCGGACGAGAATAAGGCAAGGTAACGTGGTTTACAGCTTGATTCGGGATTCCAACGCCCAGGGACGGATCCATAAAGTAGTGAAATTTCTGGAGTTTTCCATTTTAAAACATTCAATGAAGAATATCTCGTAAACGGTGCGTTTAAGGAGAAATGATGAAGAATAATATAATGTTCTAAAACGATGGAATATTCTTGAAATGACTCAAAAAAAATTTTTATATGCTTTCTTTATGCCAATTTCGTTTAGTTTTATGAATCCACGAGTCCATAACTAGAAAACCAGTAGAAGTAGAAAATAACTAATATTTGGAAAATATGTATCATAGTTATAGGAAACTTTACGCCAACATTCATTTTATTCGAAAAAAGGATGTCAAAGCTACAAAAGAAAAACTGATTTTTTTTCAAAATTTCAACAGCCTGTATCTTTTTACCTGAGCTGAATTTGGAAAAATTTTAAATGAAAAAAGTGTTTCATTTGATGAGAGGAATCTTTGGTTAAAATTAATGCAGTGGTCAAAGACTCACCCTGTATACATATGTACGTTTGTATCGGTTTTTACGTTTTTATCAAATATGATGTCATAATGAGTGTATCTTTGACACATGATGTAATCGAGATTAATAGTCTTGAATAATTTAGCCGCCTCTTCAATGTTAATTGATTTATTAAATAATTGATGAACAAAACTTGTTGTTTTTTTGTTCAGTAATTATGGAATTAATACGAAGATTTTGATGTACACTAGATACTTGTCAGAAGCAATTTATGGGAAAATGTTGCCTGAAAGAGAGTAACGAAAAGACACCAACGATAAAAAAAAAAGTCAAGATGCCCTGTGGCAGGAGCTTTGACGCTCCTGTTCAATTTTTGACAAACCATATCTCCGAAAGTATTGGTTTCTTAGAATTGGGAATGATATCAATGGATTCTTATGATAGAACAGCATCATAAAATAAATTAAATTCAAATAATAGTTTTTTATCAAGATTAAATGAGCAATCTGCAATGATTTAACCTCGTGGAATGGGTTGTTGCAACTTACACTCGGTGCATAGTTTTCACAACTCGAAATACTCGAAAAAGGAAAGTGTCATCAAAATGTCTAGAGCACGGCTGGAGACAATCATAGCAGATTGTCCATTTATTCCTGATATTCGAATAGGTATAGGCTGACGAACAAATTATTCTAATACTTCAAAATATATTAATAAAATACAATCCTCTTTTCATAATTAAATAGTTCATACCACTAACACATTCATTCTTTATTATGAACCTTAACTCAAGAATGATTATTTGATACACAAATGTAGATCAATATTTCAGTCTTTTTTGCTGGCAACATTATGAAAATACTGTACATAGGAACATGTCTCACTACTTAAGGAAGTAAAAGGTAATATTACCTCGGTGGTCAGCGAACAGTAATTACTTTTGATGATTCCATTATGTTGTTCATTCTTATTGCCTTCATAAACTACATCATTAAAATGATCCAATTCTAAATCTTCTGAAACATCATCCCCAATATGTGTACATAAATTATTCAATATGCAACAAGTCAATATTATTTTTGGTATCAAAACAGTCTTGTATATATTCAAATTGAAGATGCGGAACCTTGTTTTCCATCACAAAATATTTTCAAAGTACGAATTAAATAAACAAACGAGAACAGAAATAAATATGACGTCTCTTATAGGTAGATAAGATGACATGAATGAACACATAGAAACACAGATTGGACACAGACAGATAGAATTCGCCTTCTGTGAAAACATAGAAGTACGATGTATTGTTGAAATTTTGAGAAATATATCTCCGGAAGTATTAGCTTGTTGGGGTTGAAAATGACATCAATGGATTCTTATGATGGAATTGCATCTAGAAAAAAAAATAATTTGGAATTTGTAATGTTTGTAACGTTACTCCGAAACCAGGCGATTTAGCCTAATAACGAACATAATCGAGATATTTATCTGCCAAACCTACACTGAAAATTTCAACTATCTAGCTCATTCCGTTCGAGAGTTATCGTGGTTACTGCCTGCCGGACAGAACCAATTTTGACCACGGATTCTTGATCAGTGTGTCGAGTCAAAACGTTTAAGACCTTTTTCAGCCAAAAATTCTAAAATTACAGATATTTGGGCAAATTGATAAGCACTCTGATCAGAGGAACAAGAGCGCCAAAAACAAATAGAAGAATTCTTGTATTTTATAATTTTTTTTTCTGTAATGATACATATTGGCTGATTCTCCAGAAATCATTTTTTTTTCAATGTTTACCCCATTTTATCAATATATCTTAAATTTTTCTGGTATCTTAAGATCTATGACCACTATGGCTATAATTCGAAGGTGCGCGCCAAAGCAAACTGACCTCAGTCAGTGTTTTTCCAATTTTTCGAAGAAATAATACATCAGTTTTTCAAGGTGGGGTTTCAACTCCAATAAAAATATCGAAATAACTATTTTGAATGATATCTCAAGGTGGTCAGATGATATGAGGCGTCTGCATATCAAATGCTAAGACCATTGACCCCTGCCATTATAAATTTAAACCAATTATCCACTTGAATCGCTCACGATATCTTATATTTTGGGCGATATTAAATGTAATCTTCACGAGTGTTCGTAATTATTAGTGTATTCTTAGATTCGATATTTTGAATATAAAAAGCTTACAACTTCACGCACACATCCATAGATAGAGAAGCATGTGGCCGAGATAATAGGCCAGGAATATTCGGAAAATCTGTCTGAGTAATAGAATTAATTTTACAAGCTGATGTGTATATATAATGGATATTTTCGTCGACCTCTATGAAAAGTGACACTTTACGTACTAATTTGCGGCCACAAAATCAACTATTATTGAAGGCAAGTACATTGTGGACGAAAAAGTACTTTTTCGTCCACTGTGGTAACTATGAATACGGCATGGTAAGGTTCAATACAAACATATGTGTCTGTAGGACGGAGGTTACATAGTCAATCTGGTATCAATCAGGCCATCATTCCGGATCATCGGTCCATCAGTCTACGCGTATACTATAAGTTTCCCGTCAATCTGATATCAATCCATGATTGTTGTTAGACTGAACCGATGCCAGATTGACCGTGTAACCTCCGTCTATGAATAACTGTCAGTCACTGTGTCTACGGTTCTATACAAACGAAGTGTATGTGAGAAAAACTGTCATTTGCTATTGGAAATTATGTAATAGGTCCGAAATTTATAATAGTATATTGTATCATTAGTGGGAAAAGCATAATATTCCCAAACGACTGTGATTATTACCAGACGAGGAGCGTAGCGACGAGTCTGATAACACAGGAGTTTGGGAATATGCTTTTCCCACGAATTATACATACTATTTTTTCTTCGATCGTTGATTTACATTTAAAAAATTAATTAAAAAACAAGCCCTGTGGACAGAAGCTTTCTGGCGCTCTAGTTCAAACAGACAAATTATATCTCCGGAAGTATTGGTTTCTCAAAGTTGGGAATTATATCAATGTATTCATATGATATAACCGCATCATAAAGGAAATTCAATTCAAATAATAGTTTATTTATCAAGATTAAATGAGCAATCATGAGAATGAGAACTGCACCATGGAAGAAATCAAATTAAATCTGGCCAATTTTGCCCAATATCGAACTTAACCGAGATATTCATCTCCCTAATCTACTCTGAAAATTTCAACTACCTACCTCATTCCGTTCGAGAGTTATATCTATGTCTATGGATGAAAAGCAGTCTCACTACTCTCAGATCTCTTACTAACTTCATGTTCCGTTCCGAAATGTAAGACTTTTCTGAGAATGAGGTCCCCGTTGCATCGCTAAAATACGAGTATTTCAACCCCAATATTTTTGAAGTTATAATATTCCCTTCTGTCAAGTTGACATGAGAATTCATACATAGAATAATAATTATATATCAATCTGTGAAATACGATTTACATTGAAATTTTGAAAAATCATATCTCCGAAAGTATTGGCTTGTTAGAGTTAAAAATGAAATGAGTGGATTTTTATGATAAAACTGCTTATTAAAAAAATTTTATTTGGAATTTGTTTTGTAAAACAAAAATTTTTTTTTTTATTACTCCGAAACCTTCTGTCCGATTTTGCCCAGTAACGAACTTAGCCGAGATATTCATCCCCCAAACCTACTCTGAAAATTTCAACTCTCTAGCTCATTCCGTTCGAGCGTTATCGTGCTTACGGCCGGCCGGCCGGACAGAATGAATTCCGACCACGGATTCTTGATCAGTGAGTCGAACCAAATCGTTTAAGACCATTTTCGTCGAAATATTCCAAAATTACAGACATTTGGGCAAATTGATAAGCACTCAGTTCCGAGGAACTAGAGCGCCAAAAATATTTCATTCAAGATGTAATCAAGTAAGTTTAAATAGGTTTCTCTATGTTCATATTGAAATATAGAAGTGGTAACCATGGAAATTACTTTGTTAAGACAAAAGTAAAATCATCGACAAGCTGGTTTTGTTTGATTCGTTATATTTTATAAGGTATTAAAAAAGAATTAATGAACATGAACACTGATAGTGATTATTTGTTACCTTGCACGCCTCCTGAACTAGTGGAAGCCGCGAACGCGGCTTCACTTAATTTACTTCCGGCGAAATCCAGAGAAGTATGAACTTGCGTACCAACACTTCATAGATTTTTGCAGAAGAAAACAACAGTGTATCCTTTTCTGAGAATGTACTGATGGCGTATTTTCATGACTTGACTAAAACAATGAAATTTTCGACGTTGTGGGCACATTATTCCATGCTTCGATCACCTTGTCTGTTAAAAATAATATTAATATTGCCCAGTACCAAAAACTGAGAGCATTTTTAAAACGTCATCCTACAGGATACAAACCGAAAAAATCAAAAATTTTAACCCAGGAACAAGTTCAGAAATTCATTTTATCCAGATCTTTCATTTTCATTCATACGAAAAACGGGTAATTCCATTTTTGCCTCATTCAATAGAGCTAGGTTGCCCATTAATAATGAAGACCAATATTAGTCAAATGGCGTCCATCGCTACGTTTGCAAAACAATATCTTTTGATGAAATTTTCCAATAGATTTTTGCACATTTGGGAATCTATTCGTCGATATTGCTTGGATATTCTCTTTGAGTTCTTCATGAATAGACAATTTATTAATTGCATAGTTTTTAGTTCTCATCTTTCAAAAAATGGTAGCTCTTAATATGACATTTGCCAAAATAGCATATCTAATTGGAAAACCCATTATACGAGTATACAAATGATTTCGAAGTGGATACTGCATATAGGTAGAACTGCTTAAAATGAATGTCATCTTCAATTACCTAAAAACAAACAAATTTCCACCCTATATCGATTAAATTATTGCAATTTCATCCAATCTAGTAGTCAATCAACCCCAAATGTGCCAACACCCTGAAATGAGAACCACACCCTCATTATTAGTCATAAAAGCTCCCCCATAAGGCGTAGGTCATTAGTTAAATCAAACATTCATCGTATGAAAAGGGGAGAAAGAACAGATAAACCTTCACGTAAACGCGATCGCTAATTTTTCCATAGAAATTTTCCTCATTACTCGGATGCATTCACTGCGTGATGCAAGGCTTTTCGTTTTGAATACGATTCAAACAATAGATAACAATTTGTTTCATAAAATAAAAAAAGAAATGTTATCTATGGTAACAATTTTTTACACCATCATTTATTTATGTATCATATCACTATATAAACTTTATTTTATTCAATACATTTCTGAATTCTTTCACTCTATAATTCAGGAATTACAAAAAACTCATTCAATATTGATATAGCATATATTATCGTAGAATTGTTGAAACATTACACTCTAGATAGCATTGTAACATGACATTGCTATATCATTTTTCGAAACTTTTCTTTTTAATATTTGTATGTGAACTCTTCAGATTATTCTTATCATCTCGAAGCCTTGATGTATATATTTATTTTTGTCAAACACAATTTTTTTTTGGTCCTGGATCTTTTGAGAGATGCAAACAATTTTTTTTCACTCAAAAACACCAATTCAGAATGCAGTCTTGTTTGTAATAGTATATTCTAAAGCAAGTTGCAGAATGGGCTCCTAGCGAGTTTTCGAACGCATGAGTGTTGGAATTGCCTTCTGCAACGAGTATTAGACGATATTTTCTCTATTTCAGGCAAGTTTTGTGAAATACTCTTGAAATTGAATGAAGAATTCGGATTATACAACCTAGTGACTTTTTTATTGTATTTCGGCAGTTGGTGTGACTGTTAAGAAAGTTGACAGATTACTGAATTTGAATCATACGTAGGGCATGGAGATCAGATTTAAAATAGTTTCCTAATAGCATGAATGATTCAAAATTAGCAAGAAGGAAATCCCTAGTACCTTATTTTTTAATGAAATTAAAACTCTTCCACGTAACAATTATTTCACTATATCCAGATTATATTATATTGACAAGTGACGTGTGCTGACATTTGCTAGGATCAAATGTCAGTGCTGACTACCACAAAACGAAAAATATAACTAGAAACAATCCGGTAATGAGTTCATTATAGCACTATTTTTAGTGCTATAATAAACTCACTCATTGCTGAAATAGAGGAAATAATTTTCATTCATAGTTATATTAATTTATCATTCATTCTTTATTAAGAAAGTAATTTATTAATACTATATACTTTATCCATATTTTTGTGTTTTCGATTTTAGTATATTTTTTTCAAATTATGGGCGCCAAAAGCCGTTTCTCTCCCCCCCCCCCCTCGAAAAAGCTCTTAGCTATGGCCCTGCTCTGGTTTAGGATTGTGTAACTAGTTTTAAATAAGTTGTAAGAAGATGGATGAAGAAAAAGTATAGAAAGACTATGCCATGTCATCGATTGTGAGGTAAAGGGAGATCATAACTTGTTAAGAATTAAGTATGATGTAGTCTGATGAAGTTGCTGTGTCGACGAAACACGTCACAATATTAAATAAATGAGTATAAATCATATACAATTGATCATTTGAGTTATTCACGAAAATAGTATTTCAAAAGACGATTCAACAGCATTTTTCGTTCCATTGAAAAAATGGATTTATTCAAGTTTAAAAATTTGCAAAACCGACATTTGGATGAAACGATTTGAGCACGCAAAAAAGATTTCATAAACATCCGATCCAAATCGTTCTGATTGGTTTTTACAAGACGTATTCTTCATTTCGTATACCGGACTGACATCATACGTTTTTTATTCGACATTAGAGTTCACGAGGATGGCCACGGGCCACGGTCTATAATTCGAGAACAAAAAATGATTTATATCTTCTAATAGCGCCCAGAAGCCATTTACTCCATCCAAATAACATACTTCGCTATCTCCTACCTTGAATCTAATTTTTATATAAATACAACCTACCGTCTCACAGGTATCATAATAGAAATATCAGGACAGAACCGCTCTTTCCGATAGTTGTAGTGTTCTGTAGGGTTTTGATTAATGCTCCTGTTAAACGACAGATTTCCCTCACATCTGCACTGGTTAACGTTCTTATAGTAGGGGAGCCCAAGCGGGGATTTTGGGATTTACTGAAGCGCGGCAGATTAATATATGGGGGGATACCTTGTACCTGGTTAATTTTTTCCACCAAATATGAGCCATATATATATGACCGCCCGTCAAGGATAAAGCATCAGATTAGTAAAAAAAAGTTGATCATCGGAAATTCTCGAGCGCGTCAGATTAAGGTAGGGCGAGTTAGTTACATGCTAAAAAGTGTATATTCCATTAATCTGACAATTTGAGAGTGACGTAAAGAAGGGGGAGGGTTACAAAGTTGTAAAAAAAAAAACGACATCTTGACATTCGAGAGCGTGGTAAAATTTTTTTTATTTTGAAGGGAATAATGCAAGAATTACGAAAAATATATAATCTGACGATTTTCACAAGCCGAAGTAATAAAAATTAATTGATAAAGTTGAATGCGTGCAGCTATGCCATGCCTATATTCCCCTCTCCGTGTTTCTATTCTCCTCTCACTCTTTCTCTATCTATTGCTCTCTCACTCCGTCCCACTCCAGAAGAGGATTCTACTGATGAAGATGATTAAAAAAAAATACCCTTAAAAATTGAATTTTGTATAATTATTATTTTTATAAATATTCTCCTCAAAACAACATAAGCTTTTTCATTTGCACGCTATTTCCTGAGCTTTTCGATTAATTAAGTGCAATGATTTATAAAAATTAAAAAAAAAAAATTTTATTGTCAGATTTAGCGAATCCCTCCAGACAATCGTCAGATTAGGAGACAGCACGTCTAGGCCATATTGATGAACCATATATATCTTAATCTGACGCGCTTGAGTATTTCTAAATGGCGATTTTTCTTGCATATTCTATTAATGACCACGAGTTTGCGTTACATCCCAATCGTCAGATTATTATACAAGAGCATCTTTTAAGGTTCACTTAACACCCCCTTAGAAAATCTAACGAGTTCGATAAAAAAAATTTTTTTCATTTTCAACCCTTACACCTCCATCATGGAAACGATCAGATTAACATCTATACATTTTTTAAGATATGTAGGACACAGATGCTATCAATATCTGACGCGCTCGAGTATGTCCACGTAACGGTTTTTTTTTACATTTTTGAAAATTTATATCCGCTCACCCCACCGGTGAACGGGTATATATTATATAACATTTTTTTCTTCTTATCATCTAAGCTTGACAACCCAATAGCTCTCTATGACGCTCGAGTAAATCCCGAATTAGCTACGTGGGCTCCCCTACTATTATTTGCATATCAAATTGTTAAATATGGGAGTAAGGATTTAGTCATTAATGTTTTTGCTGAGCCATTTATTTAATTCCTGCTTAATATTCATTGGAAAAGATTTATTACATTCATGCAATAATCAATCGCTATCGAATTGTGCATATGAAAGTAAATACATACAGGATGTCCCGAAAGAAATGCAAACAAATGGAAACCATATAATGAGGTAATCTGTGATTTCGGATATTGAGTAAATTTGCAAAGTTAATAAATCTGTCAATTGTTTTGGATTTTTTTTGTTATATTACTTTTTTTTTCAGTCTATAGGGTGAACTAATATTAACAAACATATCAAAATTATCCTACTCCGGCCCTGATTTATATGTATTGTATTTATATGACAGTTATAAAACAATGTTCGACCATTTCTGAAATTAAAAAAATCAGGGCCGGAGTAGGATAATTTTGCTATCTTTGTTAATATTATTTCACCCTATACACTAAAAAAAGAGTAGTATAACGAAAAAAAAATCCAAAACAATTACTGGGCACTATCATACAGGGTGATTAATGAATATTACTAGATTTTGTCTCCATTTTTTCAACTAGCTAGATTAATATTACACCCTGTAAGGCAATGCTTACCAATTTTCATGTTCTATTACTATATAACTATTCAGATCTATTACTATATAACTATTCAGACAAAGGATCACAAAACGTTGAGCAATTAACTTATTTTGATTTCTCCCCTTATTTTTGTTATAGTTCCATGTATTCCAGTTTGTATATTGTAGATGATTATCGTCATTTATTGATGAGCAAATGATATTTTCGACATTTAAATTAAATAGATAGACTGTTGAAATTAAAAAAAAATAGATTTTTAGTTTGGAGCTTCGACAAGGAACCATTTTTTTTAAAATAATTATTTGTTGTTTCTTTTCGATTTAAAAAATTTAATTTTATTTAATTTTTCATTATTTATGCAATAAACGATTTGTTATAAATAAATAAATTTTACCTTATATTTTTTTTTTCTATTCTACTTTCTGTCACAAAAGCAGAAATGATTTTATTTATTTGTTTTCTTTTTATTTTTAAATAATAATAAAAAAAAATGATTTCTGCTTTTGTTTTATTTTTTATTTATTTGACTATAACAAATTGTTTATTGCATAAACAATGAAAAATTAAATAAAATGATTTTTTTTAATCGAAAAGAAAAACAAATAATGATGAATATTAATCAGAAGTGGGAGAAAATAATTGTTAATTAACAAATGCGTTTTTAAGTAATAAAACATTTTTTTTAAGGATCAATATTTCTTTTAAAAATCATTATTTGTATCAGAGATTGAAATTCCATAAGAAAATTTTTAATTATCTTATAAACAACACATTTGTTTATAACAGTTTTTTAAACACTTAGAGATAAACATTTCAAAAAATTATTTCTTTGCAGCTTCTTATAACATAATAATAATATTTATTCATTAAAGGGCCGATGTGGGTGTGGCTTGCGTAAGCCAGAGTACCCGTTTTCGGCCGTATTTCCATCCCTCTGGGAAAATTATAAATATTGATCTTACAGATTCGGGAGTAGAAACTTTTTTTAGGAAACTTCCTCCTCTTTTCGAATCTATTTTAAAATTTGAAAAATCTTTATTACTTTTTGAGATATTTGCAAAAAACTAACCGCCCCCCTTTTCTTTTAGTTAATTGTTAATAATTTTCACAATTTTTGCAAGCGGAACTTCATTTTTTTCAAAAATCATCTAGATGCCATTCCGAATCGAATGACACCTCATTCATAATTTTCGGAGACTGCTGAAAAAAGTTGGTCCAAAAGGCACTTGTTGACTAGTCTACATGGAATTAACCATTTAAAATGTTGTTATCCACGCTCTACTATGTATTATACGGTTCGTGTAAACTGTAAATAATTCTTGGCGACACGTTCTAGAAATACACCACATCTACCCACGCAAAATGAAATATTAAAGCCTCTCGTATGATGGATGTGTAACGGCACTATCTTATCAGCACCAGACCCATTTTTATGATGCAGTCTGCTACACCGGAAAATAATACCTTTTATCTCGAATGCACTTCAAGGCACATAACATACCATGTAAGAACTCGTATACTTAGGAACAAAGATATATCTCTAGGGTGATCTGTTCGGATAGCAGGTCAGAATGTGAAGAAATGAAAAAATTACATTTAACACTTGATATGAAGTGTTGTTTGTATGTAATGATAATAAGTCAGCTTCCTTTATGAAGAAAATAATATATACAGGTTGTATCTGAAAAACACTGAAAAAATGTAAGGGGTGATTCTGTGATGAAAATAAAGGTGGGTATTTGGTATAAAATTTTCTGAAAAACCTTATCCCGGAAAAGTTACACCCCTCCGGAACTGTTTTTCTTTTTTCTTTTCCCTGTATATGAAAAGTAAGTATAATTAAAGAACGGTAAAAGAAGGGGTGAGGAAGAAAATAAAGCAAAATTTGTAAAATATATGAACTAAAAACAAATAAATTAGGTTAGGGAAATTCCACCTCGGTGATTTTTGAAAATGCATTGCATTTTTGTCTCGTAAATACTTAAGTTTTCGAAAAAACTTGTGAAGAAAAAAAGTTAGTAATGAATTGGGCCTTTCAGCCATGTTTTTTTAAAAGGAAATTATTTATCCAACAAAAAGTTGTGAGAAAAAGTATCTTAGGGGTTGACTATTCGAACCCCTTCTAAGCATAGTTCAGGGTTGAACAGATTTTAAACTGTGTAGTTTTATTGACAAATAGTACATACTTACCAAGTTTCCTGTCTTTAGCTTAATATACATGGAAAATAAAAAAGAGAAACAATTTATTTTGTTAATCTTCGGAGGGGTGTAACTTTTCAGGGGGGAGGTTGATCTAAAAATTTCATACCAAATATCCACCTTAATTTTCATCACAGAATCACCCCTTACATTTTTCGGTATTATTCAGTTGCACAATTTTGCATTTGGTGGTTTGAAAAATTGTATGCAAAGTTGATTTGAATTTAAAAGTTTATCTTGTTCACTTAGTTTTTGACTAAAAGGAAATTAAAATAAAATAAGAAACAAATTAAAATAAAGTAAGAATTAAGGGCAAAATAGAATGGTTTATACAAATAACTCAAAACAAAATAAGAATTAAGAATGAACAATCAAATCGCAGTATTTTTTACATGGCTTCTGTGTTCTGTGCAAGTTCTTGGAATTGACTTCTTTGAACATGCGCATTATCATTTTCCAAACAAAAACAAATAAAATGAGAAGAAAAGATGAAAGTTGGCCATCTAATTTCGTGTATAAACGCTCTCATTGACATGTGCATGTTCGACTCTTTTATTTTACTTCAGTTCATTTCTTATTTTATTTTCATTTCTTTTATTCGCTGTATAAACCCGCCTCAACAGTTTCTAATGAATTTAATACTAATCAATTCATCAAGAGACACATCGAACGATTGCGATCAAATGTATCGTTTATTCAACGAACTGGAAATAAAACTAATTCCAACTCATTTAGAGGCAATAATGTTCAGGCTCGCTATTCATATGTAACCCATTATTTAAATGGGTTAAATTTCAACATATACGAACAAGCAGTATCATTGTTACTTCAGCCTTGTCTTCACCAGTTAGGGCCATTTGAGTTGAATTGCATGATGTCATTTGTTTTATTGTGGCCAGAATCTGGGTTGGTGTAATAAATATTAATAGAGATATTAGGTACCTAGTTGAAAAGAATTAGAAAATATACGCGTTATGTGTTATGTATCATAATTGAAATAGCGATACATATTTCTGGATCGTAGTAGGTTTACAAAGGAATGGGATAATTATAGTTCGAAAAATGTTTCTTTCAAAAAAGGATTAAGGTTGAGGTCAGGCTAGACTAATATTGTATCCTGAGAAGTTCTTCCCACACGTCGAGAGAACTGTTTCGTTGAATTCATTAACATGGTATATAGACACGATTCGTATTCTATTGATTTGGACGGACAAGATACAAATCTCATTTGTACATGTAGAACAAGATGGCCCCATTTGATCTATATTTGAAGTTAATTCGCATTAGCACATTAGAACTGAACTTGATGACTTCCTTCGAACTGGCAGAACCTGACAAAAGATACGAATGCTCAGACATTCTAAAAATGAGGACTTCAATTCATTTTTTTTTGGTATTTTCCATATCCTTGCCAACGTTGGATTTTTTTAAATGGAATGGTGTCTTGCCTACAAGACCAAATAACCTCAATCAAAATTTTCCTTGGAAGATAGGCGAAACATTCTTCCAAAAGTTTAACGGGTAATTCTGCAAAAGGAATTACCCGTTAAACCTTTGCACTTATATATATTACTCCGCATGATCCATATTTCTATTCTTCCAAAACTTCGGAAAAATTGGACGTCAGAAAGATTTCAACCAATTTCCATAGGTTTTGTAAATTTAATTGTTTTTGGAAAATGTAGAACCAAAAAGAACTGTTAAAACCTTCTATAATGTGTGTGAAGTTGGCCCAGCACAAACCTTCACACGCGTAGTAGGTACAGTTTTTTGCATGTTTTCAAGAAGAAAAAAACCAAAACTTTTTTTTAATTTCAAGATTTCCCGGAAAATTATCATGAAAAAATCAGCATTTGCATTCAATCATACTTTGTTTTCTAGAACAGGAGGTGTATTTTATATCAAGAATAACGAACCAGAAATAATTTTGACATTTATCTCTCATAGGAAAATAAGATGACATATAATGCAGTATGTAATTCATAGATAGAATACTTAAGTACAGCATTCTGTGAAAACATAGAAGTACGATTCATTATTGAACTTTCGACATCTCATATCTCCACAAGTATTAGCTATTAGAGTTGAAAATGATATCAATGGATTTTTATAGTGTAATTGCACCTTAAAAAAAAAAGAATTTGAAATTTGTAGATAATGTAAAAAAAAAACCATCGGAATAACGAACTTAACCAAGATATTCATCTCCCAAACCTACTCTAAAAAATTCAGCTGCCTAGCTCATTCTGTTCGAGAGTTATTGTAGAGACAAAATTTAAAAATAAATTTTTTTTTACAATTTACGGCTACCTGATCAATACAAAACTTCGCATGCATATAAAGGTAATTATTCTACAATTTGATACTAAATTTCAGATACATCGAAAGATCGGTTTCTGAAACTAAAAACGGCCGTAACTCCGAAACCGCTCGGTCGATTTCGCCCGTTAACGAACTCGTCCGACATATTCACGCTCCAAACCTACCCTGCAAATTTCAATCCTCTAACTCCTTTCGTTATCGATTTCGACCACGGATTCTTGATCAGTGAGTCGAACCAAATCGTTTGAGACCATTTCCAGCCAAAAATTCGAAAATTACAGACATTTGGGCAAATTGATAACCACCCTGTTCCGAGGAACAAGAGCGCCAATAAAAAAACGGCTCAAGCACTGACTTTTGCGCGCATGTTCTATTGTCTATTCACCTCTATTTTTACCATCGATATAGACCGTTTCCTCAGTTTTTATAAGATATGAATACATTACATAGTTTTAACTGGATCGGATTTGAATATTTTGAGTTTGAGAAGAACAGGAAACCCCTAAGCCCAGGTCAGGAGATCATTAATTTGGAATTAAGTCACTGTATCGACAAACGCGTCAAATTATTCAATAAATAAATTGTAAATCATTTATAATTTTCCATTTGAGTTAATATGGATTTGCAGAATTGCGCTACGTATTGCAGATCCAATGCATACTGGGTCATTAAATCGATTTTATTGGAAATCCATTATTTAAATCACAAATCTAAATTACCCTTTATTGCTAAATCAATTTCACGTGGATTATAGACTCTTGATAACCGCTCGAGAAATATATGTATTCAATTACAAAGAGTAATATCCTAGGAGAGAAGCATACGGTGTTGTCCTATTTAAACCGGATATGAAGTGATTCTCTTCAATCCTTTGTCAACAACAAATCAACTCAGAGAAATGAAAAAACTTCCTATGAACGTATGTCGTAAAAGTCTTAACTTTTGAGATACAGGGTGATAAAATTCTGCACTGCGATAGGAAGCAATTTTAATTTAATTATTTTAATCAAGAACAGAGCATCTGACAAGAAAACCTATTTTTTCGTTTCTCATTTATTTTGGAGCAATTCTCATCTCTCAAATTGCTTTTCAGTACGAACATTTCCACACCGCATCAGATTTATGAGGAATTGAAAACTCATGGGATCAAATATGCTCAAAAATAGATGATGATCCCAAAAGTAATTTTTATTTCAAAAGAAAGCGGTGGCGTAGTATTTTTTTTTCCAAATATATTCAATGCAAAACTCGTATGGACGCCACTGGTAGAAAAAATTAAAATTTTTGTACATCACCAAATGCTAGAAGACATCTACCTAATTTTATAAAGATGTCTACAATATTATCTCAGTTATTATTGAAAAAAAAATTTGTTTACATTACAAATTTTAAATTAAATTTTTTTTAAGATGCAGTTTCATCGTAGGAATCGATTGATGTCATTCTCAACATTATCAAGCTAATACTTTCGGAGATATGATTTTTCAAAATTTCAATAATTATTCTCAATTCTATATGATTTCATAGAATACTCTAATTATAATTTCCTGATGTATATAAATCCAACATGAGATGAGTCATAGACCTACGTTTTGAATTTAATCACGAAAATTCTTGAGAATTGAGGCAAAGACGCCAAATTGAAAAAGTGGGAAAGCCCTGTGGACAGGAGCTTTGGCGCAATTGTTCAAACTTTGACAAATCATAACTCCGAAAGTATTTGTTTCTCCGAGTTGGGAATGATATCAATGGTATCTTTCTTATTTAATTTATTTTATTTTATGATGCAGTTCTATCATAAGATTCCATTGATATCATTCCCAACTCTGAGAAACCAATACTTTCGGAGATATAATTTGTAAAAGTTTGAACAAGAGCGCCAAAGCTCCTGTATATGGGCTTGAACCAATTTTTCAAAATATTATCACCCCTTATCTCAAAAGTTAAGACTTTTAGGACATACGTTCATAGGAAGTTTTTTCTTAAAATAAGTCAAACATTGGTTCAAGCCCTGTGGACAGGAGCTTTCTGGCGCTCTAGTTCAAACAGACAAATTATATCTCCGAAAGTATTGGTTTCTCAGAGTTGAGAATTATATCAATGTATTCTTATGATAGAACTGAATCATAAAGGAAATTCAATTCAAATAATAGTTTATTTATCAAGATTAAATGAGCAATCTGAGAATGAGAACTGCACCATGGAAGAAATCAAATTAAAATAGCTGAAATTAATCTGACTCTCTCTTTTAGAACAGGATGACATGTACGAGTATGAACACAGAGCATATAATAAAGCTTAGATAGAATAATTATAGCATCCTGTGAAAACATAGAAGTACGATTCATTATTGAAATTTCGAAAAATCATATCTCCGAAAGTATTAGCTTGTTGGAGTTAAAAATGATATCGATGGATTTTTATGGTAAAACTGCATCTTAAATAGAAATTTAATTTGAAATTTGTTCCTCAAAAAAAAATTTTTTTTTCGTTACTCCGAAACCATCTGGCCTATTTTGCCCAATAACGAACTTAACCGAGATATTCATCCCCTTAACCTACTCTGAAAATTTCAACTACCTAGCTCATTCCGTTCGAGAGTTATTGTAGAAATTTTTTCTTTAAATTTTCAAAATTTTTTTTCGACACTTTGCGGTAACCTGGTCAATACAAAACTTCACATGCGTATAAAGGTCATGATTCTACAATTTCATGCTTAATTTCAGATAGATCGAGTGATCGGTTTCGGAAATATTCATAAAAAATGTTTTTACTAAAATCGGCCATAACTCCTAAACCGCTTGATGGATTTCGACCATTAACGAACTTGTCCGAGATATTTATGCTCCAAACCCACCTTGCAAATTTCAATCCACTAAGTTCTTTCGTTCGAGAGTTATCGTGCCTACGGCCGGCCGGACAGAATCGATTTCGACCTAGGATTCTTGATCAGTGAGTCGAACCAAATCGTTTAAGACCATTTTCATCGAAAAATTCGAAAATTACAGACATTTGGGCAAATTGATAAGTACTCTGTTCCGATGAACTAGAGCGCCAAAAATCACCCGCTTAAATATTAGCATTGTCTTTAAGGAAGGTATATTAGAACGAAAAAGGGCACTGCTAGACCAGAAATAAAAATACTAGTGACCGACCGAAGGTTCGGTTTCGGTTTCGGCCAAAAAATCTAGTTTCGGCCTTAGTTTCGGTTTCGGCCCAAAATGGCCGAAACTTTCGGCCGGGCCGAAACTTGACTGTTGGTGAATTGTCCTGGTCGTTTGGTCAGGAGTTATAAGGAGACATATTTGTCGTACAAGTTATTGTAATCTATCTTTGTTAAGACTGAGAAATCATGAGAAATCACTTTAATGATTATTGATTAGATTACATAGGGTGATTCCAAATAAGACGTGAAACTGGGAGGAGGAGTTAGTATGACTCATTAGCTGTTGTTTAATCCAAATTTATTATTAACCGAGAATCAACAGTTTTTGGAGTTCGGGTGATTTTTGAAAGATTTCTGAACTTAGTTCATATTTCGTCAATTTTTTCTACGTTGAGCAAATTTGATGATAATTTTGGTTTATTTTTATCAGAAAAGGATATTATATGTACGAAAAAAGCAAAACTATGCTGTAAAATAGGTTGAAAAAGAATAAGTATGATTTGAAATGTGGTATATGAAAAAATGAAAAATCAATTTCTAGTGTCAATTTGTCTACAACTTTCGAATTTCACAATTTAGTATGCCAAGATTATTTTAAAAACTTGTCTACTTCGTTCTTCATTCTCTGAAAGATTTCGTTAGATTGCTTAACTAGTTTCGTTTCAGCAGATTTTTTATAAGCAGCCTCTTGAATGTCCGGTACATAAAATAGTGAATGTGTATCAAAAGACAGCGTGAGTAAATTTCAGGCGGAAAATAACAACTGAAGAAAGACTTGCTTATGGAATGGTGGAACATAATTTATGAATACATTTCCTAATGGAATTTCGAGCTTAGATGCAACAAAAAAATATTGAATTCGTTATTTTTCTCTATCTACTTCTTAAATCCCCTTTCAAATCATACCAATTCTTGTTCAACAGAACCAGAACTCAAATATCTCGGAAACTGTTGATTTTCGGCCATCAATAAAAATGGCTCAAACCCCAGCAAATGATCCATACTAACACCTCATCCAAGGTTCACGTCTGATTTGGAATCACCCTGTATACTTCGACTGATTATTTTGATAACTTGGTAATACCAAAATAATAAATAAAGGTCTCAAAAAAATTGACTTTATTTTATTCACCACTCCTCAACTGTTTTTATGTATATGCAAATGTAATTGTAAAAAATACAGTAGATTTCTGTATGAAATATGAAGTTTCGGTTTCGGTTTCGGCCGAAACTGAGACCCTGGCCGAAAGTTCGGTTTCGGTTGAAAAACCAGTTTCGGTCGGACACTAAAAAATACACACTTGCATTTCCAAGGAAGGACAGGACCTATAACGGCTATTCTTCGTCGCCAGCTCCCACCAGGGTATCGTAGGGTTTCCAACAGGCGAGGGCAGACTATCCCTCATAAAGGTCGACGGATACTCTGGAACGCTCGCCAGTGACGGCGGCCTAGGGGGGTGTCTGGGACCCACCCTCGGTCTCCTTATGGTCGCGAAACCGTCATAAACCGTTGAGCATGGCATCGTACTGCACATCGGATCTGTTCAGTCCATCACAAACACTGAGTAAGCACGCGAACCTCGGTAAACTATCATTTTGTACATCGTTAAAACTTCATTAAGTTCGCACTGTCATTTTATCAGTTTCTCAGCGAGTCATCCTGTATTCGAGAAATAAAGGGTGTCCTAAGTTCGAGTGCCTATTAGACGTTTATGGAGAACTGTACATATTTGAAATCTGAAAATTGGGATTATGATATTGCTTGAAATTCTCTACAGAGCTAAAATATGTTCGAAGCCCAAGCACTTCCGGTTATACAGGGAGTGAAAATAAATTTGAAGAAAAACATTTTTTTTTCAAGTTTTGCATTCATGGTATGATCAAGTATTCAATGCTGAATACATTCCTGTTAAAACCATTGTATTCATTCGAATAGTTTTCAAAATATCGAAAAAAAACCGAAAAAAGTTAAATATGTTTAGTCAGTATTATGTTCATTTTTCTTATTTTGAACATCCTGAGCGTGAACCGTTTGCACAACATCGAAGAGGAAGAATGAGGAAAGGTCATGCATCTTTTGAATTTCAGAAATATCATCACAGGGTGTTTCAAATTTTGTGTCCACAATTGTGATCAAAAATTGGCCATAACTTCTGTTTTTCAAATTAGAACCATATTTTTTTATGATTGCGTTGGATTCTGCGGTGAAATATAATGATAGTTTTCTAACAGGATTATGCTCCTAAATTCAATCATTTTTAGTTTTTTTTTTAATTTAGGAGCATAATCATGTTAGAAAACTATCATTATTTTTCACCGCAGAATCCAAAGCAATCATAAAACAAGAGCGCCAAAAATAGGGTTCTAATTTGAAAAGCAGAAGTGATGGCCAATTTTTGATCACAATTTTCGACACAAAATTTGAAACACCCTGTGATGATATTTCTGAAATTCAAAAGATGCATGACCTTCCACATTCTCCCTCTTCGATGTTGTAAGAACGGTTCACGCTCGGGATGTTTAAAATAAGAATAATGAACATAATACCGACTAAACATATTTGACTTTTTCTCCGGTTTTTCTTCGATATTTTGAAAACTATACGAATGAATACAATGGTTTTAACAGAGATGTATTCAGCATTGAGTACTTGATCATACCAGGAATGCAAAACTTGTAAAAAATTGTTTTCGTCAAATTTATTTTCACTCCCTGTATATCCGGAAGTGCTTGGGCTTCGAAAATATTTTAGCTCTGTAGAGAATTTCAAGCAATATCATAATCCCAATTTTCAGATTTCAAATATGTACTCGAACTTGGGACAGCCTGTATATAAGTGGAATAATAATTTAAACAGCACGAAGCGATATGAAAAATATACTTTCCTCATATAACTACTTTCAACTATTATAAAATTATCAGTATCATTTTGTTATTTTCTGTTAATAGTGTTTTTACGTAGAGACAAAAATGCTTCATTATTGAATCCTGTACCAAGCCTAGCAATACATTATTTTTTAAAAAGCAATGGATGAGAATATTCGGTCGAGTGTTTGGGTATACAGGGCGAGATACAGGGTCAGTCTTTAAGTTGTGCATTAATTTTAACCAAAGATTCTTATCGTCAAATGAAACACTTTTTTCAATTATCATTTTTCCAAATTAGGCTCAGGTAAAAAGATACATGCAGTTGCAATTTCGAAAAAAAAATAAGTTTTTATTTTGAAGCTTTGATATCCTTATTTAGAATAAAATGAATGTTGGTGTGAAGTTTCCTATAATAATGATACATATTTTCCAAATATTAGTTTTTTCGTATTTCTACTAGTTTTTAAGTTATATACTCGTAGATTCATAAAACTAAACGAAATTAGCATAAAGAAAGCAGATACAGTTTTTCTTGAGACATTTCAAGAATACTAAATCGTTTTAGAACATTAAATTATTCCTCATCATTTTTCCTTAAACACACCATTTTCGAGATATTCTTCATTGAATGTTATAAAATGGGAAACTCCAGAAATTTCACCACTTTTATGGGGCAGGCCATGAGCGTTGGAATCCCGAATCAAACAATAAACCACGTTGCCGTACCTTTTTCTCGTCCACCATTAATGTCATAGATAATTTAATGCAGGAGTGTATTTGCACATTGTGAAATATTTAAACGCTTATAAATTCTCAGCTGAGCCGAATTTGGAAAAATGAAAAAAGCGTTTTATTTGATGAGAGGAATCTATGGTTGAAATTAATGTACAACTTTAAGACTCACCCTGTATATTGAAAAATTGAAAATAATTAATGACACTGAAGTAGTAAAAGTCACTTCACTATTAATAATTAATCTGACGTATATATTCAAATTGGTTTGCCTATTACGTCGTCGATGATTTAGTTTCAAGGATTTAGCAAGTCTGAAATGATATGGGCCAACATCCGCAATAAATTCATTTCCAATTTCATATCGAAATATGTTGACGTGGCTAAATTTTGAGCAATTTAAATGTTAATAATTAATAAATATTAAATTTATTTTATTTCTGGTAGTTTGATTGTTGTGTTTTTGTTTCAGTTTCATTAAATTATTAAAAATTGTTTTTATTATTTACTCTCTCCTAATTATATAATTGTGTATAAACTCATAGTGGAAACAATTTAATGTTGAATGATAATCAAGTGGATATTCACTGTTTGAATAGTGGAATATTTTTGTTACAAATGTTGAATTAAAAACGAAATCATAAGAATTTTGTGTGTTAATAAGTGTTCTCTAATTTCATTGAATTTCAAGCAATAAAACAATTTCTGGTTATTCTACAATACAGATTATAGAGAGAGTTATTTATGTTAAAAGGGTAAACAAAATGCAGAAGTGTATTGTCACATTGTGAAATATTTAAACGCTTGCAACTTTTTACCCGAGCTGAATCTGAATAAGCGCACACATTGTAGAGTTTTCCGATAAATAGAATGAATAACTCTACTGAGATTGAAGCTTTCTTCTCGGTCGGTTTAGAAATCAGCATATCTAGAATTTTAACTTTTAACTTAATAGCTACAACTTCATTAGTCAAATACACGCAATTTGAAAACAGGTCTGATTGCAAAAGCATCTAATTGATCTGAACATTGATAACAAGATCGATCATAATCAAGCAGGCAGAATTCCCGAGCAAAGCCATAAAATTTCTCACATCACCTGTTAGTTATCTCACTTCCTTGTGAATACAAAGTAGCTAGATTTTTTTCGTGTCACTTCTAAAAATACGCCTATTTCGTATTATAATGTTAATCACATCCTATGGTTTATTGTGGCATTGCATCTATGTAGATACTTCGGGATATAATGGAAATCCGAATATAATGGAACTGAACGATAATGTCGCTAATAATTGTAGATTTAAAACCTGTTTGAATCGTAAACGAGAACAAGAGGAATATTTGGTTATCAGTTTAACCGTTTCGACAGTCGAAACTTACGGTTATTGTACATTTGTATTCCTACGCATACAAAACGCTTCTCTTGTTTATGCCATTTGGTACAATGTGGGATTTTTATGGATAACGAAAATCCGGGAATGTTTCGTAACTTAATTCGTTTTGAGTACAAAATTCATTATTTGGATTAGTTTATGTTCGAATTCAATTGGGTATATCCGAATTTATGTCCACACCATATTGAGTACGATGTGCCGATTGAGTCACGGATGATGAATAAAAAAAATTGAAATTACTCCGAATTGGGATTTGACCCCTCAGATGTTTTGATGTTGGATTCGATGGTAATATGTGAGATTATGATATATTATTAATATGTGTTTTATAAATGATTGCAATATCGCAGTTGGATTTGAATCATTCTTTGCCGCTCTTATCTAAAGGATCCTGTCTATTTTACAGGCCTTTCAAGATGACAGCCTTTATAATTGTATTGTCAGAAAATTATATATCTGAATGCAATCGCGAATGTGAACAGTATTTTCATGGTGGCAATTTGAAAACTTGCCAGGCCAATTATGTCACAACAGGAAGGTTTTGTGAGAAAAGGCCGGAACAGGTAGGTCAATTTTTATTCGGAGGGGGACATATTTGGAGCACAGTTGCAAGCCAAAATCTTCTCAAGTCTAGGTGTAGGTGTTGTCGCCCCTAAATTTTTAATAGAGAATAGAGGGTGAGCTAAACCTCAATTAAAAGACTACTTGTCCCTCTACATGAATACTACAGTTTGCGAATTTGTATTGAGTCCTTGAAGTAGTTACAGGGTTGTGTTCGAAAATTAACTCCACGGAGTAGAGTAGAGTTTTTGAAGGTTTGACAGATTTACTCTAGAGTTTACTCTGACACTGACAGTGACAGAAGGTGCAAATATCGGAAAATAGGTTATGTTGGTTTAAGAAAGAACCTATTATTATTGTTTTCTTACATATATGTAACTCTAATCATAAATATATATTGTGAGCAGTATTAAAACTATTGAATTACCTCACAGGACATTCATAAAACAGTGAGACAAAGATACGAGATTTTCCGTCCCACGAGTTATGTCAATTTTGACAGGAGTAAAATGAACCCGGAGTCGAATACTCTGACATTTCGAACGACAGTCATGGAGTGAAATTTACCCAACCTTTCCGTTTTCGAACGCAATGGAGTAAATAACTCTACGGAGTTAATATTCGAATACAACCCGGGGTGTTCATGATTTCCATTACTAGCCAAACAATAATACAGTCTGTTATCAAATGTTTGTATGTCCCCCTCCGAATAAAAATTGACCTGTTCCGGCATTTTCTCTCAAAACATCCCTGTCGTGTCATAATTGGCCAGGAAAGTTTTCAAATCGACTAGTGTTTATTGTGTTATGTAAATTGAGAAAAGCCGGTATAAGAGGTAAAATTGATAAAATTGCCCATTTAAAATTTCCTTTTCTTGATTTGACGGATCTCTGGAAAATCAAATAGATACTGAGGTGAATTCACAGAATTTGATTAAATATTACTAGATTCTCAACGCAAAGAAATACGTTTTCTGGCGTTGTTTGATCAAAACTCAATTATGTAAATGAACCAACGAGTACACCTTCTTTCTATCAATGCTTTTATGATTTCCATCTAAAATGAGAGTATTGTGTATTTTATTATAATCATAATTATTACAACGAATTTATCCCAAGTAAAGATCTTTTCGATAAATATTTCGTAATCAATGTGAACTGTGGAATATTCGTCAAGCTAGAAATAGGTATTAGTAGGGTCCTTTAAAATTCCCATGAGTACCATGTGTGCTTGGAACCGAAGAGGGTATATGCCCTTTTCAGCTTCTTTTCAGAATTGACCCTCGAAAACGTATTGATTTGGAAAGAAGTTTATAAGAGTCAAATTTAACCGTCAACTATGTGAAACTAACGTATCTTGCCATTTGTGATATTTAAATTTGGATGGCAGAAAGTTCATGTTGAATCTGAAGTTTTTTAAAACTATCAGATCAAGGAAAAATATTTCTGATAGTTTTCAAGATATGGAACGAAATTTCTTTTTTTCAGCAATAATAATAATTATACATTTATTGTTGTCATTTGTCATAGAGACAAAAAATCTCATAAATTTTGTATAAAATTTCCATACAAGACAAAAATACGTAAAAAGTTTGGATATGCAGCGATGTGAATAAAGTAAGGCACAAAATTCATAACTGCGTTATTGAATGTTTTCAAGCAATTTCAATTAACCACCTTATAGCATAAACATTTTACTAATGATGTAATTCATTTTTATAGAGTGACGCTATATATATTTTTTTAAATGTCCACCCCTAAATTATTTTGCTTATTTATTAAACGGTGCAACTTACCTATATGATGGTGTAAAAAATTGGTAGCTTAGATAACATTTTTTTTCAGAAAATAAAGAAAAATATTGTATCTATAGTAACCATTTTTTGCACCGTCATTCAGGTGAGTTGCACCATGTAATAAAGCAAAAAAAAATTCGGTAATCATTTCAAAAAATTATGACATCACTCTGTAAAAATTAATGAGTAAAATTTTTATGCCATAAGGTGGTCAATTAAAAACTAAAATTGACCTGTCAGAGCGTTTTGCTTGAAAACATACAATAACGGAGTTATGAATTTAGTTTCTTACTTTATCCACAACTGTATGTATAGGGTGTTCCATAAGTACGGTGATATATTTCCTAATTTCCATTATATCTTCACGAAATATATTTCAATGTATTCCTCTGCGAAACCAATAGATATTGAACAGAACTATGTTTCTTGATAATCTTGATTTCTCAGACCGTAAAACATTTCTCAAACATTTATAGACCTCAACTATCATTCAATCAGCCCGTTTATCTAGTTCCAAATTCCAGACAATTTTCGAGAAATATAGAAAACAAGACATTTTAGAGGATATGTTCATATTACGTTTTTTGCTTAAAAGGTTTGTCGATTGAACACCTTGTTTGTATGAAAATAGAGTGTGTCATCTAGTTCCCAATTTTTCTCAAACATTTATATTTCACCCCGCTAACGTGTATATTGGCCGCAATACTTCAAAACAAAGCTATCACTATTATTTTTGTATTCATAACCTCCAGCACGTGTTAATCTGACCTATTAAACAATTTTCTTATCACTCAAGTTCATTTTACGCAACTAAACAACGTAATTACTACGATAATACGGATTCGATTCCAGATTGCCGCGAACGATACGAGCGCCACCAGAAATTTACTAGACGCGTAGTCTGCACACACGGACGTACGTATAGTGGCTCACGCTACACTATCCTCAGCGTAGGGTGGAAGCCCGTCAACTGACAATAGCGGATAGAAGCTGACAGTTGGTCATGGAAGAACAAACGCGCATCTCCGATCATAACAACTTATCTAGAAACAAGTTCTGGTATACTGTTCCTGGTGCTGTGATGTTACGGGAAATAGTCTAGTTGACGACATTGTTCCGAATTTCGAAGTCGTAACATATTCGTTACAAATTACGCACAAAGTTACGTCCTTTCGTAAGCTTCATTATTTTTATACAGGGTGTCCCATAACTCGAGGTCAAGCCGCAAGCGGGTGATAGTTCAAGTCGTGAATGTTATCAGAAGAATATGAAAAAGAAATAGGTAATATAATTTCAAAATTATAGGCATTTGAAGAAAATCGAGAAAATCTACGCATTGTGATGGGTTTTCAATTCGCATTTCTACAAAACTTAATTTATCGACAATTTTAATTTTGTTATGTCATCCTGAATAATATGTCTCTATAATATTGCCCAAAACTTGGTGACTTTTGCCCCTGTTTGGAGCGAAATGTTAGTTTTTGCTCATATTCCGTCAAATTTCAACTGTCTGTTCTGAAGAAAAAATTTACTACGCTAGTTCGGCAAGTAACTGTTAAAGTTAGCGCATTTTATGAGGATTCCAAAATACTATAACACTTGCTACTTACTTTGCAAATTTCTCGTCTGAAAATTTTTACTGCAGAGAAACCCATTTAGGAAACAATTTTTTCTACCAACTCTAACTGATTCTAGTGCACTAAAGTCGGTAACTTTGAGTTCTTTATTTGAAACAGATGAGAAGAGTTAAGAAAAGCCCACGGTATCTAAAAGTACTGCACACAGAATATTGTGCACCCGTATCACATTCAGAGTGTACAAACTCTACAACCCCGAGATTACCTCCCAAGAGTTGCATTATGTCAAATGATGATTCGAAGACACAGGGAGGATCCACGATTCTTGGAGAATGTTTTATGGTCCGATGAGTCGACATTCAGTAATGACGGTTACACGGATCGACAAAACCTACATGAATGGCATGTAGAAAATCACATTTTATGAAGGAAGAGATCACAGCATCGGTTTAAAATGAACATGTGGAAGTTTGAATGGAAAAATAATTGGACCTTTTGGGCTGCCAGGGAAAATTCTCGAAAAATCTATTACCGAATTTATTGGAAGACTTGCTACTAAGCATACGTAGAGATATGTGGTTCCAGCAAAATGGCTACCCCGTTCGAGAACATTCGAGAACAGTTCTTTTTTCTTGTTTCAATTATTTGTTTCTCATCAATACTAAATATTCACAACGTTACTTAAGTTCAAGCTTGTTACATTTAAAATGTTTATATTTTTTTGAGCCCCTAATAGGTATTAAAGCCTGTTATAGGGTGTTTCATTAAGAGCTTCAGAGCTTTAAATAATAATACAAGACATAAATATGATTGGAATGAATTTTTCATCTGATAGATAATTTCATGGCATTTATTGTTTAAATATGATTTCCGACAATAATTTATCGCAATGTTATGATTTCATCGAATGCTCTATGACGGAGTTTACACGGTCAATCTGGTTCAATTTGACATCAATCTATGATTGGGAAACTGATTTTATACGCGTAGACTGATGAACTGTTGGTCCGGATTGATGGCAAGATTGATGTCAGATTGATGCCAGATTGATACCAGATTGACCGCGTAACCTCCACCTAATTATAATTTGCTGATGTATGTAAATCCAACAGATGCGTTGAGTCATAGACCTAAGTTTTGAATTCAATTTTTTATGATTTAATTTCATAAGAATCTATTGATATCATTCGGAAACTCTTACGGTGGGTGTCACAGATGCAGTATTTCGTGAGGCTGTAAATAGATAATAGAACATGGGCTCAAAAGTTCCTGACTGAACGTCAGTGCCTTTTAAGATTTTCAGATAATTACCGAGATTCCATTCGATCAGATTGGTATTTTTCGAGTTATTGAGAAAACAAAATTTCAGATGGTTATAACTCCGAAACCACCCGGCAGATTTTGCCCATTAACGAACTTAACTATTTTCGTCCGAGAGTTTCTTCCGGACGGACGGCAGGAAATAATTAAGTTTGACCTTGTATTCTTCAACTGTCGAAACTAAACGTATAGGACCATTTTCGGAAACAAATTCGAAACAAGCGAGCCAAAAATTCGATTGGAAACGCTCGCCATATTCACGTTACGAAGTGTTACAGTCTCACTTGATAGTTTGTTACATCCTGATAGTTTGTTACATTCGACCAAATGGGGAACAACAACCATAACCATGCAACCATGGCCCAGCGTTAGGTTACTGACGGGTATGGCGCATCCGTTGTAGGAGACACACTTTTCAGATTTTCCGTAATGCGGAAGCAGCCTATACGGGCAACCTGCATCTTCCAATCTTCCATGGTTTCGATTTATGTGGGTCACGTGGTTTCAGGTTACGAATTTGCGGCATCTTTGTCTATCAGAGCGGATGGAGAAAAACGCGGAATCTCCGATGCCACGGGTTTCTGTATCACGTGGGAAAAACTACGGAGCGAAAGGAAAAATGTTGGGAATTCACTCTTAGGTTAATTTATCTCATTTGTCAAATCAAGCTTTGGAATGGAGCCTGAATAGCAAATTTTATACCATCCTATTGGTTGCAGTGTAGAAAGACACATCGCAACCAGAGCCGGATTAACCTTTAGGCACAGTAGGTGACTGCCTGGGGACACCGCAAGAGCTGAGAGCTAGCGGCCCCGTGCACGCACTTGACAAAATATAATGATAGTTGAAAAGGGGGCCCCGAAATTTGCACTGCCTTTGGCCCCTCACATGGTTAATCCGGCCCTGATCGCATCCAATCGACCAATATTTCCAGGGCAGTTCGACCCATGGGATCAATTGCTTCCCCTAATACTACCAACCGAAATATTCAAATAATGGTTATGATATTTCAATCGTAACATCTTAAATCAAACTTTGGCTATACCACAACACGTATTAAGATCCTTTTGCATAGCCAAGCTGCCCTGAAGATCTTGGCTTTTTACAACTGCACGTCCCTTGTGAAGTACCACCGGACTACACTTGCTGAACTAGGATGCTGCAGGTTGTTGCTCATTTGAGTTCCGGGTTACTCGGTCATAGAAGGCAATGAGATGGTGGACTCATTGGTGATGTGGGGGGCTTCCTCGGAACTCACAGTCTGTGGCATTTCTCTCAAGGCAGCAAGGTGGGAGAACAACAGGTGGTTGGGCTAAAAGGTCTCTGGAGCATCATATCTGGTCTTAGACATGCTCACTCTAAAATTATTGGTTCCTCAGCTGAAAGAGCTAGACGAAGGCTTAAACTCTCCAGGTCAGACCTGTCAGTTTTAACAGCTGCGTATACGGGACACTGTGGTATCAGAAAACACCTAGGTAAGTTAGGGTTGGTTGAGGACTCTGAGTGCAGACTATGCCTGGAGGACGACGAGGCTATCGAGCAGATTATATGTTATTGTCCCACCACAACATGTATATCTATACCACAATGCCTAAGCGTATGCATTAGCACCAAGAATAGACAATAAAACATTACTCTATCTTTGTCATTCGAATAAAAATCATCCTACTGCCAGTGCATGGTTTATCGCGATCCTCATCCCATTTCCTTCGATACGCAAGTTCTCGAGTTGCTTCTTGTTTCATATATAACATTTTCGAGGTGAAATTCGAAATTAGGTTAGGTCGAGTTCCAATCGCTTTATGGCCTAATAAGCAGTTCTGTGCATTCAATATACTGCGTACTAAAGCGACGCCCACACTTGTAGATCGTTTTAATCGTTAAGTGGCTAGGGATGAAGTAGGTCCCTAGATAACAATCAAAACGTTCCCCTACGTAAATGATAGTTGTTTACGCTCTTCCCGACTACTTCGGTCACAGATGGCGTCGTATCTCTTCCAGTAGGTCTACGGATCGAACGAAGCCCGAAATGACACACACGTCTACAGCAGGCTTCTACCAAGCTGTATTAATAAGTTGAAAGGTAGGACCTGGAACGAAACGTGGAGCGTCATTCGTACCAGAAGACCAAGAGTTGACAACCCACATTGGTGACTCCGACGTGATTCAACATGTAGGCGTTTCACACGGCCTCCCTTAATCCGTATGATCTCGTAGAGGAGTGTCAAACCGATATATCCAGTGCAGAATTGTCTTGCGACGGTTGCTGCTTCTTGGTATTGCAGTGGAATGGCTTGAAGCCATCTTATGATTACAAATCAAGCTGTGCGTTGCACTGATAAGTCCAAACAAGGACGAAACTCCTCTGTTGCTACCCAACTTTTATGAAGACAAACTCTAAGGTTTACTCTTAACATTTATATCTGCTATTCCGTTTATTTTGAGCGAATACTGGTCGATTTCCTCTAAAGCGTTATTCCCATTTTCTGGTTCCACTATCTACGATCTTGCGAATTACCTAGGCGTTTTCGTTCTCCCTGTGGACAGCATGAGACTTCAAACGGAGTACTTGCAAAACACCGTAGTGGGGAAATGAGCAAACGCAGGGATCTATAGTTTCGAAGGACCGCAGTCGAGGAGTTTAGCTGGTTTAACGCCAGGTGCCACTTATATTTACCTAGTACTCACTACTCAGAAGTGGTTTGCTGGATTGAAATAAAGACCCCTTTCCTCGCCGTGTTTTTCAGCATCGTTGAGTTATGCCTAGCACTGATGAATCAAAATAAGGACGAACCAGATCTGCCGCTACTCAATTTTGAAGACAACACACTCTGTGGTTTATAAAAAAAGTTATGGGGCTTTTACTCACATGTCCCATGCCATTGAACTACGAATATGCATACAATCGATTCATGGATCATCATACGAATACAAATTGGAGTTTTTCCCAGTATTTATTATTTACTCCGAACTTTATTCCAAGATGATATTCAGCGATATACGAACAACCAATCGAATCAAATGTTCTAATCTTTGTATCGTTGTATCTGATCATTATATTCTTTCTGAGAATTCCGGATAGTATGACAGAAATCTAGAAGAGACAACTCTTGTAGATGATCAGTGAAAAAAGTTGATCTCTTGGAAAGAACCCAACATAAACAACAATTTGAGTTATAATGTGACCTCTTCAGTTTTTCACTGGTACTGATTTCCAAGAAGTATACTATTAACTTCTTCAGAGCGTGCTGAATGATATAATGGCATACGCCCGTTGCCGTTACGCTTGGCAGAAGACTTGAATAACAGGTGCGTTTCATTATTTTCCGTTTCACCTGTTGAACACTTGACCTCTTGTATTACACTCAAAGATATCTATAACAATTTCTATATCGTATGCAGAATTCACAAGGGGCGCCCCGCAAAGGTGTAGGATTTTTGACTAGCTTTTTCCTGCGCTTGCCCTAGGCGGTTTAGTTCAAAATAAGCTGAATTTTGCGAACGATTATATTAGATAAAAAACTTCGGAAAATCATGGTATCATTAGGCATTAATGGAAAACAAAATAATGAAAGCATCATCGGCATCTCGTTTGAACGAAAAACTAATCTATGACACAGACGACGTTTTTCTGTGCCTTGTTGTGGGGATGAATAATTATCTATGAATGATGGCAATGTGGCTTTCACTTTTAATCGAGGGTTTCTACTTTCTAGTTCAGCGTCGAATTCATCCAAGCAGTTAAATTACTGGATTTTTCATCAGACTTCAATCATTCGAAGCAAAATATCTCGAAGACGGTAAGTTTAAGGTGAAATCAATTATTTAATTTTCTAAAATGATCGTATCCTTCTTGCCTAAACAAAAATTTATACGCTTTTTTCAAGGCTAATTTATCATAGTTCTTTGAACTGGCGTATCTATAACTAGGAAGCCATTTGAAGTAGTTACTGTAGATCGGAGAATATGTATTATAGTTATAGAAAACTTCACTCCAAAATTAATTTCTTTCGGAATAACCATTTCAAGGCTACTAAGGAAAAACAGATTTTTTTTTAAACTTCAACAACCTGTATCTGTTTACCTGAGCCGAATTTGGAAAAAAGGGGGAAAGCCTTGTGGCAAGACCTTTGGCTCTCTTGTTCAATTTTTGACAAACCATATCTCCGAAAGTATTGATTTCTCAGAGTTGGGAATGATATCAATGGATTCTTATGAACTGCACCATAGAAGAAATGAAATTCAAATAATAGTGTATTTATCAAGATTAAATTAGCAAGCTGCAATGATTTAACCTTCGTGGAATTGGTTGTTGCAACGTACACTCGATGCATAGTTTCCACAACTTGAAATACCTGAAAGTATCATCGAAATGTCAAGAGCAATGCTGAAGGCAATCATTGCAGATTGTCCATTTATTTGAATAGATATAGGCTGAAGAACAAATTATTTACATCAATGGATTCTTATGATGGAACTGCATCTTGAAAAAAAAAATTTAATCCAAAAATTGTAATGTAAAAAAAAATGTTTTTTTCGTTGTTCCGAAACCATAACGAACTTAATCGAGATATTTATTTCCCAAACCTACTAAGAAAATTTCAACTGTCTAGCTCATTCCGTTCTAGAATTATCGTGTTAACGGCAAAAATTATGATTGAGTTGTCATTCGATTCCGAATGGCATGTAGATAGTATAAACAATTAAGTGAATAAAAAAAGAAGTGGCTTTGGTTTTTTGCCAATATCTCAGAAACTATCTGAGATAATTCAAATTGGAAAAAAAGATTCAAGAAGAGGAGGAAATTTCCGAAGAAATTTCCTCAAAAAAAGTCCCAACTCCCGTAACTAGGACCAATATTTATAATTTTCCCAGTGGGTTGGAAATACTCCCGAAAACGGGTACTCCGGCTTGCGTAAGCCTCGCGCCCTTCGGACCTTTCATGAATAAATATTATTTAAACTTATTAAATATGAAAATCAAAATTGAAAATCAGGCGCCTGCGGGATAGATCAATGAACAATAATCCGTTGTCCAAAAATGTTTATCGCTACTTTTCAATTAGTTATTCTTTTGTTAATTTTTAAATGTTGTTTCTACAATAACTCTCGATCAGAATGAGCTACGCAGTTGAAATCTTCAGAGTAGGTTGGGGAGATAAATATCTCGGTTAAGTTTGTTATTGGTCAAAATAAGTCCAGATGGTTTCGGAGTAACGAAAAAAAAAATTTTTTTTTTAACTTACAATTTTCAAATTTATTTTTTTAGGCCAAATTAATCGAGATACGGAAAAACTAATTACAGATTCGGAATCTACGCCTTCGATTTAGTGAATAGCCAAAGCCGTGGCGATCTAATCGGAAAATTCTAGATTTTTGTATGGGTTAGATACTAGAGAAAACTTTTTGCCGTTTGACGGATTCATTCATTTCCTAATATTTTCCGAACGGATAGAGATACAGAGTAAATAGATACATAAATCTGAACGTCGTTCACCGACCAATAATCGTAAAAAATGGTTATCGAGATGTGAAAATCATAGATTTCGGACGGGAAAGAAGAATTTTCCTCCGATTCCGGGTCAAAAATATTTCTAAGTGCCAACCCAAAAAATTTTTTTCACGGTATATCGATACGGAGCTCGTGTCTAATTAAATCGAGGTCGCTGATCACGAATATGCAATTAGTTTTTCCCTGAGTGGCGTACTTTGGAAAAATTTTCACTTGGAGTGAAAAAATGGACGAAAATAGGTCAATTTTGGAAGTTTACACTGCCCAAAAAAATCGGAGTATGGTGTTGTTGATTTTTGGCGTCATATATGGATCCTTTATCTACTGAATAATCCAAACAGAAAATGTCCAGGCCGCACTATTCGGAAATTATGATTTTTTTCCCAAGGGTCTGGTTTTCGGAAAATTAATTTCTCGGTATTTCCGCGAAAAATTCTCTAATGAAAAATCCGATCATATATTCGTAATCTACGGCCCCGAATTAGTAAATGACGTAATTTGCATCGAAATCGGAGACTGGTCGAATTTTGGCAATTTTTCAATACATTAGCCTTAAAAAAATCCCATTTTTCGAGAAAAATTTTTTGACGCAAATCTATGAAGCGGGTACTTATTCTTATAGATTCGGGGCCGTAGATTCCGAATCTATGATCAGATATTTATTACAAAAATTTTCCGAGGAAATATCGCGGAAAGAATGTTCCGAAAAATAGACCCTCGGGAAAAAAATCATAATTTCCAAATCGTATGACCTGGGCATTTATTGTTCAGATTATTCGATAGATGAAGGATCCAAATATGACGTAAAAAATCAGGAACACTTTACTCCGATTTTTTTTGGGCAGTGGAAAGTTCCAAAATGGACCTATTTTCGTCAATTTTTTCACTTCAAGTGAAAATTTTCCCAAAGTACGCCACTTAGGGAAAAACTAATTACATATTCGTGATCAGCGACCTCGATTTAATTAGACACGAGCTCCGTATCGATATTCCATGAAAAAAATATTTTGGGTCGGCACTTAAAAATATTTTTGACCCGTAATCGGAGGAAAATTCTTCCTTCCCTTCCCAAATCTATGATTTTCACATCTCAATAACAAAATTTTCCCCGATTATTGGTCGGTGGACGACGTTTAGATTTATGTATCTATTTTTTCTGTATCTCTATCCGTTCGGAAAATATTAGGAAATAAGCGCCAAGAAGTTTTCTCTAGTATCCAACACATACAAAAATCTACAATTTTCCGATTAGATCGACGCGGCTTTGGTTGTTCACTAAATCGGGGACGCAGATCACGATTCTGCAATTAGATTTTCCGTATCTCGATTAGTTTAGGAGCAATGACGAAAAAAGTCGCAATTTCTGGCCCTATCTCCGGAAAATGGACTAATTAGTCGTATTTTTCACCATATTACCAAAATTAATCGAGATACGGAAAAACTAATTACAGATTCGGAATCTACGCCCTCGATTTAGTGAAGAGCCAAAGCCGTGGCGATCTAATCGGAAAATTTTAGATTTTTGTATGGGTTAGATACTAGAGAAAACTTTTTGCCGTTTGACGGATTCACTCATTTCCTAATATTTTCCGAACGGATAGTAAAAAATTTGGTTATCGAGATGTGAAAATCATAGATTTCGGACGGGAAATAGAAATCCATAGAAATCTATTGATATCAAGCTAATACATTCGGAGATATGATTATTCGAAATTTCAATAATGAATCGTACTTCTATGATTTCACAGAATGCTATAATTATTCTATCTATGAATTATTATATGATCTGTGTTCATACTCGTATATGTCATCCTGTTATATAAGAGAGAGAGTCAAATTCTTTTCAGCTATTTTAATTTCATTTCTTCCATGGTTCAGTTCTCATTCTCAGATTGCTCATTTAATCAGCTCATTTAATTTAAGCTATTAATTGAATTGAATTTCCTTTATGATGCAGTTCTATCATAAGAATACATTGATATCATTCAAAACTCTGAGAAACCAATACTTTCGGAGATATGATGTGTCGAAGTTCGAACAAGAGCACCAAAGCTCCTGTCCACCGGTCTCGAACCAATCTTTTTTTTAATTTGTAGGAAAATCATCATATTTCGGCTATGCCGGTAATATAAAAATGGGTTCAAGCCCTGTGGACAGGAGCTTTCTGGCGCTCTAGTTCAAACAGACAAATTATATCTCCGAAAGTATTGGTTTCTCTGAGTTGGGAATTATATCAATGTATACATATGATAGAGCTGCATCATAAAGGTAATTCAATTCAAATAATAGTTTATTTATCAAGATTAAATGAGAACTGCACCATGGAAGAAATCGAATTAAATCTGGCCAATTTTGCCCAATAACGAACTTTACCGAGATATTCATCTCCCTAACCTACTCTTAGTTAATTAACAATTTTTTGTAGCACGAACATTAACATGCATGTGTGATAATTGTTAAACTATTAATCTAAGAATTTTTTCCTTTCGTGGAGCTATTTTTCAAAGGTCTTGGAATAGATTTCCGTAGGAAAATTTGAAAAATTGTTAATTTTCGTTTTGTTATTAACAATTTAGTTAAGTGAAAAATTATAAAGTTTCAATTATGTTCCAAAAGAAAATTTTAGATTATCTCACAAACAACGCATTGGTTTATATCAATTTTTTAAACAATAGGAGATAGTAATTATTAAAAATCATTTTTGAGTAGTTTTGATAATAAGAAAACTGATCAATAGTAATATTATAAATTGAAGCTTTATAATTTTTCACTTAAGTAAATTGATCATAATAAAACGAAAATTAACAATTTTTAAAATTTTCCAATAGGAATCTATTCTAAGACCTTTGAAAAATAGCACCACGGAAGGAAAAAATTCTCAGATTAATAGTTTAACAATTAACCTACTTGCAATGTTAATGTTCGTGCTACGAAAAATTGTTAATAAACTAATGGATAACTAATTGAAAAATCGCGATAAACATGTTTGGACCCTTTTTGTTCATTGCTAAAATTCATTCATTGCCAAAATTTTTTCAATTTTTATTTTCATATTTAATAAGTTTAAATAATATTTATTCATCAAAGGTACGAAGGGGGCGAGGCTTGTGCAAGCCGGAGTACCCGTTTTCGGGCGTATTTTCAACCCTCTAGGAAAATTATAAATATTGGTCCTACAGTTCAAGTAGTTGGAACGTTTCTTTATGAAATTTCCTCTTCTATTTCGCCCTTCGCCTACTTCGCCCCTCATCATGGTATCCTGACAATGATCTAGCAATTGCCTATTGATTACAAAATTTATCAGAATACAGATACAGCATTTAATTGTTTCAATACCAGCATAACATGGGTTGAAAAACACAGCTTACCTGCTAAAGATGCTATAATTTTTCGAAACATGCGAGAAAATGTTTTCAAACAAGGTTTACAACTTGCACAAAAATAGACCTCAATTAAAGATTATTTAGTTAACTCGAAAAAATTGTGAGATATGTCATAAAAAAAATTCTATTTACACATTCCGCCGTATTCACAAAGCATTGTTAAGTGTTCCAATCTCCGTTAAGTCCTAACTGAGGTTCTCAGTAAAGGATAAATCTGAATCGCAACCACAATTAAAGTATTTAACGGTGGTGAAACAGGCTTGTTTCACGTTAATTTTCACGTTAACTGAGGTTGCGATTCTTATTTATGCTTAACTGAGGACCTCAGTTAGGACTTAACGGAGATTGAAAGCTTGGTGAATACGGCGGATTATATTTTCTATACAATCCAGTAATCAGAACATTCCAATAATCCGACACACGCTGGTTTAATGGTGCCGGATTACTGAGATTCTACTGTATTTTTGTAGATACGGCGAATATTTTTTACTTTATTTTATTGTTTCAGCAAAATAGTTACCATAATAATTGACTGTTCCGACGCTATAAAATGGAAATTTTTCGAAATTCATTTATTTAGAAACAAAAACAGACATAAATTGTTTTCGCGGGCGTTCGTTCAATCATTCAATGGATCATATTGTGTATGTTTAGGTCCAGAAATATCCAAGTTTTCGAAACTGACGAGTGATGTGGATCTCGACAAGGGTCAACTCGAAACACATGTGCTACTTTGAACCTATTGTGCCAGGTAGTGACATTCTCAAATATCGAAACATACGAGTATATTTTGTGTAGAATACGATATTTAGACAAGGGTCGATAATTTTTAAAGAGAAAAACATAACCGTAGGTTGAAAGTGTTGAAACCCATTGGAAAAGGAAGAGAATATAAAAAAATGGGTTCAAGCCCTGTGGACAGGAGCTTTCTGGCGCTCTAGTTCAAACAGACAAATTATATCTCCGAAAGTATCGGTTTCTCAGAGTTGGGAATTATATCAATGTATTCATATGATAGAACTGCATCCTAAAGGAAATTCAATTCAAATAATAGTTTATTTATCAAGATTAAATGAGCAATCATGAGAATGAGAAAAGCACCATGGAAGAAATCAAATTAAATCTGGCCAATTTTGCCCAATAACGAACTTAACCGAGATATTCATCTCCCTAAACTACTCTGAAAATTTCAACTACCTACCTCATTCCGTTCGAGAGTTATATCTATGTCTATGGATGAAAAGCAGTCTCACTACTCTCAGATCTCTTACTTCATGTTCAGTTCCGAAATGTAAAAATTTTCTGAGAAAAACTAATTTCGGAGCAAACAACTGAGATTTTTCTCACTTCGCTCACAATTCTTCGATTGATTAGATAATCTGTCAGGAACATCATTTGACATTATGACAATTCATATTCATACATAGAATAATATCATTCTGTGAACGTTGAAATACGATTTATTATTGAAATTTTGAAAAATCATATCTCCGAAAGTATTAGCTTGTTAGAGTTAAAAATGATATGAATGGATTCTTATGATAAAACCTCTTATTAAAAAAAATTTAATTTGGAATTTGTTTCGTAAAAAAAAAAATTTTTTTTTGTTACTCCGAAACCATCTGTCCGATTTTGCCCAATAACGAACTTAGCCGAGATATTTATCCCCCAAACCTACTCTGAAAATTTCAACTCTCTAGCTCATTCCGTTCGAGAGTTATCGTGCCTACGGCCGGACCGGCCGGACAGAATGAATTTCGACCACGGATTCTTGATCAGTGAGTCGAACCAAATCGTTTAAGACCATTTTCATCGAAATATTCGAAAATTACAGACATTTGGGCAAATTGATAAGCACTCAGTTCCGAGGAACTAGAGCGCCAAAAATGAAAGGAGAAGTAATTTTCGGTCGATCTGAGGTCGGGAAGTTGAAGGGGGTGAGTTTTTAAGGTTAAAAGACGGTTTATCTCGATTTCCGGCAAAAGTACAAGTCCTATGAAAAAGTGAATTGGCAAAGTTGTAGGTAATAAGAAGATCTACAACTTTTGTATATACACTTTTTTCACATAACTTTAAAATTTATGTATCGAAATAACCAAGTTTTTGGTTTTTATTTCGATCTTTTACAGAATATTTTTTCCACGAAATTTGTTGATAACTTACCTTTTTATGTCCCAAACACACTGTGATTTTTTTTATTTAAAATATTTATTTTTTCACCTTATTTTGACTTAATATCATAAAGCAGCCTAATTTTCAATACAAATTTCTCACGTCAAACTATCTGACTTTTGGCGCTCTTGTTCCACGGAACAGAGTGCTTATCAATTTGCCCAAATGTCTGTAATTTTCGAATTTTTGGCTGAAAATGGTATTAAACGATTTGGTTCGACTCACTGATCAAGAATCCGTGTTCGAAATCGATTATGTCCGGCCGTCCGTTCGTCCGGCCGTTAACACGATAACTCTCGAACGGAATGAGCTAGACAGTTGAACTTTTCAGGGTAGGTTTGAGGGATAAATATCTCGGTTAAGTTCGTTATTGGGCAGCATCGGTCTAATAGTTTCGGAGTAACGAAAAAAAATTTTTTTTTACATTACAATTTTTGAATTCATTTTTTTTTAAGATGCAGTTTCATCATAAGAATCCATTGTTATCATTTTCAACTCTAACAAGCTAATACTTTCGGAAATATGATTTTTCAAAGTTTCAATAATACATTGTAACCTCTATGTATTCAAAGAATGTGAACACAGAATCTGTCTGTGGTCACTATTCATAAATGTCATATTTCTAGCTATAAGAGATATTCAAATCATAGTTGTTATTTTCTCTTGGAAAACAAAAATTCGATTCTTGAATTTGTGAATATATACAAGACTGTTTTGATGTAGTTTATGGAGGCAATAGGAAAGAAGATTGATGGGATGGCACATGGTGCAACAAAAATCCTTCAAAAATGCATAAAAATTTCGTAAAAGTGAAACAAAAATTGACCTGTTTCGGGATTTTGTTGCCAAATATTTTTCTTCTGAGAAAACGAATTTGTTCCATAATTTTTACGCGCACTGTATAGTTATTGAGGAAATATCAACAAATCTACAGATGGGAATATCTCCGAAATCGTTGGGCTGATTATGCCCATAACGAACCTAAGCATCGCTTTTTGGAGGCGCAAACTACCCAGAAAATTTGCAAGTCTTTCCGTTCGAAAAATATCTGCAACGGCAGAATCGAATTTGACCTCGAATTCTTCAGCAAAAAATTCGAAAATTACGGACATTTGGGCAAAATAATAGCCCGCTGTTCCCTAGTACATGGTGTTTACATCCACAATATTCGGTGTACTTCAAAGGTAAAATTAACAACCATGGTTGAGAAAATAATTGCTCACCGTTTCATGTATAAATTGGATGGATTAATGGATCATCAGAGTATGACGGAATGTTCATAGAACTCCTCATATGCACAGAATATCCTGTTGAAAACATTCCGCAATCTACATACTTCATACTTGAACTTGAATAGAATTTTTCCCAATTACACAAATCTGCGCTAATATCAATTTTCTTAATCGACAATCTCTCCAATTACATACCGTTGCGGCGATGAGATCAGTTCTCAACACAAATCGATGGATTATGTTGGTTTGGATCAATTCTATCCGGCATACAATTTGAATCTTTTCAGTGTTTTTTTCTACGTATGGAATGCAATTATAACTCTTCAACAATAATTAGAAACGTTTCAGATAGATTAGTTTGAACCCATTTCTTCATGATGGTTCTAATATTGGAATATTTCTGGGTTCCAATGCAGGCAGTAGTAGTCCGGTCAAAATAGACAAAAAAAATTGATGTAAGTTTACGAGAATTCGCACAGTGCATAAATTTGGTACAGTTACAAATAAAATATGAAAAATATACAATGTGAGTCTTTGATTTGTACATAAATTTTAGCCATAGATTCCCCTAATCAAATAAAACACTTTTTTCATTCAAATAGTAACAAAATTTCAGATGACTATAACTCCAAAATCATTCGGTCGAATATGACAATTAAAGAACATAAATGTCACATTCGGATGAGCAACCTACCCCGAAAATTGCAAGTCGCTATCTCTTTCCGTTCTCAAGTTATCGTGAGACATAATATTTTTTCGAAATTTTTGTTCAAATTTTCTAGTGGTACGGTCCTCACAAAATTTCAAACACGTCTTTATTTCGATATTCTACATCTAGACATCGAGAATATAATATTTCAGATGGGTATAACTCCGAAACCGTTGGTCCGATTATGTTGAACAACGAACTTAACTCTCCCATTAGGATGCGCAACCTACCCAGAACATTGCAATTCTTACCTCCTTTCATTGAAAATTATCGATGCAACGGTCACCCATCCTGCTACTGAACTCAGTTAAGGCTGCTCGGATCTCCAACAATATATATCCGATCGTGTTCAATCATGGAACTTGGCAGTAGAGTTAGGTTTTGAAGGCTCTTGCGAAATTTCATCGATGTTGGATGAATAGTTTCTGATATATAGAATTTTTTTCAATAATTTACATTGATTTTTAGAAAATTTTCTAGGAATACGATCCTCACAAAATTTTGCAAGAGTTTCGCGTCGGCATTCTACAACTAATGATCATGTTTGAGTTCAGATTAGTATTTTTTTCTAGTTATTGGGGAAATATCAACCAAATTTCAGATGGGTATAACTCCACAACCGTTTGGCCGATTATGCCTATTAACAAACTTAAATGTCGCATTCAGATGCACCAGATACTATCTCTTTCCGTTCTTAGGTTAACGTGACAATTTTTTTTTTAATTTTCTAGTGATATGATTCTCACAAAAATTCCCAAACGTTTTTTTGTCAGTATTTTACAACTAGCTAACAAGTTTGAATTCGTTCGGATCTGTATTGGTTGATGACAAAATTATTACTCGGAAACCGGCGGTTTTTTTTTTTTCGTTACTCCAAAACCATCTGGACTATTTTGCCCGATAACGAACTTAGCTGAGATATTTATCTCCAAAACCTACTCTGAAAATTTCAAGTGGCAAGCTCATACTGTTCGAGAGTTATTGTAGAAACGAATTTAAAAAAAAAATGTTTACCCTTTGCGGCAACCCGATCAATAAAAAACTTCGCATGCGTATAATGGTCATTATTCTACAATTTGATGATAAATTTCAGATAGATCGAGTGATCTGTTTCGGAAATATTCATAAAAAATGTTTTCACTAAAAACGGCCATAACTCCGAAGCCGCTCGGTGGATTTCGCCGGTTAACGAACTCGTTAGAGATATTTACGCTGCAAACCTACCCTGAACATTTCAATCCTCTAACTCCTTTCATTCGAGAGTTATCGTGTTAACGGACGGCCGGACAGAATTGATTTCGACGAAGGATTCTTGATCAGTGAGTCGAACCAAATCGTTTAAGACCATTTTCAGCCAAAAATTCGAAAATTACAGACATTTGGGCATATTGATAAGCACTCTGTTCCGAGGAACAAGAGCGCCAAAAAGTACTCAACGGCGGCTATGGAGGTACTCGCGGGACTCCCTCCTCTTCACTTTCTGGTGAGGGCCGAAGTGAGGCTAGGAGCCTATAAGTTGCAGCAGACAAAGGTCATACGTGCACTCTGGGATTGGGAACTTAATAGTCACCCAATCCTCAACATGGTGAGCGATTTGAGTCCAGTAACTCCAGCACTCAAAGCAATAGCCAGCTGGATAATTCACTCCAGTCTTGTGCTGGAATGCCAACAGCACCTGAAAACCTTGGCTACCATAAACCGAGTTGAGCTCGGATGGGTGTCGCGGCACACGGGGGTTGAAGGAATGAAAGCGCTGACGCACTCGCTAGAGAGGGCTAGGCTATCCCCTACTTCGCGCCAGAGCCGGGAGTAGGGGTGACCAAATCGGCTGTGAAAGGGGCCATTGAAAAATTGATCCTTTCACAGCACACTAGGCACTGGAACGTAACTTCGGGCCAGCCGCAAAGTAAGTTAATGATGAGGCAGCTTTGTCCCTCACTAACTGAAGAATTCCTACTACTAAGTAGGAGTGAGCTCAGGCAGTAACTGGCCTACTAACCGGACACTGTACCTTGAGAAAGCACCTGCACAACATGGGGATTCGCCGAGAAGACCCTGCTTGTAGGAAATGTGGGTAGGCAGACGAGACTACCTCACATGTTATATTTGACTGTCCAGTCCACACACGATGGAGACTTCACTATGGGGGCGACGACACGAACCTGAGTGCCAGAAATCGTGCGAGGAACCTAGTCAAGGGCCTAATCCTACTTGCTAGTAAAATGGACCTTATGCAGATAATACACCGACAAGGCAGTGGGGATGTTACATGAGACCCATATAATGACACCGGTGCAGCTCGTTTAAGTAAACCTGAGCTGCAGGGGATCCACTAAGAGACCCTATGGCAACTAGCAACCCGAGCTCAAGTGGATCAACCATGATACACTGTCAGCTTATGGGAGACCGATCGAGGTGCAATAAGCCTCTATAAGCTGCAGCACGGGCTACTCACTCAATTGGTATCGGCTAACACAAACAAATAAACCAGTCCACAGATTCAAACGAGAATTAAACTGATCGAGGAGTCAGCCTATCGTCAACTGTCAAAGTGGCGCTGACCGTCGGTGGAAAATATGTTGCCAATTCGAGGAACATGCATTTCGAAAAAACATCCTGTAATACTTAGATCAATTTGGCCCATAAGCATGAAACTGGATGCGCGTTCTCATTCCAACCGCATTTCTCGGATATAAATGAAGAATCCCAACGATGAATAGCGATCCTTATCTCCTGTAAACCGCCGCAATCCGAACGTAAATATTTCATCAATGAATCGGTCCGTTCAATTAGTTCAACCGGCGACGTCTATTCGCCTTATACAGAGTGTCCATTGTATAATTTTCGAATAATATATGGAAGTGCCGGTACATCCTCCCAAGCTCAGTCATACGTTCAGTCGACTGAGCGTTGTCAATTCAAACGGGTTTTTACAGCGAAAATTTACTTTACGACCATATTTACAAGTCGATTGTATTCAAACTTCATCATCTTGAGATAGTTCGATACAATTTGAACTTCTCCATTTGAAGAAATTGTAGTCCACGGTCTTATATTTTTCTTCATTTTCATAGCTAATTGTATAGATGTTGTTCAATTTGACGAAGGTATAAAATCAGAAGACCCACATCTTATAACGAGGATATCTTCGGAAAATTCGAGGTCTCGTTGTTTTTATTCAATTTTAAGTTTTTTTTCCTTTCCAACAGTTTGTCTTTGGGTTCATCCCTTTAAGTGCATTTTTAAGAGAGAAATGAACTCGAAACAACACTTTACCCAATTTTAAGTTAAGCTCAAATTATGAGTCTAGCAATGAGAAGGCAATTATTATTTATGCAAAAACTTATTCAATTCAAATCAAAAATAAAACTTCGAAAGAAACTAATAGGTCTCTTGCATGTAACACGAAATACCATATGTTTATGTGTTTCTGAATCTACCAACTCCAATACCAGATCAACATGTATGCCCTCATACACTTTATTATTTATAAAATTTGAATGTTTCGGTATTGAAAATCGGTAAGAAGCAATTTCAAATGAGGTGAAACGCTTCTGAATCGTTGCTATGACGGATGGCGTAATCGAAATATACCATCTGCTTGTTACAGCCAATACGAGCCCCTGTGTTACACTGGAATAAAGAGTGAAACGGACACGAGAAGAGAGTGAGAGTAGATATGACGGGTTACGTCACTGCCTGGCGCCAAGTTTCGATCGTTTGAACAGTCATTACGTGCAGCCAAATTTGAATGATGGTTTTCTTGTTGAAAATTGAAGTTTTTTACGGCGGTTGAACTTTTTCAGTATGCTTATGGATATAATAATCGATTCCAATATTAAAAAAAATGATGTAAGAGATCTATTCAACACTAACTTAAATAACCTGAAGAAACGTACTTTTTACAACAAATTCAGCTCAATGTTTTGTATTAGCACCTTCAATCTCTTATTATTGCCCGCCTGCCAGGTGAATTTGTTGTAAAAAGTACTTGTTGGTGAAGCAACATCGGTCAATAATGGTCTGTTTTCATGGTGCAGATCTCCGATAAAAGTAAATGATATCAAGCTCACGTTTCAACAATCAGGATGCAATGTTCTATCAACACACGAAATACATTTTTAAAAGTTGTTTCGCTAAAACTACTGAACTAATGGTCAGTTCGTCATAAAATGATGACAACTAGCTTTCGATGGTTTGGTTAGTACTTGTTGAAGAAAACAATTCTCTATTTGTGGCGCCATCTGTGCGTCAGATCAGGAACTTGTGATATAGTATAGGAGTGTGAAAGTTTATTCATACAAACCAGGATACCCTTGATGACATTGAAAGAATTGCGTATACAATTGGGGAAAACATTTGTAATATTACAAACGAAGATTGAATGATCTAGTTCAGGGCTACGATATGTTTTTTATATGCCGCAGATAAAAAAAAAATCCCTTCACAAAATTTATTTGGTAGAACATGTTTATGTTCCGTTTCAAACTTTTTAGTAACTTTTATTGGCATCTGAAGAAAATATTGTACAGAGCATTGCGCGCTGGTTTAAGTCTTCAAAAATATGCCATCGCATCCAATGAAAATGAATAACTTTGTTCAATATTCAATGGATATTCAAATCCAACATTAAAAAGTTAGGATGTATGTAATTCAATCAATTACCTCAATTCAAAAGCGTACTTGAATTAGATCAAAGTTCCCCCTATTCAAAGAGATTTACCAGAAATGTGATAAATTGATGGGAAAGCTATGGATTGTTAGTTGCAGTAGTTGCACTATAATTTTAAGAGCTAACGAGCACGATTGTATTCAAATAGACGTCTGAAGTCAATCCAGAAACTTTTTAAAACTACTGGCAGTAAACTCAGAACCATAGAACTGCTACTATTGACGTTAAAATGCATCCAAGAGGAGATTCTGATTTAGATTGCAAGGAAGTTTCTATAGGGCCAACAAGATACAAATTTTGCAGAAACGTTTTAATTTTCTATTACAATATACTGATTCCCATCATTATCTGTGGCATCATTGCATTAATTAACGAGAATAAATGAGGATTCTGTCAGTGCAGTTTCCTCATTTATACTGACTGACAAAGAAACTGCAACACCCAAAAGGAGTTGTTTAAATTTTTTTTTTTTTTTTTGTTAAAACATATTTAGTATAGCAAAGAGTAAATGATTGAAATTTGAAGAAAAAAAACCAAGGTTTTACAATTTTTTTTTAATACGTTTGTTTATAATGTGTTTGTCCACCGCGATTATCTATACACTCCCCAATACGACTTGGCATTGATGCGATAAGATGGTCTATTTCTTCTTGAGGGATACTATCCCAAGCTACCTGTAGTTCATGTATCAGGGCCGCCAAAGTCCATGGGGGCTAGGGTAAATTTCCAAGCCTTCTACCCACACATACTCCCAAACATACTCTATGGGCGAAAGATCATCGGGGGATCTTGGCGACCATGGCAAAAGATTCACATGAGTCACTTCAAAAAAGCTTAAACTAACTCTGGCAACATGAGGTCGAGCATTATCTTGCTGAAATATTATATTCTCGAGCCGGTTAAGGTACCTAAGGGAGAACATATGGCTCCACTATTTCTTGAAGGTAACGCAGCGCTGTCATGTTACCTCGAATAAATACTAAAGGTGACCTTCTTGCATGTGCAATAGCACCCCATACCATAACGCCTACTGTCCGGTGTACATGACGCTCAATATAAAACTGAGGTTCACGTATTTCTCCCCGACGTCGTCTAACCCTTCTTCTGCCATCATGTGCACCCAAGGAGAATCGAGATTCATCAGAAAAAAATTGGTTCAAGCACTGACGTGAAGTCAGGAGCTTTTGCGCGTATGTTCTATTGTCCATACTCCTGTAATGAACACTATTCTTAATCGAATTTACCATGATGAATTCTATTGTCTATTCTCCTGTATTGGACACTCTTCTCAATCGAATTCACCATGATGAATTCTATTGTCCATTCTCCTGTATTGGAGACTCTTCTTAATCGAATTTGCCATGATGAATTCTATTGTCCAGAATGGACGTCAGTGCTTGAACCAATTTTTTATTTATAATATCATTTAAATTAATATTGTAGGACGTTACTTTAAAAGTTCTAAGCTATACTGACTTACAGCTAAAATATTATAAAGAAAAGAAGCAATTGGATAGTCTAACTATCATTTTAATAAAATGATGCATTTTTATTGTTCAAATAAAGATATTTTGTTAACTTACAAGAATTTCTTCATTCAATGGTATTTCAAAGATCTAATTACAGTTTTAAATATAAAATAAGTGTCCAATACAGGAGAATGGACAACATAATTTACCATGGTAAATTCGATTAAGGGTGTCCAATACAGAAGAATGGAAAATAGAACATACGCGCAAAAGCTATCTATCATTTTCTTCAAGTTTCACGCCCCAAAAAGGCCTAAATCGTCAGTTTCGCTTTCGAAAATTTCCGACCCCGTCTCTGGAATTAATTCTGACGTTTCTCGGATTGACTTTTTGAATGGAAAATCGTCGGACTCAAAACCTCCGAAACTTGTATCGAATTAGTATATTTAGGCTCAACCTAGAAGAACGAAATTTGGGAAAAACACAAATCGATTCGTCTTCTTCGACTCGACGGCAAAAGTCCGGGTCGAGCGATCGTTTCTTCGGAGCCTTAAGCTACACCAAATCGGTACTACTGAACTCGCACAATAATGCTCGAATCTCCAACAATATTTAACCGATCATATTAAAACTTGAAACTTGGCAGTAGAGTTAGGTTATGAAGGCTCTTGCAAAATTTCATGAATTTCAAACGAATAGTTACTGATATATAGAATTTTTTTTTTTATTTTTAATGATTTATTAAAAATTTTCTACAAATGCTATCCTCACCAAATTTTGCAAACATTTTCGCGTTGCCATTCTACAACTAATAACAATGTTTGAATTCCATCGGTTCAGTATTTTTCGAGTTAATGAGGAACAAAAAACCACCAAATTTCAGAAAATTTCAGATTGCTATAACTCTATAACCGTTTGGTCGATTATGCTCATAAACAAACTGAAATGTCGCGTTCTGGTGCACATCCTAACCTGAAAATTTCAAGCCGCTATCTCATTCCGTTCGCAAGTTATCGTGACAACAAAAATATTTTTTAATAATTTTTTTAAAATTTTCTAGCCATACGATTCGCACAAAATTTCACAAACGTGCTTAGGGTCATATTCTACAACTACCCACCAAGTTTCAATTTGATCGGATTCATATTGGTTGAAAACAAAATTATTACTCGGAAACCACTGGGCCGATTATGCCCATTAACGAACTTGTCCGTCGTATTGGGATGCGCCACCTACCCTGAAAATTTCAAGTCGCTAGCTCTTTTCGTTCTCAAGTTATCGTGGCAACGGCCGGCCGGACAGAATCAAATTTGACCTCAAATTCTTCATTGGGGAGTCGAACTTAATCGTTTGAGACCATTTTTTTCAAAAAATTCGAAAGTTACAGACATTTGGGCAAAACTATAACGCGATGTTCCCCAGAACATACGCGCAAAAAGACGACCTGATGCCATTCCACATTCCAATGTTGACGCGCTCTGTACCACTGTAATCGTTGCCGGCGATGCTCAACCGTCAGAGGTAACATACAAATGGGGTCGATAATGCTGCAGACGGTAAATCGTTCGGACAGTTACAGGATGGCCTTGTTCTCCTAACCACTCATCAGCCAAAGATCGAGTGGATCTTGAACTTCATTTGTGCCCCTTCGACGTCCGGTGCATACTCTTCTTCGATTTTGGGCATTATCAAACCACGCTTGACAACATCTCATAACAGTAGCTGGATTTCTGTTCGTACGGTTAGAGATTTCTCGAAATGACAACCCTGCCTCCCGTAGACCAATAATTTGACCTCTTTCAAATTCACTTAGCTGGCGATAGATTCCGCGTACACGTGCTCTAGGCATTTTAACAACAACTAAACATCACCTTTGGATCTCCTCGAACAGCTGGTTTGTTGAAAATTTTAAAAAAATTGCAAAAAACGACTACAATACGTAAGTAACAAAAAATGTTCACATGAAAAAACCTTCACGTGGTTTTTCTCCAAATTTTAATCATTTAATCCTTGCTATACTATCTATGTTTTATAAAAAAAAATTAAAATTTAAACAGCTACTTCTGGGTGTTGCAGTTTCTTTGTCAGTTAGTATAATCGTTCTTAATTTTGATAATATGGAATTATGAAGAAATTGTTACGTTACCAGTTTTCATATCAGAAAACTAATGCGAAATAGTATATTCTAAAACAAGTTGCAGAATGGGCTCCTATTAAAACACGAATGCGAAATTCGAAAACGAGCGACGAAGGAGCGAGTTTTCGAACGCATGAGTGTTGGAATTGCCTTTTGCAACGAGTATTACACGATATCTTCTCTATCTCAGTAAAGTTTTGTAAAGACATTTGTAAGACATTTAATGAAAAATTCGGATTATTCATCCTAGTAACTTTTGTATTGTATTTTGGCAGTTGGTGTGACTGTTACGAAAGTTGACAGATTACGGAATTTGAATTTGAATAGTAAGTAGGGCACGGGGATCAGATTTAAAACAGTTTCGTAATACTATGAATGACTCAAAATTAGCAATAAGGAAGTCTCTTGTAGGTACCTTATTTTTTAATGAAAATAAAACTTTTCCTCTCAAAAATTATTTCACTATATCCAGATTATATTATATATATTGACAATTGACGTGTTTTGAAATTTGATAGGATCGAATGTCAGTGCTGACTACCACAAAGCGAAAAATATAACTAGAAACAATGCGGGAATGAGTACATTCCAGCACTGTTTTTAGTGCTGGAATGGACTTATTCCGACACTGAAATGGAGAAAGTCGTTTCTGCTGGTGTTCCTAAGAATAACAGAGGGGACATCAATGAAAAGCGAGCTAATGAATATGTAGGATCAATAACTTTACTCACGTTTGTACTGAGCTGTGACGTCAACGTATTGACTTTTTCTTGGGCATCGATTAGTTCTTTTCTCAATTTTCGAATTTCGTGTGCTTGCTTTTCCTCTGCCGACGAATATAAACTGGATGCAGTGGAAACCAAACTGATGGATGATCCATGCACTGAAATATGTATAAATTAGAATATTTCCGATTTATTTTGTTACATTTTCATACAAATAGTGCTTCATGAAATATATTAGAATGACGTGCATAAGCCGTTGTCATCAAATCATCAATAAAGACAAATATTTCTCGTCGACTTCTATGAAAAGTGACATTTTACGTACTAATTTGCCACCATAAAATCGACTATTATTGAAGGCAAGTACTTTGCGGACGAGAAAATACTTTCTCGTCCGCTGTGGTCACTATGAATACGGCATGATATGGTACAATACAAACATAAGTGTCTGTAAGAATAACTGTCAGTGCTGTGGTCACTATGGATAAGGTTCAATACAAACATAAGTGTATGTGTAATTTGATATTATGAAATTATTTAAGAGGTCCGACATTCTTAAAAATATGTGGAGGTCGATAAAAAAATGTAATATGCACCTCGACGAAAAACTGTCTATTGTCTCGCCTGCTTGCTATCCTCGGCCCCCCGCCTCGGATATCAATTTGCAGACTCGACTGTAATAGACAGTTTTCCGTCCTTGGTACATAAATAACTATTCTTGTTGTGCACGGAAAAGGAACAATTAGTGGCCCAAAATCAATCCAGGCCTATTCAGACACATTCTCCCTCACATTAAAACGGATCGCCTTGAAATATTCGTAAGAAACGAAAACTCGATTGATCTGTGGACAGACCATGACTCCAATACCGATCATGTCACTGATGTAGGCTCTCGTGGCGTCAATCATGGGACTATAGTATGTCTTCTTCTAGCTATCAAGTTGGATGCATGCAACCCTTCCAGAAGTAGAGCCAGTCTTCCTTAGACGCTGGTTATTATAATAATAATAATAATTTTATTCTACTGAATTTACAGCGATGTCAAAAAAATTCAAAATTTACAATACATAGAAAAAATCGAGTAAACAACTAAGTAACACAATATAAAGACATACAGAACAAACAGATCACCGGGACTCCACTGCCGAGAAGAACTCACTGACGCTATAGTAAGAGCCAATGGCAAGAATCAACCTCAGCTCACGCTTGAACTCCGATGGATGCTTCCCGACCAAGTACTCTGGCAGAACATTATAAAGGTGTATACCCGATATTAGCGGCGATCTCTCATGAAATGTGTGCCTCAACCCTGAGTGGTAAAGCTTTCGACAACCGCGAGTATTGTATGAATGGTGGTCACAGAGCCTAGGAATACCGAATTTCCCATCATGAATATAAATCATAAGATGATAAATATACAAGGATGGAAGTGTAAGGAGACCATGGGAACGAAAGCTTTCCCTGCAAGAGACTCGTGGGTCGAGACCAAACAGCACGCGAATAATACGCTTCTGCAGAACAAACGCTCAGAGGGCTCCGACTGTCTTGAGCGTTTGTTGTTTTCAACGTCACTCATATATTCATGCCAGAGGCCTTCCGCGGCGTTATAACATCTTGAGACGAAAAACCTTCATATAGATTAGATTCGATTTCTGACGCAGGAGCAATCTCTGATTTTATTTTTATTTTATAGTTATTTTTTCAGAGTTTGGGAGAGATAACACCGTAAAACCTCTGCCCTTATCAGGGAGGGTAACATCCACTGAGGGCTCTGGCCCAATTAGAGGTTTGCTGACAACCTGGGTTGTGTTCGAAAATTAACTCCACGGAGTAGAGTTTTTGAAGGTCTGACAGATTTACTCTGGAGATAACTCTGACACTGACAGTGACAGAAGGTGCCAATTTCGGAAAATAGGTTATGTTGGTTTGAGAATTATCCTATTATTATTGTTTTCTTCACATTATATGTAACTCTAATCATAAATATATATTGTGAGCAGTATTAAAACTATTAAATTACCTCACAAACAATTCATAAAACAGTGAGACAAAGATACTAGATTTTCCGTCCCATGAGTTATGTCAATTTTGACAGGAGTAAAATGAACTCCGAGTCGAATATTCCGACTTTTCGGACGACAGTCACAGAGTATAATTTACTCAACCTTTCAGTTTTCGAACGCAATGGAGTAAATATTACTCTACGGAGTTAATATTCGAACACAACCCAGGAGGAAATCAGCCTCCTACATTCTGGTGAGAAGGTAACCAAACTCCTTTTATTGGCCAGGAACCCTACTGAGGGGTTGGTAGATAAACCTACAATAGTGAATTCCGGATGAAAGAAGATACTTAAAGAGGTATTTTCTGGATATCTCTCCCCGGAATGTATCACTCCAAGAAATTCTTCCGGAACTTTGATACTGTCAGATCCAAGAAATACTTGGACCTCCTCACTGGTTTCCTCACAGGACACTGCCACCTTAGGAAGCATATGATGAGATAAGGGCTAGCAAAAACTGACGAGTGCAGATTCTGTTTGGAGGAGGATGAAACTCCTGATCACCTGATAGCGGAATGCCTCGCCATCTCAAACCAACGCAAGGAATGCTTTGGGCAAGAAATCTGCAGGAGCGAAGACGTAGCCTCCTTGAAGCCATCCCAGATACTGGAGTTCATCAGAACTCTGGAACTGGAAGGCGAACTGTAGATGGTAATGACATCGACAGCTCTGACGGGGGGGCACAATAGACCTTAAGGTCGCAGTGCAACGTTACAACTACGTTACAACAATATTCAACCAAACTAGAACTAGTTCATTACTCTTAGCCAGTTGTTCGACAGATATTTTGCAGTTCTAGACCGACTTAAGCATGCAGTAGGTAGCCTATGGGTGTCTCAAATCATTCATATCGCCAAAGCTCCAGGTGCATTGCTTCTAATCAAAGTAGTCTCAGGTAAATGCGAAAAAGTAGGTGGAGTATATTTTAGAAAACACATTTCACTTAGTTTCAATTGAAGGCAAAATAGTGAAGACTAAGGTAAAGTTATTCACTCTGAACTGATCAAATCGCTCAGCTCTGCTTTCGCATTTGCCTAGCCATTGTTGAACAGCCTCTCTAGTAGTCTTTACTCAGGCCACAGCAAGGTTCTGGTTCAACAGGTGGTTGTCTGGTAACCAGCTTGGCAAGTATGTCTATCATTTGCTTCTACACCACAATGCCATAGAACCAATAAAAGGTTCACCTAGCTGCCCCTGGCCAACTGTTTAATGTTGCTGCGACATTCTCAAGATAAGATAGAGCTCTGGCTGTACGCTTCCAATTGCCACAGATGACATACCGCCCTGAAGGGTCACTCCTGGTCGAATGGTTATGTTTACCGTTAGTACTTCTTTCACTTCTGAACCTATGGTGTAGTCAGACGCAGTTTTGGTTAATAAATCCCAATCTCGCATCTCCTCCCAGACTTGGCTACATCATGAATACCACATGAAGGATCTTTCATCCAAATTATGATGGGGAGTAGATCTACGACGAGGAAGATTAGATTACGAAGAGAAACTGTCGTAGAAAATGAAGTAGGAGAACATAGTGGATAATCTACAGACGTATTGTGCTTACCGTCGTCATTTTTCGGGAGACTGTGCCTTGCTGTCGAAGAATGCGTCGGCGATAAAGGAAAAGTTCTTGCATTTCCTGGCGCAGGACTTGTAGGTTGTGACCAATGACTGATAGCACCAATTGGCAAACAATAGTAGGGCTCCGTTTCGGGCTCTGTATTTCTATGTAACATTGAAGGGTATAACTTTTCAGACTTGGTTGACCTGCAACAATATATTTGTTATTTTTCATCAGAATTAAGAAGTTTTGGGATTATCTGACCATTGGTTTCAAATATGATAATAATCATTACGAATCCGAAGCACATAAAAGAAATAGATAATATATTCAAATATATATAAAAAGCATTTAAAACAACGAAATACAGGGTCTTTATAAATGATTGGAACATCGCAGTTGGCCTTGAAATATTCTTATTTGCCGCTTCATATATTATATACTGTTAACATTCGCGATTCTATCCACATAATTTATTTTCTGACAATACAATGATCAAGGTCTGTAAAATAGTCAGGATCCTAAGCGAAGAGCGGCAAAAAATCATTCAAATCCAACTGCGATGTTACAATCATTTATAAAGACCCTGTATAATATAAATTATTAATAGGGAAATTACTTTAAGAACATACATAGGTACATTTATAACTCTGAATTGAATGAAATATACACAGGCTATTTTCAAAGGTGGCTAGAACGAAAAACCGACTATTTCAAAGTTGTTAGATGAGTGAAATATCCCAGTGGCCATAGAGACAATTGATTTGACTTCCTATACAGATCTGAGCTGGACCAGCCCTATCCCGAGTGAAATGTTGGGAGTGATCTGTTTATGTGATTCTATCGAGTTTTTTGCAATTGGTTAAGAATTTGGAAGAATTACTGAAGAATACAATACAGCCATGTTGGCTGGAATTAAGAAAGGCATTCTTTAAAAGGCCGAAATGGAGCCAATAACATCTAAAAGGGAATTTCATCCATACATATAAGTATATATTTTATCCAATAATTTTTGCCACTTTTATATAATTGATATTTAGTATATTATATGCTGGATTTCACGAGCTTTTAGACTTTTGAAAAGAACCAGTATATTCAAGAATCCAGTTTATTTGACTAGATCTGATGAAAGTGGATTAAAAAGAACATTCCACTCAGCCAAATAAATTTAAAATGATATTGGAAGTAGTAGTGATATAAACATTGCGAAACCAACATCTGTATAAGCAAAAGCATATTTGTCCAGAAAGAGTACCTACATATTTTTTGAGAAGGTGCTAATTCAAGTAAGAATATAAGAAATTATTATAATGATATTAGGAAAACCAAATCACTCAAGAAGAAGAAATAACATACTTTTATGCTACTCATGAGAAAATAGAATACACCTGGATTTTTTGTTTTCAGTAGGTAAGTAGAAGAAATAACATACTTTTATGCTACTCATAAGAAAATAGAATACACCTGGAATTTTTTTTCAAATAGGTGGGTACTCAAGTTTGACATCGACGATAACGTCAAGATATAGTTTCTTCAGCACTGTCAACAAACTTTTCATACCTTACATCATAGCCACAAGGCTAGAAAATTAAAATTTCCAAGAATTTTATAGCCGATAAGAACTAAATCTACCTTGAATTTATTGTAAGCATTATTATTCGCGGTGTTTTCTATCTTCTTGATATCTTTTTATTTTCTCATTTTAAAAATAGATGAGCAACCAGAGAAAAAAGTTTGAATATGCTTACAATAAGAAACATCGAATGATTCAAAACGAATATTTCATTCCAAAAAAATTTGCGCTTGCAATTTTCGTTGATTCAAATTATAATTTCAGCAGTTTCCGTTGCATGCAATAGACAGGGTAAGTCTTTGAATTGTACATTAATTTTAACCATATAGCTTCCACTAAACAAATGAATTATCCTGCTTCGTCTAAATGGAATTAGCATAAAGAAAGCAGGTGAAGTTAATCTTGAGTAATCTCAAGAAAATTAAATAATTTTGGAAAATTAAATTATTCCTTATCATTTCACCTAAAAGCACTGTTTTCGAGATATTCTTTATGGAATGTTATAAAATCTGATAAAAATCCCAGAAAATTATATACTATTTATGGATCCACCCCTGAGGTCTCAGAAGCTTCGAATTCAGGTGTGGGTCACGTGTGAGTCACCTTCTACTCGTTTACCATCAAAATCATAGGTAATTTATGCTCACAACACTGACAATTTCTTATTTCTTTGGTTTTAATCCAATGGAATACATCCCACAACGTTCATCAAGACTATACATAGAGTTTAATTGATTATTCATTCATAAAGTTGATCGAAATAAAGTATATTAAATGTGAGAATAGGCGATGATGAAAATTTGTATAACCTTATATAGCGGAAACAATTGGATGTTGAATGAAAATTAACTGGAAATGCAGTGTTGTAATAGTCAAGAATAGTGAAATATTTTTTTTACAAGTGCTGCATCAAGAAACAAATCATAAGAATTATGTGAGTAATTAATAAGTTTTCTCAAACAATTTTAGTGAATTTCAAGCATCAGATGATACAGCTTTAATACAGATTACAGTAAAAATAATCAGTGTCAAACGTGCCAACAAAGTGCAGAAGTGTATTAGCACATTGTGAAATCTTTAAGGCCCTGTAACTTTTTACCTAAGCCGAATCTGGAAAAACGGCAAATGAAAAAAGTATTTCATTTCATGTACAATTTGTAACTTGCATATTAGGAGCAACAACTTTAAACATCACATATGACAATTCTGTCAATCATGATATACCAATCTCCATTCATCGAAAATACTCGTAACTTTCAACATTCTATTAACAACTAATGAAAAACAGATTTCAGCTGGAGTCACAATTTTTTTTTCGCTGATCGATTATAAATTAATTTTGGAGCACATAATAAACAAATAGGTCGAAGTATTAAATCGTTTCTTTCTGGATATTCTCTCCCAAACTCTGAAAAAAAAATCTATAAAATAAAAAAATTATTAGTTTGTGATTTGCTTCTGCGTAAAGAAACACAAATTTGTCAGAAGCAATTAATCGAACAAAGTTGCCTAACTAACAATAACGAAATAAAATCAACGATGAAACAACTATATTCAGAGTTTGGGAGAGAAAACCCAGAAAGAAATCATTTAATAATGAATATACCTCCCACAGTATCCTTCAATGATTACTGAAGTAGGTTTAAAGTATGGAAAGACTTCCACGATGGCAATTTTGGTTACACCAGCTGAACAGTGCGCGAATGCGCGGCAACGGAAAATTCTGCAATTATAACGGAATACAACAAAAATTGTCAATTTTAATGTGCCATTTCTTGTAGCTGATTACTTAAATAAAATCCACGAATAAGATGGACTTAATTCAGTGATAAGTACTTTACCAAACTCAAAGAGTACATTTAAAGCGGACAAAACAGTGAGCGAAGCATTACTCTTGTTTGAAGATCGATTCATGGAAATGTACACCGACTCAGGTGAAGCCATCATCAATATTCAAACAAGACTTTCCACAACGAATGGTGTGATCATAAAAAGATGTCATTTCGCTCTGAATACCTGGGAAATGTCCTTTCTCTTAGATAGCTATAGTTGAGTACAAAGATAATAATCATTAAATTTGAATTTACTTAAAAAAAATGTTTTATCACCTTATACTGTTACTCCTACTCAGTCTTGAAGGTGAGTCTCGAAGAAGTCTGGCATGAGTTAGACTGCTTCTATGTCCGGGTAAACTGGTCAAGCTTTCCATGCTATCCGTTTCAGACAGCCGTGGCGCCACTGAGTAGGTATTGCTGAAATTGTAAAAACTGATCAGTATAGCTCATGGGATCCCAGCGGTGGATTGAGGCTCCTTCAGATACACTACATTCCGAATATTTAAATCGACTTTTTAACTATTCCAGGAGATTGCAGGCCAGGAACCATCGGAAGCAGTGCTTCCCCTAAAATTATCAACAGAACAAAAACTCTTAGACCAGTGCCTTTCAAAATGGTAAAAAGTAAAAATATAATAGTACTATGAAACCCATTGGTTTCATCATAATTTACGGGCGATCTGAGGTCGGAAAGTGGAAGGGTGTGAGTTTTTCAAGGGTAAAAAACGATCCCGATTTCCGGCAAAATTACAAGTTCTATGGAAAAAAGTTTAATGGCAAAGTTGTAGGTAATAAAAAGATCTACAACTTCTGTATTCACACATTTTTCACAAAACGTCAAAATTTATGTGAAAAATCAAATATTAGAAGGTTTCTTTCTGGGTTTCCTCTCCCAAACTCTGAAAAATATCTATAAATTATTTTATAGATATTTTTCAGTTCGGGAAAGAAAACCCAGAAAGAAATCTTTCAATAATGAGTATACCTCCCACAGTATCCTTTAATGATTACTTAAACATCAAATAATCAAGTTTTTGGTTTTTTTATTTTTATCTTAAACAAAAAAAAAATTTTTTTCACAAAATGTGGTGAAAACTTACCTTTTCATTTCCCAAACACATTGTAATTTTTTTGATTTAAAATATTCATTTTTTCACATTATTTTGAATTTATATCGAAAAAGCAACCTAATGTTCAATCGAAAATTATCCCGTCAAAATATTTGCTTTTTTAAAAAAATTATTCTAAGAAAATTTACTATAGTAATGTATATTTTTTACACGATCAGAAAGTAGATTATAGAGCTGTTTATTACCTACAACTTTGCCATAAAATTTTTTTCCATAGGACTTGTGGTTTTGCCGGAAATCGAGAAAAACCGTTTTTAACCTTCAAAAACTCACACCCTTCCACTTCCCGACCTCAGATCACCCGTAAATTTGTTTTCCTTTCATGTTTGTTATATTATCTTCCTCTTCCAATGAGTTTCATCCTACTATTGTTCCTGTTTGTTTGTAAAATTATCTACCCTGGCCTATCTAGCATCGAAAGGTTTGAAAAATTGTTATATTCTCGTATTCAATCCGTAACATCCTTAATCAAACCTGAAGTCTTCATTAAAAAATTATCATTGGCAATATCACATAAGCGCATGCATTAGAATCAAGGAAATAAGCTTTCGAGCGCATGTTCTAGTCTATTCAGGCCTCAGACCGTTAACACCGAAATAACAAGGATCGAGGGCACTGACGTCACCGGTGTTAACGCTCATACTACATGAATCTTCAAGCCGTCTTCTTAGAGTCTTTTTAGGCGAAAAGTCAATCTCCATCTATACTTATAAATGATAATTTATTCACCTGTGTCGTAACCATGGAGCGTAGGGACTAACATTCTCAATCGCCTGAGTGTCCGAGAGCGATCCATCACTGACTTTAGGTCTTCCTTGCCGGAGGATCAAACCGTAATCCTGGCCGGCTCCTTTCGGCAGACTTTGCGACCCCATCATCAGTCTCTCCCTGACAGATTGGCTCAGTTGGGTTGCGGTGTTTCCCGTCAAAGAATAACTCTTGAATTGCGGCGGGCTGGCTTCTGGAAATTAATTAAATGGATTAGTGAGATGCGGTAGCCTTTGCATTTTGAAGCTTTCAAAATGAATTGCAGCCCCCATGGCCATATACATGCAATGATAAATCGGAGTTGAAAAAGAGATGAGATTCGTTTCACGAAACTACAATCAACTTGATTATTTTAATTCGGTGGTTGTTTAATCAACCGAATTTCAAGAAAGAATTGCACTGGTTCGAAGATCTAGGATCTAGGATTCTATGGTTGACATAAGATCCGTGAGTCTGGAGCATAGAGATAGAGCATAGTTCCCTATTATAACCTCTTTTATAAGAGCCTGCAAGGTGACTAGGTACATGACAACATGGTCTAGAGACGTATGCTCAATCCGCCGTTCAATTCAAAAGTTTGTTGAATATACAGGGTGATGCCAAATCAGACGTGAACCTTGGAGGAGGTGCTAGTATGGATCATTTGCTGTCGTTTGAGCCATATTTACTGATAACCGAAAATCAACAGTTTCCGAGATATTTGGGTTCTTGTGTTGACCAAATTCGATTATAATTTTGGATTATTTTTATCAGCAAAGGACTTAATATTTCTGTAAAAAAGGGAAACTATGCTGTACTAGATGTTGAAAAAGAAAGGCGATATAAGAAGCATCGAAAGAAAAATAACGAATTAAATTTTTTTTATTGCAACATAACTCTAAATTTTCTTAGAACATGTATTCATAAATTATGTTCGAAATGACCTCCAACAATCCTTATCACATGCCCTCCTTCTAATTTCTTTAGTTGTTATTTTCCGCCTGAAATTTACTACGCTGCCTTTTGAACACATTCACTATTTTTTATGTCGGACATTCAAAAGTTTGCTAGTAAATAATCTGCTGAAACGAAACTAGTGAATGTATTTTAACGAATTTTGAAATGATTTTGCCATACATAAATTGTGGAATTCGAGAGTTGCAGGCAAATTGAATTGAATTTAGAAATATACCATACCATATATGTACATCATAGTTTCGCTTTTTTCATACATAACATATCCTTTTTTGATAAAAATAACCCAAAATTATATTCAAATTTGGTCAAAATAGAACAAAATAACGAAAAATGAACTAAGGTGAGAAATCTTTCAAAAATCCCCTAAACTCAAATATCTCGGAAACTTTTCATTTTCGGTTATCAATAAATATGGCTCAAACCAAAGAAAATTCGTCATACTAACAACTCCTCCAAGGTTCATGTCTAATTTGGATTCACCCTGTATATTTCGTGAAATTTTTTTCGTGAATTAATGCCACACAATTATTATTGTATATTATTATACTAATCCTCCTAGGTCTTACTCAAGTCATTTTTCTTTCTTTCTTGAAATTTACATTGCTTAGCGAAATATTAAATAACTGGTTAACGAGGAAATGTAAGCTGGCTGTTTTATGTGACCAGGGGGCTACCGAATCAGACGAAATGTAAATATCAGAATTAGTAGGTTTTCTAAAAATGTCAAAACTAATTCAATTTGAGTTATCTCTGGATACTTTTAAATCTAAGAATGGTAAGTAGCCGTCCTTTTCCATTTCGAAGGTGAACTTAATAGATGGGTATTTACTGTTTAAGCAGCTAACAGTGTTAAAATTTAATGTTTCCGTGGAAACGTGTTATGATCGTGCTGTGAAGCGTGTTATTTTCAACAGGCTTTCAAGTAAACATTCACTTTCAACACTGTTGGCTCTCATTAAAAGCGTAACATTTAATAGCAGTTGTGTAAAAAAGATTTGACGATGTTATTAAAAATTAAGCATGTACTTATTCTATAAAAATTGAGACATCTCGATGGAGATTAAGAAGAAACTATTTATTTTTATATATTCAATTTAGCAAACTCATTATCTTGAGTTTCTTCGGTTCAAATTAATAAGGACCTCCATTTGCAGAATCATGTTAAAAATATGAGTTCAACCTGTTGAAAAAAGACACACCCTGTATTTAAAACGACCGCTGTCTAGTGTTAAGTCATTTTAAAGTGACACAGGCGGTCTCAGTTCTTGATACAGTCGGAGCCGATCGTGTTAAATAAAGTTTCAGTGGAAATGAGAAAAACGTGTTTTCTTTCGATTCATAATATATTTCCATGTAACAGAAAAATCATCAATTTCACCCATTAAATTATCGTACTTACTATGAACTTGCTGTAGATCACTTGAACAAGTTTGTGTTCCTCCAGAAACCTTCACCTTAGTTCTAGGTACAGCAGAGACAGCAGCTGTTTTACCACACTGTCCTTGTTGGAGACCTGTAATTTAAACGAAATTGAATAATAATAAAATACCGGAAATTCAGGCCAGAGAAAAATTAGGAATTCAAAGCTGATTCGATTCCAGTATTTACGCAACCATTCATGCAAAGGTCAAATGTCAATATTAGCATACGATTGAATTTCATTACAATGAGAAATTTAATCGATATATTTCATGTGAATATGCATATAAAACGATATCAATTTGAAGCTAGGGATTTTGTTGGTTTTTGTTTTTTATCGGACAAACAACCGAAGAGGAAATAGGTTTATACTTGTTTGTGGATAAAATAAGGAACAAAGAAAATTCATAACTGCGTTTTCAAGCAAAAAGCTGGGGCAGGTCAATTTTAGTTTTCAATTGACCAGCTTATGGCATATTAATTTTACTCATGACGTAAACACGTTAACATTTTTTTACAGCGTCATTAAGGTAAGTAATAAAGTTGCAAAAAAAATTGGTACAAGCACTGACGTGAAGTCTGGAGCTTTTGCGCGTATGTTCTATTGTCCATTCTCCTGGATTGGACACCCTACACCCTTTATCGAATTTACCATGGTAAATTATGTTGTCCATTCTCCTGTATTGGACACTCTTAATTCGAATTTAGCATGGTAAATTCGAATTAAGTGTCCAATACTACGAGCATTGTATGTAACGTTTGTCTACCGTCCACACGAAGAATTCGCCTTACATTACACCCGTCTGGACCCGGCATAAGAGCCTAAGAATTTGACATATGGGTGTACCAGTTCCAAAACCTCACGACGTCATAGCCAAGGCTCTTAGGGACGTCATCAGGTATGTTAAAACCTTTGACAATGTCCATAGGATCGAATAAGTAGGGTATTAGAACAAAAGATCGTATCGGTCGTAGTTCTGAAGGGCTGGACCAAAACCCTTTCGAATAATAAAGGAGCTGCTTTATTTCTGTCAGGAACCAATGTTTAGGATACAACTGTACTAAATGATAACCAAACATGTTCGTTACCGAAGAGAAGCAGCAGCCATTGCAGATTAATCCTTCATTTTGAGCTTCAGATCAAAGAAATATTTCAACTTTTCAAAAAGTGATTCGCTAAGTGCAATCTCCAAGTTGCGATTCCCTCCTCATTATCAACATGCCATTACCATATGGAGAGAAAAGTCAAGAGACACACTCTTTCATCTTGGGAAAATATTTCCATCCCCTGCCTAGCACTCCAGCAATTTAATGCCTTCTTCTGTCCTCGAAATCCATTTTAATTAACGCAACCCGGGATTACGAATCGAAAAGGGCAGAAATATGAAAGACCGGAATTTATAATAACCTGCTTCGTGGCAACTTCAATAGGGGATTCTTTGAATGTGCCATTCCATTAGGAATGTCGTCTGGAGTAACGGGTTCGCTCTGGCAGGCATCGCAATTCCTGAATATGATATTTTTGAATTGCGGAAAGACACATCGAGGAAACGGGAATCTCGGAACTTGTTCGTATGCTTTGGTTTTACTGCGGGCATTTGAAAAGGTCTGAATAGCAGAAAGACATTCGTGTACCTATCTCGCAGTCGTAACGACAGTATTCCTTTCAGGCTATGTGATTTCTTATTCTTTTGTACAGAGAGTATTCCAGGACATGCTGGGTGACACAAGATTATTAAAGAAAGCAATCCCATTTCTTGCAAGCTTGACTTTCTCGTTTCATATAATTCCTAGGCTACTAGATCAAGGGATTCTTTCTTTATTTTCGACTACCTCATTAAGTTTAAGGTTTCTGCTTGTGAAACTATGGATTTCATGGAGATCTTTCGGGTAAGGGGAAAGTGGGAAACTACCTTATAGGGACACTACCTTATAGGGACACTACCTTATAGGGACACTTTCAGGCAGTTCGAATTTCTTGCCTACATATCCAACAGGAAATGAACCACCAAGCTCAATTTTTAGACTATGTTAGCCACTAATTTTTTGGTTTTAATTTCAGCTATAAATATTGTAAATATATTATTTTTCACACACTTGTTTTATTGTCAGATGCACAAAACGAAAGGCTTGCAGTTCAAAAGAATATGTACGGGGTGGGTCTTTAAATGGTACATCAATTTTAACCATAGATTCCTCTTATCAAATATATATTCAAGAAAGAAATGCCCATCAATATATTAAATTTCAGGTAAATTTGTAAACATATTAAATATTTAAAAATAACAACACTCACGGGGAGACAGGGTTTTTTTGCTGAGGTTTTTCCCTAAGCTCTTGTATCATACGTCGAATTGTATGGTAGCCCGTTACACCCACCTACACGGCTCAGGTAAAATGATACAGGCCGTTGAAATTGCAAAAAAATTAGTTTTCCTTTTTAAGTTTTGACATGGTTATTCGGATTGAAAATACGGCATAAAGTTTTCTATAACTATGGCACATATTCAACTATCAATAGTTTTTTCCTACTTCCCCTGGTTTCCTAGTTATACACTCGCGAATTCATACTATGAGAAATTAGCGCAAAGAATGCTTCATCTTAAGTCATTATAAGAATCTTTAATCCTTTTATAAAATCAAATTATTCTTCATCATTCCTCCTAAAACGTACCGCTTTCGAGATAACTTTCATTGGTTGGTATAAAATGTCCAGAAATTTGACTGCTTTTATGAATCCGGCCCTGAACTAGAATCATAGATGATTTGGGCTAGAAATCACGTTGTCATCGTTCATCCGACACAGGAAATAAATCAAGATTATTCTTGGAATATTATCACAGTAATGACCATATGACTTTTATGCACTAGCTTGTTTCCAAATTGTTTATTATCACCTTAAAATGGCATAAGTTAATAAGGTATAATTGAAAATGATCAAATAATCAAATTTTAATTACTTGATATATATTTTTTTCCAAATTTTGGCTTGTTTGTGGATTGTACTAATTCACCTGCAATTCAAACAACTTGAATTATAATTGATCTGTATTCTATGAATTTCCTGTTTAGCCCCATTTGATTTCAAACTGCTTCGATTCTGCACAATAATTCTAAAAACTTCTCTCCTATGGAACATAATTTCATATAACTCACATAATCACTTATATATTACCTCTTATCCCCAATCGAAATTCAGTATTTTCATCAAACGATAAATACATTCAACACTTCATAGTGAAATATCAATTATAAGTATCATTCCACCTATTCAATCGTACTGTGAGACAACCCAATCATTGTTGACGAGATTTTTTTTATAATGGATAATTATTATTTGAGTAGAATGCAACCTATGCATAATTTGAGTATCGATTACCAATACTTTTTTGTGTCATAGATTATTGTTTTCAAAACATTCTCCTAAGTTTTTCGTACAAACGATGTCATTATTTTGTTCTTTATTAGTGCCTGATGATACAAAGATTTTCCGAATTTATTATTTTTATTTCTATTAAATTTGTGATTTCTTCGAATACAATCATGTTTCCATGAATTTCGCCCGGCAACGTTGATCTGTTCGAGACTCCATATCTATGGATTTATTTTTGTGGTTAGAAAGATATCATTGTTACATTTATAAATTTGAAGATAATAATGATATTCAAGGAACCAGTGCTACCATATGTGCCTGTGGAGATTGAAGCAGTTGTTGAAAATGGCAGAGCTCGCATCTACTGGAACTATGTGATTCCATAAAGCCAGATATACTTCTGCTGGACAAAGAACTACTCCAAGGAATGTGCGAGAGGTTTTTTAGAGAGTAACCAATCAACATCTGGAGTCTCACACTCCTTAGAGAAGCGGACCCTCTCAGGGCGGGCCTATAAAAGGTTTTTCCTCTCGAGCGGATAAAAACAAAATTTTAAGGATTTTGCTTTTTAATTTGAGAATGTGATTTGTGTATAATATTATAGTGGAACCCATTGGATATTGGACCAAGTTCAGTATTTTAGTATTCAAGAATTTTCAACTTTTTGTTGCAAATGCATCATTTGTGGGTGAAATCATAATAACTGAGCTACTAAATAAGTTATCTCAAACGAATCTATTGATTTCCAACCATCAAATGATACAGATTTGTTCAATATTCAGTACTGGTTACATTAAGAGTTATCTGTGTGCAACAGGTGAAGGACTAAAGCAAGTGCAGGAGTGTATCAGCACATTCAGAAATCCTTAAACGCTTGTAACTTTTAACCTGAGCCGAATCTGGAAAAATGGTACTTAAATGAAAAAAGTGTTTTGCTCGATGAGAGCAATATATGGTTAAAATTAACATACAACTCAACCTGTATATTAGCCCGTGCTTTTAGAAATTTCGCAACTCACCTTGAACTTGATTCACAGTCCCATTCATCGGGGTACCATTGCTGGTACCGTTTTGCGACGCTCCCCTCTTCACGTACCCGAAACTCTGCGGTACCCCCCTTACTTTGTTGCTCTTCTCCTTGGAACCGTGCGGACTCCCACGACGTTCCCTCCTTGAGCTCGTTGGACTCGGCGGTGCGGGACCTGGTGGGGGAGGCGGACTTCCGACACCCGGTGAATCCTGGTACCGCTTCCATTGTCCGTGCTTACCGTCCTGCATCTGTTGTACCCCATTTCTGGACCTGGAATTGTTGCGAGGTCCTGGAGCGGGAGGGGGTTCCTCTATGCGCCCCCGTCGCGTCGATTGCTCCGTCAACACCGTGAGGCCGGATCTGCACGTGCTGAAATGGTTATTTTTGATCAATTTGTTGTTTACTTGCTTCACAAACCTTCACCTTGTGAATCCACCCTAAAACACTCGATCGATAATATCGAATTCATCTTGACATGCGAGCCCCACGTTGGGCGCCAATTGTGTAAGGTTATAAAAATATATGTCCTGCTCTGGCTAGCGGTAGCGCAAGAGACCACCTTACCTGATTTGAGATGATTGCTTCTACTTGTGTCAATGATAGTCAAAAGGAACAGTCAAAATTAATTCCCCTCTTCGACAACAGACGGTTATTTACAAGACTAGGTATGTATAAAAGTTGATGAAGATATTGGTTAATATTTCTTCTCAAAATCGCACAATATGGGTATTAAAGGAAGACTATTCATGAGCAAAGAAATATATACCTCCGGATAATCTATGCGATGAAACTAAATTCAACAGAGAAAGACTAAAGTTAAACAGAGAACGACAACAATTTCTCCTATTTCCCTACCAAACACGTGAATGAGAGGACGAGTTCGGCCAACCTCCAAGAAGAGGTTGAAAGCGTAGAGCACGAAGGCCGACAGCTGGCGGAAATTTAAGATTCAGATCCATTGCGTCTCAGCGTTCTTAAATAAAAGCTTTAGCAACAATGTCAGAGAGTCCTACGGGTATTTACGTCACGAAACGAAATAGTACTTCAAGTGATAGGTAAATAATTTTCGCCCGTGGAACGAGCGTAACTCAGTCGTTAATGTGTAAAAATGATCAGTTTTAGAGTGTTATTTATTGATTCAGTGCATATTCGTTGAATAAGTGTGTAGTTATCTGATTAGTAACAGGATGTAAGTAAATTTCGACCTCCAAAATAATTGTGTAAATTTTCAAATTCCCGAAAGACCTTAATTTAAATATGTATAGGTCTCTTCTGTTACTTGGAAATACTGGACTCGTTCCCAAAATACAGCTGTTTGATCAATGAATTTTCAAGAAATCATCATATATTGTATATTGTTGTAGGGCCTTAAGGTTCCCCCCATCACAGCTGTCGATGTCATTACCATCTACAGCTCGCCTTCCAGTTCCAGAGTTCTGATGAACTCCAGGATCTGGGATGGCTTCAAGGCGGCTACGTATCCGCTCCTGCAGATTTCTTGCTCAAAGCATTCCTTGCCTTGGTTTGGGATGACGAGGCATTCCGATATCAGGTGATAAGGAGTTTCATCCTCCTCCCAACAGAATCTGCACTCGTCAGTTTTTGCTAGCCCTAATCTCATCATATGCTTCCTAAGGCCGCAGTGCCCTGTGAGGAAACCAGTGAGGAGGTGCAGCATGTTCTTACTGACGTCCAAGTATTTCTTAGATCTCAATCAAAGTTCCGGAGGGATTTCTTGGAGTGATACATTCCGGGAAGAGAACACCAGAAAATGTCTCTTTCAGTTTCTTCTTTAATCCGAAATTCACTTTTGTAGGGTGTCTACCAACCCCACAGTAGGGTATGGGCCAATAAAAGGAGTTTGTGCTTCTTTCTTGGCAAGTGTGTTGGCCAACTCATTTCCTTTAATTCCAGGTACCCAGACCAAGGAGACCCTGTTGTTCTTGCCTACTTCATTAAGTTTTCTTCGGAACTCCCATATTTGCTTACACTGGAAAACATGGGAGCTCAGAGCTATAATAGCAGCTTGACTGTCAGAGAAGAATGCTATATCACATCTCTGATAGTTTCTTTCTAGGTTCATTTCCACGCATCTTTCTATTGCAAGTACTTCTGAATCATCAGATACGATGCATTAGCTCTCAAAGATGGCATGAATGCAGAGAATCTTTTGAAATTTCCAAAATCGAATAAAGATGCAATTCTATCAGTTTTTCACCTACACATCTTTTAAAACATTCTGTTCTTCCAAAAAAAATCCCTACGAAGACGTCAAAATCATATTGATTTACATAATAATATTATTGGCAAATCCGAGGGTTCAGATAATATTCGAAAGTTCAATCAACTGTAATGATTATTCTAAATGAATTAGAATTTTTTTACTGGATAATTTAAAAATTAAAGATAAAAATATATTTCTATCAGTTGACGGTTCAGGCAAATTATGATTCAGTAGTTGAATATTACCGAATCTTAAATTTTAATAAAAGCAGCATTTCTGACTATAGCCTTCTGATGGCATTTTTTAAATTTATGGCCATCATACCTAAACAAAAATTGCTATCTCAGAACTACTCAATTCATTGATTTATATTCCGATGATGATATTATCCTTAAGGTAAATAAGTAAACAAAATCTAGTAAAATATATGAATGGTCGGTATTGCATTATTGTTATAGCTGGATTTATTTTATCCATACTTATTTGAAGCAACGGTATCTCATCATATCTTGAAAATACGAAACTATTGATGATATAGAAGAATACCAGCCGATTGCAATATACAAATCAAAAAAGACAAACACTAATGCAAATAAGAAAATAAAACATAAAGAGTCAAATTTAATCATTATAAAACATATCGATACTGGTTGATGACACTATGACGCATTGTTCAAGGTTAGGATCAGTTAGGGGATTTGGTGTCGAAATTTTATGTTTCCATTCGTATTGAGAAAATTTGGACTGATGAAGAGCCAAGCTCATGGCTGTCAAATGAACAACAATAACAAGTTTTTGTAACGAAAACAGAAATAATAAAATTTAGAACCAAAATGGGGAGTTCATACATATAGCTACCAATCGAAATTCGAACTCACACTCGACAGAATCTCCCCTGGGATTCTTGTACACCTTGGTCATCAATAACACAAATTTGGTCATCACACCCGAACAGAAAACTGAATAGTAAGTATATATTCCAATGACTTTTAACGATAACAATATTTCCAGTTGTGCTCACTGACCATGTCTGGCAGGCGTCTGCGACCTGGGATCGATGGGGGTGCGCATGTTTGCTGGGTATATCAACCCCTGTACATTGCACCACGGTCGGACGCCGAACATGTGATCCACCCCCACCTCCTGGAGGAGTACGATAACGCAACAGGAGCGTTATCAGGTGTCCCCCTCTGTAATCTTATTGACAGAGGCGTGAACCCCTGCCTTCGGCGGATTTGATTAGAAAAGCGTTTGATGCCGGCATGTAGATAGGTGAAACAAGATGACCCAATTTGTTCCTCGATAATGAAGGCATTCAGTCTTGATTGAAACTTTATTGACAGACATTTCGGAAGTCTCTCTGACACCCAAATTTCATTGGAAAATATCAAATGTATGTCACTCCTTGATCTTAGGAGGTTTGAGGAGATACTAAATACTAACTATTCTTAGAGACAGATATATATACAGTACGTCACTCAGGGTGGGAGATCAAAAACGTGCATTTTGAAAGCTCGTAAGGAAACAATAACATTTCAAGTAAAGAAGTGTACATATTACAAAATATATCCAATTTAATAGACAGAATTGAATTTTAAAGAAAAAAATTGGTTCAAGCACTGACGTGAAGTCAGGAGCTTTTGCGCGTATGTTCTATTGCCCATCCTCCTATATAGGACACTCTTAATCGAATTTACCAGGGTGAATAATATTGTCCATTCTCCTGTATTGGACACTTACTTCGAATTTACCATGGTCAATTCGAATTAAGAGTGTCCAATACAGGAGAATTTTTTAAAAAATTTCTAGTGGTACGGTTCTCACAAAATTTTACACACGCCCTTATGTCGATGTTCTACAACTAGTTACCAAGCTTCAATTCGATCGAGTCTATATTTATTGAGATATCGAGCAATTAGCAAATAATATTCCAGGTGGGTATAACTCCGAAACCGACGGACCGATTATGCCCAAAAACGAACTTGACCCTTCCATTGGGATGTGCAACCTACCCTGAAAATTGCAAGTTCCTATCTCCTTTCGTTCAAAAGGTATCGCGTAACGGTCACCCATCCAGCTACTGAACTCACACAAGGATGCTCTGATCTCCAACAATATAGATTCGATCGTGTTTAAACTTGGAGCTTGGCAGTAGAGTTAGGTTTTAAAGGCTCTCGTAAAATTTCAGCGATGTCGAGCGAATAGTTTCTGATATATACATTTTTTTTAAATGATTTTCAATTTTCTTGTTAGACGATCCTCACGAGAATTTGCAAAAATATTGTCGTCAACATTCTAACAACTAATACCCATTTTTGAATTGGATCGGTTCCGTATTTTTTGAGTTATTGAGGAAATAAGAAGCAAATTTCAGATGGGTATAACTCCAAAACCGTTTGGCTAATTATGCCTATTAACAAACCCAAATGTCGCATTCAGATGCACAACCCACCCTAAAAGCAAGTCACTATGCCTTTCCGTTTTCCGGTTATGCTGAAATAAATAATATTCTTCAATAATTCAACGTATGAAATATTGACATTATGAGGAAAATCAGGACACACCACTAATCATAACTTTGGTATTTTACACGTGAATTACAGCCTCATTCTTCTGTAATGTTTAGAAATCAACGGATTTATTAAAATTTTAATCAATGCCCAAAAAGATGTTTCCCATACTTCTTGTTATATTTTTACTTCACAGTTCAGATATCGCTGAAATTTTGCAAGCGCTAGATTTGAACTCGATCGATAGAAATATTTTGAAAATATAATTTATTTTTGCAGGAAGCCTTGGGCGAGTTCAGTACCTGGATGCGTGACCACTCTGGCTATGAATTCCAACAAGCGCGGCAAACTAGACTGATCTCACATCAGTACGTTTTATTTCAATTGAAATTCCATGGCTGTATCATCAATTATAACAAACCTTACGGTTTATTCTCTTTCAGAATATTTTATGGCGGTCTGTGGCGCGTTTTTTATTTCTCCCTCTTTATGAATACCTACTTAATATTCCCATAATTATGGTAGCAAAAGAACATAAGGGATTTCTATAAATGAGACTCTGTACACTTATTATTTCGAAGGACGAAATATTCATGCTTGTGCAATTTGAGTAGGCATTGAGTCATGAACGAGTGCATTTTGCCGCGTATTTATAAATCCACCCTTAGTCACCAACGTGAAAGCGATCTGGAAATATCGCATTGGTCCACTAATAGTTTAAAACTCATTCGCAGAAAACTCGTTGGCAGAACCGAATTATCGAATACATTGAGTCTATATATACGTTCAATAATAGTAAACATGATAAGCGCTATCCTGCTTATTCAGGTAGGTTTAGGGAATTATTCAATTATCCATCCTCCAAAGACTGAACCAACTACGAAATTATTATGATCAACACATTGAGTCCAATTCTACTAAATAATTTTCTCGAAATATTCCGGAAAGCGCATCCACCATAATAACAGGTAATATCGACCAAATTCCACCTTAAAGTATACTGAGTGTTATGAACAGAAGAAAGTATTGACAGAACGAAGAGAGGTTAACGTGATAAACGAAGCAAAATGATTTCATAGCTTCTCAAGTAGAGGATACTAATTTGGGGCACTGTTTGTTCGAGATAAACAAACAAACAAAGTGTATGATTTTATCATGTTTCCATGTTCCAGAAGTTCATTATTGCGCGTATGTTCTGGGGAACATCGCGTTATCATTTTGCCCAAATGTCTGTAACTTTCGAATTTATTTACGAAAATGGTCTCAAACGATTTGGTTCGACTCCCCAATGAAGAATTCAAGGTCAAATTTGATTCTGTCCGGCCGGCCGTCCGGCATTATGTTGTCCATTCTCCTGTATTGGACACTTAATTCGATTTACCATGGTAAATTCGAATTAGGAGTGTCCAATACAGGAGAATGGACAACATAATTTACCATGGTAAATTCGATCAAGGGTGTTCAATACAGGAGAATGGACAACATAATTTACCATGGTAAATTCGATTAAGGGTGTCCAATACAGGAGAATGGACAATAGAACATACGCGCAAAAGCTCCTGACTTCACGTCAGTGCTTGAACCAATTTTTTTTGTAATTTTTTTGGAATTTTCTAGGGGTACGGTTCTTAAAAAATTTTAAACACGTCTTTATTTTGATTTTCTACTAATAGTTACCAAGCTTCAATTCGATCGAATCTTAATTTTTTGAGTTATCGAGGAAATAATATTCCAGGTGGGTATAACTCGTTAAACCGATTATGCCCAAAAACGAACTAAACTCTCCCATTCGGATACGCAACCTACCTTGAAAATTGCAAGTCCCTATGTCCTTTTGTTCGAAAGTTATCGAGGCAACTGTCACCCATCTACTGAAATCACACAAGGCTGCTCGAATCTCCAACAATATTTAACTGATCGTGTTAAAACTTAAAACTTGGCAGTAGAGTTGGGTTCTAAAGGCTCTTCCAAAATTTCAGCAATTTCAGACGAATAGTTACTGATATACAGAATTTTTTTTTTTTATTTTCAATGATTTATTAATAATTTTCTACAAATACTATCCTCACGAAATTTTGCAAGAATTTTCGCGTTGGCATTCTACAACTAATAACCATGTTTCAATTCAATCGGTTTAGTATTTTTCGAGTTAATGAGGAGAAAAAAACAACCAAATTTCAGATGGCTATAACTCTAAAACCGTTTGGCCGATTATGCTTATAAACAAACTCAAATGTCGCGTTCTGATGCACATCCTAACCTGAAAACTTCAAGCCGCTATCTCTTTCCGTTCTCAAGTTATCGTGACAACAAAAATATTTTTTATAATTTTTTAATAATTTTCTAGCCATACGATTCGCACAAAATTTCACAAACGTGCTTAGGTTCATATTCAACAACCACTCGCCAAGTTTCAATTCGATCGGATTTATATTGGTTGAAAACAAAATTATTACTCGGAAACCATTGGGCCGATTATGCCCATTAACGAATTGTCCGTCGTATTGGGATGCGCCACCTACCCTGAAAATTTCAAGTCGCTAACTCTTTCCGTTCTCAAGTCATCGTGGCAACTGCCGGACGGCCGGCCGGACAGAATAAAATTTGACCTCGAATTCCTCATTGGGGAGTCGAATTAAATCGTTTGAGACCATTTTTGTCAAAAAATTCGAAAGTTACAGACATTTGGGCAAAATGATAACGCAATGTTCCTCAGAACATAAGCGCAAAAATCTGATATGAGATCTTCGACTATAGTGATAAGAATTGGCCAAATGATTTCAAGCACCCTCGTTGAATTTCACGTTTAACTTATATTTTTTTTATCTAAATATTCTCGCCCCCACCAGTCGCATTCAAAGGTCAAGGTCGAAAAGCTAGTGTTGAATAAACGGTCAAATGAAAGACTTGACGTTACAGGCGTTTCGATATTGCCAATGAGAGCTTGGCTTGACGCAATAAAAAAAATAAACAATGAGACATTTTCCTCGGTCGGGTGCACGGATGAATCATTCTCTCTGGAGCGAACGCAGAACGCGTGGCCGACTCACAAAGAACAGCTGGCGAGCCGATTGCACGAAAGCGGAACGCGTTCATTCCACCACGGTCCAGGCAAGATCTGAGGTGATTCTCACTTAACTCCCGTTCAACTTCCCCAAGACATAATTCATAACATATGCGCCTATTGAGTTGAATTTTATTGGGTGATCTTGTATTCGAATAACGGTGAATTATAATCATAAAGATATGTGAGGAAGAGCCAAGTGGAATAAATTTATTCTCTTCATGGCCGTCTTCCTCATCGCTCTACTACGCAAAGCGGTGGACTCTGGAAACCCCGTCGTGTCCGATCAGCGTCTTCTTGTGAAGCTGGACCATCTGGGAGTGAGAGGTAACTTGCCGAAGTGGATAGGAAGTTTCCTATCAAATATAAAGTTTCGTGTTGAGGTGGAGGACGTTAACTCCGTTCCAAACGCTACGTTTTCACGACCTTTTGTCTGCGCAGTCTTGAGACGGAATGAAAACTTAGCCATTTTTGGTGCGTCTACATGATGCAAAGTTATCTGTATATTTCGCACAGTTCTAGTGATATCATCATGGAGGAGGTACTACCCTTGTCAATTTTGGCATGCTGTTACCATAGGTACCGTCTACATGCAGCGACAAATCCGCACAATTCATGGATTTCTATGCTCTCTAGCTCAGTTATCGCTGCAACTGCAACGTCTCCGCACCGTTTTTAAAACTGCGCAATTTTCCTATCGCAACGTTTCAAGGCCGGTGCATACTCTACGTTTTGCACATACTTTTGCCTGCACAGTTCAACATGTTGCAGGTAAAACGTTGCGTGTAGATAAGAAAATTGCGCAGTTTTGAAAACGGCGCGGAGACGTTGCAGTTGCAGGGATAACTGAGCTAGAGAGCATAGATATCCGCGAACTGCACGGATTTGTCGCTGCATGTAGACGCTAACTAACAGCTTGCCAAAATTGACAAGAGTAGTACCTCCTCCATGACGATATCACTAAAACTGCGCGAAATATACAGATATCTCTGAATCATGTGGACGCACTAAAAATTGCTACGTTTTCATTCCGGCACAAAAAAGTTATTGTGAAATTATTAGAACTTCTCCAAATAATATTGATTGTAGAATACGGTGGTGACTTACTGACCATTGATTCTGGAACATCCTGTATATATCCAATAAAAAACTGAAATTTTTCGGATTCATTCAATTTGGCTCTGCAACGTCTTATAAGGTAGTTTCGGCGAATAAAGTGCTTTGTATTAAAATGAATCAAGATAATCCCGCTGAAAATTTCCCCGCCGAGATATCATTGAATCCAGGGCGGGCGACGGTAATGGACCGCTACGTAATCAACGTGACTGATGAAATCGTTTACAATGCACTTTGTTATGAATGGGGCCAGAAATAAAAGCATGCTTTGGTGAATACTGCACGAAAGGCGGAGGATTTTCCCGCTTCAGCGAAGGATCAGGCTGAAAGCTATTATCAATCATGATTTCTGATATCGAAAATACGTTTAAGCATAGTATCGGATGAGGTTAAACACTCCTGCAAACTTCGTGCATTTTAGTCGGCTTTCATCGCCTCTATGAAACACGTTGTGCCAAAACCCGAAGTTCGTGGCGTGTTGCATCGTCACCGTAGGTTTCAATTTCGCTTCAATCTTTTGTGAAGGAATCTGTTTCATCTCTAGCCATTTCCTATTCCCCCAAGTAGATGGCACAATCGTCTACGCGCCTCCCGACAACATCGGTGGTTTCCGTCATAACAGGCGTCACATCTTTCCACTTTCCATACACCGCTTCCAGTAGATCTACTTCCAGAGTCCAGTTCATAAGACTTTTGGAAGAAAGCTAAAGTGTGCCCTATATTTAAATCAGGTAACAGATCTAATGTAGAAAATTACAGGCCGGTATCAATGCTGAGTAATTTTTCAAAGATATTCGAGATAGTCTTATATGGCAGGATCTATTCATCATTACAGTCCTTCATCTCCCCCTATCAGCATGGCAGGGATGCCACAGCTACCGAAATACCGGTAGATCTACCGAATTTTGAAACTTTCTACCGATCTACCGATTAAGATTGAATTTCTACCGAATTTTTCTTAAGCCATAAACTACCTCATTTTTTCACTATTAATTGATTTTTATATTTGATTCCTGGGATAATAGCTTAATATTACTTGGATTTCTATTTTTCAAGGTGTCACGGACGAATCTGTGGCTGAGAACGAATAAGCAATGCTGCTATTACTCCCTTTGCGGATAGATGGCACTAGTAGTAAATACTTCATTTTTTCTTCATGCAATGAAATTCCTACTATTATTTATTGTTTTGTGTATAGATATTTACATACATAGCACTTTGTTCTCATAATATTGATATAAAACCGCTCGATTCGGCGCAAACGGACCAAATAAATGAAGTTATTTTAAATCTTACGAAATTTTACGGAATCTACCGAAATTATTCGATCCTTCTACCGAAACTTCGCTCAAAGTCTGTGGCATCACTGCAGCATGGGTTTGTCCGAAATAGATCAACAGTTACTAATATCATTGATCATAAGATGTCTCTTCATAGGTTATCATTTCTTGGATTTGATGGTGGTGCGGTCGGGCTCATGAGATCCTATTTGTCGAATCGTTCGCACTTTGTGTCCTATAACGGTTATATTTCGGTAAATTATTCATCGTCATCTGGGATTCCACAGGGTTCGAACCTGGGACCGCTGCTATTTATATTCTTCATAAACGATCTTCTTGATGTTGTTGGTTGCGGGAAACTTTGCTTCGCGGATGTTCTTCCCCGTCGAAAAGCAATGTTTTATCAACACACAAAATTCAATTTTTTCCATTGTTTTGAAAATAAAAAAAGTTTATTCACCCTGTAACTTTTGAACCAAACGTCAGATCATCATAAAATTTGGAAAGCTATCTTTTGAAACTTAATACTTCTCACAGAACAAATTATTTCTGCACTAGTTGTGTCACCTATATGTCCTATCTGGAACTTAATAAGCCGATGGAAATAATATGAAGAGGTTAACAATCATATAAAAATCGTTCATGCTTTTCTGCCAGATCGAATCACTCGTAGGATGCAAAATTGGGGATTGAAATTAAAAAGCGTGGTTAAGTATTAACTCAGGATAATGCAAATGTCAAAATATGATAGATTATACCTACAGAATACAGAAGTTCCACTCTGTTGGGGCCCAAATCAAATTAGGCCTTTATAAACATTGACTCGAAGCTTGGGGATATGGATCGCATAGCACAACAGTGCAATGAAATGAGGGTGTACATAATGGATAAAGCAATTTGACACAATCAAAATGCAGTATCGTCATCATGATTTCCATAATTCAATAGCTCTGAACAATGATGAAGTGATGAATGGGTTTCGCTAACTGCACATTCAATCTGAGAGAATCGTGGAATAAAATGACCTATGAAAAAATTTCTTAAAAAGAACTGACGTGAAGTCAGGAGCTTTTGCGCGTGTGCTCTTTTGTTAATTCACACCTCACACACCCTCACGAACTATGGCAAGAACCTTCAAGCCGCCTTTTTTCAGCGGGTACTAGATTTCAATTCTATGGAATATGTGTTTTTGGAAATATTGGGCTAATAAAATGCGGTTTTTGCGGAATTTCATCCGAATCTGACAGCTAGTTTCTGAAATATAAGCAAACCGTTTGTTTTTTTTTGAAAAAAAATTGTATTTTCTTTTCTAGTGATAATACCCTCACGAAATTTTGTAAAAATTTGGGTGTTTTGGACATTCTACAACTAATTACTATGGGGTATAACTCCGAATCTGTTTGGCCCATTAACGAACTTAACCGTCGCATTCGGACCTACCCTAAAATTTGCGTAATCGAACGCAGAATCAATTTCAAAACAATTAACTTTTTCATTTCATACATATTTAGGAGAGAAAACCCAGAAAAAATATATAATTATAAATGCGCCTCTCAAAGTATTCTTCAATGATTATGTTATTATTTAGTTCACTTAATTTACGTTTTCTTTTAGGTATTCATTTTTTTTATTGCAGGTAGGATGACCATTTTTAACTCCTTAAAATAATTCAACGTATTGTGGGAATATTGCTTGAAGTGTCCATTGTAACGGTGGGGCAGTTGTAACAATTGATTTCACTCGACAACTATTGGCAAATAGCGATAGCTTATTGGTGGCAATCAAAACTTAACAGGATACTGTTCAGCAGACCAAACTGACAGCATTGACAGGTTTGTGGTGCTTTGTTTATAACCGTCGGTCTGCCATAATCAACAAAAAGCGAAATACGTTTATGTGTACTATTTTTCTTATTATTATAAAATGAAAAAGTATTCGGATTATTCAGTGGTGATTCTCAGAGAAGATATTATCCAGTATTATACATATGCACATATGTATATTGGTCAAATTTATCATAAAATTTGTTTAACTGAGTCTTCAATGCCTAAAGATGAAGGTGGTACAATAATATCAAAACAAGGAGGTGCAGTTGTAACTGATGGAGAAATAGATGTTTCGAAGATTATAAGAGCAGTACCGAAGATTGGTTGCAATGCAGAGGCTGTAATTAACAGACCCACTCAAACTGTGCCAAAAATGATCCATTGTTTTGTATGTATAAATTGTTTGTGGGAATAACTGGTACTCATTTTGATAATAAAGTGAATTTTAGGCTTCAACTGCTGTTTAGTTTCCGTTTTATTTGAAGTTTATTGTTTTTATTATGGTGTGTTTTACAATTGTCCCTCACTGTTGTTACAATTGACCCCCTGCAACAATTGTAACACTAGGACTTGATCCCAATAAGTGCCATTCTCTCTAATATTTCGTACATATAGTATGTTCCATTTATTATGTAGATGACGAAGTAGCTGACATTTAGACCCACAAATTATCCTGCTTATAAAATATCAAATATTTATGGTTACTATTGACACACCTTTCCCCTAAATCATATTTCTGTCTCAAAGAGTTTACATGGCGTTTTTTACCGCAACTTAGTAGTTATCGACATAAAAGAATTAAATTGCAAAAGAAGAGAAATAGGATATGCAGATTGAGAATAAAAACAATTGAAACACTGGATTAATAAATCTTGCAGCCCTTTTACCTGTATACGAATGGCATGGAATGCGTAACTGACGCTTCTGCCAAAATCCCATCAAGGATGTGAAGGGTGACTAAGGGGATTGCCAATGTTCCGGACGCAGGGATTGCACGGATTACAGTCTGAGGTAAATAAATGTGTTCCTATAGTAAAATAAATATCGTTGTTTCTTGATAATGCGCTTAGACATAATGGAAAACGGTACCTTACACAATGGATAGGGGATATCAGATTGATGAATGGTATCGGCTCATTTTTTCCCCCTACCGATTTTCTCGTTCGTTTCGACTCTGAGTTGATTACCAGGCCAAATGCTTTTAGACACCTTGAGGTCACAGTCGTCACCGACTGCAAGCTGAAGTATTAAGCCAATATATAGAAGCTATATTGGACTTATAATGATATGCAATATTGGCGCTTCGGTGCAAAATATAAACATTTTGTTATTGGCCTGATGTAGAGAAACAATATTGGCCAATATAGAGAAATTATATTAGGCCAATACATAGAAACTAACTTTGACCAATATATAGAAACTACATTGTGTCAATAATGATATCCAATATTGGCGCTGTATTGCAAAATGTCAACATCGTGTTATTGGCCCAATATAGAGAGAATATACCAGACCAAAAGATTTACCATATTGGCCAATTATCGGCGTGCCAGCTGGGAATCCGATATTTGGTTTCGAAATTTTTACGTAGGTCTTCGTGTCGATATTATTCCAGATGTTGGAAAAACGAAATTTTCTAATTTTTGAAATGAAATGCAAAAACTATATTGGCCAATACTGTATATGAGTACTGCCTCCAATATTGGCTAAATATTGGGATTTCTATATCCGGCCAATATCATGAATTAGTGCTGCGTCCAATATTGGATAAATACTGCTATTTACATATTGAGCCAATATTGTGAATTAGTATTGCCTCAAATATTGGTTTCAAAATTTCTAGCCAATATTTTGTCTTGTTGGCCAATATCAATCTCAAATTGGCAAAACAGTATTGGCTAATATTGTATATAGTAAGTACCGCCTCCAATATTGGCTACAATGGCATTTATTTATCTGGCCAATACTGATATCCAATATTGACGCTTCATTGCAAAATGTCAACATGTTGTTATTGGCCCAATGTAAAGAAATAATATTGGCCAATATATAGAAACTATATAAGCCAATTTTGATATCCAATATTGGTGCTATATTGCGAATTGTCAATATGTATATTAATATTAGGCCAATATGCAGACACTATATTGGGCCAATACATAGAAATTATATTGGGCCGATATTGTATCCAATATTGACGCTTCATTGCAAAATGTCAACATGTTGTTATTGGCCCAATGTAAAGAAATAATATTGGCCAATATATAGAAACTATATCAGCCGATTTTGATATCCATTATTGGTGCTATATCGCGAATTTTCAACATTTTGATATTAGGCCAATATGCAGACACTATATTGGGTCAATACATAGAAATTATATTGGGCCGATATTGTATCCAATATTGGCGATTCATTGCAAAATCTCAACATTTTGTTATTGGTCCAATGTAGAAAAACTATATTTTTGGCCAATATGTAGAAGATACAATAGGCCGATGTTGATATCCAATATTGGTGCTATATTGCGAATTGTCAACATTTTAGTATTGGGCCAATATGCAAAAACTATATTGGGCCAATACATAGAAACTATATTGGGCCGATATTGATATGCAATATTTTGTTATTGGCTCGATATAGGGAAACAATATTGGCAGATATAGAGAAGTTATATTGGGCCAATAGATTGAGAGTATATTTGACCAATATATTATATTATTATTATATTATTATTATTATACTGATCCTCCAATATAGAAATATAGAAACTATATTGGGCAAAATTTATATCCAATATTGGCAATTGACAATATCGTTCTAATAAATTAACCATATTGGCCCAATATAGGTGTGTATCTGGGAATCAGATATTTGGTTTCGGAATTTCAAGGAAAATGCATAGTTGAACATTTTTTCTAGTCATCCAATACTCATGAAATTTCACGTCCTCGTGTCGGTATTTTTCGAGATATTGGAAAAACGAAAATTTCTAATTTTTCTAAAAAGAATCTGCTACTTGTTATTCTATCAATACAAAACTTTGCACACATATTCAGATCGTAAATGAACAACTTAGTGCTAAAATTTAGTAAGATCTAATGAATATTTTCCGAAATATTCGGAAAAAAATCTTAAATTAAAAATGGACATATCTCCCGCAGATTTTGTAACAAGCATGTATTTCTCTTCGGAATATTCTTGAATCATTGAGTTTATTCGCTGTAATATAGACATTGGAATATTGTGAACAGGAAACGATAAACTTTTCTATAAAATTTATAGCGTTTTTTGTTGAAAATAGAGGTGGAGCACTCTGTCTTCTGCAAGATTAAAGCATTCCAACCAACCGTAAAAGAAAACATAACAAAACCGGAATTTCCTGAGAACATAAACTACCAAGAATTTTATTGCACATTGACGGGTCTCCGATTGCCAAGACATGATGTATAGGATGTCCACAAATAAATGATTGGCGGGGATTGCAGGCAGCTGTAACACGACAGACGCCACGTGAAATTGTATCCTAGCACCGTTTGACCTCTAGCGCACCTATCGCTGCTGAGTGCTGGAACTGCTGGATCGGATCCTCATTCAAGCTCTACCCGAAACCCACGCCTGGCTGGGTCGGGTTACAAAAAAGGCAGCGATCAAACGACAACTGTAAAAGGGTCTTTCAGCTTTGCGTTGGTTTTTTCTTGCAGTGCTCGGTCGTGAATACCCAACCCACGTAATTTCGGGGGTGCGATAGAGATCGAATATAATGTTTGGTATCGATTTAATTCGAGATTCGAGGAATATCATAAGGTATTCAAGGAAACGGTCATTACATTCACTTTGCCGATTGTGTACAGGGTGCGCCTTTAATATATTCCAAAACATCGGTTCATGACTCCACATTATTCAGAGAAGATATTGCTATGAAAAATCATTTGAAAATTTAAAATTAGAGTGTGTGTGTTTTTAGAATTTGAAGACCCATGGAAACAGTGAAATAATTGGTTGTAGTGAAAAATATGTTAAGAGAGTGAGAAATAGATTTCAATATAATATCAAGAAAGAAGACTTCAAATTCTGCATCAAGAATCCTCGACGAAAGAGAAAGAAGTCTCAATCAACTTTAATAATTAGTAACAATCAAGCAATCAATCAATAATAGAAAGGTTTCCGTAAAAATTGGCGCCCAACGTGGGGCCTGAATGATTTCAATACATAATTTTTATTGCAGTCAATATGGAAACCATAGTAATGTATCTTTTTTTTACACCATCAGAGGGTAGAGATTTCAACGAAAAAAAGGGGGAAACTCCTGTGGCAGGAGCTCTGGCGCGCTTGTCCAATCTTTGACAAATCATATCACAGAAAGTATTGGTTTCTCAGAGTTGGGAATGATATCAATGGATTATTATGATGGAAATACATCATGAAAGAAATTAAAATCCCTTTGCATCTTATCTTCATATGACGTTCCAATTTTGGCTACAAGTGTTTCAGAACTATTAGGAGACATTCTGAAAAATTGATTAAATGAAATAGCCAGTTTTAAATATGAAACAAATCTAATGTAATCAGTCCAGAGAGAACAACAACAATTTTTATAATCAATATTATTGTTAATAATTAATTATCAACAAATTTAAGCCTTCTATGTAAACTTACTTTCTTTAAATAAAACTCTATTTCCTTCAAGCTGAAATCTACGATAAAATTCTAATGTGGTAATTATTGCCACTTGAAAGTTTTCTTTTACCTTTTCTCTAAGTGAAATCATTTACTCCTTTAACTTAATTCACATTTATGAACTCAATAGCTTAAGAAAGAAACATTTCCTTTATATTTTGTTTTAACGAAAACCATGCGTCGGTCGAAATAAAATCAAAGGATCAAATTGGCTCAAAAATGAATGGGAATTTCAAAAATGATTTTTATTTTAAAATAAAGTGGGAAAGTGGAGTACCATTTTTTCTCCGAAAATAGTCAATGTAAAACCCTTACGGAAGCCACTGGCAAAAATGTTTGTACATCATAAAATTAATCTTCATGCATTAAAGACGTGTAGCAAATTTCATAAAGATATCTACAATAGGAGCACAGTGGTTATAAAAATAATACGTTTATCTCGAAACTTTGTCAACCTGCATCTCCAAAGTTAAGAGCTTTGTTCTACATTTGTTCATATGAAGTTATTTTCTTGAAATGGGTTCAAGAATCGCCCCCTTAAATATTAGCATGTCACACCCTATATAGCCGGTAGTACTTATAAGGCGCCTCTCCCTTTTTAAAGATCTCAAACAGTAGTTCCACTATAAGTGGAATACAAGAACCAAGAAAATTCCTCGGAATATCTCAAATCCATTAGTTGAAATGTGATTCCAACTGACAGAATAATCTTAATAATTAGTAGATAACTTTCGGATAAACTCTATGTGGATCAAATTCTATGGGAACCTAGACATGTTCTCCGATCGCCGTTTTCATGCGGCACTGTCGCAAAGTCAAAGATGAGTATGAATATAAAAAAAATATTTCTTTTTCTTGTAATCAGATCCTAATGGAAAGTTTGCACAAATTTGCGGGTCGATTTCAATTTGATTAGATATGTATGTTTTGAGTTATTGAGGAAATAACAACAAAATTACAGATGGGTATCACTCCGAGACCGTTCACTCGATTATGCCCATTAACGAACTGGATAGTCGCATTTAGAAGCGCAACCTGCCCTAACAAATGCAAGTCGCAATCTCTCTCCGTTCTAAAGTTATCGTGGCAACGACCGGCCGGACAGAATAGAATTTGACCTCGAATTCTTCATCAGCGAGTCGAACCTAATCGTTTAAGACCATTTCCGACATTTGGACAAAATGGATGACTCTGTTCCCTACGCATACGCACAAGAAAGTGTTTCATTTGATGAAATAACCTAGATATTGTTAAAATGATTGTACGGCTCAAACTATCACCCTGTATAACTGGCAGAATAATGTACCACCACAAAAATCATTCCGATTTTCCCCCTCCGTTTCATCCTCCTCTCCTCCTCAGAAAAAACGGGATATCCCCGGGGATCTCCTATTTCAGTCCAAAAGAAATTTTAACCAAATATCCGCCCAAACGCTTCTTTTATTACGGAAAGACATGCACCTAAAATGTGAATCCAACCATAATTAAGCACCCTTGATGTCATACAAGAGGAAAGGAGATAAGAGGGCGAAACTGAATCCCTTCTAGGCACGTACCGGGGTGTTCTCATCAAATTTTACGATTATAAAACCGACTCAGATATCTGATGATAAAATATGAGAAGGGAATACTGTTAATGAACGAGGGGAGATAAACTCTGGTAAATGATTGCTTCATGCGTTTCCACAGTATTCGCTGAAGTGTTCTGGTGTTGTAGGCTTTTGAAAACGAATGTAATTTTCATTGTATAACCATCAAAATTCATCAAATAAGACCATTTATACGTATATGCGGTTTTTGTTGAACCCGGAGAACCACAGGGTACAGTTCTGGGTCCCTTACTGTTCTGCATTCATCTGAATATTTTGTTCTAGATGGAAACAATGATAGATGTAGTTCTGCTATTATGTATAAAGGGTATGTTTATGATTATTAAGTTTAACAGGAGGTATAACCATCAATAAACCATTTCACCGAGAATTGAAAGCTAATCAGATGGTTCAGTGGTAGAGGTTTCCTCTACGGGTCCGCTGGTCATGGTGATTGGCGTATGTCTGAGGAATTAAGAATTTTCCATGATTCAGTTCCTGTATAACGCACATAGTTTGCAAGTCCATATTGTAGCTATTAATATAACGAGATTATTATGCGATTTACAATAGTAGAGGACATTGCTATGCTGTGGTATCTGATGGCGTCATGTAACTCATCGAAGATTGTTTGTACCATATAGAAGAAGGAAATGTACGGTACAGCCCTGCGGCATTCATTACTTCTCTAAAATACTTCTAAAAATAGCTGGGTATCTCTCACTTGAAAATCCTAATATGTATACTGGTCACTGCGTTAGAAGATCTTCGGCAAATTTTCTTGTTAATACTGGAGGATATATATTAGACCTACAATAACTTGGTGCATGGATGGGAATCGGCGAAGGTTGCTAGAGGGTATTTAGAAGAAAGTGTGACCAAAAAAGTTTCCATTGCTCGCAAAATTCAAATCGGCGATGTTTCCGGCAGTGGATTAAGCACTGGGGACCGCACGAAATGAAAAGGAGTGCTTGCTCGGTCATTAATCAATCTTCAGAGGATATACCTACGATCGTGGTGGCTAAAGGCAAAGATGTATACATCATATTTTAAAAATGTCAAAATATTGTTTTACATGTACATGAAAACTGGATCTAATATTTTTTGGTATCTGAAGTAACTAACGAACACCTCCTAAAAGGAAGGCCAATCAACTCTACATCACTTTTTAAAATATGGCGTCGAAGTTGGATAAAAGTTCAATTGACAGCTGTTTTGTTTGTCAATGGTGAATGCTTAAATCACCGTTGAACATTTGATTTCCAGTGGAGATTCGTACTATTTGTATGTCCAAATTATCGAGAACTCAGTGTTGACAACTCATTGTCCTGATTATATGCTAGAATAATAAAAGGTAGAATAGAAGAAGTAAAGTCTTCAATTGGGTTCCTCCGCAATGAAGAAGAGGAAGCCCTAGAATAACGTAGAGGAAGGAGTTCAGGTCTTCATGAAGCGATGGATAGGAGAGGTTTACAATGAATGATACAATGAAACTACATAACCCATTGAGATGAAAAAAAAAACTTACCCGTTCGGTATATGCGCTGGCATCGTCTGCAACCTCCTGGCGTATAACACCGATCCTCCCTCAGACATGTAGCCATCTGTTGTTTCACGTGGCGAGTTCCTCAACACTTCTCCTTCGGACAAATAACCATTTGCCAGTCCAATCTCGCAGTAATCCCCCATTCCCTCCGGTTGCATCATCTGATATGTAGGTCTATGTCTTGAAGGCAACGTGAGCGTACTGCAATACCCGCGGAAAAGAGGCCTCATCGGTTCTATGCTCACCGCGGTTTCTTCTTCGGTTTGGCCATCTTTGATAACACCATTCTGTTCGACCTGATGATTGCCTAGTTTGTTCTGTATTTTTTCCGGATCTCTTGTGCAGTTTTGATTCGTTCCGATCTGCTGCTTGGTCGTTGGAGATGTCGGATGTTGATTATGAAGTTGACTTTTCTGATGATTGAGTTTTTCTTGTTTCTGTGGCACTTGATGTTGCTGTTGTTTTTGTACTTGTTGCTGTTGCGTTGGTCGATGGTATTGTTGCGTTTCTGCTACGAGTTTGGACGGTTCTTTTTTAGTATATACTAGGTTAGAGTTTTCCGAGCTGCTTTCGCTGGATGGTTTGTAGATAATACTGCTGTTGCTGCTATTTGGGCCTGTTGTGGAAGTGCTGTGACTGCTTTCTGATAGCGATTGGTCCCTTTCGTTCTTCATGGGTGATATCATTGCGACAACTGGTTTGTTTACTGATATGTTGACCTGAAGATAAAATCTCAGATATAATTCAAATAGGGGATTAGCGAGAAATACTTCAATATGAGGACGTGATGTCAACAAGTTTATATGTAACAGGAGAAAACTTTCAAATTCTTCAATATCGATAAGAAATCTTCGATATGTGTAATATGTATGTCAAATAATGGAATATTGATAATGGAAGTATATTTTCCTTGAAGTGTCAGATCCAGATCACAAAAGCCTTATATTTTTGGGATTCGAGACTAGTACAACATTGAAAAACCTTCACTATTCCAGGAATAATTTTGTAGAATACTTTTCAATGTATTTGGTAATATTTTATGTTTAGGTGCATATCTTGCATAGTAAATTTGTAAAAATATTATATTACTTTATTATATTCCGAATTTTTCACAAGGTTTGATATTATTATATCACATTCTCTATGAATAATAAATAATTTAAATTTATTTTCTTTTATGAAGCAGCTCTATCATATCATTTTATATTTCTAATATTTGAATAACCTGTTTTGTAATGTTTGGTAAAATGAGTTACAGATTTCAATCTCTCTGCAACCTTCTCGTTGAACATTAACTATTTTTAATGGTGGTCACCAGAGTAAAATGGGAAATGTATTAATATTAATATGGATTGTCCAGATTTTTCAAGAAAAACACCGAGTAGGTAGATATTACGAGTATATGACAATCAGTCGTTGCAGAATTCATTAAGCAATTAACGTCGAACATTTTTTCGTAGTGAGTAGTGACATTCAACATATTTTCCCACGTTTCCAATCGACTATTGGCATTTGGCAACTAATTATCGACATGTACAATATTTCAAAACAAAATTTATTGCTTGAACGGATCGAACATTCCAACAAAACGTCGACTTCGCGATATGGTTGACACATAGAGCTGACGCATTTATAAAAAGCATATGGGTAACTGAAGGTATAGTTTCAATGTTTTAAAGTCGGATATCGTTCCACATAAACGATGACAAGAAGAGTGACTCAAGTCTCCTATTGAGGTTAATCCAAACACTCATATGAATTTTGAAGGTTTATGCGGAATTCCAGCAGAATCTGACACATAGTTCCTGAAATATAATATTTCTGAAAAAAAAAAAAATTCTGATACGATAGTCTAGAAATTTTGCTACAATGGGTGCATCTGCACTGCCGGCCAAGTTTCAATTCGATCGGATCTGTATTTTTTGAGTTATTGGGAAATAACTATTTTTTTGGATTTTTTTTTGCCAGTTTCGCTTGTCGTTTTTGGTTAATTTCTCTGTCGAAGTAAATTAGTGAGTAATTTTTTTAGGCTAATTATAATTAATTGCCATAGTATCCAATGCCATTTGATAAACTACAGGGAACCAAAATTTCGTTATGATTTGATAGTTCAAAAAGTTAAAGTCATCAAAAACTATTCGAAAAGCTGAGAAAACGGTATATATCGATGTTACATTTGATTAAGAGTGTCCAATATAGGCGAATAGACAATATTATATTACATAAGCGCAAAAGCTCCTGACTTCACGTCAGTGCTTGAACCAATTCTTTAGATCGTGAAATTATCACACCTATCATACCTGAGTGACTTTGAAGCCACCGTGACTGGGCTTAGCTATCCTCCATTTCATATACAGGCTGGACCACAGTCGATGGTACCCTGGAGTTTGACGATTTTATTGAAAATTTGGATCCTTGGCTAGGAACCACTGCTCCATCGATCTAGAATATTTTCAGCGCTGAGATGTTGCCGCATATACCAAAAAGTACTAAAAACTTTGATATATCTTTTTTCGCTCAGCCGTAGCTCCTTATTAATTCAGTATCAACTTCATCATCCTTATCTCTAGCAGTTTTTGAGTATTTGATTGATTTACTTTTTTGTGCAAAACATAGTTTCAATTCAACATTCATGACTTCGTTAATTGGAATCCTAGAAAGCCGAAATTTCGGTTATGGATTAGCAATATCCCGTGTATCATTTACGTATACGTCCCTAATCATATAGGGTTGTTCAAAATCCGAGACATAGGTACTTAAACGATAAGAAGAGTATATCATACGATTTATTGAAAGAGAATTAAATTTCCTTTCAAATGATATAACATATGCCCTCATTGTAAGGTTTTCGAATCAAAAGCAAGTTTTCATGATAATGAAAATGAATATATTGAACTACATTTTGTATTAGCTATCCATGAAACGTCATAGAACATGTAAATTATGATAATTTAACTAGTGGCATCGATTGCAAGGCATTGTTGAATTTATTAACGGAGATTAATTGAAAAATCATTTAAATGGAAGGCAATAATTATACAAATGAAGTTTCGATGAAATTGTTTATTGTTCAATAGTTGTAGCGAGATCATGCAGAATTTCCTGGTTAGGCCTGAATATCTTTATGATATACAGGTCATTCCATTTGAAAAAACGTACTTTTTATCGTTTTAGTATTTCTCGGAAAAGCCTCGGATTTTGAACAACCATGTTAGATACGTATTTGATTAAACGTAAATGATACGCAGCAAATTTCAACTCTCTACGTTTCCAAGTACCAAAGTAATGAATGTTTAATTGAAACTATATTTTGCACAAAAAAAGAAGTAAAACCATCAATTCCTCGAAAACTGCTAGAGATAGGTATGACGAAGTTGATACATAAATAATCAGGTGGCTACGGCGAATGGAAAAAAGTAATAATATACAGGGTGTTCCATTTAAAATATCAAAATTGTTAGTACTTTTCGATAAAAGCGGCAACACCGCAGCGATGAAAATATTCTAGATCGATGGAGCAGTGCTTCCTAGCCAAGGAACGAAATTTTCAATAAAATCGTACTTCCCGTTCTGCGTAAAAGTCCAGGGTACCATCGACCGTGGCCCACCCTGTATGGTAGGTACCATAAACGAGCTGGGGAAATTTCAGGCTTTCCTAAAATATGTGTTGCCTGCCGGCCACAGGCTCTTAGACTATTTGTAATGACTAGTAACCATCAAATTTTATTTTTGCGATTGTTGCATAAAGTTTTATGCAATGTTTATTACCGAGTTAGATCCTCACCTGTGAACTCTCTCTTGATATCCCAGTAGGAGGCGATTTAACCAACGATTGAACGCTCTTCTCCTCCCTGGTGATCTTACTCGTACCCTTGATGGCAGCAGTAGGCTTAGGAATACTTGTAGAAGTCGGAACCTGAGAGTTCTGAACCGGCAAACCACTGCCCGATTTATTCACGTCTAATTTACTGGCAGACACTTTCACCTTCGGCTCCGACAACTTGGAAGCCGACAGACTAGCCACCTTATTCGCGTGCTTCTCCACTTCCGTCTTGGTCATTTTCGGAACCACCACTTCCTTCTTGTTCGCGTTGGGGCTACTCTTGGACGACGAGGAAGTTTTCGCGGGACGCGCCGGCTTGATTCGCGAGGCATTCCGCACAGGCTTCACATCGGCACTGGGTTCCAAACTGGCACTGCTATCACTTCTTTCACTCCTCGCCGACGACACACCACTGGAACTGCTAGTCCGCTTGCCATTGCTCACAGGTGCAGGCTTATCGTTCGATTTGAACAACTTCAGCTTATCTAACATGGAGTTCTTCTGTTGCTGGGGACTCTGCTGATACGGACTCGCTATCTGGGTAGCCGGAGGTCCCCTGGGAATCATGGACAGGGCGGGACTGGGGGCCCTCGAGGACCCGGCCATGGGTCTCACCTTGTCCGGCGGACATCTTCTCGAAGGCAACGCAGAACCGGGAAGAGGGATGCTGCTCCCGCCTTTGTGAGGGATCGCCGAAGATCTGAAACAAAACAGTGTAAATAAACATACGGAAATCTTTCGATGCGTTCATTAGTTTGTTATTCCAATTTCCAACGTTTGTGTGTGACTCCGGCTATTTAAAACCGTCCGACTGCACGAATTTTTATTCTTCATGCCGCGTAACCTGCAGTTAAACGGGCTATAAAATGGAATGCTTCATCTTCCGCTGGTCTCGTGGAACATTTATTGCCCACCGTTTGAGATTAGATCGAAGTTTACCTCTTAATTTTCTTGTATTTAGTTTATGCCCACATGTTCTTTTGGAATCCCTCAATTAAGACCAACGGTATTCAAGAATAAATGCCAGATGTAAAGGCGCTGGTTGGAATTAACCGCTGTTTTGTCGTGAAATTACGTCGATCGTTTAATTACAATTATGGAGGTTGTTCTTCCTTTATTTGTGTTGTGAGGAGTTCCCCCATAATCATAAATTAATGAATTTATGGCGTAGTATTTCCAGTGGATTGGATGATTATAGTCGAACGATATCGCTTCGTACCTATATTCCTCGAAGAAGGGAAGTATTACTGTGAAAGGTCTTGAAAACAACCCATTAATAATGACGGAAATAAATAAGAAACGAAAAAACATTCCATTTTAAGTAATACAAAACTGTTATCCCATTTTGACTTTCTAAATGTGGGAAAGCACTGTGGATAGCAGCTCTGACGCTCATGTTCAAATTTTAACTAATCATATCTCCGAAAGTATTGGTTTCTAAGGGTTGGGAATGATACCAATAGATTTTCATAATGAAACTGCATCTTGAAAAATATGAATTTTAAATTTGTAATGTAAAAAAAAAAATTTCTCGTCACTCCGAAACCACCAGGCCGATTTTGCCCAATAGCAAGACTAACCGAGATATTTATCTCCCAAACCTACTCTTAAAATTTCAACTGTCTAGCTCATTCCCTTCGAGAGTCATCGTGTTATCTGATGGCCGGACACAATCGATTTTGACCACGGATTCTTGATCAGTGAGTAGAACCAAAACGTTTGAGACCATTTTCAGCCGAAAAATCGAAAATTACAGACATTTGAGCAAATTGATAAGCACTCTGTTCCGAGGAACCAAAAAGCGCCACAACTTCTATTTTTACCCTTTAGCTACGAAACTAGGAGATTTATCAAATTTCTGTTTTCCGTGATATTCCCTTCATACAAAATTAGCACAGGACTGTCAAAACCACATAATCATATCTCTTAAGAACCTTAAGATGGCATGAATATGTTGTAGAAATTAATTTACTAATTTAGGATATAATTGCTATATTCTTTTGAATTCTCGAATAATTTTGTTTGACATTTTCGGATAAAATAGGAACATTTCGCAATCTTGCATAAATAGAACTGCAGAGTTAGAGGAACAACTATTGTTCGCGGCCATACCGTACTAAATATGCTAGATACCTCTCGAACTCTGAAGCCAAGCATCATCGTCGGGCGCGGTTAGTATTTGGATGGCTGACCGCTTGGGAACACCGCGTGCCGTAAAATTTTTTCAATTTGGCTTCGGTGCGTCAATTTTTAAGAATTTTCCTAATTTCGAAGTTTGGCGTGGAATGGACAAACCTATGAGGTTTCCTCTACACTGTGAGCTACAAATGTATTTTTGTTTTCGTTTTGGTGGAACTCAATGTTATACGATCAGTATTTCGCGAAGTATAACGAGTACAAAGTTTTTTTATTATATAAATTTCAATTTAGTCACTTCAATACATTAACTCTGAAATTTTCAAGGGGGGCTACAGAATTCTTGCTGTTCTATTCCAACCGTTTGATGTTCATAAACCGAATGGCGTTTTAAAAATATAAAACCAATGAGTTTTTGTCAGTGATTTGTTCCATGTGTCAAATAGCAACCTATTCTATTCAATCTGTTGGAGATGGAAGTTGAAATGGGGTGGTTTAGTAGGGGTGGTAACGTCACAAGGGGATGTCAGTCTATCTAACAATGTGTGCTCAAGCTTATGCAAACATTTCAGATACATATTCACTTTATCAAGTTTATTTTTCAAATTGAAAAGTTCTGCTTGTCTAAGCAAAGGAATAAAGCTTCAATGTTGTATTCGAAAAATATAAGAATACTTGTAAGAATGCATTTAAAAGGAATTAGCATTTGAGGAATATCAATGCGAAAATGATCAAAAACCGGAACAGCATACAAATAGTTGACACAACGATAAGCAGGAATGCTGGAAAATTTCTTAGTATTATGAATAATTAACTGCACAATTAAATAAAGTTATAAAAATTGAAGGGCGTAAATGAAGATATTTTGTTTTCAACCAAAATAAATCCGATCGAATTTAAACTTGGTGAATAGTTGAAGAATATAGACCTAAGCACGTTTATGAAATTTTGTGAGAATCGTATCGCTAGAAAATTATCAAAAAATTATTAAAAAATATTTTTGTTGTCACGATAACCTGAGAACGGAAAGAGATAGCGGCTTGAAAATTTCAGGTTAGGTTGTGCCTCTGAATGCGACATTTGAGTTTGTTTATGAGCATAATCGTCCAAACGGTTTTAGAGTTATAGCCATCTGAAATTTTCTGAAATTTGGATGTTTTTTGTTCCTCATTAACTCGAAGAATACAAAACCGATTGGATTCAAACATGGTTATTAGTTGTAGAATGCCAACGCGAAAATTTTTGCAGAATTTCGTGAGGATGGTATAACTAGAAAATTTAAAAAAAAATAATTAAAAATAATTGAAAAAAATTCTATATATCATAAACTATTCGTCCGGCATGGCTGACATTTTGGGAGAGCCTGCAGAACCTAACTCTACTGCAGAATTCCAAGTTTGAACACGATCGGATCTATATTGTTGGAGAACCGAGCAGCCTTTTGTGAGTTCGGTAGGTGGATGCGAATCGTCGTATGATATGTTGTCTATGGTCGTATTTTTGCGAGAACCTTCAAAAATAAAATATGAATGTCATGATGACATATTATTATACATATATATTCATGGTAAAATCGTGTTTTTTCATCACAAATCTATAGGAGATTAGATGATAGCCCTACATTAGTGGTCAGACCTGGTTTTGAAAGAGATCCTCCTTAGGAGGAGGCAACTAAATATTGAAGGGATTTCTATGAACAAGAGTGAATATCTTTGAGGAATAGAGAGGCGATTCTTCTTCAAGAGATCCATGTGCCTTCAGAGGAGTATATTTGCGAGAGGGGACCTTTGAATTTTGCTGAAGGCTTCTGATCTTGTAAGGTGAGAGGCTCATTTGTGGATATTAAATCTCGTGATGGGTAGAGAGGAATTCTAGGCCAGTTTTTCTATCACTAATGAGAATATATCTTTATGTAATAACGGGTGATTTTTTGAGAGCTTTTGGATTTGATTTGAAAAAAACACATAAAATTCAGAAAAATGTATGGAATTCTTATTTGAGTCGATATAACGATCGATATACTTTAATATTTAAAGATTACTACTAGCGGCACGGTACGTGCTTCGCTACGTATACATTGAAATAATAAAAAATTGGTTCAAGCACTGACGTGAAGTCAGGAGCTTTTGCGGGTATGTTCTATTGTCCATTCTCCTGTATTGCACACTCTTAATCAAATATACCATGGTGAATTCTATTGTCCGTTCTTCTGTATTGGACACTCTCTTAATCGAATTTATCATGGTAAATTCGATTAAGAGTGTCCAATACAGGAGAACGGACAAAAGAATTCACCATGGTATATTTGATTAAGAGTGTCCAATACAGGAGAATGGACAATAGAACATACGCGCAAAAGCTCCTGACTTCACGTCAGTGCTTGAACCAATTTTTTGTTATGTGTGTAGGGTATTCAAAAGCACAATTTAAAATTATTTTCATACATTCGAAATACGTTCGAAAAAAAAGATAAAGACATTTTTTAAAATTACCTGTATTTGACCTAAAAAATGGAATGGCAAGCTCTAATTATGATGAGTTTCTTGAGATCACTTTATACCTTAGAAGCAGCATTTACGAGAAAATAGTGAAAAATTGAAAATATGGAGTGTTTTTAAATAGCAATTAATGAAGAAGCCAGTTACGCTATAGCAATACAGACAGTATTTTTTCGAGTAGACATATTGGCTACTCCTATACAGAAAAAAAATTAACTCTGGAATATACAGAATGATCATAATTAATTTTCGCACATCAACTACAAATAATGGTCCAAAATTGCTGAGGAACTATCAGGTTTAGGTGTAGGAAAACCTTATGAAGACAGTTTCGAAATTGATTTTTACGTTCAACGAGATATAGAAATACCGGGTGTGCCATTTGAAAAAAGAAAGTTTTTGGTCATTATTTGTAGTTGATGTTTGATAATTAATCGTGATCACTCTGTACATTCCAGAGTTATTTTTTTTCTGTATGTATATGAGTAGCTAATATGTCTACTCGAAAAACACTGTCTGAATCGATGGCATAACTGGTTTCTTCATTAATTGCTATTTAAAAAAACTCCATATTTTCGTAATTATCGTAAATGGTTCTTCTAAGGTATAAAGCGATCTGAAGAAACTCACCATAATTTGAGCTTGTCATTCCATTCAACTACAGTCAACTATAGGATGTTACATTAAAAAAAATTCAACTTTGGTCTATATCTTTGTTTTCGAACGCCCTGTATATAGGAAAATAATTTTAAATTGTGCTTTTAAACACACTACACACATCACAAAAGAATATTCTCAAAATATCTCCATTTACTCCCTCAAAACAAGCTCCGAGTTTTTATTAAATTTTACTTTCTTTTATGAGTTTGATATACTGTAAATCAATTATATATGTTTTAAAAAAACTAGAAATGTTTCGATCTTATATCTCATTGACTTATCTATGACAAACAAAACAGAAACATCTTCACGCACCTTCGTGTTTCTGGAGATGTAGGCAAGCTTGTTGCTTTGCGAACACTGCTACCGGAGTGTGTATGTGTATTCCCCATGTCGATAAAAGCGACGACGCACCATAGGAGAACGCGCCACAGAACTTTTGACAACACGAGATTCCCTATACCGTTTGTGTCACGTGCCCAACAGCCACCCCAACAATGTGTAAGCAATCGAGAATGCATCTGGTGTACTCATCACGTGCAATGGTTGATTGAGTGTGCTGCAACCGATGATCATATGAAGAACTCTACTGGATTTACGATAGTTGGATTCGATGAGAGTACATAATGGGTTCCGATAATTCAATTTTTACTAGAAGAAGATTTTATGGGGTAAAGTTCCTAAAGTGCGCACTGCGTATATTGCGTTCATGGCGTATGGTGTTGACATCCTCTTGAAGCCCTACAATTCTTACTCCTTATAAAATATCTATGTTCTTTTCTCTATACTATTAATTATTATTATTATTTTATTCCTGTATATGAATACTAAGATGCGTTGAGATTATTTTATTTGGATCTCTTATATTCCACCCTCTTAATACACAACAATATACATCTACTCTATGTTCACCACCAATCAATTGAATTTCATCCCCTATATGCACTTTACGGAATCGGTATTGACATCATTATCTTTATCCTCCAAAATTATCATAACCTTCAAAATAATTTCATTATTACTCTGTGGTTATGTCATTACGAATGATCGTGTACTGTTATAGAGTACTGGAGCATAAATAATGAGACTTTTGGAAATAATGATGATTTCGGCATAATTACAACTGATTACAATCCAGATGATGGAGGTTTTCTACATGATTCAGCGATTCATTTTTTTTAACAATCTTTCAATTTATTATTGAAACAAAATTGTGGCGTCAGGAGATTAAACGCGCTCATTCATTTGCTGATCAATATATTTGAATGATTTCTAATTCTAACGTTGTTCACAACTGAAATTTCTGGATATCAAGTTCAAATTTATATTTATGGATATTGTTCAAAATATGTATTCAGATGAATACCAATTGTATATTCTTCTAAGTATGTTACTTTTTGATGCAAAGCTATAGATTTTTAATACAATTCAGTGAATCTGTCATCATTTATTGATGTTTTTTTTTTGTCTCAAAATAACATTAATAATAGAGGGTGTTTCTGAATTGATGCAAAAGATTTTAGGAGGTCATACTTTGATGAAAATCAAAGGGGTTTTTGGCGCTCTTGTTCCTCGGAACAGAGTGCTCGTCAATAATCAACCCCTACTTATTTTGCATCAGAACTTCTTGATGTTTCAATATTTTTCAAATAAAAAAACTGATTGAAGAAGACCAATTCAATATGCAACTTTTTTGTATCTCTACTTTTTCTCGTAAAATTGTTAACCCGATAACGAAAAATTAATATGTCCTCAGGCTTTTTTCACATTAATTCGAAAACTTAAGTAGGCTGCAGTAAAATTTGTTCATATTAACTAATATCAAGAATGTTGATATCAAATGAGTTATTAATAACAAATATTCTTATTGTTCAAATTTGTATGATGTCTAGACAGTTTCTATAATTTCAAAGGCAATAACTTGGTGATGACCAGATGAAAAAAAATATATGAAAAAAAACCCCCATAATTTTCGTCGAAGTATTACCTCCTAAAATCAATTTAGGAACACCATGTGTATCAAATTCATAGAAACGAATAAATCGAATACTCAGACACCACCGCTCACAAAATTTCGCAAAAATTGTCGTGTCAGCATTCTAACACTAATTACCAAGTTTCAATTCAATCAGATCTGTATTTTTTGAGTTATTGTTTTGTTTTATAATTCTGCATGAGTATTACTCCGAAACCATTTGGCAGATTATGCCCATGAACCAACTTAACGTCGCATTTGGATGCACAACCTACTCTGAAAATTGCAAGTCGCTATATCTTTTTGTTCGAAAGATATCGTAGGAACGGACGGCCGGCCGGACAGAATCGAATTTAACCTCGAATCCTTTCTGATTAAAGTATTGTTTTAGCGGAACAATAGGTCTCTTGCATGTATCACGAACTATCATATGTTCATATTTTTCTGGATCTACTTGAATATCAGATCATCATGTATGCCCTCATCCACTTTCAAAATTTATAAAATTTGAATATTTCGGTATTGAAAATCGGAATATCAGGAAGCAAATTCAAATGAGGTGAAACTCTTCTGATAGGTTCAATCGTTGCTATGACGGCTGACGTAATCAAAACTCTACCCTCGGCGAGACCATCTGCTTTTTACAGCGAAACAAAGAGTGAAACGTACACGAGAAGAGAGAGACGTAATCCAAATCTACCTTTGGCGAGTCCATCCTCTTGTTACAGCGAAACTAAGAGGGAAACGGACAGGGAGATGAGAGTGAGAGTAGATATGACGGGTGACGTCACGGGCAGGCGCCAAGTTTCGATCGATTGAACAGTTATTATGTGCATCCAAATTTGAATGATCGTTTTCTCGAAATTATTGACGGCGGTTGAACTTTGTCAATAATCTTATGGATATAATAATCGATTCCGATAATAAAAAAAAATACATGCAAGAGACCTATTCTTAAAGCTATGTACTTAAAATAAAATACTGAAATTATAGTCATCCATCATATCTTCCTCATTTACGCTAAACGATGGTCTGTTTTCAATTGCCTTCACTGCTCAAATGCGATTATGACAATCGTATAATTAATTCGTTTCTTGGTAGGTAATCCAATATTGCGTTTGCGTCGAGCTTATCTATTTTCGATCGTGTTACCACGAACAATAAAAGACACATTAAGCATAATTACGATAGGGATAAGGGATAAAAGCGAGAAATGATAAAACACACGGAAGTTAAGTACGACTTTGTTTATTGACCTAATCTCGGACATATTCGAAGTAGAGTGCAAACTACTGATAAATAGGAACTCGACGTTTAGATAACCGAAGCAATAATAAACGTAGTCCCATGCAAACATTGGAAACGAAGCTCCAGAAATACGGCATGCGTGAAAAGGGACGAAAAAACGAAAATGATCGTTTCAGGGGAGATTAACAACTTGTGATTGCTAAGCGATTGCAAATGTTTACAACTTGAAAACATACTATAAGAAATGATAGTTATTTATTAAATGAATTTTTATTCAGAAGAAAGATAAGTTATTGAATAAACTGAATAACTGAATAAATGACAACCAAAGCCGTAGCCAGGGGGGTTTTGGGGGTTCAAACCCCCCCGAAATGTTAGTTTTCTCTTAAAAAAAAATTTTTTGCTGCAGAAAGTGACCCTTACACGAGACGAGAAAGTACTTTCTCGTCCGCAGAGTACTTGCCTTCAATAATAGTCGATGTTACGGCCGCAAATTAGTACGTGAAATGTCATTGAAGTCAATGAAAAAATATAATATTATAAAATATACTATAATATAAAACATAAAATAAAGTCTGGTTAGTTACACTATTTATAATTCAAGAACGACGGGACCGATTGTTTTGATCTTTGATGTGTTAGAATTGTATCCGCCGCGAATACCAGAAAATGTCGAAAAAATTTACAAAAAATAAAATTTTTGAAATAATTCTCATACATCTTGTATGACACAGTATTTATTGAAAATTTGGCAGATACGAATGGGAATGATATCCAGTATACGGAGATTTTGGATAAGCCAAGTTGTTTGTTGTTTACAAAAATAGTAGTTTCTACCATACGCGGAGATATTTGGGGGGGGGGAAGGATCTTGATAATAAGACTCCTAATTCTCGTGATAGTGCTATATTGGTAAATTTTCAATCGAAAATTCAAGAAAAGCACTGAAGTGAAGTTAGGTACTGTTGAGGACATCTTCTATTATTATCTATTCACGCCTCAGACAGCCTCACGAAATGCTGCATGAACATTCGAGCCATCTTTTTAGCCCTAATACGTGAAAAAATACAGTGAACTTACTCATCAGAGATTCGAACCCGAATCTCAGGCGAGCACGCTAGCATCTCGGCCATCGAGGTGTTGTTACAATTTTGAGATTTACATGATTAGGAATTTCAGAAGATGTAGACACCAGTCCGAAATTTTGTTTCCACAATAATTGTTAAAATATGAAGAAGATCGAGCTGAAACCCAGTATTCGATTGTGAAATAGCGGCTGGAAGGTTTATGCGGAATTTCTGCGGAATCTGACTGACAGATTCTGAAATATAAAATTTTCGAAGAAAAGAAATATATTTTTTCAAGTTATAGGGTCCTCACGATATTCTGGATGTAAGGTAAGGGAAGTGAGTTAAGGTACGTAAGGTGAGGTGAGTAAGGTCAGGTAATTAAGCTCAGGTAAGTACGGCTAGGTAATCGAGGACGGGTAATAAAGGCAGGGTAATTAAGGTAGGGTAATTAGGGTAAGGTAATTAAGGTAATGTAATTAAGGCAAGGCAATTAAGTTGAGGAAATTAAGATGATGTAATTAAGGTAGGGAAATTAAGGCAAGGTAATTAAGTTGAGGTGATTAAGGTAAGGCAATTAAGGTAAGGTAATTAAGGTAAGGCAATTTGAGTCAGGTAAGTAAGGTCAGGCCAGTGGGGTCAGAAAATAAGGTCATGTAAGAAGGGTCAGGTAAACAAGGCCATATAAGTAAGGCAAGGTAATTAAGGTCAGTAAATTATTACCAAGATAGTATTAATTGCGAGCATATCATACTTAATAAGAAGTCTGGAAGCACATGGCACAACGTGGAAAGCAACAAGAAAGAACTACTGCAATGTGCATTCAACAAAATAATGAGTACATGAGTAGCAAACACATATGAGGGGAATTGAAGATGAAAAACATAGAAGAGATAATCAAGTAACAGACACATATCAAGATATAACAAATGAACCGACATACGAATAAGGAAAGACGAAGAATTTTGGATATAATAGTCGGATTCACTTCTAATTCAAAGGAATTTTCTGTAGAACTTTCCAACCCCGTTTCTTCTGATGTCAGGTGATACCTTTGTCCTGTGTGTAGTGTAGACGTCCCCAAGGATTCATATACGTCCTAGTTCAAGGACACAAGTTGCATGCGCGGTTGCATCTCGCCAGTCGCACGTGATCGCGGCTTACAGATCCCGTCGTTCCCGGTGCATTACGTTCGGCCCCCTTCTGTCATAACAGCACAACGGCGACCCCGACCCTGAGAGCCAATTTGCATCAGAATGGACCGTTTTTAGAGGGAATGGTCGAATGGACGCGCGACCAACCGGTCGCCCGTTAGCGAACGGAGGCGAATGTGGCCCCGTCGTTTTATCGCCAAACTTTAAATCTTCGAGTTCGAGAGATTGGCGAACTTCTGAAGTGCACCGGTGCTCCAGAGCAATAAGATAGGTCTCGACTATATAGCGTCGAGATATCGGCTTGGGATATTCATCTTTTTGGATATAAAATGTGTGATTTATTTGTAAAAATCTGCATTGGGTGCATTGTGGGACGTTTTGGCGTGTAGAGGTGTAAGAGGTGGGTGAGTTTATGTGAAAATTATACATATGTGCTCGGATTCTCGAAACGGAATAACTTTAAGTAGATAATAATGGGTTAGTTTTATATCGTAAACAGTTCTAATATGGCGCACGTTCATTGAATAATCAATAGAATAGAGCACTGTCTATGACGTCAGCACTCTGTGGTCGCCACATCAAAATCAGCTGATGGGGGGACTAGGAAACAATTTTCTATAAGAGCACCTGCATTTTTCGAGTTTTCTGTGGAAATAAGGATCTTAAAACGTTTGTTTGTGAAATTGTGATTATTGGTTATTAGCATAAAATTAAGTAATATCTAATAAATGACATTAAATTATAACGTAAATTTTACAGCTCGTTTTCTCATTCTTTATACAATAAAAAGTGAAGCATATATCTATGGGAGATATATGCCCTACATTAGGGTCCTGTAGCGGTCTTCCAACATCTGAAATTCTGAATAATCATCGATTGGATTGGGCGAACCTGGTTCTATAAAAAACCATCTCGGCGGATGAGCAACGACATTTCCTTTTAAATAAAGGGATTCCTAAGAACGGGAGTGATTGATTACCTTTGAAAATTAGAGGAGGTGATTCTTCTTCCAGAGATCCATACGCCTAATGAGGAGAATCTTCGTGAGAAGGTACCTACTTCTATGTGTTATATTTATTTTGTTCGTTTTTCTCCTTTTGTCTTTTCATTTTACAGGTTGAGTTTCGGTTATCTGGGTGAAACCTCTTCGAAGGAATCCATATTGGGGACTTATCCGAAGATAAGTGAGGAAGAATTTTATTTTGTTTGGATGAAAGTCAGATTTCTGACAGGGGAATATATAATAATATAAAGTCTCTGACAGTAAAATTGAATCTAAATTGAAATCAATATAAAGAGCTGATTGATCCGAAGAAATTTCAACATAAGAAAATAGAAATAAAAAGGAACTGAAGAGATATCACTAGTTATTGTAAGATAGAATCCACCCTGGGAAGCATATTGAAATTAATAAATCAAAAAATAATTGTAACAGAAGTAGTAGATATCATACCAGCACATATGACATACAGTGTGGAAATACCAAATGGAATAAATTATCTTCGTTACTGTACATATTTATGGAAAATTCCGAAACACGTCACTCAGAATAGAAAAAAATTATATCATGTGATAACCGAATTGATTATAATATTCCCTCGAATATTCCCAAATCTTATTAAAATAATACTAAACTTATTTGCCTTCAAGATGTGATGTGAGAAAGAAAATGAAAAAAAAAACATATTATTGTGTTTTTAGATGGTACCATGAAAACTACGTAAAACACTTTCTGTGTCAATGCTAGTTTCTTTAGAACGCCTTCGCAAATTGTATATTTTGTGTTTGAATTACATTAACTTCAATTTTGAATAATGGTTCGATTACAGGAAATGCACAAAAACAACTTTACGAATTATTGGCTACAGAGATAATACCAGAACACAAAAAGAGGTACGTGGCTTGTTTCATGAGAAATTACCGAATTTGCCCCATAACCCAATGGACAATAAGTAAAATAGAAGCAGTTTGGCCAATTTGGGCATGTAACGTAGATAACAAAAGCAACTGCTAATACACTGTGTGAGAATGTGGAATCAGATGTGATGCTTGACTTTGAAGAAAATCCACATAAATCGAGTAGAGATTCAATGTCAGCCATACATCGATTCTAAACATATTAAAACAAAATAAAATGCATGCGTATAAAATGATACCTACCCAGGAGCTCTTGGAAGACGACAAGTGGTGGACATGTTGGATTACATTAGTAGACGTTTGTTTTCTGAAGAGTGCACCTTTTCTCTCAACGGCCATGCTAATCGTCGAAATTGCCGCTACTGGTTTACCGAAAATCTCCAAGGGATGAGAGAGAAACCCACGCAATTCCCTTAAAAGGTTAATGTATGGGCAGGAAATGTTCGAAGCCATATCATAGGCCCCTGTTTCATTGAGGGCAATTCGAATGGCCATAAATATTTAGCACTACTTCAAAATGATGTCGTTTCAGCTTTGGCAAATTTATATCCTTATCAAGGAATTCCTCAAGTTCCAAGGAATAAGAAATGGTTCCAACAGAATGGAGCACCACATTACCAACGTAATGTCCAGCAGTACCTCGACGCAATATTTCCAAATCGGAGGATAGGAAGGCGAGGAACGATCGAATAGCCAGCGCGATTCCCTGATCTTAACCCATTAGATTTATTTCATGGGGATATGTGGAGAACATTGTGTACAAAACTAAACCTTTTGATTTGAATGACCTGAAAGAAGATCGAATAACGCCTTTCACCTTTCAATCGATGTATCACAAACCCATACTTCCTATTTAAAACATTGAGGGTTGTACCTGCCTTTCGAAGGGGGTTGAAGGTAGGGTTCACATTTTTACGAAGAAGAATGACAATTTATAATTTAAATTTCATGTGTTTCGGGATTTTCCATGAATATGTACAGTAATCAAGATAATGAATTTATTCCATTTGGCATTACCACACTGTATTATATATTGCATACCTACGAGTACAGTATACTCTGAAGATGTGTTCAATCAGTTTCAATATACCATCTCGCATAATTTACGACTTTTTGTCATTTAGACTGAATATTGCAAATATGAATACTGTGAGTGTTGCGGGGGTGTGGTCATCGGAAAATTAGAGACAAAACCTTTAAATTTTTTCGGTTTCCTTCAACTAAGTGGCTTGAAGGTTTGTGTGGAATTTCAGCGAAATCTGACAGATAATTTCTAAAATACGAAATCTGAAGAAAAACAATTCTAGTGATTCGATCCCTACGACATTCTGCCAAAATTCAGCATTATACAACTAATTACCAAGTTTCAATTGGATTTTTTAAGTTATGGAAGAAATAATATCCCAGATGGGTATAACTCCGACACCGTTTGGCCCATTATGCCCATTAATGAATCGTAGAAATGGACGATTTTGACTTTGAATTCTTCAGTGAGTCGAAACTGATCGTTTGTGACCATTTAAGGCAAAACATTCGAAAATTACAGACATTTGGGCGAACTGATAGCACGCTGTTCCCTAGAACATTCAATCAAAAATAGAAAATAGCATTTACTTCGCAGTTCTTGTCGCTTCTGACAAATATCACCAGGAACTACCATTTATTCTTAGGGGCTGTGAAAATACCAGACAGAAGTATCCTATGCTATCCAAGTTCTGTCTAGGCTCAAACATATAACACATCATTTCGAAAAGTTCCCCCCTCACAAAAGCTTCATTGATAGATATCCCGATACGTGATATGCACAGAAAAACGATATCCCCGTCAGCCATATATATGTAGTAATTTTTTATTGGGTGTTAACGGCATGACTTCCAGTCATTCCGAATTCTTTATTGGCAGAGAAATGAATTGAAATTCTAAATTTAATCGAACGGCACTTCTTCCAGTCCTTCCTTCACGAATTCTATTCCGTTTTCCCGGTCGTGACTCGATTGAACATTTAAATTGGTGTCGTGCAATGGATTTTTCCAGCTCTTGGTTTCGTTGTAATGCAACCTGTTTAGTTGGCAATTATTCACATCGTAGCTATTATGGCTGATTATGGTTGCTACTATCGATGTGCCCGATGGGATTTCAATCGTAACCTCTAAGGTATAGTACATTGGTGCTAACTTACTTGATGCAGTCATTAAACATTCTTAAAGAGCACTGACGTAAAGTCAGAAGCTTTTGCGCGAATGTTTCATTGTCTACTCACGGCTCGTACGACGTTCGAGCTGAAATTTGGTACTCGATTGTAAAATGGTGGCTTGAAAGTATGTGCGGAATATCAGCTGATTCTGAGGAATATTTTCTGAAATATAAAATTTTAAACGATATTCGCGAATATTATCGCGTCGGAATTCTACAAGTAAGCACCAAGTTTTAATTGGGTCAGACTTGTATACAGGGTGTCCCAAAAATACCACGCGAAAGTGACACTGGAGATAGATTGGCATTAGGTCTATCAGATAGCATCAACATGACCTCAGTAAAAGTCCGCTGGTTTTCGTGATATCACCACTGTTGCGTCCCATGACTTCACATGTTGGGAAGCCCTCATTTGTTTTTCTAAACAAAGCAGCTCGCATGTAAAACTTAAATGTTTTGGGTTAACTGGTTTATTTTTGCTTGGGTGGTCTCACCCTTGAAATTAATATTTTCCACGGAAAGATAATTGCAAGTAAAATATCTTGTAATACTTCAACCCTTGTAGAAGTATTTATGACCTATATCCTGTGAAATATTGATAAAATGCATACAACAACTAGCACATTGCCAGAGCTGTGAGTCCTTTGTCTAGATTCTAACCCATACAAAAATCTAGAATTTTCCGATTAGATCGCCACGGCTTTGGCTATTCTCTAAATCGAGGGCGTAGATTCCGAATCTGAAATTAGTTTTTCCGTATCTCGATTAATTTTGGTAATATGGCGAAAAATCCGACTGATTAGTCCATTTTCCGGAGGTAGAGCCAGAAATTGCGACTTTCTTCGTCATTGCTCCGAAACTAATCGAGATACGGAAAATCTAATTACAGATTCGTGATCTGCGTACCCGATTTATTGAATAACCAAAACCGCGTCGACCTAATCGGAAAATTGTAGATTTTTGTATGTGTTGGATACTAGAGAAAACTTTTTGGCGTTTGACGGATTCGCTCATTACCTAATATTTTCCGAACGGATAGAGAGAGATACAGAAAAAATAGATACATAAATTTAAACGTCGTCCACCGACCAATCATCGGGGAAAATTTGGATATCGAGATGTGAAAATCATAGATTTCGGACGGGAAAGAAGAATTTTCCTTCGATTCCGGGTCAAAAATATTTCTAAGTGCCGACCCAAAAAATTTTTTTCATGGTATATCGATACGGAGCTCGTGTCTAATTAAATCGAGGTCGCTGATCACGAATATGTAATTAGTTTTTCCCTAAGTGGCGTACTTTGGGAAAATTTTCACTGAAAGTGAAAAAATTGATGAAAATAGGTCAATTTTGGAACTTTCCACCGCCCAAAAAAATCGGAGTAGGGTGTTGCTGATTTTTTACGACATATTTGGATCCTTTATCTATCGAATCATCTGAACAATAAATGTCCAGGTCGTACGCTTCGGAAATTATGATTTTTTTTCCCGAGGGTCTATTTTTTGGAAAATTCTTTCCGCGATATTTCCTCGGAAAATTTTTGTAATAAATATCTGATGGTAGATTCGGAATTTACGGCCCCGAATCTATAAGAATAAGTACCTGTTTCATAGTCTTGCGTCAAAAAATTTTTCTCGAAAAATGGGATTTTTTTAAGGCTAATGTATTAAAAAATTGCCTAAATTCGACCGGTCTCCGATTTCGATGCAAATTACGTCATCTACTAATTCGGGGCCGTAGATTACGAATATATGATCGGATTTTTCATTAGAGAATTTTCCGCGGAAACACCGCGAAATGAATTTTCCGAAAAATAGACCCTTGGGAAAAAAATCATTATTTCCGAATAGTATGGCCTGGACATTTTCTGTTTGGATTATTCAGTAGATTAAGGATCCATATATAAGGGCAAAAATCAACAACACCTTACTCCGTTTTTTTTGGGCGGTGTGAACTTTCAAAATTGACCTATTTTCATCCATTTTTTCACTCTAAGTGAAAATTTTCCCAAAGTACGCCACTTAGGGAAAAACTAATTGCATATTCGTGATCAGCGACCTCGATTTAACTAGACACGAGCTCCGTATCGATATACCATGAAAAAAATTTTTTGGGTCGGCACTTAGAAATATTTTTGACCCGGAATCGAAGGAAAATTCTTCTTTCCCGTCCGAAATCTATGATTTTCACATCTCGATATCCAATTTTCCCCGATGATTGGTCGGTGGACGACGTTTAGATTTATGTATCTATTTCCTCTGTATCTCTATCCGTTCGGAAAATATTAGGAAATGAGTAAATCCGTCAAACGCCAAAAAGTTTTCTCTAGTATCTAACCCAGGGGTCACCAATTAGTTTCATTGGAGGTCCGTTCACAAAATCTGTATATCTGTCGCGGGTCGTTGATATCATTATGATGGCATAAGAATTTGACTAGCAGTTAATCTAAATCCAATATCTATAATTAGTAAATAAAACGAAAAGTTATCTGAATTTTTTTAATCAAGAATACATGTTTTCTGGAAAAATGGTCCGCACAAAAAAGGTAGGCGATCCGCATCCGGACCGCAGTCCGCCATTTGGTGACCCCTGGTCTAGACTATTCGAAGACCCCTAGTCTGTGAAAGTCGGACCGGTTTCCATGTTACAAAACAATGAATACGAGCGAGATAGCCGATAAGGGTTTTGGTTTTTTTTAATAAGTAGCAATTCTGGTTCTGATTAAAAAAAATTGGTAGTGTTGTATCATTTTGAAAAGGGCATGAAATGGACCAGTTTTTGCGATTATTTGTCAATTCAGTCTGATATAATTTTTTTTCACAGCAGTCAGTCAAACTTAAGTTAACGTTTTAACTTCGGCATAAAATACAACAAGTTAGACATTTTTTGAAGGATTTTGTTCTAGTTGTCGGTGAAGTTATTACTTCATTGTTTGAAGCAACTATTCAGGATAGTCTTGGTAAAAAAAAACATGAGTTTGAAGTAATTTCTAGCAATGCTAGGCGATAAAAGACCGAAAACTGGAGATTTTTAAAAAATACACAAAAGTGGTGATATCTCGAAAACCAGCGGACTTTTACTGAGGTCATGTTGATGCTATCTGATAGACCTAATGCCAGTCTATCTCCAGTGTCACTTTCGCGTGGTATTTTTGGGACACCCTGTATTTTGAGTTATTGAGGAAATAATGACAAAATTAAGATGAATATAACTCCGAAACTAATTGGCCTGATATGCGCTGTCCCATCTGGATGGGCAACCTAACCTGAAAATTGCTATCTCTTTCCGTTCAAAAGCTATAGTGGCAACGGTCATCCATTATTTGACACAATACAAAGTAAAAACATGCATCTATGGGAGATGATAGCCCTACATATGGGCCCTGTAGCGGTCTTCGAACATCTGAATTTCTGAATAATCATCACTGGGACTGGCCAGATCTGGTTTTGAAAGAGACCCTCCTGGCCTTACGAGTAATAATTTCCTTTTTGAATTCAATATTGAAGGGATTTCTAAGATCAATATATTTGAGAACTAGCGGAGGCGATTCTTCTCCAAGAGATCCCATGCGCCAACAGGAGACTTTTGAAAGGTTATGTATTATTTTTAGTTTGTTCGTTCTTCTCCTCTTGTCTTTTCATTTTTCAGGTTGAGTTTTGGGTACCTTGGAGAAACCTCTCCGTTTTTTGACGAAGGAGTCCATATTGAAGAAATAAATGCCTATCAATATTTCTAAATTTCAGCAACATTTTGTGAACAATAGTTACAAATCACAACACTCACGGGGAGACAGGGTTTTTTGCTGAGGTTTTTCCCTAAGCTCTTGTATCATACGCAGAATTGTATGGTACCCCGTTACACCAACCTCTGCTAACACATATAAAACTCTCAGTCAAAAGAATATATATATGAACTCACTCAAGGCTGCTCGGATCTCCAACAATATAGATCCGGTCGTGTTAAAATTTGTAACTTGGCTGTAAAGTTAAGTTTTGAAGGCTGTTGCAAAATTTCAGCGATATCGAACGGACAGTTTCTAAGAAACATATTTTTTGTCAATGATTTTTTTTTTATTTTCTAGTGATACGATCCTATCGGAATTTCGCAAAAATTTTCGTGTTGGCATTCTTCAAATAATTAACATGTTTGAATTGGGTATAACAACAAAACCGTTTAGCTGATTATGCATATTAAGTTACATCATATTTCTTTTCAACATTTTCTGGTAATACGATCCTCAAAAATTTTACATATATATTTGGGTACTCTACAACTAGTTTCAAGTAAGTTACAAGAAGTTTTAATTCAATTGCATCTGTATTATTTAAAAAAAATCAGTAGGTACTCGAAAAACGTTTGGCCGATTATGCCCATTAACGAGCATAACCGTCGCATTCGGATACGCAACCCATCCTGAAAATTTCAATATATATAGGGTAGGGGTAGTTATAATATTCTATAATTGGTCATTTTGCATTCAATCATACTTTGTTTGTTAGAGCAGAAGTACATTTGACATGTCTGTTAAAGGTAGGTAAGATGACATGTAAGAAGAGTGGACACAGACAGATATAATTCGCATTCTGTGAAAACATAGGAGTACGATGTATTATTGAAATTTTGAAAAATCATATCTCCGAAAGTATTAGCTTATTTGAGTTGAAAATTATATCCAAAGATTCTTATGATAAAATTGCATCTTGAATTTGAAATTTTGTAATAAAAAAAATAAAAATTTTTCGTAACTCCGAAACCAACTTGCCGATTTTGCCAAATAACGAAGTGAACCTAGATATTCATCTCTCTAACCTACCCTGAAATTTTCAACCGCTCATACCTTTCGAGAGTTATCGTGTTAATGGACGTCCGGCCGGACTGCCGGACAGAATCGATCTTGACCACAAGTTCTTGATCAGTCAGTCGAACCAAAAAGATTGAGACCACTTTCAGCCAAAAATTCGAAAATTACAGACATTTGAGCGAAGTGATATCATAAATATTTTATATCAATTGAAACTCCAACAATATTCCAGTTTTGTTTTTACTGGAGATATCCTGAACTCAATTTGATTAACTTACCAAAGTATATATTTCGATCATCATAGGGATTATCCAAGGGCATTATATTATAACCCAAAAATTAGAATATCCTACTCGTATAATCCTCATAAATCTAGGATAGCTGAAGTTATTTCATTGGTTGTTTTGCATTCAATCATACTTCGTTTTCATGAACAGGAGGTATTTTATATCATGAGGAATAAAACTAGAAATGAATATGACATGTCTCTTATCTATAAATAAGATGACATGTATAAACACAGATTATAAAATTCATAGATTCAAATACGTACGTGAATTTTCGATAACAACGTTCTGTGAATTCATAGAATTAAGATTTATTATTGAAAGTTTGAAGAATCATTTCTCCGAAAGTATAAGCCTGTTAGATAGTTTAAAAATGATATCAATGGATTCTTACGATGAAACTGCATATTAAGAAAAATTGAATTTGAAATTTGTGATGTAAAAAAAATTTTGTTTCGTTAATCCGAAACCACCTGGCAGATTTTGCCCGATAACGAACTTAACTGAGATATTTATCTCACAAACCTACTCTGAAAATTTCAACCGTCTAGCTAATTCCGTTCGAGATTTATCGTGTCTACGGCCGGCCGGACAGAATCGATTTTGACCACGGATTCTTGATTCTTGAGTCAAATCAAATCAAGACCATTTTCATCCAAAAATTAGAAAATTACAGACTTTTTAGATAAGACAAATTGAAGGGCATTGATTTGCCCTTGGTGGAATTTATAACACCATACACATTTTTTAAGACCAGCAACAATATGGAATCACCCTGTATCTTTGTTATGAAGAATAACAGACTCATAAAATATAGATTATTTAGAAGCACCTCGGCGTCCTCCATCTATCCATACTATATGCGCATTTCCCAATGAATCACCTTGTATGAAATTCTAAATTCTAACGGAACTACTTCAGACAATATTGATTCAAAAGAAGCCTTCCCTGACTTCATTCAGAAAAGTGGGACCCACCGCGCATCGTTCCAACAATGTGATTAATCAAAGGATAGGCAAAATCAGTTCCGCAATTCAACAAGGAATTCAAATATCAATCTCTAAAAGCTTAACCCCTCGTGGGAATAAGTTAAGTGTTCGTAACAGCAAGGATTCAAATTGAATTCAATATTGAAGCACGATACTCTTTTGTGCTCCTCGGAAGCCGCCCTATTAACGTCGGGGAAAAGTCCAGATGAAAAGCACTCAGTGTGTATTCTAGTTCCCTTCTATGGAAACACGTGATGCTTGCGTGAACAATAAAGCGAAATGAAAGGATTTTACCCCGTTTGCCTCAATTTCCGACCCATTAGATGTAATACGTATCCAGCGCTCGCTAGAGTCGTGCATTACATGAATTACTGAATAAGGATAGTTAACAAACCTGCAATCCTCCTCTCGCAGTGTTATTTATGCTAAATTCGAATTCAATTATCCTATACGATCGAATGAAATCAGTAAATGAGCGCATACGTTCGCGTGTGAGCTGATGAAATCTACAGGTCATAACCTTGTTATAAAGGTCACACAGTTCGGACTAAGATGTCTATAAATTAGAGTTGGGCATAATCGAATGATTTCAATAATCGATATGTAGGTTCTCGAGAGATTTCAATAATCGAATGATCATTGGAGATATTGATCATTCGGTATTCCACTCAGTTCTCATCGCGTGAGCGGCTTAGGTTATCCCTTATCTTCAATATAATTGCGTCAACTCCTTACAGTATTAAGTTTCACATTTTATGGCTTCATTTTATTACATTGCCGTTGGTCCTTTGATAATTTATTATTATGCTATCTAGTTTTGGTACAATATTTGAAAATTTCTTTCCAGCTGGGAATGGAGCTATGAAATTAATTATTATGAACCTGAAATTCCCTAGAATGCACAATTATATACCTATTTATAATCACTAAATCCAATAATACCGGCAACATCAGTTCCGTCGGAAAGGGTATTTTCGAAATGTGGACAATTAACCAACATCCGCCGTAATAGATTAGCGCCAAAAAAATGTAAACCGAATAATTTTTCTAAATGGCGAAATGTAATGTCAATGAAATTTGTACTTTTTACTTTATTTCATTCTATTTTTCGCAAAAACATATTCTTAATCATATATTACACGTCCAGATTGAATTTTCTTTGACCTTTTTCATTCCTCCAATTAATTAGTTCCTGAATTATTGAGAATAAAATTCGAGTCAATTCAAGAGATGCATGCCTAATACCAATTGAACCAATTGAAGCTATCTACAAGCATAAAATGCCACTTATACAAATATTTAAAAAAATAACGATAAAATACTTGTTGAAGGAACCCCCGGGTCCGAGTTCTTAACTAATAACAAACGGAATATATCTGAATATTTTGAACGAACAGCTACTGAATAAGATAAGAATAATAATGAATACCTCAATTTGCAATGGAATAAATAATAAAATCATTCACTGGCTACTATTTCGGCAGCACCCGACCAGAATCCAGATGGCAGCCATAAATTCTATCGATTGTTAAAGAAACCTTTCATAACTCATACTTATATGCCGCCAAAGGAACTTCGAAATATCAAAACATTCAGAACGAATTACGAGTACGAGATATCTCGTATCTCATTTCATTTCGTTCAATTCTTGCTCGAGTCGAGTGATATCTCATCTGGATGCCATATGATAGACGACAGAAAATCATTCGAATGAATTCACTCACATTTTTCAGAACATCTCGAGATATCTCGAGATGTTTCAATAATCGAAATGTTCGATTATTTTCACTCGAGAGGTCCCATCACTACTATAAATGTGGTGTATGCACTAATTCGAAAACAAGACACACGGTGAAATATTCATTGATTTTAACCATCAACAAATATTCCGTGCGGCCGGGCTAGATCACTTCATCGCTCAGTGTTCCCCAAAGAGGAAAGTATAATTCAAGGGCAGGCACAAACCCAGGGTTTCATGGTTATTACCAATCTTCAGTGTGACTTGGCCGACATTTAATGTAACTGCAGGCGTTCTAGGAAACTTAAATCCATCGGTAGAGAACTGGTAGGGAAAGAATCGCACCAGCGCCACCTATGGAGATCCTTACGAGCTCAGACCCCAGCGATAAAGAAACCTTGAGCGATGTTCAGCGACGTTCATTCTTCTGTCGTAAGAGGGTCAGGGATAGCAATGCCATCTACCTGTAAAGCGAACTTTACGGACTGAAAACGCCCGATTCATTGTGGTTAGATAATCGCTTTACAGGTAGATGGCATTGCCATTTCTTGGCCCTCTTACGGCAAAAGAATAAACGTCGCTGAACATTGCTCAAGGTTTCTTCATCGCAGAGGGTCGGAGTTCGTAAGGATCTCCATAGGTGGCGCTGGTAGGATACTTTCCCTACCAGTTCTCAACCGGTGGAAATAAGTTTTTAGAACCCCGTCTGTTTTCATTCGGTTTCAGTCACACTGATGATTGGTATTAACCTTGAAACCCTAGGTTTGTGTCTGTCCTTGAATTATACTTTCCCCCTTGGGGAACACTGAGCGATGAGGTGGTCTAGCCTGGCCACGCGGAATATTTATTGATGGATAAAATCATTGAATATTTCTCCGTGTGTCTTGTTTTAGTCATTGGCAATTTGCCACAGCTCACTTCATTAAATGTTCACTGATTCGTTTTTTTTTTTGCCATTTTCCGGATCATCGGATCTCTTTCATTTTCTTTCTTCAGGAGTTATGCAGCGATTTGTAATTTTCAGGGTAGGTTGCGCGTCCAAATTTCTGATTTTCGAGTACTAATTTTGTTTTCAACGAACACAGATCAGATCGAATAGGTAACTGGTGGTAGAGTACCGATACAAAGACGTATGTAAAATTTTGTGAGGATCGTATCACTCAAAAATTAATTAATTACTCATGATATAAAATACCTCCTGTTCTAGAAAACAAAGTATGATTGAATGCAAAATGACCAATGAAATAACCTTAGCTATCGTAGAATTATGAGGATTATAGATTATTCTAATTTTTGGTTGATAATACAATGCCCTTGGATAATCCATATTATGTTGGAAATATTCACTTTGGTAAGTTAATCAAATTGGGTTCAGAATATCTCCAGTAAAAACAAAACTGGAATATTGGCTTTCAATTTATATAATATAATTTTCAGAGTAGATTTGAGGAATGAATATCTCGGATAAGTTCGTTATTGGGTAGAATCGATCTGGTGGTTTCGGATTAATAATTTTTGGCACTCTTGGTTTTTTAATAATTACACTGTTTTTAATTTAATTTCTTTTTTTGGTGCAGTTCTATCATAAGAATCGATATCATTCCCAACTCAGAGAAACCAATACTTTCGGAGATATGAGTTTTTATTTTAATTTAAAAAGCCTATGCCGTTTTCCTAAGCTGAATCTGGAAAAATGGTAAATGATATTATAATTATTATTAATATCACAGTAAGCGCCCTAGGCCGATGTAACTGCATTTAACAATCGTTACATTGACAAAAGGAATCTATGGTTAAAATTAATGTACAACTCAAAGACCCACCCTGTATTTGTGAACAAAATTTGCTTCAGTTCAAAAAATTAAAGAATTGTAGCGTTTTGAATTCGTGAAACTTCCTCTCAGTCACTCTCTGTAAGGAAACCTCAATGTTTGACAGGGTAATGGCTCAGAATACAAGAAGTTTTTCGTATCCTCCTCGTTCGATATCTACTGAATCCAATTCAGAATGGGAACCTTTCTTCCCAAGTTCCCAATATGCGGTTTCCACACTTCGTTTTCCACAACCCGTTGTGTTCACCTCCGGAAAGTTTCCCCTAGGCTTTTCCCCTTTCAATAAACGTGTTATGAACAGACGTGTCAGTATCGATATGAAAAAGTTCTGGCGAAATCCCTTCTATTCGCGTGAAAAGTTATCCCCAAAAGGAAAATAATTCAGAAAAACATGTACGCTAGGGAAACTGCCTACGGTTTTGCAGAATTTCCTCATCCGGGAAAATGGAGGTTCCATAAATTTTGATAAGCTTTTACAAGGTCCGACCGCGAGGGTGGAGGATAGCACATGGATGAATTGATGTTCTGCATCAATAATAATTTTAGAACCCCGAAGATATAAATAGTTAATAAACTAAATTATAAAAATTTTTGAAGAGCACTGTTAAAAGCTTTTGCGCACACGTTGTGAATGAAATATTAGGAAAATATAATTCGGCTTGAATCTTTGTGCGGATTTTCAGTGGAATCTGACGAATAATTGCTGACTAGAATTGTTGATTAAAAATTCTAATTTTTTCTAGTGATACGGTGCCAGGAAAAAAATAGTAATTTACGTAACAAGTCCGGAAAATAGGGTTTTTTTGGACGAATAGACAAAATTCTAGGACGAGCGTAAGCGAGTCCTAGAAGTCTATGAGTCCAAAAAAACCTTTTTCGGGCGTGTTGCGTACAATATTTTTTCGGCAACCGTGTAGAATAACAAATCAATGAGACGACACATTTCTTTTTTATATATTTTGATTCTTATTCAAATTAAACAGAACAGAAAATATCACATGTTAACTAATTTTATATGAACTGTCAGTCGTTTTCTCAGTGCTATGGTAACTTCATTTATCAAAAATATACCTACCAAGATTTTCATATTTACAATGACCAAAATGACGTGATTCTTCCGGCCTAGTCCGGGAAGTACGTACTTCCCGGACTAGGCCGGGAAATGCTTCTTTCTCAAAGAAAAAGCGTCCGGGAAGTGGGCACTTCCCGGACGGTTGCCGAAAAAACATATTTTCAAGAATTTAAATCCGAGTCTTCATCAAATAAACACTTTTTTATTACAATATCAAAAAGTGGGAAAGCCCTGTGGACAGGAGCTCTGGCGCTCTTGTTCAATCTTTGACGAATCATATCTCCGAAAGTATTGGTTTCTCAGAGTTGGGAATGATATCAATGCATTGTTATGATAGAACTACATCATGAAAGGAATTCAAATCCCTTTGCATATTATCTTTATATGACGGTACAATTGTGGATACAAGTGTTTCAAAACTGTCAGGAGTTTTGAAAAATTGAGTAAATGCAACAGCCAGTTTTATTCATGAAACAAATCTAATGTAATCAGTCCAGAGAGAACTCAAACCAGAATACTTATGTAGGAAATCTTAAATAGTGTTACTAAGGAATAACTAGCTGTACATCAGTTGAACATCCCGTTCTAAATCTTCCATAATTAGAGAATGACTCGTAGATTATGCTCGACTTCCTTGCATCATTCATTTGAGACTCACTAATCAAAAAACGCTGCCTATGAACTTAGCGAATACAAATTTCAAATTGTTCACATGCTTACATCAACCAAACTCTCCAGAAATACACTTTCAGTTTCGTTTGACATTAATGACGTTTATCTTTCAAAGTGGACCTACCGAAACACAGAAAGATAGAATTCGCATTGTGTGAAAACATAGAAGTACGATGTATTATTGAAATTTGGAAAAATCATACCTTCGAAAGTATTAGATTGTTAAAGTTGAAAATAATATAAATGGATTCTTATGATGAAATTGCATCTTAAAAAAAAATAATTCAAAATTTGTTATGTAAATTTTTTTTTCTTTCTTACTCCGTAACGATTCGGCCGATTTTGCCCAATAAAAAACTTAACCGAGATATATAGGGTCCCAAACCTACTCTGAATAATTCAACTCTATAGCTCATTCCGTTCGAGAGTTATCGTGTTAACGAACGGCCAGACGGCCGGAAAGAATCTATTATTCCGAGGAACAAGAGCGCCAAAAAGGAAGAATTTGTGTCGAGAAACCTCAAATAAGATTAGAGTTATTAGAGTAAGAGTTTGAATAATAATTATAAATCAATAAGTGAATTTTTCAATAATATACTATAACAATACAGACGTTTCTTGTCTCATAGAAAAAAAATCTGAAATTTGGCACACGAGCGTTTTAACAAAACTTTTTAAATTGAGTCCTTTTGAACCTGCATTCTAGAAACATTATGATACTCAAGAAAACGTACCCGAAAAAAACATAATAAAACAACAAAACTAGCTTCAGAATGGACTGATAACAGATGCAAACAATTTCCCAATTATTAATAGAGATTCCAATTAATTGAAACCATCTTTACCGTATGATTCCTTTGTCACGTACTTTATTTTCTATCAAACGACTCGTTCCGAAGATGAAAGAAATATGAAGTGATATTGTACTAAGACATGCGAAAGAAGTATGTTTCACACGTACAACTGATGATACATAAAAGGCTCATATATATCCCCGAATGCAACCATTAGATTCGCTCATTAAAATACACGTGATGACTTTGTTTCAACAAAGAAATGACGTGGAACATACTATTCACAAGTTTCTATTTATGTCCTTGTACAGTTTGGCCATGACAGATTTATCGCCCTACACAATTTACCACCTTACACATTGTCGGTTTTTGGTTTAAAGTAGACCACACAGCTTTGAACTAAACAACCCTAATAAAAAGAGTGCTTGGCAAATCAGAAATAATGAACAACAATAAAATGGGTTCGGAAACAGAAATGAAGGATTTCAGTTATAGAGGAACTCGACATATCCATCCAGTATCCTATACAGATGGGAATTTTATGCATGATCTGGTTTTTGTTCAGATAAGAAGATGTTGAATGTTGTTATTACTTTCCATGGAAGACGAGATTTTATGACCAGTAAACTCATTGATAACCTCAGATATGGGGATGAGACTGAAAATATTGAATGTGACTATTCAATGTAAAAAGGAAAAGTAAAAAATCCGAGAAAAGCACTGGTGTGAAATCAGGAGCTTTTGCGCGCATGTTCTATTGTCTATGCACGCCTCGCACAACGTCACCAAATACTGCATTAACTTTCAAGTCGTCTTTATAGTTTGACATTTTATTTTGACAGTAATGGCTAAAATACAAAGCCGATCGAGCTGAAATGTAAGTTGATAAGAAAAGTGTGAATAATATACAGAGTGATGTATATGATGAAATTTTCAGAGTAGGTTTGAGGGATAAATATCTCGGTTAAGTTCGTTATTGGGCAAAATCGGTCTAATAGTTTCGGAGTAACGAAAAAAAATTTTTTTTTTACATTACTACTTTTGAATTAAATTTTTTTTAAGATGCAAATTCGTCATAAGAATCCATTGCTATCATTTTCAACTCTAACAAGCTAATACTTTCGGAGATATGATGCTTCAAAGTTTCAATAATATTTACATCGTAAGTTATATGTATTCACAGAATGTGAACACAGAATCTGTCTGTGATCACTATTCATAAATGTCATCTTTTCTAGTTATTAGAGATTGTCAATTCATAGTTATTATTTTCTCTTGGAAAGTATTCTATTCTTGAATTTGTGAAATTATACAAGAGTGTTTTGATGTAGTTTATGGAGCCAATAGGAAAGAAGAACATAATGGAATCATCAAAAGAAATTACTGTTCGTTGACCACTGAGGTTAATATTACCGTTTACTTCCTTAAGTAGTGAGAAATGTGCCAAAATACAGTATTTTCATAATGTTGCTAGCAAAAAAATACTGAAATATGGATCTACATTTGTGTATCAATCATTTTTTTTTCTTGAGTTAAGGTTCATAATGCAGAAAAGAATGTGTTATAACATAATATGTGTCAAATATAAGCCTGTAGCGTTGAAAGTTGGACCTGCGATTTATTAATGGTCATTGCAAAATATATCTCTACCAGAAATTGTAGGCGTTTAAATTGGATCAGTAAATCCGATGATATCAGAGGAATATGGGGAATCAATGCATCTATCCTGGCTGAGGCGAGCCTCAAGATCTACAGATGATTCTCTGGCTCTCTGTATTTGATTTCTATCCCTATCCTGGCTATGCCGCCCCCCGGCCGTACCACCGCAACCGCTATGTCACTGCATTTTAAATCTGCAATATCTTCGAAAATATTCATTTAAATTACATGCTGTAAAAGGCCATATTGATCAATATTGAATGCACAATGCATTTAAGGTACTTAGTTGGACAAGAATCAATGCTGTATTGCCTAAAATCGCTTCGTAATCAAGCCATTATTTCTCGTAGAATGTAAAAATTGGTTATTGTGGGTTATCCTTAAGAGATAGACATATACCATCGCAGACTTTTTTGTAGACCTTCTTAAGGTGTACCATACTGTACAAAATTATTTTGATCTATCTCGTAGGGTTCAGCCAGCGTTTGCAATGTAAGCGCAAAAAAATGTGTTTATTTACGTCATCACATTAAAACCTCAAAAATTATCAGTGTTTCTCTATTATATTATGCATATATTATACATATAAACCTTCCTATTGAATCACTCTATCTATTAAAAAAAACCGCATCAAAATCCTTCACGTAGTTTTAAAGATCTAAGCATACATAGGAACAAACAGACAGCGGGAAGCGACTTTGTTTTATAATACGTAAGGATTTCGCACATCTCCGGAACCTGATCACAACAATCTCAATTTTTCCAGTTGATAACTCCTTGGTATGTTAGCGAAATCAATCATTCCTCAAAAAGGATAAACTCATTCTCAACATTTCGCGCCAACCGTATACACTTTTGACAAAGTGAACGGGTTTTCCCTTCGCAAAAATGCGTTTCTCGACGAATTGACCCGTTGGATCATAACTCATGCCAGATGCTACCCGAATGTCAACGTTTTTGTTTCTTTGGTGCCTAAAATTACACCCGGTTAACGGTTTCTGCTCTCCTGCATTAAATTTCGATATTATGAGTTGCCGCCGCGATGATTTACGGACACGAGTGTAGAAAACGGAATGGAGTTGCCTCAATCTGTGGATTCAGGTGTGCGCTTTTGATGATGCTCTTTGAATCGTTGCGTGGTAAATCGTTAAACAAGTGTATGTGTAACGTTGTTGTTTGTACGAAGTACGAAGGCAAATCCGAATGGAAATCCTTCTTCTTCATCTCTTGAATGATGAATTTAGCATCGGTGAGGCCAAGAATAGAGAAATAACGCTATCCCGAAATAGTACTTATTCTGTGCACTTTTCGCTGGAAATCATAGAATAGAGAATTATAAGGAAGGAGAATTTGGCGTTTTGAGTGTTGCGACCCTTACACCCCCACTTACAAATTAAATTGCCAAAATTGATAGGATAAAACCCATTGGAAAAGGAAGAGAATATAACTAAAATGGAAGGAAAAATAATTTACGGGCGATCTGAGGTCGGCAAGTGGGAAGGGGTGAGTTTTTAAGGGTAAAAAACAGTTTATCTCGATTTCCGGCAAAACTATGAAAAAAAGTTAAATGACAAAAATTGTAGTTAATGAAAAGATCTACAACTTTTGTAATAAACTCTTTTCACATAACCTCAAAATTTATGTGAAAAATTAAAATGACCAAGTTTTTGGTTATTTATTTTTATCTTTTAAAAAAAGGAATTTTATCACAAAATTTGGTGAAAACCAACCCTTTTATGTCATAATGTATTTTTTTTATTTAAAATATTTTAATTTTCACCTTATTTTGGCTAAATATAAAAAAACTAGTCTAATTTTCAATCGAAAAGTCTAACGTCCAAATATCTGCTCTGTCTGTGATGATCACAGCCAGATTCTGTGTTCACATTCTGTGAATACATAGAACTTACGATGTATTATTGAAACTTTGAAACATCATATCTCCGAAAGTATTAGCTTGTTAGAGTTGAAAATGATAACAATGGATTCTTATGATGAAACTGCATCTTAAAAAAATTTGTATTAAAAAGTTGTAATGTAAAAAAAAATATTTTTTCTCGTTACTCCGAAACTATTAGACCGATTTTGCCGAATAACGAACTCAACCGAGATATTCATCCCTCAAACCTACTCTGAAAATTTCAACTCTCTAGCTCATTCCGTTCGAGAGTTATCGTGTTAACGGCCGGACGGACGGACGGCCGGGCGGACAGAATCGATTTCGACAACGGATTCTTGATCAGTGAGTCAAACCAAATCGTTCAAGACCATTTTCAGCCAAAAATTCGAAAATTACAGACATTTGGGCAAATTGATAAGCACTCTGTTCCGAGGAACTAGAGCGCCAAAAATTAATATAAATAAGAATTAGAATGGTTCTGTTAATATATAGTATTTTCTGTTCTGTTTAATTCAAATAAGAATTAAAATGTATAATAAAGAAATAAAGAAATGTGTCGTCTCATTGATTTGTGATTCTACACGGTTGCCGAGAAAATATTGTACGCAACACGTGCGATAATAGTTTTTTTGGTCTCACAGACTTCCAGGACTCGCCTATGGCTCGTCCTAGAATTTTGTCTATTCATCCAAAAAACTCTATTTTCCTACTTGTCAGGTAAATTACCATCTCGTCGACCTCTATGAAAATTTGAATTTTACGTACTAATTTTCCGACGAAAAAGTACTTTTTCGTCCGCCAAATTAGTTTCTCGTCTGCTGCGGTCATTATGGATACGGCATGATACGTTTCAATACAAACATAAGTATATGTGTCATTTGCTTTGTATCTGTCATTTGCTATTGTGAAATTATTTAAGAGGTCCGAACTCTATAAAAATATGTAGAGGTCGACGAAAAAATGTAATATGCACCTCGATGAATAACTGTCTATTCTCTGGCCTGCTTTCTTTGCAGACTCGACTCTAATATACAGTTTTTCGTCCTTGGTACATAAAGAACTACCCTCGAAAGACTTTTTAATCCTCATCATCTAATATGCGTTCTCCATAAGAACGCTGAGTTAAAACCCCCAACATTGAAACTTGCAGGACTTTAATTTCGCTGAAAGGCGGCAAACAAACATCGGACGAACTCACGTCCGTATATACGAATATGAACCGGGCGTATTATCGCACATTCCCTTAATTGAGCAGAGTACTCCCGGATGCTGTACGCAAATGACGGAACATATTTATTTATCCCAGGGGAAGACAACTCGCAATTACGTAGACCCCAAACTTTCACGCTTCATGCCTTCGAGTTCCGAGGACTCTGCGAAGTTTGAAAATGAATGATACTTCGTAGATCCATTAAAGATACTCGTCGCTGTGTTTGGTCGAATTTATATTCTTCATGAAGGATCAAGTTAGATTGGAAAAGACTCCTTGTCGTTTAATTTAAATTTATGATCGTGAATCATTGATTTTGAAGCAATCAGCGATTTATTATTTATTCTTAATTAATTGGATGGTTTATGAGCATGAATCCATATTATTCGTTGAATCTTCAGCTCAAGAATTCGTGAGTAATTATGCACGTTTCAAACACCATCTTGAATATGATGGGATGTATATTGGATCTTTGTGTCTCTTACCTAAGCAGATATACCCCAATTTGGTGGATGCGCTTCGAGATATATATATATATATATCGGGTGACCCATCACAGACGCGGAGCTCGTTTTGACGGTGTAAATAAAGATATTTTGAGAATATTTTTTTGTGATGTGTGTAGAGTGTCCAAAAGCACAACATAAAATTATTTTCATATATATACAGGTTGTTCGAAAACAAAGATATAGACCAAAGTTACATGTTTTTAAATGTAACACCGTGTATTTGACCTCAAAAATGGAATGGCAAGTTCAAATTGTGATAAGTTTCTTCAGATCACTGAATACCTTAGAAGCACCATTCACGGAAAAATGGCGAAAAATTGAAAATAAGGTGTATTTTTAAAAATCAAATAATGAGAAACCAGTTACGCCAGCGATACAGTCATTATTTTTTCGAGTAGACATATTGGCTACTCCTATACAGAAAAAAAAATTACTCTGGAATATACAGAGTGATCATAATTAATTTTCAAACATCAATTACACATACGTAATGGTCAAAAATTTTCTTATTTCAATTGGCACACCCGGTATTTCTATATCTCGTTGAACGTAAAAATTAATTTCGAAACTTCTTCACAAGGTTTTCCTTCAACTAAACCTGATAGTTTCTCAGCTAATTTCGACCATTATTTGTAGTTGATGTTTGAAAATTAATTATGATCACTCTGTATATTCCAGAGTTTATATTTTTTTCTTTATAGAAGTAGCTAGTATATCTACTCGAAAAAATATTGTCTGTATCGCTGGCGTAACTGGTTTCTTCATTAGGTAATTGCAATTTGAAAACAATCCATATTTTCAATTTTTATCGCCAATTACTAGTAAATAGTGCATCCAAGGTATAAAGTGATCTGAGAAACTCATCATAATTTGAGCTTGCCATTCCATTTTTGAGGTCAAATACCGGGTGTTACATTAAAAAAAAATTTAACTTTGGTCCATGTCTTTATTTGCGAACAGCCTGTATATATGAAAATAATTTTATATTGTGCTTTTGAACACCCTAAACACATCAAACAAAATATTCTCAAAATTTCTTCATTTACTCAACGATCTCCTCGTCTGTGTTGGGCCACCCGGTATAATGTTTCAATAGTTCAAGGGTTTGTTTGCAGCCATGGTGACGAAAAATTACAGTGGCAATTGCATCTTTTACGATACATTTACCGCTGTAATAATTCGACAATTGCATTTATGGCGTGCTGTTCTATGAACAGAGTACCTATTATTATGAGAAGTTTTTAGCATGAGGGAAATATGCAGGGGAATAGGCAAGCTAAAATATTAGTCTTCGTCTTCATTTTGACAAACTCCTATTCGTTTTGTAATAAAGGATGTAGATCTAATGAAGTTACTCGTCGCTGTGTTTGGTCGAATTTATATTAATCAAGAATAACCAACTTAGATTGGAAAAGACTCCTTGTCTTTTAATTTGAATTTATTATCATTACATTGATTTTAAAGCAATCAACGATTTGTAATAATTATACAGGGTGAACCTTGGAGGAGGTGTTAGTGAGACTCTTTTGCCGTTGTTTGAGACATATTTATTGATAACCGAAAATCAACAGTTTTCGAGATATTTGAGTTCTTGTGATTTAAAAGATTTCTCACCTTAGATCATGAGATACATAATATTTTTTCGTAATTTTTTAAAAGTTTTCTAGTGCGGTCCTCCCAAAATTCTACACACGTCTTCATGTCGATATTCTACAACTAGTTACCAAGCTTCAATTCGATCAAGTCTATATTTTTTGAGTTATCGAGTAAATAATATCCGAGATGGGTATAACTCCGAAACCGTTGGGCGGATTATGGCCAACAGAGAACTTAACTCTCCCATTCAAATGTGCAACCTATCCCGAAAATAGCAAGTCCCTATCTCCTTTCGTTCGAGAGTTGTCGAGGCAACGCTCACCCATCCAGCTACTGAACTCACACAAGGCTGCTCGGATCTCCAACAATATAGATCCGATCATGTTCAAACTTGGAACTTGGTAGTAATGTTAGGTTCTGAAGGCTCTCGCAAAATTTCAACCATGTCGGATGAATAGTTTCTGATATAAAGATTTTTTTTCAATAATTTTCTATCATTTTTGAAAAATTTTCTAGTTGTAAGATCCTCACAAAATTTTGCAAGAATTTTCGCGTTGCCATTCTATAACTAATAACCATGCTTGAATTGGATCGGTTTCGTATTTTTCGAGTTATTGAGGAAATAACAACCAAATTTCAGATGTGTATAACTCAAAAGCCGTTTTGCCGATTATGCCCATAAACGAACTCAAATGGCGCATTCAGATTTTCAACCTTACCTGAAAATTTCAAGTCGCTATCTCTTTCCGTTCCTAGGTAATCGTGACGTAAATAATATTATTTAAAAATTTTTTGTAAATTTTCCAGCGATACGATGTTCACAAAATTTCACAAACGTCCTTAGGTTTATATTCTACAACTAGTCACCAAGTTTAAATTCGATCGGATTAGTATTGGTTGTAGACAAAATTATAACTCGGAAACCATTGAGCCGATTATGCCCATTAACGAACTGGTCCGTCCTATTGGGATGCACCACCTACCCTGAAAATTTCAAGTCGCTATCTCTTTCCGTTCTTAAGTTATCGTGGCAACGGCCGGCCGGTCAGAATCAAATTTGACCTCGAATTCTTGATCAGGGAGTCGATCCCAATCGTTTGAGACCATTTTCGGCGAATGAATTCGAAAATTACAGACATTTGGGCAAAATGATATCGCGATGTTCCCCAGAACATACGCGCAAAAAAGAAAAATTAGAAATAAATATTTTTCTATTTCAACTAAACTCGAAATTTCATTGGAAAATGTATTCGTATATTATGTTCGAAATGACCTTCACCATTCCTTATACAACCACGTGCCGTCTTTCTTATTTCCTCAGTTGTTACTTCCCACCTGAAATTTACTCTCAATCTACTCGCTGCTTCGATTCGATTTTTTTTTAAATCACCAGGACTCAAATACATATATTGGAAACTGTTGATTTTCGGTTATCTATAAATATGGCTCAAACGACAGTAAATGAGACATACTAACACCTCCTCCAAGGTTCACTTGTAATTTGGAATCATCCTGTATATTTTGCATAAATTGGATAGTTTATGAGCGTGAATCCATATTATTCGTTGAATAATTCTTGAGCTCACGAATTCGTGACTAATTATGTACGATTCTAACAACATCTTGAATATGATGGGATATCCCATATGCGAGCAGCTGCCACCAAATTTGGTGGATGCGCTTCGAGATATTTACAATGAATTGAACAGAATGGAATCTTGAAGATTTGGGATATTTTTAAATATCCCAGGGTGTCTATAATTTCGCCCAAGTATCTTTAATTTTCGAATTTTTGGCCGAAAATGGTCTCAAACGTTTAGTTTCGACTCGCTGATGAAGAATCTGAGATTAAACTTAATTCAGTTCGACCGGCCAAAGGTACGACTACTCTCGAACGAGTTGAGTTAGAAAGTTGAAACTTGCAGGGTAGGTTTAGAGTGCAAATGCACCGGTTAGGCTAGTAACTGGGAAAAATTCACCGAGTTGCTTCGGAGTTCTAGACATCCGAATTTATTTTTTCCCAATAACTCGAATAATGCTGATCTGATCATTCTTTGAAAATTTCAACTCTCTAACTTATTCCGTTTCAGCGTAATCGTGCTGACGTCCGGAAATAATCAAGTTTGACCTAGGATTATTCATCAGTGAGTCGAAACTATTCGTTTGAGACCATTCTCGGCCAAAAGTTTGTGTTGAAATTGAACTAGAACAAAACTGAATAAGTTGGACCAATAAAATACGAGAAGATCAAATATTATTTTTGCTGCGCGAAGAGAAATTAAAGATAAATCAATAACAACAATATTGAAATCCTATATAATTTATTTTCGTTTCATAGTTTAACCCCGAATAAAGGATTAACGTATACTGGCCTGTGAATGTGGATCTGAATTAATAGAATAATTGTAATGTAGTTCGGATAATGGATCATGCCCAAAAATTCCAACAATTCGCGAAAGAACAGCAAGCAAAATAGTTCGACGAGTTCAGTAGAAACCGTATAGATGCAATGTGAAATAGCGAAAATTCTTCGGATTCTCCATCCAATGAAATGTAGTTGCGCTTCCGTGATGCATGCAACCCTAAATACGCGTCTGATGGAATGAAGTGTATTACTGGTTGCCAGACTTCGGGCGCTGCATTTACAGTCGTTAGAGCCGTATCTGCCGTATCTTGCAATCAGTAATCAGTTCTCAGTCCTACATCACAGTTGTTTATTTTTTCATGGTTTGCTTTCAAATAATGAGAAGAAATAAAAATTGGTTCAAGCTCAGTGGACAGGAGCTTTCTGGCGCTCTAGTTCAAACAGACAAATTATATCTCCGAAAGTTTTGGTTTCTCAGAGTTGGGAATTATATCAATGTATTCTTATGATAGAACTGCATCATAAAGGAAATTCAATTCAAATAATAGTTTATTTATCAAGATTAAATGAGCAATCTGAGAATGAGAACTGCACCATTAAAGAAATCAAATTAAAATAGCTGAAAAAAATTTGACTCGCTCTTATAGAACAGGATGACATGTACGAGTATGAACACAGATCATATAATTAAGCTTAGATAGAATAATCATAGCATTCTGTGAAAACATTGAAGTACGATTCATTATTGAATTTTGAAAAATCATATCTCCGAAAGTTTTAGCTTGTTGGAGTTGAAAATGATATCAATGGATTTTTATGGTGAAACTGCATCTTAAATAAAAACTGAATTTAAATTTTTTTACTTAAAAAAAATTCTTTTTTCGTTACTCCGAAACCATCTGGCCTATTTTGCCCAATAACAAACTTAACCGAGATATTCATCTCTGAACCTACTCTGAAAATTTCAATTGCCTAGCTCATTCCGTTCGAGAGTTATTAGGGAAATTTTTTTTTAAATATTCAAATTTTTTTTTACACTTTGCGGTAGCCTTGTCAATAAAAAACTTCACACGCGTATAAAGGTCATGATTCTACAATTTGAAGCTAAATTTCAGATAGATTGAGTGATCGGTGTCGGAAATATTCATAAAAAATATTTTTACTAAAATCGGCCATAACTCCGAAACCACTTGATGGATTTCGCTCACTAACGAACTCGTCCGAGATATTTACGCTCCAAATCCACCTTGCAAATTTCAATCCTCTAACTCCTTTCGTTCGAGAGTTATCGTGCCTACGGCCGGCCGGACCGGCCGGACAGAATCGATTTCGACCTCGGATTCTTGATCAGTGAGTCGAACCAAATCGTTTAAGACCATTTTCATCCAAAAATTCGAAAATATCAGACATTTGGGCAAATTGATAAGCACTCTGTTCCGAGGAACTAGAGAGTCAAAAACCAGATTAAGTCTTGTCCTTCTGTTTCCCAGAATGATGTCATTGATGTATACTGAGGCTTTTAATGACTTTAAATCTGTCCCAATTAAGTATTATGGCACTCCTATACAATAATTATCGGCATTATTCTTCATGCCATTATGTAGACAAAGAATATACATGTATAAGGTCCTAGATTTCTAGAAAAAAGTCTCTGGAAGTCATAGAGGATGAAATTCAATATTGATCTTTCAAAATTAAGTCTGCTCCCATTTCGCACGAATGATTCGTTTAAATATCCATCAATTATCTGGTTGACACATAGAGGAAGATTTGCAGAACGATCAGATCTTGTTGATTTACATAGAAGAGATAACTTACTGGGATGTCTATTTGATTGCAAAATGGCGCATGCGATGGTCATAATTACGCTGAAGTTTCGGATATTCATTGGATGCAATTGGAGATTCCTATAATATTTATAAACCAAATTTTTATCGAGTATTCTATCAATGATTTCGTACCTGAGGTTTCCTCAAATTGCACGATCACGGTGGAATTTCTCCAGAAAGTTATGACAAAGTAATTGTCAAAGATATATACCGGGAACCTGTCAATGAAACTCAAAATATGTAAGTAATAATTCAAGGATGTTTTGGGAGGTATATTTATTAGTAAGCAGTTCCTTTAGGGGGTTTCTCTCCCAAAGTTTGGCAGAGAAAACCCACAAAAGAACCACTAAGTACTCAAAATATTATGTAATATTAATCCGAATTTACTGTATCGACTTCAAGGTATAGACCAGCCTGGTGAAAATTGAAAAAAAAAATAATAGTAGGATGAAATCCATTGGAAAAGGAAAACAATATAACAAGAATTAAAGCAAAAAAAAAATTATGGGTGATTGGGGGTCGGGAAGTGAGAGGGGTAAGTTTTTAGTTGTAAAAACGGTTTATCTCGATTTCGCCAAAACTATAACTCCAATGGAAAGAAGTTAAATCGCAAAGTACAATGCAAAGATCTACAACTTTTGTGTTTAAAATATTTTCACATAACCTCAAAATTTATGTGGAGAATTCAAAAACCATGTTTTATGTTTTTTATTTTTATCTGTTACAGATTTTTTTTTCTCCAAATTTGGCGAAAACTTACCTTTTTATGTTCCAGACATATTTTAATTTTTTGATTCAAAATATTTATTTTTTCACCTATTTTCACTTATTGACGAAAAAGCAACCTAATTTTCAATCGAGAATTCTCACATCAAAATATCTGTTTTTTTTTAAGTTGGTGAGCTTTTTGTTCGTTTAAATCTCTACTTTCTCATGGCGTAAAAAATTATACATTATTATCGTAAATTTTCTCAGAAAACGCTACGAAATAACAGGTAGTAAGGCCCAGATCCTCCTATCCTCTTCCCCACTTCTCTCTGAAATACCTTTTGTTGGGCTAAAGTTGTCTGTAGGTGATTCAGGTATATAAGTTATTTTAAAATAGCCATAAATAGGCATCTATGCATATAATTTAGAGAAGATTCTACAACTTTCTCAAAATATTGTAGATGTCTTATTGAATATTAACTTACTTATTTTATGAGAAAATTTACCATAGTACTTAATGTATATTTTTTTACACCATCAGAAAGTAGAGATTTCAGCGAACAAAAAGCCCACCGACTTTTTCAAAAAAGCAGATATTTTGAAGCGAGAATTTTCGATTGAAAATTAGGCTGCATTTTCGATATTGAGTCAAAACAAGGTTAGAAAAATTAATATTATTACCAAAAATTACACTGTTTTTGTTATATAAAAATGTAATTTTTCACGAAATTTCGTGAAGAAAAATTTGTTTTGTATAAGATAAAAATAAAAAACCAAAAACTTGGTTATTCGAATTTTTCCCATAAATTTTGAGGTAATGTGAAAAAAGGGTAAATATAGAAGTTGTAGATCTTTTCATTACCTGCATACAACTTTACCATTTAACTTGTTTTCCATAGGACTTGTAGTTTGGCCGGAAATCGAGATAAACCACTTGTTACCCTTAAAAAATCACCCCCTTCCACTTCCTAATCTCAGATCACTCGTAAATTATTTTTGTTATATTCTCTTCCTTTTCCAATGGGTTTCATCCACGATCATTTTTTTTTGTTTCAAAAATTATCGACCCTAGTCCCCACGCCAACGAATAATCCAATCATCTTTTTTTTTAACGCATTTTCAATTATCGACTTCAATACCTTCAAGCATAACCATTCTTTTCAAAACTCTTTGGAATAAAGCGATAAAAAAAAACAAGAAAAGAGTAGTAACTCAGGGTAATCCTTCAATCTTTTCTTTCGGAACATGGCCCTTTGTAGGGAGGAACCTACACCGACTTTTCTATCCTCAAAAGATCAATTCTACAACCACAATAGACGCGGTTCTGTATGGAAACAATGCCTTTTTCGACGCGTCCTGTATAAATTCAACCCCATCCAAGGACCCCAGATTTATCAATCATTCCAATATAAATAATAGTTGACGATTTGATGCATGGAACACACCAACAATTTGTACCGTCGGTATTTGAAATTTATGAGGAAACGTATCAGCGTGCAGAACACTCAGCCATCGCCCGTATCGGAAATGCAAAATAACTGGCACACCCCATAAATTATAATCCCCGCGGTTAATTTTCGGCATGATTTACTTCCCTACGCCTAAACGTACCAAATTATAAATTACGCCAGGGGTTAATTTTCAATTTTATGCAGTCTCGGATAAATTCGAATCTTCGCATAATTCCTTCATTTGTTCGCTTTTCGTAACTATTTACGTGATAAACAGGGTACGCCGGAATTAAGGGGCGTTTTTGAGACGGTTCTACAAGGTGGAACGAAGTTGAAGCAACGTTGGTTGACGTAATCTCGATTAAAGTTTGTTAGTCGCGATGGTTGTCACGTGACACATGGATTGAAGCCACACGACCACACATAATTACATACAACTCCTAATTGGAGGATGAAACCCACGGCAAGTGCTAAGGTACATATTCTTCTGTTTGAGTGTGCCAGCGAGCGAAATTGTCGAACTTGGGGCTAATAAAACACAAGAGAAATAGTTTGGTGTTGATTTGGGTTGGCGACGTCAATTGGCCATCGATATGTTGCGATTTAATGCCAGTCGAATATTGGCTTCGGGGCTATGGTGAAAATAAGATCTTTTTCGATGCCTCAGCAACGATTCTAGCTCACGAAGGCAACAATTCAGCAAATATAAGGTAAATAGAGACACAATTACATACTTCCTTAAGTAGTAAGACATGTTCTCTTCCTATATACAGTATTTTCATAATGATGCTAGTTATAATATATTTTGAACTATTAAAATAAACTGCTCCACAAGAGTTATGGATATCATATTAAGTTGTTCTGAGGGGCGTAAAATTTTAAAGACAATATCAAAAACATGCTCAACTGCCAATAAAAACTTATTAATTCGATTTGGAAGCATATTTTCACCATCTGATCGTCTTTTTTCTTGAGTTTGGCAGTTTTTCACGTTATTCGTAAGATTTAGCATTTCAACATGCAGTTAATTTATTGTCAGTCTCTTAGCGATATCGAACTTAGTAAATTTCACGAGCTTCTTAAGATGCCAAGACGTAAATTTACAATCACCGAGGCTAATAGGGCTATCGGTATGCTACAGGGTGGCCTCACTCAAGTCGCTGTGGCAGAAACATTTCAAGTATCGCAAAGTATAATATCGCGACTCTGGAAATTCTGGAATAGGTTCAATGAGACAGGTTCGGTGCAGGAAAGACATAGGGTTGGTGGACCAAGATAAACAACACCCACACAAGACCGTTTTGTCACCATTTCGGCGAGGAGATATCCTCTTTCTTCATGTAGGATGCTGAGAAATCGACTTTTAAATGCCAATGGTCCTGAAATTTCCATTGAAATCATCCGACGTCGTTTGGGGGAGATTAACCTGGCTTCTAGACGTCCATTGAGGGGTGTTCCGTTAACACGTGAGCATAAACGACAAATATTAGAATGGGCCAGGCAGCATGTTAATCTGAACGTCCAATGGCGTAGTGTACCTTTCACAGATGAAACCAGATACGGTCGATTTTCAGATTCTCGAAGAATAAGGGTATGGACTATGCCGCGTATGCCCCGAAATCGCCGTAATGTGCAAGAGGTTCATCCATTTCGAGGAGGCTCAGTTATGGTATGGGCTGGGATATGTTACAACGGGCGCACAGACCTTCACATTCAATATGACTGCTTTATATTATAGGGAACATGTCATTGGCAACGTAGTGCCAAATTTTCATACTGCCATTGGTGAAGCTTTCCAATTTCTTGACGATAACCCAAGACCACATCGTGCAGCAATAGTAGAAAATGCGCGAGACGAGCATGGTATTCCGCATTCGCCAGATTTAAACTGCATAAAACATGCATGGAATATGCTACAAAGAAGACTAGATGATCACCCACCTCCACCAGAAACATTGAATGACCTCAAAGCACTACTGCCTCGTTTATGGAATGAAATTCCTCAAGATATGCTCAACACCCTCGTTGACAGTATGCAACGAAGATGTCAGGCGGTCATTGATGCCCGTGGTGGCCATACCTTGTACTGAAGACATAAGAAGACAAAAAAACAATAAAATATCCGGAAATTTAAGTCGTTAAATTTGACCCTATTCTGTTAATCAACCTGTATATGTTGCAGACCAAATCCAGCTACTGAACTCACACAAGGCTGCTCGGATCTCCAAAAATATAGATCCGATCGTGTTCAAATTAGGAACTTGTTAGTAGAGTTACGTTCTGAAGGCTCTTGCAAAATTTGAGTGATGTTGGACGGATAGTTACTGAGATATAGAATTTTTTTCAATGATTTCCAATGATTTTTTCAAAATTTTCTAGTTATACGATCCACACAAAATTTCGCAAGAATTTTCGCGTTGGCATTCTACAACTAATAACCATGTTTGAATTGGATCGGTTATGAATTTTTCGAGTTATTGAGAAAATAACCACCAAATTTCAGATGTGTAGAACTCCAAAACCGTTTGGCCGAGTATGCCTATCAACAAACTCAAATGTCACATTCAGATGCACAACCTAACCTGAAAATTTGAAATCACTATCTCTTTTCGTTCTCAGGTGACATAAATAATATTTTTTAATGATTTTTTTTTAATTTTCTAGCGGTACGATTCACACAAAATTTCACAAACGTTCTTAAGTTTGTATTCTACAACTACCCACCAAGTTTCAATTCGATCCGATTAGTAATGGTTGAAAACAAAATTATTACCAGGAAACCATTGCACCGACTGTGCCCATTAACGAACTTGTCCGTCGTATTGGGATGCGTCACCTACCCTGAAAATTTCAAGTCGCTATCTCTTTCCGTTTTCAAGTTATCATAGCAACGGACGGCCGGACCGAATCGAATTTGACCTCAAATTCTTCATCAGTGAGTTGAACCTAGTCCTATGAGACCATTCTCGGCAAAAAATTCGAAAATTACAGACATTTGGGCAGAATGATAACGCGACGTTCCCCAGAACATACGCGCAAAAATGCTAAGTCAATTAAGTTAATATTTAATGAGACATAGATCCACAATATTTTGAGAAAGTTATAGAATCTTCTTTAAATTATATGCTTTGATGACCTACGGAAAATTTTAACCCATCAAAAGGTATTTCATAGAGAAGTGGGGATGGAGCTAGGAAGGTCTGGGCGTTACTACAAATACTACTGCATTTTCTGGGAAAATTTACCATAGTAATAAATATTTTTTTTACACCATCAAAAAGTAGAGATTTCAACGAACAAAAAGCCTACCGAGTCTTTTAAAAAAGCAGATATTTTAGCGGGAGCATTCTCGATTGAAAATTAGGATGCTTTTTCGATATTCAGTCAAAATACGGTGCAAAAATAAATATTTTAAATCAAAATAATTACAATGTGTTTGGGACATAAGAATGTAAGGTCACCAAATTTCGTGAGAAAATAATTTTGTTTGTAACAGATGAAAATAAAAACAAAAAACTTGCTTATTTGAATTTTTCACATCAATTTTGAGGTTATGTGGAAAAAGCGTGAATAAAAAGTTATAGATTTTTCTATTACCTACAACTTTGCTTTTTAACTTTTTTCCATAGCAAATCCGGAAATAGAGATAAACCGTTTTTGGCGCTCTTGTTCCTCGGAACAGACTGCTTATCAATTTGCCGAAATGTCTGTAATTTTCGAATTTTTCGATGAAAATGGTCTTAAACGATTTGGTTCGACTCACTGATCAAGAATCCGTGGTCGAAATTCATTCTGTCCGGCCGGTACGGACGGCCAGCCGTAGGCACGATAACTCTCGAAGGAATGAGCTAGACAGTTGAAATTTTCAGGGTAGGTTTGGGAGATAAATATCTCGGCTAAGTTCGTTATTGGGCAAAATCGGACAGATGGTTTCGGGGAAACAAAAAAAAATATATTTTTAAATAACAAATTAAAAACAAATTTGTTTTCAATATGCAGTTTTACCATAAGAATCCATTGATATCATTTTTAACTCTAACATGCTGATACTTTCGGAGATATGATTTTTAAAAATTTCAATAATAAATCGATTTTTTTTCACAGAATGATATAATTATTCTATCTATGAAATTTTATAATGTCCACTTATTTTCCTGAGACATGATTTGTCAAACTTTGATATTTAATGCCCATGGTTAATCCATATGATGATGGGAATGGTAATGGTAAGTTAATAATATTGAGTTCAGAATATCTCCAGTATCTCCATATGATGATGGGAATGGTAATGGTAAGTTAATAATATTGAGTTCAGAATATCTCCAGTAAAAACACAACTGGAATATTGGTGTATTGGAGTATTGGAGAGGATTTGAGGAAAGAATATTTATTATCATTCATCATAGAATTGAGGAATGAATATCTCGGATGAGTTCGTTGTTGGGCAGAATTCGTCGTTTTTGGCACCCTTGTTGAATTTAAATTCTTCTATAATGTTTGAATTCAATTTCTCCTAAGATGAAGTTCTTTCATAAGAATCCATTGATATAATTCTCAACTCTGAGAAACCAATACTTTCGGAGATATAATTTGTCTGTTTGAGGAACAGAGCCAGAAAACTCCTGTCCACAGGGCTTGAACCAATTTTTCACCCTTAAAAACTCATCCCCTTCTACTTCCTGACCTCAAATCACCCGTAAATTATGTTTCCTTTAATTTTTGTTATATTCTCTTCCTTTTCCAATAGGTTTCATCCTAATACTATTTTTCTTCACTTTTTACCATTTTCAAAGGACCAGGGCTGAAGCCCTGGTCCAAACCCAAAATTGTCCACCAGCTCTCCTACTGTGAACTTTTGTAATGCTGAGACCATATTTCGTGTACTCACCTAACCTTTCATCTCATCCAGCACACTTCACAGCTTAAGCAATACCATCGGCATTTTTAATTAAACTTTCAACTATTTTATTATACCTACTAGTCGGGCCTACAAATTGTAGTGGTTGCAAATTTTCCCGGCCTTTTCCCGGCGACGAACGCCGCAATCGATAACAATTCATTCCGTCGGAGTGTATCAGTTTAATTTTCCGGAATTATATAATCGAGTGAACGAATTCATTGTAATAAGTTTCCTCCGGCGAAAATGAAATCGAGAGAGCAGAACGGAATCGCGTGGGGTGGATGAGAAATTCGATACCCGGGGATTAGGGAAATCCTAATCGATTCCGGACCGGAAATAAATTTCCTCAGGATTTTCATAGCACAGAATTTTTTTTTACGGAATAAACTGCGATTTAGATGAAATTTGTGACGACAATCGAAAAAACAACGATAGTTAGCGGTACGGAATTTTCGTATTCACGAAATTGATGTGAATAAACGCGAAAAGTTTATATACAGTGTGGAAGAGCCAAATGAAATAAATTCATAATCTTGGTTATTGTATTTATTGAAAATCTCGATACACGTCAAATTCAACCTTTAAATTGTCATTCTTCTTCGTAAAAAAGCTAACCCTACCTTCAACCCCCTTTGAAGGACAGGTACAAACCCCTACTTTTCAAATAGGATGTATGGGCTTGTAATCATCATTTGAAAGGTCTAGTCATTCTCTATTCAGAAATATCACTTTCATGTTTATTGCGAAATCAAATTAGAAAGAAACAAAATCATGAGATTACCGAAATTCATAATAATATTCCCTCGAATATTCCCAAATCTTATTGCAATAATTCTAACCCTTAAGTAATCATTAAAGGATACTGTGGGAGGTATACTCATCATTGAAAGGTATTTTTCTGGGTTTTCTCTCCCAAACTCTGAAAAATATCTATAAAATAAAAATTAATTATTTTGTGATTTGCTTCTGCGTAAGAACCACAAGATATTTTTCAGAAGCAATCAATCTAACAATGTTGCCTAACAAACAACAACGAAACAACATCAACGAAGAAACAACTATATCTTTAGAATTATTTTGTTGATAAAACAAAATCTTTAGAATTATTTTGTTGATAAAACAAAATAACTCTAAAGATTTTCATTGAGCGTCTGACGAAGGAGTCTGATATAGACTCCGAAACGTTAAGATATAGTTGTTTCTTCGTTGATGTTGTTTCGTTGTTGTTTGTTAGGCAAAATTGTTCAATTGATTGCTTCTGACAAATATCTTGTGTTTCTTACGCAGAAGCAAATCACAAAATAATTAATTTTTATTTTATAGATATTTTTCAGAGTTTGGGAGAGAAAACCCAGAAAAAAACCTTTCAATTCTAACCTTATTTGCTTTCAAGATGTGATAGAAAGAAAATGATCACTCCTGAGATGTTGAATAATGTTGGAAGAAATTATTATTTGAGGTGAGGATGTTGCCAAAGCGTTCGAACATCTACTTCATTATCATTCGTTTTTTTTTGCTACATTTTAGTTTTTGATATGTTACCAAAGTTCAATAATTGCTTGATTTTTATTTTTTTCTAATTTGATTTTTTCAATAAACATGAAAGTGATAACATTTCTGAATAATGACGAGACCTTTCAAGCCCATACTTCCTATTTGAAAAATTGGGGGTTGTACCTATTTTTCGAAGGGGGTTGAAGGTAGGGTATATGTACAGTAACGTAGATAATTAATTTATTCCATTTGGCTTTTCCACACTGTATGTTAAACATGCCTAAACTTGTTTCGGTTATCAGTTATTACCTGTTTGGAGTCATCTCTAGATGTTGTTGCTGGACTTGCTGGGCCCTCTGCTTCGCAGCTTGTTTATGTCGTGAAAGGGCAAAAAACAATGCCAAAATTGCCTTCAACTTGCCATCTCTCAATTCTTGGGAAGACACCGATTCCACTCCGGACACATGCTGGGCTTTCAACAGGTTCAGGCATAAGTTGATGTTTTCGAGCTGAAAAAAATCATCGGATTAGATTCTTAAACATCACCAACCTTTTCGCGCTCTAGTTCCTCGGATCTGAGTGCTTATCTATTTGCCCAAATGTCTGTTTTCGAATTTTTCGATGAAAATGGTCTTAAACGATTTGGTTCGACTCACTGATCAAGAATCCGAGGTCGAAATCGATTCTGTCCGGCTGGTCCGGCCGGCCGGCCGTAGGCACGATAACTCTCGAACGAGTGTTTGGAGCGTAAATATCTCGGACAAGTTCGTTAATGGGCGAAATCCATCAAGCGGTTTCGGAGTTATGGCCGATTTTAGTAAAACACATTTTTTATGAATATTTCCGAAACCAATCACTCGATCTATCTGAAATTTAGCATCAAATTGTAGAATCATGACCTTTATAAGCATGTGAAGTTTTGTATTGACCAAGTTACCGCAAAGTGTCAAAAAAAAATTTCAAAATTAAAAAAAAAAATTTCTACAATAACTCTCGAACGGAATGAGCTAGGCAGTTGAAATTTTCAGAGTAGGTTAGGGAGATGAATATCTCTGTTAAGTTCGTTATTGGGCAAAATAGGCCAGATGGTTTCGGAGTAACAAAAAAAAACAATTTTTTTTTAAGCAACAAATTTCAATTTTTATTTAAGATGCAGTTTCACCATTGAAATCCATCGATATCATTTTCAACTCCAACAAGCTAATACTTTCGGAGATATGATTTTTCTAAATTTCAATAATGAATCGTACTTCTATGTTTTCACAGAATGCTATAATTATTCTATCTAAGCTTTATTATATGATCTGTGTTCATACTCGTACATTTCATCCTGTTCTATAAGAGAGAGTCATATTCAGTTCAGCTATTTTAATTTCATTTCTTCTATGGTGCAGTTCTCATTCTCAGATTGCTCATTTAATCTTGATAAATAAACTATTATTTGAATTGAATTTCCTTTATGATGCAGTTCTATCATAAGAATACATTGATATAATTCCCAACTCTGAGAAACCAATACTTTCGGAGATATAATTTGTCTGTTTGAACTAGAGCGCCAGAAAGCACCTGTCCACAGGGCTTGAACCCATTTATTAATAGCCTATTTTCGTAAAAGTGACAAATTATGTTGTAAAAATAATATTGTCACTTCTCGGAGCGTGGTTTCGTTAAGTTAAATAATATTTGGTGCTTGTCTGTCAGAATTTTTCGATAAATCACTACATATTCAATCGAAATTTTATTTAAATATGATCCAACGGTTAAAAGAAATTAAAAATCTAGATATGGATGTGTCCCGACAAGCAATTACTTCACATGTTCATATGTCCACATGGCTTGAACCCATTTTGGTAAAACATTGATAGTATAGCAAGGAGTAAATGATTAAAATTTGGAGAAAAAAATCGTGAAGGTTTTTTCATGTAAAGATTTTTTGTTACTTACATATTGTAATCGATTTTTGCAAAGTTTTTAAATTTTAAAACAAACCAGCTGTTCGAGGAGATCCAAAGTCGATGTTTAGTTGTTGTTAAAATGCCTAGAGCTCGTGTACCGGACGTCGAAGGGGCACAAATTGAATTGAAATTGAAAATTTTTTATTAGGTACCAAAATACACATACAATTGATATATTTTATCTTGCCACAGAAGAAATTCTTGTGTGTGGCTCAAAAAATAACAAATTCAATGACTCACAAACCAAGGATGTTCAAGATCCACGTCTAAGACTTATGGCTATTAGACACCGATTTGCGACAACTCGATCTTTGGCTGATGAGTGGTTAGGAGAACAAGGCCATCCTGTAACTGTCCGAACGGTTTACCGCCGGATAAGGTCTATTGGACTGCAACATTATTGACCCCATCTTGACCCACCTCTGACAGTTCAGCATCGCCGGCAACAATTACAGTGGTACAGAGAACGTCAACATTGTAATGTGGAATGGCATCATGTTGTCTTTTCTGATGAATCTCGATTTTCCTTGAGTGCACATGATGGCCGAAGAAGGGTTAGACGACGTCGGGGAGAAAGACGTGAACATCAGTTTGATATTGAGCGTCATGTACACCGGACAGTAGGTAACATGACAGCGCTGCGTTACCTTCAAGAAATAGTGGAGCCATATGTTCTCCCTTGCCTTAGCCGGCTCGAGAATCCAATATTTCAGCAAGATAATGCTAGACCTCATGTTGCCAGAGTTAATTTAAACTTTTTTGAAGCGACCCATGTGAATCTTTTGCCATGGCCGCCCAGATCCCCCGATCTTTCGCCTATAGAGCATGTTTGGGACATCATGGGTAAAAGGCTTGGAAATTTACCCCAGCCCCCACGGACTTTGGCGGCTTTGATACATTAACTACAGGTAGCTTGGGATAGTATCCCTCAAGAACAAATAGACCATCTTATTGCATCAATGCCAAGACGTGTTGGGGCCTGTATAGATAATCGCGGTGGACAAACACATTATTAACAAATTTATTAAAAAAAATTGTAAAACCTTCGTTTTTTCTATACTATCTAAATTACCAAAAAAAAAATAGAATTTAAACAGCTCTTTCTGGGTGTTGCAGTTTCTTTGTCAGTCAGTATACAGGATGTCCCAAAAATACCACGCGAAAGTGACACTGGAGATAGATTGGCATTAGGTCTATCAGATAGCATCAACATGACCTCAGTAAAAGTCCGCTGGTTTTCGAGATATCACCACTGTTGCGTCCCATGACTTCACATGTTGGGAAGCGCTCATTTGTATTTCTAAACAAAGCAGCTCGCTTGTAAAACTTAAATGTTTTGGGTTAACTGGTTTATTTTTGCATGGGTGGTCTCACCCCTGAAATTAATATTTTCCACGGAAAGATAATTGCAAGTAAAATATCTTGTAATACTTCAACCCTTGTAGAAGTATTTATGACCTATTTCCTGTGAAATATTGATAAAATGCATACAACAACTAACACATTGCCAGAGCTGTGAGTCCTTTGTCTAGATTCTAACCCATACAAAAATCTAGAATTTTCCGATTAGATCGCCACGGCTTTGGCTATTCTCTAAATCGAGGGCGTAGATGCCGAATCTGTAATTAGTTTTTCCGTATCTCGATTAATGTTGGTAATATGGCGAAAAATCCGACTGATTAGTCCATTTTCAGGAGGTAGAGCCAGAAATTGCGACTTTCTTCGTCATTGCTCCCAAACTAATCGAGATACGGAAAATCTAATTACAGATTCGTGATCTGCGTACCCGATTTAGTGAATAACCAAAGCCGCGTCGACCTAATCGGAAAATTGTAGATTTTTGTATGTATTGGATACTAGAGAAAACTTTTTGGCGTTTGACGGATTCGCTCATTACCTAATATTTTCCGAATGGATAGAGATACAGAAAAAATAGATACATAAACCTAAACGTCGTCCACCGACCAATCATCGGGGAAAATTTGGATATCGAGATGTGAAAATCATAGATTTCGGACGGGAAAGAAGAATTTTCCTTCGATTCCGGGTCAAAAATATATAATATATATATATATATATACATATAAAATATATAAAGTGCCGACCCAAAAAATTTTTTTAATGGTATATCGATACGGAGCTCGTGTCTAATTAAATCGAGGTCGCTGATCACGAATCTGTAATTAGTTTTTCCCTAAGTGGCGTACTTTGGGAAAATTTTCACTTAAAGTGAAAAAATTGACGAAAATAGGTCAATTTTGGAACTTTCCACCGCCCAAAAAAATCGGAGTAGGGTGTTGCTGATTTTTTACGTCATATTTGGATCCTTTATCTATCGAATCATCCGAACAATAATGTCCAGGTCGTACGCTTCGGAAATTATGATTTTTTTTCCCGAGGGTCTATTTTTCGGAAAATTCTTTCCGCGATATTTCCTCGAAAAATTTTTGTAATAAATATCTGATGGTAGATTCGGAATCTACGGCCCCGAATCTATAAGAATAAGTACCCGTTTCATAGTTTTGCGTCAAAAAATTTTTCTCGAAAAATGGGATTTTTTTAAGGCTAATGTATTAAAAAATTGCCAAAATTCGACCGGTCTCCTATTTCGATGCAAATTACTTCATGTACTAATTCGGGACCGTAGATTACGAATATATGATCGGATTTTTCATTAGAGAATTTTCCGCGGAAATACCGCGAAATTAATTTTCCGAAAAACAGACCCTTGGGAAAATAATCATAATTTCCGAATAGTACGGCCTGGACATTTTCTGTTTGGATTATTCAGTAGATAAAGGATCCATATATGAGGGCAAAAATCAACAATACCTTACTCCGATTTTTTTGGGCAGTGTGAACTTCCAAAATTGACCTATTTTCGTCCATTTTGTCTCTCTAAGTGAAAATTTTCCCAAAGTACGCCACTTAGGGAAAAACTAATTGCATATTCGTGATTAGCGACCTCGATTTAACTAGACACGAGCTCCGTATCGATATACCATGAAAAAAATTTTTTGGGTCGGAAATATTTTTGACCCGGTATCGAAGGAAAATTCTTCTTTCCCGTCCGAAATCTATGATTTTCACATCTCGATATCCAAATTTTCCCCGATGATTGGTCGGTGGACGACGTTTAGATTTATGTATCTATTTCCTCTGTATCTCTATCCGTTCGGAAAATATTAGGAAATGAGTAAATCCGTCAAACGCCAAAAAGTTTTCTCTAGTATCTAACCCAGGGGTCACCAATCAGTTTCATTGGAGGTCCGTTCACAAAATCTGTATATCTGTCGCGGGTCGTTGATAGCATTATGATGGCATAAGAATTTGACTAGCAGTTAATCTAAATCCAATATAAAAACGAAAAGTTATCTGAATTTTTTCAATCAAGAATACATGTTTTCTGGAAAAATGGTCCGCAAAAAAAAGGTTCGCGATCCGAATCCGGACCGCGGTCCGCCATTTGGTGACCCCTGGTCTAGACTATTCGAAGACCCCTAGTCTGTGAAAGTCGGACCGGTTTCCATGTTACAAAACAATTAATGTGGGAGCGAGATAGCCGATAAGGGTTTGGGTTTTTTTTAATAAGTAGCAATTCTGGTTCTGATTAAAAAAAATTGGTAGTGTTGTATCATTTTGAAAAGGGCATGAAATGGACCAGTTTTTGCGATTATTTGTCAATTCAGCCTGATATAATGTTTATGTCAAATTCGATATTTACCTATATACAATTAAATGTTTTACCGCCGTATTCACAAAGCATTGTTAAGTGTTTCAATCTCCGTTAAGTCCTAACGGAGGACCTCAGTTAAGGATAAATCAGAATCGCAACCTTAATTCAAGTATTTAACGGTGGTGAAACAGGTCTTTTCACGTTAATTTTCACATTAACTGAGGTTGTGATTCTTATTTAAGCTTAACTGAGGACCTCATTTAGGACTTAACGGAGATTGAAAGCTTTGTGAATACGGCGGTTAGTCTTGAAAATGATTCGAACCTGGATCGAAACGTCAACAATTCATAAGGTATTCGTTTGATTTACCCAGTCCTCAAGCCACAAAGCCATTATTTCCTTTCAGTATTTAAAATGGAAATAGATAGAAATACTGCTAATCTGTGCGCTTACTGTGATTTCCTAAACCGACTTCCCCCCTTAAACAATTCGGATTTGAAAACTGTCACGCATACAAATTAATCACTGATATATTTAACATAGATGCATAGAATACATGCATCTTGTAATTAACTCAATATGACAGATCAAGTAAAATTACTACCAAAACCATCATTTCAGTATTCAGTTATTATGAAGCAACATCGAAATTAACCTATAAAATGTATGACTGGATCAGAATAAACATTTCTCCTTCAAGATGGACGATTACGAATCGAATGCGTCACTAGTTCTCAGTACCTTCCCAATATTTTACTATGTGGGATTATTACCAAGACCTCTGTGCAAATTAGTTCTATTCCTCATCTTCCTGAAGAAGGTAATAAGAGATATGCGGAGATCTCAGCACATAACAACTCCAGATTTCTTACTTTCTGTCTCGGTTGGGGGAATGTATCAGGCCATGATGGTAAGGAACATTAGAAATGCATTTACTCTTATTTTCTCTTAGTTCAGTCAATCTGGCATTTCGACGGTACAGAAAATAACCAGTGGCTGAATCTTTGTTAATAGTTGGAGAATGATGTTAGAAAAGGGTTTATTGGGTCGGCCACGTTGGACCGTGATGCGTATTTCTAAAATTTTGAAATGCATTTATCTCGTGATCCATGCATTTCACAGAAAAATTTATTCAAGAAAAAATGTAGAGGACATCGATATCTACAATTAATCTCATTGGTGCTATGCCGAACAACAAAAAATGCACGCAGTAGATGGCCCTTTTGTTAGAACTATCCCGCCGGAGAAAGTTACAATAGGACCGAGAAAAATACCGTTAGCAGCACTGCGATGTTAACGCAGCGCTGTATTACACTATAACTTTCTAACGGTAAGTTGTATGTAAAAAATGTTTAAATAAAAGTTGTTCGTAATATTAAATGGAACAACATTTACATTTACAATATAGTTGAAAAAAGAAAATTTAATAGCAAAAAAGTGGAAAAATTCTTATTTTGGAACTTTAGCGCCACCTACTGCGTGCATTTTTTGTTGTACGGCATAGCACCAATGAGATTAATTGTAGATATCGATGTCCTCTACATTTTTTCTTCGATAAATTTTTCTGTGAAATGCATAGATCACGAGATAAATGCATTTCAAAATTTTTTTGAGTTTTTCAAAACACGCATCACGGTCCAACGTGGCCGACCCAATAAACCCTTTTCTAACATCATTCTCCAACTATTAACAAAGATTCAGCCACTGGTTATTTTCTGTATCGGAACGATTTAATTTTTGCTTGACTGAACTATCTCTATTTTTTGAATATTTTTAATTATTTAGTATGATTCTTCTATGATCTTCAGGCTCATTCGTCTATCATCTAACAACAAATATATTCAGTTGCCGAATCCTCATCTGTTCCAAATTTAATATTTGCGTTTTTGTTTTGATTATCTCCGAAAAAAAAAATCAGAGTCTTGACTAAACCTTTCTCTATTTTTTCATCTCTTTGTATGTTCTCTATTAGTTGTGCATACATCTAACCATAGATGCATGGAATACATGGTGAAGACACTCTTTGACATATTTTCGGACGAATTGCAGTCAAAATACTGTCAAAATACAAGGATTTTGTTCTACTTCAGTTTCTTGTGGAAAGTAGTACCGTTTGCTGAAATTTGGTATTTTGAGTATTGAGTTCAACGTTCTTGTTTTCCGCGCCGAAAGTAAGCCAAATGTTTGCTGTGTGAACTCTGAACTCTGAGTATCTAGAACCATTTTAATCAAATACTATTTTCATTTCGAAAATCCTTCGGTTTTATGCGAATAAAGTTTTCTTAATAATTGTTTATTCTTACCGGATCAGGGGCAGATTTCTTGTATCAAGATAGGTATTAATTATAATATTAATAATATTGAAAGATCGCTGATACCGTTGTTAATAAATCAACATAGGAGAACGCTTAGACTTGTTGATTTATTATAATCTTGCCGGTTGATGAACATAAGCTGTTTTAACAGTTGAAACATCGAGGTATACCTCTATTAATTAATAATTATATTCATTATACAATTCAGTTATATATTGAGAAGGAATGAAATGATTTGTTATGAAAACTAACAATATTATTTGTCAACGATGAAAGGACTAGCACAGAACAAAGTTCAGAGCAACCACACAGTGTGATTCCATCAAAGTTGGATAGCTTTCCTAAAGCGTCATTCTTTTTGGCGCTCTTATTCTATATTATTATTTGTTTAAAGGATTGTTACACGACGAGAATGGCAACTGGCTTGTGGTAGAGGTAGGGTATTGAAAATTAGAACATTTGTTTGTTCAAAACATTTTCTACCGAATATATATTGAATAAATGATTAAAACGTAGTACACTACTCTCTGTTTGGTTAATTTATAACTAATAATGAATAATAATAACTAAGTATAAGTTCTGAATAATAGCTATCGAATCAAATATATTTTGCAATCTTATCATCCAATTGCTGAGAGCATAAAAAGTTGTCAAGGGGTATTGGGTGACTGAAAAAATGCGGTATACATGGGAATGGTTTGATGAAGTTTCAAATTATACATCGAAAATCATAAGTAAAATGCTCAATATGAATGAGCCTTACACGATAAAGGTAATTAATACATTTGAATAAAAATATGATATCGAAAGATATTATGTAGAGGTATTACAGACAATTCTGTATTATTCAATATATTTAAAAATACATAAATTAAATGCTTGTATTCTAATGACATTGGATGATATCTTTTGTAATGGAAAAATAATGATTTCACAGATTTCTCCATTGACAGTTCCATTCAAAATGTCCGAATGAAACTCCTTTACTGATAAATCCCTTATTTGACCTCATCATGTCTTGGCAAGATTAAATTTCTGTTCCCAAGAAATGGGGTTTATAATGTCCGAACAGATGTCTGATTAATCAAACAGTGGATTGATTTTTCAATAATCTGCTTCATTATATTCTTTTAATTTGGATTTACGAACTAGCAACGGTGGAAAGTGAACTTTGTCAGTGAACAATCCCTTGCTATTATAACCGATCGGTTATGTTTAGCAAGAGATTGGTCTTAACCGCTCTGCTCCGGTTACTCGCTTAAATTCGACTAAAGTACGTGATTTAACAATTCTAGGTCCGGCCGAAAATTTTAACAGAAATTTAGCAGGGACTGTCGACACCTTGTTATTCTATGCATCTTGATCTAACCTATCCCTTCCCAAATCAGAAGTAATTTCTGAGCATAGACATAAAATAACATGGACTGGTTGTGAGAAAGAGACCATTGAAATCAGCATTGAAAAAAGACAGAATAGTTGAAGGCAAACCACGGTATATGAATATTTTCTTATAATCTGGCGTTTGGCAAAACCACAGAATACCAAACATTGGTTTCCTTTATTCTCTGACCTTTCTTGTTACTGTATTGTTTGGTTTCGTGTATTGTGTATGTGTTTTGGTGATTTGTAGACAGAATATTTAAAGGCAAAACATTTTCATTTAAATCCGACACTCGTTTCTGAATATTCTGATTCTTGTAAAAAAACATCATTATTTGTATACCATTATTTGCCTTTAAGTATTCTATCCTTCATAACATCTCTCTCTCTCTAATGTATTCCGCAACGAACTGTGTGATAAAGTTACGTGAGGGCCAGTCCATGTTATTCTATGTCTATGTTTCTGAGTGACAGAGGTCCCATTAAATGGCACTGACATTTATGATCTAAATTCTCATCTCACTAAAATTCAACAATTTCGAGTATGCAAAGAAAGTTTCATCACACTGCTGAAAATGATCGAAGATAAGGAAAATCTTTTTCTGGATAACAAATTATGCACCCTTATGAAGCTGTACTAAGTGCATTTCCAATACTTTACTACATCGGAGTATTACCCAAACAATGCTGTCGATTTATACTGTTTTTGGTCATGGTGAAAAAAGTTTTTCGCGACGTTAAACGATGTCAAATGTGCAGCAGGCAATTACTGCTAGCGTCATCTATGGGTGGTATTACTGAAGCACTCCTAGTAAGTACAATTTCTTAGCGCTCTTGTTCCTCGGAACAGAGTGCTTATCAATTTGCCCAAAAGTTTGTAATTTTCGAATTATTGCTGAAAATGATCTCAAATGTTTTGATACGACTCACTGATCAAGAAGAATCGGTGGTTAAAATCGATTCTGTCTGGCCGTCCGCCCGTTAACACGATAACTCCCGAACGTAATGAGCTAGACAGTTGAAATTTTCAGAGTAGGTTTGGGAGATAAATATATGGCTTGAGTCGTTACTTGGTGGTTTCGGAATAACGTAAAAAAATTTTTTTACATTACAAATTTCAAATTCATTCTTTTGCACGTATGTTCTGGGGAACATCGCGTTATAGTTTTGCCCAAATGTCTGTAACTTTCGAATTTTTTGAAAAAAATGGTCTCAAACGATTAAGTTCGACTCCCCAATGAAGAATTCGAGGTCAAATTTGATTCTGTCCGGCCGGCCGTCCGGCCGGCCGGCCGTCCGGCCGGCCGTTGCCACGATAACTTGTGAACGAAAAGAGCTAGCGACTTGAAATTTTCAGGGTAGGTGGCGCATCCCAATACGACGGACAAGTTCGTTAATGGGCATAATCGGCCCAGTGGTTTCCGAGTAATAATTTTGTTTTCAACCAATATGAATCCGATCAAATTGAAACTTGGTGGGTAGTTGTAGAATATGACCCTAAGCACGTTTGTGAAATTTTGTGCGAATCGTATGGCTAGAAAATTTTAAAAAAATTATTAAAAAATATTTTTGTTGTCACGATAACTTGCGAACGGAATGAGATAGCGGCTTGAAATTTTCAGGTTAGGATGTGCACCAGAACGCGACATTTCAGTTTGTTTATGAGCATAATCGACCAAACGGTTATAGAGTTATAGCAATCTGAAATTTTCTGAAATTTGGTGGTTTTTTGTTCCTCATTAACTCAAAAAATACTGAACCGATGGAATTCAAACATTGTTATTAGTTGTAGAATGACAACGCGAAAATGTTTGCAAAATTTGGTGAGGATAGCATTCGTAGAAAATTTTTAATAAATCATTAAAAATAAAAAAAAAAAATTCTATATATCAGTAACTATTCGTTTGAAATTCATGAAATTTTGCAAGAGCCTTCATAACCTAACTCTACTGCCAAGTTTCAAGTTTTAATATGATCGGTTAAATATTGTTGGAGATTCGAGCATTCTTGTGCGAGTTCAGTAGTACCGATTTGGTGTAGCGTAAGGCTCCGAAGAAACGATCGCTCGACCCGGACTTTTGCCGTCGAGTCGAAGAAGACGAATCGATTTGTGTTTTTCCCAAATTTCGTTCTTCTAGGTTGAGCCTAAATATACTAATTCGATACAAGTTTCGGAGGTTTTGAGTCCGACGATTTTCCATTCAAAAAGTCAATCCGAGAAACGTCAGAATTAATTCGAGAGACGGGGTCGGAAATTTTCGAAAGCGAAACTGACGATTTAGGCCTTTTTGGGAAGTGAAACTTGAAGAAAATGATAGATAGCTTTTGCGCGTATGTTCTATTTTCCATTCTTCTGTATTGGACACCCTTAATCGAATTTACCATGGTAAATTATGTTGTCCATTCTCCTGTATTGGACACTTATTTTATATTTAAAACTGTAATTAGATCTTTGAAATACCATTGAATGAAGAAATTCTTGTAAGTTAACAAAATATCTTGATTTGAACAATAAAAATGCATCATTTTATTAAAATGATAGTTAGACTATCCAATTGCTTCTTTTCTTTATAATATTTTAGCTGTAAGTCAGTATAGCTTAGAAATTTTAAAGTAACGTCCTACAATATTAATTTAAATGATATTATAAATAAAAAAAATTGGTTCAAGCACTGACGTGAAGTCAGAAGCTTTTGCGCGTATGTTCTATTGTCCATTCTTCTGTATTGGACACCCTTAATCGAATTTACCATGGTTAATTAAGTTGTCCATTCTCCTGTATTGGACACTTAATTCGAATTTACCATGGTAAATTCGAATTAAGTGTCCAATACAGGAGAATGGACAACATAATTAACCATGGTAAATTCGATTAAGGGTGTCCAATACAGAAGAATGGACAATAGAACATACGCGCAAAAGCTTCTGACTTCACGTCAGTGCTTGAACCAATTTTTTAAGATGCAGTTTTATCATAAGCCCTCGATCTACTTCGGCGCGCTTGTTGATGTTGACCGATCTGAATTGAATGATGTCATAAACAAGCTCGCAAAAGCAGATTGACGTAGCTTTAGTGCTTCACTAAATTTTTGATTACGGGTTCCGCAAGTATGAATATCGAATGATATTCAAAGGTCACCTAAACTTTTCCGAGAGCAAAAGAGGTCCTGGGGTTTTCCGTATACAGGGTATCCCGAAATATATGCAACAAAATTTAACAATAGATTCTTGAGAAAATTTAGGGGACCCTTATTTCTGTGAATTGGGACCCCATTTCGGAGTTACAGACCTCTGAATTTGCCCCCCCAGAATCGTTTTATGTCAATATCTCAGAACATTGTTGCATATTTCATACCAAATTTTATACAAGGGAGTTCTGAAATATGATAAATCTGACAGTGTTACCTTTTATGGCATGGTGGCCCCTTAAGACACTTGCGGCCCTTGTCTTTGGAGCCCGAAATTTTTGTTAGCGTATTTTTATTCTTCCAAATTGGTTGTAAATTTTCATGCATTTTTTTCGTAAAATGAGTCGTTTTCTGAAGATTCTTATCCAACTCATAATAAACATGCAATATCAGGACGTATAATATGACACGGTTGGATATTCGGCTCCTACGATTGACTACAAATCCCGATATGCATAATGTTACATTATGCCGTTTTCCTCGAAAACGACTCATTTAACGAAAAAAATGCAAGAGACAAAAAATATACAAACAACTCGGGCATTCCTATGAAATAAAATATTTAGAGAAATAAAAATACACTAACAAAGTTATCGGGCTCCAACGAAAAGGGGGCCCAATGATAAGTATCTTAAGGGGGCACCATACCAAAAAAGGTAACACTGTCAGATTTATTATATTTCAGAACCCCCGTGTATGTAATTTGATATGTAATATTCAACAATTTTCTGAGATATTGACATAAATCGATTCTGGGGGGTCAAATTCAATGGTCTGTAACTCCGAAATGGGGGCCCATTTCACAAAAATAAAAAATTTGGATTCCTTAAATTTTCTCCAGGAATCAACTGATAAATTTTGTTGCATATATTTCGGGACATCCTGTATAGTATTCAAATAACGAGCAGGCTGAAGAAAATGTGTGCAACAACCGACCTATACAACTACAACAGAACTGAAGTCTCAAAATAATTTCCACAAATGTTCGAAATGGGTGATTATTCATTGGCAACTTATACTTATTGCTTTCCGGGACATAATTGCTTCCGAATAAATACAGGTACATGATTGTTAATAAGTTTTCCTCACGACATGGTATTGAAAATTACGGCTACACTCTACATAGTAAAATACCTAATGTAGTTGATATCGTGTTGGTTCGTGCTCGGTTCCACTCTATAATTGTTGTATATTTGCAGATCTTTATGTCAGATATCTAATTTTTTTCGTATCGGCTATTGTTTTCAGCTTCCGTGTACGATAAGTAACGATCACCCGATTAGCAGACCATATAGATCGTAAGAACGTTACTGAGATGCGAAGCTGATTTACACAAAACAAGGAAAAACGGTTCAAATTCATTTATTTTCATCATCATTATCATTTAAGTAAAATAAAGACGTATAGCTTTTTAAACATAACAGGAACTGTGGTATTAATGCGAATTATATAGCTCAATATTGGTATCTCAGCAAACGAGTTATGCGTTGCTATTGATATCATTTGATATTACGATGATATACAAATAAACTGAAGTAATTGCTTGTCGGGACACATCCATATCTAGATTTTTAATTTCTTTTAACCGTTGGATCATATTTAAATAAAATTCCGATTGAATATGTAGTGATTTATCGAAAAATTCTGACAGACAAGCACCAAATATTATTTAACTTAACGAAACCACGCTCCGAGAAGTGACAATATTATTTTTACAACATAATTTGTCACTTTTACGAAAATAGGCTATTAATAAATGGGTTCAAGCCCTGTGGACAGGAGCTTTCTGGCGCTCTAGTTCAAACAGACAAATTATATCTCCGAAAGTATTGGTTTCTCAGAGTTGGGAATTATATCAATGTATTCATATGATAGAACTGCATCATAAAGGAAGTTCAATTCAAATGATAGTTTATTTATCAAGATTAAATGAGCAATCATGAGAATGAGAACTGCACCATGGAAGAAATCAAATTAAATCTGGCCAATTTTGCTCTATAACGAACTTAACCGAGATATTCATCTCCCTAACCTACTGTGAAAATTCCGTTCGAGAGTTATATCTATGTCTATGGATGAAAAGCAGTCTCACTACTCTCAGATCTCTTACTTCATGTTCCGTTCCGAAATGTAAGACTTTTCTGAGAAATACTAATTTCGGAGCAAACAACTGAGATTTTTCTCACTTCGCTCACAATTCTTCGATTGATTAGATAATGACATGTCTCAGGAAAATAAATTGACATTATGACAATTCATACATAGAATAATTATATCATTGTGTGACAACGTTGAAATACGATTTATTATTGAAATTTTGAAAAATCATATCTCCGAAAGTATTAGCTTGTTGGAGTCAAAAATGATATCATTGGATTCTTATGGGAAAACTGCTTATTGAAAAAAATTTAATTTGGAATTTGTTTTGTAAAAAAAAAATTTTTTTTTTGTTACTCCGAAACCATCCGTCCGATTTTGCCCAATTACGAACTTAGCCGAGATATTTGTCTCCCAAACCTACTCTGAAAATTGCAACTGTCTAGCTCATTCCGTTCGAGAGTTATCGTGCCTACGGCCGGCCGGACAGAATGATTTTCGACCACGGATTCTTGATCAGTGAGTCGAACCAAATCGTTTAAGAACATTTTCATCGAAAAATTCGAAAATTGCAGACATTTGGGCAAATTGATAAGCACTCAGTTCTGAGGAACTAGACCGCCAAAAATTGGTTAAAGCACTGGCTTGAGGTCAGGGGCTTTTGCGCTCATGTTCCATTGTCTATTCATGCCTCATACGTCTAGTCGATCAAGCATAGTTTCTGAAGTATAAAATTTTTCAAGCTGAAAAAAGAAAGAATATTTGACCTTGAAATGACAAACTTTGTGTTAATAATGTTTTATTCACCTCTATTGGACACTTGGATACCCTTATTCGAATTCACCATCGATATAGACGTTTTCTCAATTTTTATGAAATATGAATACATTTCGAACCATTTTAATGATAGACTTGAGTAACGAGAGAAATGTCTATGATCACATAATCTTTCATTCTGACGTATGTATTCTATCTGAATTGAAATTCTTCAAATATCTAATGATATACGAAAAAACTTACTACCCTGAAAATTGCAAGTCGCTATCTCTTTGCGTTCGAAAGTTATCGTGGCAAAGGTCACCCAGTATCTGAACTCACTTAATGCTGCTCAGATCTCCAACAATATCTGATCGTGTTCAAATTTGGAACTTGACTGAAAAGTTAGGCTTTGAAGTATTTAGGAAAATTTCAGCGATATCGGACAGATATTTTCTGAGACATAAATTTTATTTCAAGGATTTACAATGATTTTTTGAGAATTTTCTAGTGATACGATCGTCATAACATTTCTTAAAAAATTGCGCGTCGGCATTCCATGTTTGAATTGAATTGGTTTCATATTTTTTGAGTTAAGGAGGAAATAAAAACGAAATTTCACATAGGTATAGCTCCAGAACTGTTTGGCCGATTATGGCTATTAACGAACTCAAATGTTGCATTCGGATGATCAACCTACCCTGGAAATTGCGAGTCGGTATCTCATTCCGTTCTCAATCTATCGCGAGAAAAATAATATTTTCTAATAATTTTTCTGAAACTTTTTAGTTATACGATTCTCACAAAATTGCACACACGTCTTTAGGTCTGTATTCTACAACTACTCACCAAGTTTCAATTCGGTCGGCTCTGTATTGGTTGAAAACAAAGTTATTACTCGAAAACCGCTGAGCCGATTACACCCATTAACGAATTTGTCCGTCATGTTGGGATGCTTCACCTAACCTGAAAATTTCAAATCGCTATCTCTTTCCGTTCTCAAGTTATCGTGACAACAGCCGGACAGAATCAAATTTGACCTCGAATTCTTCATCAGGGAGTCGAACCAAATTGTTTGAGACCATTGTCGGCAAAAAATTCTAAAATTACAGACATTTCGCTAAAATTATAACACGATGTTTCCCAGAACATGCACTCAAAAAGAAATAACAAATATTTATATTTGAATAACACCTCTATCTCTAGCAGTACCTATATTAGAATAATTTTGTGATATTCAGTTTCCAGTTCTATGGTTCATGGAATATCTGCCGGACCAAGCCAGGTATATATTAGCCGGATGTCTATTCATGAAATTGATTGGAGATGTCTGGGCATTCCAGAGAAAACAAAGAAATTAAATGATCACCAGAAGATTCCAGAACCTGAGATGAAACCTAAGAACTAATTAAGAAATAAAATTGAATAACAGAAAGAACTGCATGTCACGAAATAAAAGGTCAAATATTATGCTGGTTTCTTTTAATGAAATGTCAAATCGGAGTCTCTGTGTATCCGAAACTGGAACAAACAAATTTGCCTGAATTATTTTGCATAATTCCATATGGATTTATTCCTTATGATCCGCGACCATCAGTCTTGAAATTCATCTACTGAAACAGTAGATAATTTTTTGTCTAACTCAGTAATTCGGAACAATGAATTAGTTATTAAGTGGTTCCCTTCTAGGTTTTCTCTCCCAAACTCTGAAAAAAATCTATGAAATAAAAAATTATTATTTTGTTAATCGCTTCTGCGTTAGAAATACAATATATTTGGGAGAAGCGATATATCGAACAATGTTGCCTAGCAAACAACATCAACGATAAAAACTATTTCGCAACGTTTCGGAGTCTATATCAGACTCCTTCATCAGACACTAAACGAATATCTTTACAATTATTTTTGTATGATAGTTAACTTCATTTGCTAAATTGACTTTATGCAGAACTCGTGGAAACCCCAAGGAAAGAAAAGCTTTCTCTTTTCATTCATTAACACATCTCGCCAAACTATTATGGGGAAAGATTTTCACCGTTTAAAGATGCATATTCATCTTTTCTCGAAATTTCATTTAGATCCATTCCTGTTCAAGATTTCTCTCGACTTTTTGCATAATATAACTATTGTACAGATATTGTAGTTCTCAAGATAATACATTTTGGAATTTGAGGGTGGGCAGAACTACCCCGCAGTTGGTCGGGAAATCAGCCATTGTTTCATGGAAAGTGTTCTGGCAAACATTTGAAAGGCAGATTAAGATCTGCCTACAATTATTGGCGTCCGGGTGTTTGCGCACAGTATGCTGCATACAGTCTGCCAAGTTCACACCGGTGTGCTAGGCTCTACCCACTGAGCTAGGAGGTGTATCATGATTTCACCAGAATGGAAGTACGTATAACATTTCAATAACCCAAGACACGAAAAAAAATCAATTGCAGTAGATTTTCCATCAGAATTTCATAATTCAAATAGCGAAAGTTATTGAAACTTTTATTGATTCCAAAGATTCAACGCTAAGGTTTACATAATCGATTTCATGTGATCTAATTGAAAAACAAGTTTCAAGGACAGTATGCAGGTTTAGTATTTATGGCCACTTGAGGCATGCTTTGTAGAATTTTTATTTTGTGTCATTTTCCTTAACGAAATACACGTATAATACGCGATAAAATCTGATATGGGTTGAAATAGAATAGTGTAACATGGTAACATTACCTTCAAAGTTGGTATCTAATTCACTCAGGTAATAAAAAACGTATTGCAACTGAATATCAACCGAAGTAATTAATACTATCAATTTCATTCAGTGATTAATTTGACTATTCTTGGAAACCTTTAAGTACCTAATGTTTTATGGTGTTCATTTTTAATGTTCGGTTTCGGAGGGTAATCGTGAATAACTAAGATTTGTCTCTTTAATAAACTTTATTGCAATTTGAATCATAATAGCTTATGCAGGCTGGTTAATGGTTCGAATTAAACGTTTCTGCGCATAAAGTAATAAGAATAATATTTCACCAATATTTAGATGTTCTGCATCATAACTCATAACACGCGGAGCACCTATCAATTCGCTCGAATGTCTGTAATTTTCGATTTTTTTTGCCGAAAATGGTCTCGAATATTTACCAGAATCCTTAGCAAAACATAGTTAGCCGGTCGGCCGTAGCCACGATAACTTTCGAATGGAAACGGAGAGCGACGATAGCACGATTACTTCCGAACGGAATGAGTTAGAGAGTTGAAATTTGCAGGGTAGGTTTGGAGTCCAATTGCGCGATATAAGTTCGTTAATTGGCTAAATCCGCCTAGTGGTAACGGAGTTGAAAATACTTATCGAGTTAAAACTCGTTAGAGAGTTGAAAAATACCAACACCAACAATTATGTCAAATTTGGTGAGGATCAAAATTGAAAAAAAATAATTAAAAAAAAATCTGTATCTTAGAAACTAATCGTCAAATATGGCTGAAATTCTGAAAGAGCCTTCAAAACTTTATTTCACAGCCAAGTTCTAGATTTAAACTGTATCGGATCTATATTGTTGGAAATATTGGGAAAATATATTTTTTTCCTGGAAGGAAAGCAGCCATGGGCGGCGAGTTCAGTACCTGGATGGGTGACCACCCAGGCTGTGAATTTGAACTATTACAGCAGAATATTTTACAATGATTTGTTTTAAACTAATCGTGATTTTTTTACAATTACGTACATCTTGATTCTCAATAAATCAACCTATTGATCATCGACAAACCAGAACCAACAATTTTTGTATGCCACAATTAAAACTTGTCGAAGATTCTATCACAGAACACTGAGTGTGGCCTGGTTTAGAAATTAATATCGGTCAGTATTTCATATCCTTAATATCGAGTGCGAAATACTTCAAAAATATTCCGTCCGATGGCGAGTTTCGAACTTAATCCACCTAAATCCACATAATCGGCACGAATGGCTCCCTATTAGCATACAGCCAGAATGGTTTCCAGCTGATTTAGTAGGTTTATTCTGCACCGTTATCCTGCCGTTATGCCTCTACAGCAGTCATGACGTTCTGTGCCTACTAAAGATCCTTCTAATTGAAGTTCATAGCCGAAGACCACGCGATCAAGCGATATAAAGTGTCTCCTTGCGAACTTGACACAGGAAACTTTCTGCTCATAATGTAAATAATGCGGTCGTGGCCGTAAATATTTGGTATCATGGAGGCTCGTTTTATATGATATAAATCCGTTTAGTAAAATGCAAATGATTTTCATTTCATTAGATTGACGAAATAGCGATGATATTTTTGGCCAAATGGGGCCAAATGGAAGATTATTATACCTTTCAGAGAATTTGAACAATAATGATTGTTTTCTGCGATATTAAATCGTCCAAATGTCTGCATTTTGCTAATGTTTAGCCCAAAATAGTCTTTATTATTCATTTATATAGGGTGGGTCTTTAAATTGTACATTAATTTTGACCATATATTAAATAATTGCAATCGAAAGATGCGAGGAAATAAACCTAGAAAGAAACTATCAGAGGTGTGATATAGCAATCCATTCTGATAGCCAAGCAGCCCTTAAAGCTCTGAGCTCCCATGCTCTTGCCTACTTCTTCAAGTTTTCATCGGCACCCCGGCTTAGCCCGTCTAAGCTAATAAGGGAGTACCGAAGAAAACTTAATGAAGTAGGCAAGAACAACAAGGTCTCCTTGATCTGGGTTTCCGGTCACTCGGGAATTAAAGGAAATGAAAAGTCCTACACACTTGCCAAGAAAGGAGCACAAACAACCCCTTTTTTGGCGCGGAACCCTGCTGCGGGGTAGGTGGATATACCTATAAAAATGGGTTCAAGCCCTGTGGACAGGAGCTTTCTGGCACTCTAGTTCAAACAGACAAATTATATCTCCGAAAGTATTGGTTTCTCTGAGTTGGGAATTATATTAATGTATACATATGATAGAGCTGCATAAAGGAAATTCAATTCAAATAATAGTGTATTTATCAAGATTAAATGAGCAATCATGAGAATGAGAACTGCACCATAGAAGAAATCGAATTAAATCTGGCCAATTTTGCCCAATAACGAACTTAACCGAGATATTCATCTCCCTAACCTACTCTGAAAATTTCAACTACCTAGCTCATTCCGTTCGAGAGTTATTGTGGAAAAACTTTTTTTAAATTTTCAAATTGTTTTTTTACACTTTGCGGTAATCTGGTCAATACAAAACTTCACAAGCGTATAAAGGTCATGATTCTACAATTTGATGCTAAATTTCAGATAGATCGAACGAACTTGTCCGAGATATTTACGCTCCAAAACCACCTTGCAATTTTCAATCCGCTAACTCCTTTCGTTAGAGAGTTATCGTGCCTACGGCCGGTCGGCCGGCCGGACAGAATCGATTTCGCACTCGGATTCTTGATCAGTGAGTCGAACCAAATCGTTTGAGACCATTTTCAGCCAAAAATTTCAAAATTACAGACACTTGGGCAAATTGATAAGCACACTGTTCCGAGAAACTAGAGCGCCAAAAAAACAAGTTTCGTATGACAATTGCCCAAAACAGGTTTAAAGTACCTACAAATAGTAGGTATTCCATAAAACAAATATGAAAGAAGATAAGTAATAATAAAAAATTACCTTGTAATCGATCAAAAATTTCCGTTCACCAAACTACAGAATTATGCTTTCAATATTTACGTAATATTTTCAAACATTTTCGGGTGAGGTCCCCGTTGCATCGCTAAAATACGAGTATTTCAACCCCGATATTTTTGAAGTTACAATATTCCCTTCTGTCAAGTTGACATTATGAGAATTCATACATAGAATAATAATTATATCAATCTGTGAAATACGATTTACATTGAAATTTAAAAAAATCATATCTCCGAAAGTATTAGCTTGTTAGAGTTGAAAATGATATGAATGGATTCTTATGATAAAACTGCTTATTAAAAAAAAATTGATTTGGAATTTGTTTCGTAAAAAAAAAATTTTTTTTTTGTTACTCCGAAACCATCTGTCCGATTTTGCCCAGTAACGAACTTAGCCGAGATATTTATCCCCCAAACCTACTCTGAAAATTTCAACTCTCTAGCTCATTCCGTTCGAGAGTTATCGTGCTTACGGCCAGCCGGCCGGACAGAATGAATTTCGACCACGGATTCTTGATCAGTGAGTCGAACCAAATCGTTTATGACCATTTTCATCGAAAAATTCGAAAATTACAGACATTTGGGCAAATTGATAAGCACTCAGTTCCGAGGAACTAGAGCGCCAAAAATGAATTACGGATTAAAGAAGAAACTGAACGAAGTTTACTCTGGAGATCTCCCTCAGGAATGTATCGGTACAAAAAGTTCCTCTGGAACTTTGACACCATCCGATCCAAGAAGTATATTGATCTCAGTCAAAACACGCTCTACCTCCTCACTGATTTCCTCACAGGGCACTGCTGTCTTAGGAAGAGTATGATGAAATTAGGGCTAGAAGAAACTAACGAGTGCAGATTCTGTTGGGAGGAGGACGAAACTGATCACCTGATTACGGAATGCCTCGCCAACTCAAACCAACGTAAGGAATTTTTTGGGCAAGAAATCTGCAGGAGCGAGGACGTGGCCTCCTTGAAGCGAGCCCAGATACTGGAGTTTATCAGAACTCTGGAACTGGAGGAAAATTTTCAGAATTATTTTTTGTTGATTGCTACTATGAAATTCGAGAATTGTTACCTTGACAGTATTTGAGAATCATAGTAACATAGTGTTACTTTGCATAGAAATTTCCAAGTTCCAACACCTTCTTTAATAAATTCAGCCAAATATGGTCAATACCAATTGAGCAATTTGCAAAATTGCATTCTCTGTTCAACCAAATACAATCTGACATTTTAAGTTTCCATTTAACGTAATCAGATTCTGTAATCAGAATCTTTGTATTACTCCAGTCCATCATGCGTGATCCCCTTTGATTGTACATACATGTTCTGCAATTTTTGATTTCTGTATGTCTTTATTTTTCAAGTTGTTCTTATGTTCCGACTTTCTTACTTTTAGTGGTCTTGATGTTTCTTCTCTGTACGATTTACCACAAATATAAGGAATATTATACAGGGTGAGTCTTTGACCACTGCATTAATTTTAACCAAAGATTCCTCTCATCAAATGAAACACTTTTTTCATTTACCATTTTTCCAGACTCGACTCAGGTAAAAAGTTACAAGCGTTTAAAGATTTCACAATGTGCTAATACACTCCCGCATATAAATTATCTATGACATTGTTGGCGGACGAGAATAAGGCATGGTAACGTGGTTTACAGCTTGATTCGGGATTCCAACGCTCAGGGACGGATCCATAAAAGTAGTGAAATTTCTGGAGTTTTCCATTTTAAAACATTCAATGTAGAATATCTCGAAAACGGTGCGTTTAAGGAGAAATGATGGAGAATAATATAATGTTCTAAAACGATGGAATATTCTTGAAATGACTCAAGAAAAACTTTATATGCTTTCTTTATGCTAATTTCGTTTAGTTTTATGAATCCACGTGTCCATAACTAGAAAACCAGTAGAAGTAGAAAATAACTAATAGTTGGAAAATATGTATCATAGTTATAATAAACTTTACGCCTACATTCATTTTATTCGAAAAAAGGATGTCAAAGCTACAAAATAAAAACTGATTTTTTTTCAAAATTTCAACAGCCTGTATCTTTTTACCTGAGCTGAATTTGGAAAAATGTTAAATGAAAAAAGTGTTTCATTTGATGAGAGGAATCTTTGGTTAAAATTAATGCAGTGGTCAAAGACTCACCCTGTATACACAGTTTTTCGAATTTTGTTTTTCATTAATGGGTTTTGTCTTTGTTAATAAAGACCTAAGAGCGTTTTGTGTTTTGAAGACGGTTCTTATATTGAACTTGGCACCGATTCTTCAGAATTTTTCGGAAAGGCCACGAATATGAGGGATCACATTCAATAGATTGGGTTGTATTGCTGTTCTTGTTGATTATGCTGCTGTACTTGATTATTTCTTATTTTATCAGAAACTCTTCTATCTAAATTCATGATTGATGTATTTATGAATTGCCTCGGATATCCATTATCGTCAAGAAATTCTCTAATGTGATCAATTTCATTATTTCGAATTTCAAGAGTAGAACAAATTAGGTTAGCTATATCGTAAAGTGTTTTAATAACTCCTCTTTTCACACTAAGTTGATTGTTTGAATATAAATTTAAATATCTACTTGTATGTGTCTGCTTCCTGAAGACACTCGTTTCAAAATGGTTCGGAAACTTAATTATCGAAACATCTAGAAAAGAAAGCTGATTATTTTTCTCTATTTCCAAAGTGAATTATATTGTAGGTTCCTTTGAATTTATGAAATCGAAAAATTTGCCTAACTCTTTTCTACCATGTTGCCAAATTACAAATATACCGTCAACATATCGCCACCAAGCTTTTGGTTTCAACAAATATGTATATCCACAAATTTTTCTTCAAAATTTTTCATGAATATATTACTCATATAAGGTGATATAAAGGAGAACCCATTGCCATTCCAAAATTTTGTCGATAGAAAACATCTCCTAGTTGGAAATAGGTAGTATTCAAACATACATCAAGCATTTCCATAATATCATTAGCCATTTTGGCGCTCTAGTTCCTCGGAACAGAGTGCTTATCAATTTGCCCAAATGTCTGTAATTTTCGAATTTTTGGCTGAAAATGGTCTCAAACGATTTGGTTCGACTCACTGATCAAGAATCCGAGGTCGAAATTGATTCTGTGGCCGGCCGTAGGCTCGATAACTCTCGAACGAAATGAGTTAGAGGATTGAAATTTGCAAGGTGGGTTTGGAGCGTAAATATCTCAGACGAGTTCGTTATTGGGCGAAATCCATCAAGCGGTTTCGGAGTTATGACCGACTTTAGTAAAAACATTTTTTATGAATACTTCCGAAACCGATCACTCGATCTATATGAAATTTAGCATCGAATTGTAAAATCATGACCTATATACGCATGTGAAGTTTTGCATTGACCAGGTTACCGCAAATTGTAAAAAAAAATTTTTTTAAATTAAAAAAAAAATTTTCTACAATAACTCTCGAACGGAATGAGCTAGGCAGTTGAAATTTTCAGAGTAGGTTAGGCAGATGCAATTATATCGGTTAAGTTTGTTATTGGGAAAAATAGGCCAGATGGTTTCGGAGTAACGCAAAAAAAATTTTTTTTGTAAATAACAAATTTCAAATTCAATTTTTATTTAATATGCAGTTTCACCATAATAATCCATTGATATCATTTTCAACTCCAACAAGCTAATACTTTCGGAGATATGATTTTTCGAAATTTCAAAAATGAATCGTACTCCTATGTTTTCACAGAATGTTATAATTATTTTATCTAAGCTTTATTATATGATCTGTTCATACTCGTACATGTCATCCTGTTCTATAAGAGAGAGTCAAATTCATTTCAGCTATTTCAATTTGATTTCTTCCATGGTGCAGTTCTCATTCTCAGATTGCTCATTTAATCTTGATAAATAAACTATTATTTGAATTGAATTTCCTTTATGATGCAGTTCTATCATAGGAATACATTGATATAATTCCCAACTCTGAGAAACCAATACTTTCGGAGATATAATTTGTCTGAACAAGAGCGCCATCAGAAAGCTCCTGTCCACAGGGCTTGAACCAATTTTTGAATCTTTAATCACCGAGACATCATTTTCTAATTTCGTTCGAACTATTTGAAGCGCCTTATCGACAGGAACATCGGGGAACAAACTATTAACATCAAAACTTACTAGAATGCCATTTTGGTTCAAATGTGAATTTTCTAGTTTTTCAAGAAAGTATTGGCTGTTCTTCAAAAAAACTTCCTGTTAATGGTTTGATAAATAAAACCGAATAATCTGAAATAGAATCCAGTCGAATAGCATATTCCGATGATATCTAGCCACGAAAAACGAGCCGAAAACAGAATAGGTCGCTCGAATTAACTCCAAATCCGCTCGGCGAAAGGTCTGCTCGCATCGTAATCTCGTCGAAGTGGGTTTATTTCACCAAACTGTCGTATATTTCATTATTATTGTATGCAAATGGTCGGACGTGGAGTGCAATCGGAATTGCATAAGCGCCAAAACAACCGGCTTGTGAATCAGCTTTTATTTTGACCAAAAAAGGATCGATTTCATATTAGACAGACGGGGATTTATGAGCAATTTTCGAAACTGTTTCGGTTAATGAACATCCGACCGTCCGTGCAAGATTTGGACCACTGGGATTGCCGGACAGACTGGTTACAATGTATGTATGAAATGTTTGTTGATTTCAAACAGCGCGATAAATAACGAGGGAAATGCGATACCCGGATGGGGTCATTAGGGGAGCTGTCTGATGGGATTTTTGGATGGTTGAAGTAATTTTTTTGGCTTTATGGGGAATTGCGGAAACGAATATTAAATAATGATAATTGCGATATTTTATTATTGGATTTTTGTTTTCATTAACAGAATTTAAATTCAAAATAAATTAAGTACTGAACTTACTAAGCGGGGATTCGAACCAGGAGCTCCTGCGCAGCAAGGGCACTAATATCTCGGTTATAAAAGACTTCTAAGATCATTCTGAGATTTAAATGATTTGAAATTTCAGAAGTATCTAGTTATAGGGGGTAACGTTACACTGCGACCTTGAGGTCTATTGTGCCCCCCCTTGTCAGAGCTGTCGATGTCATCACCATCTACAGCTCGCCTTCCAGCTCCAGAGTTCTGATGAACTCCAATATCTGGGATGGCTTCAAGGAGACTACGTCTTCGCTCCTGAAGATTTCTTCGTTGAGAATTTAAATTAATTTAATTAATTTTTTAAGTTTTCTGTTACTTTTATGACCAATATATTGTGTTTAATAAACAACTTTAAGGATAATTATGTTTTTATATAATCCGGACAAATCGAAAATCCAGACAAATTGATAAGCACTCAGTTCCGAGGAACTAGAGCGTAATTCCCTTTCCGGGATTTGAGCCCGCCTTCTCTCGTTCCGAAACCGAAAACCCGACGGCCTAGACCAACCGGCTATCGGGCTCCTCGTACGATCTTGTCGATCTCCGGTATTAGAATAAAACGTCGGTACTTACCTGGGATATATATTCTTAATTTTCAATTTTCGACATAAAATCGCCACATGGGGGTTTATTTGACGGTTTTTTACCCTTGTCTCTCTAAGTCGATTTTGACGTTTCTCGAACCAACCATTAGCAAGGAATTAGACAATGTCATGTCTCAGGATAATAAGTTGACATTATGACAATTCATACATAGAATATTATATTATTCTGCGAAAACGTAGAAATACGATTTATTATTGAAATTTTGAAAAATCATATCTCCGAAAGTATTAGCTTGCCAGAGTTAAAAATAATATCATTGGATTCTTATGATAAAACTGCTTATTGAAAAAAATTTAATTTGGAATCTGTTTTGTAAAAAAAATTTTTTTTTTGTTACTCCGAAACCATCTGTCCGATTTTGCCCAATAACGAACCTAGCCGAGATTCTCCCAAACCTACTCTGAAAATTTCAACTGTCTAGCTCATTCCGTTCGAGAGTTATAGTGCCTACGGCCGGCCGGACAGAATTAATTTCAACCACGGATTCTTGATCAGTGAGTCGAACCAAATCGTTTAAGACCATTTTCATCGAAAAATTCGAAAATTACAGACATTTGGGCAAATTGATAAGCACTCAGTTCCGAGGAACTAGAGCGCCAAAAATGTACAATGGAAATCACTAAAAATCTAACTCAAATTATTTTGAATATCACAAAAAAACAGGACAAATTTACTGGGTATTTTCGAGACGAATATAATTAAGATATTTCTTCGAAAGACCTTCATGAGGTAAAAAGTCTAAAACAACATACAAAAGTATTCGTTTCTTAGGAACCCTATTAAAGATTCATGTTTTGTTTCCATATAAAGAAATGTCGAAGGAACAATCAAGTTGAATGAACCCAAGTCAGATTCAGCTCTCCTTGCCTCTTAGATACTGTCGCCAATAGGGTCAAATCTCTTATTTAAGAACGCGGCAAATTTTGCATGAAGTAGTGTCAATTTCTATTTGAACTGTACCAATTTCCTCTATTTTCTGAACATATCAATCAATGTCTTCACAATTCCACTACTATACATGCTCTAAAACTCGTGGGCTAGAGATCCTGTAGAATAATTAGAGGATACTGTGTGAGGTATATTCATTAATAAATCGTTTATTCTAGGTTGTGTCTCCCAAACTCTGAAAAATATCTATAAAATAAAAAAATTATTATTTTATGAATTGCTTCTGTGATTTGATCCTTTTTTCAGTCAATATTTTCGCTTCGAAAAAAAAAATAATATAAATTTATTATGTGATGTTTTATAAGGAATGTTTTGCAGTTTCAAAAACCCTACTTAAATTTTCTGTATGATCACTTTTTCCGTAATTATTGATATTCAAATTCAAAAATGTGGGAAAGCCCTGTGGACAAGAGCTTTGGCGCTCTTGTTTAAACTTTGACAAATCATATCTCCAAAAGTGGTTTCTCAGAGTTGAAATCATATAGAATTATTGAGAATAATTATTATTGAAATTTTGAAAAATAATATCTCCGAAAGTATTAGTTTGTTAGAGTTGAGAATGATATCAATAGATTTCTATGATGGAACTGCATCTTGACTAAAATTGAATTTAAAATTTGTAATGTAAATTTTTTTTTCTTACTCCGAAACCACCTGACCGATTTTGCCCAATAACGAACTTAACTGAGATATTTATCCCCCAAACCTACACTGAAAATTTTCACTGTCTAGCTCATTCCGTTCGAGAGTTATCGTGTTAACGGCCGGACGGACGGCCGGACAGAATCGATTTTGACCATGGATTCTTGATCAGTGAGTCGAACCAAATCGTTTAAGACCATTTTCAGCCAAAAATTCTAAAATTACAGACATTTGGGCAAATTGATAAGCATTCTGTTCCGAGGAACTAGAACGCCAAAAAGGGTTGCTTTGATCAACAATTAGTCGGCGGAAAAAAAACAATTTTATGGTCAGATCTGAAAACTAGATACTTGGATCTACAATTTGATTAAATTTTTTACTCAATGAAAAATTATATACGATTTACACTTATTTATTCAATATTGTGACGCGTTTCGTCGACACAGTGACTTCATCAGACTACATCATACTAAATTCTTAACAAGTTATTATCTCCCTATACCTAGATGACATGGACACAGAATCATTTAAAACTAATTACATGAGAATCTTATTTAAAACAAATTACATAATAGACTTATTTAAAACTAATTACATGAGATTTCACTGCTGGTTTCTTTGTACACATTAACGATAATTCATTCCTAATGCTGAATGAATTATCGTTAATGTGTACAAAGAAACCAGCAGTGAAATCTCATGTAATTAGTTTTAAATAAGTCTATTATGTAATTTGTTTTAAATAAGATTCTCATGTAATTAGTTTTAAATGATTCTGTGTCCATGTCATCTAGGTATAGGGAGATAATAACTTGTTAAGAATTTAGTATGATGTAGTCTGATGAAGTCACTGTGTCGACGAAACGCGTCACAATATTGAATAAATAAGTGTAAATCGTATATAATTTTTCATTGAGTTAATATGGATTTGCATCAAGTAAAAGCCACAAGCATTAAATTTTTTAGCTATATGATGATTTTTCTCTGAGTTACAGCCTGTTTAACATGTTGAAAATTAATTAGTATTAGTAATAGTATTTTAGCGTACTATAATTTAGGGTCGTAGATTAGAGAGTACACCTAGTCTAAAAAGGGAACATACTCTATTTTAGAGTACGGGTGGACAACCTGTCTGTAATTCACACCGATTGTTCATTTCTCACACGTATCATTTGCATGTAGAATCGCCTACAACTCCTGCTGCAACTATCACAAACAACAGAAATGAATACCTACCATTCCAAGTTCGTTAAATAATAATATACTATTATGCCTCAGTGTGCTATTTTCAAGGCTGTGAAATCCAGAAACAATACACCAGACGTATATTGACTGACAACCAGAGTACTCAACTTTTTTTTCAGCCATGTATTCGGCTCCAGATAAAAATAGTTATCTGGTACACATCAAATCTGCGGTTTCGAGAATGAATAATGAAAATTGATCATTTCCGTCTGCTTCTTTAATTGCCATTCCTCGGAATTCTCTATGCGAATATCGAGAAGGCGGATTAGTGACATCAACATCATCAAAATCGGCCTTGAAGTCGAAACTGCCGAATTTGACCGTTGAATAATCACAGTCCTCGTGTTGGCGGTTATGATCTTCCGCTGCACGTGACCATGTGATTAATTCGAAATAAATAGAGAATTGTTTGTAAGGAACGTGCTTTTAGATCTACATAACACATTAATCATTTTAATCATTCGAAACTGTCCTACCAGGGCACTTAAGATTATCACAAATCTCACACCACTTCATCTAGTGATAGAAAAAATGGCCCATGAAGCCATTCTCAGAATATCTAGATCTAGATGTGATATAGCAATTCACTCTGGCAGTCAAGCTGCCATTAGGTGAAGCTCTGAGCTCCCATGTTATCGACTCCAAGCTAATATGGGAGTGCCGAAGAAAACTCAATGAAGTAGGCAAGAACAACAGGGTCTCCTTGGTCTGGGTTCCTGGTCATGCGGGAATCACAGGAAATGAGGAAGCCAACGCACTTGCCAATAATGGAGCACAAACCCCCTTTATTGGCCCAGAACCCTACTGTGAGGGTTGGTAGATACACCTACTAAAGTGAATTCCGGATGAAAGAAGAAACTGAAAGAGGTATTTTCTGGAGATCTCTTCACGGTATGTATCACACCAAGAATTTACTCCGGAACTTTGATACTGTCAGATCAAGTAGTAGATGAACTACTACACAGGCTAACGGAGCTTGGCTTCGAATGCGTAGGCTATGCTGACGACATAGTTCTAATAGTGAGAGGCAAATTCGAGGGTATCTTATGTGACTTACTACAGGAGGGCCTCAGAATTATTGAGCAGTGGTGCCAGTCGGTGGGGCTGAGTATTAACCCAACCAAGACCACAGTAATTCCATTCACGGAAAAGAAACCTCCCAGCCATAAAATCCCTCTCATTAAATGGAGAAGTGATTGACTGGAAGACTGAAGTTAAATATCTGGGAATAACTCTGGATAGCAAGCTTCTGTGGAACAAGCAAGTAAAGCAATAAGAGCTCTGATGGCGTGCAGAAGTCTATCCGGTAAGACTTGGGGCTGTAGCCCTAAAATACTGCGATGGATGTACGTCATGATTGTGAGACCAATAATTACCTATGGGGCAGTAGTCTGGCATGCCAAAGCAGATCAGACAACTACTAGGAAAGCACTTGACAAAGTGCAAAGGCTAGCTTGTGTGTGCATCACGGGAGCTATGAGAACGTGTCCAACCAGGGCACTTGAGATCATCACAGATCTCTCACCTCTGCATCTAGTGATTGAGAGGTTAGCCCATGAGGCCATCCTCAGAATATCTAAGGAAGGTACAGGAACTGAGAGGATTAAATGTCAGAGAGCCTGGACCTCTTTGACTAATTACATCCCATCAGTGAACCTTCCTAGTGATGATATGGTCAAAAAAGTAAGCATTGAGAAGAACTTCACCACGATGCTAAGTAGAAAGGAAGAATGGGAAAGGGAGTTCACCACCGAGACTTTCAAAGAAAATACCATAAAATGGTACACAGATGGCTCAAAAACCACGACGGGAGCTGGCGCTGGGGTATATGGGACAGGCACCAAGTGCGCACTGTCGGTAGGCTCCCGTTTGAGTATCTTTCAGGCAGAATTACTCGCAATCGAAAGATGTGCAGATATTAACCTAGAAAGAAAATATCAGAAATGCGACATAGCAATCCATTCGGATAGTCAATCTGCTATCAAAGCACTGAGCTCCCATGCCATCGATTCAAAGTTGATATGGGAGTGCCGAAGAAAACTAAATGAAATTGGCAAGAATAATAAGGTCTTTTTAGTCTGGGTCCCCGGTCAATCGGGAATCAAGGGGAACGAAGAGGCCGATACACTTGCCAGAAAGGCAGCACGAACTCCTTTTATTGGCCCAGAACCTTTCTGCGTTATAGGAAAATGCACCTACAAGAAAGAGTTTCTGGAGAAGGAGGAAACCAAAAGAGAAGCACTCTGGCGGAATCTTCCAGGTTTGGTTCATTCCAAAAAGTTCCTTAGGAACTTTAAAGAAGTGAGATCCAAAAGGTATCTGGATCTCTGTAAGAATAAGTTACACCTGGTCACTGGCTTCCTCACAGGACACTGTCGCCTCAGGAAGCATTTGATGAGAATAGGTTTATCAGATACTGACGAGTGCAGATTCTGTGGGGAGGAGGAAGAAACTCCTCTTCACCTTGTTACAGAATGCCTCGCCATTGCAAGTCAGCGAAAGGAATGCTTTGGACAGGAAACTTGTAGGAGTGAAGACGTAATATCCTTGAAGCCTTCCCAGATATTGAGGTTCATTTATACTCTGGAACTGGAGGGCGAGCTGTAGATGGCGTAATGGTGAGAACAGCTCTGATGGGGGGCACAATAGATCTCAAGGTCGCGGTGCAACGTAACCCCTTATCAATAATAATAATAAAAATAATAAAAATACTGTCAGATCCAAGAAATACTTGGACCTTTGTAAGAACAAGCATCACCTCTTCAATATTTTTCTCGCAGGGCACTGCGGCCTTAGGAAGCAGAAACTGATGAGTGCAGATCCTGTTGGGAGGAGGATGAAACTCCTGATCACCTGATAACGGAATGCCTCGCCACCTCAAACCAACGCAAGGAATGTTTTGGGCAAGAAATCTGCAGGAGCAAAGACGTAGCCTCTTTGAAACGATCCCATTTACTGGAGTTCATCACAACTCTGGAACTGGAAGGCGAGCTGTAGATGGTGATGACATTGACAGCTCTGATGGGGGGGGGGGACCTTGACCTTGAGGTCGCAGTTCAACGGTACCCCCTACAACAATATACGATATACCTCTTTAATTCGGACAGTTGACGGCAAAGTAGTTGTCAGGATTTTCGATTCGTCCGGATTATAGAAAAACATAATTATCCTTATATGTTGTTTATTGAACAAAATATATTGGTCATAAAAGTAACAGAAAACTTAAAAAATTAATTAAATTAATTTAAATTCTAAACTACAAGAGATCACAATGGAACTTGTCTATTTATTATTCTTGTAGTTTGTTTATTAAATGAAATATATTATTCAATAAGTTAACAGAAAACATAAATTGAAATGAAATTTCATAAAAAAGAGATCTATTCAATTATTTTCAACGTTGTAAGTAATATCAAATTTTTGTTTGAATTTTAGAGTGAGCTTTATTTTTCACTGCTATATTTTTCATTTCGAACAGCATCTTCGAATGTGGTGTGCTTTCTTTTCGGCATCAGATCCATATCACATCTAATTTTCGACCAACACTTTTGTCGAGATTCGTGGTCCGGACGTGAAAAAAATTCTTTCGTAAATCCTTCGAAAAGTCACCACTGCAGCCTAAGCAACAATTTCAATCATCCCCTTTCTCCCCGTAACATCAAAATCCCCTCTTTTTCCACCATTTTCCCTCGAGACGCACCCCCCCATTTAACCACATTTTCCCTAAGTAAAATGTCCGTTGTCGGATATTGAACCAGCCAAACGCTTCTCGATTTCCACTATTTCTTCAATAAACAATATAGATCCGAAATTTCACAAAAGTATTTCTGTGAGCATTCTACAACTAACTACCAAGCTTCAATTCGATGGCTTGAGTATTGTTTCAGAACAAAATTTGTACTAGGAAATCGTTTGGCCGATTATGCCCATTAATGAACTTGTCCGTCGCAATTGGAAGGGAAGGATAATATTTTTGCGCACTTATTTAACAATTTTTTTTTTAATTTCTGGTGATACGAGCCACGTAATTTTGAAAAAGTATTTCTGTCGGCATTCTACAACTAATTACCAAGTCTCAATTCGATTGCTTGAGTATTGTTTCAAAACAAAATTTGTACTAGGAAACCATTTGGCCGATTATGCCCACTAACGAACTTGTCCGTCGCAATTGGAAGGGGAGCATAATATTTTTACGCGCTTATTTAACAATTTTTTAAAAAATTTCTAGTGATACGATCCTCGCGAAATTTCGAAAAAGTATTTCTGTCGGCATTCTACAACTAATTACCAAGTTTTCATTCGATCGCTTGAGTACTGTTTCAGAACAAAATTTGTACCAGGAAACCCTTTGGCCGATTATGCCCAGGGGAGCCTACCTTGAAAATTTCAAGCCGCCATCTCTTTCCGTTCGAAAGTTATCGTGGCAACGGGCGGACGGCGTTTGGGCAAAACGAAACCACGCCGTTCCCTAGAACATGTGCGCAAAAATGAAGTTATGCCACACCAGGTATATCGGAGTTTTTTCAGGAATTTTGCAATATTTATGATCTTATAACAAGAGAATTCGAACCAGGTACTGGTCTTAAAAAAAAACTCTCGCCAATAATAGCTACTCATGAAACTCAAGAATATGATCTTGATAACTCGACTTCATTTATTTCTGATACCTTAGCATTCGCAGGCATTCCAGACATTTTATCAGATTCATTAAAGAGTAGCTGATGGAAGATACCCCTATGAAGAACGAAGCAGGCCTGCAACTCAACAATTTTTACGTGTTGATTACGAATAACAGGAAAAAAATCGCGTTCATATAATGTTTCAACGGTAATTTTGCAATTTCCAAGAATGAGATATAATCATAATAATAGTATAGAAATTGCGTTTATCATAACCTTCATTTGTTCTCTGGCGATGAATTAATTCTTCGAATCTAGTAATCATGTACAATTATCTTATACAGCGGAATGGTAATATCTGGGCAACTTGTGCATAAAAAATAATTTGAGATATTGTTTACGGTCAGGAAATGTGTTTTGTATTAGTGGCAGTTTTTTTTTTATGGAATTATGGATGTTATGTAATGAATTCATTAGAAGGTCGAAGAAATAGTAGAAGTACTTTTTGAACGAAAACAAAAAAAATCCGTGTTCTTTGCAATATTTCTGTTGTCTGGAATTTTATTCTATCTAGAATATCGTAAGAGGGGAAAGCTTAGAGGAAATTAAATGGGTTTCCATTGTGTATTTCCATTCTTACTGTCATCTTTTAGGTCCTATACTGTTTACTCCCACATTATCGATCTATTATTCGATTTTTCATATCAATACAACCCTCATGAACATTATTCCTTTTTTTTCTCGCATATTCTAGGGAACAGATGAATTTCCATCCTCCCAGGCACTTAACATTGGTGATTCCTTCCCCAGAATTGGCCAACATATCAAATTCGCATATTTATGGTAGAGCTGCAAATAATATCCATGATTCCTTTCATTGAAAATAACACATATTCTCGATGAATTGTTTTTGGTGTCCGGGATTTTGACCACTATCAAATTTCTCTTGTCCTCGATGTGATCATCATTGTGCAGAGTTTTTCCCGTCTGCTGGCACCGGCCAACCCCAAAATGGTAGCAACTTTGATGAGAAGATAAATTTCATCAGGTGCATCTTCCATAAATCCAAAATCTTCACATTTTTCAAATATTTCTGCTGTTTTCAGTCGGTTATCAACATATTGCTTCTTTAAAAGGGGAAAAGCCCTGTGGCAGGAGCTTTGCCGCTCTTGTTCAATTTTTGACGTACCATATCTCCGAGAGTATAGGTTTCTCAGAGTTGGAAATGCTATGAATGGATTCTTATAATACCATAAAAGAAATTAAATTCAAATAATAGTTTATTTATCAAAATTTAAATGAGCAATTTGCAATGATTCAACCTCGTGGAATCGGTTGTTGCAACTTACACTCGGTGCATAGTTTTCACAACTCGAAATACCTAAGGAAAGTATCATGGAAATGTCAAGAGCAAGGCTGGAGAGAATCATAGCAGATTGTCAATTTATTCCTGACATTTTAATAGGTATAGGTTGACGAACAAATTATTTTAATAGTTCAAAATATATTAATAAAATACAATCCTCTTTTCATTATTTAATGGTTCATACCACTAACACATTCATTCTGTAATATGAACCTTAACTCAAGAGAGAATATTTGATACACAAATGTAGATTAATATTATAGCATTTTTTTGCTAGCAACATTATGAAAGTACTGTATTTTGGAACATTTGCAAATATCGGGAATAATAATTGAAAAGTGGAGTTTTATACCCTTGCAAGAGTCTCACTTTGTATAAAATAATCACCCGTTTCTGAAATATTTATAATATCCCTAGTAACAGCAAGTTTGATATTTCCGTGCCGAAAATATTTTTTTCCGCACGATGCGAAAAAGTGTCACTTGGGCAACCCAAATGCGTGCGGAAAAGTAATACTTTGCGCACGCTCGTAGGAAAATATATTTTTCTACAAGCGTGCGCGTTCAACCCTTTTTCCGCACACATTTCGAATCGTAAAGAGTCACATTTCCAAACAGTGCGGAAAAAACGCCTGCTAATCCATTTCCGCACTGTTAACAGTGCGGAAATGGATTAGCAGGCGTTTTTTCCGCACACTTTTTATATAGAATATACTGAATTATCTAATATTTCTATGCATCGAACGCTTACGACGAGGTTACTATGGAAACAACATGTGAATTGACAATTGTCATTAATTTATTTGAAAATAGCAAATTGATTTCAATCCGTACGTAATAATTTCGGTAAGAATGGATATATCTGATGATGACCTGCCCTCGGACATATTAGAAGCATCTTATGAAGCCAATTTGAAGTTGCTTCCACCCAAATCAATCGAAAAATATGAGAAGCGCTATTCTCAATTCATTGCCTGGTGTGATTCCAAGAAAGTAAAACCCAGGAAGGAGGAAGTCTTTTTGGCTTATTTTTTGGAAATTTCGAAAATTTTTAAACCGAACACATTATGGTCCGTATATTCTATGATAAAGAGTGTTTGTAAATTGAAGCAAGATTTGGATATTGGAAAATTCCATAAATTAACTGCCTTCATTAAAAGACAAAATGTTGGTTTTCGTCCGAAAAAAGCCAAAATTTTTAATGAAGAGGACATATCCAAATTTATGAGTGAGGCACCTGATGAAATTTACCTAATGATCAAGGTGGTAACGATTTTTGGATTGGCTGGTGCTTGCAGACGGGAAGAATTAACAAAAATAACTATCGACGATATAGATGATAAAGGAAACATGATTATTGTCAACATTAAGGACTCCAAAAATTATTCATCGAGATCATTCGTTATCTCCCAAGGCACCAACGACGGACATTTTTTAAATATATATCGAAAATATGCCAACTTACGTCCGAAGGAAATAGACCATCGCCGATTTTTCTTAAGGTACAATAAAGGAAAATGTACAATGCAACCTATAGGAATTAATACGATAGGAAGAATACCTTCTGAAATAGCCGGATTTTTACGATTACAAAATCCAGAATTATACACAGGTCACAGTTTTAGGCGCTCTTCTGCTACATTCCTAGCTAACCGTGGAGAGGGAATCACCAATATAAAACGATTAGGAGGGTGGAAGTCAACTTCTGTTGCTGAGGGTTATTTGGAAGAATCAGTAAACAAGAAAAAAGAAATGTCTAGCAAAATTCTTAATTTGAATGCTCCTTCAACTTCAACCTGTTATTCAGAATTATCTTCTTCGACGGAGCAGCTGACTTCGACCAACATGATGGCTACCAAAATTCTGAATTTGAATGCTCCTTCCCACGTTCCTTCCACTTCAACCGGTAATTCAGAATTATCTCCATCCACTGAGCAGCTGACTTCGACCAACATGATGGCTTCTGCTATAAACTTGCATAATGCGACCAACTGCACGTTTACAATAAATATAACTAATAACTAAATATTAGATACTAATATGTATATATTATACATAGCTATTCTTAATTTCCTTATTGCAGTTTATTTTTGTTTGCTGTTAGTTATCCTCGTTTTATTTCCAATTAATATTATCAATAATAAAGAATAAATGAATATTCCAGTTCATAGATATAAATATTTCATATGCCTCTATGGACCGAACGACAACGATGACATTGATGACAGTATAGGTATGATGGTAACGACATGCAAGGATTACGCTTGTCATTCATGTGTAGGTATTATGAATTAATAATATCAAATTTGTTCTGTGTGTTGAACTCAAATCGATCTCATACCTATTAAAAAAGTGCTTGTAGAAAAAACATTGTTCCTAACTCGAGCGAAAAGTGTCTTTCCCGCACTCAACTGCTTATCCGAACTCCGCTTCGCGTCGTTGGCTAACGGCCGTTTCGTGCGGGAAAGTATCACTTTCCGCACTTGTTAGGAAAATAACTATTTCATCAATATTTTCTAATTAATATTTGATTCTTAAGCCTCCAAACTGAACTGCACCATCCTATATCATTTCATTCACGCAACTTCATAGAACACAATTCATTGTAATCATTAAGTTGATACCGTCAACTCAATAAATAATAATAATCGAATGAGGCCAACACCGATGTGCATTGAATACCGTTATGACTCATCAAACCTTAACTTCCACCTTAGACGCTGGTAGGAAAAAATCAACCTGTCTTGTACGGCCAACGGCTCTAATGCCTATTCGTTCACAAATTAAAGATAGTATGGGAAACTGTTGAATATTCTTGTAGCGATTGACATAAGTTGGTACTTAAATTAGATCTCTAAGGAAGATGCTACGGGCAATATATTCGAACAGATTATCTACGCCTATAAATTGTGAATTACCGTATTAATGGTTTCGAGAAGTTCCAGAGAAATACTGACAACGAAAGAAATATGTCTTTTGTAAGAAACCATGTCGAACGATGAAAAGAATGTCCAGACAATACCACTATGAGAGGGATAAATAAAAAACAAAATTATAAAAATTACAAAAAACAAGACTGCGGCAAACAAGCGTGGATTATGGAATATACAAGTTGTTGAAATTTAGCTATTCTAGAGAAAATTTTATAAGAGCTCTAACAACTATTCAAATTTTGTCATTTTGTGTCATATGAAGCAATTTCATCCAATCAATTCAACATTGATCTGACTATTTCATTCATATATAAATCTGACCAACCACAGGACAAAGACAAAGACGCGAATAGGGCTTCACGCGAGAGCGAGATTTTTCTCGTCTCGTCACGTCCTCGTCTCGTAAAAGCGAGATGAGACGTTTTCAAAAATATTATAGGCGATACCGAGACCACATAAAGCGCAACACGAGAGTTTCGTTTTTGGTCTCGTTAAATTTCAACACCCACAGAAAACAATTGAATATGAAGAGTTTCCACTATAATTACCAATAAATTTCGTCTATATTATGCATCGATCGTTCTAGAAATACACGATTTTTTAGAAGATTATTAATTCGTTATGACCTTGCAATAATTGAGATTATTTTTAAGAAAAAATAGAATTCACAACCATAAAAGCGGATGCCATTATTAATTCAATACTTAACGGACAACTTTTATATAATTCAACTGATAAAGAAATTAAGCTATTCAATGTTTCGAAAAGTGTTATGAGGAATACGCCAAGAATACCCTCAATGATCTACCCACTGGGAAGGTATTCTTTGAAAACTATACCAAATTGTTCAATTTTATTAGTAAATGTATCGACATCGATAGCCTATTTAAAACATCAACAAAACGTTCGAAATATTGGAAAGCTGAGTTTGAAGAATATTTGATGTTAGAGAGAGCAAATAGGAATCAAAATATTTTACAGTGGTGGATAGTGATGAAAAAGTTCTTCCTACACTTTCCAAGATGACCCATGATTTATTAATGGCTACATCGGTCCCCGTAGAAAGATTATTCTCCACAGCAGGTATGATCATGGCAAAAACACGTACATCATTGAAAAAAGATGAGATGCAAGCCTGATTATGTTCGAATTCTTCGTCATCGAGTAATTTAAAAGTTGAAATTATCAGTGTTTAAAATAAAAAAAATATGTACCTGTACAAATATTTTTTGTATAAGAGCGTAATGAATTTAGCTTTACAAAATTATTTATTATTGTAATGTGTTTAAAATTTTATAAGAACCGTACCCCTAGAAAAATTTGATAAAATTATGAAAAGAAAATTGGTTCAAGCACTGACGTGGAGTCAGGAGCTTTTGCGCGTATGTTCTATTGTCCATTCTCCTGTATTGGACACTCTTAATCGAATTTACCTTGGTAAATTATACTGTTCATTCTCCTATGTATTGGACACTTGTAATTCGATTTTACCATGGTAAATTCGTAATAACACTCTTAATCATTATTTATCGTATTAACACTCTTAATTCGAATTTACCATTTGTAAATTCGTTTTAAGTGTCCCATACAGGAGAATGGACAATATAATTTAACATGGTAAATTCGATTAAGAGTGTCCAATACAGGAGATTGGACAATAGAACATACGCGCAAAAGCTCCTGACTTCACGTCAGTGCTTAAACCAATTTTTTCTACCATTATATGGCCTCAATGGACCACAAATTATTCAAGACAGGATGACTATTGCGTATATTCTGTCTGAAAAAAATTTCATTGATGTGGCAACCGGATATCGAATGCTTCATATTAAATTCATCATTGTTTGTCGTCACACCCAAAACTGGGAGGAAATAGATGCTGCAATGTATGTGCATGTATGAGTAATTCGAACCTTAACAGTGCATTAAATATACACATTTGAAACTATTACCTCTGAAATCCCACGACCTGTTTCAGTACGAATAGAGTTATCTTATATGACTCAAGGCTCCGGGCGATCTTTTTCATTCCGTAGATGGGTGAAAAACAACAAATAAATTATATGGTTGTGCTCGCTGGAACACACCTTCCTTATAGTGCGAATTGGATGGTTGCCATTATACAAAACATTAACGCAAATCAGTATGGAATTGAATGAATGCTCATTATGTGTTTGTAGAAATGGCCTCCAAGTTCGAGTATTACGTAAACTACAGTTTTATGGGAAGATCTTGCGAATGTCAAGCGGCAATCATTATTTACTCATCAAAATGTATCAATTTTCTCTATCGTCCTTCTAGTGACACTAACCGAGCTACAACTACTGAAATTTATGAATATTAGAGATCCGTTTTGTCGAACAAACAAAATTACAAAGGGGCATATTCAGGAAATTAAAAAAAAAATGGGAAAGCCCTGTGGACAGGAACTTTGGTCTCTTGTTCAATCTTGGATGAATCATATCTCCAAATGTATTGGTTTCTCAGAGTAGGGAATGATATAAGTAATCATTAAAGGATAATGTGAGAGGTATATTCATCATTAGGTTTCTTTCAGGGTTTTCTTTCCCAAACTCTGAAAGATATCTATAAAATAAAAAAATTATTATTTTGTGATTTGCTTCTGCGTAAGAAACGAAAAATATTTGTCGGAAGTAATCAATCGAATAATAATGCCTAACAAATAACAACGAAACAACATCAACGAAGAAACAACTATATCGTAACGTCTATATCAGACGCTTAACGAAAATCTTTAGAATTATTTTGTTGATAGTTATTCTGAAATTCGAGAATTGTCACATTGACAGTAAATCATAGCTAACATAGTTTTACTTTGCATAGAAATTTCCAAGTTCCAACTCCTTTTTCAAAAAATTCAGCCAAATATGGCCAATACCAATTGAGCAATTTGCAAAATTGCGTTCTCTGTTCAATAAAATACAAGTTGACTCCTCAAGTTTCCTTTTAATATAATCAGGTTCTGTCATTAGAATCTTTGTATTACTCCTATGATATCAATGGATTATTATGATAGAACTACATCATGAATGAAATTAGAATCCCTTTGCAACTTATCTTTATAAGACGGTCCAATTTTGGATACAAGTGTTTCAAAACTATCCGGAGTCATTCTGAAAAATTGGGTGAATGAAATAGCCTGTTTTATTTATGGAACAAATCTAATGTAATCGGTCCAGAGAGAACTCGAACGAGAATACTTATGTAGGAAATCTTAAATAGTGTTACTAAGGAATAACTACCTGTACATTAGTTGGAAATCCCGTTCTAAATATTCTATAATTAGAGAATGACTCGTAAATTATGCTCGACTTCCTGGCATCAATCATTTTCGACTCACTAACCAAAAAACTCTGCCTATGAACTCAGCGCATCCAAATGTCAAATTGATTACATGCTTACATCTACCAAACTCTCTAGAAATACACTTTCAGTTTCATTTGACATTAATGACGTTTGTCTTTCAAACTGGACAAAACCACAGTTACCGCAAACAGATAGAACACAGACAGATATAATTCGCATTCTGTGAAAACATAGAAGTACAATGTATTATTGAAATTTTTAATAATCATATCTCCGAAAGTATTAGCTTGTTAGAGTTGAGAATAATATCAGTGGGTTCTTATGATGAAACTGCATCTTAAAAAAATAATTCGAAATTTGTATTGTAAACAATTTTTTTTGTTACTCCGAAACCATCCGGCCGTTTTTGCCCAATAACGAACTTAACCGAGATAATTATGTCCCAAACCTACTCTGAAAATTTCAACTGTCTAGCTCATTCCGTTCGAGAATTATCGTGTTAACGGACGGCCGGACAGACTCGATTTCGACCACGTATTCCTGAAGCTAAGCAACCTTGGGCGAGTTCAGTAAGTGGATAGGTGACCGGACTGACTATAAATTTGAGCAGCGTGCCAAAGTTCCTGGCCACAGTATTTTTGCAACTTGTTTAAAATATTATCGTGTTTATGGGCAAGCATATTCGATTTTAACCTCGAATTCTTGTGAGACCAAACTCCTTAGAGGCCATTTTCGGATAAAATTTACAAATATTTGGCAAATTTATAGCATCCCGATATACGTGCGCAACTGCTATAGTCACGGATATTAAATATTCAAGAGGCGTTGGTGTCAACCCCCATGTTATACCTACTCATGACGTATTACATCAGAAACTTTAAGAAACTTGATATATACAGATGAGTTCATCATTACCATCCATATATTCCACGAATGCACTGCCCACCACAAAACAACGAACGGATGTAAGCAAACAAATAAAGCATGTACTTTTTATACACCGTAAAATTAGTTAATTAGTCAATAAACTGTCGGTAACTTAAACCAAAAATAGAATCTCAAGTCAATGACATGTGTTCTGATTCTTCGATACTGGGGTATCCTAGCTTGCGGAGATATTAACGACATTAAGTATACGATATTGACAGGACAAACATTTTCATCCATTGCAATCGAAAAACAATTTTTTTAAGATGCAGTTTCATCATGAGAATCCATTGATAGCATTCTCAACTCTAACAAACTAATAATTTCGGAGATATACGTCCGAACCTCCGGCTTGCGCAAGCCTGGCCTCCTTCGTACCTTTGATGAATAAATATTATTTAAACTTATTGAATATGAAAATAAAAAATTGAAAAAATGCAGGCGCTTGCAGGATAGATCAATGAACAATAATCAAAATAAAAATGGTTCAAAAATGTTTATCGCGATTTTATTATTATTAGAACTCTTTATTGCTTGAACTAAAGAAAGTACATGATGTTTTATATAATGTGCAATAGGTGGGCATATCGCCAAGCGATATCTTCCTGCCAACCTAACTTATTTTGAACTGAAAATATTTTTCAACCAGAGTACAACAGATTATTAAATTAAATATCGAGGCTCTCCTGATTAGACGAAATATAGGAATGGAAAGGGAAAGGAAGGAAAGGCGATCTTGATAACAATACAAGGACGATTAAAAAGTAGAAGAAGTTTCACTGATGTACTTCTTGAGGCGCACTTTGAAAGACATGACTGATGGTGCCCGAATTATTGACCCAGGGATACGGTTTTTCAATTAGTTATCCATTAGTTAATTAAGAAGTTTTTATAGCACGAACATTAACATTGCATATACGCCAATTGTTGAACTATTAATCTGAGAATTTTTTGCTTCTGTGGAGGATTATCTCCTATTGTTTGAAAAATTGTTGTAAACTAATTCGATGCTTATAAGATAATTCTAAATTTTTTTTTGAAACATAATTGAAGCTTTATAATTTTTCACTTTAGTAAATTGTTAATAACAAAACAAAAATTAACAATTTTTCAAATTTTCCAACGGGAATCTTTTACAAGACCTTTGGAAAATAGCTCCACGAAAGGAATACATTCTCAGATTAATAGTTCAACATTTATCGCACTATCAATGTTAATGTTCGTGCTACCAAAAAATTGTTATTTAACTAATTGGATAACTAATTGAAAAGTAGCGATAAACATTTTTGGACCATGGATTATTGTTCATTGATCTATTCTGCAGACGCTTGAATTTCTTAAATTCTTTATTTTCATATTAAATAATATTTATTCATGAAAGGCCCGAAGGGGGCGAGGCTTACGTAAGGCGGAGTACCCGTTTCGGGAGTATTTTCAACCCTATGGGAACATTATAAATATTGGTCCTAGTTCCGGGAGTTGGAACTTTTTGTAGGAAATTTCCTCCTCTTCTTGAATCTTTTTTTGGCGCTCTAGTTCCTCGGAACTGAGTGCTTATCAATTTGCCCAAATGTCTGTAATTTTGGAATATTTCGATGAAAATAGTCTTAAACGATTTGGTTCGACTCACTGATCAAGAATCCGTGGTCGAAATTCATTCTGTCCGGCCGGCCGGTCCGGCCGGCCGGCCGTAAGCACGATAACTCCCGAACAGAATGAGCTAGAGAGTTGAAATTTTCAGAGTAGGTTTGGGGGATGAATATCTCGGCTAAGTTTGTTATTGGGCAAAATCGGACTGATGGTTTCGGAGTAACAAAAAAAAAAATTTTTTTTACGAAACAAATTCCAAATCAAATTTTTTTTAATAAGCAGTTTTATCATAAGAATCCATTCATATCATTTTCAACTCTAACAAGCTAATACTTTCGGAGATATGATTTTTTAAAATTTCAATGTAAATCGTATTTCACAGATTGATATAATTATTATTCTATGTATGAATTCTCATAATGTCAACTTGACAGAAGGGAATATTGTAACTTCAAAAATATTGGGGTTGAAATACTCGTATTTTAGCGATGCAACGGGGACCTCACCCGAAAATGTTTGAAAATATTACGTAAATATTGAAAGCATAATTCTGTAGTTTGGTGAACGTAGATCAGGAAATTTTTGATCGATTACAAGGTAATTTTTTATTATTACTTATCTTCTTTCATATTTGTTTTATGGAATACCTACTATTTGTAGGTACTTTAAACCTGTTTTGGGCAATTGTCATACGAAACTTGTTTTTTTGGCGCTCTAGTTCCTCGGAACAGTGTGCTTATCAATTTGCCCAAGTGTCTGTAATTTTGAAATTTTTGGCTGAAAATGGTCTCAAACGATTTGGTTCGACTCACTGATCAAGAATCCTAGTGCGAAATCATTTCTGTCCGGCCGGCCGACCGGCCGTAGGCACGAAAACTCTCGAACGAAAGGAGTTAGCGGATTGAAAATTGCAAGGTGGTTTTGGAGCGTAAATATCTCGGACAAGTTCGTTCGATCTATCTGAAATTTAGCATCAAATTGTAGAATCATGACCTTTATACGCATGTGAAGTTTTGTATTGACCAGATTACCGCAAAGTGTAAAAAAAAAAATTTGAAAATTTAAAAAAAGTTTTTCCACAATAACTCTCGAACGGAATGAGCTAGGTAGTTGAAATTTTCAGAGTAGGTTAGGGAGATGAATATCTCGGTTAAGTTCGTTATTGGGCAAAATTGGCCAGATTTAATTCGATTTCTTCCATGGTGCAGTTCTCATTCTCATGATTGCTCATTTAATCTTGATAAATAAACTATTATTTGAATTGAATTTCCTTTATGATGCAGCTCTATCATATGTATACATTGATATAATTCCCAACTCAGAGAAACCAAAACTTTCGGAGATATAATTTGTCTTGAGATATTTGCAAAAAACCACAGCCCCTACAATTTTTTTCACTTAATTGTTTATAACTATTGCAATTTTTGCGAGCGGCCTCAGATATTTTTCAAAAACTATCTACATGCCATTCCGAATCGAATGACACCTCAATCAAAATTTCGGAGAATACGCAAAAATTTTGACCTAAAAAGCACTTGTTGATTACACTATAAGTACTTGGAGAAAACACTAACCTATTATGCCCGAATTCCACGAAACATATTTATGGGTTTTCCTCACCATGGCGTGACAATGTGTATATACAAATTGAATATATGTGAGCCGTATATCCTCCATATATGGTCCGACTGAACAAGTCGGTCAATTTTACGTGCAATTTAGTACTTGGCCAGTTTGTGAACAGTTCTATTGAAATTGATGTGCTAGAACTGTAGAAATGTTTTAACGGTAGTGAGAACCATAAGCCGTGAGATTTACGAAGTTTTATCGCGATTTCTTCACCGGAATCGGTGTGAGGAAACCCGTGAAACGTTTTGTCAAATCGTTTCGATATTAATGATGGAATAAATGAAGGTTATTTCGAAACGCATCAGAAGTTCACTTCCTTTTCGTTTGTGTAGTGGAGAAAATGAAAATTTTTAGTGCAAGGATAATTTGAAAGTTTCACTGCAATTATCTAAAGATCTGAAATTTACATAATTCGCAATCTCAAAAGATACCAATCATTAAAGGATACTTTGGGAGGTATATTCATTATTAAATGATATAAAATAAAATATTTTAGGTATTATTTTGTGAATTGCTTCTGCGCTGGAAACACAAGATATTTGTCAGAACCAATCCACAAAATAATATATTTTTTTTTATATAGATATTCTCTGAGTTTGGGAGAGAAAACCCAGAAAGGAACCATTTAAGTAGATACCAGTTCAAAATTTTATTGTCACGATAGTTCCAAAAATACAAAGCTGATCGAGCTATAATCCAGTACTCGATTATCAAATGTGTATCAAATGGCTTGAAAAGTTGTGTGGAATTTCAGCGAAATCTGACTGATAGTTTCTCAAATATGAAATTTTTTAAAAAAACTTTTTTTTTCTAGTGATACGATCGCAAAAATTAACACGTCAAGATTCTACAACTAATTATCAAGTTTTTATTGGATCGGATTTCATATTATGAGTTATTGAGGAAATAACAACAAAAATTAAGATGGGAATAACTCTCGGAATAACTCCAGAACTGTTCGACCGATTATGCACAACAACAAACCTGACTGTCCCTCTCGGATGCGCAAGCTACCCTGAAAATTACAAGTCACTATCTCTTTCCGTTCGAAAGTTATCGTGGCAAAGGTCACCCATCCAACTACTGAACTCACCCAAGGCTGCTAGGATCTCAATATAGATCCGATTGCGCTCAAGTTTTTAAAAATTTTCCAGTGATACAATCTTCACTAACTCCCGTTTCACTTCAATCAAATAACTAGGTAACAATATTTCAGATGGGTATGATTTCAAAACCGGCCAATTATTATTATAATTATTATATATTAGTAATCCCCAAATTAAACCGTCGCATCCGGATGCGCAGCCTACCCTGAAAATTGCAAGTCGCTATCTTTTTCCGTTCGGACGTTATCGTGGCAACGGAAGGCCGGCTGGACCGAATTGAATTTGACCTCGGATTCTTCATCAGTGAGTCGAGCCTAATCGTTTGAGACCATTTTCGGCAAAAAATTCGAAAATTACAGACATTTGGCGACGCCGTTCCCTAGAACATGCGAGCGAAAACATGTAAATGTCGTGGCATTGGAACATAATTATTAGCTTTGTGGATACTTGATACAGAGATGGCAATCTTGTTGATTAATCACAGCTTCAAACCTATTTTTCATGGACCAAATGAGATTGTCTACATCGTCTTGGGATAAATTGCATTATAAATGTTGCCCATATGTGGGTTAATTCTTCTTTGAAGCATGTCCCGAACATGCTCAAGCGGATTCAGTTCTGGAGATTACGCTGGCCATGGAAACACATTAAAATTTTCAAATTCATTTTTTCAAGATGCAGTTTCATCATAAGAATCCATTGATATAATTCCCAACTCTGAGGAACCCACGATTTCAGAGATGAATTGTCGAAGTTTGAACAAGAGCGCCAAAGCTCTTTTCCACAGGGTTTTCCCACATTTTTTTGATCACTGAGTTCCTCAAATAACCTTAGACTTTTGTCAAATGTTTATGTATGAGAAAAGGGACATGTAATGAGAATTGCAGAAAATGTTCTCTATAAATGGGTGCAGGATGTTTGGTAATATGAGTTCCCCTCTAGGAAAGTCAATGGCGTGCCCCAAGGTACAGTTTACGGTCCAATCATATTCTTGGTATGAAAAATTGGCTCCAAAAATAGATCTGTTGACAATCTAAATTGCATTTCCCGCACGCTTTGCGCTAGATCAATCCCAGGGTATAATCCAAATGGTCTCTTCAATTCCATACTAGAAAAGTTCAATTAACGAATAGCTTTGTTTCCTACTTCCTCATGCTACTTCTTATTCTACAACCATATGAAATGGAACCACGGAAAACACCGTATGACTTCTTCACGAGACAAAAAACGTTATGAATAAATAACGAGGAGTGAATAAGTTATAACCCCAACTTCCCAGTTATAACTACTCGGTCTGTTCTTTCTGAACTTGAATAAGACCGACGACGTTATTTCCATTGCTAATGCAAAGACTTCCTAACCGATTACGTGATTTCATTTCCTGATATATTTTCAGATCTGGACGTGATCAACGGGAGGTAAAACCTGAATGGATAGGGAAATCTAAGATCCTGACTAGATACGGTTTCAATTTGATACTGTTTAAAATTCAACAAGTATCGATGGGATAGATAAGCACGTCTATAGAGATTAAAAATATGAGTTTATCCTGAACTACTGGAATTCTGTTTGATTTGTTATATGTAATTACATTTCTTTTCAAACTTAAAATAACAATGTCATATTTTGATTGACAGGATGGGAGGAAAATTCCATTTCTCCGTCGAGTCAGTTTTACTTTTTCCTTTCCCTTCGCCGGATGGAGAAGTGTTGATGTAAAAATTGGTTCAAGCCCTATGGACAGAAGCTTTGGCGCTCTTGTTCAAACTTTGACAAATCATACCTATTATCTCGGAAATTATTGGTCTCTGGGAATGATATAAATGGATTCCTACGATAGAACTGCATCATGAAAAAATGGGTTCAAGCCTTGTGGACAGGAGCTTTGTGGCGCTCTAGTTCAAACAGACAAATTATATCTCCGAAAGTATTGGTTTCTCAGAGTTGGGAATTATATCAATGTATTCATATGATAGAACTGCATCATAAAGGAAATTCAATTTAAATAATAGTTTATTTATCAAGATTAAATGAGCAATCATGAGAATGAGAACTGCACCATGGAAGAAATCCAATTAAATCTGGCCAATTTTGCCCAATAACGAACTTAACCGAGATATTCATCTCCCTAAACTACTCTGAAAATTTCAACTACCTACCTCATTCCGTTCTAGAGTTATATCTATGTCTATGGATGAAAAGCAGTCTCACTACTCTCAGATCTCTTACTTCATTTTTCCTTCCGAATCTAAGAATTTTTTGAGAAAACCTAATTTCGGAGCAAACAACTGAGATTTTCCTCACTTCGTTCACAATTCTTCGATTGATTAGATAATGTCATGTCTCAGGAACATCATTTGACATTATGACAATTCATACATTATTATTATTATTATACTGATCCTCCTGGGTCTTTCACAGGGAGACCCCTCATAAGCTCTAAGAGCTTGCCCTGAATAATATCATTCTGTGACAACGTTGAAATACGATTTATTATTGAAATTTTGAAAAATCATATCTCCGAAAGTATTAGCTTGTTAGAGTTAAAAATGATATCATTGGATTCTTATGGTAAAACAGCTTATTGAAAAAAATTTAATTTGGAATGTGCCTTGAAATAAAAAATTTTTTTTTGTTACTCCGAAACCATCTGTCCGATTTTGCCCAATAACGAACTTAGCCGAGATATTTAACTCCCAAGCCTACTCTGAAAATTTCAACTGTCTAGCTCATTCCGTTCGAGAGTTATCGTGCCTACGGCCGGCCGGACAGAATGAATTTTGACCACGGATTCTTGATCAGTGAGTCGAACCAAATCGTTTAAGACCATTTTCATCGAAAAATTCGAAAATTACAGACATTTGGGCAAATTGATAAGCACTCAGTTCCAAGGAACTAGAGCGCCAAAAAATGAAATTCAAACAGACCGATTCACCTTATCACCTTATCAGGATAATATCATATCATCCTCATAATTCTACGATACCTGAGGTTATTTCATTGGTCATTTTGCATTCAATCATACTTTGTTTTCTAGAACAAGAGGTGTATTTTATATCAAGAATAACGAATCAGAAATAATTTTGACATTTATCTCTCATAGGAAAATAAGATGACATGTAAGAACACAGATCATATAATTATTGATAGATACAATAATTAAGTACAGCATTCTGTGAAAACATAGAAGTACGATTCATTATTGAAATTTCGAAAAATCATATCTCCGAAAGTGTTACTTTGGTAGAGTTGAAAAGGATATCAATGGATTGTTATGGTGAAACTGCATCTTAAAAAAATTGAATTTGAAATTTGTGATGTAAAAAAAATTTTTTTCGTTGGGCATATTATGCCCGTTAAAGAACTTGTCCATCGTATTTGGACGCGTCACCTACCCTGAAAATATCAAGTCGCCAACTTTTTCCATTTTCGAGTTATCGTGTCAACGGCCGGCCTTATATAATTAGATTTGACCTCGACTTCTTCATCAGTTAGTCGAACCTAATCGTTTGAGACCATTTTCGGCGAAAAAATCGAAAATTATAGACATTTGGCAAAATTATAGCACGCTTTTCCATAGAACATGTGCGCAAAAAGACAATAACAATTTACGCAACAACAATGAGATACTAGATCCAATATACTTTTCGGGAGAATTTGATCTGTCAAATATGAAGAATACTCGTTTCATTTAACATTCAAAGGTCACTGCAGAATCTTGAAATTTTGGCAATAATACCGAAATATTTTCCGATTGTGTCATGTGGTACGAATACCGAAAAAGACGGTGTTTCTTGTGCATTTGTACAAAAGGGATACCGTTCTTTAAATCAACAGGAAGAGCGTCCTGTCAAAAGGTTCCCCTGAATTGGGTTCGTCAATCTATTCACACTCATTGATTTGCCGAGATAGTTATCATAAGTGTTGCGTATGTCAACATTCGCATAGCCGACGATGCCAAGCAATTACAATTTTTCATTAATTTCCATCTTAAATAACTTGCCAATCGCAATTTTACATGTTTACTTGGGTTATCTAGTAAAATCAGTTTTTAATCTAATTCAATTTTGTTTTCGTATTTCAATTAAAACTAATTGCAATTCATGCATGGATTGTTCGTGTCAGTGGTCCGAGAAAACCGCAAACTTTCCCATTTATGAAAAAACATTAACTGTACTCACTTAATTAATCATTTCTTTCGATTGTAAATTTTGCTGCAATCGAGATCAAATCAAGTTTGGTTCGAAATTATGTGGAAATACGGGGAGTCCAAATATTGTTTCAGAAATATACAGTGCGCATCAAAATTACGGAACAAATTCATTTTTTCAGAAGAAACATATTTGGCAACAAAATCCTGAAACATGTCTATTTTTGTTTCACTTTTACCAAATTTTTATGCATTTTTGAATGATTTTTGTTGCACCCTGTGCCATCCCCATCAACCCTCTAAATTTTTTTAATAGGGAAAGTCTTTGTATCTTCTTTACAGGCGTTCAGAAATTTTTAAGAAAAAAATTTTCTTTTTTGAAAAATAGTTATATCAAAGAGGTTTTCAGTATGTGCACTTTGTCATGGCTCATTTACTTTGAGACGATGGTACCTGATGAAATCTGTCACCAAATGAAAGTCGACCATTACAGTTTTGTTCATGTACAACTTTCAACCCCTACGAACCCTTTAATGGAAAAAAAAATGTGAGGGGATTGAAAGTTGTGCGTGAACAAAACTGTAATGGTCGACTTTCATTCGGTGACAAATTTCATCAGGTACCATCGCCTCAAAGTAAATGAGCCATGACAAAGTGCACATACTGAAAACCTCTTTGAACTAACTAAATTAAAAAAAAAATTTTTTTTTTTGAAAATTTCTGTACGCCTGTAAAGAAGATACAAAGACCTTGCCAAAAAAGTACCACATGACCCACTTCCCCAATTCAAAAAATTTAGAGGTTTGAAGGGGATGGCACATGGTGCAACAAAAATCCTTCGAAAATGCATAAAAAATTGGTAAAAGTGAAACAAAAATTGACCAATAGAGGTGAGTAGCCAATAGAACATGCGAGTAAATGCTCCTGACTTCACGTCTTTAGCCAATTTTTTTTTATATTCTGCGTACTTAAATCTCACATATTATTTAAGATCTATATGGTAAATAACAAAAGGTAATTTTTGAAATATATGAGAGTTATTAAATTCAAACATAGATCTTGTTCGGTTCAGATTATAATATACCTCGAAAATATACAGATTTCTGTGAACTTTTCAATTTAATGGATTCGTATAATTATTTGTAATACTTAGTGATTCAGCAAATTCACAAGTTTCATAAATTACACGCTCCGTTGCCCTGACATACACCCCACAGACTTTTGAATAAGTACGAGTAATTCAATTCAAAGTCACTCTCTCTGTATAACTTTTTTTTTGCAGAGACCATTAGATATGTGTTTCGGTAGATGAACGTAAACACACCACGTAATATTATGTCGAGTATTAAGTATTTAACGGTTTATAGAATGAAAACAATGAATGACATTTAATGTATTTGTAACACACATAATGAATAAATTTCACCTTTTTGCACTCAATATAAAATTTAGCGATGCCAAATTTCACGCTCTTCCGTTCGTGCAATATGCATAAATAGGATTACAAAGCTTTCTCTTCACGTAATAATATACAGAGTGTTTCGAAAGAAGTTGGCCTCTCTGCTGGAATATATAGAACTCTAAAAATTAGTTGGGTTTGCTAAATGGAAAATCAATGAAAAATTATATACGATATACACTAATTCATTTAATACATCATGATGAAGTCGCTGTGTCGACGAAATGCGTCATAATATTAAATAAATTAGTGTAAATCATATATAATTTTTCATTGAGTTAGTATTGATTTGCATCAAGTGAAAGCCGCGAGCATTAAAATTTGAAATGGAAAATATTCAAGTTAGGATGTTGTAAAATTTGAAATTGAAATTTTTGTCGAGTGGGTCGGAATTACTGGCAATATGAATATTATTTGGAAGCTGACATCCCATGAATTTGTTTTTATATCTGACTCTCATAAACAGAGTTAGTAACACAGTTTGTAACATGGTTGAGGGTTGAGGCGAGGGACTTATACTAGTAAAATTTTTAATACATATTCGCCAAGTATTTCCGATATAAAATTTGTTGATAATTCAAGTTGGTTATATAAATTGTATTCTGAGTGCAAAAGATACCTAATGGGCAAACATTCTTCATTCAGATCCGTCCAATGTGTATATGAAGAAAATATTTATTACAAATTTCAGCATGTCATGAAAGAAGTAACAAAATAACAAATGCCATTTAGAATTATTCCTGTTTCACTCAAGAATATGAACAAATGCGTTAATGCTTAACCCGAGGCTTAACCCCCTAATTAAAATTGACGTTTCCAAGACGAAGTACAGTTTCGAAAATATTCATTTTGGCGATTATTGAACTAGTGACGTCAATAATTACCAATTTTTTCTATTTCTATTCAAAATTCTTGAAATAAAATACCACCTGTTCTAGAGATCAAAGTATGATTGAATGCAAAATGACCAATGAAATAACCTCTGCTATCGTAGAATTATGAGGATTATAGGATATTATAATTTTTGGGTGAAAATAATATAATGCCCTTGGATAATCCACATGATGATGGTAAGTTGATCAAATTGGTTTCAGAATATCCGCAGTAAAAGCAAAGCTAGAATATTGGCTAAGTTTTAATTGATTTAATATAAATTTCAGAGTAGTCTACTCAAAGGTGCTCTTGTGTGATATCGACCAGTTGCACTGGTCTTCAGGAAAATTGATTGAAATTTTCGCTCCGTTCACTACTCAATGCCCATTAACGAACTTGTCCGTCGTATTGAGATGCGCCACCTACCGTGAAAATTTAAAGTCGCTAGCTCTTTCCGTTCTCAAGTTATCGTGGCAACGGCCGGACGGCCGGCCGGACAGAATCAAATTTGACCTCGAATTCTTCATTGGGGAGTCGAACCGAATCGTTTGAGACCATATTCGTAGAAAAATTCGAATGTTACAGACATTTGGGCAAAATGATAACGCGATGTTCCCCAGAACATACGTGCAAAAATATATATTCCATTGATATCTTCCAGAGATTGGGAGAACCCAGAAAGGACCCATTTAGTGAAATCTATGTATCATTCAATAAACGAGCAAGCTCAACGTCCTGATGGCATGGATTTTTTTAATATCAGTCGTCAGGTATCGAACTTGCTGTTGTTGATGACAGATGTGAATTGCAGAATATAGAAACTGAAGTACGAAGAGTGCAACAATTTTTTGACGCCCCGAATAAATTTGAGGAAATTTTGGGCCTAGCGATCTTGAAGGATTATCTCTTCAGAAAATAAAATCATGTATGCCTCTCTCCAACATACCTCCTACACGAAACTATCCAAAAATCCAGAATCGCACCACAACCAAGCCAACAAACCATAACAAACAGTTATTTGAACATACACAAAATTCACGGACCCACTACCCAATTTGGTCGATCACGATTTCGACAGGATCTTAGCGGAGCGCGCGCCTTATCCAGAGCTAACGTCGAGGTACCGCGCCAGGTCGTAGACTGACCAAGAGCACGCGGTGGATTACGCTCACGAGGTTGAGCTGGTCGTGCTCTGGTGCACGTGTTGTTGTCATCTCGTGCCCGTTCCTCGAAATATATGGATGTCGGGAACCCAACCACGTTGATATGGCTGATAAAGCGTGGGAGTGGGTACGCATAACAATTATGGTTCTTGTAGGTGCAAGACATGCGTGCGCTCTTCGCAGGAAAGACGATATTTGGTCAATTTGACACATTGATTGGATGACGGGGAAGCCGTTTGGACTCGCCATTCAATGAATACTGTTGGTAATTGATATTCAATGATCTTTGAGCAAAAATATACATCCGATTTGATTCTGTTTCAGAGGAGATTTAAATATACATATATAAAAATTGGTTCAAGCCCTGTGGACAGGAGCTTTTTGGCACTCTTGTTCAAACAGATAAATTATATCTCCGAAAGTATTGGTCTCTCATGTATTATACAACTAGTTACAAGTTACAAAGTTTCAATTCGATCAGATCTACATTGTTTGAAAACAAATCAGTGTATAGAACCCAAGTGTGAGACCACTTTCGTCAAAATATTCGAAAATTACAGACATTCGGGCCACATGATAGCACGCTGTTCCCCAGAACATGCGCGCAAAAATGAGAAGCATTAGTTCGGTCATATTTTAGTGTGGAAGCAATGCAGAAATGTATAATAATTCATTAAAACTCTATTTCTCGCTATTTACACGAAGTGTAATGATGAATGAGTCACACTATTTCGCGAAAATTATTGAAGCTACACTCTGCCAACTCATCTGTATCCTAAATGGAAATACCGTAATTATTTTCATGATATTTCGTTACTGTTATCGCAATATTCTGTGATTATTATTTCGAGGTTTTCAGAGAGTTATGGTGTTAACGGCTGGACCGGCCGGCCGGACAGAATCGATTCTGACCACGAATTCTGGATCAGCAAGTCGAACCAAATCGTTTAAGACCATTTTCATCCAAAAATTTGAAAACTATAGACATTTGGGCTAATTGATAACCACCCTGTTCCGAGGAACAAGAGCGCCAAAAAGACTAATTTTAAATTCTAACATTACCAACGTAAACCTTCAAAGACTAGTTCAGTAATATCGAAGCAAAGTTTCCACTCTGCATAAACTTAAGTTTCCTTCAAACTATGCAAAAATGGCATCCGGAAGTGAATATACAGGGTGTAACTAAATAAGTGTAAAATATTTAAGGGGGTGATTCCTCATCGAAAAAAAGGTAGGATCTTTCATACAAAGAAACTTCATTGGAGCATCTCTTGTTAAGATACAGCCCCTTAAAGGGGCTACAGAAAATTTGTTTAATAATTTTTTTCACAAGCACTAAAACAGTCACAATATTGAAATTAACCTGATATTTTCTAATACCAAAAAGACACTTAGCCAGTAACTTATTTGGTTTATTCCATGGTTGTAAGGGGTGGAAAACGCAACCCCTAAAATTTATTTCCAATGTAACTTTTTGTCTTATTATTTGTTTACTATTTTAAAATTTATTTCCGATAACCTGTTTCATTCTAAACAAGAAATGTTTCTTGAATTTTTTGCCCAAAATAAACCAGATCGCAGCAAAACATTATTTTACGAACAACTACAGAGATACATCGTTATAAATGCGATCTGGATTTATTGTTATTTTGTACTTACTACCTGCATTAAATGATTGAAGGGGAATAAACAAAACTAATTTATTAATAACACTCACAGTAATTAACCACAGTAATTGATAACAATCCTAGTAATTAATAATAATCATATTAAATCTTCAATATGTCTACCTTCAGACATTACGCATGCGTCTAGACGTAGGCGCATTGAGCCACGTATTCGCTCAAATATTCCTGGTCTCTCTAATTACCCTGCACGCATCGATGATGCGGTTTCTTAAGTCCTCTACATCGCGAACAGGTTATCGGAAATGAATTTTAAAATGGTAAACAAGTAATAAGACAAAAAGTTGCATTGGAAATAAATTTTAGGGGTTGCGTTTTCCACCCCTTGCAACCATGGGATAAACCAAATAAATTACTGGCTAAGTGTCTTTTTGGTATTAGAAAATATCAGGTTAATTTCAATATTGTGACTTTTTTAATGCTTGTGAAAAAAATTATTATACAAATTTTCTATACCCCCTTTAAGGGGCTGTATCTTAACAAGGGATGCTCCAATGAAGTTTCTTTATACGAAAGATCCTATCTTTTTTTCGATGAGTAATCACCCCCTTAAATATTTTACACTTATTTAGTTACACCCTGTATATTAATTTTAATTCATTGACGTATCATCAAAGAATCGATTCAATCCACTGACCCAAATTCAAAATCGATGCCAGAATTCCTCAATGAAATTCTTCTGCTACACAATGTTCAGTTTTGTTATGATGCCGTTATAATTCAGTATCAGGATAATTAAATATATCAAAAGGAGTCATTAAATTAACAAAAAAATCGATCAGATGGCTCTTCAGATAAATGCTAATAATCAGGTAGCTAACAAAACAGCGGTATCTTCAGTAAAGTATACACACAAAACGTTACTCGAAATTCGGTAACAGGTTCTCTCAACCTGCCTCACCCGAGGCCATAGCGTAACTTTTCGTTATCCATTATTGTGCTAAGAGGTGTAGGGAATTTATTGTGAACGGCTTTTTTCCCAATCTCGTCCGATGGTGAGATCTAATTTGTCTCAGAATGGGTTACAGTTTTGTAGGCACAAAAAACTAGCACTAGAATCAATTTAAATTGTTATTACGTTGTTATTGTGAGAATGTGAGACATTTGCCGGATAACAATCAGTTCTTCTGAAGAAATCCGCCACTGAAATAACTAGATTTTTTGCTCCTATACAGAAAAAAATCGCTTTTGATAAACTGATATACATGCTGTCCCACCCGGAATGCCCATTAGGATTTTACTGAGAGATACATATTGGATCTGTTTGAAATTTTCTACAAAGACATGAGGCAAATGAACCTTACTAAAAGGTTCATTTCTGGGATTTCTCTCCCAAACTCTGAAAAATATCCATTAAATAAAAATTTTATTTATTAATTTGTGAATTGCTTCTGCGTAAGAAACACAAGATATTTTTCCTCTGTTCCGAGGAAAAAGAGCGCAAAATGCTCAGACTGATATAATTATTAATACTGATAATAAGACAGTAATATCTACTGTCCTGTCATCCAATAATTTCGGACGATGATCGGGCTAATCGGTAGAGAAAAATACATGAAATGTGTTTTATATTTGTCTCGATTAAGCCATATCAAGGAGGATAATTGGCTAATTGGCACTTATGAAGTCATTTCCGAGATTAGATGTATCAAGTAAGTCTTATAGCAATATAAATAATAACTGTGATGTGACATGAATTCATCAGCAGAAATATGTAGATAAGTGGAATATCAGACTATAATGAAGAGGTTTATGGCTAATAGATATAATTAATGAAATGGCAGATGATCGTTGCCAATTGTATTAAATAGGAATGAGTGGTTAGTATAGCATCAATAATCCTGGCAATAATCCTTCACATTTACTGTCCTCATATACAGGATGATCCCTGAGCTTCACTGACGTGAAGTCAGGATCATGGTCAATAGAATCGAAACAACTATATCGTAACGTTTCGGAGTCTTTATCGGACTCCTTCGTCAGACGCTTAATGAAAATCTTTAGAATTATTTTGTTGATAGTTATTTTATTTTTGGACAATTCTTGAATTTCACAAAATAACTATTAACAAAATAATTCTAAAGATTTTCATTAAGCGTCTGACGAAGGAGTCTGATAAAGACTCCGAAACGTTACGATATAGTTGTTTCGATTCTATTGACCATGATCCTGACTTCACGTCAGTGAAGCTCAGGGATCATCCTGTATATGAGGAGAGTAAATGTGAAGGATTATTGCCAGGATTATTGATGCTATACTAACCACTCATTCCTATTTAATACAATTGGCAACGATCATCTGCCATTTCATTAATTATATCTATTAGCCATAAACCTCTTCATTATAGTCTGATATTCCACTTATCTACATATTTCTGCTGATGAATTCATGTCACATCACAGTTATTATTTATATTGCTATAAGACTTACTTGATACATCTAATCTCGGAAATGACTTCAGCCTCCTTCGTCAGACGCTTAATGAAAATCTTTAGAATTATTTTGTTGATAGTTATTTTATTTTTGGACAATTCTTGAATTTCACAAAATAACTATTAACAAAATAATTCTAAAGATTTTCATTAAGCGTCTGACGAAGGAGTCTGATATAGACTCCGAAACGTTACGATATAATTGTTTCATCGTTGATGTTCTTTCGTTATTATTTGTTAGGCAATATTGTTCGATTGATTGCTTCTGGCAAATCTGTGTTCAGTGTAAATTTTTATTTAATACATATTTTTCAGAAAGAATACCCCATTTAATAATGAATATACCTCCCACAGTATCCTTTAATGATTACTGGATCCATAATATTTGAATTTCAGTTCGACAATCTTATATTTTGACTATTTGAATTTTTCCCATTATAACATCAGGGGCCAAATCTATTAAGTCCATTTCAAATCGATTTTCTCAGGCTGTTCAAAGAGATCGATTCTTAGAAACTCATAAAATCAAAGCTTCACATGGTACCGAACACCCACGATCGCCTTTGTCGGACTGGGGGACATGAATTTAATCTCTTCTTAATCTGAGTTGAAAGCAGCGGTGGTTCTATGCTTTCCATATTTGAATATCTTAAAGATTCCCATGTTTTAATTGGAATATATTTTAGGATGATAGGATTGATAGAAATGTAAAGATGAAATAAGATGTTAAATAAATTCCAGGTGACCAACGATGTAGTCATGGTGTTACTATACAGTGCTTTGCATAAAGGTTCCTCATCCTCCTAACTTATCCATTTGGGATTTTATATTTGACATATACAGGGTGTTTGTTAATTCGACGTGATCCTTTATAGGGGATATACTAGAAGTTATTTGCCACGAATTGAGTCGAGTGAACCATGGTCCGAAATTCTATGGTTACGAAGAAATGGCTATTATTCAACTTTTTGAAAATTTTTTGCTTTGTTTTTCGGAATAATTAATTTGGTAAAAACTACTTGACTCTAAATATTCAATAAATATTCCATTTAAAGCTGAAGGGATGGTTTATCATTTCATGCGAAAAAGTATTTACTAAAAAATTAGATAACCTGAGATATAAGGGGTCATAAATGGCATCAACTGTTTTCTTCATAAAATCTTGATGAAATAAATCAGAATTATAGGAAAAAAGTATTATGAACTTGGTGTAGAAATTCAGGAAAAAAACTTCCTTGTTTCATTACCCTTTCAAAAAGTTACATATATTAATAATTCCTTCACGAAATCGAAAAAAATGGCCAGAAAACCGTATTTTATTTCAGGGATACCAGCATTTTTTCTTTTTGAAACTAATTATCCTCAAATTGAAATTCTACAGAATTACTCTCAGTTAATTGATGATTATTTCAATTTTCATTCGAGAAATACTGTAATTTTTTTATTCGTACTAATCCTACTCGTAACAAGCAACTAATAATCACATTTATCACAAGTAAAGGAGAAGATATGGGGGATACCCAAGGATCGAAAACGTCTGTTACTTTCCCGGATTTCCCGCAATATTTTTTGGTCTCGTGGAAAATTGTATTATTATGTTCCTTTTTGGAAAGTTAATCAACCAAGAAGTTTTTTCATTTATTTATACGCAAAGTAATTATAATTTTTTCGAGAAATACGCAATTATTTCATGAAAATTTAATGAGAAAAACAATTAATGCCAATTCAGACTATTTATGTTTTAGACTATCCGAATTTTTGGTGAATGATTTTTTTCTGGAAATGATCCTCATCTCATCAGCTTTAAAAAAAACCTTAGTTCTATATTCAGTGGTGAATAGTTTTCACAGTTCACAGTTCAAAGTTTTCTAAGGTAGGTCGAAAAATTTTCAAAAAGTCGAAATGTCAATATATCTCAATAACTAATTAACCATAGACTTTTGGACTATGATTCCATAGACTACAATCGACCAAACACCCTCTATAGATATAGAGACAAGTTCATTAATGGGCATAATCGGCCCAACGGTTTCCGAGTACTTAATAATTTTATTTTCAACCAATACAGATCCGATCTAATTGAAACTTGGTGAGTTAGTTGTAGAATATAGACCTAAATACTTATGTGCGATTTTGTCAGAAACGGATCACTAAAAATATTCATCTCACGATAACTTGAGAAAGTTTATACAAAACTCATCATGATCATGATTCTACAATTTGATGCTAAATTTCAGAAAGATCAATTGATCGGTTTCGGAAATATTGCATGGTGGATTTCGCCTATTACTTAACTTAACCGTGATATTTACGCTCCAAAACTACTCTGAAAATTTCAACTCTCTAACCCATTTCGTTAGAGAGTTATCGTGCTTACGGCCGGAGGGCATCGTGTCAAAATAACACGCTGTTCTTGGCGGAACAGCGTAAAAACAGTGGGGTGCATCCACCATTTTGACTACTAATGAAGTTATTCTTCTGCCAAAAAAAATTGTTTTATCCCATTTCACCATACCCAAGTTCAAAAGTTAAGAGGAGGAAATCCGGGGCCTCATGAACCTTACTATAAATTATTTCAATCGGAGATTTATGTACAGAACAGTTCAATAACATCGTATATGCCCTAAATATAATGTTACTCATCTCAGTATTTGATGTATGGATTTCACAATCACAATATATCTGACATCACCCTGTATACGAAATTTCGAAATAATTATCTCGACTATTCAAACAAAATTCGAACTAAGCCATATAAAAATGGAAATATTCTTTCGAGATTCATTTTGCCTAGATAATATTTTCATGATTTCAGTTACTTACCATCTGTGTAGGTGTTTTCGGTTTTCTATTGACATCTGGAATTTTTTGGCACACTAAAAAAAAAAAATTATTATAAATAATTCGTTTGCTGAAGATTCCAGCTTAAGAAAAATTCGTGATGAAAAAATCTATTCAGAGTAACAAAAATTGGATACAGGGTAGCCCACCACAGACGCGGAGATCGTTTTGAGGGAGTAAATGGAGATATTTTGAGAATTTTTTTTGTGATTTGTGTAGGGTGTTCAAAAGCACAATTTAAATTATTTTCATATATAGAGGGTGTTCGAAAACAAAGATACAGACCAAACTTACATTTTCTAAAAAAAGGAATGGCAAACTCAAATTATGATGAGTATCTTCAGATCACTTTATAACCATTTACGGGAAATTGGCGACAAATTGAATATGTGGAGTTTTATCAGTGAATATCAGTCTACACAGGAAGTAAGCAACACTGGTGTGCCTCAGGGTAGTATTCTAGGTCCATTGCTTTTCCTAGTTTACATCAATGATCTTCCATCATTCCTGTACAATAAAATTATCGAGACAATTATTGTAGAACTTATATCATTTGCAGATGATACTAATATTATCTTGAGATCTCCTAATTTTGGACTAACTGTAGAAATGGTACAGAAAATCTTAGATTTGATAAACAACTGGTGCAAAAATAATCGCTTAGTGTTGAATACAGCGAAGACTGAATGTGTAGTATTCAGTACGGATAGATCTTCTGCCCTTATCCCACAGCATATTAATGAACAGGTTGTGGTGTCCACCTCTACCAAATTCCTGGGAGTTTTTCTCGATAATCACTTAAAATGGAACTGTCATATTGACCAACTAACAAGGAAGCTGAACTCAGTCATACATTCAACATTTGTGCTCAGGAGTAGAGTGGATCATCATATATTGAAGACTGTATATTTCTCTAATTTTCAATCGTTGTTGTCTCACGGCATAGTTTTTTGGGGGGGAAGCTCACTATCTGAACAAGTGTTTTTCAGACAAAAATCGATGTTGAGAACTGTATTAGGACTAAAATTTAGGAAGTCATGTAGGGGACTTTTCAGGGAACAACATATTTTAACAATGTGTGGTCTATATATATATATAAGGTATTAATTTTCATGAAACTTCATCCACAGTATTTTGAAAGATATAAAAATGTCAGTCAAACCAGACGAAAAGAACCATTTTTTTATCCTTATCATTCCTTAGCGATGACCGAGTGTATTTTGGGATAAAATTATTGAATGCTCTTACTTATGAATTAAGAACGTTGGGCAATGTGAGGATTTCCAAGAAGACTTTGTATAAATTTATTGTTGAAAGTGAACACTATACATTGTCAGAATTTTTTGAATTGTGTGAAAGGTAAATAGTGATGACGAATTTCAATTTTATTGTGCTGTACAATAATTCCCGAATTAAATATATATTCTATTCTATTCTATTCTATTCTATTATATTCTATTCTATTATATTCTATTCTATTCTATTCTATTCTATTCTATTCTATTCTATTCTATTCTATTCTATTCTATTCTATTCTATTCTATTCTATTCTATTTTATTAAATAGCAATTAATGAAGAAACTAGTTACGCCAACGATACAGGCAGTATTTTTTGAGTAGACATATTGGCTACTCCTATACAGAAAAAAAAATTAACTCTGGAATATACAGGGTGATCATAATTAATTTTCAAACATCAACTTCAAATAATGGTCGAAAATTGATGGGAAAGTATCAGGTTTAGGAATAGGAAAACCTTACGAAGATAGTTTCGAAATTAATTTTTACGTTCAACGAGATATATAAATACCGGTTGTGCCATTTGAAATAAGGAAGTTTTTAACCATTTTTTTTTAGTTGATATTTGAAAATTAATCATGATCACTCTGTATATTCAAGAGTTGATTTTTTTTCTGTTTAGGAGTAGCCAATATGTCTACTCGAAAGAATACAATCTGTATACCTGGTGTAACTGGTTTCTTCATTAATTGCTATTTAAAAAACCTCCATATTCGCAATTTTTCGCCATTTTCTCGTAAATCGTGCTGCTAAGGTATAAAGTGATCTGAAGAAACTCCTCATAATTTGAGCTGGCCATTCCACTTTTGAGATCTGAAATAGGGTGTTACATTGTAAAAAATATAACTTTTGTCTATATCTTTGTTTTCGAACACCCTGTAGATATGAAAATAATTTTAAATTGTGCTAATATAATGTTAACAATAGTGCGTCTCTGTTTCTAACCTTGTGACCAAGTGGTGCGCGCGTTACCAAGTGGTACCTTCAATTTTGATGCAATTTACATACTCATTTCATGTTGTATTTGCATTGTAATAGACCACAATGTGTATTCCTACACAAGTCCAGGAGTATTATGAAAGCTTCTTCGTGGCGCCAACGTACCCGGTATTAGGGGTGTAGCAGAAAGAATTACAATACAACGAAAGACCATGCCTTATAAGTGTGTTGACTCACAAAGCACAGACGACGTTCGTACCGAGAATTATGACTGTTGTTCCGGATCATGACGAATATTAACGATATTGTGTGGGTAAAACTGACAATTTTTTTCGAAACTTGAAAATCTTCGGGAACGATGCAAATTTTAATCAATGATTTATCTTTGATTTAAACGCCCTCTCTTTCTCTCTTTTAAACGGTTTTATTTAGGTTGTCCTGTTTGTTGTTGGTATTTGGTTCAAATTTAGAAACTGAAATTTCACCGCTTTTCTTATGACAGATTCATCTGATATCTGGTACAAATCTTTAGTTCTGATGACAATAAAATGGTATACAGGGTCCGAGGCCACCACACCGATAAGGGCAAGGTGGTGGTAGGGTACCATTAGGGTGTCACACTTCCTGTTGTTAAACTGTCTTCCAGGTCTTCCGATGGAAGTCAGGGATGGTTTAAGTCAGGGGTGAGTTTTCTTATTTGGCAAATATTTTAGAGACCAGTTGAGATAGAGCAATGAAATTTGACGGTTTGAGTAAGCAGCTCGAATACTTTTAAACCCTGGTGAAATAAGTTTTTGTAACCCCCACTAAAACAAATTAGGGGGTGAAGGTACTTTTTAAGATAAATGATTTTTTCCATAGTATCGTACTTATAATAAATTAGATTCCAAAACTGCAATATTTTACCTTTCGTTTGGTGTATCGTTGCAATTTGGGGCTCAAGCGGTTACAAAGATGTTATCAAAAGAATGTCACGAACACTCATCATTTTCGAAAACGGGGTAGAGGAATACATACGGAACGGCCTTTTCCAGCTTCCCTTTACCATATTGAAATTTTTTCTCTTGCACGTGTCGTTAGGGACCATAGTCTCCATATTTTCGAGATATTAAGAAGTATACATGGTGCTCCAAAAAAGGCGAGTCATCTCACAACTTCCAGATTTTCAATGTGATAGTATACTTTGTCATCTTTGATTTTTTTTTAATATATTCCATTTTTTCAAATTTGTCGTAGAATTCAAAAACGACAAAGTATAAAACAGGTTATCACACTGAAAATTTGGAAGTTTTGAGATGACTAGCCTTTTGTGGAAGACCATGTATATCTTCTGAAACATCATCCCCAATATTTATATATAAATTATTCAATATGTAATCAGTCGATATTATTTTCGGTTTCAAACCAGTCTTGTATATATTCACAAATTAAAGAATCGGATACTTGTTTTCCAACAGAAAATATTTTCAAAGTACGAATTGACAAGTCTCTAATAGCTAGATCAGATGACATTTATGAACAGTGAACACAGACAGACTCTGTGTTCACATTCTGTGAATACGCACTACGATGTAGTATTGAAAGTTTGAAAAATCATATCTCCGAAAGTATTTGCTCGTTAGAGTTGATAACAATGGATTCTTATGAAGAAACTGCATCTTGAAAAAAATTGAATTTGAAATTCGTAATGTAAAAAAAATTTTTTTTGGCGTTACTCCGAAACCGTCATGCCAATTCTACCCAATAACGAACTTAACCGAAATATTTATCACCCAAACCTACTCTGAAAATTTCAACTGCCTAGCTATATCTGTTCGAGAGTTATTGTAAAAACAAAATTTTTAAAAAATTTTAATTTTATTTGACACTTTACGGCAACCCGATCAATACAAGACATTGCATACATATAAAGGTCATTATTCTACAATTTAATGCTAAATTTCAGATAGATCAAGTGATCGCTTTCGGAAATATTCATAAAAAACCGTTTTTTACTAAAAATGGCCATAGCTCTGAAACCGCTTGGTGGATTTCACCCGTTAACAAACTCGTCCGAGATATTTACGCTCCAAACCTGCCCTACAAATTTCAATCCTCTAACTCCTTTCGTTCGAGAGTTGTCGTGTTAACGGAGGGCCGGCTGGACCGGCCGGACAGAATCTATTCCGACCACGGATTCTTGATCAGTGAGTCGAACCAAATCGTTTAAGACCATTTTCAGCCAAAAATTTGAAAATTATAGACATTTGGGCAAATTGAAAAGCACTCTGTTCCGAGGAACAAGAGCGCCAAAAATAGCTAAGAAAATATGAATGTTAATGAAGTAGATGTTCAAAGTGTTCCCCGCGAACGCCTTGGCAACATCTTAACCTCAAATAAAAATTTCTTCCAACATTATTCAACATCTCAGGAGTGATCCACCTAATCGAGAGCGTTTTTCGATCTTTTAGGTCATTGAAATCAAGGGGTTTAGTTTTGTACACAATGCTCTTCACATAACCCTATAATAAGAAATATTTCTTAACATACGAATGAAGATATAATTACGGATACCATTAACAGGAATATATTTAATAGGACACTTACTGACTGATTCGATGACTTCTGCTAGAAGAACTCCGTCACTACAATCGGAGGCTAATGAATTGACACGTTTTTTGCTTCTTGCCTTCTCCAGGTAATGATTAGCCCAATCAGTATATATCTGAAAAAAAAATGGGGTTTAATTTCATATTTTGGAAATCTGATTAAGATTGTAAGATTGCATGTTTTGATATTAATGTTCAAAAGTTCAAAAGAATTAGATTCCTAATAGTATAACTTATAGGGTAGACTAATGAGGGCCAGTATAATAATAAAATAATAACAATCATTTAATTACAACAATAATAATCATGAAATGGTCATGCTTGTTCAATCGATAATAAATATATATATACAAAATAAAATCAAGAAGCAAATATATAACATCATTTTTAAACAAATTAATCTATAAAAGCTGAACACACTTCCTTCAAGAAACCTGGTCTTGATTATACATCATGTCGTCTGGAATCTAATTATGACAGCTTCAGGAAGAGCCATTTTTCCTTGCGTTTTCCTACTGATCTTCTTCGCCTTGTTTCAAATAATTGCACCATTACATTGCTTTCCAAGTTTGTAAAAAAATTAGAAACCTAAATAATCAGATAATTCATCAATTCTTCCTATTGCTGGTGTCGTCGAATTCCTGAAGGTGTATTCGTCCAAATGTGGCATTATTCTCCTACCATTCACATAGATATTATCTTGAACAACTGGCCCATCCCAAAACTGCAGATTGGCTGCTTCAAAATTGCAACTAAAGTTGTCCATTCCTCTTGTCGAAGATATTTCATAAGGTACTGGATCATATGGTGATGACATTCTGGATCTGGGAGAGGCTGCATATTGAAAAGGCATATTATCTGGTAATTGATAAGGATGATTCCCATAGATGGCCATCTTATTCGATGCATTCATTAGTGAATATTTCTGTCTATTTCTAGGCAATGAATATTTTGTACAGCTCTCGTCTATTGAAGGTGTTGAATTCCTCAATATATACCCATCTAGATGTGACATTTCTGTAGTATGAGCTGGTCTATCTGGCTCAATGAAATACTGTAAATTTTTCGATTCAGAATAACCTTGGGAACCAAAATTGTTATTTGTTGGTGTCAAATAGATTCCAGAACGTCCTGCAGATGGAGGTGATGGAAAAATGGGTTTTATTGAGGGGGGTAAATATTGGAAAGGAACAGGATTCTCATAAACGTATTTTCTTTCGAATGGTTTGATGGTCATTGGTGAGTGTATTCGATTTTCGATATTGGTATTTGATTTGATTTTTGACCCCTTTGAAATCTTAGGGGTCTTTAGATGATCTCTAAGGTAGTAGAGATTTTTTTCTCGTATTTCCTCAACGATATCTTGAATAGGTTTAAATTTTCTCCTCACTGGATGTTTAGATGAAGACGGTTTTTTTGTAATCTTCAAATGTTGATCAATGACGAAGTCATCAAATGTCAAATCAATAATTATTGGATTGTGAACAAAATTTGTCGCTTCAATGTTAGTCACATTTCGTTCGTGACAGAATTCTGCATTTGTGTTATAGATATGTGCACCATCTGTCGATAATACTTCTTGTCCATATTTATAAATATTTGGAATTGTTGCACTGTGCATCTGAGAGGTACATGTAAGTTTTAATTTGTCGAGGACGTCTTTTTCAAAATCGAATTCTAGTTGTTTCGAATTCATCTTTGTGTAGGATATCAAATATTTCCCCTTCAATTTCATGAGAAAAGTTTTAAATTCTGTTTTTACTTTCAGTTGCGATCTTCAAAAGTTGTTATAGGGAAGATATTGTAGAATTTTCTCCAGACAAATTCAATGATTGAACGTCACTAATGATCTGAAACTTTCTTATCGCCTTTGATGCTTGCTGTGATCGAGTTTTATTATTGACTTCACAAATACACAGGTCACACATCACATTCACATATTTGACTAACAACGGCTACTAGTTTACAAAACAGAAATGATTCAACCATCTGTGACTCTTGAATATTGTTTTCACGAATATATCTTGAATAATTTAAATTAATGAACATAATATATATAAATTATATTTGTTGCGATTAGAAATATTATTAGACCAGTGCCTTTGAAAATGGAAAAAAAGTGAAAAAAATAAAAGTGGGATGAAACCCATTGGAAAAGGAAGAGAATTTAACAAAAATTAGAAGAAAAATAATTTACGAGCCTTCTGAGGTCGGGAAGTGGAAGGGGGTGAGTTTTTAAGTGAAAAATATGGTATCTTGAGTTCCGGCAAACTGCAAGTCCTTTAAAAAAAGTTCCATAGCAAAGTTGTAGGTAATAAAAAGATCTACAACATTTGGATTTACAATTTTCTCACATAACCTCAAAATTTTTATGAAATATTCAAGTAACCAATTTTTTGGTTTTTTATTTTTATCTTTTACAAAAAAAAATGTTTCACCCAATTTGGTGAATTTCCTCAACGAATTGTAATATTTTTGATTTAAAATAATTATTTTTTCACCGTATTTCGACTTCGAAAAAGCACCCTAATTTTCAATCGAAAATTCTCACGTCAAAATATCTGCTTTTTTAAAAAAGTCGGTGGGCTTTTTGTTCGTTGAAATCTTTTTTCTGATGTTGTAAAAAAATATACATTGCTATGATATATTTTCTAAGAAAATGCTACGAAATAACTGGTAGTAAGGCCCAGACCCTCCTATTCCCTTCCCCATTTCTATATGAAATACCTTTTGATGGGCTAAAATTTTCCATAGATCACTCAGGTATATGAATTATCTTAAACTAACAATAAATAGGCATAGACGCATATCATTTATAGAAGATTCTACAACATTCTAAAAATATTGCAGATGTCTCATGAAATATTAATTTTATTAACTTATCATTTTCTGAGAAAATTTACCATAGTAATGTTTATTTTTTTCACATCATCAGAAAGTAGATATTTCAACAGACAAAAAGCCTATCGACTTTTTAAAAAAAGCTTATATTTTGACGTGAGAATTTTTGATTGAAAATTAGGCAGCTATTCGATATTAAGTCAAAATAAGGTGAAAAAATCAATATTTTAAATCAAGAAAGTTACGGTGTGTTTGGGTCATAAAACGGTAAGTTTTCAACAAATTTCGTGAAAAACAAAAAAATTTGGGACAGGACAAAAACGTTTAAATACAAAAGTTGTGATCATTGTATTACCTACAACTTTTTTGCATAGGACATAATAGTTTTGCCGGAAATTGAGGTAAACCGTTTTTCACCCCTAAAAACTTACCCCCTTCCACTTCTCGAACTCAAATCGCCCGTAAATTATTTTTCCTTGAATTTTTGTTGAATTCTTTTCCTTTTCCAATGAGTTTCACCCTACTATTATTTTTGTTTGTTTCAAAAACCCTGGTCTGTATATTAATCCTATCATTACAAACAAACGATTCAGATGATATTGAAAGTTATCAAACAACCTCAGTTTCAGGTTCATAATAATAAGGAAAGATTACATCGCATTTTGCAACACTTCTTTCAACATTATTACTTGGGATATTTTCTTATTGAATAAAAACCAATATTTTCCTAGAGTTATATTTATTTCCATCATCATTTCACTTGAAATTGATAATAATCTCCATTATAACCTAAGAATATTAAACATTGATTAGAATCGATATCATTGTTGTATATACAGGGTTATTTGTAAAAACTCAATTTCATCATTTTAGTAAAAAAATAGTTATTCAACAATGTTGATGAAGATGAACCAAGCACTACCCTATATTCACTGTCAGACTATCGATAACCTTACCGTTTTATAGAGACTTAGCTCTTATTTTATTGTGCTTTTTTTCTCCTTCTATTGGCATCTTTTCGCTAAAAACAATTATGAGGGCAACACTAACGTTATATTCTTATTATTGCTACTGAATATAAAATGAAAGTACTGAATTCAAAGCAAACCTAAAATATTCAATGAATGGCAAATAATGGGGAAAATACTGAATGGAAAACTTAACTAATCAAAATACAATATTTGGAATTTTTTCAGAAAATACAGGTTTTTTTTTGGCCGATTTTCTACTGCGTATTTTTCGTATTTTCATACTCGAAAGATACGTTTTAAGACTTTCTGTTTTCAAGTGATATTTATTAGCACTCATGACAGCCACTTTATTCAGTGCATCATTCATATTTCTCCATTCACACGGTTGCACTTTGTTCAATATCTCAAAGATGGCCATCCTCTCTAATGGTTCAACTGTGAGCAGAACTTTTATTCGATCTTCAAGGATATCAGGTGATTCATCTCCTGTATTTATTTGTTCAGGATAATTCATCAATTTGTTAAAAGCTTGGTCCCAAGTATCAGGAAGAAAAAATCTGTATTGTGCCTGTTTCACTTTTTTTTTCGGTCCTTCACCAGAGGATGACACTATTGCATTGATTTTCCTGGAAGCTTCAAAGAGATTTTCTTGAGCTACAATGTAAGAAGACTCTTTGCCACTGTTCACTGTTAATACGGAATGCGTGGTATTGTTTTCTTGTGTTCTTTCCATTTCTGCTATTGTTGAATTCCTTAACACATATTCCTCCATATGTGAAGTTCCTTTTGTACTTTCCCAATTCACATAGATGTTATCTGGTATACCTGATTCATTCAAGAACTGTAAATTTGTTGGTTCAAAGCGAGGATATAAACCAAAATTATTTTCTTGTATTGGAGATGTTTCGAAAGGTAAAGGAGCAGAAGGGGATATAATTCTAGATATTAAAGGATATCCTGAATTCTGGACAGGAACATTATTTGGTGCTGCGAATGGTTTCACATCCAGTGAGAGTTCTTGTACATCCTCATGTTTTGTATGTGATTCTTCTTCTTGAAAAATCGGTTCTTGATAGTTCATGAGCTCTTCTGGAGCTTGATGACTGGAAGCTTCAGGAAGAGAATTTATGCCTTCCAACTCTTCCAATGCTTTTCTCCATTCTACAGCAACATATTGGCCTATTGCATCTTTTTTCTTTAAATTTTCAAAGAAATTTTCATTACCTTGAATAATGGGATTGTCTGATCTATGTACCCAAGACGGTAATTCGCAATGGTGCCTATTTTCTTCTTTTTCTCTTCTTAATTTTCTTGTGGTTGTACTCCTTTTTACACAGTCTTCTAGTTGTGACATTGCTGTTGTTCTTAGTTCATTCACATACATATTATCTTGAATTCTCCACTCATCCAAAGAGCGTAATTCTCTTGGTTGAAAATTATTATACGGCTCATAATTATTCGATTCTTGTGTCGAAAATATTGAAAAAGGAAATGCATCAAACGACGATGCCATTACGGGTATGATTTCAGAGTCTTCGAATGATGGATGAGCAATATTATTATTCCAGCTAAAATTCAGCCCATGATTTGTTGTCATATTTCGTAAGATTTCAGTTTGTCCTGTAATGTGGAACGGCTCATCTGATAATATAACTTTTTGTTCATATTTACGAATGTTTTGTGCATCTGGGAAAGATATGCGCGTTCGAATTTTTATGGATCGTCTTAATTAAAGTCGATTTTTTGTTGTTTCGAAAGAGTGAAAGTTATTTTTCCGTATGATTGAATAATTACGTCTTACACTTGGAGTATTACATTTTTGTGGATCTAACAATAATAAAGCAATTTTTTTTTTTAAATAAAAAGTGTTATAATGTACCAATTATTCATCAATAATTTGAAGAATCACGCACTAAATCATATGGGAAATTGGCTGAATGTTATTATGTTGCAGTGGAATGGGTTGTTCGAAAAATGTGTGAGTTTGAATAGTTTTATATATGGAGTTTCTGAGAATTCGTAAAGTCGTCTCTTTGGGGTAGGATAAACAGAGAAAAAAACGATTTTGTAAGTCGAAATTAGACAAAATAAGTTTTAACATGTATTGTTCAGAACTCATGAACAGATCCAGTTTCAATCGGGTTTGCCGAAAAAATAAAGTTTATTTTCAGTACTATTAAAAACCATTAAGCTATGTTTCGGTAAAACACCGTAGTTTATGTCTATTGTGGGCCACAAAAATGTATTTTGTTTCTGCATGACTTCCTTTGTTTGAAATTAATTTTTAAAATTTCGTATTGTACCCCTATATTTTCCCCATAAACCTAGAAATAACCAACTGATTTCAATGAATACTATAATTACGAATAAGGTGTTAAAAAATAATTTCAATGTAAAAGTACCGTATCTGAGCATTTGTTTGGATGATCAGATATTAAAAACATCACTCTGCATATGATGAACATTTTTCTCATTAACAAAGATGGCCAGCGCAATCGCCTGATCTAAACCCAATGGACTATTTTTTATGTGGTCATTTAAAAAGTTTGAACTATCAGGAGACTATTAATACCAGAGCTCAATTAATTCAGAGAATTGATGGAGGATGTGCTGATTTTCAGAATAACCCCCAAATCTTCGAAAATCTGTTTATATCTATCGAAGAGTGCTGAAAAATGAATAGCCGTTGGTGCTGTTCGAGTAAAATTATTCATATTAATTTATTTAAAAATCGAGAGCTTCATTTTCCGAAACGTTATCGTCATCACGAAAAAGAATATTGCTAATTGAATACATTGTTGTTGACAGCATTTTTTCTTCTCTTCACGAATAATAATGAGAAAAATGTGAATCATACACAGAGTGATGTTTTTATTATCTGATCATCCAAACAAAGGCTCAGATAGGGTCCTGCCTTTAACATTGAGAGTATTTTTAGCACCTTATCATAACTTCCATTGAAATCGCGTTATCATTTTGCCCAAATGTCTGTAATTTTCGAATTTTTTGCCGAAAATGGTCTCAAACGATTGAGTTCGACTACCTGATGAGGAATTCGAGGACAAATTTGATTCTGTCCGGCCGGCCGTTCGTCCGTTGCCACGATAAATTGAGAACGGAATGAGATAACAAATTGAAATTTCCAGGGTAGGTGGCGCATCCCAATATGACGGACAAGTTCGTTAATGGGTATAATCGGCCCAATGACTTCGGAGTAATAATTTTATTTTCAACCAATATAAATCCGATCGAATTAAAACTTGGTGAATAGTTGTAGAATATGAACATAAGCACGCTTGTGAAATTTTGTGAGAACAGCATAACTAGAAAATTTTAAAAAAATTATTAAAAAATATTATTTCTGTCACGATAACCGAAGACAGGGAAGAGACAGCGACTTGAAATCTCCAGGTTAGGTTGTGCTTCTGACTGCAACCATTGAGTTTATTTATAGGCATAATCGGCAAAACGGCTTAAGAGTTATAACCATCTGAAATTTGGTTGTTATTTCCTCAATAACTTGAAAAATATAAAACCGATTGAATTCATACATGGTTATTAGTTGTATAATGCCAACGCGAAAATTCTTATAAAATTTCGTGAGTATCGTATTACTAAAAAATTTTTAAAAAATCATTGAAAATTATTGAAAAAGGTTCTATATATCAGTAACTATACGTCCGACATCGTGTCCAGCCGGCCGTCCGGCCGTCAACACGATAACTCTCGAACGGAATGGTCTAGCTCATTCCGTTGAAATTTTCACAGTAGGTTTGAGGGATAAACATCTCGGTTAAGTTCGTTATTGGGCAAAATCGGTCTAATAGTTTCGGAGTAGCGAAAAAAAAATATTTTTTTTCATATTACAACTTTTTAATTCAAATTTTTTAACATGCAGTTTCATCATCAAAATCCATTGTTATCATTTTCAACTCTAACAAGCTAATAATTTCGGAGATATGATGTTTCAAAGTTTCAATGGAGGCAATAGGAAAGAAGAACATAATGGAATCATCACAAGAAATCACTGTTCGTTGACCACTGAGGTTAATATTACCTTTTACTTCCTTAAGTAGTGAGACATGTTCCTATATACAGTGTTTTCATAATGTTGCTAGCAAAAAAATACTGAAATATGGATCTACATTTGTGTATCACGCATTTTTTCTTGAGTTAAGGTTCATAATACAGAAAAGAATATGTTAGTGGTATGAACTATTAAATTATAAATTATGAAAATAGGATAGTATTTTATTAATATGTTTTGAACTATTAAAATAATTTGTTCGTAATCCACATCCTACTCAAATATCAGGAATAAATGGACAATCTGCTATGATTGTCTCCAGCCTTGCTCTAGACATTTCGATGATACTTTCCTTCGAGTTATGAAAACTATGCACCGAGTGTAAGTTGCAACAACCCATTCCACGAGGTTGAATCATTGCAGATTGCTCATTTAATCTTGATAAATAAATTTTGTGAAAATGTTTGCATTAAGGCATTGAAGCATTGTAGATTGTAGATTTTTTTAACGTACACTTTTTTTAAATTTAATTTCTTTGATGTTGCATTTCTATCATAAGAATCCATTGATATAATTCCCAACTCTGAGAAACCAATACTTTCGGAGGTATAATTTGTCTGTTTTTTCAAAAGATAATTTTTGAAGCACTTTTTTTAAACGACAATTTTTTAAATTTAATTTCTTTCATGCTGCAGTTCTATCGTAGGAATCCATTGATATATATTTATATATATATTTATATTTGTTCCCATGATCGAGAACTTGAAACTTGAAATCCTCAGTCTCCGTGAAGAGGTTACTAATTTGAGGACTGAGAATACTAAAATTCTGAAATACTTTGAAAGTGGGGAATTTGAATTAACAACTGTTCCTAAAAAATATTCAAGAGCACTCAAAGCAAATCCCAATGAAAAGCCTAATGAGACTTCTTCAGAGTCTACTTCTACTGTCAATCCATTCCAGAAACCACAGCGTCAATCTTCCACTGAATCTAACATCAGCTAGATCCAAACAAATATGGATTCAAACACGATATCGGATAGAAACAATTCTCTAGATACTACTAAAATTCGTACTTCTCCTAAAAACAATTCACTCAAGGGAGAAACGAATTCAAACAACATATCGTTTAGGAATAGTTCACACGACACGGCAGAGGGCGGTTTTACTGTGGTAAAACATAAGAAATCTAAGCGTATGGATAGAAGCATTGTCGGTAGTGGAAAGGCTGATGAGATGTCGATCAAAGGAGTACCAAAATATGGTTACTTACATGTGTGTAAACTGGACCCAACCCTAAAACCCGAAGTGCTAGCTAGATATCTCAACAACAATGGTTTCCCAGGGATTATATGTGAGAAACTGCAGTCGAATAGACCCAAAGAATACTCTTCCTTTAAGCTGACCGTACCTGCACAGGAATTTGAAACCATAAAGAATCCAGATCTATGGCCGGAAGGTAGCAGAATAAATCATTTTTTATTCCACCTAAACAAAGGCAAGTCGATAAAACCGAAAAAGAAAAATGTATAATTCTGCATCAAAACGTTCAATCGTTAAGAAATTGCATATTAAGGTTAGAACAGTTTGTATATAAACATAATGCATACTTTGTAACTATCACAGAACATTGGCAGAGTGATTCTGAACTCGATGCACTTCACATGTGCGGTTTTAAATTAGTTTCCAAGTACTGTAGGTCATCTGGCCGTCATGGTGGATGCGCTATTTATGTTAAAAATGAAATATCCTGTAAGGAACGTTCAGATTTGGTAAAACTCAGTGTTCTATATGTTTTTGAGTGTTCTGCAGTTACGGCTTATATTGGTTCAAAGAAATACGCGATCATTTCAATATACCATCCGAATTCTCCTCTAAGGGGTGACATTGGTTTGTTCTTCGAGAGAATGAATTTTATCCTTCGGAAGCTTACATTTGAAAACAGTCAATACATAATTACTGGTGATTTTAACATCAATTTGCTTTCTAACAGTTCTGAGGCACAAGCTTTCATTTCGCTTTTTGAGGGATATGATGCCCATATAACGGTGCAAGAACCCACACGAATCACTTCCACTTCTTCTACTTGCATAGACAACATAATTACTAATTTAAGAAATTACGAGGCAGAGGTGATTCCAGCGCATCTTGCTGACCACACTTCTCAAAAGCTTTCATTTTTTTGCTCCCCATCCGTTCAGAAGTCGGGGAAGAAGCAAATCCGGCTGATAAATGAGACAACAATGGGAAGATTCCTAGAAATGTTGTCTGTCGAGGAATGGAGTGGTCTTTCTTTTGAGGAAAATCAGTGCGATATAGATTGTCTCTGGGATAATTTTTTCGGCAGATTCCGGTCCATTTTCAATTTGGCTTTTCCTCTAATAAAGGTGAAGCTAGTTGAATCTCGGAGAGGATATTTTGATCGATCTACTGAAGTTACTGATATTAGAAAACGATTGGATTACCTTTACACGGTGTCCCTTTTTCGTCCCGAATTGGCTCATCTCTACAAACAAACTAAAAAGCTATATGACAGCATTCTCGTTAATAATAAAAAAGAACATATCAAAAATCGCATAAATAATTCTAGTAACAAAAGTAAAACTGTTTGGCAGATAATAAACGAGATAACTGGTCGGAAAAGTAAAAATGTGGGCAATTTAATCAAAACTGATAACCCACATGAATTATCAAATGCATTTAATAAACATTTTATGGATGTTTCTGTATCGACTACAATACAGAATCCACGTACAAAATTCACATCTACTCCAAATGTTCGTCCTATCTATCGAAATCCGAAGACGTTTTTCCTTTTCGAAATTACACCAGATGAAGTTATCAAGACCGTAAATAAAATGAAAAATAAAAATTGTTTTGGGTACGATGGTATACCAATGTCGGTTATAAAGAGGTCTGTAGAGATCATTGCTGAACCCTTGGCCTATATTATTTATATGTCCTTAAAAGAAGGTATTTTTCCCAAGTCCTTGAAAATTGCCGTGGTTAAACCTCTTTTCAAGAAAGGAAGTTACGAAGATCTTGGTAATTATCGACCTATAAGTCTGTTGACATCTTTCGCGAAGGTATTTGAGAAAATAATTGTTAATAGGCTACTAAGTTTTTTTCATAAACATCGTATATTCTCGAAGTGCCAGCACGGATATTTGAAATCTAAGAGTACAGAGACTGCTGTCTGTCAGCTGATTCGCTCTATTCTGCGTGCTTTGGAGGAAGGAGAAGTTCCAACCGGTCTTTTCATAGACTTCTCCAAAGCTTTCGATTGCGTAATTCATGATGGTCTGGTCAGAAAACTGAATCTCTATGGTATAAGAGATAAACAATTGAATTTTATGCGGAGCTATTTGAGCGATCGTCGACAGAGGGTTTCTCTAGAAATTCAAGGTGTTGAATATGTATCGTTGGATGCAAGTGTTAATGTGGGTGTGCCTCAGGGAGGCATCTTTGGTCCCCTCTTATTTTTGCTTTATATTAATGACCTACCAGAAAACATTCTGTTAGGTGAGCAACTTCGGTCTGATGAGGGTATGATATTTACTGAGAGCATACATACAAATGAAGTATTGAGTTTGCATGAAAATCTTTTGGCAAACTGTGATGTGGGATCAGATAGCGGGGTTGTCATGTTTGTGGATGATACTAATCTACTAGTGGCGGCATCTTGTGTCTCTGAGGTAATTGAGGTTGCTAAAAAGGGTTTATGTGATATTACAAATTGGTGCGTATCGAATGAAATAACTATCAACTCTAATAAAACAGAATGTGTGATTTTCTGCACTTCTCATTCAAGAGTTAACAAACCCGAGAATATTATTCTCTCTGGACAAACTGTGAAAATTAACAGCAGTACCAATTTCCTTGGTGTGATTATCGATCATCAGCTGAATTGGTCTGGACATATAACTGCATTGCAGAGTAAATTAAACTCTGTTCTCTACACACTCCGTGTTTTGGCGCTGCAATCAGACTCTGATTTGCTGAGGACAGTGTACTTCTCTAATTTCCAGTCGGTTATGTCCTACGGAATCATCGCATGGGGTAACGGCTCTGACGTTTGGAAGATTTTTAAGGTCCAGAAAAGAGCACTTAGAACAATGCTCGGATTGACGGCGAAAACATCTTGTCGCGGACACTTTAGGAATCTCGGTATACTCACCACTACCGGCACTTATATCTTCAGATGCTTGCTTTTCTTAAGGAATAACTATGATCTGTTCCGGGTCTATGAGAATTCCAATAGAACAAGGCGCATCCACCCGTTTCACTTTCCCAAGGTTTCACTCACACTGACACAGAAGAGTGTGGAATATATGTGCATGAAACTGTTCGATAAGCTTCCGAAGGATTATCAAATTCTCAGGAATTCTAACAAGTTCAAAACACTTGTGAAAAAATTGTTAATAGACCTGGAGCCATACAGTATTAGTGAGTACTTTGGATCCAATTTTCAAATCTGAGCGTTTTTTTCGTGTCTAGGTTCTTTGGTTAAATTGACGTATTTTCTTTTCAATGTATGGTTTGATTATGGAAATAAATACAATTATTATTATTATTATTATTATAATTCCCAACTCTGAGAAACCAATACTTTCGGAGATATAATTTGTCTGTTTGAACAAGAGCGCCAAAAAGCTCCTGTCCACACGGGTAGAACCAATTTTTTTTATATTATTTTCATTATAACAAATTCCATCGACCTTCATCCTCCCCAGATTCAATCGGATTCACCAACTTCTATGTTGAGAGAAACGTAGAACTTTTTCATTTGCCTGAAGCAGTAACAGTTTAATCATCCGAATATCCCCAATCTCATACAGAATACCCCCAGTACCTCCTCACTAACTAAACTCATCCAACAATACCTTCTACACATGTCGCCACATTCTCCAATACTACGCAAACAAAACGATTTCATTAAACTTGCATTAATTAGCTCGGATGGATTATTCGCATTAAATAGGACAAGATGTGGCGAGATTTCTCATTTCGTGGCTGAGCTAAACCATTTAGCGACTGACACAGCCCAAAATATGCAATGTAGATAGGGGAAGATTCTCATTATACGGTCTTCGTCCTGAACAGTGGCGGAAATACTTCGGTGAAGTGTAGAGGGTGGTTTCCTTTGTGGAATGACTATGTATGGGCGGCATGTAAACCTATATAAAGTTCATTAAGAAATGGGTCTATGGCGATTTAATGTTGTGAATTTGTAGTCCAGTTTTTAGAGCGGAAATTTAAGGGTTCGTTAGTGACCCAGAAAAGATAGGAGTAAGCTGTGTAAATTATATTCGGGAATACTTCAATAACAAACTATAGATTGTTCAAGTTTGGTTCAAAGAATTGAGAAGGGACTGCCGTGAGGTCAGTTTGCTTTGGCGTGCTTGTTCAGTTTCATACCTTGAGCGGCACCCTTCGAGGTACTGAACAGCGGCTGCTCCAGAAAAAATATATATTTTCCCATATCTCCAATAATGTGGGTCTGATAGAGTTTATCTATTGGCTATGAAACAAGGTTTTGACAGCTTTTGAAACATTTCGGCTATATCTGACAGATTTCTGAGATATACATTTTTTTCAAATATATTAATTTTCAGTTATCAGTAAATGATAGTGTGGGAGGTATATTCATCATAAATAGTATTCTTTCTGGGTTGTCTCTACCAAACTCTGAAGATTATCTATTACATAAAAATTTATTATTTTGTGAATGGCTTCTGCGTAATAAACAAACTATTTTTGTCAGAAGCAATCAATCGAATAATGTTGCCTAACAAACGATAACGAAAACAACATCAATGATGAAACAACTAGTTCGTAACGTTTCGGAGTCTATATCAAACTCCTTTGTCCGACACATCGAAAACAAAGATCTTCAAAATTATTTTTTTTTGGTAGCTATTCTGAAATTCTGATATAGACTCCGAAACGTTACGAAATAGTTTTTTCATCGTTTATGTTGTTTTCGTTATTGTTTGTTAGGCAACATTGTTCGATTAATTGAATATCTTGTGTTTATTACGCAGAAGCCATTCACAAAATAATAAATTTTCATTTACTAGATATTTTTCAGAGTTTCAGAGTTTTCAGCTCGATCGACTTTGTATGAAGCGTGAATATAAGCAGAATTAAAAATTTTGTGACCTTAGACGCTTCTCATTACTCAACTCTGTCATTAAAATGGTCCAAAATGTATTCATATCTTATGAAGGCTGATAAATCGGTCTATATCGATGGTAAATTGGATTAAGCGTATCCAATAGAGGTGAATAGACAGTAGAACATGCGCGCAAAAGCTCCTGTAAGTGCTTGAAACAATTTTTTGATGAATGATTTTTTTTTGATGAAAATTTATACAGAATTGAATACTCCGCATTCCGATAAAGTGTTTCAATTCAATTTCATGTACATATACAGGGTGTCCCAAGATGTTCCAAACAGCCAATATCTCGACTCTCAGACAAGGTAGAAAGTTCAAACAAAAAGATATTTTTTCAAACGACACCCATATATTTTTTCCGCTCTAAACGATTCCTCAGTAAAAGAAGAAATATGTTATGCTCTCAGATATGGTAGAAAGTTCAAACAAACAGTAATTTAAATGGCATCAAAAACTATATCAGAATCCATACAATACAGACATTAAAAAAAATATCAACACAAGTAACACTCTGAAACATAATTAAACAACATAATAATCATTTAAAATTAAAATTAATGTTACAAATGTTCGAATTTTGCCCCATTGAGAATGGACTGAGCAAAAATGGTGAATGTGCCGGAAATTATGATTATTATTTTTAAGGGTTGAATTTATATAAAATGATAAGAAATTGTTTTAACATATTTTTTCTTTTACTGGGGAATGGTTCAGAGTAAAAAAAATTAAAGGGTGCCATTTAAAAAAAATACCTGGGGGTAATTTTTTCGGGGGTGGAAATTAGAAACAGAATTTTAACGACGGAGTCTGCTAGAGTTTTTTATACCATTTAAAGTACTTTGTTTGAATTTTCTACCGTGCCTGAGAGCCGAGATATTGGCCGTTTGGAACCCTGTATAGTTGACCTTATTTGCAATGTTAAATGCTGAATTTTCAGAACCAACCAAAATATGTTGTCACTTAGAATTACCGATTTTTTTCTTTTCGAAATGATAGTAACCAATATACGAATATAATTCCTCATCGACAAAATTCCCAAAAGCCATCGAAGATAGAAGCTCCGCTGATTAAATACAACTATTGGCTTTCGAGTTCTATTCAGGTGTGGAATTGGACGAGAAGAACTTCACACAACTCCGTAATTATCACCCCCAGATGCGAGGTAACTATTAAATCTAATTGGACAGTGGATCCGTTCAGACTCGCTGTTGAATTTCGAAGTCGTTCCCAGACCTGATCAACCGAATTGGGCATCTGAATTGGTTAATCAAATCAGATGCCGAAGTATTCGTAGGCACAATTCAATTAGGGCATATTGTGCGGAGTTATGCAGATAGGTGATGATTAAGGGATGGCTCGAGGTGTTATATCGGAAACTAATCAATTAATAATTGTACAAACATAAGGGTCCATTGATGAATTAAATTGGATAATTATAAGATATTTTTTTAACTGCAGGAAGTATTTCGATAGGGATAACATTTGAATGACGTTCGTTAAATTTACAGTTCTTTGTGTTCAGAAGGAAATAACAACTGTGGAAATTTATTTTCAAAGTCAGAGTTCCGTTCGTGAAAAATTATGATTGAGGTGTCATTCGATTCGGAATGGCATGTACTTAGATACTTAGATATTTTTTGAGGAAATTCAAGAGTCGCTCGCAAACATTGTAAAAGTTATAAACAATTAAGTTAAAAAAATATATATATCTCAAAAACTATTTCAAAAATGATTCAAAAACAGGAGGAAATTTTCAAAGAAAAAGTCGCAACTCCTAGAACTGTAGTACCATAATTATTATTTTCCCAGTGGGTTGAAAATATGCCCGAAAACGGGTATTCCACTTTAATGAATAAGTACTATTTAAATTTGTTAAATATGAAAATTACGAACCTAAAAAATTCGAGCGCCTACAGGATAGATAAATGAACAATAATCCGGGATCCAAAAATTTTTATCGCGATTTTTCAATTAGTTATCCATTGGCATACAATTTTTTCTAGCGTGAACATTAACATCGCAAGTGCGATAATTGTTAAACTATTAATCTGAGAATTTTTTCTGTCGTGGAGCTATAATAGATTAACAATCTACTTATGTTAAAAATTATAAAGCTTAATTAAACATTGAAAAAAATATAATATATATAACATCATATAATATTACTATTGATACATGATTTTTTTGTCTTTTTAAATAGAAAAAGAAAACAAATACAGAGAAATAGTTCATTTGTTTATAACAAATTGTTTATTATATAAGCAATGAAAACTTAAATAGTAATCCTTATTTTTTAATATACCAAGATAAATAATGATGTTAAAAATAAGGATTCCGTAATAATTGTCGAAGAACAAATCCATTTTTAAGCAATAAAAAAAATTTCTTTTAAGAAATAGTTTTTCTTTAAATAATAATAGTAAAAAAGTTCAGTGTTTCTAATGATTTTCATCAAAGATTATGTTTCCAAAGAAAAATTTTAAATTATCTTATAATCAAGACATTTGTTTATAACAATGTTTTAAACAATAAGAGATAAAAATTATTAAGGTTCATTTGTAAGTAGCTTCTAATCATGAAAAAACGGATCAATAGTAATATTATAAAAAAAAAGGTTTTTTCATAGTTTGAGCTTTTTAATTTTTAACCTTAGTAAATTGTTACTAACAAAGCGATAATTAACAATTTTTCCAACGGGAATCTATTCTAAAGCCTTTGAAAAATAGCTCCACAAAAGGAAAAAATTCTCACAATAATATTTTAACAATTAACAAATTATCGCACTTGCAATGTTAATGTTCGTGCTAAAAAAAATATTATTATTAATCAAATAATAGATAATTAATTGAAAAATCACGATAAATATTTTTGGACCACGGATTATTGTTCATTGATCTTTCCTGTAGGCGCCTGAATTTTGTTAGTTCTTCATTTTCATATTTAATAAATTTAAATAATATTTATTCATTAAAAGTCCGAAGGCTTGCGCAAGCCGAAGTACCCGTTTTCGGGCGTATTCTCAATCCTCTGGGAAAATAATAAAAATTGGACCTATAGTTCCGGAAATTGGGACATTTTTTGGGAATGTTTTTTCAAATTTGAAAAATTTCAAATAGTTTTTGAGATATTATGCAAAAAACCAAACCCGCTTTTTTTACTTAATTGTTTATAACTTTTGCAATTTTTGCGAGTGGACCTTGAATTTTCCCAACATATATCTACATGCCATTCCGAATTGATTGACGAATTAATCATAATTTTCGGAGAACTGTAAAAAGTTTTGACCTAAAAGGCACTGGTTGACTAGACAAACAATCGTTCTTCTGGGTAAGTTATTAGTGCTGTGATGGACTTTTCTGTTTCAGAAAATCCAAGGATTGAACATAGACAACCTATGGTTCCAACAGGATGGTGCTACGTGCCACACAGCCAACGGAGCCATCGATAAAATGAAGGGACAGTTTGGCGAAAAAATATACAGGATAAAGCCTACCCCTTTGTGGACTTTTTACCCGACTGCCCGAAGGAAGGAGTGTTATGTTTTTCGAGTGTATTTATGTATATACAGTATGTGTATAAAGTAAGGAACAAGTTTCATAACTGCGTTATTGAATGTTTAATGGCAAAACGCTCGGACAGGTCAATTTTAGTTTTTAATCAACCACCCTATGGCATTCAAATTTTATTTATGACGTAATTTGTTTGCGACAATATGGGATCCTCCTCACCTTTGAAATAAACGTCCGTCAATATATAGACGCCATATTTCTTGCAAGGTGTATAGGACGTCGAGCACCTCTATGAGTGGCCACCGCGTTCCCCAGACTTGACCTATTTAGATTTATTCTTACAATGAATGTGCTATTTTCTCAAAAAATTGTTATCTACGGTACAAATTTCTTACACCATTATTTAGGTAGGTAAGTTGCAACATCTAATAAAGTAGCCAAAACAAAATTGGGATGGTCATCTGAAAACAAATTACGAGGTTACTCTGTAAAAATGGATGACGTCATAGGTAAAATTTGTATGCCTTAAGTTGGTTAATTAATTGACCTGACCATCAATTCTATAAATTCCCAATATTTCGATTTATTTAATTTTGATTCCCCTTTGCAGGTATCCAAAACGTATCCGTGTTTGGTGTATATTCATAAAGCTTCATAATTATTCAACTCCTTGTTCTGCTGATATTGTACGTATGATACAAGAGCTTAGGGAAAAACCTCAGCAAAAAAACCCTGTCTCCCCGTGAGTGTTGTGATTTGTAACTATTGTTCACATAATTTGCTGAAATTTTGAAATATTGATAGGCATTTATTTCTTCAGTGTGGACTTCTTCGTCAAAAAACGGAGAGGTTTCTCCAAGGTACCCGAAACTCAACCTGAAAAATTAAAAGACAAGAGGAGAAGAACGAACAAGCTAAAAATACAAATACATAACCTTTCAAAAGTCTCCTCTCACAAATATACTTTTCTGTAGGAGCATGGGATCTTTTGGAGAAGAATCGCCTCCGCTAGTTCTCAAAGATATTGTTCTTAGATATCCCTTCAATATTTGAGTTCAAAAAGGAAATTGTTGCTCGTAAGGCCAGGAGGGTCTCTTTCAAAACCAGGTCTGACCAGTCCAAGCGATGATTATTGAGAACTTCAGATGTTCGAAGACCGCTACAGAGCCCTTATGTAGGGCTATCATCTCCCATAGATGTATGTTCTACTTCGTATTATGTAATAGAATGAAAAAATGAGCCGGAAAAATTCACGATATAATTTAATATGTCATCATGACATGATACCCCGTTACACCAACCTCTGCTAACTCATATGAAGCTCTCAGTCAAAAGAATATATATTATACGTAGAAATTCCTACCCTTTTGGCTAACGCCCCTTCCATAAAAGTAGAGAAAATTATGTAAAGTTCACCGAAATCTCATCATATAAAAATCAAGGGTCTGTAGATTCTCGTCAACTAAGGACCTAAAGAGGCCCAGAGATGTGACGGGCGGACCTGAGAAGCAGCTGATCGCATTTTAATAGGCGCTTTATCGATCCAGATGCCAAGAAAACCGATCTGCATCCTTGATTTGGGGCGAGGTATTCCCATTATTCGATGACAAGCTGATAACATTCTAAAATTGGAGATATGTTGTTCGCTGCTTGTCGTTGCAGGGCTTCCAATTTCGTTACTTCGCCAACATACAACAACAGGGGTAAGGGGACAGGGTTGGAGCAGGATGATTTATGAAGTGACAAGGAACAGCGGCGCCCGTAATCCACACGTGATCCATCTCATCTTCATATACGTGTCATGAATTTTGGTGTTTGTTACGTTTTGAATTCTCGGAATGTTTTCGGTATGCATATTCTTCATTTATTGGGCAGATGAGATTTATGTTATGTACGATGTTGTTCGGTTTGTAAATATGACCAAATAATACTTGGTTTCCAAATAATAAAACGCCAAGATAGAGGTAGATTATTTTCTACTCAATTCACCATTTCTGCGAAATTAATATTATTTGTCTGCAATTATTAATTTTTCCCTAACTTTAACCCCACAGGAACACAGAATATAAAAATATTCTGGATGACTTCATTTATTTATTATTAAGAGGTTTCTTTCCCAAACCCTGAAAAATATCTATAAAATAAAATAATTTTATTATTTTGTTATTTGCTTCAGCGTAAGAAACACAAGATATTTGTCAGAAGCAATCGAACAATCTTGCCTAATAAACAACAACGAAACAACATCAACGAAGAAACAACTATATCGTAACATTTCGGAGTCTATATCAGACTCCTTCGTCAGAATTATTTTGTTGATAGTTGTTCTGAAATTCGAGAATTGCTGAATGTGACAATTCTCGAATTTCAGAATAACTATCAACAAAATAATTCTGAAGATTTTCGTTAAGTGTCTGACGAAGGAGTCTGATATAGACCCCGAAACGTTACGATATAGTTGTTTCTTCGTTGATGTTGTTTCGTTGTTGTTTATTAGGCAACATTGTTTGATTGATTGTGTCTGACAAATGTCTTGTGTTTCTTACGCAGAAGCAAATCACAAAATGATAATTTTTTATTTTATAGATATTTTTCAGATTTTGGGAGAGAAAACCCAGAAAAGAAACATTTTAATAATGAGTATACCTCCCACAGTATCCTTTAATGATTAATCAATCAGATTGACGATCGTTTTCTGTTTGCATTGATATCATTTTCAACTCTAGCAATCTAATACTTTCGGAGATATGATTTTTTGAAATTTCAATAATGAATCGTACTTGTATATGTTTTCACAGAATGCTGTACTTGATTATTCTATCATTGAATTATTATATGATTTGTGTTCTTATATGTCATCTTATTTTCCTATGAGAGTTAAATGTCAAAATTATTGCTGGTTCGTTATTCTTGATATAAAATACAACTTCTGTTCTTGAAAACAAATTATGATTGAATGCAAAATGACCACTTTCTTCTACTATCGTACAATTATGAGGATGATATGATTTTATACTTTTAAGGTGATAATATAATGCCCGTGGATAATCCATATGATGATGGAAATATATTCTTCGGTAAGATACATAATCAAATTGGGTTCGGAATATCTCTAGTAAAAACAATATTGCCTAAGTTTTAATTGATATAATATAATTTTCAGAGTAGATTTGAGGAATGAATATCTCGGATAAGTTCGTTATTGGGGAGAATCGGTCCGTTTGAATTCTTTCATGATGCAGTTCTATCGTAAGAATCCATTTATATCATTCCAAGAGACCAATAATTTAGGAGATGATGATTTGTCAAAGTTTGAGCGCCAAAGCTCCTGTCCACAGGGCTTGAACCAATTTTTTCCATACTAAAGTCAATCTAATTTGGAGCGTTTGCTAATGACATGAGACATGATTATGATTAGACTGTTTCTCTCTGCGTTTTCTCCCCTAAAGATATCTATGATTATACGGAGCCCTCTAAGTCTTCTCCATGGAAACCCTCAGCAGCTCCTAGGAGCTTGAGCAAGATAGGAGAATAATGTGGCTTCTTGGTAGGCTTTGAAACTGTGTCCTTACGCTACCTGGTGTACAGCACTGTTAATTTTTGTCCTAACAGTGAATGGTGGCAGTGTCAGCGCTTCTTTATATTTGTTAAGAAACTGTTTTATCTAAGAATTGTTCTTCTTTAAGATATACAAATATAATCCGATAATCAGATGTTTCAATGATGCAAGACGTTGGGATCATATTATTAATAATTTGACTTGGTAGGTATTTTGAATCTTACATAATTATTTTTGAGGATTCTAGGGGTCCATGAAATCTTGCAAGTTCCAAGAGGTCTTTATTGGTCACCTAAATGCCAAGATAAGGCCCTATCCGATATGTGATTTAAGAATTTCAAGGAAAATAGTTGAACATTTTTTCTAGTCATACGATCCTCACGAAATTTTTCTTACATCTTCCGTGTTGGCATTTTTCAACTGATCACCGAGTTTCAATTCGATCAGAGCAGTAGTTTTCGAGTTATTGGAAAAACAAAACTTTTGAATTAATTTTTTTTTCTGTTCAGTCATCCAATCAATACAAAACATTGTATGCATAAAACGTTCGTAATGCTACAATTTACTGCTAAATTTTAGATAGATCCAATGACTAGTTTCGGGTATATTATGAAATAAAGCTTCAACTGCAAATGGACTTAACTCCGAAACCACTAGGCGGATTTCCCATTATGTAATGAACTCTATGGGGACATTCACACTCCGAACGTACCCTGCAAATTTTAACAGTCTAACTCATTTTGTTCGACAGTTATCGTGCTTACGGTCGGCCGGAAGGACAGTATTGGATTTGATTCCGGATTATCCATCAGTGTGTCGAACTTAATCAGTTGGGACCAATTGCGGCCAAAAAGTATATGAAATATTCCCCTCAATCAAAAATTATGTTTTCTTAATATACAGGGTGTCCCAAAAATACCACGCGAAAGTGACACTGGAGATAGATTGGCATTAGGTCTATCAGATAGCATCAACATGACCTCAGTAAAAGTCCGCTGGTTTTCGAGATATCACCACTTTTGTGTATTTTTTAAAAATCTCCAGTTTTCGGTCTTTTATCGCCTAGCATTGCTAGAAATGTTTTTTTTTACCTAAGCTATCCTGAATAGTTGCTTTAAACAATGAAGTAATAACTTCACCGACAACTAGAACAAAATTTTATGCCGAAGTTAAAACGTTAACTTAAGTTTGACTGACTGCTGTGGAAAAAAAATTATATCAGACTGAATTGACAAATAATCGCAAAAACTGGTCCATTTCATGCCCTTTTCAAAATGATACAACACTACCAATTTTTTTTAATCAGAACCAGAATTGCTACTTATTAAAAAAAACCAAAACCCTTATCGGCTATCTCGCACCCACATTCATTGTTTTGTAACATGGAAACCGGTCCAACTTTCACAGACTAGGGGTCTTCGAATAGTCTAGACCAGGGGTCACCAAATGGCGGACCGCGGTCCGGATGCGGATCGTGAACTTTTTTTTTGCGGTCCATTTTTCCAGAAAACATGTATTCTTGATTAAAAAAATTCGGATAACTTTTCGTTTTATTTACTAATTATAGATATTGGATTTAGATTAACTGCTAGTCAAATTCTTATGCCATCATGATGCTATCAACAACCCGCGACAGATACACAGATTTTGTGAACGGACCTCCAATGAAACTAATTGGTGACCCCTGGGTTAGATACTAGAGAAAACTTTTTGGCGTTTGACGGATTTACTCATTTCCTAATATTTTCCGAACGGATAGAGATACAGAGGAAATAGATACATAAATCTAAACGTCGTCCACCGACCAATCATCGGGGAAAATCGAGAGGTGAAAATCATAGATTTCGGACGGGAAAGAAGAATTTTCCTTCGATTCCGGGTCAAAAATATTTCTGAGTGCTGACCCAAAAAATTCTTTTCATGGTATATCGATACGGAGCTCGTGTCTAGTTAAATCGAGGTCGCTGATCACGAATATGCAAATAGTTTTTCCCTAAGTGGCGTACTTTGGGAAAATTTTCACTTAGAGTGAAAAAATGGACGAAAATAGGTCAATTTTGGAAGTTCACACCGCCCAAAAAAATCGGAGTAAGGTGTTGTTGATTTTTGCCCTCATATATGGATCCTTTATCTACTGAATAATCTTAACAGAAAATGTCCAGGCCGTACTATTCGGAAATTATGATTTTTTTCCCAAGGGTCTGTTTTTCGGAAAATTCATTTCGCGGTATTTCCGCGGAAAATTCTCTAATGAAAAATCCGATCATATATTCGTAATCTACGGTCCCGAATTAGTAAATGACGTAATTTGCATCGAAATCGGAGACCGGTCGAATTTTGGCAATTTTTTAATACATTAGCCTTAAAAAAAATCCCATTTTTCGAGAAAAATTTTTTGACGCAAAACTATGAAACGGGTACTTATTCTTATAGATTTGGGGCCGTAGATTCCGAATCTACCATCAGATATTTATTACAAAAATTTTCCGAGTAAATATCGCGGAAAGAATTTTCCGAAAAATAGACCCTCGGGAAAAAGAATCATAATTTCCGAAGCGTACGACCTGGACATTTATTGTTCGGATGATTCGATGGATAAAGGATCCAAATATCACGTACAAAATCAGCAACACCCTACTCCGATTTTTTTGGGCGGTGGAAAGTTCCAAAATTGACCTATTTTCGTCAATTTTTCCACTTTAAGTGAAAATTTTCGCAAAGTACGCCATTTAGGGAAAAACTAATTACATATTCGTGATCAGCGACCTCGATTTAATTAGACACGAGCTCCGTATCGATATACCATGAAAAAAATTTTTTGGGTCACACAGAAATATTTTTGACCCGGAATCGAAGGAAAATTCTTCTTTCCCGTCCGAAATCTATGATTTTCACATCTCGATATCCAAATTTTCCCCGATGATTGGTCGGTGGACGACGTTTAGATTTATGTATCTATTTTTTCTGTATCTCTATCCGTTCGGAAAATATTAGGTAATGAGCGAATCCGTCAAACGCCAAAAAGTTTTCTCTAGTATCCAACACATACAAAAATCTACAATTTTTCGATTAGGTCGACGCGGCTTTGGTTATTCACTAAATCGGGTACGCAGATCACGAATCTGTAATTAGATTTTCCGTATCTCGATTAGTTTCGGAGCAATGACGAAAAAAGTCGCAATTTCTGGCTCTACCTCCGGAAAATGGACAAATCAGTCGGATTTTTCGCCATATTACCAAAATTAATCGAGATACGGAAAAACTAATTACAGATTCGGAATCTACGTCCTCGATTTAGTGAAAAGCCAAAGCCGTGGCGATCTAATCGGAAAATTCTAGATTTTTGTATGGGTTAGAATCTAGACAAAGGACTCACAGCTCTGGCAATGTGTTAGTTGTTGTATGCATTTTATAAATATTTCACAGGAAATAGGTCATAAATACTTTTACAAGGGTTGAAGTATTACAAGATATTTTACTTGCAATTATCTTTTCGTGGAAAATATTAATTTCAAGGGTGAGACCACCCATGCGAAAATAAACCAGTTAACCCAAAACATTTAAGTTTTACAAGCGAGCTGCTTTGTTTAGAAATACAAATGAGCGCTTCCCAACATGTGAAGTCATGGGACGCAACAGTGGTGATATCTCGAAAACCAGCGGACTTTTACTGAGGTCATGTTGATGCTATCTGACAGACCTAATGCCAATCTATCTCCAGTGTCACTTTCGCGTGGTATTTTTGGGACACCCAGTATACAGTGCGATTGGCTCAGTGGTAAAGCGTTTGTCTAAGTAGCCGAAGACCCCAAGTCCAATCCCGAGGCTAGGAAATAAATTTTCTACTCACGGTAATCGCCACCATTCACTATTGGCTCAAAAATTAACAGTGCTGGGCCTAAGGTAGCGTAAGGACACTGGAAACAACTGATTCTCCTAACTCGCTCAAGAGCTTATGAGGGGTCTTTTTGGGGAATACCTAGGAGGATCGGTTGTAGCCTTTAATTTACACGTATGCCTGTCGGCTGCTCAGTTTGATACGTGAGGGTGTGAGCACAAATATTTGAAATAAACTTGACAAAATAGAAAAAGAAAGTTGGGCGCCAGGTTTACCAAAGTAAACCGAAATGTATAAAATACAAGTTAAAGGAGTTATAATATATCTTGCTTAGCGGTAAAAAAAATAATATTAAAATTAAACAGATTTATTAAAACAAAATACAAGTTTTGGATTCTGCTGAAGGCGTTGGAAATCAGAACATTTACAAAAAAAAAAATGAGAAATTCCTGTGATCTCTATGAATTGAAATTTATAGTAATCAGGGCTCCAGACAGAATTTGGATGAAAAATATCGAAATATAAATTTTGACAACCTCACGTGCAACTCGTGGGTGATTCCTTGGAAGTAGATCTCTGACCTCCAGGCAAATATGGAAAATAACGTTGACTCCAACAAAAGGTAGACTTTGGATCAAATGCTTATTGCTCAAGGATATTTCAGATGTAGGTAGTTCCAGATAAACTTCTGTGTCTGTGTATTCTGAAGAATATTGATGGTGGTGTAGTATTCAGTTCACTTCAGGCACAGGAAAGCAGTTGGAATAGCCTCAGTTATAATTTCCAGTTCCAGAACCTTCTTCTGAAGTATGTCGATGCTTGCACATGCGTAGAGGAAAACAGGAATTAATTTAGAACAAAGAAAATTTAGGAAAATATGTTCTGATGAAAATTGAGAAAGCAGATAAAATATATTTATGTGAGAATTTGAAAGAAAAATTGTCAATTGTAATTCTTAAAATTAACTGTAAAGATTAAAGAAACTTTCCGGAAAGAAAGAAGAAATATATGATAAGATTAACAATTCAATTATTTAATTTAGGTATAAATGATCCGAAAAAATTATTTTAACAGAAAATTCAGACAGTGAAATGATATGAGATTGAATATGAATAGTAATAAAACAGCATGAAAGAACACAAACTTCCTGGTAGCGTGTTAGCGAGTATCAAAAAAAATTTTCAGAACACACTGATGGTGTGCCGATAAATAAAAAAAAAAAAGGAAGGTAAACACTAATATAGAAATATTAGAATTAGGTATATAAAATGCAATAAATGAAGATAAAGATATGTATTAAGATATTGAAATAGTTTTATACTCAGCCAATATTCCACCAGAAAATCTACACTTTCCACCTGTTTCCAAATAATCAAGCAATTTAACAATATATCTCTCTAAGCGATAATCTAAGAATCCTGAATTCGTACAAACGAACATCTCTCATCCCGGAAAAACATCGCGAATTCCAAACCGGTTCTTTCGATGCGTACCAGAACTAGTATCAGTGGCGCTTCATAAATTCGGGCTGAGGAAAGCAATATGGGGAGGACGACTTAATCGTTACACACCACCCCAACTGGGTGAAAAAAAATTTGGAAACTTGAGAAGTTTTCAAAATTTTTTTTATGTTCAATGAAAACCAAGTTTGCAGATAACCATGGTCAAAAGAAAGAAAAGGTATACACAGTAAATACAGTCTATAGCTCAACAGACAAAAAAAATGTTAAGCTAAGAGATAAAAGATAAGAGTTTCAATGCAACACCAGAATATTATAACGTTATGATCGCTTGATTCCCAGATAACTAATCATCGAAATAATTTAGAATCAAACAACACATCTAATTTGAAAAGTGTTTCCCACAAAAAATACTAATTTTTCCAACAGGAACTATCGAAAGATAGATTATTTTTCGTGAAGTAACAATAATTCACTATGTCGCACATAAAACTTTATACGACTACCGTCATGTAGCCAAGATAAATAAAAATAATCAAACTAAGTTGAGCTATCTGAATCTGCACTAAAATATTCCTCGTCCGAATCATCAACATAAACGGACTTAAGGTCCTTAATGTGCCAACGACCCAAATCATTGCCATCCATGTCCCTCAGTTCATAAACTAGATTGGAAACAACTTTAGATACTACACAAGGTACATATTTAGGAGCTAATTTAGCAGAAAAGTTATTAGCCGCTGAAGACAAAATAGTATTTCTCTTCCAAACCTTATCACCAATATGAAATCTGATATCCCGCTTTCTCAAATTATACTGTTGAGCGTTTCGGAGATAAGCCTGATGTATCCTTTCACGAACATCAATAAACAATTCGGGAAGTTCCTGAATATCATCAATACGCTGCGATTTATCTGAAATAGAAATGACATTATTCACATTGTCAGAGATTTTTCCATAATAATCGCCAGTCACGGGAATATTTCTCGCAAAATTAAGAAAAGCCGGTGTAAAACCTGTGACATCATGTTTAGCAAGCCTAATTGCTTGAGCTACCTTGAAGATAGATGTATCCCAAGTTTTATGGTTATCATGAATATAACATCTAATTGAAGTTACAATAACTCTATTTACTCGTTCGGTAAAATTTACTTGTGGGTGATACCTGGCGTTATACCAAATTTTCTGTACCCGATAGGTCTCCATCAAATTTTTGAACTCCCTACTGACAAACTGACTGCCATTATCAACAATAAAAATTTGAGGTACACCATATATAAGGAAAACATTATTTTCAATGAATTTAAGAATATTTTTTGAGGTAGCCTTTGACATGGGATGCACCAATACAAATTTAGTGAACCAATCAACAATAACTAAGAGATACTGATTTCCGTTCTTAGATCTAGGGTATGGACCTAATAGATCCGCTGAGATACATTGAAAAGGGAAATTAATATTTTTGTAAGTTCCCATCAGACCAGCCTGAGGTAAATTGGAACTCTTACAGGCAGCGCAAATAGGGCATTTTCTGACATATTTATATACGTCCTTTCTAATTTTCGGCCAATAATACAATTCAGATATTCGAGAGAGGGTTTTAGATATTCCTAAATGAGCAGAAGTTTCTTTGTCATGATAAAATTGAAGAACTTCATTTCGGTTTGCAGAAGGCACAACTATTTTCCAGTCTGTAAGATTACTCACAATTTTATTTCGAGACAAAATGTGTTTATAAAGAATTCCATTTTCAACGCGAAATGATGGATAGAATTCGGGGTTTTTCCCTACTTTCTTTAACATAGAATCGTACCACACATCGGGTTGAAAAGAAGAAACGTCGATTACAGAAATGTCTGCTACCGATCTCGACAAAGCATCAGCCACAATATTCAACGATCCTTTACGATGTTTAATAGTGAAATCAAATTGTGAAAGTTTAACTGCCCATCTGGTTAAACGTCCTGATGGATTAGATAAGTTATGAAGGTAAATAAGGGATGCATGATCTGTTTCGATAGTAAACTTAGTACCCTCAACATAGCTTCTAAACTTCTCTATACCGAATATAACAGCCAAAAGTTCTTTTTCTGTGACCGTATATTTACGCTGACAACTTGAAAGTGTTTTACTTGCGTAAGCCACCGGATGTTCTATGCCATCACACTCCTGATACAAAATAGCACCTACACCAGTGTCAGAGGCATCACATTGAATGACGAATGGTTTGGAAAAATCAGGGCTTGCTAACACTGGAGCAGAAATTAGACGAGATTTTATTTCATTAAAAGCTGCCTCAGCCTGAGGTGTCCAGCCTATAGGTTGTCCCTTTTTCCTACCATGCAAGAGATCTGAAATTGGAGAACATATTGATGAGAAATCTTTAATAAAACGACGGTACCAACTAACAAGACCAATTAATCGTTTAATCTCAGTAGTATTTTTTGGTGTTGGATAATTTACTATGGCAGAAACCTTTTCTGGGTCAGTTCTCAACCCATTCTCATCTACTACGAAACCAAGATAAACTAGAGAAGAACGACAAAATTCACACTTATCTAAATTAACCGTAAGATTAGCATTCTTTAGTCTTTGAAAAACCTCTTTTAAAACTTTGACATGTAATTCAAATGTTGGGGTAGCAACTATAATATCATCGAGGTAAACAAAACAATACGGTTCCAAGTCATGACCAATTACTTTATCCATCAAACGAGCCATAGCTTTGGGACTGTTTTTCAATCCAAAAGGACTAACAATAAATTCAAAAAGACCCCTTCCCTGAACAGCGAATGCAGTTTTTTCACGCGAGGACTCTTCCAATGGTATCTGGAAAAAGGCTTTAGTTAAATCAATGGAAGACAGGTATCTAGCATTTCTCAGTTTATTTAAAATACTATCGATATGAGGCATGGGATAAGTATCATCGGTCGTAACAGCATTCAATTTTCGGCCATCAAAACATACTCGATATTCCCCAGTACGTTTGGGAACCAACCACAACGGGCTGCACCAGGCAGATTGGGAAGGTTGAATAACCTTGAGCCTCAACATTTCATCAATTTCTCTATTTAGATGACTCTGCATAGCAGGTGACAAAGGATATTGTCGTTGTACAATAGGTTTTGAATTTCCGGTGTCGATATGATGAGTAATCAAGTGAGTACGACCAATTCTATCTTTAGGAGCAATTGATTCAAAAGATGCTACTACTGTCTGAAGTTCAATTTTCTGAGCTGCAGTCAACTCTGCATAAGGTTTAATAGTATTTACAGCACATATAGAATGATCAAGGGAATAGGAAAAATTTGAAAAATTAACCTCAATCCGAAACAGTTTAAAAAAATCCATACCCAGAATGAGATTGTGTGTTACAGAAGGAATTATCAAAACTTTCAACTTTTTAGTTACACCATCTAGAGAAATAGGAACCAAAATAAACCCTAGAAAATCCTGGGGTTTACCATCCGCAGTTGTTACATTAATAGGAGATTCATACATGATAGGAATGTTATATTTTTGTAAAATATTGAAACCAGCAGAACCTAAAATTGACGAGGTACTACCTGTATCAGCTAGAGCGAGAATCCTCTGATCAAAAATTTCCACTTTTAAATAAGGACGATTATCATTGGGTTTACTGACGAAAATAGGATTCAAATTTACAGGAGAAGAATAGAAATTTTTTACTACATCTAACCATTCCTGCCATTCGGACAAGGACTCTTTTACTGGTTCTGAGATTTTTTTCTCTCGTTGGACTTGCTGGAAGTGCGATTGACTACCGGTTGATTTTCTGAACTTCGAGGTTTTTGAATGGTGACGAGATTCAGGTTCTCGCCACCTCTTTTCACGTTTTTTGAATTGCATTGATTACATTTCGACTTAATTGTATTTTTCAAGCCACAACCGTAACAAAAAACTAATCTAGGTTTTCTACATTGCGGATAATTATGACCAACTAAACCACAATTCCAACATCGAGAACTGGTTACAGCAGATACATTAGGAGAAGAAACATATTTCCGGGAACTTGACCTGTGAACCCGAGAAAACGAGAATGATTCATCGAAAGGCCTACTGAGATCTGGTTCCAACAAGCTTGCATCATGAGTAGGTGGTGCCTTATAGCGATCAGCCCATATCCTAGACTCCTCCAACTTCTTACAAAGCTCTGAAAGATCACTGACAGTCTGAGGACTATGCAATGCCAAACCTGAAATAAAAAATGGTAACAGATTTCGTCGAATTTTCTGCACCCTGGACTTCTCATCTGGCTTATTCCTCAATCGATTAAAGAGGCCCTCCATGGAAGAAATATATAAAGCTACCCGCTCGTCTACACCTTGAGTTCTAGAATTTATCTCTTGCTCTAAGTCTTCTTCGTAAAAATATGGAAGAAAATCCTTCTTCAGTTCTTCAACCAATTCATCCCAAGATTGAAATTTACATTTATTATTAACAAACCAAGTCCAAGCAGAACCCCTGAACAAATCACAAGCCGACTGAAACAGTTCCTGCTTTGAAACACCTCGAGCTTGCCTCAAAAGTTCCACCCTTTCTAAGAACGAAGACAGAGATTCAGTTTCGTTGGAACCAGTGAAATGAATATTCCACTTATAAGGAGCAATAAATCTAGCATTAGAGGGACTGATACAGTTGACAGGAGCAGAGGTCTCAATGGGAGTAGAAGTACTCGCAGGAGAAACCTTAAAATCAAAATCTGCCTCTAAACTCAACACTTCATACTGAATTTTTTTCTTTGCAGAAACCTCATCATCATCATCCGTAGCCAATCTAGATAAACGATTCGATAAATGAGTCAACCGACTAGAAATTCTGTTAAAAATGGAATCACCTTTATTTCCATCGAAATTAGAAATTATGTTTTTAAGATCACTAATAGTTTCTGTCATTTCAATGACGTCTTGAGAATGAGAATAAGGATTCGCAAATATATTAAAACTACGATTCGCTTTCTCCTGACTGAGGAGACCCCGCAAGATTTTTCTTTTTGTATCGACATCGCCGGTAGGTTCAATACCACGAATTTTAATCTCATACGATAATTCATTGATTTTCAAATAATTAGGATTCATAGCGTATTATAAAGATACAGATCAAGTAAAGATATCGAAAATAAAATTGGTATCACAAATATCATACAAGTGTGAAATCAAACGCAAAACCCAATGAGATGAGAGAAGTTCGCTGTGCAACAGGTAGATATCGCTCAGAATATACTTAGTAACTAAATATTAAGGAAAAGATACCAAATTCTGTCGGATCAGATATATAACAAAAATTATATACTAAGTTCCGCCAAGCAAGACTAGAAAAATAAAAAATAATAAAGAAATTGCCAAGCAAGTGAATCTTTGAAAGCTATCAAATGATTTTTGGGCCCCACGTTGGGCGCCAATTGTGTAGCCTTTAATTTACACGTATGCCTGTCGGCTGCTCAGTTTGATACGTGAGGGTGTGAGCACAAATATTTGAAATAAACTTGACAAAATAGAAAAAGAAAGTTGGGCGCCAGGTTTACCAAAGTAAACCGAAATGTATAAAATACAAGTTAAAGGAGTTATAATATATCTTGCTTAGCGGTAAAAAAAATAATATTAAAATTAAACAGATTTATTAAAACAAAATACAAGTTTTGGATTCTGCTGAAGGCGTTGGAAATCAGAACATTTACAAAAAAAAAAATGAGAAATTCCTGTGATCTCTATGAATTGAAATTTATAGTAATCAGGGCTCCAGACAGAATTTGGATGAAAAATATCGAAATATAAATTTTGACAACCTCACGTGCAACTCGTGGGTGATTCCTTGGAAGTAGATCTCTGACCTCCAGGCAAATATGGAAAATAACGTTGACTCCAACAAAAGGTAGACTTTGGATCAAATGCTTATTGCTCAAGGATATTTCAGATGTAGGTAGTTCCAGATAAACTTCTGTGTCTGTGTATTCTGAAGAATATTGATGGTGGTGTAGTATTCAGTTCACTTCAGGCACAGGAAAGCAGTTGGAATAGCCTCAGTTATAATTTCCAGTTCCAGAACCTTCTTCTGAAGTATGTCGATGCTTGCACATGCGTAGAGGAAAACAGGAATTAATTTAGAACAAAGAAAATTTAGGAAAATATGTTCTGATGAAAATTGAGAAAGCAGATAAAATATATTTATGTGAGAATTTGAAAGAAAAATTGTCAATTGTAATTCTTAAAATTAACTGTAAAGATTAAAGAAACTTTCCGGAAAGAAAGAAGAAATATATGATAAGATTAACAATTCAATTATTTAATTTAGGTATAAATGATCCGAAAAAATTATTTTAACAGAAAATTCAGACAGTGAAATGATATGAGATTGAATATGAATAGTAATAAAACAGCATGAAAGAACACAAACTTCCTGGTAGCGTGTTAGCGAGTATCAAAAAAAATTTTCAGAACACACTGATGGTGTGCCGATAAATAAAAAAAAAAAAGGAAGGTAAACACTAATATAGAAATATTAGAATTAGGTATATAAAATGCAATAAATGAAGATAAAGATATGTATTAAGATATTGAAATAGTTTTATACTCAGCCAATATTCCACCAGAAAATCTACACTTTCCACCTGTTTCCAAATAATCAAGCAATTTAACAATATATCTCTCTAAGCGATAATCTAAGAATCCTGAATTCGTACAAACGAACATCTCTCATCCCGGAAAAACATCGCGAATTCCAAACCGGTTCTTTCGATGCGTACCAGAACTAGTATCAGTGGCGCTTCATAAATTCGGGCTGAGGAAAGCAATATGGGGAGGACGACTTAATCGTTACACGGTATAATAATATGAAAATGAATATCGGATCTACAATAACCGTGAATTTCAGCAGTGTACGCTGTTTAAAATCAGTGTGTTTGAAGACAATCCTGCTTCCGATCTCTCCTGGACCCCGAAGACGATCCTGCACATCTCAAAAAGTAGCGAAGACCGTCCCACGCAGCAGGTTCCCCTCTATCCCTATTTAGTGCTATTTCTGACTCAAATACGACAAGGTTACGTGAGCTGCATTATTTACACCACCTTTATCCCCGTCTCTTCCCAAAATCTATACTCCAGTCCGGGAGTTTCCGGGAGAAAACGCGGAAAAGGCACATCGATTCGACCGGTTCCAGGGAGAAAACATTGGCCATCAGTCTTATCCGTTCACGGATAATACCGATGTTAAGTTCGTGTTAAATTCCAATTCGGAAGAAGGTTTATTACGACAGAGGGCGGAATATCGGATGCGCCAGATGGTTTATGGAATATAATGTCGCCTTCAGCTCCCCTATTCGGCCACTGCGCGAATTTCGAGTCGAAATTAATCTACAGGATGTCCCGAAATTACGGCAACAAAATTTGGTCACGGATTCTCTAGACGAAATAAGAAGACCCCTGTTTTTTATTTTTGTCAGGATGCCCCCTTTTTCGGAGATACAGTTCCCTGAATTTGACCCCTTTAAATAGTCTTTCCTTTTTGGCGCTCTTGTTCCTCGAAAAATGCTTTCGATTAGGTGGATCACTCCTGAGATGTTGAATAATGTTGGAAGAAATTTTTATTTGAGGTCGAGATGTTGCCAAGGCGTTCGCGGGGAACACTTTGAACATTCACTACATTAACATTCATAATTTTCATAGCTATTTTTGGCGCTCTTCTTCCTCGGAACAGAGTGCTTACCAATTTGCCCAAATGTCTGTAATTTTCGAATTTGTGGCTGAAAATGGTCTCGAATGTTTTAGTTCGATTCACTTATGAAGAGTTCGTGGTCAAAATCGATTCTGGTTCGACCAGCCATAGACTCGATAACTCTCTAACGGAATGAGCTAGACAGATGAAATTTTCAGAGTAGGTTAGGTAGATAAATATCTCGGCTAAGTTCATTATTGGGCAAAATAGATTGGAGAATGGACAACATAATTTACCATGGTAAATTCGATTAAGGATGTCCAATACAGGAGAATGGACAGTCGAACATACGCGCAAAACCTCCTGACTTCACGTCAGTGCTTGAACCAATTTTTTTTTTCGTAATTTTTTTGAAATTTTCTAGGGGTACGGTTCTTACAAAATCTTTTTTTCGTCATTTTTTCAAATTTTCTAGGGGTACGGTTCTTGAAACATTTTAAACACGTCCTTATGTTGATTTTCTACTAATAGTTACCAAGCTTCAATTCGATCGAATCTTTATTTTTTGAATTATCGAGGAAATAATATTCCAGGTGGGTATAACTCGGAAACCGTTAAACCGATTATATCCAAAAACGAACTCAACTCTCCCATTCGGATACGCAACCTACCCTGAAAAAGTCCCTATCTCCTTTTGTTAGAAAGTTACCGAGGCAACGGTCACCCATCTACTGAACCCTCACAAGGCTGCTCGAATCTCCAACAATATTTAACCGATCGTGTTAAAACTTAAAACTTGGTAGTAGAGTTGGGTTCTAAACGCTCTTTACAAAATTTCAGCAATTTCAGACGAATATTTACTGATATATAGAATGTTTTTCTAATTTTCAATGATTTCTTAAAAATTTTCTACAAATACTATTCTCACGAAATTTTGCAAGAATTTTCGAGTTGGCATTCTACAACTAATAACCATGTTACAATTCAATCGGTTTAGTATTTTTCGAGTTAATGAGGAGAAAAAAGCAACCAAATTTCAGATGGCTATAACTCTAAAACCGTTTGGCCGATTACGCTTATAAACAAACTCAAATGTCGTGTTCAGATGCACATCCTAACCTGAAAACTTCAAGCCGCTATCGCTTTCCGTTCTCAAGTTATCGTGACAACAAAAATATTTTTTAATAATTTTTTAATAATTTTCTAGCCATACGATTCGCACAAAATTTCACAAACGTGCTTAGGATTATATTCTACAACTACTCACCAAGTTTCAATTCGATTGGATTCATCTTGGTTGAAAACAAAATTATTACTCGGAAACCATTAAGCCGATTATACCCATTAACGAACTTCTCCGTCGTATTGAGATACGCCACCTACCCTGAAAATTTAAAGTCGCTAGCTCTTTCCGTTCTCAAGTTATCGAGGCAACGGCCGGACTGCCGGACGGCCGGCCGGACAGAATCAAATTTGACCTCGAATTCTTAATTGGGGAGTCAAACCAAATCGTTTGAGACCATTTTTGTCAAAAAATTCGAAACTTACAGACATTTGGGCCAATTGATAAGCACTCTGTTACCAGTAACAAGAGCGCCAAAAAGACCATTCTTAGGGGTGAAATTCAGTAGGCTGTCCCTCTGAAAGAGGGGGTCTCCTGGAAAAATAAAAAATAGGGGTCTTCGTATTTCGTCCCCAGAAACTGTGACCAAATTTTGTTGCATCAAGTTCGGGACACCGAGTATATATAAAAAATAAAAGATTATCTATGGATCTGACACAAATATTACAGAACATTCAATGCTATTTTGCTATTTATATCCTCACAAATTCATTCAAAACTTGTGCCATCAAAATAATTCCATGCAGGCAGGTTTGCAACCACGCTCCATATAACAGAATGTATGTAGAGTACCCTGTTACAATCAAGTGTTTGTGTGTTCAAATATAAATCAATTTGAGTCTATATTAATCTAATTTAGTGGGTATTAAATAGTGAAGCTTAATTCAATAATTCTCATGTTGGTACTCAAATTGATATTGATTGGTATACTGTTATTGACCATTATTTACTATCACTTATTTATATGATTGTAACGATAACCATAAACATAATTTGATGACTCCGAATAAATATTTCGATGTTGGTCGTTAAATACGGAATCATGTTTTTGGTTATTGATCGACTCTACAGTTTATTAACAATTATTAAATTATGTCTATCTGTTTTGTAATATTCGGAATTGACTTCCAACAGAGGGTCGATTATATGTAATTTTATTCTCCATAGATGTAGTTCTTCATTAACTACTGTATATTGTTGTAGGGGCTAACGTTGCACTGCGACCTTAAGGTATATTGTGCCCCTCTTCATTAACTAAATTTCTCGTTTTTTTCTCTATTTATGCCCTGCATTTCCCAATAATCCGGTTGGGCCCCTTGATCCAAATTAGGTAGAATTTTGAAATTCGGGTTATACTTATCTCCTAATAATAAAAAATTTGAAAAATTCCAATCAATTTTGTTGTATTGTTACTTCTTTTTCAAAATTGTATTCGAAAAAACTAGTAGAGATAAAAGAGTAAGTGAATAAATTGGGCTTTTCAGCCAAGCTTTTTCAAAAGGAAAATTCTAATCCAAAAAAAAGAAAAAATATCTTATGTGTTGACTATTTCAACCCCTTCTAAGCATACTTCACGGTTGAAAAAATTCCAAAATGTGTTGTTTCATTGACAAATAATATACACCAAGTTTCGCATCTTTATCTCAATATACAGGGAAAATAAAAAAGAGGAACAATTTTTTTTGTCAATCTTCGTAGGGGTGTGACTTTTCCAGGAGGGAGGTTTTTAAAAAAATTTTATACCAAATACCCACTTAATTTTCATCACAGAATCTACCCTTACATTTTTTCGGTACTATTCAGATACACCCTGTATATTTATATTATGTATTTACAGTTAATTTTCGTTGGATTTATTAATTAGCCGGTGTAACATACTATGAAATGGCGTTACTTTACTTTTGTTCCAATGGGTGGGATGAGGATATATTATTTTTTATTTCGGTTAATATGGATTTGCCTCGAGTGAAAGCCATCATTAGTCAAACAGTATTATTATTATTACTATTAAATATTGATTGTTATTATTTGTTATTATTATTATTAAGTAATGTATTGTTGGACATGTACACGTCTAGATGGAAAGCTGAATTAATAAAACAACAGATTCTCGATTGTATATTATATATCCTTCGACTGCATTTCCAGAACAAATTATTTGGATCCCTTGTTATTATATGTCGGGGTTGGTTTGTTTATAGGTTGTAGTAGTTGATATAGCGCCAGCTTTCGAGGGGATGAAATCCAACCCCCGATATTGTGCTGGTTAGTTTCCGAGTCATTACCCCAGATATAGTGGAAAATTGTGGCAATATTCTCACGCTTCGCTGCAGGCATACGCCATATACATCTTTTTATGGGCACTTTTTGGCGAATATTCAGGTAAAAATTTCTTCCAACATAATGTGAATGATGATAAGATTGTTGCTTTGAAACGAATAATTGATAAAATATGGATATTTTTAAAATAATTTTTTCAACTCTATATAAAGGGTGTTTTTTTTTGGGTAAAATATTTGTTATTCCAGTTTATTTTATCTGTAAATGTAAAGTCTTCTATTGATATTTTTCAGTGACCCAAAATAATATGGAAAGTAAATGAAATTCATAGCAACGAATACATAGGTTACTCAGATATCATCAATGAGCTACGTATGAATTTAATTCTAAAATGTATTATAGAAAAATGCTCGAAGATGTCAATTTATATTTTGAATTACGCAAATTTTCATGTATAACTGAGGAGTTCGTCATGCACTATCTACGAGGGGTGGAGGGTAGTTAGTATTTTAAATGGCAACCCTAATTTTTGGTGCAAGAAATGGATAGACCTTCTGTTGCTGAGGATGATTTGGTCATTTAATGGGATTTTTTTATCAACCCTTTGTTTATTGTAGGAATTAAATGGTGAAACTTATTGAATTCGAATTTTTCCTTTTTTATGTATTTTGAGGTCAATATTTAGAGTCATTGATGTATTTGAAGTGTTGACTTTTTCGTAGGGCGGTAATTGATGAATTATCTGAAATAATATTAACCATTTCATTCAAGGGCGTAGCCAGGAATTAATTTCGGGGTGGGTTTTGAAATAGGAATTAATTTCGGGCGAGTTTTGGGGGTGTAAGGGTAACTTTCTGCAGCAAATATTTTTTTTTTTAAGAGAAAAATAACTTTTCGGGGTTTGAACCAACCACCCCTCCCCCCCCCTGGGGGGGGGGCTTGATTTCGCTCTTGATTTCATTCCAATAATAGTAAAAGGTTAATGGGCAAAACCCACCAAGTGGTCTCAGAGTTAAAGCCATCGGAAATTTGTTTTCCTAGTAAATCCAAAAATACTGATCGGATCAAATTAAAGCACTGTAGTTAGTTGGAAAATACCGACAAGAAGACTTACGCAAAATTTTGTGAGGATCGCATGACTGGAAAATTTAATAAAAAATATTTACACAAAATTATATATATCAGAAACTATCCGTCAGATATCGTTGAAATTCTATGAAAGCCTTCAAAGCCTTATTTCATAGTAAAGTTCTAGATTTGAACTCGATCGAATCTATATTGGTGAAGATATTGCCGAAATATCGAAATATTCCAACGATCGAGGTGCACTGGTCCATTTTTTTAAACTTGACCAACTAAGTTGTCAACAGTTTTTTTATTTTTGAGGTGCCTGGAAAGAATCGTCATGTTATGGCAGCATAGCAAGTCTGTCTATGTTCATATATTTCCGTGATTCCGAGCGGCTGACCGAAGTCAAATTTGAAAAGTCGATCGTCAAGAGCATGTCAAAATTCAAAGTGAAGGAATAATAATTTACCGAATATATTCGAATGACAGTAAATTGACCTTGTGAAATGCATAAATCAGCGATTGCATATCAGTTAAACAACATATTTGAAGATATTTTGCCAGTCATCCAGAGCAATTGCATCAAGAAATGTATATAATATAAATTCGGTAAGTACTATAATGAACTAATATTACTTATTCATTTATTATTCGATAAGCTTCGTGAAATCCACCATAAGTTCTATATGACTATGATACTTTCATATTGCTTTTTCAAAATAATCAAAACAATAATGGAACTCTTGACAAATATATATGTATGTCGAATTGTGAATTTCTTCATTTCAAAAGTACATTTTTGCACATGCTCGACAGTTAGCAATGGATATAATTCTTGAAGTAAAGTGTTACTGATTATTATTTCACAATTTCATGCTTCGAAAATTGTGAAATAATGATGTTGACTAGATAGATTGCCTTTGCAGATAATAATTTAGCAGATTGAACCATGAAGCATTGAACCAGTCGTTGCGTTGTTAGGAAATTTGTGAATTTTAGCCTGGTGAATAGATTCCAATAGGTTTCTTGAAATGTATAACAATTTCAACAATTGGATTACTACTCACTGTCAATTCGCTTTTATGGCATAAAGTTGAAATTCTGAGAAGATATCAGAAATTATCCACAAAGCACAGTCTGGTACATGCAGGATACAGCGATTAATATCAATATAACATAGATACATGTTCGGCATGTAATTCTATTCAAACAATTAAATTCAATTTTATTAAAAATTTCGAATGATCGTATGGATAGGAAATTTTGAAAAGATTATTAAAAATAATTCTGTATCTCAGAAACTATCCGTCAGATATTGCTGACATTTGACAAGAGCCTTCAAAAGCATATTGTACAGCTTCAGATTTATAACCTTGTAAATATAGGGAAAATATATATATTTTTTCTGTATTTAAACAGCCTTGTGCGAGTTCATTACCTAGATGGATGACTGCTATGGCTATAAATTTGAACAAGCGCGCCAAAGCTCCTGGCAATAGTGCTTTTCCAACTTCTTTACTTTGATAATCATATTCTAGGTACGAAAACATACAACAATTTTTTGGCGCTCTTGTTTCTCGGAACAGAGTGCTTATCAATTTGCCCAAATATCTATAATTTTCGAATTTTATAATAATAATAGTCTTGAACGATTTGGTTTTAACTCACTGATCAAGCATCTGTGGTCAAAATCGATTATATCTGGCCGTCCGGCAAGACCTCCTTCAACACGATAACTCTCGAACGGAATGAGCTAGACAGTTGAAATTCTCAGAGTGGGTTTAGGAGACAAATATCTCGGCAAAGTAACGAAAACAAAAATTTTTTTACATTACAAATTCCAAATTCAATTTTTTTTAAGATGCGTTTTCACCATAAGAATCCAACGATATTATTTCAACTCTAACGAGCTAATACTTTCGGAGATATTTTCAAAATTCCAATCAGAAATCGTACTTCTATGTTTTCACAGGATGCTGTACTTAATCATTCTATCTATCAATTATTATATGAACTGTGTTTATTCATGTCACCTTATTTTGGTTTGAGGGACATTTGAATATATTTCTGGTTCGTTATTCTTGATATAAATTACCCCTCCTGTTCTACAAAACAAAGTATGATTGAATGCAAAATGACCAATGAAATAACCTCAGCTATAGTTGAATTGAGACGATGATATAATATTATACTTTTAAGGTGATAATATAATGCCCGTGGATAATCCATATGATTATGATGATAGAAATATATACTTTGGTAAGTAAATTGGGTTCAGGATATCTCCAGTATAAACAAAACTGGAATATTGGCTAAATTTCAAATGATGTAATATAATTTTCATAGTAGATTTGAGGAACTAATATCTCGGATAAGTTCGTTATTGGGTAAAATTGGTCTGTTGTTTTTGGATTAATGATTTACAGCATGTTTGCAATGATGTTTTAATTTAATGATGAAGTTATATCATAAGAATCCATTGATATAATTCCCAACTCTGAGAAACCAACACTTTCGGAGATATGATTCGTGAAAGTTTAAATAAGAGCGTCAAAGCTCCTGTCCACAGGCCTTTCCCACTTTTTTATTCAAATTGATCTGGAGTAATGGAGTGTGACTAAAAACATTACAGGAAAACATGATAAACAAAATCAATTCCTCGAAAGTAATCTATGCGTGCACTAAATTCATCATCTTGATATGATTACGACAGCAATCACGTACGAAATGACAATTTGATACTTTGTATAGCGTTTCTTCTGTTCCCATTTTTTATTCATATGGTTTACATGACCAACTTCATTATTCAAATGAAGTGCGTTATTAATATTTCGTTACACTCGTTTACATAGGGATAAATGTTTACTTTCCAATTAATTTATCGTTAGATTGAATCGAGCGAAGCAATCATCAGTGGGTGTTTCTATTGTCGCTAAGTGCATGTCTGCCTAGAAGAAAATTGGAATATAAACGAGAAACGCGCCTTAAGGTTCTTGCACTTTTAATAAGTCTCATTGTTCTAGAACGACACGATTGTATTAGCTACCATCCACCACTTTTTCACCAAAGTTCTTGGAATTGAAGGAAAATAGCGTTATTTCAGAAATTGATTGCCAAAGGAGGTATTTCGTATCTAATTCCATTATATGGGCTAAGCCATGAATAAATAATTAGGTATTGCCCACGGTTGCGCTAACATGGAAGTCAGGTATCAGCAGAACTCGGAACTTGGCACTTCAGGAGACTTCTCGAATCGATGAAAGGTCTGTGAACTATTGGGCTAGGATAGGTCTCTTGCATGTACCACGAAATACCATATGTTTATGTTTTCCTGAATCTACTTCAATACCAGATCATCATGTATGCCCTCATACACTTTCATAATTTATTAAATTTCAATATTTCGGTAAATCAAGTAGCAATTTCAAATGAGGTGAAACGCTTCTGAATCGTTGCTATGACGGATGACGTAATCAAAATTTACCATCTGCTTGTTAAAGCCAATGCTGACTTCAAGCCCTTTATAGGGAGCTGTCACTCTGGAATAAAGAGTGAAACGGACACGAGAAGAGAGTGAGAGTAGATATGACGAGTTACGTCACGGACTGGCGCCAAGCTTCGATCGTTTGAACAGGCATTATGTGCAACCAAAATTGAATGATCGTTTTCTCGTTGAAAATTGAAATTTTTGACGGCGGTTGAACTTTTTCAGTATTGTTATGGATATAATAATCGATTCGACTATTAAAATATTCAGGCTGTGGTTGATGTTCGAGGAGGCCATACTCTTCACTCAAATTCATTTCCTCAATTTTTTGAGTGAACTGATTTTGCACTGCAAAAACTAAAAATAAAGATGCTCCTGAAACTGTGAAACTGAAGAAATGGGCAAAAGAATGAATTAGATAAGTGAGCACACATTCGAATTTCTCATATTAAATAAGCACTCTGTTCCGAGGAACAAGAGCGTCAAAAATGGAAGCTTTTGTAACCGTCTCAAAATTTCTGAATATCCGTAACTTTTGTGGTGCAGTAAATTTTAAAAGTTCCGAATTTTATCTTGAAATACATATTATAGGGCTTGGAATTCTTTTCGAATAATTCGTATATTCGACTAATCCCAATTCGGAATTTTTGTTAATAAACAGATTCGAAAATTCCACTACCTATTTGAATATTTGACTATTTATCTATTCAACTGTTCAGATATTTGAATATTTCAATATTCATCATTCATGTTTTCTGTCGAAATGTATGAACTTTGACGTGAAAAAGACAATCGAAACTCAAATAATATACTCCTACTGAAATGAACATACTACTAAAAACTGTTTTAATCAAACATGGTTCCTAATGTGATCATTTCGAGAAAAGCTTTGAATTTGGACTATCAGTTAATTCAGTAAGTTTCATTCGATAGTTCTATCGAATGAATCATACCAATGCAGATCCGATCGAATTGAAACTATGTAACTATTTGTAGAATACCGACGCAAAGACGTATGGGAAATTTTGTGAGGATCGTATCACTAAAAAATTTTAAAAATAAGATGAAAAAATATTATACAGGGTGAGTCTTTGACCACTGCATTAATTTTAACCAAAGATTCCTTTCATCAAATGAAACACTTTTTTCATTTAACATTTTTCCAAATTCAGCTCAGGTAAAAAGATACAGGCTGTTGAAATTTTGAAAAAAAATCAGTTTTTATTTTGTAGCTTTGACATCCTTTTTTCGAATAAAATGAATGTTGGCGTAAAGTTTCCTATAACTATGATATATTTTTTCCAAATATTAGTTATTTTCTACTTCTACTGGTTTTCTAGTTATGGACTCGTGGATTCATAAAACTAAACGAAATTAGCATAGAGAAAGCATTTTAAGTTTTTCTTGAGTCATTTCAAAAATATTCCATCGTTTTAGAACATTATATTATTCTTCATCATTTCTCCTTAAACGCACCGTTTTCGAAATATTCTTCATTGAATGTTTTGAAATGGAAAACTCCAGAAATTTCACTACTTTTATGGATCCGTCCCTGAGCGTTGGAATCCCGAATCAAGCTGTAAACCACGTTACCATGCCTTATTCTCGTCCGCCAACAATGTCATAGATAAGTTATATGCGGGAGTGTATTAGCACATTGTGAAATCTTTAACGCTTGTAACTTTTTACCTGAGCCGAATCTGGAAAAATGGTAAATGAAAAAAGTGTTTCATTTGATGAGAGGAATATTTGGTTAAAATTAATGCAGTGGTCAAAGACTCACCCTGTATATCTGACGATAACTTGAGAATGGAAAGAGATAGCGACTTGCAATTTTCAGGGTAGGTTGCGCATCCGAATGCGAGATTTGAGTTCGTTAATAGGCATAATCGGCCGAACGGTTTCTGAGTTATACACATTTGAAATTTTTTGCTATTACCTCTATAACTCAAAATATACAAATCCGATCCAATTGAAACTCGGTGACTGTCGGTACACTACTTTTCGCGAAATTTCCCGAATATCGTAAAAAAAATGTTTAGTGTTGAGGAAGATCTTAACCAAGATAAAAACGTCCACCTCCTGGAATTGATTGTGTTATTTGTCCAGTCCTGAAGTTGATAATCAAACAACTACTCGTATTTCATAACGTTATTGCAAAGGTTTCTGACCCATTCGTTATCTACTACACCCCAGTTGATACTTTTTACGAAATCAATAATTTCGAGATGCAACAGGAGCAGGAAAACATTATCTCCATCCAGACTGTAATATACATTACCTATAATTAAGTATTGCCCATGGCTATGAACAGAATTATAGCCAAGAAGGATCTGCTGAATTTTAATCAAGATAAAAGCTCGTTGTATGTGATAGCACAACTTGGGAATTCTGGAATATGAAAACACATTCACGAAGTTAGTTTCATTCCAGGGCTTTTGACGAAATACGGTGAATTTATGGACCTTTTTATTTTGACGTTAGATTCTACCCGCGGCTGCCCATCCGCTCATAGTTACAGTCGGAGCTTTCACTTAATTTTTGGCGCGCTTATTCCGAGGAATGGAGCCCCTATCGTTTTCCCTAAATGTCTGTATCTTTGGAACTTTTGGTCAAAAATGGTCTCAAACGATTGGGTTCGACTCGAGCCTCGAGCATGAATAACGAGTTCTGAGGGTAAAAAACACTTTGAAACAAATGCTTGGAGTAAGTTAGACTCCGCACTAGGAAAATTAGCCATTAATGGCTGATGTGCTGCATTTGAACGTGGTCGTACCAACACCGATGATGCGCCAAGCTCTGGTCGTCCAAATGAAGTGAATATACCGAAAATCATCAAGCAAGTCCACAAAATCATTCTGGAAACCGTCTGGTATCAATCTGGCATCAATCTGACATCAATTTGGAAATCAATCCGTACCATCAGTCTACGCGTATACAATCAGTTTCCTGTCAATCTGACATCAATCCATGATTGATGTCAGACTGAACTGATGCAAAATTGGCCGTTTAACCGTCTGAGTGAAGTATAGGTATAGGTTTTTCTATTCGAAATAAACTGATCAATATCTATTCGAATCCATGTGTATAGATTTTCTTTAAATTGTTACCATGTTTCGAGGTTGAATTCGATTCTGTCCGTCCGATGCTAAGGAAGGAAAGAGATTTTCAGGATATGTTGCGCTTCCGAATACGACGGATAAGTTCGTTAATGGGAATGATCGTCCAAACAATTTCGGAGTTTTTTTTTATTTCTTTCAAACAATACTGATCCGATCTAAATTAAACAAGTTGTGGAATGCCGACACAAAGACACAATTATATTTATCAGAAACAGGTATTGAAAACATATTGAAAGCCGAGTAGCCTTAGGTGAGTTCAGTAGCTGGATAGGTGACCGTTGCCACGATAACTTTCGACCGGAAGTTAATAGCATCTTGCAGTTTTCAGGGTAGGTTGCGCATCCGAATGCAACTGTAACGTTCGTTAATGGGCATGATCGGCTAAACGGTTTCGGAGATATACCCATCTGAAATTTTGTTGATAATTTCTCAACAACTGAAAATATACAAAAAAAAATTGGTTCAAGCCCTGTGGACAGGAGCTTTTGGGCGCATGTTCATCTTCCCGTACTGGCCAGTAAAGAAAAAAAGAAAAAAAGCAGTATCATGTTGAATACCTTAATATTATTCTGGAACACAAATTTTCCATTACAATAATCTTCATCTAGCTTCTATTTAGTATCAATTCCTGTAGAACGTGATCATAATAAGTGTTTTCCATATAATAAAATGTGTTTGAACTTGGTATGTAGGAAATCTGACATCAATTATTGGAATTAATTGATTTGACAAACAGCCGTCAAATGAGGTACTTTTCAAGTCGATCAACATCGTCCTTCTTTCGACGTCTAAACTATGACTTGATTCTTTATGTTTATGTCTTTGAATTTGTTTTCGGTGGAATTCAAAGAGTTCATAGAATAATCGATGAAAATACTGAGAGAGACCCAGGAAATTTGACACATTTTGTCTTATATCTCCAGAAATTGAAATCGTATAGAGCCAAAATTTTTCACAATGTTGCAAAATACTACAATTGACGTTAGTACAAGTTTTTGTTGCAATCTGATGAATAGTTCACGAAAAAAAAATTTTTTTTTCGAAAAAATTAAAAGAAATATTTTTTTAAAAATTACCAACATTTCGATCATAACAGAATTTTGCCAAAAGTTGCGCGTTTATATCCTCGAACTGACTACCAAGTTTCGATTCAACATCTTCTTTAGTTCCTGAAATATCAGGGAAATAACCTCAAAATTTTAAATGTCTATAACTCCTAAACTGTCCGGCCGATTTTGCCCGTTAACGAACTTAACCGTCGCATTTTGATCAGAAACCTACCCTGAAAGTTTGAAGTCGATAGGACCTTCGGTGCTCCTGTTATCGTGCTTACGGCCGGGAAACCGGCCGGCCGGCCGGCCGGCCGGACGGCACCCGAAAATCTGACACCGGATTCGTGATCAGGGAGTCCGAATTAGTCTATTAGCCAATTTTCAGCTCGAAATTCGAAAATTACAGACATTTGGACGAAATGATAGGACGATGTTCCCCCAGAACATGCGCCCAAAAAGAAATTTTTTCACATCAGAAATTGTATATTTCAGAAACTATCAGTAAGAATTCCCGCATATACAGGGTGAGTCTTTGACCACTGCATTAATATTAAGCAAAGATTCCTCGCATCAAATGAAACACTTTTTTCATTTATCATTTTTCCAGATTCAGCTCAGGTAAAAAGTTAAGAGCGTTTAAAGATTTCACAATGTGCTAATACACTCCCGCATATAAATTATCTATGACATTGTTGGCGGATGAGAATAAGGCATGGTAACGTGGTTTACCGCTAGATTCGGGATTCCAACGCTCAGGGACGGATCCATAAAAGTAGTGAAATTTCTGGAGTTTTTCATTTTGAAACATTCAATGAAGAATATCTCGAAAACGGTGCGTTTAAGGAGAAATGATGAAGAATAATATAATGTTCTAAAACGATGGAATCACTCAAGAAAAACTTTATATGCTTTCTTTATGCTAATTTCGTTTAGTTTTATGAATCCACGAGCCCATAACTAGAAAACCAGTAGAAGTAGAAAATAACTAATATTTGGAAAATATGTATCATAGTTATAGAAAACTTTACGCCAACATTCATTTTATTCGAAAAAAGGATGTCAAAGCTACAAAATAAAAACTGATTTTTTTTCAAAATTTCAACAGCCTGTATCTTTTTACCTGAGCTGAATTTGGAAAAATGTTAAATGTAAAAAGTGTTTCATTTGATGAGAGGAATCTTTGGTTAAAATTAATGCAGTGGTCAAAGACTCACCCTGTATACCATCGAGCCACGCGCAATAGCTGCTTTTTAAGAATTTGTATTTAATTTCTTTTGTCATACCGTATACGGTTCCATTAGTTAATAATATGTAATATAATAATAAACTTTGCAAATCACAATGAAGATGTCAGCGGCAGGTGGCAGCACCCTGATTACCTTTCTTCAAATTTAAACACAAACCTCGTACCTTAAAATATTCTTAGAAAAATCTTGTAATGAAAAATTGATAGAAAAAAACTTTGCTTTGGCTCGCTTTTTGAAATTAATCATGCAGGTACTGAACTCGCCTAAGGCTATTAAATGATTTCTTTCTAGGTTTTCTCTCCCAACCTCTGAAAAATATCCATAAAAATGTATTATTTTGTGAATTGCTTCTGCGTAAGAAACATAAGATATTTGTCAGAAGCAATAAATCGAACAATGTTGCCTAACAAACAAAAACGAAACAACATCAACGATGAAACAACTATATCGTAACGTTTCGGGGTCTAAATCAGACTCCTTCGTCAGACACTAACGAAAATCTTCAGAATTATTTTTTGTTGATTTAGCTATTCTGAAATTCGAGAACTGTCACTTTGACAACATTGTTCGATTTATTGCTTCTGACAAATATCTTGTGTTTCTTACGCAGAAGTAATTCACAAAATAATACATCTTTATTTAATAGATATTTTTCAGAGTTTGGGGGAGAAAACCCAGAAACAAACCATTTAATAATGAATATACCTACCACAGTATCGCCTAAGGCTACTAAGCTTCGTGGAAAAAAATTATAAGTTAACAATATAGATCCGATCAAGTTTAAAACTAGAACTTAGTTTCTGAAGGCTCTTGCGAAATATCTGCGGTATCTGACAGATATTTTCTGAGAATTTTTCAATCATTTAAAGGGCATACCATAGTCAAGAAATTTCGCATGAGTCTTTGTGTCGGTATTACCAACTAACTACCGAGTAGTTACGATTCGGTCAGCTCAGTAGTTTTCGAGCTATTGGGAAAGCAACATTCCAGATGGCTATAACAACGGAACCACTTGGCGGATTTTGCCCACTGACGAATAGAACCGAAATATTTATGTCGCAAACCTACCCTGAAAATTTCAACTCTCTTACGCATTTCGTTCGAGAGTTATCGTACCTACGTCCGGGTGGACGTAATCAAGTTTGACCTCGGATTCTTCATCAGTGAGTCGGAACTAAACGTTTAAGACCATTTTCCGCCAAAAATTCGAAAATTACAGGCATCTGTTCAGGAAAACAAGCGAATGCATTCGAGTCCTATATCCGATGTCATAATTATTCACTGATGGTTCCATTATCGAATTGTAAAATGTAAATTAATGAAAATGTCATTCCCATAGGAGTCTATGACACTGTATTCAATCTTCGTCAAGCAACAATGGAATATACATGATGTGTTACACGACACGTCAGCTTAGGTGATGAACACCGGCGTTCTGATAAATTGATTCAACGAAGTAATGAGTCATAGATTGACTGCATTGACTGAACGCTATTACTCGTATTGTAATCTCTATACAGGTTGGTTATTGACTGAGTACAAACACGTTATTTGAGCAAAAATTGGTTCAAGCCCTGTGGACAGGAGCTTTCTGGTGCTCTTGTTCAAATAGACAAATTATATATATCCGAAAGTATTGGTTTCTCAGAGTTGGGAATTATATCAATCGATTCTTATGATAGAACTGCATCATGAAAGAAATTTAAAAAAAAGGTCGTTTAAAAAAAAGGTTTCAAAAATTATCATTTAAACAAGAGCGCCAAAAGAAAGAGCAATCTACAATGCTTCAAAAATTGTCATAAAATTTATTTATCAAGATTAAATGAGCAATCTGCAATGATTTAACCTCGTGGAATGGGTTGTTGCAACTTACACTCGGTGCATAGTTTTCACAACTCGAAATACCTAAGAAAAGTATCATCGATATGTCTAGAGCAAAGCTGGAGACAATCATAGCAGATTGTCCATTTATTCCTGATATTTGAGTAGGTAGAGGCTGACGAACAAATTATATTAATAGTTCAAAATATATTGACTATTTATTTTGATGATTCCATTGTGTTATTGTTTCCTATTGCCTTCAGCAACTACTTCATTAAAATGATCCAATTCTAAATCTTCTGAAACATCAAAAGCTTAGCTGGGTGGGGGGGCAAAATTATTTTTTTAGAGAAAAATAACATTTTGGAGGGGGGGGGGTTTCAACCAACCCCACTCCCCCCAAATGTTATTTTTCTCTAAAAAAAAATGTTGCTGCAGAAAGTGACCCTTACACCCCCAAAACCTCCCCCGAAATCAATTCCTATTTTATTAATTTAAAGGGTTTTTCAGATTTCACACGAATTTTCAGAGAATAATATTTTAGTGACACATTAAAACAATGTAGAATTCAATGGGTAATCTGATTATCAATGAAAATACTGGGTATTACATTAAAAAAAAGTTGGTATCATTTCTGGTAAAACCGGAAGTCGAACAAATCTGAATTCATCTCTCCTAACAAAGCTTAACTATAAGATTTCAAGTGTTTTCGTGAATCACCCTGTATACTGAGGGAGGTTCTAGACACTTCAATAAAATTTTCATATACTTTTTACCCATTTTCTGGAGACATCAACGTTAACTTTAATGATGAAAAAATTGGAGCAAACTCACTCACAAGGCTTCGGAGTTATAGCCATCTATAATTTTGTTTTCCCAATAACTTGAAAAATACTGAAACACATATTAGTTGAAAAATACTGTAACAAAACATTATGAGGATCGTATAGCTAGAAAATTATATAAAAATATTTTTAAAAATTCTGTATCTTAGGAACTCACCGTCAGACACTTCAAAACCTCATTTTACAGCCAAGTCCCCCATTTAAACATTTAAAAAAAGTTATTGGGTAAATTACAAAAAAATTTGCCTAATACAGTGGACCACTTTCATTTTTCGAAAGTTTAGTTCCTAATATTTCTGTGTATGGCGTAATATTCTGTTTTAAAGGTCTCGATCTAAAGAGAAACACCCCAACACGCCAATAACCGCAGAAGAGCTGAAAAATTCACTGCCGAAAATACGAAATTAACTACTTCGAAGCCCACCATATATTAAGCTCGACAAAATGCAAAGTAATCAATCAATATTATGCACCCCTCGGTGACTGTGAGCTTTGGGGCGAAATATAAATAAACGGAAGTGTTACTTCGACTTTCCAAGCAGCGGAGTTCCATACGGATTCGTTCATTTTTCTTTGGGCATTAGTGTCCTGTGCAAACTAGGGGAGTTCTTATTAATTTTCGGTTCGAAATAAGTAAACTTCGCGGAAGCTAGCAAGCAAGCAGGATATCGAGGAGAATTTTTTCGAATATTTTCATTCCTTTTGGTTTCATTCAAAAACCCACTATTCTCGACTGAATAACAAAAAATGGGTTCAAGCCCTGTGGACAGGAGTTTTTTGGCGCTCTAGTTCAAACAGACAAATTATATCTCCGAAAGTATTGGTTTCTTAGAGTTGGGAATTATATCAATGCGTTCTTATGATAGAACTACATCATAAAGGAAATTCAATTCAAATGATATTTTATTTATCAAGATTAAATGAGCAATCTGAGAATGAGAACTGCACCATGGAAGAAATCAAATATAGCTGAAATGAATTTTACTCTCTCTTATAGAACAGGATGACATGTACGAGTATGAACATAGATCATATAATGAAGCTTAGATAGAATAATTATAACATTCTGTGAAAACATAGAAGTACGATTCATTGGTCAATTGGCCATAACTCCGAAATCGCTTTATGGATTTTGCCCATTAACGAACTTGTCAGAGATATTTACGCTCCAAACCCACCTTGCAAATTTCAATCTTCTAACTCTTTTCGTTCGAGAGTTATCGTGCCTACGTCCGGCCGGCCGGACCGACCGGACATAATCGATTTCGACCTCGGATTCTTGATCAGTGAGTCGAACCAAATCGTTTGAGACCATTTTCAGCCAAAAATTCAAAAATTAGAGACATTTGGGCAAATTGATAAGCACTCTGTTCCGAGGAACTAGAGCGCCAAAAATTCTTAACATACATTGAAGTCAGGGAATTTGCGAGCATGTTCCATTGTTTATTCATTTAAAGTGTGGAAAAATGGTTCGTTTACTCGAAAATATGCTCTCGGATAGAAGGTTTCGTGTTTTTATTGATAATAATAGTAGTAAATTCAAGAATTTGAATAATGGTCTCCCACAAGGTTCAGTTTTAGCACCTCTTCTTTTCAATTTATATCTGTGTGATATTCCTGCTACTTCGTCTGAGAAATTCATCTACGCTGATAACATTGCCCTTGCATTTCGTCATTCTGATTTCCAAAGTATAGAAAAAAATCTATCTGCAGATTTAGATATTCTGAAAAAGTACCTATTTCAGTGGCGTTTGTGTCCGAATCCGAATAAAACTGAGGTTTCTTGCTTTCATTTGAACAGTCTCCAAAAATATAGAACATTGAGTGTGTCTTTCGGTGATTCTTTCTTGAGACATAATTTTTATCCTAAATATCTAGGAGTGAAACTAGATTCATCTTTGAATTTCAAAGCTCATTTGGATGATTTGCGTCTGAAGTTGAAAACGAGAAATAATATTCTGCAGAAATTAGCTGGTACTTCATGGGGTGCTGATGCAGCTACTCTTCGAACGGCTGCCTTAGCCTTGGTTTTTTCTGCCGCTGAATATTGTTGCCCCGTCTGATTTAATAGTGCTCATACTCAAAAAATTGATGCACAGTTGAATTCATCTATGCGAATCATCACTGGAACTATTAGATCTACACCTATTCATTGGTTGCCAGTTCTTTCAAACATTGTCCCGCCCCACATTCGCAGGCAGACTGCTGTTTCAAATTCTTGGAATAAATTTCATTCTTTTCCGAATTCATTTCCGATTATCTCCTACATTCCAGACAATAAGATTCCCAGATTGAAGTCACGAAACCCTTTATGGTCCAACTGTTTTCTTAATTCGAATAAAAGTGACAAGGAAGTTTGGCGGTCCGAATGGATTTCTTGCAATTTATTCAACAAAGATTTAATTTCTGATCCTTCAAATAGAGTTCCGGGGTTTGATCTCCAAGGAGAATATGGTCTATTCTGAATCGTCTAAGAACCGGTCATGGTCGTTGCAACAGCATGCTTTTCAGGTGGAACTCAGTTGAGAGCCCTAGTTGTGAATGCGGGGAAGCAGAGGAAACCATAGATCATTTAGTTAATAATTGTCGCATATATAGATTCAAAGATGGTTTTAGGGCTATTCATAATGTTTCTGAATCTTTTTTAGAATGGGTAGCGAGTTTTAAATCTATTTAATAAAATATAGAATATTCCATTATTAATTTGTTCGTTTTCTCCCTTTGCCTTTTCCTTTTCCAGATTGGGTTTCGGGTACCTTGGAGAAACTTCTCTGATTGTTGAAGGAAGAAGCGATAATGAAGAAAAAGATGCCCTTCAATATTTAATATTTCAGCATATTTTGTTAACAATTTCAATTTTCATAAATCACAACACTAACGGGGAGATAGGGTTTTTTTTGCTGAGGTTTTTTCCCTAAGCTCTAGTATCATATATCAAATTATATGGTACCCCGTTACACTAACCTCTGCTAACACTTTTTTCATACACATGCTTTATTGTTAGATGAAAAATTAATTGTAATGCTCAAGTTCAAAAGAATATATATATATATTGTTTATTCACGACGCATACAAAGTCGATCAAGCTGAAATATTTTTTTTTATTTTCTAGAGATCTAGAGATTCACGAAGACCGTTCATTAGAATATTTCAATGTCAAAGTCAGTCATGACAAAAACCTCAACACTTTTTTTTTCAAATGGGAATCCATTTTTTGTATTGGTCAGCTGGAATGTACGTCTCCGTTTAGTCCTAACTGAGGTCCCCAGTTAACGGATGTAACCTCAGTTAACGTATGTAACGATTGTGAAACAGGCCTGTTTCACGTTAATTTTCACGTTAACAGAGGTTGCGCTACTTATTTATCCTTAACTAGAATCGCAGTTAGGACTTAACGCAGATTGATATGCTTTATAAATACCGCGGACTATTTGTTAACATAGATTCCAGCTGCAATAAAAAACATGGGTTCTCATTTGAAAAAAATGAGTTTTGAGGTTTTTGTCATGACTGACTTTGACATTGAAATAGAAACACCCTGTATGTTCATTTGAATTTTTAATTAACGAAGGAGAAGCATTGGTATGTCTTCTGATAGACAATTACAAATTTTCATGCAGAAATCTACAAGATATTAACATTCGAATGAAGCCCTATTTAAGAAAATAGGGATTTTCCATATTTCACACGAATTTTCTGAGAATACTATGTAAGTGACACATTAAACAATGTAGAATTCAACGGGTTATCTGATTATCAATGAAAAAACTGGCTATTACATTTAAAAATCGGAAGTTGATATCATTTCCGGTGAAACCTGAAGTCGAACGAATCTGAATCTGAATATTTTCCAGGAATTCATCTCTCCTAAGCTCAACTATAAAATTTCAAGTGTTCAACTCGAGTATTTCTTTGAAATATTCCAAATAAGGGTCTTCGTGAATCATCTTTGTCACCATTCGAAAAGTAAAATATTCGAATGGTCGAATTTTTCGACTAACAAAGAATTCCAATTAAAAATTGTCGAATATTCCAATTATTCGAAAATAATTCCAAGCCCTAGTATATGATAAATGAGCTCAAATTTTTTTCGCAGATATTCGATGCGATTCTGCCACCTCTACAAACGTTTTTTCCAATCCATTGAACACGTTTTCGAATAGCATCGTTTCCTCAGATATAATGAATGATCAGCCTAATTTTCTACAACAAAAATGCCATTACACAACGCATGCATCTTTCTAAATAAAACAGACTTCATCCCAAACAAACAAATGTAAACTAGGAGCTTCATTATGACATAATATATCACAAAACAAATCCAGATGCGTGAGCTGTAGTGAATTCCTTCTGATCTATTCTGGGATCAATTAGTTATTCAATTGTATCTAAGACTGCTGCGCTACCGCTAGCAGAGCAGATAAAACTGCAATCAAGCAAGCATGGATGGGTTTGTTCCAGATGTATATGAAATTATTTCTATCGATGCCAGTTCTGGTCTGAATTAAATTTTATCGCGAATACTCAATAAAAACCAACACGCTGATATACAACGTGTCCCAGAATATTATTTACACATTACGCAAAATTTCAGCGATATCTGACGGATAGTTTCTAAAATACAGAATTTTTTGAATATTTTGTACTCATACGATCCACACGAATTTTCGCATAAAAGTATCGGAATTTTTCAATTTCAATTCGATCAGATCTGGAGTTATTGGAATAAAATAATAATATTCAGATGGCTATAACTCTGAAACTACTTGGCGAATTTTGCCCATTATCGAATTTGGCACATTTATATTCCAAACCTACGCTGCAAATTTCAAGTCTCCAACTAATTTCATTCCCACTGCAAATGTTGAAATTCTTCTTACCTGCACTATGGACTTCGTTTGCTTCGTAATATCATCGGTGGAGCCGTGGGTGGATCTTGGCCCTCTAATACATCCGGGAAACATTTTAGCACTCTAGTTTCACTTATCAACTGTCCTTTGATCATTTGTAAACAAAATCACTAACCCATTTCGGAACCCTCGTTCTCTCCGGCATTCCGCCTTTACCTTCATGAAACTAAACCAGTTGAAATGAGGAAGAGAAAAACATCAAGCGATCGGAGCAATCAGGAAGGTTTGAATCTAAATATTATTGTCATCTTTACGCAAACGAAATGTTTACTTTTCATTATATGGTTTTATTATTATTCTTATGTCTTTGAGTCTTTGAGTTGTACATTAATTTTAGCCATACGTTCCTCTCTTCAAATAAGCCACAATGATTATATTTCAAGAAGTGGGAGGATCAGTATAATAATAATAATAATAATAATAGGTGATGATCAAATTATGTATAATCTTATAGTATTAAAAATTCATTGAAAGTTGGATTGACGTTAATTGTTTCAACAGTAGGTTATTATTTAATGCTGCCATATAAGAATTAACGAAGGTAACATCGTTTCCGAAACGTACCTAATACCCTAAACGTAACAGAAGACGAGGGGTCGTTCTGTATAGAAAAATATGGCAGGAATTGTGTTTGTAACCGATATTCATTGGAATCTGCTTCGTGAAAATGAGAATGCTTCTCTCGTCTCTCTATGCAATATAAAGACCCGATGAGTTGAAGGGTCATTCAAGAGAGAATTTCATTTCAGAGGGAGGAAAAACCACTCGTTTTCCTCGAATAAACCGTCTAAATGTTTCGAGCTTCATACGGATAGGTGGTTAACGTGAATGAGTTCGAAAGTTGAAAGTTCTAATCAGTTTAGCAATGTGTTGAGAGTAGATCCGAAAAAATCGTTTCTCTATTTCAGTATCGTAATGAGTTCATTCCAGCACTAAAAACAGTGCTGGAATTAACTCATTCCCGCATTGTTTCTAGTTATATTTTTCGTTTTGTGGTAGTCAACACTGACGTTCGATCCTATCAAATTTCTACACACGTCAATTATTGCCAATATAAGATAATCTGTATAAGGTGAAATAATTGTTGAGAGGAAAGGTTTTATTTTCATCAAAAAATAAGGTACTAGATATTTCTTTCTTGCTAATTTTGAATCATTCATGATATTAGGAAACTGCTTAATCTGATCTCCATGCTCTACGTACAATTCAAATTCCGTGATCTGTCAACTTTCGTAACATTCACACCAACTGCCAAGATACAATACAAAAGTCACTAGAATGTATAATCCTAATTTTTCATTAATTTTCAACAATATTTTACAAAACTTGCCTGAAATAGAGGAAATATCGTCTAATACTCGTTGCAGAAGGCAATTCCAACACTCATGCGTACGAATTTCGCATTCGTGTTTGAATATCCGCCCATTCTGCAACTTGTTTTAGAATATACTATTCTCTATTTCAGTATCGTAATGAGTCCACTCCACTAACTTCCAGCACTAAAAACAGTGCTGGAATGAACTCATTCCCGCATTGTTTCTAGTTATATTTTTCGTTTTGTGGGAGTCAGCATTGACATTCGATCCTATCAAATTTCAACACACGGCAATTGTGATTATAATATAATGTGGATATAGTCAAATAATTGTTGAGGGAAAAAGATTTATAATTTTTCATTAAATTTCAACAGTATTTTAAAAAACTTGCCTGAAATAGAGAAAATATCATCTAATACTCGTTAGAGAAGGCAATTCCAACAATAGGAGCCCATTCTGCAACTTGTATTAGAATAAACTAATCCATTTGAAGGAAAAGCGATAAAAGGAATTCGGAAAAATAAACTTTTACGCGTTGTTTCATCTTTCCATAATCAAATCTACATATTCTACCACAGCAACTGTTCTAAACCTCGCGAAATGATGGATTGTACAATATTTGGTGACAGCGTAACTAAACAGATTTCGAATTTCATGTCATTATGTAGTTTCGTTCTCGGGAAATGGAAACTGAGAAGAGATTAGGGGTGTTAAATTTGTTCATGTAGAACGATAATGCATTTTCATGAATAAACCTTTGTTTGAAATTAACACCTTCCGTTCCGTATAATTCTTGTTCTATATCATTCCATAACATTTGAAACAATTACAAAACTGGGAATATTCGCCATGTTCGCTAACACTTATAAAGGGTTTTCCAATAAGAGGTCTTATTTTGAATAGCCCGTTATTTCGGTAGATGTCACTTTTGAAGCTGTCATTTTTTGACATTTGACAAGTAAAAACTACGCCATTAATAACAATCGAACGATACACGCTTCAAGAACGCATTGAAATTATTAAAATTCACTATGAAAATGGTGAAAATTTGCAGAGACGGTTCGTAAATCTCGAACATTTTTGGGTCGTCGCGAAGCAACTTGTTGGACCGCAATAAAGAAATTGGTGGAAAAATTCGAGCTGTTGGGACAAGCTAGTTATGTGAAGAATAAAACCCGTGCACGTCGTTCAAGAACAGCCGAGAATAATGCTGCTGTAGCCGAAAGTGTTGAAGAAAACCCAGGTTTGTCCATTCCTCGTCGTTCTTTGGAATTAGGCATTCCACAAACGTCATAACACCGTATTTTGCATAATGATTTGGGTCTTAAGGCTTATAAAGTTCAGTTAACACAAGAACTCAAGCCGGCCGATCATCAACAACGTCGTGTCTTTGCTGATTGGGTCGTTGAAATGCATGAAAATGATCCGGAATTCCATCGAAAAATCATCTTGTGTGATGAGGCCCATTTCCACCTCGGTGGCGTCGTCAACAAGCAAAATTGTCGCATCTGGGGCTCGGAAAACCCAAGAGTTATTATTGAAAAGCCTCTCTATCCTCAACGTTCGACTGTTTGGTGCGGTTTATGGTCCGGCGGAGTCATTGGACCTTACTTTTTCGAAAATGAGGCTGGAGCAACAGTTACGGTGATGGATTGAGCTATCGAGAGATGATTAATGATTTTTTATGGCCGGAATTGGATGATATTGATCTGGACAACGTTTACTTTCAACAAGACGGCGCTACGTGCCACACAAGTAACGAAACCATTGATCTTTTGCGGAAAAAGTTTCCGGACCGTGTCATCTCTCGAAGAGGTGATCACAATTGGCCACCGAGATCTTGTGATTTAACACCTTGCGACTTCTTCCTTTGGGGCCACGTGAAAGAGAAGGTCTACGCCAATAGCCCAGCGTCGATTCAAGACCTCAAAGATGGAATTCGTGAGGCTATCGAGGACATAGGGCAGCCACTTTGCGATTTGGTTATGGAAAATTTCATTAAAAGGATATGGTCCTGTAAGCGTGGTCGTGGTGGTCATTTGCCTGATGTTATTTTCCACTATTAACGGCATAGCTTCTTCTTCATAAGGAAATAAACATCCAATCATTTATATTGAAAAATTGCATTTTTCTTTGAATATCAAAATAACACCTCTTATTGGAAAACCCTGTATTTCGTCTGATCAAGATGCTTCCTAGACACATGAAATAGTCAGTTTACTTTTACTCCTCAACCGGCGATTTATCATTCCGCTGAATAATGCTGGACATAAAAGAATACCAACATTTTTCAAATTGCTGAGAAAAAAAATCATCTAGGTCAAAAACTTATAAACAAAGATGAACAACTATTCAAGACGTACCTAACCCGAAAGGAAAAAAATCGAATCAAGCACTGACGTGAAGTCGATCGAACGGAATTTCGGTACTAGATTGTAAAATGGCGACTCGAAGGTAAGTGCAGGCAATATGACTGCTTTACATTATAGGGGACATGTAATTGGCAACGTAGTGCCAAATTTTCATGCTGCCATTGGTGAAGCTTTCCAATTTCTTGACGATAACGCAAGACCACATCGTGCAGCAATAGTAGAAAATAAGCGAGACGAGCATGGTATTCCACATTTACCAAAACCTCCGCATTCGCCAGACTTAAACTGCATAGAACATGCATGAGACATGCTACAAAGAAGACTAGATGATCACCAACCTCCACCAGAAACATTGAATGACCTCAAAGCACTACTGCCTCGTTTATGGAATGAAATTCCTCAAGATATGCTCAACACCCTCGTTGACAGTATGCAATGAAGATGTCAGGCAGTCATTGATGTCCGTGGTGGCCATACCTTGTATTGAAGGCATAAAAAGACAAAAAAAACAATAACATGTCCGGAAATAAAAGTCGTTAAATTTGACCCTATTCTGTTAATCACCCTGTATATGTTGCAGACCAGAAAACTTACGTGCATTTATAGTATATTAAATTACGTTTTCCGCGCAAACAAAGGTTTCAGAATGTCAGTTATTTTACTAACCTAACCTAACCTAACCTAACCTAACCTAACTCTTGTGGAGCAGTTTATATCATTGGTTGCAGTGAAGAAAGGCCGATCGACCACCGGTAGTTTGTTTCGGAAATCCAAGAAAATAGTCCATTCGAATGGTTCATTAATGTCTAGAAAATAAATAATTTTTCATTTCATATCCTAAACAGTTTGTTGGAGTCATTCAACTCTTCAACTACAGGCCCTTGAGACGGGCACGCATATCTTGAAAAATTGAACTCGAAATGATATAGCAGTAAGGAATTCAGAATAATAGTGCGATCATAAAATGAAATCAGTGGCACCGGTTGAATAAACAAAGAGAAATTATGATGAGAACAAGTAATATGAGATGGTGCTACGCTAAAATAGATACCGTTCATGATCCATAAAATATGGAAGTCTTGAGAGTTGATTTTATTGCCGTGGCTCGTATAAGTGCAATTTTTACGAGTAGAAGTTCATGAATATTTCAAACTTCTACATAATTCTTCAGCTTCGTACAATGATGTACAATTTTGGGTTTAATTCTTGAAATAAAAAAACATTTGGAATCCGGCAATGAAAAAATTCTTCTAGAACACTTTGGAATTTTTATGGTCAACGTTTTGAAGTAAGCACGTAGTATTACAGGGTGAGTCTTTAAGTTGTTCATTAATTTTAACCATAGAATCCTCTCATCGAATAAAACACCTTGTGCAATAATTTATTTTTAAGTAATGCTCAGATAAACAGATATAACATGCTGTTTAAATTTGAAAAAAAAATCAGTTTTGCTTTTGTAGCTTTGACATGGTTATTCAGAATGAAAAGAATTTTAGTGTGAAGTTTTCTATAACTCGACTCATGAATTCATAAATCTAACAGAACTTTTCGTAAATAAAGCAGATGAAGTTTAACTTAAATCACTATAAGAGTCTTCAATCATTCATGACAATTAGATTATTCTTCATCATTTCTCCTAATAACGTACCGTTTTTGAGATATTCTACATTGAATGTAATAAAATCTGATGAAAATCGCAGAAATTGAACTACTTTTATGAATCCAGCCCAGACCTAGAATCACAGATAATCGTGGTAAAATTCTCGAATGTAGTCATAGACAGAGGCAATCATTATTCAAATAACTGGAATTGAAGATTATTTATCCTTTGGGAAATAGATGAATAGGCTTACCACGATCTGTATTATTCTATGATTTTTTCTCGATTTACCCCCAATTTAATCTATCTGTTATCCATATCCTCAACATTTATTATATTTTTTTAAACTTCTTTGATTCTGTATAATCATTCTGGGGATTTTTCTCATATTTTGGACCATAATTTAATTTTGCAACAAACGTTGAATTAATGAGATGAATTTTGGTGCGAAGTTTTCTACAACTATTACATATATTTTCCAATTGACAATTCCTTCCCCTTCCACTGGTTTCCTAGTTATGGACTGGCAGATTCTTAGAACTAAATGTAATCAGCATACAGAAATCAGATAAAGTTTATCTTGAGTCAATAAATCTTTGATTGTATTGGTCTTTACTTGACGGAAATTCATCTTGAATTATGAATAAAAACAATATTTTTTTTAGCGGAAATAAAATATTGTTTTTATTCATAATTGAGTCAATGAGTATCTTAAATCATTTTAGAAAATTACATTATTCCTATTTCTCCTAAAACACATCCTTTTTGAGATATTCAACGTTGAATTTTATAAAATCTGATAAAAATTTGAGAATTTTCCTTTTCTTTCACATACAAGTTTACAAATAATTTCCTCTCAATAAATATACAAAAAATTTATTCTCCTTGATTGAATAACATACCAAAGCCTGGTAAACAGTTTGACAATACCGCATGAAAACATAAAGTCTATGATCCATATATATTTTCAGTGAACGTAACCTACTAATTATTATTTATTGTTATGTCAGCTAGAATCACATCTCAATTATTCGATTTGAGGTTTTCTTGGAAATTAAGTGTGGTTCTCGCATTTTTTGCATTAACAACAAAACGAGTGACTGAAAGGGTTAATTGCCTTCAATAAATTATTCTAGTGCAGCTCATTCCAAAGTTTCCAACTCTTTCACCAGATAGAACGACGCCTGAATGAAGAGGACTTGAAAGAGCATCCAAATGAACCTTCAACCTTCATTGCTTATACACAGAACGTAGAACTTTCAGGAAATTCTTCGGCAAGCTGTTAGGCGCTATTCGTGAAAGAAATCAATTAACGGCTTAATTAATATTGTAGACCGGAGACCAATTAATTGGGTCCTCGACAAATTGCTGAAAGTACCTACTCGATTTCTGCTCATAATACTCAGTTGTTGAAAAATGCTCGTTTCTCCTGGTTAATTGATTGGAAATGTTTGTTTCCCTGTTGTCGTTTGAAAAAACGGGGAAAGAGAGGATTGATGGATGGTTCCAGAAGTTAATGAAATACATTAGAAAAGCAGAGAAGTGACGTTGGGAGATTTGGCATTCCCATTTATTGGATTATATTTAAATTTCACTGATCCATTAAACACTATTTGAAATATAGAGTGTCTATTTAGTAAATGAAAGACAGTTTTTTCGTTGTAAATATACTCGGATAGGGCGATTAGTATTTGTTATACAGTATGTCCCAAATTTGAGAAATGACGACATCGATCATTTTTTCAAATGGCAATCCTAATTTTTGGCGCTCTTGTTCCTCGGAAGAGTGCTTATCGATTTTCCCAAATGTCCGTAATTTTCGAATTTTTGGATGCAAATGGTCCTAAACGACCAATTTTTTTTATTCTATAGATATTTTTCAGTTTGGGACAGAAAACCCATTAAGGAACCATTTAATAATGAATGTGTCTTCCAAAGTATCCTTTGATGATTTGATGAGCCATGTTGCAATAAATTCATTCTTAAGTACTGGGTATTTTTTTATTTCTCTCAGTATATTTCTATTGGAAGTTGCAATACTTGATGAAATCCTTCCTGTACTGTGCAGATGTCGGAAATACAATATATTGCATTGGCAATTAAGGAACTCTGCGAATATGAAACAGAACTAAAACTCTTTGGCTCTGATTTTCCCCACCGCTCTACCTGGATACGCCACTGATTTTTATCGGTGTAAAATTTCCTGTCCCAACCTTCCACTTTGATGCACCTACTCAAAGCATAAATTGATTAAATACATGAACTCCTCGAAAATACAGCACACAGCTGTTTTTGATACTTCAAAACAGAGTGGATTAAAAACAGATCATACAAAAATCCCAGTGAGTGTTCTCAGAAAAAGTCGCGCAATAAAAACAGTCACGTTTAGCGATCAGTGGGTGTTGGATTAGTTCAGAGAAAACATGTGGCAGATTAAATTGCCAACTTTCTTACTCTGGACAAATTTTCTTAGAATTGGTTTTAGCTCAATGTCTGTGGAATATTAGTACTGGGGAGAACATAACGTGGAAAAGAGTTAATATTCACTTCCGTGAACTGACAGGACAATGTAACTCAATTATTGTGGTACTTTGTGCATTACACAAATTTTATAAATTCAACAAAAACAGTACTAATGAACAAAGCCATCGGTTTGCACAGGCTCAAAATGAGTCTCATACCAGAGTGAATTACTATCAGTAAGTTAAGTCATACAAAATCATATACTCGTATTAAATTTTATAATTAATTTCCCATGATAATTCCCCAATTATAACTATTGTTTGTCTTTTCCTCCACCACATTTTTGGGCGCATGTTCTAGGGGAACATCGTCCTATCATTTCGTCCAAATGTCTGTAATTTTCGAATTTCGAGCTGAAAATTGGCTAATAGACTAATTCGGACTCCCTGATCACGAATCCGGTGTCAGATTCTTGGGTGCCGTCCGGCCGGCCGGCCGGCCGGTTTCCCGGCCGTAAGCACGATAACAGGAGCACCGAAGGTCCTATCGACTTCAAACTTTCAGGGTAGGTTTCTGATCAAAATGCGACGGTTAAGTTCGTTAACGGGCAAAATCGGCCGGACGGTTTAGGAGTTATAGACATTTAAAATTTTGAGGTTATTTCCCTGATATTTCAGGAACTAAAGAAGATGTTGAATCAAAACTTGGTAGTCAGTTCGAGGATATAAACGCGCAACTTTTGGCAAAATTCTGTTATGATCGAAATGTTGGTAATTTTTAAAAAAATATTTCTTTTAATTTTTTCGAAAAAAAAATTTTTTTTTCGTGAACTATTCATCAGATTGCAACAAAAACTTGTACTAACGTCAATTGTAGTATTTTGCAACATTGTGCAAAATTTTGGCTCTATACGATTTCAAGTTCTGGAGATATAAGACAAAATGTGTCAAATTTCCTGGGTCTCTCTCAGTATTTTCATCGATTATTATATAATAATCAATAATATTAAGGTATTCAACATGATACTGCTTTTTTTCTTTACTGGTCAGTACGGGCCACAAGGAAGATGAACATGCGCCCAATAGCTCCTGTCCACAGGGCTTGAACCAATTTTTATTATTAGTTGCAGACAATTCATCGTAAAATATTGCAGCGAAAATTAAATTAGGTCTAAAAATTGGGTTATTTCCCAATTTACCTCTCGAAGTGGGCAGATTTTAATATTAAGCTTGGCAGATATTCCTTAGCGATATTCGAAGATATCAAGATTCATGAAATTTGTGTAATTAATCGATTGAAATATTTGCAATATTTTCAATAATATATATTCGATCGATTTTGAATCTAGAACTTATCTTTAAAATGAGGATTTGAAGGCTCTTGCAAAATTTCAGCCACATCTGACGAATAGTTCCTGAGATAGAGAATTATTTTTAGTATTTATGATAAAATTGTGTATAATCATATAGTGGATATTGAATGAATATCAAATTGAAGTTCGGTATTTCAATATTCAGGAATAGTTTTTCTTAACAAATGCTGCATTAAGATTAATAAGATTAGTAGAAAACATTTCATAAGACTTGACTGGGTAAGAAACATGTATTTTGTTGAACAGAGAATACAATTTTGCAAATTGCTCAATTGGTATTGACCATATTTGGCAGAATTTATTAAAAAAGGAGTTGGAACTTGGAAATTTCTATGCAAAGTAAAACTATGGTACTTTGATTTTCAGATACTGTCAATGTGACAATTCTCGAATTTCAGAATAACTACCAACAAAATAATTCTGAAGATTCTCGTTAAGTGTCTGACGAAGGAGTCTGATATAGACTCCGAAACGTTACGATATAGTTGTTTCTTCGTTGATGTTGTTTCCTTGTTGTTTGTTAGGCAACATTGTTCGATTCATTGTTTCTGACAAATATATTGTGTTTCTTACGCAGAAGCAAATCACAAAATAATTTATTTTTATTTTATAGATATTTTTCAGAGTTGGGGAGAGAAAACCCAGAAAAAAACGTTTTAATAATGAGTATACCTCCCACAGTATCCTTTAATGATTACTTATATACTTTTAATTGCCACATGAATATTCTCTTTCAATATAACATTAATTTCTGCCAGGAGAATGATTATCATCGGCATACCCAAAGAATTCCACAACGAGAAACGCATTGTACAGCTCATTTATTTTTCAATTGCACGGTCATAACTCATGGTCGGGCACCCCAGGGTTCATCGATTCGCATCATTTTCACGATATCACATGACTTTTCGTGGGTGAATTATGGGAAACGCCAGTCGCGTCGAAGGGCTCTCAACTTTCGTAACAGCGGACCTGACAGGTATGAATTTTATGGAAATACTTCACGTGAGCATTCGACACTCGTTTCGGGTGTCCCATTTACGGAAAACTTTCCCTCGCTTCCGGCTGATGAACGCAATCATCCATTTATAAGTTCACGGACTTTCCGGATTTTCTATTGCTCTTGGAAGAAGGTGGAGCTCGAGGTGGAGTTGCCAAATGAAAGTTCGGTAGACAGTGGTTCCCGAATGCACACTGTCAAGAAAGTATTGATCATTTAAAAGGTCCGTCTGAAGAGACTGTAGGAATTTATTTTGTTGCTAAGTTGACACAACATTTACCATGGTAAATTCGATTAAGAGTGTCCAAAACAGAAGAATGGACAATAGAACATACGCGCAAAAGCTCCCAACTTCACGTCAGTGCTTGAACCAATTTTTTTTTAGTAATTTTTTAAAACTTTTCTATGCTTACGGTTCTCACAAAATTTTACACACGTCTTTATGTCGATATTCTACATAAAGTTACCAACCTTCAATTCGATCGAGTCTATATTTTTGGAATTATCGAGGAAATAATATTCCAGGTGGGTATAACTCCGAAACCAATGGACCGATTATGCCCAAAAACTAACTTAACTCTCCTATTCGGATGTGCAATCTGCCCTGAAAATTGCAAGTCCCTGTCTCTGTTAATTCGAAAGTTACGAGGCAACGGTCACCCCTCCAGCGACTGAACTCAAACTTGGAACTTGGCAGTTAGGTTCTGAAGGCTCTTGCAAAATTTCGGAGGAATAGTTTCTAATTAGATAGAATTTTTTCAATGATTTTTTTTTAATTTTCTAGTATTACGATCCTCACGAAAATTCACAAGAATTTTCGCGTTGGCATTGTACAACTGACAACCATGTTTGAATTGGATCGGTTTAGTATTTTTCGAGTTATTGAGGAAATAACCAAATATCAGATGGGTATAACTCCAAAACCATTTGGCTGATTATGCCTATGAACAAACTCAAATGTTGCATTCAGATGCACAACCTTACCTGAAAATTTTAAGTCACCATCTCTTTCCGTTCTCAGGTTATCATGACATAAATAAAAATTTTAATAATATTTTTTATTTTCTAGTGATACGATTCTCACAAAATTCCACAAACGTCCTTAAGTTTGTATTCTACAACTACTCACCAAGTTTCAATTCGATCGGACTTATATTGGTTGAAAACAAAATTATTACCCATTCGAACTTGTCTGTTATGTTGGGACGCGCCTCCTCCCTGAAAATTTCAAGTAGCTATATTTTATCGTGGCAACGGACGGCCGGCCTGACAGAATCAAATTTGTCCCCAAATTCTTCATCAGGGAGTCGAACCCAATCGTTTGAGACCATTTTCGGCAAACAATTCGAAAATTACAGACATTTGGGCAAAATGATAACGCAATGTTCCCCAGAACAAACGCGCAAAAAAGGGTACTACTAATCTCATCGAATTGAAACTCGGTAGTTAGTTGAACTATGCCGACACAAAGAATTGTGCATAATTTCGTGAGAATCGTAAGATAATAAAATTTAAAAAATTTTTTTTTTTTAAATCTGTATCCCAGAAACTATTAGACAGATATCGCTGAAATTTTGCAAGATCCTTCAGAACCTTATTTTATTCATCATATCTCCGAAAGTATTAGTTTGTTAGTGTTGAGAATAATATCAAGGGATTCTTATGATGAAACTGCATCGTAAAAAACCACTTCGAAACCACCTGGCCGATTTTGCCTAGTAACGAACCTAACCGAGATATTTATCTCCCAAACCTACTCTGAAAATTTCAACTGTCTAGCTCATTCCGTTCGAGAGTTATCGTGTTAACGGACGGCCGGACAGAATCGATTCTGACCACGGATTCTAGATCGGTAAGTGAAACCAAATCGGACCATTTTCAGCCACTCTGTTCCGAGGAACAAGAGCGCCAAAAAGTTAACAGTCTTGTGTCCATAGTATGCACCGTTTTTGTTATCTTCAGGAAATTCACTTCAACAGCCTGTATTTCGAAAACAGAGTATTTCCGGATATAGGTTTAGATCCAGTTCACGTCCTATTTTTTGGCGTAGATACCATCAAATTTTTGAAACTTTATTTTCACACACCCGTTATAATGTAGTCATATCTCAATCACTGTGATTTTCGTATCTATTCGAAGACGGACGGGGCAGTAATCGTAATTCACATATAATTGGAAGGGGTCCAGTAGAGTTCAGTAAAGTTAGCTTTTGCTAGTCCATGAATCTCACAACTTATGTTGGAGGGTCTCTTAATGACCACAAAGTGTTGAGAGGGTACAGTGTTCACTTGCAAACTTCTAGCTACTTCATCTAGATATCCCAAAATTTCTGAGGGAAAATTAGGTCATGATAATAGATCTTTCAGTATTGGAATTATATGGTTACTGATGACGGTTGATCACCATTTCCGAAGATAAACTTTAAAAATTCAGAACCAAAAACCGCCATAACTATCTTTTAGATCAAAATTAGAATAGACAATATGTTCGTGTATTTCCATATTTGTTTGTCTGAAACTTGTAGAAAATTTCATGGAGCTTTACTAAAATCTGAAGAGTTATCCGGCATTGAACCACAAGTTTTTCCTTCCAAAGGAAACATTTTACAGGAACTAAATTGGTGTTGAAATTCGCCAATTACCCAAGAACAGAAAGAAGTCATAATTTCTATGAACATTTTGCTGATCAAACGGAGAAATATTTGCCCACTGTATTGGTTATAAGATGTTCGCAATTTTTAACTGTCACCAAGTAAACAAAGTCCTTTAGGTATCCCCATACGCATGCATTCAACGGATTAAGGTCCTAGATACTGGTAACCAAGATACTGGACCTCCTCGTCCTATCCATTGACGGCCATAAATATCATCCAAGCATTCTCGAACATCAAGTACAAAATGAGCTGGTGCTCCATCGTGTAAAAACCCCGCTGATCTGAAGGCATATCTTCAAGAAGAATAGACAAATCATCATAAAAACTGGAGGTGTTCTGGTTTTTACTATAATTAATAGACTACTGTATATGTTTCGTTGTTTAATATATGATAATCTGTGGATTTCGTATTATGTGGTGTTTTAACAAATTAAAATTATGCATCAATAAGAACCGTACCCCTAGAAAATTTCAAACAAATCACGAAAAAAAAATTGGTTCAAGCACTGACGTGAAGTCAGAAGCTTTTGCGCGTATGTTCTATTGTCCATTCTTCTGTATTAGACACCCTTAATGGAATTTACCATGGTAAATTATGTTGTCCATTCTCCTGTATTGGACACTCTTAATTCGAATTTACCATGGTAAATTCGAACGGGGAACAGGATAACTGTCGAAAGAAAGGAGTTAGAGGATTTTAATTTTCAGGGTAGGTTTGGAGCGTAAATATCTCGGACGAGTTCGTTAACGGGCAAGATCCATCAAGCGGTTTCGGAGTTATGGCCGTTTTTATTAAAAATATTTTTTATGAATATTGCCGAAACTAATCACTCGATCTATCTGTAATTTAGCATCAAATTGTAGAATAATGAGTTTTAATAACAGAATGAGCTAGGCAGTTGAAATTTTCAGAGTAGGTTTGGGAGATAAATATCTTGGTTGAGTTGTTATTGGGCAAAATGGTGGTTTCAGAGTAACGAAAAAAAAATTCAAGACCTCAAAGATGGAATTCCTGAGGCTTTCGAGGACATAAGGCAGCCACTTTGCGATTTTGTTATGGAAAATTTCATTAAAAGGATATGGTCCTGTAAGCGTGTTCGTGGCGGTCATTCGCCTGTTGTTATTTTCCACTATTAACGGCATAGCTTCTTCTTTATAATGAAATAAACATCCGATCATTTATATTGAAAAATGGCATTTTTCTTTGAATATCAAAATAACACCTCTTATTGGAAAATGTTGTTGACGAAGCCACCGAGGTGGAAATGGGCCTCATCACTCAAGATGATTTTTCGATGGAATTCCGGATCATTTTCATGCATTTCAACGACCCAATCAGCAAAGACACGACGTTGTTGATGATCGGCTGGCTTTAGTTCTTGTGTTAACTGAACTTTATAAGCCTTAAGACCCAAATCTTTATGCAAAATACGGTGTAATGGCGTTTGTGGAACGCCTAATTCCAAAGGAAGACGAGGAATGGTGGATTTCCTTCAACACTTTCGGCTACAGCAGCAATATTCTCGGCTGTTCTTGAGCGACGTGCACGGGTTTTATTCTTCACATAACTAACTTGTCCCAACAGCTCGAATTTTTCCACCAATTTCTTTATTGCGGTCCGACAAGGTGCTTCACGACGACCCAAAAATGTTCGAGTTTTACGAACCGTCTCTGCCAAATTTTCACCATCTTTATAGTGAATTTCAATAATTTCAATGCGTTCTTGAAGCGTGTATCGTTCCATTTTTATTAATGGCGTAGTTTCTACTTGTCAAATGTCAAAAAATGACAGCTTCAAAAGTGACATCTACCGAAATAGCGGGCTATTCAACATAACACCTCTTATTGGAAAACCCTTTATATATATATATATATATACAGTAGGGTTTTTTTTGATAATATTTTTATGAGGTACTCGCACTATTATCTCAATTTTGTCTATATTTATAAACGACACCTCAATCCAAAAAAACAATAATATTTAGTATAGACGAACCAATACGCTGATCCTACTTGGCACACACTAATGTCAAGCAAAAAGCAATGCATTTGCATTTGTTGAACAATCCTCGTGTAGATTAGCAAACAGTGACCCTCTATACTAGCTAGGAAATGTCTTTAATGGGCAAGATGCGAACCTGCAAGTTGTCTGATTCTACTTTTGATGTGTAAACGGAGGTATTTCAGGTATTTGACCGTGACGTAAGGGTAAAGGGGGCGTGGGGGGCATCTTTCGCCCATTTGTACTACTATTTTTTAAATAGCTACACACGTTTACGTTCGAAGAATGAAAGAGAACATCCTCAACTATAGCTTCTAGATTCAACAACGGCATGAATACCAAAACAATTATTTTTAGTCATACTGACTACCATATGTCAACTTGATCCTCCTCTCCTCCATTTCAAAATCATTATTTATAAACCAAACGACACACTTATCCACCGATACAGCGGCATCTAATCCTGGTAAACCGGCGGCTCACACGCGAAATTCGCGATAGGTCGGCCGTCACAACAAACTTTTTCGAAAGTCACCGATCGCTCCCGAGGCTCGCGGGCTTTCCGCGCGTCCGATCCCTCAACGCTTCCGGACGGGACGTCTGGAATACATCGTTCCAGAGGAGACGGACGGGACGTAACTATTCTGGCATTTCTGGCGAATGCACGGCACGGCGCCAAGTGCAGCCATACGCGCGCGCGCGCGCAGTCGTCGCGTTTGTGACAGCAGCGTCGCGGCGATCTTGTGTTTGATTGCTCCTTCCGCCTCACCTGGAGATAATGGAGCACGACTTCCTTTGCATCGGGGAATCTTGATCATTTACAACTGCGGTTGGTTTATATTTCGAACATGCATATTCGGCATAAAATGGGGTAGAAGCGTATGGAGGCGTATGAAAATAGATTGTGGTAAATTGCCCCGGTTATTCTGAGTTTAATCAGAAACAAAATTTGTATTCTGGGAAGTGCAGTCGGCATTTCCATGAATGCAGGGAATTTAGAAAAATTGGTTCAAGCACTGACGTGAAGTCAGGAGCTTTTGCGCGTATGTTCTATTGTCCATTCTCCCGCATTGGAAACCCTATATCGAATTTACCTTGGTAAATTTTATTGTCCATTCTCCTGTATTGGACACTCTCAATTCGGATTTACCATGGTAAATTCGAATTAAGTTTCGTAATTTTTTTCAAATTTTCTAGGGGTACTTCTAGGGCTTCTTACAATTTTTTTTTTAGTCATTTTTTTGAAATTTTCTAGGGGTACGGTTCTTACAAAATTTTAAACACGTCTTTATGTTGATTTTCTACTACTAGTTACCAAGCTTCAATTCGATCGAATCTTTATTTTTTGAGTTATCAAGGAAATAATATTCCAGGTGGGTATAACTCGGAAACCGTTAGACCGATTATGCCCAAAAACGAACTCAACTCTCCCATTCGGATACGTAACCTACCCTGAAAATTGCAAGTCCCTATCTCCTTTCGTTCGAAAGTTATCGAGGCTACGGTCACTCATCTACTGAACTCGCACAAGGCTGCTCTAATCTCCAAAATATTTAACCGATCGTGTTAAAACTTGAAACTTGGCAGTATAGTTAGGTTCTAAGATTCTAAAGGCTCTTGCAAAATTTCAGCAATTTCAGACGAATAGTTACTGATATATAGAATTTTTTTTTATTTTCAATGATTTCTTAAATATTTTCTACAAATACTATCCTCACGAAGTTTCGCAAGAATTTTCGCGTTGGCATTCTACAACTAATAACCATGTTTGAATTCAATAGGTTTTGTATTTTTCGAGTTAATGAGGAACAAAAAACAACCAAATTTCAGATGGCTATAACTCTAAAACCGTTTTGCCGATTATGCTTATAAACAAACTCAAATGTCGCATTCAGATCCACATCCTAACCTGAAAACTTCAATCTGCTATCTCTTTCCGTTCTCAGGTTATCGTGACAACAAAAATATTTTTTAATGATTTTTTAATAATTTTCTAGCGATACGATTCTCACAAAATTTCACCACCGTGCTTAGGTTTATATTCTACAACTATTCACCAACTTTCAATTCGATCGGATTTATAATGGTTGAAAATAAAATTATTACTCGGAAACCATTGGGCCGATTATGCCCATTAACGAACTTACCCGTTGTATTGGGATGCGCCACCTACCCTGAAAATTTCAAGTCGCTAGCTCTTTCCGTTCTCAAGTTATCGTGGCAACGGCCGGACGGCCGGCCGGATAGAATCAAATTTGACATCGAATTCTTCATTGGGGAGTCGAACCAAATCGTTCGAGACCATTTTGGTCAAAAAATTCGAAAGTTACAGACATCTGGTCAAAATGAGAACGCGATGTTCCCCAGAACATACGCGCAAAACATTGGGAGAAAGACACTGATGTCTCCAGCTTCCACGCGCATTGTATATTGTTGTCGGAGGTAACGTTGCACTGCGACCTTAAGGTCTATTGTGCCCCCCAATCAGAGCTGTCGATGTCACCACCATATGCAGCTCGCCTTCCAGTTCCAGAGTTCTGATGAATGCCAGTATCTGGGACGGCTTCAAGGAGTCTATGTCTTCGCTTCTGCAGATTTCATGCCCAAAGCATTCCTTGCATTGTTTTGAGATGGAGAGGCATTCCGTAATCAGGTGATCAGGAGTGTCATCCTTCTCCCAACAGAATCAGCACTCGTTAGTTTCTGCTAGCCCTAATTTCATCATATGCTTCCTAAGGCCTCAGTGCCTTATGAGGAAACCAGTCAGGAGGTGCAGCGTGTTGTTACTGAGGTCCATATACTTCTTGGATCTGACAGTATCAAAGTTCCCGAGGAACTTTTTGGAGCTATACATTCCTGGGAGATAACTCCTGGGTATACTTCTTTCGGTTTCTTCTTTCATCCGAAATTAACTTTTGTAGGTGTATCAACAAACCCTACAGTAGGGTTCCGGGTGAATAAAAGGGGTTTGTGCCCCTTTCTCGGCTAGTGTGTTGGCCTCCTCATTTCCTTTTTTTTAATATTATTATTATTATTATTTATTGTTGAAGAGCAGAGGTAAAAAACATAAACTCACAAGTTAACAAAAAAAAGAAATATTCCACATGTAAAGTTTTTCTTAGTCTAAAAATGTTCACCGTAATATTTGACGATCTGTGATTCGCGAATTATAAAGAAAAAATTCTCAAAATTGAGAAATAATGATATTTTTCAACATGAAATAATAAACTTAAGTGATAAAATGGGTTTAGCAAGAGGATATCCTTGACCTCTTAGGTATCTGGCCCGAACGAGCATGCGCCAGAACGTTAACTCTAAAGTGTGTTTTGACACAAAACACACTGATTTATTGTTAGTTGACTTATTGTACCCCTTAATTCAATTTACGCTACAATTTTTCTGTCACTGAACTTAAACAGCAGATATTTACTCCGAAACGGGCATTTGTCAACAGAACATCCGGCGTCTGAATTTTTAAGGCTATTTTAAGATCTGAACCTTGTTGTTCCACCCGCTTATCCTCGTATGATGTAAATTCCCCATCTTTTCTAGCATCACCTTCGAATCTATAAATACTAATTTCTTGCAACAATTGCGACATGTTGCGCATCTCACATTATTTGGTGAATTCTTGGCATACAGGTAGAACGATTAAAGGAAGAGTCTACTCATGACAATAATAATAGCATTTCCGATAGAATGAATCATTTCCACAATTATATTCTTCGGATAACAGAAGTTCTGATTAATGTGAATCGGTTTGTTTATGTTGGTAACCATGTTTATGTTCTACAGGGTGTTTGGTAATTCGACGTGATCCTTTAACGGGGTTATACTGGACATAATTTGCAACGATTTGAGTCTAGTGAACCATGGTCCAAAAATCTATGGTTACTGAGATATACCCTCATTTCACTATGCCTTTTTCGTGCCTATTTGTCAGCCTGATTGACTGCGCCGGAAATTTTGAAGAAATACGCATGCGCCCGGGGCTATTTTATAGACTGTTTCAGGCTTGAAAATAAATAGAACTGGTTCTATTTGTTCCCCCTGAATCCTGGGGATTTCAAGCCTTTTTGTCGAAATGTCATGTCTACCAATACAATATTTATCAGTCTGACTTGACGTCTTCTTAACATAACCTAGTTTATATAATCCTTTGAATCGCAGCTTCGTAAATTTAATAATAAATTTATGTTTATTACTCTGAGGACGTAAACTAACTAAACTTACGAAGGCAAGATAATCTGTGATGGATATCCTCGAGTGAAATGAAGTTTTCGCCTAGTATCGCAAAGTAATTATTAATTTCGTTTTTGGGGAAAAGCTTTCTGGAATTACAGTGTCTTTTTTCTGTATGTGAATTTGTACTCTATGTAGTAGCATATTAAACGTTCTTTCAGACATTCTTAAAACACTATGGTATTGTTTTAAAAATATACGAACAAAACAAGAACTTAAGGTAAATATGTCAATTTCTTCAATGTTTGCAGCTCTGAAATTACTGCCTGAAACAAGCGTGGTGTAATAGTGCCACTCATTGGGAGGAAATTCAACCAACAAATAGCCATGAAAATAGGCGCAAATATAGACATGAAAAAGGCATAGTGTAATAAGAATATTATATTGATATTTCGACTTTTTGAAAGTTTTTAGACTTACCATCGAAAACAATTAATTTTGTGGAAACTACTCAAAACTGAATATAGAAGTAATTTTTTTAAGAAAGCTGATGACATGAGAATCATTTCTAGAAAAAATTATTCACCAAAAATTCGAATAACCTGAAAAATAAAGAGTCTGAACTGCCATAAATTGTTTTTCTCAATAAATTTTCATGAAACAATTGCGTGTATCTCGAAAGAATTATAATTAACTTTGCGTACAAATAAGTGAAAAACTTCCTTGGTTGATTAACTTTCTAAAAGGGTACATATGTAATAAATTTTTCCCACGAGATCAAAAAATTTAGCCGGAAATCCGAGCAAGTAACAGGGAAATGTGAGTATTTTGGTATATTATTAGATATGAAAATTTCTGCCTTAGGTACAGAATGTTTTTGGTGTCTCAATGTTTGTCATTTGAAGAAAGAAACGATATTGAAGACATAAATGCCTCTCAATATTTCAGCTTATTTACAGCCAAGTTTTAGATTTAAACTCAATCGAATCACATTACTGGAAATATTTGGAAGATATTACATTTTTTCTGGATCTAAGCAGCTTTAGGCGTTTTCAGTAACTTTGAGGGTGACCGCTTTGGCTATAAAAATGAACAGCGCTCCAAAGCGCCTGTCCACAGAACTTTCCCACTTTTTGGCGCTCGCCCAAATGTCTATAATTTTCGAATTTTTGGGTGAAAATGATCTCTATTGTTTTGGTTCGACTCACTCATCAAGAATCCGTGGTCAAATTCAATTCTGTCCGGCTGGCCGTTAACACGATAACTCTCGAACGGAATGAGCATGATAGTTGAAATTCTCAGAGTAGATTTTGGAGCAAAATATCTCGGTTATGTTCGTTATTGGGCAAAATTGGCTTGGTGGTTTCGGAGTAACGAAAAAAAAGATCTAGAATTAGAAATTTCAAATTCAATTTTTTTAATATGCAGTTTCATCATAAGAATCCATTCATATCATTCTCAACTCTAACAAACTCATATTTTCGGTGATATGATAATTGATCGTAATTTTATGATTTCATAGAATGCTCAAATTATAATTTGCTGATGTATGTAAATCCCAGATATGAGGTGAGTCATAAACCTACGTTTTGAATTCAATTTTTGATAATGCAGTTCTATCATAAGAATCCCAAATTTCAAACTATTTTTCCATCGTTTATTACAACAATTTGAATGCATTCAGTCCAAACAAAAGAACTGATGATTTCCGTATTTATTTTCATTCTTTTGTTTGGACTGCATTCATTTAAATTGTTGTAATTTCAGTGGAATGAACGATGGAAAAATAGTTTGAAATTTCGGTACAAGAATCAAAGAACATGAACACAATGAACAACCAAAACTAAATTCAAATTAATTGAATTATTTGCTTTCTGAAAAATATAATCGTTAACATGTTTCATCGCATCAGGATTGTTATTTTCATTAATATGAGTAGGTTATTCCTCTATTCCTTCCAGCTATTCAGATGTTCGATAATCCATAAAATAATGTGAGAAGTACCGAAATATCAATCTATTTCACCATTATATACTTTACTACAACTGCCAAAATTAAAATTTTTCAGGCCGGGACGAACGAAAGAAAATAAATCTGGTATTCATCGGTTTAGTTATAGTATAAGAACCCAATTAATGTTGCGGATATTAAAAGTTTTCCAATATTCGGAATAAAAAAAAGTTTCGTGAATTTAATCGTGTTCATAACTTTTATAACGCAATCAGAAAATCCGGAAAAAAAGGATATTAAAATACCAAAATTAGTAGTTTATGGAAAAGGTAAAGACCGGAGATGAGTGGCAATATACGAAAATCATTTATGCAAAATTCACAATACCTCAACAATTTTCATAATTCAACAAGTTCTGAGGGTTCTGCCAATAGAATATCGAAATGAGTCCGTATAATTTTTGCGCGCATCTTCTGGGAAACATCGCGTTAACATTTTGCCCAAATGTCTTTAATTTTCGAATTTTTTGCCGAAATTGGTCTCAAACCATTGGGTTCAACTCCCTGCTGAATTCGAGGTCAAAATTGATTCTGCCCGGCCAGCCGTCCGGCCACGATAACTTGAAAACGGAAAAGATAGCGACTTGAAATTTTTAGGGTAGGTCTCTATACGACGGACAAGTTCGTTAATGGGCATAATCGGCCCTATCATTTTCAACCAATACAAATCCGATCGAATTGAAACTTGATAGCTAGTTATAGCATACTGAAACAAAGACGTTTGTGAAAATCACTAGAAAATAAAAAAAATATATTAACAAATATTATTTATGTCACGATAACCTGAGAACGAAATGATTTAGCGATTTGAAATTTTTATGTTAGGTTGTACAGCTGAAGGTGAAGTTTATTTATAGGCAGAATCGGCAACACGGTGTCGGAGTATTACCAATCTGGAATATTATTTCCTCGAAAACTCAAAAAATATGAACGCGATCGAATTGAAGCTTGGTAACTAGCTGTAGAATGTCGACATAAAGACGTGTGTAAATTTTTGTGTGCACCGTACAACTAAAAAATTTTAAAAAAATTACGAAAAAATAATATTATGTATCTCACGATACCTTGAGAAGGGAAAGAGATAGCCACTTGCAATTTTCAGGATAGGTTGCGCATCCGAATGCGACATTCAAGTTCTTTAATTGGCATAATGAGCCAAACTGTTTTGGAGTTATACTCATCTGGAATTTTGTTGGTATTTCCTCTATAACTAAAAATATATAAATTTTATGCAATTAAAACTGTGTGATTACCTGTAGAACGCCGACCCACTAATTTCCGCAGAATTTCGTGAATATCGTATCCTGGATTTACTTGAGGCGTAAGTTTTTCCGTATTTCAATTCCAATAGAATTAAAAGTTCTGTGATCATAGACGTCACTGAAGTATGCCATTAAAATGGTATGAAATGTATTCATATATTATAAAAGCTGAGAAAACGGTATATATCGATGCTAAATTCGTGGTAGAGTGTCCAATAGAGATGAGTAGACAATAGAACATGGCCGCAAAAGCTTCTGACTTCACGTCATTGCTTGAACCAATAATTATACTTATGCATAGAGTTCACAAATCGAATTAACACCCAGGTGATTTAATTGATGGGCCGAGAGCAAGAACAGAAGCGTTTCAGACTTCTTCAGGAGTTTTATCGGATATGAGGAATCAAGGAATAATATTTCCGGAATCCTCTATATAAACTGTTCTACGTCCACTTCCAAACAGTTTCTCAAATTGCGAATTACCAGGAAAGCAAGAACCTTCAACGATAAACTGAAAGCAATATAACGAGACAGTGATTTCAAAATCACTCACATCTTGTTCCATATCGCATATTTGGTTACATGAGTGACGCGAGTCTAGTGTTAAACTTCCTTATTATACGAAAAAATCGTGGTACATAAGTCACATAGCACCTCCCTAATAGCACTAATGGTTTTAAGGTATGGAACTCGCATGACGTTAGATGCCATTCCACAGGAAGACATTAATTACCTAGTTAGAAACATGTCACGTGTTTGTTTAGAGCGGTAAGATGTTCGCCCCAGGAGCTTTCGGAGTCGCCTTAATTGTGACGTCATTCATTATTTATATCTGTATGAAGATGTGATCACATCAAAGTTTGAAATATGAAAGGAGTTTGAAGATGATGCCGACTAATGCAACTATTGTTGTAGTTTCAAATCGGGAACTTATTTAAAATTCAACTCCCAAATTTTCAACTTCTGGATAAAATCAATATTGATGAATAATTAGTAAAAGATACTTTGGGAGGTATATTCATTACCTAAACTGCCAAAAATATCTATAAAATAATAAATTTTTCATTTTATAGATATTTCTCAGAGTTTGGGAGAGAAAACTCAGGAAGGGATCATTTAGTAATGATAATTAATAAGCTTGAAAACTCATCTTACGGTAATACTCAATCTTTGTGAAACTATGATGAGGTAATAACCATTTTTATTCAATTTCCATGGTATTTTCACTTCATGAAGAAGAAAAAACAATCTTTCACGTAAAAACATATACTGGTCGTGTAGAAAGAAAGTTACCCTAAAATATTGTACAAACCGCCCACCGGAAAGAGGCGTTACAGCTGTCAGTAATTATGACCTCTTACACCTATGTTTTCCGGTTTCGAAGGGAATTTTCAATCTAAGGGGTGCATAGTGAAACCCTTCATCAGGAAGATACGTAACGCGTTGTCTCGAATAAACTGAGGACAGTTTCAGGCACTCTGAATGACAATTTCATATCTATAATACATAATTCCTATTTTACTATTAGTCTTGTAAACAAGTGCCTTTTAGCTCAAAACTTTTTAGAGTTCTCCAAAAATTGTGATTGAGGTGTCATTCGATTAGGAATGACATGTAGATATTTTTGAGAAAATTCAAGGACCGCTAGCAAAAAAAGCAAAAGTTATAAGCAATTAAGAGAAAAAAAGTGGTTCAATTTTTTGCATATATCTCATAAACTATTTGAGATTTTTGAAATCCGAGAAAAATTGAAAAAAGGAGGAAATTTCCCAAAAAAAAATCTCTTTTTCCGGAATTGTAGGATCAATATTTATAATTTTCCCAGAGGGTTGAATATACGCCCGAAAACGGATACTCCGGCTTGCGCAAGCCTTCGGACCTTTAATGAATAAATATTATTTAAACTCATTAAATATGAAAATTGAGAACTGAAAAAATTCAGGCACCTACAGGATATATCAATGAACAATAATCCGTGGTCCCAAAATTTTTTTCGCGATTTTCCAATTAGTTATCCATTAGTTAATTATCAAATTTTTATAGCATGAGCATTAACATTGCAAGTTTGATAATTGTTAACCTATTAATCTGAGACTTTTTTCTTTTCATGGAGCAATTTTCCAAAGACCTTAGAATAGATTTCCGTTGGAAAAATAAAAAAATTGTTAATTTTCTCTTTGTTATTCCCAATTTACTTAGGTTAAAAATTATGAAGCTTGATTAAACATTGAAAAAAACATTTTAATATTATTATTATTGATCTGTTTTCTCATGATCAGAAAGAAGCTACTTGTAAATGATTTTTAATAATTTTCATCTCTTATTGTTTTCAAAATTGTTGTAAACAAATAATAAGATAATTTAATTTTTTTTTGAAACATAATCTTTGATGAAAGTTATGATTTAAAAAAAACCCGTTCTTATAAAAAAATGTTATTGCTTAAAAATGGATTTGTTGATTGACAATTTTATTAATATTAAAGAATAATTTTTTTAAACAGAGAACTCTAAATTGTTTTGTCCTAAAGGGCACTTATAGACTAGTCTCATGCTCATTAGGTTTATAATCATCCAGATGCAAAAATAACTACCAATTTTGAACAGAAACTTATTTTTATCCGAGAAATATTAGTTGTTCCTCCCTTACATCTCCCATGAACAAATAAAATACTATTTGGTTCGAATCAGAATTTCATGGACGGAAATCTTTCGAGAATAATCTCCTCATCTAGTCTGAATGCTGTGTAAATCGTTATAACCAAAGAAGGAAAGCTACATTGTGAACTGTAAAACAAACACAGCGAATGATTTATTGCTCTTTGAACATAGAGTGAAATATCCATTAACCGATGAATGACAACGTAATGGCTTTATTAACTAGCAGTGTAATTGGATGTGATACCGAAAATGTTATTAAGTATATTAGCAATATTTTTCGTCTGAATTCAGCTGACGCCAATCCAATTACATTTATGGAGTGAGATATCATTCGATGTTCGCTTCGAGAGTAATACCGAGAGAAGTCCTGACTAAAGGGTTTCGTAGGAAGAAAATCAAGCAGCTAAACTTTAATAAATTGATTTTTGCGGATGTTCTGTGGACCAGCGTGCTATCATTTTGCCCAAATGTAATTTTCGAATTTTTTGCCGAAAATGGTCTCAAAGGATTAGGTTTGACTCACTGAGGAAGAATTTCAAGGAAAATCTGTTTCTGTCCGGCCGGCCGGAAAGACTTAGCGACTTAATATTTTAAGGGTAGGTGGCACGTCCAACTGCGATGGACAAGCTGTTAGTGGGTATAATCGGCCCAATGGTTTCCGAGTACTAATTTTGTTTTCAATTAATACAGATCCGATCAAATTGAAACTTGGTGAATTGTTGTAAAATGCTGACACAAAGACGTTTTTGAAATTTTGTTAGAATCACTAGAAAATTAAAAAAAAATATATTAAAAAATATTATGTATCTCTTGAGAACGGAAAGAGATAGCGGCATAATGGGCCAAACGATTTTGGAGTAATGCCCATCTGAAATGTTGAGTTTATTTCCTGAATAACTCAAGAAATACGAAACCGATCCAATTCAAACATGGTAATTAGCTGGTAGAATGCCAACAAGCAAATTTTTGCGGAATTTCGTGAAGATCGTAGCTATAAAATTCAAAAAAACACTATAAAAATAAAAAAAAATCATTGAAAAAAATTCTATCTCTCAGAAACTATGCATCTGATATCGCTGAAATTTTGCCAGAGCTTTCAAAACTAAACTTTGAAGCCAAGTTCCAAATTTGAACATGATCGGATCTATATCGTTGGATATCTGAGCAAACTTGGTTGAGTTTAGCAGCTGCGTGGGTGACCGTTGCCACGATAACTTTCGATCGGAAAGAGAAACTCGCAATTTTCAGGATAGGTTGCGCTTCCCAATGGGATAGTTGAGTTCGTTGTTAAGCATAATCGGCCGAACGGTTTCAGAGTTTTACCCTTCTGGAATATAGTTTTCTTGGTAACTCAAAAAATACGAATCCGATCGAATTGAAACTTGGTAACTAGTTTGTAGAATACCAACGCAAATACGTATGTATAATTTCGTGAGAAGCGTATCACAAAAAAAAATTTGGAAACATTATTAAAAATAATATGTATTACACGACAACTTGAGAACGCAAGGAGTTAGCGAATTGCAATTTTCAGGGTAGGTTGCGCATCCAAATGCGGAATTTAAGTTCGTTAATAGGCATAATCGGCCAAACGGTTTTGGAGTTATAAGCATCTGAAATGTTGTTGTTATTTCCTCTCTAACTCAAAATATACTAATCCGATTAAAATTTCGTTAATATCGTATCATTACAAAGAAAATTGAACATTTTTCTTCTTTGAAGATTTTATATTTCAGAAACTATGCGTCAAAACCAGCTGAAATTCCGTATATAACTTCGAGCCACCATTTTACAATTGGGTACCTAATTTCAGCTCGATCGACTTTGTATGCTGCGTGAATAAACAACGGAACATGCGCGCAAAAACTCCTGACTTCACGTCAATTCTCGATTTTTATTCTTTAACAACCTATGAAAAATATTTAAAAAAAAATTATTCCTTTTAAAATTACTTCTGTGTTACAAACACATGATATTTGTGAGAAGAAATCTATGGAACAATGTTCCCTAATAAACAGTAACGAAACAACACCAACGATTAATGAACTATTTTGAAACGTTTCACAGTCTAAATCAGACTCCTCCATCCGAAACATAGCCAAAGTCTTCAGAATCATTTTTTGCTGAACACTGATCCTGAAATTTGCGACAGTCTTTTATAAAACAAAGAAAATACATTGTCATTTCACAGAGAAGTCCTCAAGTTCTAACTATTTATTCATCAAATTCAGTAAAATATAGTCAATTGCAAGTGAGCAATCTGCAAAATTGTTTTCTCTATTCAACAAAATACATGTTCTATTATTGATGTAGGTACCTATGTCTCTTGGTCTAGTTATTCTTGCATTTCGATTTTTTTTACCTCTAGTGGTCTCGATATTTCTCCTGTATATGATTGACCACAAATACAAGGAAAATTGTTTACAAAGTTTCTTTTTCATTAATCGGTTTTGTTGTTAATAAAGATCTTAGATCATTTTTTATTGAATTTAGAACCGATTCACCTGATTTTTTCTGAAAGGCCGCGAATATAAGGGATCACATTCAATGTTTTTGTTCTTGCTAGTTACTTTGTTGTTGTACTTGATTGATTGTTATTCGCCTATAGAAGCTTTTTTGTCTTAATTGATGATATGCCTATTTATGAATTGTCTCGGATTTGAATTATCTTCATAATTGTCAAGATGACATATTAAATTATAACGAAAATTTTTCGGCTCATTTTTTCGTCCTTTTATACAATAGAAAGTAAAGCATGTGTCTATGGGAGATGATAGGTTACTGTAGCGGTCTTCGAATATCTAAAGTTCTGAATAATCATCGCTTGGATTGGCCAAACCTGGTATTGAAAGAGAGGGTCTCTTTCAAAACCAGAATTAAGTCGATGATTTGAATAGAAATTTTAATATTTATTTGTATGTAAGTATGTGTCTGTTTTCTGAAGACACTTCTTTCAAAATGATTCAGATACTAGTATGCTCAATGGGATTAGAGGTTTGTGTATTTTTGGAAGGCCATATAAGTATGGTGGCTCACTGTCAGATGGCGTGAAACCTTTTTCTTTCTAGTATAACCGAAAGTCATTACTGCAAATATTTAAAAAATGAAGGTTCACTTGCCTAATGTCTTCTTACAAAATTTCCAACAGATCCATTATATATTTCCCCGTAGGACACCTGTATATTTTTCTCCTGTAACAGGAAATCAGGTTTTCCTCGAAACTTCATTACTCACGTTATTTGTTATTATCCGGAAATTATGGACCAAAATGTGAATATCTATTAGCGGTGGCGGAGGATAAAACGGAAGTTATAAAGGAATCAATGAAACTGCATTCGGAAATAAGGAACATCAAGAGTTGCTGACATGGAAAACACACTGAGTCACGCTATCGAAAGATAATGACGAGAAATGTTGACAAACCTATTCCGAACACATACTGGGAAAATGAACTTATCTTCCTTCGTTTTTCCGGACCCCTGCGAATATTATGGGGTGTGAAGTAGAGGGTGGCTGTACTCGGGAAATTCGTCCCGTAATTACTTGTAAATTGACTTCATAAGCAATGACACTTGGGTGCAAGATTTCGAACGCAATCTTGACAAGTCCGGAGTCCCTCAAGGTCTCCAACAAGATATTTTCGTCAACAGTTTTTTAAATGAATATAAGATGGGTCTCACTTGGTTATGGGTTTTTATTTTTATTTATTAATTTATTTACATACATCTTTTAAAACATTCCGAAATTGGAATAAATTTAAAAAAAATAAGTAATAAAAACAGCATTACCCGCCCTTTCATCGAAAATGCGAATAATCAAACGTGCATGCTTCGAATCAAGGAAATATAGGTATTATCATCAACACGTCTGTCACTTGTTCGAACCACCCTCACATATTTTATGCACGAATTGGAATTTGTATCTAAATATCATTCCGTTTCACACGCAAGCAACTCGAACAGGAAATATTAATTGGGCATGAAAAGAAACTCACATAGTTTACAAAAGATTTGTTTTTCATTTTTCTTTGTCTCCCTTCTTATCTAATGCATTCTATCGGGAAAGTTTCATATTCTATAAATATTTTCTTGGAATTTATGCAACAATAAGTCAGCAAGAGAACAGGTTGATTGTAGATTTCGTTTAAAAATTGACTGTTTTGAATCGGAAAATAAATTTTAACTACTCTGAAATGTTTATAGTCTTACTATATACACAGACAAATATTGATGGATGAATTTGAACGATTTTTATTTTAAATAACACATGGATCAAAAGTACCCGGATTCAGTAAAAAAATTGGTTCAAGCCTGGTGGACAGGAGCTTTGGCGCTCTTGTTCAAACGTTGACAAATCATATCTCCGAAATTATTGGTCTCTGGGAATGATATAAATGGAGTCTTAGGATAGAACTACATCATGAAAGAAATTAAATTCAAACAGACCGATTCTCCCCTATAACGAACCTATCCGAGATATTCATTCCTCAAATCTGCTCTGAAAATTATATTATATCAATTAAAACTTAGACAATATTGCACTTTTCTTTTCACTGGATATATTCTGAACCCAATTTGATTATGTATCTTACTAAAGAATATATTTTCATCATCATATGGATTATCCACGGGCATTGTATTATCACCTTAAAAGTATAATATCATATAATCCTCATAATTCTACGATAGCTGAGGTTATTTCATTGGTAATTGTAAATGGCTCTTGTTTGAATGATAATTTTTGAAACATTTTTTTTAAACGACATCTGAGAAACCAATACTTTCGGAGATCTAATTTCTCTGTTTGAACAAGAGCGCCAAAAAGCTCCTATCCGCAGGGCTTGAACCAATTTTTTGTAATGATTTTAAATCTCATACCGCCGTATTCACAAAGCGTTCAATCTCCGTTAAGTCCTAGCTGAGGTCCTCAGTTAAGGATAAATAAGAATCGCAACCTCAGTTTAACTGAAAATTAACGTGAAACAGGTCTGTTTCAGCACCGTTACATACGTTAACTGAGGTTGCGATTCTTATTTATCCTTAACTGAGGACCTCAGTTAGGACTTAACGGAGATTGAAAGCTCAGTGAATACGGCGGACAGTAAGAGAACATAGCCACTATAGCCAGTCATTTATCTCATTTTCACAACAATCCTCTATTACTGAATCTCAAGGTCAAAAATGCGAAAATCCCACCGAAGGTGAAGTGCATCATCTGATTACTCTGTGGTATAACTGAGTGTCACATTAAATTGAGACTTTGAATTAGAAAAATCTTTAGAAATATCTGTAAACTCCCAATGGGGATTAAATCAGGAAAGTCTCATCTTAAGCTCCTCGCACAACCAAATAATACCATCATTGATTAAGTTCGCGCAAAATTCCATAACTAATTTGCGAGATGCCCCTGACGCTTCCTTTCCTTAAAATATTCATCCGCTCCATCAAAGACACCCTAATTTGGAGGTGACACGGCATTTACAATTCGGGACAGATAAAGATGGCTTTCTTGACGAGGGTGAATCGTCAACACGGAAACCTCAACAAGCCACTTCAGATCCCATAACAAAATTGGTATTTTCTCCCTTCCCCAACCGAGCCTTAGATCACTGTCGGGTCCAATTTCTACACTCTTAAGTGACCTGCGAGAGCTCTATTGTGATCACCTATTCCGTGGTGTATTGCAGTGGAATCCGGGGTTTGTTAAATCATGATTTATTGCGTTTTAATTCGATTCGCGGTTAATTCGACAGGGATCGGTAAATACAATTGACGTATTCAAGGGGGGCTTCAAATATCTGCCAGATATACAGTGCGCGTCAGGATTATGAAACAAATTCATTTTCTCAGAAGAAAAATATTTGGCACTTGGACCAAGTTTTTATACATTTTTGAAGGATTTTTGTTGCACCCTGTGCCATACCCATCAACCCTCTAAATTTTTTGAATAGGGAAAGTGGTACTATTTTGGCAAGGTCTTTGTATCTTCTTTACAGGCGTGCAGAAATTTTCAAGAAAAAAAATTTCTTTTTTGAAAAATAGTTAGTTCAAAGAGGTTTTCAGTATGTGCACTTAGTCATGGCTCATTTACTTTGAGACGATGGTACCTGATGAAATTTGTCACCGAACGAAAGTCGACCATTACAGTTTTGTTCATGTACAACTTTCAACCCCTACGAACCCTTTAATGGAGAAACACAAATTTTGGGGGTATTTCTTTCTACCGTCCACATACATAGAAGAATTCCAAAAAAATATGTATTGAGTATCTTTTGGACATCAGATAATATGTGTTTATTTTAATTTTTGTTACTTCTGTGATATTGAAGGAAACAATTAAAAACTGCTTTTCTTGGCAAAAAGAATTAATTTTCATGAAAGACACATCTTATTTTTCAACAAGAAACCACCCCTTATTGTTTTGTTTGCAGTATTAATTTGAAGCCTGTATACAGGTCTTTTCAAAAGAAAGATACTTTTATTCAAGGGGGTGATGGTTGGGAGCTTGGGTATATTTTGAGGAAAAAACTTAAGAACTTACAACTAGTTTTTGAGATACAGGGTGGAACTCGCTCATTGACCAAAATACATTTTAAATTTCCACAAACCACAAATGAGAATTCAAAATTAGAATCATTATTTAATATCCATAATTTATTTTGTCAAAATGTTATCTTTATGGCATTGTCGTACCATATTTGCCTTCAAAAACATTTAGTTCACATCGCGAACAAATCTTCTGGAAGAAATAAAACAAATAGTTGTACGTAATCATTAAAGGATACTGTGGGAGGTATACTCATTATTCAACGGTTTTTTTCTGGGTTTTCTCTCCCAAACTCTGAAAAATATCTATAAAATAAAAATTTATTATTTTGTGATTTGCTTCTGCGTAAGAAATACAGGATATTTGTCAGAAGCAATCAATTGAACAATGTTGCCTAACAAACAACAACGAAACAACATCAACGAAGAAACAACTATATCGTAAAGTTTCGGAGTCTATATCAGACTCCTTCGTCAGACGCTCAATGAAATTCGTTAGAATTATTTTGTTGATAGTTATTTTGTGAAATTCAAGAATTGTAACTAACTATCAACAAAATAATTCTCCTTCGTCAGACGCTCAATGAAATTCGTTAGAATTATTTTGTTGATAGTTATTTTGTGAAATTCAAGAATTGTCACTAACTATCAACAAAATAATTCTAACGAATTTCATTGAGCGTCTGACGAAGGAGTCTGATATAGACTCCGAAACGTTACGATATAGTTGTTTCTTCGTTGATGTTGTTTCGTTGTTGTTTGTTAGGCAACATTGTTCAATTGATTGCTTCTGACAAATATCCTGTATTTCTTACGCAGAAGCAAATCACAAAATAATTAATTTTTATTTTATAGATATTTTTCAGAGTTTGGGAGAGAAAACCCAGAAAAACACCGTTGAATAAATAGTTGTACATCAGGAGATTCCTCTATATATATATATAGATGTAACTAAGGGACAACTGAGTCCCAAAATGGTATATGGTTGGTAAAAAGTGAGACCCGTTTCGCACATGTGAGGCCCCTTTCCGGGTCTCGCATTGTTTTTTGGTGGAAATGGACTCCTTAGGGCCCCCCCTCAGCTCCCTGATGTCTCCCCCAAAAAAATTTTTGGACTCGGATGTCTGTTATAAACCTCAACTTACACGGAATTTAGTTAATGGGAATTCGCTTCAGATGGCGCTGTAGAAGTTCTGTATATACTTTGCGAGACCCAGAGTATATATTCTCAATTGAGCAGGTTGCTGTGAGATGAGAGTCCCGCCAATCTGACAACACTGCTCTATAGATCATTCAGTACACTAACGGTGGTTTTCAAAAAGCTCTGATTAGATTTATTATAGCTTTAATACGATTTCGGCTAGATGAACTGGAAATCAACATAGAAGTTCACTGATTTGGCTAGTAATAGTTATGAAAGTGTCATCAAACACTGGGTCAATATATTATTATCTTTCTAAGAATCAGATACATTGAAATGAAAATTTATGAAATAATAATATTCATTATTCATTATTCATTAGTCATTGCCATTTCCACACACGATCATACGATATATTAACCATTTAAATATTTACTATTGACTGCCCCGCGATATTTTCCAATTGTTTCAGTGAATTATTTGTTTCTCTAAATTCCCGAAAAACTATTGACTTTACTCATTCATATGTGTTAATGAGTCGTGTAACTACACGACTCTCAATTTTCGTGTTTTAGTAGATTCATAGTGTCTAAGACTTAAAGACGAATATTTTGAAATGATTCTTGAATTATCTGCATATTATATTCCATCCATTTTTGGAATTATTAATTCGGTGAACGGTTAACTATCTCGAAATTACGAAATGTTTGTTTTTCATACAATCGGTAAACCCAACCAGCTATTGAACTCAAACAAGGCTGCTCGGATCTCCAACAATATAGATCCAATCGTGTTCAAAGTTGGAACTTAGCAGAAGAGTTAGGTTCTGAAGGCTCCCGAAAATTTCCAGCGTGTTGGACGAACAATTTCTGATATATAGGATTTTTTTTCAAGGATTTTCAATGATTTTTCAAAAACTCTCTAGTGATACGATTCTCACTACATTTCACAAGAACTTTAACGCTGGCATTCTACAATAGATAACCTTGTTTGAATTGGATCGGTTTAGTATTTTTCGAGTTATTGAGGAAATAAGAACCAAATTTCAGATAGGTACAACTCCAAAATCATTTGGCTGATTATGTCCAATAAACAAACTCAAGTGTTTCAATCAGAGTCACAACCTGAACTAAACATTTCAAGTTGCTATCTCTTTCCTTTCTCAGGTTATCTTGATATAAATAATATTTTTTTATAATGTTTCTAAAATTTTCTACTCATATGATTCCCACAATATTTCACAAACGTCCTCAGGTTTGTATTCTATAACTACTCAACAAGTTTCAATTCGATCGGATTTGTATTAGTTGAAAACAAAATTATTACTCGGAAACCGTTGGCCGATTATACCCATTATCGAACTCGACCGTCGTATTGAAATGCGCCACCTACCCTGAAAATTTCAAGTCGTTCTCTCTTTTCGCTCTCAAGTTATCGTGGTAACGGCCAAATCAAAAAATTACAGACATTTGGGCAAAATGATAACGTGATATTCCCCAGAACATCGCGAAAATTCTGACAAGGTCTCGCAGTACTGTAATGAGTTTAAAGTTTTTGTCACAATTATCAAGTAATCTGAATAAGACAAGAAATTATGTTGATATTCATGCGGAAAAACGAAATCACGACCAACTTCCTGAATATCTGGGAGAGACAAATACTTTCAAAATATTATGGAAAAAAACATTTTTTGAAATTTCCTCATTACAAATTACCAGAACTGAATTCCAACAAAATTGTGAGAGATATCTAATGCCTTCCTTCTATTACTAAGTAAAATACTTTATAGGTAAAATAAAGAAGAATTTAAACTCAACAAGAGTGCTAAAAGTTATTCATCCAAAACCAATAGACCAATTCTACCCAATGACGAACTCATTCGAGATATTAATTCCTCAATTCATGATGAACGATATATTCTTTCCTCAAATCCACTCTGAAAATTATTATATCAATTGAAAATTTAGCCAATATTCTAGTTTTGTTTATACTGGAGATATTCTTAACTCAATATTATTAATTTACCAATACCATTCCCATCATCAAATGGATTAACCATGGGCATTAAAATATCACCCAGAATGTATGATATCATATTATAATCCTCATAATTCTACGATAGCCGAAATGAATTCGACATGTCATGTCTCAGGAAAATGAGTTGAAATGTATCAACACAGATCATATAATAATTCATAGCATTCTGTGAAAACATAGAAGTACGATTTATTATTGAAATTGTGCAAAAACATATCTCCGAAAGTATTAGATTTTTAGAGTTGAAAATGATATCAATGGATTCTTATGGTGAAACTACATCTTGAAAAAAAATTTAATTTAAAATTTGTAGTACAAATTTTTTTTTTTTAGTTCTCCGTAACCATCTGGTCGATTTTGCCCAATAACGAACCTAGCCGAGATATTAATCTCCCAAACCTACTCTGAAAATTTCAACTGTCTAGCTCAGGGCTTTCCAAACTTATTTTTACTGTGACGCCCTTGGGACTTTGCCATTTTTGTACGACGCCCCTTAACTCAGCCCCCAAAAATAATTACCAATTTTAGTACTAGCCTAGTAATACGTTATCAGCTAACTAGACTCGGTCGCAATCAACGTGCGACGCCCCTACGACAATGTCGCGACGCACATTTCGTTCGAGTGTTATCGTGTCTACGGGCGGATCGATACTGATTACTGACCACGGAATACGGATTCTTGATCAGTGAGTCGCACCAAATCGTTTAAGACAAATTACAGACATTTGAACAAATTGATAAGCACTCTGTTCCGAGGAAAAAGAGCGCCAAAAAAATTGAAGACCATTTCAGATCTAGGTGCAATCCTAATGCGAAAACGTGATATAGGTTTGTGAAGTACCTAATCAAGTTTACATCAACTTCCAGTATGACTGATGTGCAAAAACCCAAACACTGCTCGAACTTCAACGAAGACATTTCGATGAGAGAAAACAAATAGTTCATGTGAAATGTAAGTGATGTGAATATCATCATGAACGAATATAAATATCAATGTTGACAACAATAATAGGGTATAGGTGGAAAGTTTTTCGACAACAAGATTTGAAGAAACCATTGACCATTATTGGAAAAATGTCCTGCGTACAGGAGCTTTGGCGCTCTTGTTCAATTGTTGACAAATTATTTCCCCGAAAGTATTGGTTTCTCAGAGTTGGGATTTATATCAATGGAATCTAATGATAGAACTGCATCATGAAATAAATTAAATAAGAATCCATTGATATAATTCCCAACTCGGAGAAATCAAAACTTTCAGAGCTATGATTTGTCAAAGTTTGAACAAGAATGCCAAAGCTCCTGTTCACAGGGCTTTCCCACTTTTTGAGGCTCTTGTTCCTCGGAACAGAGAATTTATCAATTGGTCCAAATGTCTCTAATTTTCGAATTTTTTGATAAAAAAGGTATCAAACGATTTGGTTCGACTCACTGATCGAGAATCCGTGGTCAAAATCGATTCTGTCCGGCCGGCCGGCCCTCCGTTAACACGATGACTCTCGAACAAAATGAGCTAGACAGGTGGAATTTTCAGAGTAGGTTTGAGGGATAAATATCTCGGTTAATTTCGTTATTGGGCAAAATCAGCCTAATAGTTTCGGAATAACGAAAAAAAAATTTTTTTTTTCATTACAACTTTTGAATTAAATATTTTTTAAGATGGAGTTTCATCATAAGAATCCATTGTTATCATTTTCAACTCTAACAAGCTAATACTTTCGGATATATGGTATTTCAGAATTTCAATAATACATCGTAGTTCTGTGTATTCACCAAATGTGAACACAAAATCTGTCTGTGTTCACTGTTCATAAATGTCAATTCATCTAGCTATTACAGACTTGTCTATCGTAGTTTGAAATTATTTTCTGTTGGAAAACAAGTATCCGATTCTCCAATTTATTAATATATACAAGACTGTTTTGAAACTGAAAATAATATTGACTGATTACATATTGAATAATTTATGTATAAATATGGGGATGATGTTCCAGAAGATTTAGAATTGGATCATTTTAATGAGTTGTGAGACATGTTCCTATATACAGTAATTTCATAATGTTGCTAGCAAAAATATGCTGGAATAAGGATCTACATTTGTGTATCAAACATTTTTTCTTGAGTTCAGGTCCATAATACAGTAATGAATATGTAAGTGGTATGGACTATTAAAATAATTTGTTCGTCATCAGCCTCTACCTACCAAATATCAGGAATAAATGGACAATCTGCTATGATTGTCTGCAGCCTTGCTCTAGACATTTCGATGATATTTTCCTTAGGTATTTCGAGTTGTGTAAACTATGCACCGAGTGTGACTTGCAACAACCCATTCCACGAGGTTGAATCATTGCAGATTGCTCATTAAATCTTCATAAATAAATTTAATGACAATTTTTGAAGCATCAAAGCATTGAAGCTTTGTAGATTGCTCTTTTTGGCGCTCTAGTTCCTTGGAACTGAGTGCTTATCAATTTGCCCAAATGTCTGTAATTTTCGAATTTTTCGATGAAAATGGTCGATTTGGTTCGACTCACTGATCAAGAATCCGTGGTCGAAATTCATTCTGTCCGGCCGGCCGTAGGCACGATAACTCTCGAACGGAATGAGCAAGACAAATGAAATTTTCAGAGTAGGTTTGGGAGATGAATATCTCGGCTAAGTTCGTTATTGGGCAAAATCGGACAGATGGTTTCGGAGCAACAAAAAAAAAATTTTTTTTTTGCAGAGCAAATTCCAAATTCATTTTTTTTAATAAGCAGTTTTACCATAAGAATCCAATGATATCATTTTTAACTCTAACAAGCTAATACTTTCGGAGATATGTTTTCTCAAAATTTCAATAATAAATCGTATTTCAACGTTGTCACAGAATGATATAATTATTCTATGTATGTCATAATGTCAACTTAGTTTCCTGAGACATGACATTATCTAATCAATCGAAGAATTGTGAGCGAAGTGAGAAAAATATCAGTTGTTTGCTCCGAAATTAGTTTTTCTCAGAAAAGAATTACATTTCGGAACGGAACATGAAGTAAGAGATCTGAGAGTAGAGAGACTGCTTTTCATCCATAGACATAGATATAACTTTCGAATGGAATGAGGTAGGTAGTTGAAATTTTCAGAGTAGGTTAGGGAGATGAATATCTCGATTATGTTCGTTATTGGGCAAAATTGGCCAGATTTAATTTGATTTCTTCCATGGTGCAGTTCTCATTCTCATGATTGCTCATTTAATCTTGATAAATAAACTATTATTTGAATTGAATTTCCTTTATGATGCAGTTCTATAAGATGAATACATTGATATAATTCCCAACTCTGAGAAACCAATACTTTCGGAGATATAAATTGTCTGTTTGAAACTAGAGCACCAGAAAGCTCCTGTCCACAGGGCTTGAACCCATTTTTGTCGCTCTAGTTCCTCGGAACTGAGTAATCGATCAAAAATTTCCTGATCTACGTTCACCAAATTTTCTCCTCTCTCGAACTACAGAATTATGCTTTCAATATTTACGTAATATTTTCAAACATTTTTGGGTGAGGTCCCCATTGCATCGCTAAAATACTAGTATTTCAACCCCAATATTTTTGAAGTTATAATATTTCCTTCCGTCAGTCCCGTCATAAATTGAGAGAACTGAGCATTATTATTATATGTCTATGGATGAAAAGCAGTCTCACTACTCTCAGATCTCTTACTTCATGTTCCGTTCCGAAATGTAAGACTTTTCTGAGAAAAACTAATTTCGGAGCAAACAACTGAGATTTTTCCAACTTCGCTCACAATTCTTCGATTGATTAGATAAAGTCATGTCTAGGGAAAATAAGTTGACATTATGACAATTCATACATAGAATAATTATATCATTTTGTGACAATACGATTTATTATTGAAATTTTGAAAAATCTTATCTCCGAAAGTATTAGCTTGTTAGAGTTAAAAATGGTATCATTGGATTCTTATGGCAAAACTGCTTATTGAAGAAAAATAAATCTGGAATTTGCCTTGTAAAAAAAAAAAAATTTTTGTTACTCCGAAACCATCTGTCCGATTTTGCCCAATAACGAACTAAGCCGAGATATTTATCACCCAAACCTACTCTGAAAATTTCAACTATCTAGGTCATTCCGTTTGAGAGTTATCGTGCCTACGGCCGGACCGGCCGGACGGCCGGACAGAATGAATTTCGACCACGGATTCTTTATCAGTGAGTCGAACCAAATCGTGTAAGACCATTTTCATCGAAAAATTCGAAAATTACAGACATTTGGGCAAATTGATAAGCACTCAGTTCCGAGGAACTAGAGCGCCAAAAATTGGTTCAAGCACTGAAGTCAGGAGGTTTTGCGTATTTGGAAAGAACGAATCTGACTTGCGAGTTCGACTTCAATATTATCTGCATTTCGCGCCTTCGCGGGCTCATTGTCTCGACTATTTATTCAATTTTTTGTTTACGTTTAGATTTGGCATCGTTGGAGGGACTCGCAAGTGTGAAGAATATACCAGAATATACACTGAGGGCCTCGCATTAGTGTTTGATATATAACGGGTCTCGGAACTTCTTTGGAGATTTCTTTTTCAACAGTTTTTTGAAAAAGCTTCCCCTCTCACGATATTCGCAATAAGCACCATTATAACCTTGTGATAATGAAAAAAATATTTCAAAAAAGTTATATTCTGATATGGGTCTCAGGTTGTCTGTTGGCTACCGCGGGTCTCACATGTGTTAATATTTAAGTATATATATATATCTAGAGTTTTATCATAGATATCGAAAAAAGATAATTTTTTGCCACGTTTACCTGAAAATTTAGGAAAATTAGGACTTACGTTAATGTGAGGTTTTTTCTTATAATATTTGAAACACCCTGTATACTAGAGGGAAATAAACAGGACGGAAGCAGGGTCTCGCGAATGAATCGAATCAGTCGAAGCACATTTGTGCTTCTGCTTTTTGTGTAAAATAAATAGTGTTGAATTTCAACCCCAAAATAATAAGGGTTCCTTCACCGTTCTTGTTCCGAAATAACATCTCTTTGAACTCTAATAATAAAATCCATTACGATGCAAATTTCATGGCAGGCGAGGGTCCAACACAGATCTGGAATACAGATATGTCAAAGCTGTCCCCATATTATCTCTTCATTCATTTAAATTCGCTCAGTGCATTTCGACTAACAACCGTGCAATCCTGCATGTTGCGCTTCGCCGTTTCGATTTAAACGGAAGGGTGGTGGATGGACACAGCGAAATTTCATCAATTGCGGAAAACAGAAATGAAATTCCTGGGGACATTGGATGATACCACCCCTTCATTTGTATATTTAGTTTACTATTTCAAATATTTACGATGGATTCGGAAATCTTGTGTAAACAATACGTGAATATTTTATTGATGAAGTCCTTATTAAGTTCAATGGTTTCTTTCTGGGTTTTCTGTCCAAAACTATGAAAAATATATTTGAAATAAAAATTTCTAATCCTTTTCGAATTGTCTCAGCGTTAGGAACACAATATTTGTCAGAAGCCAGTTTTGGAGCAATGTTGCCTAATTAACAATTACAAAACAACACGAACGATAAAATAACTATTGTTATTTTCTCAGACCATTCCCCTCCAATTTACTGCCCTTTGAAATTGGCCGAAAAATTTTGTTTTTATTGAATAAATTCATCATCTTAATTACTCTTCATATTTATGGAAAATTGTAAAACACGTCCAATTCAAATTTTAAATTGTCATTCTTCTTCGTAAAGTATTTCATAAATATGTACAGTATGGAACAATTGAGAAGAATAAAATTTGGCAGTCAGCTAACGCTACTTATATTTACCCTTTTGACTGTTTTTGGCGCTCTAGTTTCTCGGAACTCAGTGCTTACCAATTTGCCCAAATGTCTGTAATTTTCGAATTTTTGGCTGAAAATGGTGTCAAACGATTTGGTTCGACTCACTGATCAAGAATCCGAGGTCGAAATCGATTCTGTCCGGCCGGTCCGGCCGGCCGTAGGCACGATAACTCTCTAACGAAAGGAGTAAGAGGATTGAAATTTGCAAGGTGGGTTTGGAGCGTAAATATCTCGGACAAGTTCGTTAATGGGCAAAATCAATCAAGCGGTTTCGGAGTTATGGCCGATTTTAGTAAAAATATTTTTTATGAATATTTCCGAAACCGATCCCTCGATCTATCTGAAATTTAGCATTAAATTGTAGAATGGGTAACCGCAAAGTGTAAAAAAAAAATTTTGAAAATTAAAAAAAAATGTTTCTACAATAACTCTCGAACGGAATGAGCTAGGCACTTGAAATTTTCAGAGTAGGTTAGGGAGATAAATATCTCGGTTAAGTTCGTTATTGGACAAAATAGGCCAGATGGTTTCGGAGTAACGAAAAAAAAAAATTTTTTTAAGTAACAAATTTCAAAATCAATTTTCATTCAAGATGCAGTTTCACCATAAAAATCCATTGATGTGATTTTTAACTCCAACAAGCTAATACTTTCGGAGATATGATTTTTTGAAATTTCAATAATGAATCGTACTTCTATGTTTTCAAAGAATGCTATAATTATTCTATCTAAGCTTTATTATATGCTCTGTGTTCATACTGGTACATGTCATCCTGTTCTATAAGAGAGAGTCAAATTCATTTCAGCTATTTTAATTTGATTTCTTCCATGGTGCAGTTCTCGTTCTCAGGTTGCTCATTTAATCTTGATAAATAAACTATTATTTGAATTGAATTTCCTGTATGACGCAGTTCTATCATAAGAATACATTGATATAATTCTCAACTCTGAGAAACCAATACTTTAGGAGATATAATTTGTCTGTTTGAACTAGAGCGCCAGAAAGCTCTTGTCCAAAGGGCTTGTACCAATTTTTCAATTCCGAAATTTCATCTTGAAGGGGTGAAAATCGATGCCTCCTATATTTAAATCTATTAAATAGGCATCACAGATCACGCAGATGAATCCGAAGAAGAAGAGTAAGGGTCTTCCAGCTCTGATAAAGGATTCACAGAAGATGAAAAACCTCCAAGTTGATGTTGAAGCCATAAAAATAATATTTTTATACCCCTACAACCATTCAATTTCATTAAATCTGATTTTGTAATTTAATATTTGTAATCATCGATTTCTTCAATGTGCAACATTTTTTTTTAATAAATGAGAATAATATTCAATTTAAGTAACCAAAGACACGATAATAAATCACTGATTTATATTGGACATCAAGATATAGGTACATAATTTTTTTATTCCTGGATAATTAATATTATGAAAAAACCATAAAATAAAAATCGAGTAATGCACTGAAGTGAGGTCAGGAGCTTTTGCGCGCATGTTCTATTGTCTATTCACGCCTCATACGAAGTCGCTCAAGCTAAAATTAGGTACTCTATTGTAAAATTGTGGCTGAAGTTATGTCCAGAATTTCAGCGGATCCTGACGAATAGTTCCTGAAATTTAAAAGTTTTGAAAAAAAGATTGTATTTTTTTGCTAGTGATACGATATTCTACTCGTACGATATTTCGCGAAAATTAGCGCGATGGCATTCTACAACTAATTACGAAGTTTTAATCGAATCAGATTTGTATATTTCGGATTATTGAGGAAATAACTACAAAATTTCAGATGGGTTTAACTCCTATTGCTTGCTAGTCGCTATCTCTTTCCATTTGAAAGTTATCGTAGCCACCCATGCAGCTACTGAACAAACCCAAGGCTACTCGGATCTCCAACAATATGGATCCGATTATGTTCAAATTTGGAACTTAGCTACAAAGTTAGATTTTGAAAGGTCTTGCAAAATTTTAGCGTTATCGGACGGATACTTTCTGAGGTCTCAAATTGTTTTCAATGATTTTTTTCAAATTTTCTAGTGATTATATTCTAACAAAATTTTGTAAAAATTTTCGCCATTCTTCAAATAATTACCGAGTTTTAATTACATTGGATTTTTATATTTTGAGGTGTAGAGGAAATAACGACAAAATTTCAGATGTAACTCCAAAACCATTTGGCCGATTATGCCTATTAACGAACTTATATGTCACATTCAGCTACCCTGAAAATTACAGATCGCTATCTCTTTCCTTTCTCAAGTTATTGTGGGAACAGCTTGACAGAATCAAATTTCCTATTTTGTTCGAAATATTAATTTTTAATTATAAATAATATCGCGTCAAAATCTCAGCCTTGCTCAAATTATTTTTTTTTATTTTTTACAAAATAATTATGCATGCACGTGGTGGAGTTGAAGACCGTTACGAAATAATCTGACTTAGGTATTAATTTATTCCCTCTTCAAAAAAAAAATTAAAGCTATACAAATTTCAAGAGGCCTCAAGGAAATTTTTTGGAAAAACAATTGTGTGTCTCAAAAGATATAGGGATTGATTTTGCTCCACCACCCCCTGCCCTGCCTGCGGTTCTGCACGTATTTGGGTATTATTCGTTCTTTGAAGAAGACTACACAATAAATGAGACTCAACTCTGCAGTTTTCCCAGAAATGTGAAATAACCGAGTGAATTAAATAAAACTAAGAATATAGAAAAAAAAGTGCTCCTCATCTATTCCACTATCGAGAATAAAAACCTAACGACAATGCCCCTATTAGGGTTCAATGGATCCTAAGAACGCCGCATTATCTGCGTCACCATCGAAAAACATTGTATCCCAATAGCTTTCCTGACATATTATTCCTCAACCCTTCGGGACATAGCAATAGAAGGGCGACTTCAATTACCGCATGGTTCACTGATCAATCTGATTTCTCTCAAGGCGCGCGTCCGCAAGAGGGGTGCCCGGTTGTTCTTTTCCCTTGAATTTTCGCCCCCCTAGGTGGGTAGCCCCATTCAACCTATATCGTATTAACATCCCTCCTCTTGCGTCCTTCGTATAGAACAAATATTGACTTTCGTATCACAATCAGAGTTTTCTACGCAGTTTGATTTGTTTTCATTGTGCTAGAAAGGTTAATACATATTTTCATCCAGGGCTCTGTTTCTATGATCTCGACGTGACTGACCGTGAAGGTCAACTTAGTTGAAATGAGTAAGAAGGTGTGCTCCAAAGTAGTCAGAACTTTTTCAAGATATCACATTGTCTGGGTTGGAAAATTACTGACATGTTTTCATTTCTGACGTAAAGTAGAGCAACGGGTCCATTTCCCGTTTCATCGTTTTTCCCTTTACAGAAAATTCAATTTCGACATTAAATATAATAATAAAAAGTTAACAACAGAGTTGAGGGTGAGCAGAATAGGGTACCAGGCCGGGCCACCAGGCAGAAGAGAACATCTGATCTCATATCTCCTCTACATGGACGACTTAAAACTGTACGCTCCTTCCAAGGCAGCATTACAACAACTACTGAATATCGTTGCCCAATACACTTCAGCAATAGAAATGTCATTCGGTCTGTACAAGTGTGCTGTTTTTCATCTAAGCAAAGGAAGAACTGAAGAAACAGGAGAAGACATCGACCTAGAAGGGGGAATAAGCATTCGACACCTCGAAGAGGAAGAAACATACAAATTCCTTGGGATGAAACAATCGTAAAGTGATGAACATGAACTGTAGCTTGCATCCCAACTGCTCGATTCAAAGAATATACCTTTCACGAACGCAGGGAGACAGAGGTTTGCAAAGTTTAAAATACCGACACCATCAACAATCGTTGGAAATAGCAATAAGGATATTGAGAAGCGAAGCCCCACTTCTGAAAATGTTGGCTCATTATGAAATTAGGAACCAAGGAGCTTTCCTATTTAGGGCTGGTCAGAGAGCTTTGGAGAAGCTCAGTATATAACTGGCATATCCATCGATCATGAGCTGGCAGGAACACCTATCACGCCAACAGACCAAAGAAGACTTGGAAGAGAGATAAGACAGGCACAGTTGAAGACACTACTCGAAGATCACATGAGATCACCTGCACTCCATAATTTTCAGGAGTTTGAAAGATCAGGGTCTGTCGGAAGAACTATTCCTTGAGTCCGCTGGGCTCAAGTCGAAAACGGGGGGATTCGTTATGGCTTGTCAAGATGGGGTGATAAATACAAGATGGTATAAAAAGAACAACATGAAAGTGGACAACCAACAACGTGCAGCGCATGCCAAAGCCAGCAGGAATCTGTTATGCACATTCTGTCTGCCTGCAGAGCCCATGCTCTTACAGGATATGTGGAAAGACACAATGAGGAACTCCAAACTCTCTACTTCCATCTGAGAGAGGTTTATGGTATAGACAAGGAACAAGTGCTACCATATGTGCCTCTGGAGATTGAAGCAGTTGTTGAAAATGACTGGGCTTGCATCAACTGGAACTATGTTATTCCAACAACTCGGCAGATCCACGCCATTAAGCCAGATATACTCTTGCTGGGCAAAGAACTCAAGGAATTTTTTGTCGTCGAAATTTCCTCCCCCACAAAAAATAATGTGGTGATGAAAGAAGAACAGAAGAGGAAAAAATACAAGGATTCAATGTTCGAACTGGAGATCCTGTATCCAAGGCATAAGGTTAGGATGGTCGTACTAATCATGGGATGCCTAGGCGGAATGAGAGGAAACTACGTGACCGAATTGAAGATTATTTCGGTCTGCAAATCTCTGGCTGAGGATTTAGCGCACAGAAGGCGGTGTTGCTCGGATCACTTCGAGTCATCAGGTCCTATCAACTGTGAAGGCCGCTTGCAGCTCAGTACAGATTTAGTAGTATTCGAACTGGGAACCCTACATACAAGTCATAAAGATAGAATGGTCGTTCTAATCATAGAATAGAATATTATTCTGGCCTGTACATCCCTGGCTGAAGTTTTGGCGCACAGAAAGCAGTAAGCAGTGTGGCTTGGATCACTTCGAGGCATAAGGTCCCAGCAACTTTGAAGGCCACATTTGTAGCTCATCTCTTTTGTTAAGGGACGCTGTAAGGGCAGGACGAAGAACTACCCCAAGGAACGTGCGAGAGGATTTTTAGTATGTAACCAATCAACAACTGGAGTCTCACAATCCCGAGAGAAGTGGACCCTCTCAGGGCAGGTTTTTCCTCTCGAGCGGAAAGAAAATAATGAAAAGTTTGTTGATTTTGGGAAATAGTTTCAGTGTGACAGAGTAGGCATCGATGATCCACTCAATAAATCATTTTAACCTCTGCGTACGTAAGCTGGCCATCTGCCGGTATGTCTCGAAATGAGGAAAAGGGGGTCGGTGCATCAAGTGATTAGCGATAACTCAATATCTAGAAATAGATGACTTGGATTTTCTGCTGATCAACACTTAATATCGTGAATAATCCTTCAGCTGTCCACATCTACCCGAATAAAAACATTTTCATGAAAAAGAATTCTTTTGTCTCGATATAACGAAAGACTTCGAGGGAAGCTGGAAACAGCCTGCAGAAAAGCATATTCCTCCAAGTGAGGATTTTCTTCCTCCGAAATAACTCAATATCTACATATTACCTTGTTCTGTTATGCGCCCCGTTCCAGGGGCGTAAAAACGAGGGTCGACCGTCAGAATTTTATGGAATAAACTTTGTACCTTTTTGCGCCCTTACCGCATCCGAAATTCCTTTACTTCAGTCGGACGGAGGTGGAAGACAAACAAGATAATTCGATTCTTTATCGAATTCATGGAATGATTAGACCTGACAGCTCCGAACCGTATACGAAATTCCCCCCCCCCCCCCCCCCCCATTTTATTACGTCGAGAAGTTTTCGAAGATAACAAGTTTTGAGGAATTTTGTTATGTGAAGATGTTATTCGGCATATTATTTAAATTTCGTTTCATGAAAGAGGAATTTTGAGATTATGATAAAACGAGCTGTTGACGTTTCCGATGGGCCTTACCACAGCCTTCTTCAACACAAGAAATTTGGCAACAATGTCTAAGAGTCCTATGCCTACTTAATGAAGAGAACAACAAGTTATAAGTTAAGATTTTTCGTTCGGATTTCATGTGTTTCGGTTTATTGTCGAGAGTTATTAATTGATTCAGTGCAACTATTGGGAGAAAAAGTGTATCTAGGTATCATTCAGAATGCGACATCAATGTAGTTTTATTTAAATAGGAACTCTAATATACATATAATTAAAAGCATATTAAAATATGCAAAATAAATATGAACATAGCATAGATTTATGAAGAAAAATATATAAATAGATATCAATGATCAAATAATTACAAGTAACATATTAAAAATAAATATAGTATAAAAAAATTGGTTCAAGCCCTGTGGACAGGAGCTTTCTGGCGCTCTAGTTCAAACAGACAAATTATATCTCCGAAAGTATTGGTTTCTCAGAGTTGGGAATTATATCAATGTATTCTTATGATAGAACTGCATCATAAAGGAAATTCAATTCAAATAATAGTTTATTTATCAAGATTAAATGAGCAATCTGAGAATGAGAACTGCACCATGGAAGAAATCAAATTTAAATAGCTGAAATGAATTTGACTCTCTCTTATAGAACAGGATGACATGTACGAGTATGAACACAGGTCATATAATAAAGCTTAGATAGAATAATTATAACATTCTGTGAAAACATAGAAGTACGATTCATTATTGAAATTTCGAAAAATCATATTTAACTAGGAATTGACAAGTCTCTAATAGCTAGATGAGATGACATTTATGAACAGTGAACACAGACTGTAAATACATAGAACTACGATGTATTATCGAAATTTTGAAAAATCTCATCTCCGAAAGTATTAGCTTGCTGGAGTTGAAAATGTTATCAATGGATTTTTATGGCGAAACTGCATCTTAAATAAAAACTTAATATGAAATTTGTTACTTGAAAAAAAATTTTTTTTTTCGTTACTCCGAAACCGTCTGGCCTATTTTGTCCAATAACGAAATTAACTGAGATATTCATCTCCCTAACCTACTCTGAAAATTTCAACTGCCTAGCTCATTCCGAACGAGAGTTATTGTAGAAATTTTTTTTTTTTTATTTTAAAAATTTTTTTTGACTCTTTGCGGTAACCTGGTCAATACAAAACTTCACATGTGTATGAAGGTCATGATTCTACAATTTGATGCTAAATTTCAGATAGATCGAGTTATCGGTTTCGGAAATATTCATAAAAAATATTTTTTATCTAAAATCGGCTATAACTCCGAAACCGCTTGATGGATTTCGGCCATTAACGAACTTGTCCGAGATATTTACGCTCCAAACCCACCTTGCAAATTTCAATCCTCTAACTCCTTTCGTTCGAGAGTTATCGTACCTACGGCCGTTTATTAAACCTTCAAAAAACAGTTTTATCAATTATCACTATTTCTCAGGAAGCATAAGTGTATCGTTGAACTCCCAGCTTGTCGGGCAGACATCTAAAGGGGGGTCTTCGTTATAATGCAGAAAATAGTGTTGCTCTGATCAATTCGAGTCATCAGGTCCCATCAACCATGTACGCCGCTTGCAGCTCATCCCTTTTGTTAAGGGACGCTGTAAGATAAGGACGAAGAACTGTTCCAAGGAATGTGTGAGAGCAGACCTGCAATCTCACATTCCTGAGAGTGCAGACCCTCTCAGGGACTATAAAAAGATTTTTGCTGGCGCAAAAAAAATGCGAAGGCTTGATTATCCTAGAAACAAATTACCTCTCGAAACAGTAAACATACACGGGAATAATGCAGTGTTAATCATTCGAGTAGGTGCAACAATTAGTCGGTAATCTTTCACCAGACCGAAAAATTAGACTGCTGTATATGTCCATTTTACACGGAATTAATAATGTATGAGGCAACAACTAAATCTGTTTGTTTAGCAATAAATCTTCTACGGACTGCAAGCGACGCGAACAGAATACATTAAACAAAGGTAGGAAAGCAGGTGAATTAATGAATCTAACTATTTGCTGGTTCAATTTCTGCACGGTCGGGATAGAATTATCTGCCACCTCGATTTGAATTATTGTTAGCTGAAGTAACATTTTAACTTCGCGGAGAAGGGTAAACGTTCTTATTTGCATTCCAAAATCTGATACGTCTTCGCCCGGTCCTTTGTTACCATTCAAGTAGGAGGAATGGAGTTGTAACTTCGCGGAAAATGCGTCTAGAAGATACAGCTTTTGCGATTTTCGTGAAAAACGGTACATTTGTTTCAGTTTAGTGGAAATTTTTGGGCTAGATATCGAGCATTCTTATCGGCGTAATGTACAACCTGATAATTAAATACCGGTAATGTTTAATAGGATTCTGGATTTCGCAGTTAGGAGTATTTTTGCTAAAGTCGTTACTCATAAAGAGCAATACGTTACGAACATATTATTATTTATAAGTTCTAGGTGAAACCCATTCGAATAGGATGAGATTATAGCAAAAATGAAATTAAAAATAATTTACGGCGATCTGAGGTTGGGAAGTGGAAGAGGGTGTGTTTTTAACGATAAAAAACGGTTTATCTCGATTTTCGGCAAAACTACGAGTCCTATGGAAAAAAGTTGAATGGTGAAGTTATAGGTAATAAAAAGATCTACAACTTTTATATTTCACTTTTTTCACATAACCTCAATATTTATGCTAAAAATTCAAATAACCAAGGTTTTGGTTTTTTATCTTTTACAATGAAATTTTTTATCCTCGAAATTTGGTGAAAACTTACCTTTTTATGTCCCAAACACACTGTTATTTTTTTCATTCAAAGTGGTTATTTTTTCACCTTATTTTGACTTAATATCGAAAAAGCCGCATAATTTTCAATCGTTTCATTTCTCACGTCAAAATATCTACTCTTTCAAAAAAGTCGGTGTGCCTTATGTTCGTTGAAATCTTTACTTTCTGATGGAGTAAAAAAATATACATTACTATGATAAATTTCCTCAGAAAATGATAAGTTAATAAAGTTGATATTTAATAAGACATCTACAATATTTTGAGAAAGTTGTAGAATCTTCTCTAAATTATATGCGTAGATGCCTATTTATTGCTATTTTAAGATAACTTATATACCGGAGTGAACTACGGAAAGTTTTAGCCCATCGAAAGGTATTTCATAGAGAACTGGGGAAGGGGCTAGGAGGGTCTGGGCCTTACTACCTGTTATTTCGTAGAATTTTCTGAGAAAATTCATCATTTTAATGTATATTTTTTTTACACCATTAGAAAGTAGAGATTTTAATGAACAAAAAGCCCACCGCCTTTTTAAAACGGCAGATATTTTGACGTGAGAATTATCGATTGGAAATTAGGATGTATTTTCGATGTTAAGTCAAAATAAGATGAAAATTGGAATAAAATAAAAAATTACATAAAAAGTTAAGTTTTCGCCAAATATAGTGGAAAAAATATATTTTTTGTTAAAGATAAAAATAAAAAACCAAAAATTTTGTTGTTTGAATTTTTCCCATAAATTCAGAGGTTATGTGAAAAAAATGTGAATACAATAGTAGTAGATCTTTTTATTACCAACAACTGTGCGATTCAACTTTTTTCCATAGGTTCTAGTTTTGCTGGATATCCAGATTAAACCGTTTTTTACCCTTAAAAATTCACCCCCTTCCACTTCCTTACCTCAGATCCCCCTTGAATTATTTTTCCTTTAATGTTTGTTCTATTCTCTTCATGTTCCAATGGGTTTTTTGATCCTACTATTATTTTTTTTTTCACTTTTTACCATTTTCAAAGGCACTGTCTATAAAGGATCTTGTCACGCGTTTCGTCTACACAGTGACTGCATCAGACTAAATTCTCAACAAGTAATGATCTCCCTATACCTCACAATTAATGACCTGCACAAAGAGACTTTCTATTATTTTTCTTCTTCTTCTCCTTCTTACGACTTATTTAAAACTAGTTACATAATCTTGCAAGATAGTAATTTGCAAACATTAAAAAAAATCCATTTCTACAGCTTTTATAAATTTATTCTCTATTTAAAAAGATTGAGTACGGAAAAAAATTGAGATCTAATTGTCCTTTAACTAAATAACCCGTGAGTTTTTCTCTATTTACTCCCACCATTTCTCAATAATTCAGTTGCGCACCTTTATTCATTTTGTGTAAAATTTTAAATCCGGGAAAACAAAAATTCTATAACCTGATTGCGGCACCTTCTTTGTCCGATTACGACTCTAAACCATACAGGACCCACTCAAAAACACACACAAAATTTCATCAAAATCAGTCACGTTGTTTGGGCGGAGTTCAAACACATACAAACTTTATGAATAGAAGTAGATTTTGATGTGGAATGGACATGAAAATACTGTAAGTACCGAATATTTTATGTCCCTGTACTTAAACTCACTTTAAAATAGCGTGGCTTCATCTCTAAGTTGAACCTCCATAAGACTCCTATGCTGAAAAATTTCTATACGGATCTCTCGCAAAGAGGACGATTGTAACCTAACTAATGTGGTATATTGATCTGAAATGTCATGATCATGTGACATCGCCGAACTGGCGCGCTTTCAGTTGACAATATCCATGTATATAACATTAAATGTTCGTGATGTTTTCGCCGCAAGAAGGATTCTTACTCTTACCTGTAGTTGTTTGGATGTGTGAAGGAGTGTATTCTCTGCAGGCTCTTTCTTCTCGATATCCTCACTTCCGACGCCTCCGCAATATTCCTTATCCTTATCAGCGTATCCCAGGAAACCGCATACGGAGGAGGGTGACAATGGAGAGGCGATACCTGAGTCTGAGTCTGACACCCCGGTTTTCTGGCCATCCACTTTATAGTAAAAGAGAAAGTAAGATATCAAAATACTGTATTAAAACAAATTGTACACTAACATAGCGACAGGAGTTTAATCGCGGTGGTGGATAGACTCTACTGATTTATAACACCTAAAAGCTGCTGGAGTATAGATTTCTAATTTTGGTATGGGTGAGAAATGGGGGAATTATTTGAATACTTTGCAATCGTCTACACGAGCCTCTAAAAATATTAGCAATAAAATCTTATTTAAGTCGTTAAATTGACCCTGCGCATATATCATCTATTTCAGAGGTTGTGAGTGAACACTGCATAATTCTGCATTTACTCACATCTAACCTCTCAGTTTGAAGTTCGTAAAATATAGATATTCGGATGAAATCACAGCTCCTTGATACAATTTCCAGTTTTAACTTGTTCCTAGGAACAAGCCTATCGTTTTACCTAAATTTCTGTATTCATGAATTTTTAGCGCTCAAACTATTAGGTTCGACTCACGCATGATAACTCTCGAAATCAGTAAAAGAGTTGAAATCTGCAAGGTAGGTTTGGGGTTTAAATATCCCAGATAAGCTTGTTAATGTTTCAAATCAGCCAAACGGTTGAAGAGGCATTTTAAGTTTTAGATTTTTATTCGAATATTTCCGCAACTAGTCAATCGATCTAACTAAAATTCAGCACTAACTTGTAGAATTACGACTCCGATATGTGTGCGAAGTTTTTTATTGATTGTAAATAGGAGATATCGCTAAAATTATGCAGGATCCTTGAGAATCTTATTTTACAAACAATTTCTAGATTTCAATTTCAATTTTTCTTTATTTTGATTGACAGAAAAACTAAGAGGCTTAGACCACATGGTCGTAATAAACAAAATTGTCAAAAAATTTAAAATGAACGGACTTGAGGTCAGTCTGCTTTTGTGCATTCAATTCAGATTGGTCAACATGAACAGGCGCTCCAAAGCAGACTGACCTCACGACAATGATTTTCCAATTTTTTCTCGAAAAAACTCATTATGATTAAGATCTATAAAAATGAACTGCTGAATCAGCAAGACTAGCCACATTGTTGTCGCGTTGCTGCATTGTTTCGTTTTTTATTTTATATTACAGTACTTTCTATTCTTTTTCTTTTTTTTCCTCTTCTACTGATGATCTAATCAATATTATTGAAATTGTAAAATGTTCTCTTTTTTTTTTACTTCTGTGTTGTTATTTTTTTTTTTTTGTAAACTGGAAAGGTTAAGAGTTCAAGAGTAGCTTTAGCTAATCTTCGCCTGTTCAGTGCAAATGTATGTACATTTGTTGAATAAAGTCGATTTATTATTGTTATTATTATTATTACTATATAGACCCCTGGAGAACGAATAGTCCTGTATGAATTTTATTATTTCTTTATGCATATCGTACTTATTTTTATATCTTAATTTTGTGAATTTAGGGTCAACTTACTTTATTTTCTTGTCATTTCATTTGCTATATTGTTTTAAAATTGTATAACATGTGTAATTTATTAGTTTCTTTAGATAATTTCTAAGTATATATGTTGTAGATACCTAAATAAACCCAGGTTGATTATTTTTGAAACAAAAAAAAAATAATAGTAGGATGAAACCTATTGGAACAGGAAAAGAATATAACAAAAATGAAGGAAAAAATAAGCTACGGGCGATCTGAGGTCAGGAAGTAGAAGGGGGTGAGTTCTTAAGGGTAAAAAATGGTTTATCTCGATTTCCGGCAAAACTACAAGTCTTATGGAAAAAAGTTGAGGGCTAAAGTTGTAGGCAATAAAAAGATCTATATCTTTTGTATTTACACTTTTTTCACATTACCTGGAAAATTATGTGAAAAATTCAAATAACCAAGTTTTTAATTTTTTGTTTTTATCTTTCAAAAATAGTTATTTATTATACAAGGGAAAAAAGTATTAGATTTCAGCTCGAGGTTATGTTGTCTCCCGACGCGAAGCGGAGGGAGACAAAAAACCGAGAGCTGAAATCTAATATTTTTCCCGTGTATAATACACTATTTTTTTCTGTGACAGGAAAAACGACGATTTAATAGTGAAAGAACATATTATTACAATATATTAAAGTCAGAATGTTATCGATATGAAATTTGAATTTTTAAACTAGTAAGCTATCAGACCTGCGTTGCTAAGGAAATCTTCAGTGTAATCAAATATCTGTCAATTTAATTTTGTGATTTGATTCAAAAATTGCAAACTCAGTAATTGTTTAGTAGTTATTTTGAATACCATAAAGTTAAAAATGCTTGATTCTGAGTTTTCTCTGACTCCACCGGAGTTGATAGAAGCAGCGCAAGTAGCAAATATCTTCCATTATCTATATGTATATATATCCGGGAAAAAAGTATTCACTTTTTTCCCGGGGAAAAAAGTAATTTCGTGAAAAGTTATATTTTGTTACCTGTCAACAGAGATGAAATGTCAAATTTTTTTCCCGTCACAGCAAAAAAATTTTTTTTTCACGAAATTTGTTGAAAACTTACCTTCTCATATTCCAATCACACTTAAATATTTTTGATTCGAGATATTAATTTTTTCACCTTATTTTGACCTAATAACGAAAAGGCAGCCTAATTTTCAATCGAAAATTCTCACGTCAAAATATCTGCTTTTTTAAAAAGGTCAGTGGACTCTTGGTTCGTTGAAATCTCTACTTTCTGATGGTGTAAAAAAATATACATTTCTATGGTAAATTTTCTCAGAAAAAGTTAATGAAGTTAATATTTAATAAGACATCTACAATATTTTGAGAAAGTTGTAGGATTGACTCTTAATTATATGCGTAGATACTTATTTATTCTTATTTCAAGATAACTTATAAACCTGAGTGACCTACGGAAAAATTTAGCAAATCAAATGGTATTTGATGAAGAAGTGAAGGAGCTAGGAGGGTCTGAGCCTTGCTACCTGTTATTTCATAGGATTTTCTAAGAAAATTAACCATAGTAATATATATTTTTCAAACCACCAGAAAGTAGAGATTTCAAGGAACAAAAAGCCCATTGACTTTTTTGAAAAAGCAAATATTTTGACGTGAGAATTATCGATTGAAAATTAAGGTGCTTTTTCGATATTAAGTCAATTCAAAGTGAAACAGTGAATATTTCAAATTAAAAAAATTACAGTGAGTTTGGGACATAAAAAGGTAAGTCTTCAATAAATTTCGTGAAAAAAAAATATTCTGTTGTAAAAGATAAAAATAAAAAATCAAAAACTTGGTTATTTGAATTTTTCACATAAATTTTGATGTTATGTGAAAAAAGTGTTAATAGAAGAGTTTTAGAGCTTTTTATTAACTACAACTTGGCCTTTTAACTTTTTTCCATAGGACTTATAGTTTTGCCGGAAATTGAGATAAACAGTTTTTTTCCTTTAAAAACTCCCCCTTTTTGTTACATTCTCTTTTTTTTCCAATGGGTTTCATCCTACTATTCTTTTTTCTTCACTTTCTACCATTTTCAAAGTCTTCAGCACTGGTCTACAACTTGCATTAATAATAATAATAACTGATGCAATTCTGAACCATATTCATCTCTCCATTTCTCACCTCACTTAATGTTCGAGCTTTACCAATGGAAAAGTGAACAGGGCGACACCAAATGACAGATAGAAAAGAATGGAATCGATTATTATAGTTCAATCCTCGGTTCCACTCATCGGATAACTTTGATCCGTATTAAATCTCCGGTGAACGTACCATAGCCAAAAGTTTCCGATCGTGTGCTAAATCCCTCCAGCTCTCGGAAAGTTACATTTTCCGATTCAACTTGGACCCTTTCAATCAGATATGGATGAACCTGCCATTGATCTTCGTTCCATCTTCCTGGCCCGGGATATGGGAAATGGCCTTGGGTCAATCTGGAAAAAATATTTTGAGAACAAATTATTAACCTTTCCTTATTATTGAGCGAGTCGTATTTTAAATTTTCTCATTGCTAGTTTATTGCGCGTATGTTCTGGGGAACATAGCGTTATCAGTTTGCCCAAATGTCTATAACTTTCGAATATTTTGACGAAAATGGTCTCAAACGATTTGGTTCACTCCTCAATGAAGAATTCGAGGTCAAATTTGATTCTGTCCGGCCGGCCGTCTGGCCATTGCCACGATAACTTTAGAACGGAAAGAGCTAGCGACTTGAAATTTTCAGGGTAGGTGGCGCATCCAAATAGGAGGGACAATTTCGTTAATGGGTATAATCGGCCAAATGGTTTCCGAGTAATAATTTTGTCTACAACCAATACTAATCCGATCGAATTTTTACTTGGTGAGTAGTTGTAGAATATAAACGTAGGGACGTTTGTGAAATTTTGTGAACATCGTATTGCTAAAAAATTTTAAAAAATTATTAAAAAATATTATTTACGTCACGATAACCTAAGAACGGAAAGAGATAGCAACTTGAAATTTTCAGGTTAGGTTGAGAATCTGAATGCGCCATTTGGGTTTGTTTATAGGCATAATCAGCAAAACAGTTTTGGAGTTATACCCATCTGAAATTTGGTTTTTATTTCCTCAATATCTCGAAAAATACAGAACTGATCCAATTCAAACATGGTTATTAGTTGTAGAACCGCAACGCGAAAATTCTTGCAAAATTTTGGGAGGATAGTATAACTAGAAAATTTTTTAAAAAATCATGGAAAATTATTGAAAAAATTTCTATATTTCAGAAACTATTCGTCCGATATCGCTGAAATTCTGCGAGAGCCTTCAGAACCTAACTCTACCACCAAGTTTCGAGTTTGAATATGATCGGATCTATATTGTTGGAGATCCGAGCAGCCTTGTGTGAGTTCAGTAGCTGGATGGGTGATCGCTGCCTCGACAGCTCTCTAATGAAAGGAGATAGGGACTTGCAATTTTCAGAATAGGTTACACATCTGAATGGGAGACATGAGTTCACTGTTGGCCATAATCGGCCCAACAGTTTCGGGGTTATACCCATCTGGAATATTATTTCCTCAATAACTCTATAAAAATAGACTCTATCGAATTGAAGCTTGGTAACTAGTGGTAGAATATCAACATGAAGACGTGTTTGAAATTTTATGAGGACCGTATCACTAGAAAACTTAAAACTTATAAAATTACGAAAAAATATTATGTATCTCATGATTCCTTGAGAACGGAAAGGAATAGCGACTTGCAGTTTCTAGGGTAGATTGCGCATCTGAATACGACATTTAAGTTCGTTGACTAGTATAATCGGCCAAATGGTTCCGGAGTTAATTTCAATCTGAAATTTGGTTGTTATTTCCTCAATAACTCAAAAAATACAAATCCGATCCAATTCAAATATAGTTATTAGTTGTAGAATGCCAACGCGAAAATTCTTGAAAAAATTTCGCGAGGATCATAGCACTAGAAAATTTTTAAAAATTTATTGAAAAAAATGGGTTCAAGCCCTGTGGACAGGAGCTTTCTGGCGCTCTAGTTCAAACAGACAAATTATATCTCCAAAAGTATTGGTTTCTCTGAGTTGGGAATTATATCAATGTATACATATGATAGAGCTGCATCATAAAGGAAATACAATTCAAATAATAGTTTATTTATCAAGATTAAATGAGCAATCATGAGAATGAGAACTGCACCATGGAAGAAATCGAATTAAATCTGGCCAATTTTGCCCAATAACGAGATATTCATCTCCCTAACCTACTCTGAAAATTTCAACTACCTAGCTCATTCCGTTCGAGAGTTATTGTGGAAAAACTTTTTTCAAATTTTCAAATTTTTTTTTTACACTTTGCGGTAATCTGGTCAATACAAAACTTCACATGCGTATAAAGGTCATGATTCTACAATTTGATACTAAATTTCAGATAGATCGAACGAACTTGTCCGAGATATTTACGCTCCAAAACCACCTTGCAATTTTCAATCCGCTAACTCCTTTCGTTCGAGAGTTATCGTGCCTACGGCCGGTCGGCCGGCCGGACAGAATCGATTTCGCACTCGGAATCTTGATCAGTGAGTCGAACCAAATCGTTTGAGACCATTTTCAGCCAAAAATTTCAAAATTACAGACACTTGGGCAAATTGATAAGCACACTGTTCCGAGGAACTAGAGCGCCAAAAAAACAAGTTTCGTATGACAATTGCCCAAAACAGGTTTAAAGTACCTACAAATAGTAGGTATTCCATAAAACAAATATGAAAGAAGGTAAGTAATAATAAAAAATTTCCTCGTAATCGATCAAAAATTTCCTGATCTACGTTCACCAAACTATAGAATTATGCTTTCAATATTTACGTAATATTTTCAAACATTTTCGGGTGAGGTCCCCGTTGCATCGCTAAAATACGAGTATTTCAACCCCAATATTTTTGAAGTTACAATTTTCCCTTCTGTCAAGTTGACATTATGAGAATTCATACATAGAATAATAATTATATCAATCTGTGAAATACGATTTACATTGAAATTAAAAAAAATCATATCTCCGAAAGTATTAGCTTGTTAGAGTTGAAAATGATATCAATCGATTCTTATGATAAAACTGCTTATTAAAAAAAAATTGATTTGGAATTTGTATCGTAAAAAAAAATATTTTTTTTTGTTACTCCGAAACCATCTGTCCGATTTTGCCCAATAACGAACTTAGCCGAGATATTCATCCCCCAAACCTACTCTGAAAATTTCAACTCTCTAGCTCATTCCGTTCGAGAGTTATCGTGCTTACGGCTGGCCGGCCGGACAGAATGAATTTCGACCACGGATTCTTGATCAGTGAGTCGAACCAAATCGTTTTTAAGACCATTTTCATAGAAATATTCCAAAATTACAGACATTTGGGCAAATTGATAAGCACTCAGTTCCGAGGAACTAGAGCGCCAAAAAATTGGTGCAAGCACTGACATGAAGTCAGAAGCTTTTGCGCGTAAGTTCTCCATTCTCCTTTATTGGACACTCTTAATAGAATTTACCATGGTGATTTCTATTGTCTGTTCTCCTGTATTTGACACTCCGAATATACCATGGTAAATTCGATTAAGAGTGTCCAATGCAGGAGAACAGACAATAGAATTCACCAAGGTAAATTCGATCAAGAGTGTCCAATACAGGAGAATGGACAATAGAACATACGCGCAAAAGCTCCTGACTTCACGAAAAAATAAATAGTTCAAGCACTGACGTGAAGTCAGAAGCTTTTGCGCGTATGTTCTATTCTCCTGTATTGACCACTCTTAATCGAATTTACCATGGTAAATTTGATTAGAAGAGTGTCCAATACAGGAGAATGGACCATAGAACATACGCGCAAAAGCTTCTGACTTCACGTCAGTGCTTGAACCAATTTTTTTAATTTAATTTCTTTCATAAGAATCCATTGATCTCATGAGAACTCTGGGAAACTAATACTTTCGGAGATATAATTTGTAAATGTTTGAACAAGAGCGCTAAAGCCCCAGTCTACAGAAGTTTCCCACTTTTTTATTCATTATAATTAGTAGTGTAAATAAAGCAATGATATCGGGATAAAAAAGAAATTCGAAAAGGAGGTTGATATTTTCGTAGCGATGAGAGATTCGAGGAGGGAATGAGAATGGCAAAAGATGGAATTTTCTAGGGGTATTGATTTTTGACATAGGAAAATTTGGAGTGTATTTTTACTAAAATCTCAAGGTCGCGTAGAAACGTCGTACATGGCTAAAGGTGCAAAACGGTCGAAAGGAAATAGGCCGCGGATAATTTCAGGATCGGTAGTTCGTTAATGGGCTTAATCAGCTAACGGTTTCAGAATTATACCCATCTGTAGTATTATTGTTATTTCCTCAATAACTCAAAAAAATCATATATCTCATCGAATTGAGACTTGGTAATAGGATTTGGAATGGCAAACCGCAAAATGCGAAATTTCGTGAGGATCTGATAACTAGAAAAAAAAATTAAAATATAAAAAAAAACGAAAATTTCTCTAAAACAATAATAATATATTTCAGAAACCATCTGTCAAATTCCTCAGAAATCGCGCAAAAACCTTTGATCAGCCATTTTACAATATATTACCGAATTTCAGCCCGATCAGCTTTCTTAGTTTCAAAATTGTGCCCAAAGTAATTTTTCACTTGTTAACGCTTCCTTTATTCACACTCAACTGAGGCATGAATAGACAATAGAACATGTGCGCAAAAGCTCCTAACTTCTGTTCGGTGCTTTTTACAATAAAAGTCCCCAATGACGAATTCCTCATACTTCTTGACGCATAGCTACACCAAAACTTCTCAACCCAGACAATTTCCTCTCCTCGTTTCAAAAACCTTGCGGGATTGAAGGCCCAAACTAACTTTCGAATTTACAAGCAACATTTCGAGACTTCTAAACTATAAATTCCCTACCTCCAAACAATACACGCCCCACTAACCACCCCACAGACGTTTCTATAAGTGTACTTGTTCAGTTTACCTTAAAACTTGCTGATATCTGCTAGAATTTCCCTCTACTAGAGATAAAGTTGAGTCTTCTCCTTGGGCGGAGTTCCTGTTTGGGGTCCTCGAACGTGGGATTAAAGTTGGTAACTTCGAGAGCTTGTCGGCTGGAAAAAATTGAAAAGCGATTAAGTTAAATTCCAGAGCAAATTTTACCGGGTGAGTAGTAGAGAATTCCAGGGGAGTTGCCCCCTATTTTTTATGAGATTTCGATTAACAAGGATATGAGAATATGATACCAAATATACTGCTCCACAAAAGTCAAGTTCAGAAATTTTGGGACTGTTTCAAAAGTTTCCTTTTTGTTTCACCAATTTTTTAAATGTGAGTAATCTAAATGTTTACTCACTCATCTTACAAATTCTTCTGCCCATTTATTTATAAGTTTCACAGTTTCAGGTGAAAATTTATTGCTGGTATTTGTAGTGCAAAATAAGTTCACTCAAAAAATTTAAAACATAAAGTTCAGTAAAGAGTATGGCTTCCTCAAACATCAACCACAGCTTGACAATGCCTTTGCATACTTTCGATCAGATTGTTGAAGTAGCCTTGATCAATTTCTCTCCAGAGTTGAGATAAAAGCCGTCTAAGTTCTTGAACTGTATGTGGAGGTTGTTCATGAGAATCCAAGGCTCTTGGTAGCTGATTCCAAGCGTGTTAATGAAATTGATGTCTAGCGACCAAGGAGGCAGGACTAAATGTGGAATACCATGGATTTCCAGAACTTAATTGACAATTCTCGCACGATGGGGTGGCTCATTATCGTCCGAAAATAAGAAATTTGGACCAATAGCAGCATAAAATAAAGGAATAATATTGTCAATGACTTGGTCTATGTCTCCTTGGGAAAGATCTAGTAGGATCAGTTTAATAATACATAATACATAAATATGTCAACTCCAACTTAGCTTGCTATCAACTGTAATACCCACAAAAATTACTGAATCAACCGAATTCTGTCCTTCTAAATAGCTCATCGAGAAGTACATGTAGTGACTTTTTGTCTCATTGAGGTTGAGTTGATTACTGAAGAACCATTCAGAAATCTGTCCTAATACGCTCTTAGTAGTCATTGAACGCTGTTTTCTTCAGAACAGTGGTATGATCAGCGAATAGTACAAGATCACAAATGACAATGTCATTGATGTATATAAGAAATAGGAGTGGTCAGAGACCAGACCCTTGAGGCACACCGTGTATAACACTCATTAAATTGAATAATATACCACCAAAATCAATAAACTGCCTTCTGTTGTATAAATAGGAACTCATAAGTTCAATTACACCCTTATGAAAGCCGTACCATTGACCTTGATGTAGAAATTGTAGGTATATAATTAGGGCTGGTAGAGAAAGGCCTTTTACAGTTAGGTGCTTCTTTTGAGTCTTGCCAAACAATTTTAAATGTTTTTGGCAGGATTTCTATTTCATTATACAAGCTGTTTCTGGATAAGTCCGTAAAATTATAAGGGGTGATTCTGTGATGAAAATTAAGGTGGGTATATGGAATATTTTGTTTTAAAAAACCACACCCCGGAGCATTTACACCCCTCTGGAGATCAACAAAAATAAAGTTTCTCTCTTTTATTTTCCCCGTATATTGAAAGTCTTCAAGAAAGGTAATAGAATGGGTGATGGAGAAAATAAAGAAAACTTGTAAAATATACGAACTATAAACAAATAAATTAAGTTAGGGAAATTCATTGCATTTTTTTCTCGTAAATGCTTAACTTTTCGAAAAAAACTTGTAGGGATAAGAAAGTTAATAAATAAATTGGCCTTTCAAACATGTTTTTTAAAAGGGAAATTTTATCCAAAAAAAAGTTGTAAGACAAAATATCTTAGGGTTGACTATTTCAACCCTTTCTAAGCATACTTCCGGGTTGAAAAAATTCCAAAATGTGTAGTTTTATTGACAAATAGTATTTACCAAGTTTCAGCTTAATAAACAGGGAAAACAAAAAAGAGAAAATAGTACCTATATTCTAAAACAAGTTGCAGAATGGGCTGATATTCAAACACGATTGCGAAATTCGAAAACGAGCGACGAAGGAGCGAGTTTTCGTACGCATGAGTGTTGGAATTGCTTTCTGCAACGAGTATTAGACGATATTTTCTCTATTTCAGGCAAGTTTTGCAAAATACTGTTGACATTTAATAAAAAATTAGTATTATACATCCTAGTAACTTTTGTATTGTATCTTGGCAGTTGGTGTTACTGTTACGAAAGTTGACAGATCACGGAATTTGAATAGTACGTAGAGCATGGAGATCAGATTCAACAGTTCTCTAATATCATGAATGGTTCAAAATTAGCAAGAAAGAAATCTTTTGTACCTTATTTTTTTTATGAAACTAAAACCTTTCCTCTCAACAATTAATTCACCTTATACAGATTATCTTATATTGACAATAATGGAGGTGTGTTGAAATTTGATAGGATCGAATGTCAGTGCTGACTGTCACAAAACGAAAAATTTAACTAGAAACAATGCGGGAATGAGTTCATTCCAGCACTGTTTTTAGTACTGGAATGAACTCATTAGGACACTGAAATAGAGAAACAATTTTTTTTGGTAATCTTCGGAGGGGTGTAACTTTTCCCAGCGTTTTTCAAAAAATTTAATACCAAATACCCACCTCAATTTACATCACAGAATCACCCTTTAAAGTTTGTCGCACTTATTCAGAGACACCCTGTATCTTCAAGAAAGCAAAATAGTATCGGTCACAAAGTGGCGAATCCGCAATTGGGATTTTCAATACACTCATAATGATGAAAAATTCAGTCATTCATTTGAGGCGTATAAAGAACTGGTAACGTAAAACAATAGGACTATAGAATAGAGTATACTCTGACTGATTTATATTGGTAGTTAAAATCAATTCTTCCACCTATATTTCATTACTTAACACGTCTGACTTTTAAATTTTTAATGTCGCATAACTGAACGCTTTAAAGTGTAGAAACTTCGGTGAAAAACGATGTCATTAATTGGAAGAAGTGGAAAATGAAGGTACTCCTACATAATTAATCAGGGACGGCGAGAAGAAAGTCCTGGTGGAATTATGTTTCCGTTGCCATTCTCCATCTCAAATTAGGTGCAGATACCCATTTAACGCGCTATTAAATATCAAGGGGAGATTCATCTCCCTATTTCTGCCTCCGTGAAAAGAAATACAATTTTCCTCTTGTGATTTTACGACCTCCTTCAGCTGTTGGTGATGTTACTTCAAGGTGTTTTTCCCTCTATTAAGCCTGACGATTTTACGAATCACCGGTTCGAAGGGATTTTTTCATTTCTTTGTGCATTTTTGTACTATCCGAATCATATCAGCTATGAACATATCAGTAATCATACAATTTTTTTTTCTGGATTTTCTCCACTAAACTCTGAAAAATATGTATATAGAACAAACAAAAACAAAAAACACTAATTCTTTTGAAATTGCTTCTGCGTTAGAAATTTTGCAAATAAAGAATAATAATCACCTTCCATTTCTTGGTGTTTCAATAACTCAGTATCCAAAATATTGTGAGAACGGTACCTTCGGAGAACAGACACATACAAATAGATATATAGATTTCTATATTCAAATCTTGAACATAACATAGAGGCCAGTAGAGGTAAGAAAGTCGGCACACAAGAACTCAAGAAATAGAGACAAATATAAATCAAAAATTAAATCACATGATAGATGGAGTAAAACAAAGATTCTAATATTCTGAACCCAATATGATAAACTTACCAAATGATATATTTCAATCATTTTATGGATTATCCTGGGGCATATAGGGTAGGGGTAATTATATATAATATCCTATAATTGGTAATTTTGCATTCAATCATACTTTATTTGTTAGAACAGAAATACATTCGACATGTCTGTCATAGGTAGATAAGATTACATGTATGAACAGTGAACACAGTCAGATAGAATACGCATTCTGTGAAAACATAGAAGTACGATGTATTATTACAATTTTAAAAAATCATATCTCCGAAAGTATTAGCTTGCTTGAGTTCAAAATGATATCAATGGATTCTTATGATGTTACTGCATCTTAAAAAAATTGAATTCAAAATTTGTAATGTAAGAAAAAAATATTTTTTTCGTTAATCCAAACCATCCGGCCAATTTTGCCCAATAACGAACATTATATATTATTTTTTATATTATTATACTGAACTTATCTGAGATATTTATCTCCCAAACCCACCCTGAAAATTTCAACTCTCTATAATTCCGTTCGAGAGTTATCGTGTTAACGGAAGGCTGGATGGCCGGACAGAATCGATTTCGACTACGAATTCTTGATAAGTACTCTGTCCCGAGGAACAAGAGCGCCAAAAAATCATATCTCCGAAAGTACTGGTTTCTCAGAGTTGGGAATGATATCAATGGATTATTATGATAGAACTACATCATTAAAGAAATTAAAATCCCTTTGCATCATATCGTTATATGACGGTCCAATTTTGGCTACAAGTGTTACAAAACTATCAGGAGTCATTCTGAAAAATTAAGTAAATGAAATAGCCAGTTTTATTTATGAAACAAATCTAATGTATTCAGTCCAGTTAGAACTCTAACCAGAATATTTATGTAGGAAATCTTAAATAGTGTTAGTAAGGAATAACTACCTGTACATTAATTGGAAATCCTGTTCTAAATCTTCCATAAATAGAGAATGACTCGTAAATTATGCTCGACTTCCTTGCGTCGTTCATTTTCGACTCACTAACCAAAAAACTCTGCCTATGAACTTAGCGAATCCAAATTTCATATTATTTACATGCTTACATCAACCAAACTTTCCAGAAATACACTTTCAGTATCGTTTGACGGTCAGACAGAATCGATTTCGACCACGGATTCTTGATCAGTGAGTCGAACCAAATCGTTTGAGACCATTTTCAACCAAAAATTCGAAAATTACAGACTTTTGGGCAAATTAATAAGAACTCTGTTCCAAGGAACAAGAGCGCCAAAAAGAAAACTTGAATAATCTACTCGTATTTTGTTGACCGGAAAAAAATTTTGCAATTTGCTTAGTTGGAATTGACCATATGTGGCTAAATTCGTTAAAGAAAGAGTTACAACCTGGGAATTTATCTGTGAAGTGGAACTGTGTATCAAAGTGTCAACTATATCATAATGAGTGTTCAACTACAAATAATTCCTGTTTGTTAGGCAACATTAATTGCTTTTGACAAATATGTTTTGTTTCTAAAGCATAAGCAATTTTGAATGAATTCAAAATTTTTGTTTTGTTTTATTATATGTATATATTTGTCAGAGATAAAACACAGAAAAAAATCATTTAATGATAAATTAACCTCTCAAATTAACCTTCAATGATTAAATATACAGTAACGCAGGTCTAATTAAGAAAATTTAAACACACTATTATTAGAGGAATGATTCAGGGAAATATTATGGCCTACTCGTAGAAAAACCTAGAACACATATTCTAATAACAGATATTTTGAAACACTGGAAACAATTATTTATTATACAACTTAATAACTAGAAAAGCAAAGAATACATACTTCACTTCCAAAAAGGAGTATCACAAGCATCTGTTTTCGGTCCACTACTCAATGTGTGATGGACTAGGTAGCTTTCTAGCTGTTTTCGTTTAAAAGTACTGTTTAAATACCTAATTTCATATTATTGGCTCTCTAGTTCCTCGGAACTGAGTGCTTATCAATTTGCCCAAATGTCTGTAATTTTCGAATTTTTCGATGTAAATGGTCTTAAACGATTTGGTTCGACTCACTGATCAAGAATCTGTGGTCGAAATTAATTCTGTCCGGCCGTCCGGCCGGCCGTAGGCACGATAACTCTCGAACGGAATGAGCTAAACAGTTGAAATTTTAGAGTAGGTTTGGGGAATAAATATCTCGGCTAAGTTCGTTATTGGGCAAAATCGGACAGATGGTTTCGGAGTAGCAAAAAAAAAATTTTTATTTTACAAAACAAATTCCAAATTAAATTTTTTTCAATAAGCAGTTTTACCATAAGAATCCATTCATATTATTTTTAACTCTAACAAGCTAATACTTTCGGAGATATGATTTTTCAAAATTTCAATGTAAATCGTATTTCTACGTTTTCACAGAATGATAGAATTATTCTGTGGGTATTCTATGAATGGTTATAATGTCAAATTATTTTCCTGAGACATGACTTTGTCTCATTGTCATTCATTCCAGCAAACATATAAATATGAGAATTTCAATATAATATCATACTTTTTGTTGGTTGATATTTTCATGCCGATGGTCAATCGATATGATGATGGGAATGGTAATGGTAAGTTAATAATATTGAGTTCAGTATTGGAGTAGATTTGAGGAAAGATATATATTATCGTTCATCATAGAATTGAGGAATGAATATCTCGGATGAGTTCGTTGTTGGGTAGAATTCGTCTATTGGTTTTGGATCGATAATTTTTGGCACTCTTGTTGAATTTAAATTCTTCTATGATGTTTGAATTCAATTTCTGCTAAGATGAAGTTCTAAATTTCAATAATGAATCGTACTTCTATGTTTTCACAGAATGCTATAAATATTCTATCTAAGCTTTATTATATGATCTGTGTTCATACTCGTTCATGTCATCCTGTTCTATAAGAGAGAGTCAAATTCATTTCAGCTATTTTAATTTGGTTTCTTCCATGGTGCAGTTCTCATTCTCAGATTGCTCATTTAATCTTGATGAATAAACTATTATTTGAATTGAATTTCTTTTATGATGCAGTTCTATCATAAGAATACATTGATATCATTCCCAACTCTGAGAAACCAATACTTTCGGAGATATAATTTGTCTGTTTGAACTAGAGCGCCAGAAAGCCCTGTCCACAGGGCTTGAACCCATTTTACTTAATTCACATAAGTGTCGTTACTAATTTAACCAAATTGATAATAAAATTCATTAATTCTTATGTCAGTAATTTCGTTTAGATAATAAGAGATAATAATAATAATAAAACACCCACAATCTTAGTAAAGAGGAATATTTAATTTAATTATCTATATCCCGTGTAAAGAAAGCAATTACGGCAACGTACATATACACCGATTCAAGGCCATCCTAGGTCATGAGCGGATCAACCATGGTGAGGTCTCAGATTTTTATCAGATTTCATAAAATTCCATGTTGAATATCTCAAAAACGATGCATTTTAGGAGAAATGATGAGGAATAATTTAATTTCCTAAAATGATTGAAGATTCTTACGATGACTCAAGATAAACTTTATCTGCTTTCCTTATGCTAATTTCATCTGGTTTTATGAATACGCTAACCTAGGTATATATCTATGGTTAAAGTTAATGTAGCACTTGAAGACTGGCCCTGTATAATAGATATCATATGAATAATATGATGTACCATGGTCAAAAAGAGAAAAAAATATTTGATAATAATACGAACAAGCAGGCAGAATGTCCTGACTTCACGTCAGTGCTAATCTAATTGATGAAGCTAATTTCATCTCGATTTAAACCATCACAATCTCATTACTCACTTTTGAATTTTCTCCGAACTTCTTGCATCCTGGTTGCCTTATAATAAATCTCCTTTTCTACTCCGATATCAGAAGGGAATTTATCTGAGGTGTCATCCGCATCCAGAAGACTATCTCCGGAAATTGGTCTCCTTTTCACTGTCCCAGTCCGATTGGAGGGGGAATCCCAGTCCAAGGATTTTTCTTCTTCATTCGAGGATTGACGTTCGAAATGGGGCATTGTTCATTTTTCAAATAAATGTTGATTTGTTAGATAAGATGCAGAAGCAAAATCGTTTTCCATTTTCGGAGATTTTTGAGGATATGAATCGAAATAAAACATATTTTCGTCGACTTCGAAAGTCAGACCAATGTACAAGCAATCGTCCAATAATTAAGACGATTTTCTATTAATGCGTGAATATCAGGTCTTTTCCTAGAAATTAAATGGACGTTACACAGATTACTATTGCTAATATGTGTATGGACCTATAGAAGTCAACTGCATGAACATAGAAAAATTCAAGAGATATCCAAATGATCCCCACTAATATATACCTACTACCAATGTATTATTCTTGAATTTGTAATTTTGATAACAAATTTCATAATATCAGTTTCAACACATTTTGTTGCAAATATTCGTAGAAATCATATAAACGCCAACTTTAGTTGAAAATATTTCACAACTGATAATTCATCTGGGCTCTACAGTTTTTCGATATGAGATCTGTGTCCGTTCTAAAAAACTTGTACTGTAAAGTCAATGGTTCTCTCAATTTCATAGAATAACGGTTGGTTGAACGAAGCTTTGACAGCACTTAATTTCCAAATCACTGTAATTCTATGACGATTCCCAGCTCGTGTGTGATGCAACATGGATGCATAGAATACTATTCTATGCATCTTGGATGCAACCATCGAATTGAGACAACGAATTCCAAGCTGACACGTTCCACCAAAAACTAACAATACACTCCAGAATATTTTCAAACGTTACAATCTTAGGAGGTTATTTGAAACTTACACAAAAATAAAATAACTCCAAGGAGATAAATTTACGTTACAATATTAGAAGGTTAGTTTAGTATCAGGAAATTTATGAAGCTAAGTTTAGATTGCAACGTCGAGTATACAACCAAAAATAATCTGTCAAGATATAAGGAGCATATGGGACGCATTCTAAATGACATCACCGATAACTCGGCTTTGCAAATCATGTTTTAACAACCGACCACTTAGTTTACAATAATTCAATTAAACTGTTGGAAAATTAAAAAAAATGTACCTGGTTATCTTAGAAAGAATCTAAATGTATATAAGAGATAATTTATCAATCTATAATAATGATCTAACCTCAATTAATTACTTATTATTCCCACTGATCGGTTTTTGATTAAGGATGATGTCATCCCATATTTGAGTATATTTACAGATAGGTTGTTTTGGTGACGTTTCACCTCAGAAGACGAAACATAAGTATGTCAGAATCAAGATACATAGAATAACAAGGTGTCGACACTCCCTGCTAATTCCTGTTAAAATTTTCAGACGAAGCGAAGCTAGTAAATGATAACTGACAAGCGACAAAGTTCACTTTCCACCGTTGCTAGTTCGTAAACTCAAATTAAAAGAATATAATGAAGCCGTTTATTGAATAATAATAATAATTCACTTTTTGATTAATCAGACATCTGTTGGGACATATTTGTGAACCCCATTTGTTTGGAACAGAATTTTCATCTTGCCAATACATAATGAGGTCAAATTAGGGATTTATTAGCAAAGGAGTATCATTGGAACATTTTGAATGGAACTGTAAATCAATAAATCTCTGAAATCATTATTTTTCCACTACAAAAGATCACATCCAATTTCATTTGAATATAAGCATTTAATTTATGTATTTTGAAATAAATTGAATAATACAGAATCTTCTGTAATACAAATGTATTAATTACCTTTATCATGTAAGGCTCATTTAAATTCAGCATTTTTCTTATTATTTTTTATGTATAATTTGAAACTCCATCAAAACATCGTCATGTATACAGCATTTTTTCAGTCACCTAATACCTCTTGACAACTCTTTATGTCCTCAGCAATAGGATGATTAGATTGCAAAAGATATTTGATTCGATAGAAATTATTCAGAACTAAGTATACTGATGAAATATCGAAAATTGATAAACTAACCAAATAAAGGGTAGTGTAATGCTTTGAACAAACAAATTTTCTAATTTTCAATACCCTACCTCTAACACAAGCCAGTTGCCATTCTTGTTGTGTAACAATATCCTCGAAACAAGTAATATTATAGAACCTATATGAACGCCAAAAAGAATGACGCTTAGGAACGCAATTCAACTTTGATGAAATCACACTGTGTGGTTGCTCTGAACTTTGTTCTCTGCTAGTCCTCTCATCGTTGACAAATAATATTGTTAGTTTTCATAACATAATTTCATTCCTTCTCAATATAACTGAATTGTATAATGAATATTATTATTAATTAATAGAGTTATACCTTAATGTTTCAACTGTTAAAACAGTTCATGTTCATCAACCGGCAAGATTATAATTAATCAACAAGTCTAAGCGTACTCCTTACTCCTATGTTGATTTATTAACAACGGTATCAGCGATCTTTCAATATTATTAATATTATAATTAATACCTACTTGATATCAGAAATCTGCACCTGATCCGGTAAGAATAAACAATTGTTAATAAAACTATATTCGCCTAAAACCGAAGGATTTTCGAAAAGTTAATAAGTATTTGATTAAAAACGTTCTAGATACTCGTTCAGAGTTCACACAGCAAACATTTGGCTCAGTTTCGGCGCGAAACACAAGGACGTTGAACAAAATACTCAAAATAGTAAATTTCAGCAAACGGTAAGACCTGGTACGACTTCCCACAAGAAACTAAAATAAACAAAGATTCGAATTTAATTTTACATGTCGGTAATTTTGTCCATAAAATTTCTACTGCCAGCATCTATCGGTGAAAACTGAAGTAGAACAAAATCCTTATATTTTGACAGTATTTGGACCGCAATTCGACCGAAAATATGTCAAAGAGTGTCTTCATCATGTATTCTATGCATTTATATCAGAATGTAGTAGTATCAGTAGTTATTAGTTTCGAAATGTATGAACCAATGATTCAGTCTCATTAAAACCTTATATTTCAGCCAGGAACCACAGAACACATTTATATATCCACAGATCCCTGAGTCGGATGTCGTAATCCAATTTTTTCTCCACTCATTTGACATCCCTCAACACTGATTACATTGTAGTCACTGTCATCACCAAAAAGCCGGAAAATCGGATCAGTCAACACAAAAACGCCGACAATGGAAGACCCGCATTGTAATATCGAGTTGCACTTTTAGTCTTCAGCAATCCGCGGACAACTGAGGGGGTGGCACCGAGATGGGGGTTGCATTGCTCTACACTGTCGCCCGATTGTAACCAATCTCACGCTTCAAGTTATTACCTTAATCAAACACCGACAGGGTGGAAGGACATCAGGTCCGAAGCAGGGTATATTTAGGATGGGAAGTTTTGGGGTATAATTTTCAAACAACAAATATTTTGTTTGTATCAACGACATTTTTACGTTTCAACTACGTGAAAATCAAACGTGTAATGAAATTCGTTAAATAAAAAAAAATGGTTCAAGCCCTGTGGACAGGAGCTTTCTGGCGCACTTGTTCAAACAGACAAATTATATCTCCGAAAGTATTGGTTTCTCAGAGTTGAGAATTATACCAATGTATTCTTATGATAGAACTGCATCATAAAGGAAATTCAATTCAAATAATGGTTTATTTATCAAGATTAAATGAGCAATCTGAGAATGAGAACTGTACCATGGAAGAAATCAAATTAAAATAGCTGAAATGAATTTGACCCTTTCTTATATAACAGGATGACATGTACGAGTTTGAACATAGATCATAGAATAAATCATAGATAGAATAATTAGAGCATTCTGTGAAAACATAAAATTACGATTCATTATTTAAATTTCGAAAAATCATATCTCCGAAAATATCAGCTTGTTATAGTTGGAAACAATATCAATGGATTTTTATGGTGAAACTGCATCTAAAAAAAAAATTATTTTGAAATTTGTAATTAAAAAAAAATTTTTTTTCGTTACTCCGAAACCATCTGGCCTATTTCGCCCACTAGCGAACTCAACCGAGATATTTATCTCCCTAACTAACTCTGAAAATTTCAACTGCCTAGCTCATTCCCTTCGAGAGTTATTGTAGAGACAAAATTAAAAAAATTTCAAAAAATGTTTTTGACACTTTACGGTAACCCGATCAATACAAAACTTCACATGCGTCTAAAAGTCATGATTCTACAATTTGATGCTAAATTTCAGATAGATCGAGTGATCGGTTTCGGAAATATGCATAAAAAATATTTTTACTAAAAACGGCCATAACTCCGAAACCGCTCGATGGATTTTGCTCGTTAACAAAGTCGTCCGAGATATTTATGCTCCAAACCTGCACTGCAAATCTCAATCCTCTAACTCCTTTCGTTCGAGAGTTATCGTATTAACGGACGGACGGCCGGACAGAATTGATTTCGACCACGGATTCTTTATCAGTGAGTCGAACCAAATCGTTTGATACCATCGAAAATTACAGATATTTGGGCAAATTGCTAAGCACTCTATTCCGAGGAACAAGAATGCCAAAAAGGGGGAAAGCCCTGTAGCAGGAGCTTTGGCGCTTTTGTTCAATCTTTGACAAATCATATCTTCGAAAGTATTGGTTTCTCAGAGTTGGGAATGATATCAATGGATTCTTATGATAAAACTGCATCATGAAAGAAATTAAATTCAAATGTGATACAACTGCATGATGAAAGATATTAAATTCAAACAAGAGCGCCAAAAACCTGTCTGTTTGAACAAGAGCACCAAAAAGCTCCTGTCCACAGGGTTTGAACCAATTTTTTATTTTTTAGTCATACGATCCTGACAAAATTTTGCTTTGTGTCGGTATTTTACAACTACCTACTGAGTTTAATTCGGTCAGATCAGTATTTCGAGATTTAATTTCAGATGGCTATAACTCCGAAACCACCCGGCTGATTTTTTCACATTAGGGAACTTAACTTCCGCATTTAGACTCCCACTCATTCATCTCTGTTCTCTGTTCAGAAGAACAAGGCCAAAAATGCCCATAAATGTCATAAAAACTGGAAGAAAGCTGGATTTTTATAATGTTGGGGATATGACTTAATATCAAGTCCAATACTTTTTTTTTATAATCTCTAATTCAAGAATTAATAAGGTTTACTTAGACTCATGTGGGGTAGAAAAAATCGCAAGGGGATAGATCGGGACAGTGAGCCGGCCACTCCAAATCGCTTCTTTAACATGCTTACATATGTCTGAATTCACTGTCACTGTGACTTTTCCTCAAAGAACCAGGGAATAATAATTCCAGCCTTTGATAAGCAATTCTCGAGGATTGGGGTCAGCCCAGTAATAATTGATTTCCAGTCTGGTACAGACGCCAACGGGGCTAAATTAAAGCGATTCCGAAAGGCGCCCGTTGGATTGCGATCGCAGAACATCCGCTGGAAAAATAGGCTTCAACGGAAAACGCACGCTCCTCACTGTTCCAACGGATACTGTTGACTGAACTATGTCGTGACCAAACTTTATAGTCCCACCTCTCGAACGAGACCACTAGCGCTCCGCTACCTCATCAACCGACTAAATAGCGCTCATTTAAAAAAAGGTTAGTTATGCTGCCGCATTTCATTTGAGATATTCGTTGGGAAATATTCTCCAGTAATTCTCATGTTGCACGATCATTGCAAGATTCTTGACGATCCACGCCGTATAGGGAGTCTTGTATATCTCATTATATATGAACGATTCCTCTATTTTCGTCACCGCCACCTTCAAAGGACTGTCGGAAAGTCATTACAGCATAAGTAAAGTGCCCCTTGACAAGTATGAGAGAAGCTAACACGGCTGATCCTGTAGGGAAAGGGGCTACAAAATAAGTATAGCCTAAAGCGAAATTCCTCCGGGCGCTACTACGGCCCTGCCACTTCCCCATTCATCGCAATCCCAGAATCAAGCGGGCTGTTCCGTTCGGAGAATCCCTCGTAATTCCCTTCGCTATTTGGCGGATGACTCATCGGACTACTATGGGAATCCAATTGGAATCCCCTGTAAGGACAACTTGTATTTATTCCTCTGGTGTATCGCTGCGTTCGTGTCACGTGCCCCTCACTCTGTTGCATCTAGGAGTCCTGGATTGTGGGCAGTCATCGGTTTATATTGCGTCAGGAATGCTGAATCATAAAGATGCATATGGTGCAATTCTGGTGCAATATGGGGGTGGGATGATTATATTGTTTTTTGGTGTTTGGTTGGTTGTTTGTTCCCCTGAAGAAATGTCCGTAATTTTCGAATTTTTGGCCGAAATTGAACTCACTGAAAAAAAATCCGAGGTTCGGACTTAATTATGTCCAGCCATCCGACTATGAGCACGAACTCGAACGCAATGAGTTAGAGTTAGGAATTTGCAGGGTAAATTTTCACAAAATCCTTCAAACGTTATTCAAAATCAAATTTGTAAGGTTGTATCTTATGTTTTGTGGCGCGCTATTCAGATGAACAAAGTGTCTATCAATTCGTCCAAATGACTTTAATTTTCGAATTTTGGGCCGAGAATGGTCTCAAACGATTAGTTTATACTCACTACTCAAGAATCCGTGGTCAAAATTTATTCTGTCCAGCCTTCAGCACGATTACAGTCGAACGCAATAAGTAAGTTTGTTAATGGGCAAAATCCGCTGATTGGTTTCTGAGTTATAGCCATCTGAAATTTGTTTTCCCAATCAGTTACTCGGAAAATACTAATCTGGTCAAATCTGGTTAAATCGCGGTAGTTAGTTAAGGAACACCGATACGAAGACTTATGCAAAATTTTGTGAGGATCTTATGACTAGAAAATTAAATAAAAATATTTAAAACAATTCTGTATCTCAGAAACTATAACATGGAATAACACCATGTACCCTTGTACACATTCCTGTTACCGTAAATTCAATATTCAATAGTATTCGGCACAATGTGTGTAGCCGGCAAAAAATAATATTTATTTTCTTTTGCGTTATCCCAAAACGAATAGTCATAAAACAAACCATCTGTAAGTAGGTAAGTACGCAGTTTGTTCCTTTCTTTTAATAATAAAAATAGATGAGTTTGAATTTCGGAAAACAAATTTTGATGTTAAGGAACGGGCCTAAGGGTCCTAATGTTGACCGCAGTTGGCAAATTTTCAAAGCAGTTGGAAAAAATTAAGATCAGTAGGAAAAATTTCAAAGCTATTGGAAAAATTTCGAAGCAGTTGGAAAAATTTCAAAGCTGTCGGAAAAATTTCGAAGAAGTTGGAAAAATTTGGAAGCAGTTAGATAATCGTTTTTGACCACGGATTCTTGATCAGTGAGTCGAACCAAATCGCTCAAGACCATTTTTCATTTTCATCCAAAAATTAAAAAATTACAGACATTTGGGCAAATTAATAAGCACGCTGTTCCGAAGAACAAGAGCGCCAAAAAATTAATTATATGAGAACCCATATTTTAGTCGCTCTTGTTCTTTGAAACAGAGTGCTTCTCAATTTGCCCAAATGTTTGTAATATTATAATTTTGGGTTGAAAATGGTCTCAAACGATTTGGTTCGACTCACTGATCTAGAATACGTGGTCGAAATCGATTGTGTCAGGCCGGTTTGCGAGATAAATATCTCGCTTAACTTCGTTATTAGGCAAAATCGGCTTGGTAATTTTGAGTAACGAAAAAATAATTTTTTTTTACATTACAAATTTCAAATTCAAGAGAAAACATAAGAATCCGTTGATATCATTCTCAACTGTAACAAAGTAATACTTTCGGAGATATGATTGCAAAAATTAATCGTAATTTTATGATTTCATAGAATGCTCTAATTATAATTTGCTGATGTACTCAAATCTAACATATGAGGTGAGTCATAGACCTGCGTTTTGAATTTATTTTTTTATGATGCAGTTCTATCATAATGCATTAATATCCTTCCCAACTCTGAGAAACCAATACTTTCGGAGATACGATTTGTCAAAGTTTGAACAAGAGCACCGAAGCTCCTGCCCACAGAGCTTTCCCACATTTGTTTTATCGAATTATGAATTTATTCTCGAAGATTCCTATCAACCATAAGCTTAAAATGGTAATTTCCGAGATATTCAAGAAATAACACGATGTTAAAGTGGGTATCTCAATAAACCATAACCATTTGAAATTATTCCAATGGCGGTGATTGAGAATAGGTAAATAGGAAATTGATCTGAATGAGTAAATAGAGTATATATGTCAAAAATCTAAAATAACTAAATGTGATGATTTTTCGAGCATGCCATTTGAGAGAAAAAAAATTATATCTCCGAAAGTATTGGTTTCTCAGATTTGGGAATTATATCAATGGATTCTTGTGAAAGAACTTCATCTTAGCAGAAATTGAATTCAAGCATCATAGGAGAATTTAAATTCAACAAGAGTGCCAGAAATTATCAATCCAAAACCAATAGTCAATTTCTACCCAACAACGAACTCATCCGAGATATTCATTCCTCAATTCTATGATGAACGATAATATATACATTCTTTCCTCAAATCCACTCCAATACTCCAATACACCAATATTCCAGTTTTGTTTTTACTGGAGATATTCTGAACACAATATTATTAACTTACCATTACCATTCCCATCATCATATGGATTGACCATCGGCATGAAAATATCAACCAACAAAAAGTATGATATCATATTATAATTCTCATAATTCTACGATTGCTGAAATGAATTAGACAATGTCATGTCTCAGAAAAATAAGTTGACATTATGACAATTCATACATAGAATAATTATATAATTCTGTGAAAACGTAGAAATACGATTTATTTTTGAAATTTTGAAAAATCATATCTCCGAAAGTATTAGCTTAGAGTTAGAGTTAAAAATGATATCAATGGATTCTTATGGTAACATTGCTTATTGAAAAAATTTAGTTTGGAATTTGTCATGTAAAAAAATTTTGTTTTTTGTTACGCCGAAACCATCTGTCCGATTTTGCCCAGTAACGAATTTAGCCGAGATATTTGTCTCCCAAACCTACTCTGAGAATTTCAACTGTCTAGCTCATTCCGCTCGAGAGTTATCGTGCCTACGGCCGGCCGGACAGAATGACTTTCGACCACGAATTGTTGATCAGTGAGTCGAACCAAATCGTTCAAGACCATTCCCCAAATTCGAAAATACAGACATTTGGGCAAATTGATAAGCACTCTGTTCCGAGGAACAAGAGCGCCAAAACATGAGAATATTTTAGATTTTCTCATGATCCCGCATAACGCACTGAAAATAAATTTCATGAAAATATTCTGAGTAGTTCTCCGTACCTATATAATTTTGGGTGAGCTTAAAGGCCTGGTTTCGCTAGTGCGTCGGATTCATGCAGTGACTGCGTGCAGCGAATGCTTTCGTCCGCTGCGTCGTCGGAGTGGTTTCATTAGGTGCAGCGGAACTACTGCAGCCGACATTATTATTTGTGTTCTGTGAGTCGTCAGTGAAAATTGGAGTATGTACTTGCGCTTCATATTTTGGAAGAAGAGCAGAGAATGAATTGATTTTGAAATATCTGAAGCAAAAAAATTAAAAATGGTGACCTGTGCATTTGATGTATAAAAATAGGGATGAGGAAGGTATCTTCAACAACTTCATAACGATACATCTTCTAGATAATTAAGAAAAATTCCAACAAGAACGTAGAGCTCGAAATTATGAATATAAAATTGTACCAAACTGTTCATATTAGCATAGGAAATAAAAATTTTTTAAAATATAACTTCATTTCAACTGTTTTCTCTCCATTTCTGTCACGATCATTTTCCATATGTTATCTTTAACATACCTCGGACACATACTGCGTGGAGAACGCTACCACTTTCAACGTCTCATTCTCCAGAGTAAAATTGAGGGAGGAAGAAGAGGAATGGGCAGAAGAAAGTTATCATGGCTTAGAAATATCCTTCAATGCACGGGGATAAAGGACTTCCAAACATCGTAGAATGCTGCATTCAATAGAAACATATGATGGGAATAGATGAGGATGAACGCCTACGCAGGAATCTGCACGGCACTAAAAAAGAACATTATTAGTTTTATAATTATCATGAGATGCATCATATATGCATCTATTTGACGAAACTAATTCAATGAGATTCATCTCTTCGTCCCTTTTGAATTTATCGACACTTATTTTCTCTTGTTTTCGCTGCAGCGACGTCGCACAGACTGGTACCCCAAGCAGTCAGCCGTTTGGCTGTTGCAGCGCTGTTGCGTCGGACGCCGAAGCGAAACCACTTCTTCTTAGTTCCGAAGTAGCAGTCTATTCGAAAGACGGTGCAGCAACTTTCTGCAGTCACTGCATGCAGCCGACGCACTAGCGAAACCAGGCCTTAAGGAAGAATTTCTCTGTATATCACTGCGTATATTTTCTGAAGATATTCCTGTACTTATTTGAATATCCCATGTTATCTGATTCGCCCAATATAGCACCTTGGACGTAATATTCTCGAGGAGAAATGAAGCAGTTGCAAATTCCTGACACAGAACTTTATCGTGGCGTGCGGCATTAATTGAAAGTTATATCTGCAATATGCCTGGAGAAGCGAACGGAATATCATTCGTTCGAGACCACAAATCATTCATTTTAATATGTACTGCCAGTGAACCCCCCTTTATTACCGGCCATCCATTCGGCTTGGAATTAGCAAGGAATGAATATTGTAACAGCATTTTAATCAGCCCTTTGTTGCTCTAGGCCATGTGCTCCGCCTACGACTGTGGAAAGAATGTCGATTTTTTTTTAATTCCAATAACTATGACGACCCTAGTTTGAACGAATATTTGAAAGCCTGAAATCGATTGGTGAAAAAATTTTAAATTGGCTGTTCTTCCATAAGATTCATTATGTTTGATGTCTAAAACAATGGTTCACTCCAATGAATACAGAATAATAAGGATCAATTGGCGAATTGAGTGTTGATCGTATTGGTTCTTGCATATAGCGAATACAGAAGTCCTGGCGTAACTCTTGAACCTATTTAAACACTAAAAAATTGGTTCAAGCCATGTGGGCTTTGGCGCTCTTGCAAAAAACTTTGACAAATTATATCTCCGAAAGTATTGGTTTCTCAGTTGGGAATTATATCAATGGAATCTTATGATAGACCTGCATCATAATATAAAATAAATTAAATGGGAATCCATTGATATCATTCCCAGCTCGGAGAAACCAATACTTTCAGAGTTATGATTCGTCAAAGTTTGAACAAGAGCGCCAAGAGCTCTTGTCCACAGGGTTTGTATTCTAGAACTACTCATCAAGTTTCAATTTGATCGGATTTGTATTGGTTGAAAATGAAATTATCACTTGGAAACCGTTGGGCCGGACGGGCGGACGGACATAATCAAATTTGACCTCGAATTCTTCATCAGGGAGTCGAACCCAATCGTTTGAGACCATTTTCGGCAAAAAATTTGAATATTACAGACATTTGGGCAAAATTATAACGCGATGTTCCCCAGAACATACGCGCAAAAATAATATTCATAGTGGCAGATATCATAAACTTGTGATGTTCATCAAGTGACAGAAAGTGGGATATATCCCAAAATAATCGAAAGTGCCCGAAAAAGAACTAAAAATAATTGGTTCAAGCCCTGTGGAAAGGAGCTTTGGCAAATCATATCTTCGAAAGTATTGGTAAGAGTTGGGAATTATATCAATGGATTCTTATGATAGAAATTCATAATAGCATAAATTAAATTCAAACATCATAAAAGAATTTAAATTCAACAAGAGTGCCAAAAATTATTAATCCAAAACCAATTATATCAAACAACGAACTCATCCGAGATATTCGTTCCTCAATTCTATGATGAACGATATATTTTTTCCTCAAATCCACTCTGAAACTTATATTATATCAATTGAAACTTTAGCCAATATTTCTGTTTTGTTTTTACCGGAGATATTCTGAACTCAATATTATTAACTTACCATTACCATTCCCATCATCATATGGATTAACCATGGGCATTAAATATCAAAATTTGTCAAATCATGTCTCAGGAAAATAAGTTGACGTGTATCAACACAGATCATATTATAATAATTCATAGATAGAATAATTATCGCATTCTGTGAAAGCACAGAAGTACGATTTATGATTGAAATTTTGAAAAATCATATCTCCGAAAGTATTAGCTTGTTAGAGTTAAAAATGACATCAATGGATTCCTAGGGTAAAACTGCATCGTCAGAAAAACTTATTTTGAAATTTGTAATGTTTTTTTGTTACTCCGAAACCATCTGACCGATTTTGACCAATAACGAACTTATCCGAGATATTTATGTTTCAAACCTATTCTGAAAAGTTCAACTGTCTAGCTCATTCCGTTCGAGAGTTATCGTGTTAATGGCCGGCCGGACGGCCAGACAGAATCGATTTCGACCACTTATTCTTGATCAGCGAGTCGAACCAAATCGTTTAAGACCATTTTCAGCCAAAAATTCGAAAATTACAGACATTTTGGCAAATTGATAAGCACTCTGTGCCGAGGAACAAGAGCGCCAAAATCTTTGTATTGAATTCTCCTGATATTATTATCCTAATGACGAAGGTAAATATAGAATGAAGTTAACCTTTCTACTATCAACAGTTCATAAAAATATAAATATTAGCTACCATTATTCGATTTATGGGTCACATTGATTTTGGGAGTTGTGGATGCATTAAGATAAGATGAATAATTGAATAGCTTGCAATAAAACTATCTCCAAGATATGGGATCAAAATTTTGGGTATCAGTGAATTAATCTGAAATACATTCAAATGGGATATTTACTGTGGTGGATAATGATGAACATACAATCTTGAATATAATCAAGTAATATTTTTCTGACAGTGGAGGAAATTTTTCAGCCTTCAAACGACTAGGTGGTTGGAAATCCACTTCAGTTACTGAGGGTTATATTGAAAAACCTTTGAAAAATGAAGTAGAAACTGCTGAAAAAATGTTGTTGGATAATCGTTCCAAAATAACTTACGCTTCAACTCCAGTTTCCACCTGATCCACACATTCCTTAACGGATATCGTAGGCAACGATATCAATGTGAATTATTCAGAAAGTCACATGTTTAATTAAAATTCTATGAATTTTTCCAACTGTTCCTTCGGCAGCATAAATATAAATATATCGAAATGAACATAGAAATTTTTCATTCTGTCAATTCCGAAATTGCTGAGATAAACCAATTTCGGAACAAACTTCTGTGATTTTCCTCACTTCGCTCTGAATTCGACTATTTGTGTGCTAATTATCAGTAGTAATATCCCAAGGACATTGATAATTGTTCGAAAAAATTTTATGACAGATTTCGAAAGCTTGTTGCTTGGAAACAGATCGACGCCGTAGTCGGAGATCTGTTGCCTACAAGCAACAAGCTTGAGAAAGTTGTCATAAAATTTTTGAGCATTTATCAATGTCCGAGTGTTATTCGGATAGAAAATTTTTTGCTAGTTATAGAAAAAATGCGGAGCCAAAACAATTTATTTAAACGTGCAATTAACAAAGGAGCAATTAGAAAAGTTGAATGAAGATCCAGACGTGTTAGTTTCTATAACTGATGAAGATGTATTTCCACTACGCATGCTGTTAATAATTTGATTATGATGTTCTTCGTCAATATTCAAGTAGGGTTTTATTGAGTTGGCATTTTTGTGACCCGTAATTTTTATAAGCTGTTGTTCTTGTACACCACTTTTGGCCAATCGACTAACCGCGGTCGATCTATTGGAATGATTAGTAATTCTTTTTTCCTTTGTATTCAAGCCAATCGCTTCGGCAGACGATCTTGTCCAATTTTGAATCGTATTTTTTCCAATGGGCATATTATCATACCAGTGATCATTTTCGGATTTCCATTGACGATTTGGTCTAAGGAATAATCTGTTTGTTTTAATATTTGGGCCCCTTTTCGACATCAATTTTTTGAATAATCGGACAGGACAAACGTTGCTGTCGTTGTTTTTGGCGCTCTAGTTCCTCGGAACTGAGTGCTTATCAATTTGCCCAAATGTCTGTAATTTTCGAATTTTTCGATGAAAATGGTCTTAAACGACTTGGTTCGACTCACTGATCAAGAATCCGTGGTCGAAATTCATTCTGTCCGGCCGGTCCGGCCGGCCGGTCTGGCCGTAGGCACGATAACTCTCGAACGGAATGAGCTAGACAGTTGAAATTTTCAGAGTATGTTTGGGGGATAAATATCTCGGCTAAGTTCGTTATTGGGCAAAATCGGACAGATGGTTTCGGAGTAACAAAAAAAATTTTTTTTTTTTACAGAACAAATTCCAAATTAAATTTTTTCAATAAGCAGTTTTACCATAAGAATCCATTCATACCATTTTTAACTCTAACAAACTAATACTTTCGGAGATATGATTTTTCAAAATTTCAATGATAGAATTATTCTGTGGCTATTCTATGAATTGTTATAATGTCAACTTTGACGTTGTCTCATTGTAATTCATTCCAGTAATGGTATCAATATGAGAATTAGAATATTATCATACTTTTATTGGTTGATATTTTCATGCCGATGGTCAATCCATATGATGATGGAAATGGTAATGGTAAGTTAATAATATTGAGTTCAGAATATCTCCACTAAAAACAAAACTGGAATTGAGGAATGAATATCTTGGATGAGTTCGTTGTTGGGTAGAATTCGTCTATTGGTTTTGGATTGATAATTTTTGGCACTCTTGTTGAATTTAAATTCTTCTATGATGTTTGAATTCAATTTCTGCTAATATGAAGTTCTAAATTTCAATAATGAATCGTACTTCTGTTTTCAAGTATGCTATAATTATTCTATCTAAGCTTTATTATATGATCTGTGTTCATACTCGTACATTTCATCCTGTTCTATAAGAGAGAGTCAAATTCATTTCAGCTATTTTAATTTGGTTTCTTCCATGGTGCAGTTCTCAGATTGCTCATTTAATCTTGATAAATAAACTACTATTTGAATTGAATTTCCTTTATGATGCAGTTCTATCATAAGAATACATTGATATAATTCTCAACTCTGAGAAACCAATACTTTCGGAGATATAATTTGTCTGTTTGAACTAGAGCGCCAGAAAGCTCCTGTCCACAGGGCTTGAACCCATTTTTTATTAAAAATTTGCTTCCAGTACACATTCTTGAACCACCCTGGCAGGTCTTGCTGAATACAGGGTTATATTCAACTCGATTTGTTACAGAACCATCGTTGTTTGATTCGATAGAAAAAAAATCAGTCAAGCAAGCAGCAGCTTCCCCACCTCGCCAAGCTAATTCTACCGCGGGCTATGTGATAGAATTTCCGTTGAAGCCCTTCGGGAGTATTTTCATTCCATAAATTTACCATTTTCGTTATTTCTACAGAACTTAATACTGCCGAACTTTGTTTCCTTTTACAAGGATCTGATTGCAGATTTCGTCGTACAGAATCGCGGGCAGCTCGCGCTTGTTGAAATACAACACTTTTGAATGGGTCAATAATAACTTTCATTTCTTTATAATATTTTTCTTGTAACAGCTTACTTGTTATATTCCACATGGTTTTGACCGTACTTTCTTTGAACTCTGTACCATCTTTTTTCCTCATGTTCACAGCCCAATCCTTTAAAATCAACGCCAATTCTTCCGCCGTCCGATTTCCATCTAATTGATACTTTCTATCGTTGCAGAAGTCCATAAATGCTTTCCATACAAATTTCTTACTGTAAACGGTGTTTTTGGGTATATTCGATTCAATAATTTCATTAATATTCTCGTCAGTATTACAACCAAATCGTGACATTTCGAAATATTAAATATTTGAAACTTCATATTCGAAATAAATCAATATATGTTCATAGCAACGTGAAAACAGCCCATGGTCTGTTATCGATGTAATGTTGACATGATTGGGTGAAATTGTTCATATGATACAAAATGAGGAAATTTGATTGGTTGTTAGAACTGTCAAAAAATTTTCACCTTAACATTTCCAGAAAAGTCATATCACAAAACAGAAAAACCGGTATTGACAGAAACGAAGCATAAATCTGTGGTCATTTCTGAATGGCATCCTCTATAGAAAATTAAACTAAGTTTCTTACGGAATCGAATCACAGAGTACACCAGGATTTCAATCAAGTTGCATATTGCATGTCCCTGCTGGAAATGAAATAAAGAAACCTGCCCTATCAGAATTTCTATATTACGAAGTTCCGTGTGAGAACCAGAGAAATAAAAAATATTCAGTACGTTGTCGCACCACGCTACTATGTTCAGTCGAAAAATATTTTACATGGTGAACAACTGCCGCACAAACATAACTCAGAATTTTGCTGAAAGCGTAGGATATAGAGGAGGCGTACCCATAATTCAGAAGATAAACCCCAAAGGTCGGCTCACTTTCTAAGCTTCTCTGCTCTTCGCTTTCCTTCAGGCAGTTCTCATTTAATTACATGCACCGATGTGCCTCTGGGCCGGTATGGGCACAAAGAGAAAATTGTGATGCTAAATGCTGAGTGAATTTCCACGACATGGAAGTCGATATTTCTGTAATTGGATTTCTGTTTCCCCTGTTGATATTGCATTTCCCTTCAGTCGGTTCATGGTAAGACACTGATTTTTCATGTTTTTCTGTTGCTACAAATTTACAAGAAAATTTCCTTTTGGCGCTCTTGTTCCTCGGAACAGAGTGCAATATAACCCTCAGTAACTGAAGTGGATTTCCAACCACCTAGTCGTTTTTAAAATTTCAATAATACATCGTAGTTCTATGTATTCACAGAATTCGAATCCTAACTGTCTATGTTCACTGTTCATAAATGTAATCTATATAGCTATTATCATAGATGCATAGAATACATGGTGAAGACACTCTTTGACATATTTTCGGCCGATTTGCGGTCCAAATACTGTCAAAATACAAGGATTTTGTTCTACTTCAGTTTTCGCCGATAGATGCCGGCAGTAGAAATTTTATGGACAAAATTATCGACATGTCAAATTTAATTCGAATCTTTGTTTATTCTAGTTTCTTGTGGAAAGTCGTACCGTTTGCAGAAATTTAGTATTTTGAGTATTTTGTTCAACGCTCTTGTTTTCCGCGCCCAAAGTATGCCAAATGTTTGCTATGTGAACTCTGAACGAGTATCCAGAACCATTAATCAAATACTATTTTCGAAAATACTTCGTTTTTATGCGAATATTGTTTTTTTTAACAATTGTTTATTCTTGCCGGATCAGGGGCATATTTCTAGTATCAAGATAGGTATTAATTATAATATTGAAAGATCGCTGATACCGTTAATTGTTAATAAATCAACATAGGAGAACGCTAAGACTTATTGATTTACTATAATCTTGCCGGTTGATGAACATAAACTGTTTTAACAGTTGAAACATTAGGGTATAATCTGTATTAATCAATAATTATATTCATTATACAATTCAGTTATATATTGAGAAGGAATGAAATAACATGTTATGCAAACCAACAATATTATTTGTCAACGATGAAAGGACTAGCAGAGAACAAAGTTCAGAGCAACCACACAGTGTGATTTCAAGTTGAAAAGCTTTCCTAAAGCGTCATTCTTTTTGGCGCTCTTATACTATAATATTATTTTTGTTTCAAAGATATTGTTACACGACAAGAATGGCAACTGGCTTGTGGTAGAGGTAGGGTATTGAAAATTAGAACATTTGTAGGTTCAAAATAATTTTTCTAGCGAATATATATTGAATAAAAGATTGGAACGTAGTACACTTCCTTCTATTTGGTTAGTTTATCAATTTAATGAATCATTTTTCGAGTATACTTAGTTCTGAATAATAGCTATCGAATCAAATATATTTTGCAATCTAATTGCTGAGAACATAAAAAGTTGTCAAGGGGTATTGGGTAACTGAAAAAATGCTGTATACATGAGAATGTTTTGATGAAGTTTCAAATTAGGTATACATCGAAAATAATAATTAAAATGCTCAATTTAAATGAGCCTTACATGATAAAGGTAATTAATACATTTGAATAAATAATGATTTCACAGATTTCTTCATTTATAGTTCCATTCAAAATGTTCCAAAGAAACTTCTTTACTGATAAATCCCTTATTTGAACTCATTATTTTTTGGCCAGATGTAATTTCTGTTCCAAACAAATGGGTTTTACATATAATGTCTGAACAGATGTCTGATTCATCAAAGAGTGAATTGATTTTTCAATAAACTGCTTCATTATATTCTTTTAATTTGGATTTACCAACTAGCAACGGTGGAAAGTGAACTTTGTCGCTTGTCAGTTTTCATTTATTCCCTTGTCAGAATCTTCGAATTCGACTCTAGCGGCACCATCGTTAATAAAGTGAAGTAGTACATAAAGTACGTGATTTGACAGTTCTAGGTCCGTTTTTCGGCCGAAAATTTTAACAAGAATTAGCAGGGAGTGTCGACACCTTGTTATTCTATGCATCTTGCTATTATCCAACATGCCAATTCGTAGTTTGAAAATGTTTGCTGCTGGAAAACATGTATCTGATTCTTGAATTTGTGAATATAAACAAGACTGTTTTGAAACCGAAAATAATATTGATTGATTACATATTGAATAATTTATGTATAAATATTGGGGATTATGTTTCAGAAGATTTAGAATTGGATCATTTTGATGATGTAGTTTATGAAGGTAATAGTTATGAAGACAGAAGAACATAATGTAATCATCAAAAGAAATTACTGTTCGTTGACCACTGAGGTAAATATTACCTTCTACTTCCTTAAATAGTGTCCTATACCTATACAGTATTTTCATAATTTTGCTAGCAAAAAAATGCTGAAATATGGATCTGCATTTGTGTATCAAATATTTTTTCTTGAGTTAAGGTTCATAATACAGAATAGATGTGTTAGTGGACTATTAAATTATGAAAAGATAATAATTTGTTCGTTAGCCTCTGCCTACTCAAATATCAGGAATAAATGGACAATCGGCTATGATTGTCTCCAGCCTTGCTCTAGACATTCCGATGATACTTTCCTTATTATTTTTAATGATAATTTTTGAAGTATTAAAGCATAGAAGATTGCTCATTTAATCTTGATAAAAAAAATATTATTTGAATTGAATATCCTTTATGATGCAGTTCTATCATAAGAATCCATTGATATCATTCCCAACTCTGAGAAAGCAATACTTCGGAGATATGATTTGTGAAAGTTTGAACAAGAGCGCCAAAGCTCCTGTCCATAGGGCTTGAACCATTTTTTTCTAATTGGCATGAACAGGCATTTTATTTATGGATGTCGTGTGTTGTACAGTTTAAATATACTCGCAAATTTTGGCCATACCCCTCCCAATCCTGCAAACTGCAACAAATTATAAAATAAAACATTTCGAGCGGAATGAAATAAAGATTTGGAATTTTCCGAGTAGATTTGATGAATGAATATCTCAGATAAGTTCGTTATTGGGTAGAATCGGTCTGGTGGTTTCAGATCATTTTTGGCACACTTGTTTTTTTTTAAATGACACTTTCTGAATTTAATTCCTTTCATGATGTAGTTCTAACATAAGAATACATTGATATAATTCCCAACTATGAGAAACCAATACTTTCGGAGATATGATTTGTCAAAGTTTGAACAAGAGATCCAAAAAGGTCCTGTCCACAGGGATCTCCCATTTTTCTGTTGTTACAAATTTACAAGAAAATTTCCTTTTTAAGGACAATTTATCATGGTAAATTATATGGTCAATTTTCCTGTATTGGACAATAAAATCGAATTTACCATGGTAAATTCGATTAAGAGTGTCCAATACGGGAGAACGGACAATAGAACATGCGCGCAAAAGCTCCTGACTTCACGTCAGTGTTTGAACCAATTTTTTTTTCGTGATTTTTTAAAAATTTTCTAGGGGTACGGTTCCCACAAAATTTTAAACACGTCTTTATGTCGATATTCTACAACTAGATACCAAGCTTCAATTCGATCGAGTCTATATTTTTTTAGTTATCGAGGAAATAATATTCCGGGTGGGTATAACTTTGAAACCGTTGGACCGATTATGCACGTAATCAAACTTCACACTCCCATTCGGAGACGCAACAGACCCTGAAAATTGCAAGTCCCTATCTCCTTTCGTTCCTAAGTTATCTAGGCAATGGTCACCGATCCATCCGAAAATTCTGGAAACTCAGCCGTTGGTACCTCATCTCCCTTGACATCTCAAAAAAAAGGCTCTCGCCGTGGACAGCATAACTCATTAGTGGTTCGTCTAAAATCAAAAAACCAAAAATATTTCGTTGGTACATGGACAAATCTCGTTATTGGACGAAGGAAAAAAAAAATTTAATTTTTGACAGACTTTGAACACGAAAACACATTTTTTGGTCGAATTTTCGCCGTTTATTGGCTCGAAAAAATTAGTTATAATGGAAAAAACAATAATCCTCCATTCAATTACTAGATAATGTTATTTCAAGGATGTGTGCAAAATTTTAACAAAATCGCTTCATAACTTTTCGATTAAGAAAGTCCAATAGAGGCGAATAATACATTATTAACATTACTTTTGTCGGTTTAAGGTTAAATTTTTGTTTTTTTCAGAAACTATTCGTCAGGGTCAGCGAAAATTCCGCACATCATTCAACAATCGAGTATCGAATTTCAGCTCGATCGACTGCGTATTAGGGGTGAATAAACAATGGAACATACGCGCAAAAGCTCCTGAATAAACGGCAGAACTTTTTCAAACATTTTGAATTCGATACGTGAGCGGAGAAAAATTTTCAAAGTTTTAGTATTCGGGAAAAAAATAATCCAAAAATGGAAACGGAAGGCATCCGCGTCACGCAGTCTGCAACATCAAGGCAGGCGGCGGGCGGCGACAAATATCTGAAAACCGGAACACGTGCGAATGACGCACGCGCATCCGTCGTGTTAAATCTAATGGCAAATCCATACTGAGCAGTCCTCAGAGGATTCTTTAAATTTCGCGGAATCCTGGTATCGTTGTCGGCATCTGCTTCTGTGAGCAACCACTCTCGCTTTTGCATTTGAATGGCCGAGGCAATTGAGGAAAGAAGTGACTGAAGTGGTTTTCGAGGTAATGCCGGAGTTTCCGGGAAATAGGGAACATATCTGTTGAATGAGAACTCGAGATTCATGATTCATTGAACTCTTGAGCTTTAGTCCAGTTGAATTGTTCCCAGCAAACTATAATGCTGAACTCTGCTCATTTAAGCATTACAGAACAGCTAAACAAGTATTTTGTTGTAGGTACTTGTTATATCTATGATCTCTAGAATATTTTGTTAGGCATCTTATAGTTATATCCAAATACTAAGTACGTGCCAAGTAGTTTATCATTGGTAAAAGCAAAGATCTTGTAACCAACTTGTTTTGTTCAATGAGGAACTATTTGTATCCCTGGCTATCTAAAGAGCTTGAGAATCTCTTTATAATGATGTTAGGTTGAGAGGTGCAGATCTCAGGTGGGGATATGTTGAAAAGAGAGATAATGATCACAATGTTACTTACCTAACTCTCAGACTCTAGAGCAAACTGGAACGCATTTAAGGTTTGAGACAGTTGTAGGTAGAAAGCAAAACTATAACATATGTAAATATTCCAAATGATTTGCACAAATATTCAATATAATTTCCACAATAATCCAATATAATTAACAGAAAAAATCCTCCTTTTCTGGGTTCCACTTGACTCTATTCGGTGGTTAAATTATCTCTCCAAGGTGAAATGCTCCCATGATTCTCTGATCGGTGTTTTCTTTCCATAATATGTGTAGATAGAAGGGTAAGCATTCAGGTGTAGGGGTCCCTAATTCGCCCCACGTTGTAACGACGTTAACCTTTCAATACCAGGATAAAATATCAAGCCCAAAAGTTCTAGAGATCCAATGTAGACCCTTTTGACCTATATTCCCAACCAAAGGAGAAACCGACAAAAGAAAGGAAGGAAAAAAATACTGTAACAAATAGATATCATTTGAATGGGAAAGTTTAATAGGTAATACTGGAAAAGGAGCGGAGAAAAATCATTCTGCTCGTACGTGCATAATGATTTTTGTCTCCTTTTACGCAATTATCAATTAAACTTTCCATTTTAAATATATATATCCGCACCATCCTGATTTTAACAAATATCATTGTCTGACGAAATGTCCATTTTCATCTAGAAAAAACTCACCAGTTCCTTACGCCAACAAATATCCAGTTTCGTGTATTACTCTAATCAGATCTCAACAAAATCGACGATCCACTCAAATAGTTTCTACCCTGACTTGGATTAAAATTAATAAAATTCGTCGATTAGACGAATACTATAATTCAATTTTAATCCTTCAAAGAATGTGGTCACTCAACAAAGCTACGAGCAAATCACTCTAACAAAGAAACTTGCATCTGTGATTTGAAATAAGCAACGATCGCTCGGTTATCGACCCTCAATCGATACGAGGTACCGGGCAGAAACTTTTCATCCCTGAATGGCGCACCTAGTATAGAAACTCTTTATGTTTTACAAAAGCCCATACCATTACGAGTCCTCTCCTTCCTCTAGTCTAAGATTTTGACAATAGACTTTTGGTGAGTTTCAACGAAACTTTGATTGCTGTTGATATTCGTGTCAATGCGATTCTATGTTGTGTTTTGATACATTTTTGAGGCATCTTACCATAGACATTGAGAATAGATGAAGTTACCTATCCAGCTCTTGAGTAAACCCGTTCAAAGAAATTTTAAAAAGGGTTAGTGATCATGCGGCCATTAAGTATTGTAGCTTCTTATTTCTTACGAGTTCTTTTACCGAACTATCTTAGGAGAACAAAAATTACGTGCGATTGCAACTTTTTGTCAGTAGGTATGATTATTATGAGTAAATAATCAGTCAGAACTGTCGAGTTAAAACGCAAAGTATGGCCTAGCTAAGTAAATTACACCGCACCGACATCAACTGACAATGAGATGATTTAAGAGGGTGGCACCATATACAAATGGAAACGTGACAAACATTTCTAATGTATATCGACATTAATGAAGCGAGGCAGTGACGTCCAGCACAATAGAATAGATTCGATAGTTTTACAAAAATTGGTTCAAGCACTGACGTGAAGTCAGGAGCTTTTGCGCGTATGTTCTATTGTCCATTCTCCTGTATTGGACACCCTTAATCGAATTTACCATGGCAAATTATGTTGTCCATTCTCCTGTATTGGACACTCTTAATTCGAATTTACCGTAAATTCTATTAAAGGTGTCAAATACAGGAGAATGGACAATAGAACATACGTGCAAAAGCTCCTGACTTCACGTCAGTGCTTGAACCAATTTTTGTAAAACTATCGAATGTATTCTATTGTGCTGGACGTCACTCTTAATTCAAATTTACCATGGTAAATTCGAATTAAGTGTCCACTACAGGAGAACTTCACGTCAGTGCTTGAACCAATTATTTTTTCGTGAAGTCAGGAGCTTTTGCGCGTTCTATTGTCCATTCTCCTGTATTGAACACTCTTAATCGAATTTATCATGGTGAATTCCATTGTCTGTTCTCCTGTATTGGACACTCTTAATCAAATTTGCCAGTAGAGTTAGGTTCTGAAGGCTCTTTCAAAATTTCAGCCATGCCGGACGAATAGTTTATGATATATAGAATTTTATTCAATTATTTTCAATAATTTTTTTGAAATTTTCTAGTTATATCATCCTCACGAAATTCTGCAAGAATTTTCGCTTTGGCATTCTACAACTAATAACCATGTTTGAATTCAATCGGTTTTTGTATTTTTCGAGTTAATGAGGAACAAAAAACAACCAAATTTCAGATGGCTATAACTCTAAAACCGTTTGGCCGATTATGCCTATAAATGAACTGAAATGTTGCATTCAGATGCACAACCTAACCTGAAAATTTCAAGCCGCTATGTCCTTCTGTTCTCAGGTGATCGTGTCATAAATAATATTTTTTAATAATTTTTTTAAAATTTTCTAGTGACACGATTGTCACAAAATTCCACAAACATGCTTAGGTTTATATTCTACAACTATTCACCAAGTTTAAATTCGATCGGATTTATTTTGATTGAAAACAAAATTATTACTCGGAAACCATTGGGCCGATTATACCCATTAACGAACTTGTCCGTCGTATTGGGACGCGCCACCTACCCTGAAAATTTCAAGTTGCTAGCTCTTGCCGTTCTCAAGTTATCGTGGCAACGGCCGGACGGCCGTTGCCACGATAACTTGACGTAGTATGTTCCCCAGAACATACGCGCAAAAATCACATCCACGGGCAGCAGCGGGTGTACCTAAGTATAAATTGACCTGCCCACAGTGATTTATCCTGCTCAAAATCCTGTACGTTTAACGGCTTCTTCGATGCTTCTTGCACCTGAAATTGAAGTCATTACTTCCGATGGGATTTAAAGTATTCCAGACTGTACCAAAAACTTAAATGTAGTGATAAATTGCCAGTCGATAGCAACCGGCGGCTGCGAAATCGATTAATCTCAAATAGGTTTCCATTACAAGGTCTCAAAACCGCTGTATACGGATTATAAACTAAAATTAGGTGAAGATAAATGGCAGTATCTAGAGTCAGATTGCGTTTACGTTCCATATACATGGTGAATGTCAACAGGTATCAATTTCTTATAAAGCCAACTGGCTCATGTACAACAGCAGAAATTACATATGCTCATGGTAGAACGTATCCGAGTAATCACGATATTCATCATTTATCCATTGTGATGAATTTAGTTGGGACATTTGGAACTCATCTGTGCTCTAGATGTACTGGAGCTTCCTAAATATACTAAAAGGGTGAATGGTGATTGATTCAATTAGTGGTTTGGGATTTTAAAATGGAACAAAACACAGAGGGCTTGATGTGCAGCCAAAATGTTTTCACTTTATTCAAAAGACCAAACTAATTACACTTATGTTTTGAGTATAATATCGTTTAAATGTGATACACGACTTTGTTATTCAAAATAAAGTGCCTGACGCTATTTGGCGTTCTTAACGATATTCGTGATAAGCTATATGACCACTACAAAGTTTCGGGAACGGTCACATCCCTTATGGGACCGTACAGAGTCCAAAAAAAAAACCCACCTAGCATATCCCTTGCTGTTTATTGCTTCCAACATGTAGAACAACACATTTATCTATATTTAGAAGTAAAAGCCAAACAAAACATCCTGTAATGTGCTGTGGTGGATGGAGGGATTTAAAATATTCGTGTCGTCAACTTAAAAAGCGCATTAACATTGAGTATGGTGAGCTAGGTCACTGGCATATAGAATGAACAAAAGTGGTCCCAGAACCGATCCATGGGGGACGCCATCCTGCACAACTCTGTCGGCAACAACTTCCGGCGAGAACGCAGAATCCCCGGTCAGATAAAAAAGATTTCATTCAAAGGAGAATTTTTCCCGACTCCCAAAAGCCTCCAACATATGGAGCAATATTTGCATGAATCGATCCAATGCCTTGGAGAAGTCCAATTAAATAAATGACGTCAATCGCCTCCTTCCTGTATGAAGCTTGTGTTGATGCATCCTAGCGAGTTAGTCATAGTTAGACATCGAATTATATGCATTAACAAAGTGGCAAAATATGTATGCAAATATGCACTAAAAAAGGGTTCCATTTTCATGGAAACAGTTAAACATTTCTCCAGGTTTTCTATAGAAAACTTGTGATGTTTGTCAATTAATATCAATGTATAGGCAGAAAATGACCTCCCTACAGCCACTGACGTTACTGGACGAAATTTGAATTTGGGCGCCATTTCTGAAGGCAAGGTTTGACTATTGCCATTGATATATGCATTGAACTTCTTGATTGCTTCAAGACCCGGGATATTATGCAGAACGGTATTTAATTTTTCACAGAACTTTTCAGACAGTGAGGTCTGTTCGATCAGTTTTTCTAAAATTTCCATGGATTTGAACAGATGAAGGTTTTTGGTTTCCAATCTCTCTACTGCTTCGAGTATGTGGCGATCTATCTAATCTTCGATCATTACGTTTCACTTCCGAAATGCAAGAATTGACAAGAAAGTAACAAAATATGCATGAACGTCTTAAATATCGCGTTATATGCATTGACATGTGCAACTCATGCATCGATGTCTAGTCATAGTTGTTTGCCCTTGATGAAGCCATATGTTGCTATTTTGGAATTAATTGATGATCATTGGGAAAATCTAGAATTTTCTCAGCAATGATATATTCCCATATTCTGCATATAACCGGTGTAAGGCTGATATGGCGATAGTTGTTGGGATCAAGCTTCATTGCCTTCTTCTTAAATACTGCTGTTTCAAACGCCCTATAACAGTGCTAGATGCATCATTCAATTCAAGCTGGCCAACGTAAACAAGCCCACAAAAACCTACTGACTTCAGGTCAGTGCTTTTTATATTTTAATACTGATCCGTAGTTAAAAATTTTATTAGGAAAGTGATAAATAAATATTCTGGGATACTTATTTAAAGATTCGTAATAATCTTTTTCTTTCAATCAGTGTTTTCTATTAGTATTATGAAAAAATGGGTTAAAGCCCTGTGGACAGGAGCTTTCTGACGCTCTAGTTCAAACAGACAAATTATATCTCCGAAAGTATTGGTTTCTCAGAGTTGGGAATTAAATCAATGTATTCTTATGAAAGAACTGCACCATACAGGAAATTCAATTCAAATAAATAATAGCTTATTTATCAAGATTAAATGAGCAATCTGAGAATGAGAACTGCACCATGGAAGAAATCAAATTAAAATAGCTGAAATGAATTTGACTCTTTCTTATAAAACAGGATGAAATGAACGGGTATGAACACAGATCATATAATAAAGCTTAGATAAAATAATTATAGCATTCTTTGAAAACATAGATAAGTACGTACGATTCGTTATTGAAATTTAGAAAAATTATATCTCCGAAAGTATTAGCTTCTTGGAGTTGAAAATGATATCGATGGATTTTAATGGTGAAACTGAATCTTAGATAAAAATTACAGACATTTGGGCAAATTGATAAGCACTCAGTTCCGAGGAACTAGAGCGCCAAAAAGTGTAATTTCCTTTCCGGGATTTGAGCCCGCCTTCTCTCGTTCCGAAACCGAAAACCCGACTGACTAGACGAACCGGCTATCGGGCTCCTCGTACGATCTCCGGTATTAGAATAAAACATCGGTACTTACCTGGGATATATATTCTTAATTTTCACTTTTCGACATAAAATCGCCACATGGGTGTTATTTGACGGTTTTTTACCCTTGTCTCTCTAAGTCGATTTTGACGTTTCTCGAACCAACTATTAGCACGGAATTAGACAATGTCATGTCTCAGGAAAATAAGTTGACATTATGACAATTCATACATAGAATAATTATATAATTCTGTGAAAACGTTGAAATACGATTTATTATTGAAATTTTGAAAAATCATATCTCTGAAAATATTAGCTTCTTAGAGTTAAAAATGATATCATTGGATTCTTATGGTAAAACTGCTTATTGAAAAAAGTTTAATTTGGAATTTGTTATGTAAAAAAAAAATTTTTTTTTGTTACTCCGAAACCATCTGTCCGATTTTGCCCAATAACGAACTTCGCCGAGATATTTATCTGCCAAACCTACTCTGAAAATTTCAACTCTCTAGCTCATTCATCAGTGAGTCGAACCAAATCGTTTAAGACCATTTTCATCGAAAAATTCGAAAATTACAGAAATTTGGGCAAATTGATAAGCACCCAGTTCCGAGAAACTAGAGCGCCAAAAATTGTAGCTTAAGGTTTGATATTTTACCAAGGAATAAACACGAAATTTTATGTTATTCGGAACATTTATGTTTCCTTTCATTTCATATGAAATTACGTCAAGGAAACTAGCATTCAAAATATGCGTCAGTATTGTTGCCATGCCAAATAGTGAATTTTTATGACAAATATTATCTTCAGGCCCAACATAAGCAATTTCGGATTCAGTTGCAGTACTCGTTAGGTTTGTTCGCGTTTACAAAATAAACGGTCCAAAATCATCAGGAGCATGCGCAGTTTACAGTCAGCAAACACTCGTCGAAACTGGGCATGCTCCAGATGGTTTCGGAACTTTTATTTTGTGAACGGGAACAAACCGTAGGTTTGTTGGTGATTTTGTCCATCAAATCGTTTGTTAAATGAAACATAAATGCTTTATTTACAATTTAATATTGACGATTCAATATAGTACATATAAAATATAAAAAATAAAACACAATAAGATGAACAGTGATGTTCTAAGCATAAATAAATAATCAGTGAACTAGAATTATTACAAAATAAATACAATTACGAAATTCTTTATATTCGTTAAAAAATTCATCACCAGAGTTTACCTAACATTGCTTAACTTGCCAATACCGGCAATTAACTAAAATTGATTCACCATAATTTTTGTTATATAAAACCTCAAAAATTATTTCAGATATTTCTTTGAATAGTTTTGAGTCACTTTGGTTACATCTTATTCAAGGATGATTGAAATAAACCTAAAAAACTTTGGTTCTTTACATGATATGCAATGTATGTATATTTATATTTATTCCATGAAATGCAAATGTAACTGAATCTCATATTTTTCTTAAAAATTAATGTATAATGTGAATGTAGGTACATACACACTCAGTCTTCATCTGAGAAGAGATTCCTATTGATTATTGTGACAAAAAAAACTACTTAGAGTAAATTAAATGAAGTGGTGGTATTTCCAATTCTGTCTGTGTAAGTAACAATTCTGTCTGTGTACATGGTTTTTACAAAAATGTATTCGTCATTCTTTTTGAAATCTTTCAAAATGTTTATTGCCAATTACAAATTTTGTTCAAGTTTGGTTGGATTAGTTCCTATGTACTGACTAAAAAATCAGTAACATAAATTAAAGATTTAAAACCATGAAGAAATTAAAAGATAAATACCAGTACGATTCAAAAAGAATCAATCTTTCCCCCAGTTTTTCTTGTACACTTGTACTGAGATATTGAAAGTAATTTCATTGCATATTCATATTGATCGCACATGAATATTTATAAAAATCAATTGCCAGAGGCCCAAACGTTTGCAAAATTTGTTAACAATCATTCCATCACATTACATAATACATATTCTATCTGCCTACATAGAATAATATCCAATTGAAACATAAAAAAAGTTTTATTCAGATTTGATTAGAGCACACTGAAAATATAATAATTTGTATATAATTCATATAAATTAAAAAAAATCAGACATGCCAATATATTGCTGATACACCTTGAGTAAAATTGTACTACCTGGTTATAGAAATAAAGGGTCCAATTCCTTAGTGACAGACGTTGTTAAAAATAGAACAGACTCAAATATAGTCTGTGGTTCCTTGTAAAAATGCTACAAAAAATATTGCTAAATCAGTAAAAAAGAAGATACTGAAATAATATATATCCTTATCTTTGAAGAAAATATTAATTGTACATGTACCAATTAATTTAACTATTCCATAAAATAAATGTGAGTTTGTAACGTAATAAAAGCTAAACAGAAGTTTTAAATGAGAATACATTGAAATACGTAATAATCTTTGAACTGGAAAAATTTTTTCCTTTCAATCTTGATCTAGTTTGAATTGTTTTTTTTCTATTTCTCATTTTAATCAAAAGTAATTGGCAGATTGAAACTAAGTTACAGATTAAAATTACTGGGGCCATTTAATTTGCAGTTAAAAACTGTTTACGGTAAATTAGTACTATGTATTTGAAAATTGCAGATTTGTTTTATTTTTATAAATTAGTGGGAGCGAGACAAACCTGTTATCAGAAGTTTTAGTCAACTTTCAAAAGGTTTATATAGAATGAATATTAAGATAGTACTCCACAGTCCTACGAAATGTTATGTTCAATTCAACTATATGTAGGTAAAGTCATAAGAAAACTTTACGATTTCAACGTATTATCAAGTAAAATGAGCAAAGGATATGTATAATAACTTATTACAATAATTTTTCAAACCACTATCTATACCACCATTTGTAATCTAATGTCAATGAGCAGAATTTGAGGTTAATTATTACATAATAAATTTGCAGTCTTATTTCAGACAAATTTTTTCCAGTGATGAATCATAATACTTCAATAAATTCGATACATTTTTCATTCTTAAAAGCGTTTCCCTATGACAGTTCAATAATTATTTGTGAGTCAAATATAATGAACGATCCTTGATAAAAATAAACTTTGGAATTTACCATTTGCGAATAAATTAATTTTTCCTCTATATAATTTCTAAAAATAATACGTTGAACGTCTTTAGGGGCTATCGTCGGTATATCACTTGCATAAAATTATTATATATCTATCTTAGATTCGGAAAATAGCCGTACTTCTGTTACAAACAAAGCATAAAGCGAAAGTGCAGTAAATATGTAAAATTACATAATTTACATAGTAAAATTACACAAGCAAAAAAAATATTGATTCCTAACTTGATTTTTCATTGTTCAATATTTATTCCATTGCATACAGCTGCTTGCTCAATTAATTTAAAAGATGCTGTGGTAGGAAATATTTAAATGATGAAGACTGAACATAATACTTTTATGCCTGTAGTTCCTCTCATATATGCACGTTAATAATATGTACATTTCTACAGATAAATGTTAGGATGATACCTGAGCAAGTTGGAGCCATGGATAATCAAGCACATCTTCTGCAGAGAATCGTACTTCAGGTGCTAGTTGGAGCATATTTTGGATGAGCTCCTTAGCCATCTTAGACACATCTCCCCAATATTCATCCGGAAAGTCGTATTGCCCTGATAATATGCAGTCGAATAATTTTTCTTGATCGTTGTCCCGACTAACAAATGGTGGGTAACCACACAGCAAAATGTACAAAATAACGCCTGCAGCCCAAACATCAATCTATGAAAAGAACACAAGATTATTTTTAGCAATGTATGGATAATAGCTAAACTGCGAGGTTTGCTTTTAGAAAATACAATTTTAAAATACAGGACTTGCCAGATTCATTAGTTATCAAGTCAATAATCTTCATATCTCCATGTTCGGTAAATATAACAACATATTTGTAGTAAGGAATAAAGTATTATTCAAAACAATATACGAATTTTGACATGTACTTATATGGTGATTCACCCTGATAATCTTCCTTGGCAGTTTTCACAGTTATTGAAATAACTACTACTTGAAAACAACTTTCATAAAATCCAATAAAAAACCTGAATTTCTCACCTTTAATCCATACCCAGATTCCGCTAATATTTCTGGTGCTACATAAGTTGGCGTTCCACAAACTGTATAAAGTGGTTTCGTTACTTCACAAGCAAGGCCAAAATCTGCCAACTTCAATGTTCTTATCCTGTTATTCTCAAATTCAACCTAAAAAAGTTTGATTTGATACTCACTGGTATTGTTTACCTGGACGTAGCAATAAAAGAAAGATGTTCAATAAAGCGATAACATTTTAAACTGGAGCAGAAATTTTTATATGCTTTTACCAGGGCGCCATAGCTCTGCCAAATGTATGTATTTATTAATTTTGAGCCCAGAATGGTCTCAAACGATTCCATTTCACGTGCTAAAGATTTATGCAAAATTTCACTATAAGCAGAAATTTTATTATTTTTGAAAACTTAAATATTTTGAAACTTATCTCAAGAATTTGCTGACATTTTTTATGTATATAAAAGTCACAGATGAGATTAGTTATAAGAAATAACAGATTTATAGATATCCTAGGTAAAAATCAAAAATGGAAGTTTTCCTGATACTATATTGAAATCAAAACTTGACTTTTTAATTTAATTAAGATTATTTACGTGAGTTCGAATGTCGCTACAGATCAGAATATTTTTTTCAATTTTACTAGATATTAGCCGAGTTCGTCATAATTGAGTTTAATAAGGCTTGTTGATGAAAAATTGGTTCAAGCCTGTGGAGAGGAGCTTTGGCGCTCTTGTTCAAACTTTGACACATCATATCTCCGAAAGTATTGATATCAATGTATTCTCATGATAAAACTGCATCATAAATGAAATTCAATTCAAATAATAGTTTATTTATCAAGATTAAATGAGCAATCTGAGAATGAGAACCATGGAAGAAATCAAATGAAAAGAGCTGAAATGAATTTGACTCTCTCTTACAGAACAGGATGACATGCAAGTTAAAAAAAAATATTTTTTTTTGTTACTCCGAAACCATCTGGCCTAGTTAGCCCAATAAGGAACTTGACCGAGATATTTATCTCCCAAACCTACTCTGAAAATTTCAACTGCCGAGCTCATTCTGTTCGAGAGTTTTCGTAGAAACAAAATTAAAAAAATTTTTTTTTACACTTTACGGCAACCCGATCAATACAAAGCTTCGCATGCGTATAAAGGTCATTATTCTACAATTTGATGCTAAATTTCAGATAGATCGAGTAATCGGTTTCGGAAATATTCATAAAAAATATTTTTAATAAAAACGGCCATAACTCCGAAACCACTTGGTGGATTTTGCCCGTTAACTCGTCCGAGATATTTACGCTCCAAAACTACCCTGCAAATTTCAGTCCTCTAACTCCTTTCGTTCGAGAGTTATCGTGTTAACGGACGGAAGGCCGGCCGGCCGGCCGGACAGAATCGATTTCGACCACGGATTCTTGATCAGTGAGTTGAACCAAATCGTTTGAGACCATTTTCAGCCAAAAATACGAAAATTACAGACATTTGGGCAAATTGATAAGCACTCTGTTCCGAGGAACAAGAGCGCCAAAAAAATGTCCACAGATTTAAGTTTAATTATCATCTTATCATTAGAATGTAAAATTTTATGCCGTTTTTAGTTCAAATAATTCAATTATATATTACAATACAAGTGATATTTTAATTTCCATAATTTTTAATTGGATTAAAATAAATGTTTGAAGGTATATCGAGATATAATAGAAACTCACCAATAAATTTTCAGGCTTCACATCCCGATGGACGATGTTCAAATTATGCAAATATGCTAAAGCCAACACTAAATGATTAATTAACAAGGCAGCTTGACCCTCTGAGAATTTCTGCACAAGGGCTATTGCATCAAAGAGATCACCACCTGTAAAAATTGTTTATGATCTGTCTTGAAAGCAACATTCTAATTTTAACATACCTGGTACGTATTCGCAAACCAAAAACAATAAACTTTTAGTATCTTGATCACTAATCAACGACATTATATTTGGATGACTTATCTTTCTCAATATTTTGACTTCGTTTTCAATCATATCCTCCTAAAATACACAAAACAGAGCCATACTTTATAAAGATTATAGCTATTACAGAAATCAAACAGATATATTTGTAGGCAAAAGACAATTTAAAATTAAAAATATATATATAAATTCACCTTTCCTTTACACTTAGATTTATCTATAATTTTCAAAGCATATTCTTTATTGTCACTATTATCTTTGCATAATCGTACTACAGCAAAGTTACCTAAAAGGAATATATTGAAACACAATGATTCATAAATTAATTTCATATCAAATTACCATCTCCAATGGATCTGCCAACAGTGTACTTTTTTTTTAATTGAGAAGGTAGGCAAGAATTTATATTATCATTCAATTTTTCTAAAATACTTTCTTCAGAAACATAAGTACGATTCAAAGATTTCCTGGGCATTTTTGGTTTAGGCCCATTTCTGAAAAATAAACTTGTTTTAAAATTAGAATTGAATATAAAATAAGAATGCTCCGTTCTTCCAATTAAGATTTATTCATATATCATTGATTAATCACTGGTGAAATTCTCTGAATTTAGTATGTGGTATAGCTGTACTGCAGTATGTATGAACCAAACTGAATAAAATTATAAATAAAGAAATATTTTTCGTTTCATTGAAGGATTGTTAACAAGAAGAGAATCCCAGATATTGGAGGTGGAATGTTTCATTCATATATCATCATATATCATTCATATATTCTGCAGAGTCTCAACAATGTTGATGATGCCTTGCGTTACTTTTATGACAGGCTTTTCGAAGTAATCAGGGAACACGTTCCTGCGGAAGCTCATTCTTCTACTGGTCGCTGTTATCCAGCATGGTTTGGCTCTGGATTAAGAAAAAATATCCGCTTGAAAAATCATTATCGATCGAAATGGCGATCCACGGGAAATACTAAATATCTTGATGATTTTAAACGTTTGCGTTCGGTAGTAAAGTCTGAAATTTCGTCAGAATACACGGATTATCTGGCTGATGTGCAGAGCGAAATGGAGTCGAATCCTTCTTCCTTTTGGAGATTTGTCAACCAAAGACGGGGTTCAACAAGAATTCCTGGTATACTTAATCATAACGGACAACTTCATGACGATCCTGGTGACATGGTCAACTTATTTGCGAGGCACTTTTGTGAACTTGGTAATCCGTGTACAAATCAGGATGATTATGCGACTTCCTTCACGCAGTTCCCTCCAATCGCCATTCCTTCTGTTACCGAGGATGAGTTGAAGACTATCATGGATAGATATCCAGATAAATTAACAGCTGGTGATGATCACCTTCCTTCATTTTTTGTTAAGAACTGCAGCTCTGCGCTGGCTAAGCCTCTTCATATCATCATCTCTATCAGCTTGCGTACTTCTACTTTCCCCACGTTTTGGAAGAGAGCCCGTGTGATTCCCGTTTTCAAGAAAGGTGATAAGTCCCACGTCGAGAACTATAGACCAATTTCTCTGTTATGTAATTTCGCGAAGGTATATGAGGAGGCGTTGTACGGAACCATTTACCACGGTGTTAAGCCACACTTGTCCACCAGGCAGCATGGATTTATACGGGGAAGGTCAACAGTTACGAATTTGGCAACACTTTCGCAGTTCCTTGCGGAATCACTGGATGATGGGGGTCAAGTGGATGTAATATACACCGACTTTTCGCGAGCTTTTGACTCCGTAGATCACAATATCCTTCTGAGTAAACTGTCATATTTTGGTTTGAGTCCTGCATTTGTTGGCCTGATAAGATCTTATTTGAACGGAAGAATGAGTCATGTTTTTTATAATGGCTTCAGATCATCTGAGTATACACTTTCATCCGGCGTGCCGCAGGGATCAAATCTTGGACCATTGTTATTCATAGTATTCATTAATGATCTGCTTACTTCTCTCGAATGCTTGGCCTTGGCTTATGCAGATGACTTCAAGCTCTACTTGAGAATACGTGATGTGTCCGATTTGGAGTTGCTTCAGTCTAGCTTGGAGCTTGTACATGGATGGTGCCTGCGTGATGGACTCAAATTGAATATAGATAAATGTTTTAAGATCACCTTCACAAAGAAGTCACAGCCTCTTCTGTTTGACTATTCTATCGGTGATCGTCTTATTGCAAGTGGGGATAGGTTTCGTGATTTGGGGGTAGTCTTTGACTCAGCCTTCAGTTTCATTCCACATGTTGAGGAGCTGTGTACTTCGGCCGGTCGAACTTTGGGGTTTGTTTTCCGTTGCTCCAGAGAGTTTCATGATGTATCCGTTCTCAGAACCCTCTATTTTTCGCTGGTGATGAGCAAATTGGAGTATGCAAACATAATCTGGTTTCCAATCTATGGTTCACATCTTATACCGATCGAGCGAATTCACAGAAAATTTTTTAAGTATGTTGAATACCGAAAATCCGGCAGCTATCCTGAACGTGGTGCGGATTTGTCGGGGATCATGCGAGAGATGCGAATCTTCTCGCTACTCCAAAGGCAGAGGTGGCAGTGTGCTAAGTTCGCCCAGAAACTCATCGCGGGAAGGATTGACTCACCTTATTTGCTGTCTAAGGTTCACATACGTACACCAAGGCTGGAGGCGAGGATTGTCACATCATTTCACCTTCCAACACCCCGAACAAATGCTCTTCAGTGGGCTCCAGTTTACCGAATATGCAAGAGTGCTAATGATCTCAAGTTTAATTTATTTTTTTAGATTTGGATGTAGAATAATTTTTGTTTTTTTTTTTTTTTCTCTCTCATCGATTATTTAATTTTGGCTCTAAAATTCTATTATATTTGTTGTAATATTTAATGTTACCCTGTAATTGGGAATTTTCCTGTTGGGTAAATAAATGACTATTATTATTATTATTATTATTATATCATATTCTCGTCATCTATCAGTACCTTTATTTATTTTATATTCTAGTGATTAAAAAACAATTCTTCAAAAGTACTGACGTGCATCCTACTCTGAAAATAGAAAGTAGCTATCACTTTCCGTTCGGAAGTTATCGTGACAACAGCCGACCGGCGTTTGGGCAAAATTATGGCAAGCTGTTCTCTAGAACATGTGCTGAAAAAATATACACCATCTTGTGACACCAGAAAAAAATTAGGAATAAGGTTTTGGATCATTTTCTGATGATCAGTATTCTTAATTTCAAAACCACATTTGTGGGAGTCATGAAGTGAAATGTTATCCGCCATTTTGAGTATCGGCCATATTGGATTTATTGAAAATTCCTTCACATTACATTGTCACCATACTTACATGAGGATCTAAACTTTCAAATCTCATTCATTATTTGCAACAAACAACCAGGAACCCCCCCCATAACATATTGCTCGAACAACTGCAGTACATATAAATAATTCTAAGAGTACAGAAAAAAAACCTATTGCTCAAAGAACTGCAGTACACATATAAATAATTCTAAGAGTACAGATAAAAAATACCAATTCGAGTAATTCAAACCGACATACCCATTTTTAAGACCAGGCGTTTTTTTGTACTGTTGTATTGATTTACTCTCCTCAAAATCTAACTCAAAATTTTCTTGTGTGCATCTTTCGTTTCCACAAACGAAAAATACATCCTCTTCAGAGAAGAATTGTGATAGATCTGTAACTGACTGACCCGATAAAGTAAACACTTTTCTTACTGCTCCGGAGTCCAAGTTAGCAACCTCTGTTAGCGCTCCAAGTACTTGATCTACGCTTGATGAATTACGTTTATTCAATAATAAACGTAAAACCTAGAAATTAAGTTGTTGGTGAGAAATAATTTTGGATCTTCCCTACATATTAATGTTATATTTCGAAAATACCAAGGACGTTTATACACAACCAAACTTTTGACAGCATCAGGTGTTTTAATATAAAATATGGATGTGCAAAAATGAATTTTTTTTTCAGTTAATATTTGACCCGATATTTCTCTTTATTAGCTCATTTAGGCCAATTGATAAGAAAGGAGTTCAATTGTGAAAAAAGAAGGGAATAAAACTTAATTAGTTAAAACTTTTTCCTCAGAATCTTGCAATAAATTTATAGCAGCTCTCTAACTCCAACTTACCTTTCTAGGTTTGATTCCATTTCTGATGAGAGTAACAATTCTAGGACGTATGCAATTTGGAGGAACTACTTTGGGTAACAACGTACTACTCAGTTGTTTGACTGATTTTTTTTTATTAGAACGTAATGTATCAGTTTTAGAATATTCAGCCTTTTTGAAAGTTTCTCCTTTCCCAGCGCAAATGTATTCTTTTCCATCTTCTAATTCATCAATACTGGATATCTGTTAATAGAAGTAATAATATGTAGAATTGGTCGTATAAAAAGATGTAAACTGAGTTACATGAGCGTCTTTGAGTATTGCATCTTATAAAATGTCAAAAACTCTATCTTTATCAAGTATTCAGTCTCACCTTTCTACCGTCCATGGAGTAGATATACCGCACTCCACTTGGTAGTGTTACATTTTTAGTCAGTAAATTAGTCAGTTCAGTAGTCAAACTATCAAATGATCTGTATCGATCATTATTAACTGGAACTACAACCCCGGCAAAAAATTTGTTTCCATTATGATAAAATCTAATCCTTTTAGCTTTCTGAGTTTTGGTTGCAGATGAGGATTTCGAACTCTTAGATACTGATAATTCCTCGATTCCATTCTCGATTTTGTCAACAATTTCAAAATCAGAAGCGGTACTATTGCAGCTGTTTGATGAGAAGCTTCTGGAACCATCCAAGTTGTTTCTAGACATGTTTATACGAAGACTGGAACATTTATCATTCATTTGAAATTCATAACTTAATAGCAACTGTTGTGGTCAATAAGTTCGAAATAAGGTTTCGTTTGTATTCAACAGAAATTTGAGTTTAAACCAATGTTTGCTCATTCAAGTATCCCTTTACCAGCTGTCATTAATATCAATTCATTCAAACAAACACTTATTCAAAACAAGTCCCAAAGCTAGAAATCTGAATTGAAGTTGGTGTGATATTACTAGTGTTTCCATTCATCACAAAAAACAAATAATGGTAGAAGTAACTGTTTTCAGTTTTTATGTTAGAAGAGATTAACCTCTTTTCGGCAAGTAGGAGGGACAGGACAGAAAATGTCAAGTAAATGTCACTTGTCATGATGAGGTGATTCATTCCATCCATAGACATAGAAATATTTCACATTTTCTAGGACTCATTGACGATTGACCTGTAATGTGTGATATGGACTGTAAATTTATTATGCGCAGTGAAAATTTTTATCACTTAATTCCATCATAAATACCAGAAGTTCCCCTTTTTTTCTATTCCTAGACTTCTGGGTGAGTTATCTTGTCCAATTTTTCTGTGGCATCTAAATTGTTCAGTTCTATTCTATGGTATAACCTGAAAAATCTACTTGCAGGTGCAAATAACCTAAAAATTTTTATCCGAAAAAAACAAACATTTTCTAAGCTGATATTTAAGCAAAATGGTCCGAAAATTGAAATATCATGAACAGAAACTCCTCAAGAAAGTTGATTTCATTGATTGGTCAGTGGATAATAATTTACATGAAGTCAAGATACTGAGGAAGTATCATATTAATAGAAGAGAGGATTATACAAGGTATGTGAATCAAAAATTGTATTGTTACTTAGACCTTTACCTTGAATATTTCTAATGTGTTTACAGGTACAATATGATGGCTAGGAATATTCGTGAATTGGCTAGGAAGATCAAGGAGGTAGACCCTAAACATCCATTCCGTACAGAATGCAGTGCTGGGTTAATTGAAAAGTTGTAAGTAATTAGTTGCTTAATGTGAGTTTTTCTGATGTACTTAAACTGTGTCATCTTCTTCAACAGATATGTGATGGGACTCATTCCAACTAGATGGGATCTGAGTTTGGCAGATAAAGTAACGGCATCTTGTTTCTGCCGTAGAAGGTTATCTGTTGTCATGGTGAGAAGTAAGTTTTCTTTCTGCTTGTAGAATTATTTATTTCATATTCAACTCCTTTTATTTTCAGATAAGATGGCAGAATCGATTAAGGATGCAGTAAAATTCATTGAACATGGACATGTTAGAATAGGACCAGAACTAGTGAAGGATCCTGCTTTATTAGTAACAAGAACATTGGAAGATTTTGTTACCTGGGTTGACCAATCAAAGATTAAGAAACATATCCAAGAATATAATGGAATGGTAATTGTTTTATTTTTAGTTCAAATTGTAGTAGAAGCCTGATTAACCGAGTCGCCATTATATGAGCTCTGGACAAACCAAGACAATCTGAGATATATTATATTAATTAGCTTGGCTTTTATTATACCAATGTATTTTTGTTACTTTTCAGAGAGATGATTTCGAGCTCTGAGTACAGTATTATGAAAGAACGTCCTCAAGAATTATACAAAGAAAATATAAACATTTCTGTATTACGAAGGAACAGCCTCAAAAAGATTACAATGAATATATGAACGTTCCTAAAACTTAGATTTATTCTTCCTGGCAATAAAATTATTGCCAAGTATAAAAAAAATCGTATTCCGGTATTCAGTTGATGAAGTGCAGGACTTGAGAAGATATTTTTGTATGTTTAGTTTTTCATAATGAAAAATATATTGAATAAATGAAGACTATGAATTTTTTTTATGGTAGGTAGTGACCGACCGAAAGTTCCGTTTCGGGTTCGGTTTCGGCCAGTTTCGGCCAAGAAATCTAGTTTCGGCCTTAGTTTCGGTTTCGGCCCAAAATGGCCGAAACTTTCGGCCGGGCCGAAACTTGACTGTTCGTGAATTATCCTGGTCATTTGGCCAGGAGTTAAAAGTAGGTATACATAATTGTCGTACAAGTTATTGTAATCTATCTTTGTTAAGACTGAGAATTCATGGGAATTCACTTTAATGATTATTAATTGGATTACATAGGGTGATTCCAAATAAGACGTGAAACTTGGAGGAGGAGTTAGTATGTCTCATTAGCTGTTGTTTCATACATATTTATTAATAACCGAAAATCAACAGTTTTTGGAGTTCGGGTGATTTTTAAAAGATTTCTGAACTTAGTTCATATTTCGTCAATTTTTTCTACGTTGACCAAATTTGATGATAATTTTGGTTTATTTTCATCAGAAAAGGATATGATATGTACGAAAAAATCGAAACTATGCTGTATGGGAGGTTGAAAAAGGATGTATGATCATGATTAAGTATGATTTGAAATGTGCTATATGAATAAATGAAAAATCAATTTCTAATATCAAATTGTCTGCAACTTTCGAATTTCACAATTTTGTATGCCAAAATTATTTTAAAAACTTGCCAAATTCCTTCTTAATTCTATAAAAGATTTCGTTAGATTGCATAACTAGTTTCGTTTCAGCAGATTTTTTACAAGCAACCTTTTGAATGTCCGGCACATAAAATAGTGAATGTGTATCAAAAGACAGGCGGAAAATAACAACTGAAGATATCAGAAAGACGGCATGTGCTTGCCTATATGGAATGGTGGAACATAATTTATGAATACATTTTCTAATGAAATTTCGAGCTCAATTGCAACAAAAAAAATTGAATTCGTTATTTTTCTCTATTTGCTTCTTACATCCCCTTTCAAATAATACTAATTCTTTTTCATCAGAACCAGAACTCAAATATCTCGGAAACTGTTGATTTTTCGTCATCAATAAAAATGGCTCAAACCACAGCAAATTATCCATACTAACACCTCCTCCAAGGTTGACGTCTGATTTGGAATTACCCTGTATACTTCGACTGATTATTTTTTTAACTTGGTAATACCAAAATAATAAATAAATATATCAAAAAAGTTTTCTTTTTATTTTATTTAACACTGCTTAACTGTTTTTATGTATATGCAAATAAAATTGTAAAAAATAGAGTAGATTTCAGTATGAAATATAAAGTTTCGGTTTCGGTTTCGGCCGAAACTGAGACGCTGGCCGAAAGTTCGGTTTCGGTTTCGGTTTCGGCTGAAAAACCAGTTTCGGTCGGACACTAAATTGGTAGGTATAGACTTTTACTCTTCTCGTGAATTCATACCACATTCTTTCTGACCTCTCTGATACTGTCAGATATTGGGTTTACTAAGCCCTAGATCTTTTGAATATAATTTAATACTAATTATACAATACCGACTTCAATAATTTTGGAAGAGATAGGGGAAGCACTTGATTTAATAAAGAGCTATCCAAACTAGATACGATCCTGGGCTGATGAAAATTACTAAATTGGAGTGCCACAGAAACAAATAAGTACAAATTTTAAAGCACTGCTGTCAAGAGCAGTTCATTACAAACCTATCTATTTACAATCTAGTTCCGGATTTGAGGTCGAACGGTATTGCATTTTAGCAAGAATTTTGAAAATAAAATTTCGAACTGGTTTCTACTTCTGAAATTTCGAGTCAAGTAAATCTCAGAACTCTAACCTTCTGTGTAATTTAGAGGTTAGCATCTTCGTTTGCCGGGAGGAGATCCGGGTTCGAATCCCAGCGGAGTAAGTTCACTATTTTATTTACTTTAAGGGTTGAATTCAATTTATGCCCAATTCTCACCTATTAACGCTAAAATGGCGACTTGAAGGTTTATGCAGTATTTCATGAGGCGGGAATAGACAATAGAACATGCGCGCAAAAGCTCCTGACTTCACGTCAGTTCTTTTCTCGAATTTCAAGATATTGGTATTTTGTATTTAAGTATTTCATTTTGCCCTAATGTCTGTAATCCTTTGCTGAAAATGGTCTCAAATGATTAAGTTCAACTTACAAGTGAAAAATTCGAGGTCAAATTTAATCTGACCGGCCGAACGTTGCCACGATCACTTGAGAACGGAAAGAGATAGCGACTTGCAATGTTTAGGGTAGGTTGGGCATCCGAATGGGATATTTGAGTTCGTTTATAGGCATAATAGGCCGATGAACGGTGTTGGAGTTATAGCCATCTGAAATTTTGTTATTTCCTCAATAACTCAAAAAATACGAGTCTGAACAAATTCAAACATGGTAATTAGTTATAAAATGCCGACACCAAATTTTTGCGAAATTTCGTGAGGAATGTAACACTAGAAAATTTCAAAAAAATCATTGAAATAAATTTCAAATTCTCTGAAACTAGCCGTCCGATATCTGTCATTTTGTGGGAGCCTTCAAAACCTAACTTTGCAACCTAAATTTGAAAACGATCGGCTCCATTGTTAGAGATCCGAGCAGCCTTGGATGAGTTCGGAAGCTCAACGGGTGACCGTTGCCACGATAACTTTTGAACGGAAAGAGATGGCGACTTGCAAATTTCAGGGTAGGTTGCGCATCCGAATGGGATAGCTTAGTTCGTTGTTGGGAATAATCGGCCAAATGGTCCCAGAGTTATACCCATCTGGAATATTGTTTTCTCTATATAACTGAAATACTCAAAAAACTCAGATCCGATCGAATTGAAATAACTTAATAACTAGTTGTAGAATACCAACGCAAAGACGTATATGTGGAATGTCGTGAGGATCGTATCGCTAGAAAATTTAAAAAAAAATCAGGAGGATCAGTATAATAATAATATATAATATAATATATAATTCCAAATCTCAGAAACTATCCGCGATATCGCTGAAATTTTCTGGTAGCCTGCAAAACTAAACTTTACGCCCAAGGTCTTGATTTTTAAAACGATATATCGGATCTATATTGTTAGAGATCCGAAGAGCCTTGGATGAGTTCAGCAGCCGAACTGGTGACCGTTGCCCCGATAACTTTTGAACGGAAAGAGATAACCACTTGCAATTTTCAGGGCACGTTGCGCATCCGAATGAGACATTTATGTTCGTTAATAGGTATAATCGGCCACACGGTTTTGCAGTTTTACCCATCTAAAATTTTGTTCTTATTTCCTCTATAACACAAAATGTGCCAATCCGATCCAATTAAAACTTAGTAATGACTTGTTGAAGGCCGACGCGCTAATTTTCGCGAAATTTCGTGAATATCGTATTACTAGAGAAAAAACAAAAAAAAATTTTTCTTCAAAAATTCTAAATTTCAGAAAACTATATGCGTCAGAATCAGCTTAAATTCGGCACATAACTTTGAGCCCCCATTTTACAATCGAGTACCGAATTTCACCATGATCGACTTCGTATATGAACGTGAATAGACAATGGAACATTAGTGCAAAACCTCCAGGCTTCACACATCAGTGCCTTTCTCAAATTTTGATTAAAGCATTTTGTATTGCGCGTATGTTCTGGGGAACATCGCGTTATCATTTTGCCCAAATGTGAAATTTAATTGTGTGGTGCCGTCCGGCCGTTGCCACGATAACTTGAGAACGGAAAGAGCTAGCGACTTGAAATTTCCAGGGTAGGTGGCGCATCCCAATACGACGGACAAGTTCGTTAATGGGTATAATCGGCCCAATGGTTTCCGAGAATTAATTTTGTTTTCAACCAAAATAAATCCCATCGAATTTAAACTTGGTGAATAGTTGTAGAATATGAACTTAAACACGTTTGTGAAATTTTGTGAGAATCATGTCACTAGAAAATTTAAAAAAAATTATTAAAAAATATTTTTTATGACACGATAACCTGAGAACGGAAGGAGATGGCGGCTTGAAATTTTCAGGTTAGGTTGTGCATCTGAATGCGACATTTGAATTTGTCTTTAGGGATAATCGGCCAAACGGTTTTGGAATTATACCCATCTGAAATTTGGTTGTTATTTCCTCAATAACTCGAAAAATACGAAACCGATATTATTCAAACATGGTTGTTAGTTGTAGAATGCCAACGCGAAAATTCCTGCGGAATTTCGTGAGGATGGTATAACTAGAAAATTTCAAAAAAATTATTGAAAATAATTGAAAAAAATTGTATATATCATAAACTATTCGTCCGGCATGGCTGAAATTTTGGAAGAGCCTTCAGAACCCAACTCTACTGCAGAGTTCCAAGTTTGAATACGATCGGATCCATATTGTTGGAGAACCGAGCAGCCTTTTGTGAGTTCGGTAGCTGGATGCGAATCGTCGTATTTTTGCGAGAACCTTCAAAACCATGATTGTCATGATGACGTATTTTTGCTAGTATGTTCTTGGGAAAATCGTGTTATTTCATCACAAATCTATGGGAGATGATAGCCCTACATTAGCGACCAGACCTGGTTTTGAAAGAGATCCTCCTTAGGAGGAGGCAACTAAATATTGAAGGGATTTCTATGAACAAGAGTGAATATCTTTGAGAAATAGAGAAGGCGATTCTTCTTCAAGAGATCCATGTGCCTTCAGAAGATTATATTTGTGAGAAGGGACTTTTGAAGGGTTGTGTATTATTTTTAATATGATATCGCTGAAATTTTGCTCAAGGATTCAAAACTTAACTTTGAATTAACCACACTTTCTGATCTTGTAAGGTTAGAGGCTCATTTGTCGATATTAAATCTCGTGATGGGTAGAGAAGAATTTTAGGCCAGTTTTTCTATCACTAATGAGAATATATCTTTATGTTTCACCTCAACACCTTTAGATCTATCAATGGGCATTTATTGGTTAATAATAAGTAATTGAATATTACTGGAATTCAATTGAATTTCATTCAATATGTTAGTGACTAAACTTATAAATTTCTTTACTTTGATTATTTAAATATGACATTAATTGCAGTAATATTTTTCTAGAATAATTATGTATTCTTCTCCTAAAGAAGAATTGAAGGTAGACAATAATGTGTTAATTTTTTCATCATTGCTTTCTATCCTGACTTCACGAAAACAAAAATTGGTTCAAGCACTGACGTGAAGTCAGGAGCTTTTGCGCGTATGTTCTATTGTCCATTCTCCTGTATTGGACACTCTTAATCGAATTTACCATGGTGAATTCGATTAAGAGTGTCCAATACAGGAGAATAGACAATATAATTCACCATGGTAAATTCGATTATAAGTGTCCAATACAGAAGATTGGACAATAGAGGATACGCGCAAAAGCTCCTGACTTCACGTCAGTGCTTGAACCAATTTTTTATTTGCGTTTCGTGTACGTAACTTCCAAGTACTGGAATTAAAGAACCAATCGGGTAATTGGTAATGACTTTAAATTGAACTTTACTAGGAACAATCATAACTCCTTTCCATGCGAACTCAGATAAGATAAACTGACCGTCAAAAAATATACGCTACTACCTCTACCTATCTGTACACATCCACGCCCGATAGATTACATAAAATTAAACGGACACATTCTTTTTATTTCACCGAAACAATACTTCCATGTAACGGAAGTGCCCCCTCTAGTACAATTCCGATATCAACAAAGCGACTGTATTGAGGATTCACAGAAAAGCAGTGCTTTTGCCGGTTCTGACCTTCTGAGACCTCCAGACCCTTAAAACTGACCGTAGAGTTCCCCGTTCTCAGATAAATGAACTCCGGAAACCGCATGATGAATCCAGACATTTCTGTTCTTATAAAAAGGATAAATTTGCGACAGTTTTATAACACGGATGATTGTGACGAATGCCATTTTCGGAGATCGTACGCTTTTCGCAGGAAGACGCGACCGTCGTTTCAGACTTCGCGTAAAAGGGCGAAGAAAGCGATAAAAAGTTTCGATAAGTGTATCGACAGGTGTGGAAATTTGGAAACTGAAAACTTAACGAAAAGGTACCGTAATTAAGGCTTTTTTATTGAATATAATTGGAAATTTTATTGATTGATTACATATAGGCGCCCGCAGAAATTATTCTGGTGAAGGGGGGAAAGACCGAAATATACATATATACAGGGTGTCCCAAGTTCAAGTGCCTATTAGACGTTTCTGGAGAAATGGACATATTTGAAACCTGAAAATTGGGATTATGATATGGCTTGAAATTTTTTACAGAGCTAAAATATTTTTGAAGCCCAAGCACTTCCGGTTATACAGGGAGTGAAAATAAATTTGATGAAAAACAAATTTTTCAAGTTTGGCTTTCCTGGTATGATCCAGTATTCAATGCTTAATACATTTCTGTTAAAACCATTGTATTCATTCGAACAGTTTTCAAAATATCGAAAAAAAAACCGGAAAAAAAGTCAAATATGTTTAGTCAGTATTAAAGTTCATTATTCTTATTTTAAACATCCTGAACGTAAACCGTTTTTACAACATTGAAGAGGAAGAATGTGGAAAGGTCATGCATATTTTCAATTCCAGAAATATCATTTTCTAATTTCTAACATGATTATGCTCCTAAATTCAATAATTTCTGAGTTTTTCCTATAATTTAGGAGCATAATCATGTTAGAAAACTATCACTATTTTCTCCGCAGAATCCAACGCAATCATAACAAAATTGGGTTCTAATTTGAAAAACAGAAGTTATGGCCAATTTTTGATCACAATTTTCGACACAAAATTTGAAACACCCTTGTGATGATATTTCTAAAATTCAAAAGATGCATGACCTTTCCACATTCTTCCTCTTCGATGTTGTGAAAACGGTTCACGCTCAGGATGTTTAAAATAAGAATAATGAACATAATACTGACTAAACATATTTGACTTTTTTTCCGGTTTTTTTTCGATATTTTGAAAACTATTCGAATGAATACAATGGTTTTAACGGAAATGTATTCAACATTGAATACTTGATGATACCAGGAGTGCAAAGGGTGTTTTTAGTAACAGCTCTATTACCTTTCATTATGTTACAAGTTATGCATAAAATTCATAAACTCTGATACTTTTGCTTGAAAAAAGGTACTCTTGTGTGATATCGCCCAGTTGCACCGGTTTTCGGAAAAATTGATTTGAAATGTTCTCTCCGTTCACTACTCCAGTACTCGTTATCTAAAGAATCTTAATAAAGCAAGAGAAATATAAATTTCTTGTACTTGATTTCAATTACTTTATAAAAGCTTCACCTTAAAAAACAATTAAGACGAAATCAAAAAGTGTTGCCTGCACGTCATCTTTAGAAGGCTCAAGCTCCTTAACGAAGCATTTTTGCATTATATGATTTGGCTGTAAAGTGTCTAAAATAATATATAGAACATCCACTAGAATCTTGTTTGTCAAATTATGGGACACCCTGTATAAATAATATGTATACATGTGTGGAAAATACGAGGGGGAAACCGCTGACAAAAATTTGTACACCAGAATTCCAACTCAACCGGAATTTCATTCGAATTCAATAGGAATTCATTAAGAATTCAATAGGAATTCTTTTGAAATTCTATTGGAACTATATATTCTTGTACACCAGAATTCCTAGTGGTTTACCCCTCGGTTCAAACCAACTATTTGGAACTGTATACATTATTGTCTGATAGGTGTCGCACTCTACCATCAAGAGGAATTCTCAATAATTCAATAGGAATTCCACGGAATTCAATAGGAATTCCAGGAATTCAATAAGAATTCCAGGAATTTAAGAGGAATTCCTCCTTCATATTTGAAAAATTTGAGGTCGTCTGGTTGTTCCTGTCTTTCGAAGGGGGTTGATGGTAAGGTTTTCATTTTTACGAACAAGAATGACAATTAAAAATTTGAGTTTGACGAGTTTCGGTATTTTTCATAAATATATACAGTAACCAAGATAATGAATTTATTCCATTTGGCTTTGACATTACTGAATTCAGAATTTTATGATCTATCCATATCAAGAAAAAATAGTGGCTTGCAATTTAAAAAAGTGAGAAAGCCCTGTGGACAGGAGCTTTGGCGCTCTTGTTCAAACTTTGATAAATCATCTCCGAAATTATTGGTTTCTCAGAGTTGGGAATGATATCAATGGATTCTTATAATAGAACTGCATCATAAACAAATATGATACAACTGCATCATGGAAGATACAAACAAGAGCGCCAATAACCACGAACTTACCTGAGATATTGATTCCTCAAATACACTCTGAAAATTATATTATATCAATTGAAACTTAGCCAGTATTTGAGTTTTGTTTTTACTGGAGCTATTCTGAACCCATTCTGATAAACCTACTTAAGTTTCCATCATCATATGGATTAACAACGGGCATTAAAATATCACCAAAAATTGCATATAATATCATATTATAATTCTCATAATTCTACGATAGCTGAAATGAATTTGACTCTCGTTTATAGGATAACAAGATGACATGTAAGAGTATGAACACAGATCATATAATAATTCATAGATAGAATAATTGTAGCATTCTGTGAAAACATAAGGGTACGATTTATTATTGAATTTTTGAAAAATCATACCTCCGAAAGTTTTAGATTGTTAGAGTAGAAAATGATATCAGTGGATTTTTATGGTAAAACTACATCTTAAAAAAAATTGAATTTGAAATGAATTTGTAATGTAAAATTTTTTTTTGTTACTCCTAAACCATCAGGCCGATTTTACCCAATATCGAACTTAACCGAGATATTTATCTCCCAAACCTACTCGGAAAATTTCAACTGCCTAGCTGATTCTGTTCGAGAGTTATTGTAGAAACAAAATTTAAAATTTTTTAAATTTTTTTTGCCACCTTACGGCAATATGATTAATACAAAACTTCGCACGCATAAAAAGGTCATGTTTCTACAATTGTTTGCTAAATTTCAGATAGATCGAGTGATCGATTCCGCAAATATCCATAAAAAAATATTTTCAACAAAAACGGCCATTACTCCGAAATCGCTTGGTGGATTTCACCTGTTAACGAACTCGTCCAAAATATTTACCCTCCAAACTTACCCTGCAAATTTCAATCCTCTATCTCCTTTCCTTCGAGAGTTATCGTGCCTACGACCGACCGGCCGGCCGGACAGATTTGACTTCAACCACGGATTCTTGATCGGTGAGTCGAACCAAATCGTTCAAGACCATTTTCACCCAAAAATTCAAGAAGTACAGACATTTTGGCAAATTGATAAGCACTCTGTTCCGAGGAACAAGAGCGCCAAAAAAAAATAAATGTGAAAATAATGGGACACGTTCGAAAAATAAGAATTACGGGAAAATGTTCCTTGAAAAATAAATTACTTTGAACTATCAAATCATTCTTCGATATTCCCGAAAGAGGAGAATAATAATAAATCCATTATTCCACACTTTTGCGTCTCAATGTATATGATGATCATACGAATGGTGACCTTTCCATTATTTCTTTCATTGCAAAAATCCAAACCGAAAATCGAAAAATAAATACCTAGGTACAATTCCATTAATAAACCATGAGGTAATTCAGCGGAACAGTTCCTGGAATTCGATCCATACACACGAAACCCCCCTAACCTTACGCCAGTCGATAATGCTTCCGAGTTCGGACCAAATCATTTTTTCTACACCTCAAAAGAGGGAAGAAACTCGTGTTGTTAACAATGTGCAATATGTTAAGATATCTGAACAAAAACATAGCGAAACAGTACGCGAATCTTCGAAAAACTATGTAATTATTCCACTTTTATTTTACCCAATCGTTTCCTTTGATCTTGAGGTCGAATCCGTTGGAGTCTATCGAAGATAGGAAGACATCTCAGTAATCAGATATGGGGAAAGAATTAATTATCATTGGTTCTTCACCACGGTATCCAATTCATGGATTATTATTATTACAGCGAGGACAAACGAGACAAGAATTACAAGAAAATGAAGAAGAAGAAAATCAGAGACGTGTTCATTACCTCGTTGTCACATAAACAGAAAGTGCTGCCATGGTTGGCCAAGTGGAAAAATAAGAAAATTCATCCTTCCAATAGGTGAGTACACGTTTTCACTTTATAATCTCCAGGTTATTTCTGGTGGAAACATAATATTTTCATTGTGGAAAATGATATACCTAAAAGTATGAACATTACTATGTTCATTTTGACTCGATTAATGCTTATTTTTTTCGAATTTTGGTTCGTGCGGCATTCCGGTGAACATAGTTGCGCGAATGAGAAGTCGGGAGCTTTTGCACGCATGTTCCCTTCTCTATTCACGCTTCACACTCCCTCATGCACCACTCTCTGAACCTTCAAGCCGTCTTTTTTCAACCGAGTAGGTACTAGATTTCAATTCCATCGAAATATGTTATTATTATACAACTAATTACCAATTTTCAATCCGATCTGATCTGTTTTTTCTGAGTTATTGAGGAAATAACGAAATAAAATCAGATTGATATAACTGCGAAACTATTTGACCGATTATTTGGGACCGGCTAGTATTTGGGCAAGATCAAATAGCAAGCTGTTCCCTAGAACATGGGCGCAAACAAGACTAATTTGATGTTGAGGCAGATGCATAAACATATATAGAATAAACTTGACCTCAAAAACGAACGTTTTTTCTCTTTCCTAAAAAACTCCTAAGAATATCTAAGATGGAGGAAGATGATTTGTTTTAGGGTGAAGTTAATTCTATGTTTACCATGTTTCAAATTGAGGCATGATACATTTTTCTTTCTTTGGAGCATCGTAAATGGTCTTAATTACGAGATTCTATATCAGGAATAAATGGACAATCTGCTATGATTGTCTCCAGCCTTGCTCTAGTCATTTCGATAATACTTTCCTTATTATTTTTTAATGATAATTTTTAAGTATTAAAGCTTAGAAGATTGCTCATTTAATCTTAATAAATAAACTATCATTTGAATTGAATATCCTTTATGATGCCGTTCTATAGTAGAATCCATTGATATCATTCCCAACTCTGAGAAAGCAATACTTCGGAGATATGATTTGTCAAAGTTTGAACAAGAGCGCCAAGACTCCTGTCCACAGGGCTTGAACCAATTTTTGAAGATTTTATCGTTTTTATTTATGTACATACAAAATTGCAGTGAATTCTGAAGATTCATCGATTCTTTCTGAATTTTTTTTCCATTTCTTGTGTTCCGATTCCGATGAAATTATTCTTCATCTAAATACCAATTTTCATCCCAATCGGATATGTAGTTTTAGAAATGATAGGAAATTGAAATTTCAATCGGATATATCTCTGAAACCATTGTGCGGATTTTTGCCATTCACGAACTCGACAGATGCATTCCGACATCAAACATACCCTGCAATTTCATGTTTTCAAGTTTTTCCTTCTAAAATTCATCGTGTTCACGCAGGAACATAATCGAATTTGATCATTTGGGCTCAATATTTCTAAAGTGCAGATATTTGGCAAACTGTTGTGGCGCAAAAATGATTAAATATTCGATTTTGGTTCTGATATACGTGAGGCTATATTCTCGTAGCAGAGAAGAGTAATTTATGTAGTTAATGGATTCCACCTGAGTCGTTGGATAAAATTAACATGAGTCATCAGAGTGTGACGTTCCAAGCGAGCGGTTTTGCCGCTTCCAAATGGGCGGAAATGATTCCAGGGGCTATAGGTCTATACGCATATGATAGAGTTACTATTGTTACGGCCTTTTCAAACATCGTACCTTAATTGCTGTAATTGCCCACTTCTTGGTAAATAGTGCATTCCACCGAATGATGTGGAAGTAGTCAGTAGAGGTTTGTGATATTATCATGAATTTAAATATGTGCTGTGGACCATTTACAATATTGGAAACACCCGTTACAAGCTAGGCACTATATTTCCGTCAAAATTTCATAATTAAAAGATTACATTGGACCTACTGATTAAATATTGTGGTCAAATCAATTGTTTCTGTCCATCTATACGTCCATTGTGCTAGGTGTTCAAAGAATATCAATTGTTTATTGACGATCACTTCCGAACTTTACCATACCAAAAGCATTGTCCCAATTTTCCGTGGGTGAAAATACTTTCAAAATGGGCCTGCAAATGGCTATTTCGGAGGACATGGAGGCCGCAACTGAAAATAGTAATGTGGTTATAAACAGCTGTAGTACGCCTCATTGTCATCTACGCATTCTATTGCAAGTACTTCTGCCTGAAAGCTGCTCGGATAAAAGTCTAGCGATAGTGAGCATTTGGTGCCTGGCCCATATACTGCAGTGGCAGCTCCTGTAGTGGGTTTTAAATCGTCTATGTACCATTTAATGGCATTTCTTTTAAGAACTTGGGTGGTGGGTTCCCTGTCCCAGTCTTTTTTCCTACCAAGCATCGTAGTGAAGTTCTTTTCGAAGCTTACTTTATTGATCATTTCGTGACTAGGATAGCCATCACAGATTATCTTGCCTTCATAAGTTTAGTTAGTTTACGTCCTCAGAGTAATGAACATAAATTTATTATTAAATTTACGAAGGCTGCTATTCAAAGGATAGAATAAACTAGGGTATGTTAAGAAGACGTCAAGTCAGACAGATAAATATTGTGTTGGTAGACATGACATTTCGACAAAAAGGCTTGAAATCCCCACGATTCAGGGGGAACAAATAGAACCAGTTCTATTTATTTTCAAGCCTGAAACAGTCTACAAAATAGTCCCGGGTGCATGCGTATTTCTTCAAAATTTCAGGCGCATGCAGTCAGGCTGACAAATAGGCACGAAAAAGGCATAGTGTAATAAGGCTTGAAAATAAATAGAACTGGTTCTATTTGTTCCCCCTGATCGTGGGGATTTCAAGCCTTTTTGTCGAAATGTCATGTCTACCAACACAATATTTATCTGTCTGACTTGACGTCTTCTTAACATAACCTAGTTTATTGGGAGTTCCAAAATGGTCGTCACGGCGGGATGTCTACTTTCCCCGCGTCCCAGTTTGGAACTCCAAAATTAAGTATAAATTGAAAATATATTAATAAGAACGACTAAGATTTATAAATGTAATAAGTGTTATTGTAATTTTTGAAAATTTGGAACGATTGTCAAGATGTCCTGTGATAGTTGAATTGTGAGCGTACACGAGGTTATAACATTTCTGGTGATCGGTTCATCCGAGACTCCCGTTGGCCCCAGGGACACCAGGATATACGACGAAGAAAATTACTGAGATTGGGTACATAGTCTTACAGTGCTGAGCCCATGTTCAAACCTCCCCAAATAGGGGGTTACTATTTTGGGGCTCTGTTTGTTCGAGAACTTACATACATATATATATATATATATTTTTTTTTTTTTTTTTTTTTTGAATTGAATAAGGGTTTGACGACTCAAAGGTGGAGAATAAGTTAATGAATACTATTTATTCTTTGCCAAGCTTTCGCATCTTTATTTAATGCATCCTCAGGGCTTCGAATGTTAGATTTTTCAAATAATCGACATTCAGCAACAAGTCATCCGTTATTCGTAAAATATTAGTAGAGACGTTACATTCCATTAAAAATTATACACATTAAAACATCAAAATTCATGAAAAATTTTTTCACCTTATCACATTACCATATTTACATTTATACATTGTATCAATGTATAAATGTAAATATGGTAATGTGATAAGGTGAAAAAATTTTTCATGAATTTTGATGTTTTAATGTGTATAATTTTTAATGGAATGTAACGTCTCTACTAATATTTTACGAATAACGGATGACTTGTTGCTGAATGTCGATTATTTGAAAAATCTAACATTCGAAGCCCTGAGGATGCATTAAATAAAGATGCGAAAGCTTGGCAAAGAATAAATAGTATTCATTAACTTATTCTCCACCTTTGAGTCGTCAAACCCTTATTCAATTCAAATAATATACCTGGGACTCTTATTAAACTACAATTAATATATATATATATATATATATATATATAACCTAGTTTATTCTATCCTTTGAATCGCAGCCTTCGTAAATTTAATAATAAATGTATGTTTATTACTCTGAGGACGTAAACTAACTAAACTTACGAAGGCAAGATAATCTGTGATGGATATCCCCGAGTGATATGAAGTTTTCGCCTAGTATGGCAAAGTAATTATTATTAATTTCGTTTTTTCACGAGTGAGAATTCCAGAAACTATAATCAACCAACAAAATCCCAGATATCTTGTATTTCGACTTGATAATATCTCACAAAAAGCCGCTGTGCGATATAGTGGTGGAACGATAAGATCTCTGAGATTTACAATAGAATAACCCAAGATGTCAAAACTGAACCGATAATCAAAATGGTAGATAAAACATCGATCAAAGAGAAATAATGAAACGGTTTCAATGTTTCGGTACTTCGCCACAAGACCAGAATTCCATACAACCCAAAACGCAATGTAACATCATATAAAATCTAATCCTAACAGATTTTCGATATCTCGGAAACAATCCACTACATTCAGCTGGTAATTTGAGGTGTGTAGTGATTTGACCTCGAGTCGGTATGTAACCGTTTTCAGTAAAAAAATCGCAAATCATACATTTGTACGAAATGAAAATCCCCTGGTGAGAGTGCCCCACAATGAAGTAATTAGTGTGTATAAATATAAAAGACCTTGGATGAAATGGGGAATTCCTTGCACGAAACCAATTCCAATCTTCGGTGCATTTGAATGATGAAACAGCTTATATAAATAGACAAGAAAACCACTTTTATCGCCTTATCGGTCAGTCACCGCTAAGGTGGATTTACAACCACGGGAAAAAAAATACGCTACAAACTTTACACCGAAATTTACACTATTTTTATTATTATTGCCACATCAGAATGCACAATTATCTATATTCCTTGTTTAGATCTTCCTACTGAATTCTTCATCTCTCCACCACCACTTAACGAACCATTAATCGCACAATATTGTGGTAAGAAAATTGGTTCAACTACTGACGTGAAGTCAGAAGCTTTTGCGCGTATGTTCTATTGTCCATACATCTGTATTGGACACCCTTAATCGAATTTACCATGGTAAATTATGTTGTCCATTCTCCTGTATTGGACAATCTTAATTCCAATTTACCATGGTAAATTCGATTAAGGCAATACAGAAGAATGGAAAATAGAACATACGCGCAAAAGCTTCTGACTTCACGTCAGTGCTTGAACCAATTTTTTTTTCGTGATTTTTTTGAAATTTTCTAGGGGTACGGTACTTAAAAATTTTTTTTTCGTAATTTTTTTCAAATTTTCTAGGGGTACGGTTCTCACAAAATTTTAAACACGTCTTTATGTTGATTTTCTACTACTAGTTACCAAGCTTCAATTCGATCGAATATTTATTTTTTGAGTTATCCAGGAAATAATATTCCAGGTGGGTATAACTCGGAAACCGTTAGACCGATTATGCCCAAAAACGAACTCAACTCTCCAATTCGGATACGCAACCTACCCTGAATATTGCAAGTCCCTATCTCCTTTCGTTCGAAAGTTATCGAGGCAACGGTCACCCATCCACTGAACTCAGACAAGGCTGCTCGAATCTCCAACAATATTTAACCGATCGTGTTAAATCTTGAAACTTGGCAGTATATTTAGGTTCTAAAGGCTGTTGCAAAATTTCAGCATTTTCAGACGAATAGTTACTGATATATATAGAATTTTTTTTTCAATTTTCAATGATTTTTTTAAAATTTTCTACAAATACTATCCTCATGAAATTTTGCAAGAATTTTGGCGTTGGCATTCTACAACTAATTACCATGTTTGAATTCAATCGGTTTAGTATTTTTCGAGTTAATGAGGAACGAAAAACAACCAAATTGCAGATGGCTATAACTCTAAAACCGTTAGGCCGATTATGCTCATAGACTCAAATGTCGCATTCAGATGCACAATTGCCCATTTAATAAGTAACTCAAAATTGGAAATCACCCTGTATAACTCATCAGGATTTACCTTGTATATAAGTGGACTTTATTTTTTCTCGAACAAGCTTTGTCCTAGATAATTCCATGGTGTTCAAGAAATTATTGATTGTTTTCATTTTTGCTCAGGTTACATCAGTATAACTGTATACTCTACTACCGCACGTATAAAAACTTTCAACTTGTTGTAAAATTTGAAAAGGCATTGTTTTCAAGAGTCTCTTCTAGCGTTTCGAACAAGGTTCAAGTCAATTCTTCAATTGTTCGAGTGTCCAAAGTGTTCACAAATACAGAATAGTTTGATCGACCGTGATTGACGTGAAACACAGATTTGAAATGAACACACCAATAGAATAACGAACGGGAATTCCATGTGTGAACTTTCTTATTTGGGCCAGTCGTTTCTAGCACTTAATTTGCTCACCGCTATTCGAATACAGAAAAGTATTTTTTTCAGAGATTAATTGAGAGGAAAATCCCCTCACAATTAATCTCTGAAAAATACCAACTTTAATTCCTTACGACTATTTCATTACAATTATTGACTTTCTCGCTTTCCAGTGTTCAGAATAATAAATTCAATATGATAGTTCATAGAAATATCGTACATTTTCCGGCTCATTTTTCCATTATTTTACTATACAAAGTAAAACATGTATCTATGGGACATGATAGCCCTACATAAGGGCCCTGTAGCGGTATTCGAACATCTGATGTTCTGAATAATCATCGCTTGGACTGGTCAGACCTGGTTTTGAAAGAGAGCTGAGCAACATTTTCCTTTTTGAATTCAAACATTGAAGGGAATTCTAAGAACAAGAAGGAATATCTTTGAAAACTAGCGGAGGCGATTCTTCTCCAAGAGATCCCACGCGCCTACAGAGAAGTATATTTGTGAGAGGAGACTTTTGAAAGGTTATGTATTATTTATAAATTGTTCGTTCTTCTCCTCTTGTCTTTTCATTCTTTAGGAGTTTCGGGTACCTTGGAGAAACCTCTCGGTTTTTTGACAAAGGAATCCATATGGAAGAAATAAATGCCTATCAAATTTTTTAAATGTCAGCAAATTTTGTAAACAATAGTTACAAATCACAACACTAACGGGGAGACAGGGTTTTTTGCTGAGGTTTTTCCCTAAGCTCTTGTATCATACGCTGAATTGTATGGTACCCCGTTACACCAACCTCTGCAACACATACAAAGCTCTCCGTCAAAAGAATATATATATAATATATATATACAGGGTGGTTCAGATCTTAACCAAGAAATTTTAACCACGTATTCTACGTCAAAAATAAGCCCTAGTAAATAACATATGTCAAGAAATGCTTCCTCTTTGAGATTGAAATTATTAGAAAAAAAAATGTTTTTTTTCTTTTACTTCGAACATCTTCTTTAAATTCGTATTTGAGTGTAGCTCTTAACGCTTATTTTTTTGTAAATACACGTTTCGTTTACAAAGATAGTCTTATTATCATTATGTACCATATCAAATTTTAGCGATTTCCTATGAGAATGTGTTTAATTTTTTTACTCGGAAACAGTCAGGAGAATGAATTTGCTTCAAGTTGAATAAGGATTTTAAGATTAATTTTTATTGTTGGAAAAACCAGTGGCGTATCATTTTTTGTCTAAAAATATTCAGTTTCGATGCAGTAGGGACGCCTCTGATAGAATAAGAAAATAATAATTCAAAAAGTGCTCCTTGATCCTTTAAACCTATGTCCCAAATTTCATAGGAATATTTTAAGAATTGTAAAAGTTATTAATAAAAAACATTTTTTTCTATAACTTTAACACCCTGTATCTCAGAGAGGAAGCATTTCTCGACATATGTTTATAGGACAAACTAGGGCTTATTTTTGATGTAGAATACGTGTTTAAAATTTCTTGGTTAAGATCTGGACCACCCTGTATATATAGAAATAATGCAAGCTGTCAAGAAAATAATGATCACCCACTTAATTCAAACAATTAATAGAAATGTTACTTATTCGTGTAAATTTATTAAATGTTACCTTTCTAGGTTTTCTCTCAAACTCTAATATCTTCAAAATACAATTATTATTTTGTGAATTTAGAAACACAAGGTATGAGTCAGGATCATTCTATCGGACAATTTTGCTTAACGAACAATAACGAAACAACATCAACGATAAAACAACTATCTCGTAACGCTTCGGATTCTATATCAGACTACTTCGTCAGACACGAAAAATCTTCAGAATTATTTTTTGTTGATAGCTATTCTGAAATTTGAATTTCAGAATTCAGCTATTCTGAAATTAGTGTCGGATGAAGGAGTCTGGTATAGACTGTTACGAAATAGTTGTTTTATCGTTAATGTTCTTTGAAACATTGGGAATATTTTTTTTTCCTAGAGCTAAGCAGCCTTAGGCAAGTTCAGTACGTGGATGAGTGGCCGCTCTGGCTATAAATTTGAACACGCGCGCCAAAGCTCCTGGCCACAGGCCACAGTGCTTTTTCAACTGGTTATGAATAACTTCAGTTGGCATAAGTGTATCTATAAATCATTTTTACATTTCATGGTTGTTACTACTTTTATCGCGCACTATACTATACAGGATTTTCAAGTCATATATCTACTATTTCTGACAAAAAAAATTTGACGGAAACAGAACGTGGGAATTGGAGCCCACCAATAATAAAATTTCCAAAATAGGATATTTCTATAATTCATGGCATTCGCGACGGAAATACCTTCATGTTTCTAAGTTTTAATTTAAATGAAGTGAAACAATTCTTATTCACTTCATAAACGAATATATGTACATACATACGAGGACTGCCCCAAAAGAACCTGATCTGGCGTGATGGTGGTGCTGGTTGTTTGGATAGCAGGTCTTCATCGCTAGCCACCCCATTATTTTGTATCTTTGCCTCAAGAAGCCGTCCTTGACCTCAAAACCTTCGGTCCCTCCATATAGTTCCTTCCTGTACCATCATAGATCCACGCCTGACCCTACGCGTACAAGAGTTTTCCTTATACCTGAACTGCGTCGCTTTAGTCATCATATTGCAATAGTAGATACCATAGACGTATTATCCTAAGGTTGATAGACCTAAATCCCACCTATATCAGAGCGTGGCTTGTATCAAATCTGAGGAAGTCTGCTACTTCGTTTATAACTTTAAATGATTGAGTGGCTTAGTTTCAACAAGGTGGTACGAGCTGCCAAGATGTACATCGCAGTGGCCAACCAAATAAGGTTACAAGAAATGTCATTGAATGAAAGTGTACAAGGAAAAAAAAACGGTAGGCATTTCGAAAAATAAAATTAAATCAAAGTGTTTGACGAGGATTGACATCAATGAAGTGTATACATATTTGATAAAATATTAAATAAACATCGAATGACAAGTATTACTCATTGCAGCGTTTAAACAGGAAATACAGTAGATAGGGCCTAATTTTTTGGCTTCTTGACCTTCATCAGTACTCTGTAGCTTTCCAACAAATTCAACTAAACTGAACCGTATTGAGCCTCTCACAACCAGCATGAGCAGTTATACATAAATGCCCACGCCACCTATGAGACAAAACAAGGAATTTAGCCTTACTCGAAGCCCAGGCCTGGTATAGGATGGTGAGAAATCGACGAATCATTTTGCCTGTGCAGTTGGACCAATGCCTAGGAGTGGTCTTATCCAGGACCACAGAAGAGTTCTCTTCCAGCAGATGTTGTCTTCTCATTTCTTTAAATACGACAGTGTACCTAGAAGAGCCATTTTATTGCCTCTTGCCAGTTGCTTTATGATATTGCGGCATCCCGAGGACAGTAGGAAACCTTGGATGGACGATTCAAGGTCAAGGATTTGAGGTTTATTTTTAGACACGCTTGAACAAAAATGTAAGCAGCTAGTGTCTCTGCCTGATAGAGGGCTCCTGTCCCAGGGGCACAGAAATCCTCAGTTTCAGACCATATACCCCAATACCTGCACCCTTATCTGATTTTGATCCATCCACATACCAAATGGATGACTTTTTGCCCAATCGATTAACGAGGTCCACCGCAGACAGAGTGGTTCATTTTCGATTAGCAAACTTAAAAAAATGGATTGATGGTGTAGCATTCTTTAACAGTGAAAAGTGTGCGGTTGACAGGTATTTCTAGGGACTCAACTATCTTCACTATAAACAGAGTATCCAAGCAATTGAACATAGCTGGGTGCATCAGTAATTAAATATATATTTTTTAAGTTTGTTGTATTTTCTTTGTTAGGCCAAGAACTTCTGGGACTGTCCTCGTAGTTCCAAATGAAAAGTGAATGCAATGGCATTGTATAAAGAGCTGTGATACATGATTTCTAATCAGAAATCAATATAAACCATTAGTAGAGAATTGTTCTTTCGCAAAGAAGCAAATAGAAATATTATAACCTGGGGTGATACGCTTGATTATATATTCTTCTCAGATTCTACATCCCAATCCGCACAATAAAAAATATGTGTTCCAATTTATAATTATCAACCTAAATAAACGGAAGGTAAGTTTTTACAATACATCTTTGGATTGAAAAATTATTACTGCTTTTACTACCTATATTATTTCAAATAATCATTAAAGGATACTGTGGGAGGTATACTCATTAATAAAAGGTTTTTTTCTGAGTTTTCTCTCCCAAACTCTGAAAAATATCTATAAAATAAAAATTAATTATTTTGTGATTTGCTTCTGCGGAAGAAACACAAGATATTTGTCAGAAGCAATCAATTGAACAATTTTGCCTAACAAACAACAACGAAACAACATCAACGAAGAAGCAACTATATCGTAACGTTTCGGAGTCTATATCTGACTCCTTCGTCAGACGCTCAATGGAAATCTTTAGAATTATTTTCTTGATAGTTATTGTGAAATTCAAGAATTGTCACATTGACAGTATTTGAAAATTATAGCTAACATAGTTTTACTTTGCATATAAATTTCCAAGTTCCAACTCCTTTTTCAATAAATTTAGCCAAATATGGTCAATACCAATTGAGCAATTCGCAAAATTGCATTTGAGTTTGGGAGAGAAAACCCAGAAAAAACCTTTTAATAACTATATTATTTCGTCTTAAATTCTAATTGAAATGCAAAATTTCCAGAACGCTGTTATATTTTGTCAACAATCTTTTAATTGTCACTGAGGGCTGTATTTTATAAAAATACATATACAATACATTAGTTTGTTGGTATTTATGAACAATACATGCTTCCAGTGTTTCTGGTGTCACTGATGAACCAGTATAGCAATTTTATATAAACCAAACAATTCCAAATTATTAGGTAGAGAGTTTTTAATTTTACTCATTAGAAGCTAGAACTTATGAATTTCCCACATAGATGGAGCTGGAAATGTAGGGCATTCAATATCTATAAATATAGGGGTGGGAAGACCAAACCTCGAGTTGAAAATCTAACCCACCATTGTGCGACACTCAATCGATGTGAAATCGAGTGAAAATGTTTGCCCCTGTCACAAGTAAAAACTATTTTTCGCTTAAATATTCACCATTCACCTGACCGATATTGGCTTTTGTCTCGTTATTTGGATTCATTCAGAGCTGACCTAAGCGAGTTAGCTTAAAATTCACCATTACTTGCCGAAATGCTTATTTCAGTTATACAGAATGTTCTTTTTATATATCCATCTAACAGGCAGCCTGAGCTTTCGGTAAAATCATTGATTGATTGATGATTGATATTCAAACATGTTTTTTCTCGACTATCGAACCCATGATCAATCCGATATTTCTTGGAACGAATATACAGCAAATTGTAATCCATTTACATCATTTTTTAGAGGGTGCACCCTGATTTGAAGTACCAAAGTAGTAGACTTAATCTTTTATATTTCCATCATAATTAAAATATATTTGAGGTTTAACCAACGTTTCCCATACAGCTATATTTGTGAGTTGTTGGATATGGAAAAAATGATTTTCTAATATTTTCACGACTACTTATAATATTTCCTCGATAGTTATTTTCCGGGATTCAACTGGTAATTAAAATTTCTTGTTTGTGTGTGCTATTTATGACCGTAAAGGCTTTCCTAGATGGACTAGATACTCTATTTCCTATCGGTTGTTCTTACCCCTTTTATTCTTTATCCAAAACCACTTTTAATAATATACAATTCAATGTTAATATTCTCATTGTTTCTGGATCCCAAATTAAATTTTCAAAATTTTGTTGTTCACAAACCCTTTCCCTCCAAGTTACTGCCCTTTGAAATTGGGGGAAGAATTTTGTTTTTATTGAACATCTTCTATATGGAACAATTTATTAGAAAGAAATATGGCAGTCAGCGTAAGCTGATTAAATGATACCTTTGGGCAATTATTTCAATTCTGAAATTTGTTCATGAAGGGGTGGAAAAATCAGCCACTACTATATTTAGCATCATAACATCATAACAATATTTTTCAAATTAAAAAATTGATCCGAAAAGACAATTATTTGAATATGCAACTTTTTTGTATTCTTATTTTTTTTCTCCTAAATTCGTTAATTTGATTACAAAAAAAATAAATACAACTCAGATACTTTTCTCATAAATTCCGACGTTATAATTTGTTGAAAAAATAAATAATAATATTCAATTTTTATGATGTTCAGAGCGGGGCTTCCTTAATTTATTTTTACTGTAACGCCCTTGGGACTTTGCCATTGTTTTACGACGCCTCTTAACTCAGCCCCCAAATTTTTTTACCAATTTTAGTACTAGCCTAGTCATACGTTGTCAGCTCACTAGACTCGGGCGCATTTACATGCAACGCCCCAGTGCGCCGCGACGCACAGTTTGGGAAGCCCTGGTCTAGAGGGTTTCCCCTTTTTCACAGGCAATAACAGAAACACAGAAAAAAAATATATATAAAAGACCTTAATCTTCGTCGAAGTATCACCACCTAAAATCTTTTGCAACAATTTGGAAACCCTTTATAATTATGTAGTTACATTTCCATTCAGTATTTGAGAAAATAATAAATCAAAAAACAACTACCTTTCTCCACTGACACAAAATCATGGCGTTTTATAATTGATGTGGTTTCGTTTCTTACGGCTCTGATCTGGAACTATCTGTTTCATTTGATACGTCCAATATACGATATTTGATTCTATTTGACCAACGAATGGTTTTAAATATCGATATAAATGCATCAAGATAACTGTTATCCGACCTCCTCTGAAATTGACAATGATTCTTTAAATTGAAAACAATTGTGGAAATCTGGAAAATTCTTAAAGATTATAAGTTACTTAGGCTTTTACATAGTTTGTTATTTAATATTATATTAAGGCTATTTAATATTATATTAAGGAATTTAATATCGATTTAAATCTTTCGAACAAATTGGACCGCTCTGATAAAAATGACATGGTCACAAACAGACATGACCCCCATGGTTTCTACTGCTCTGCAAGCGTTTGGTTTATTTACTGAAACATTTTTTTCCTATTCATTGGAATTTTTACTACTTAATTAATAATTAGAATCATATTATCATGAATTAATATCCCCCCGAAGGTTTCGCGTATACTTTTATACATATCACCTTCAATTATCCATAATTCTTCCGTTATGAGATCGCGTTTATTAATGTTTGAGACAATCCCGAAAATCCCGGGATTATCCAAGTACAATCCCGGGATTTTCGGGGTCAGAAAACGGCCGGGATCCCAGGATTGTATTCTCTACTCGTTACTCAAGTCCTTAAAATGGTACGAAATGTATTCATATCTTATAAAAGCTGAGAAAACTAAGTATATCGATGGTAAATTCTATTAAGAGTGGACATAGAACATGCGCGCAAAAGCTCCGGACTCAACGCAGTGCTTGAACCAATGTTTTACATAATATTTTCAAAATTTTCTATAAGTTTACGTGTTGGTATTTTTCAACTCATTTTTTCGAGTTAGTTGCAAAACAATATTTCAGATGGTTATAACTCTGAAACCCCTCGGTAGATTTTGCCCATTATCGAACTTAACCGACGCATTTGGATGAAACTAATCGTTGGTGAACATTCTCTGCCAAAAATCCGAAAATTACAGCCATTTGGACGAATTGATAGGCTCCCTGTTCAGGTGAATAGCGCGGCTGAAAGTGGAGATGCTAGCAATTCGCATTCTTCTGTTAATCTTATACGAAATCAAGAAGGAATAATTATTAGGCGATACAAAAATGGGTTCAAGCCCTGTGAACAGGAGTTTCTGGCGCTCTAGTTCAAACAGACAAATTATATCTCCGAAAGTATTGGTTTCTCTGAGTTGGGAATTATATCAATGTATACATATGATAGAGCTGCATCATAAAGGAAATTCAATTCAAATAATAGTTTATTTATCAAGATTAAATGAGCAATCATGAGAATGTGAACTGCACCATGGAAGAAATCGAATTAAATCTGGCCAATTTTAACCAATAACGATCTTAGCCGACATATTCATCTCCCTAACCTACTCTGAAAATTTCAACTACCTAGCTCATTCCGTTCAAGAGTTATTGTGGAAAAACTTTTTTTAAATTTTCAAATTTTTTTTTTTACACTTTGCGGTAATCTGGTCAATACAAAACTTCACATGCGTATAAAGGTCATGATTCTAAAATTTGATGCTAAATTTCAGATAGATCGAACGAACTTGTCCGAGATATTTACGCTCCAAAACCACCTTGCAATTTTCAATCCGCTAACTCCTTTCGTTCGAGAGTTATCGTGCCTACGGCCGGTCGGCCGGCCGGACAGAATCGATTTCGCACTCGGATTCTTGATCAGTGAGTCGAACCAAATCGTTTGAGACCATTTTCAGCCAAAAATTCCAAAATTACAGACACTTGGGCAAATTGATAAGCACTCTGTTACGAGGAACTAGAGCGCCAAAAAAACAAGTTTCGTATGACAATTGCCCAAAACAGGTTTAAAGTACCTACAAATAGTAGGTATTCCATAAAACATGTATGAAAGAAGATGAGTAATAATATGAAAGAAGATGAGTAATAACAAAAAAATTACCTTGTAATCGATCAAAAATTTCCTGATCTACGTTCACCAAATTTTCTCCTCTCTCGAACTACAGAAATATGCTTTCAATATTTACGTAATATTTTCAAACATTTTCGGGTGAGGTCCCCGTTGCATCGCTAAAATACGAGTATTTCAACCCCAATATTTTTGAAGTTACAATATTCCCTTCTGTCAAGTTGACATTATGACAATTCATACATAGAATAATTATATCAATGTGTGAAATACGATTTACATTGAAATTTTGAAGAATCATATCTCCGAAAGTATTAGCTTGTTAGAGTTAAAAATGATATGAATGGATTCTTATGATAAAACTTCTTATTAAAAAAAATTTAATTTGGAATTTGTTTCGTAAAAAAAAAATTTTTTTTTGTTACTCCGAAACCATCTGTCCGATTTTGCCGAACTTAGCCGAGATATTTATCCCCCAAACCTACTCTGAAAATTTCAACTCTCTAGCTCATTCCGTTCGAGAGTTATCGTGCCTACGGCCGGCCGGACCGGCCGGACAGAATGAATTTCGACCACGGATTTTTGATCAGTGAGTCGAACCAAATCGTTTAAGACCATTTTCATCGAAATATTCGAAAATTACAGACATTTGGGCAAATTGATAAGCACTCAGTTCCGAGGAACTAGAGCGCCAAAAAGGGTTATTTCAAAATCGCTTCACCCATGTTCAAGGATACCCGGAATGGAACTAGCAGAACTGTCTACTGCAACAGAAGGCTTATAAATAAATTGTTGTGGAACAGGTTCCCCATTGCGTGATACCGATGATACTAGACGTATGTAAAACCCAGCATAGCTGTGATTTCCCATAAACATACACATTCCTCTTGGGACTTCCTATCAATCCTATCGCCTTAGTTATATTAATTTCGCATGGTGAGAGTGTTATCATCTGGTGACCAAGATCAGTTCGAGTTGCGGATGCCCTTCACAAACTGCCGTAGTGCCGTGTCGATTGTTGTTGAAGTGACTTCTTGGAAACTCTTGAGACTTTGTTAGAAATGATGGATCTACCTCCTGAAGAGATTATATGGAGGCAGTTGTACGAAAAAATTCAGAGGTCTAAAGGAAAAAATTCAACGAAAAAGTGAGTTAATTATCTGTTCGATTCGAAATCAAACTCAGCAAAAATATCTGAAGATGTAAAATTTTCGAAAACGTAATTTTCTGGGAAAGAGTGTGCTATCATTTTGCCCAAATATCTGTAATTTTCAAAATGTTTGCCGCAAATGGTCTCAAAAGATTAGGTTCGACTCACTGATGAAAAATTGGAGGCCAACTTTGATTCCGTCCGGCCAGCCGTTGCCAAGATAACTTTCGAACGGAAAAAGACAGCGACTTGAAATTTTCAGGGTAGGTGGAGCATCCGAATGTGATGTTTAAGTTCGTTGATGGGCATAATCGGCCCAATGGTTCCTGAGTACTAATTTTGTTTTCAGACAATACAGATCCGATAAAATTGAAACTTGGTAACTACTTGTAGAATACCGGCACAAATACGTATGTGAAATTACTTGAGGATCGTATCACTAGCCAAAAAAAAATTATTAAAAAATATTATGTATATCACAATAACTTGAGAACGGAAAGAGATAGCGACTCGAAATTTTCTGGGTATCCAATTCAAACATGGTAATTAGTTGTAGATTGTCGACGTGCCAATTTTTGCGGAATTTCGTGAGGATCGTCGTATAAGCGAAGAATTAAAAAAAAATTATTGAAAAAAATTATGAAGGTATCTCAGAAACTGTGCGTCCGACATTGGTGAAATTTTGAGAGAGATTTTAAAATGGACAGTTGAGTTTTTTGTGGGGTATAATCGGCCAAATGGTTTCGGAGTTATACCCATCTTGAATTCTGTTGTTTTTTCCTCAATAACTCAAAATATATTAATTCCAATTAAAATTTGGTAATTAGTTGTAGAATGCCCACGCGCCAATGTTCGCGAAATATCGTACCACCAGAATACCCTATCAATAAAAAAAAAATTAAAAATATTTCTTTAAAAATTTTATAAATTTCAGAAACTATTCGTCAGAATTCGCTGAAATTCCGCACATACCTCGCATTTCAAAAATGAGTACAGAATTTCAGCTCGATCGAGTTCGTATGAGGCGTGAATAGACGATGGAGCATGCACACAAAAGATCCTGATTTCTCGTCAGTGGCTTTTAAATTTTTTTTTTAATTCAGTGTAGAATAGACAAGTCAAAAATTTTACACAATAGTTCTTCATTTCAATTGAAGTTCAGGCTCATTTCCTTGTGGGTTTCTGCACTCAATTTTCATTAAGAAACTAATCAAAACAAGTAGGGTTATATTTTTCACTATTTGATTTTCACCAGATATATGTACACATTATCGTAGCCTGAGCTTTGGTATAATCACAGCCGTCTATAGGGTTAGCCTGGAACACAGTCTGACCTACTTCATAATGCGGTAGCACCGCTTACTTCATAATGCGTTAGCGCATTAGTTTCTCTGGAATCCTTGGAAAAATAAAGGGTTTGGGAACCTATTTGGTCAATAAATTGAATAAATACGTTTCATTCGGCACAATAATCTTGAGATAAAGTTGAAATAGGCAGGTAGTGGACTGGTTATTCAATTCATTGTTCAACAAGAACCACGAGAAGGTTTAGGGTCAACTCTTGCCATAAAAAAAATAAAAAACAAATGAAATTCTCGAAATAAAAATATATTCTTAAACATAACATTTATAAAAGTTGGACTGTAGGCTAATGAAAATTGCTATAAAATCATATCAAAGTTTCTAATTTTTGGCGCTCTTGTTCCTCGGAACAGAGTGCTTATCAATTTGCCCAAATATCTGTAATTTTCAAATTTTCCGCTGAAAATGGCCCTCAACGATTTGGTTCGACTCACTGCTCAATAATCCGTGGTAAAATCGTTTCTGTCCGACCGGCTAACACGATAACTCTCGAACGGAATGAGCTAGACAGTTGAAGTTTGGGAGATAAATATCTTGGTTAAGCTCGTTATTGGGCAAAATCGGCTGGTTTCATGATGACGTTTCATCATAAAAATCCATTGATATCATTCTCAACTCTAACCAACTGATACTTTCGGAGATTTGAGTTTCCAAAATTTCAAATAATTAATCGTAATTTTATCCGACATATGAGGTGAGTCATATGCCTACGTTTTGAGTTCAATTTTTATGATGCAGTTCTATCATAAGAATCCATTGATATCATTCCGAAGCTCTGAGAAACCAATACTTTTATTGGACAAATGATTTGTCAAAGTTTGAATGATTTCTCGCTATAAGTTTAACAAGAGCGCCAAAACCCCTGTCCACAGAGCTTTCCCACTTTTTTTTACATATTTCTTCAAATGAAAGTGCTCATTGATTAGAACTGAAGAAGCTTAAGATAATGGGGTTCGAAATTGAATACATAAAGACAAATAGTTTCTCTGAACTTCTTGATCTTCTATAACAGATATATCGATTTTTGTTGAATAGGTACCTAATTTTTAATAAGATCATCAAAATATTTTATGTTTAATGGGGGTGTGTCGACCATGTTGCCATTTAATCATGTTCCGGGCTTGTGTATAGAGATGGCTATGGTTCGGTTCAGTAGGACCTGATGAGGTCGGCCCGCCGAACGTGTCCAGGTGTATTAATTTCATTATTGAATTAGTATCAACTTTCAACTGCTAATTTTCCATTATATGACTGTTAAAATATAATTTGAAAACACCTTCATTTGATAGTATTAATGAGGATATAACCTACTCAAATCGCAGTTTGTTTTCTTGTAAACAGACGAAAAATTATCTTACAGATTATGGGAAGAATCACTAGGAATTAAATTTAATGATATAGTAATCTAAATCAATTATAATTCCTTTAACCTTCACAATTGTCTATCATTTTCTTCATGAATATCCAGATAGCATATCGATTCGTTCTGAAAAATATTTCTATGAAATTTAGAATATTCTTATACCTACATGCTAAAGTAAAAAATGGGTTCAAGCCCTGTGGACAGGAGCTTTCTGGCGCTCTTGTTCAAACAGACAAATTATATCTCCGACAGTATTGGTTTCTCAGAGTTGGGAATTATATCAATGAATTCTTATGAAAGAACTTCATCTTAGCAGAAATTGAATTTGAACATCATAGAAGAATTTAAATTCAACATGAGTGCCAAAAATTATCAATCCAAAACCAATAGACGAATTCTACCCAACAACGAACATATCCGAGATATTCATTCCTCAATTCTATGATGAACGATAATATATATTCTTTCCTCAAATCCACTCCAATACTCCAATACACCAATATTCCAGTTTTGTTTTTACTGGAGATATTCTGAACTCAATATTATTAACTTACCATTACCATTCCCATCATCATATGGATTGACCATCGGCATGAAAATATCAACCAACAAAAAGTATGAAATTATATTATACTTCTCATAATTCTACGATTGCTGGAATGAATTAGACAACGTCATGTCTCAGGAAAATAAGTTGACATTATGACAATTCATAGAATACACACATAATAATTATATCATTCTGTGAAAACATAGAAATACGATTTATATTGAAATTTTGTAAAATCATATCTCCGAAAGTATTAGCTTATTAGAGTTAAAAATTATATCAATGAATTTTTATGGTAAAACTGCATATTGAAAAACATTTAATTTGGAATTTGTTATGTAAAAAAAAATTTTTTTTTTGTTACTCCGAAACCATCTGTCCGATTGCGCCCAATAACGAACTTAGATGAGATATTCATCTCCCAAACCTACTCTGAAAATTTTAACTCTCTAACTCATTCCATTCGAGAGTTATCGTGCCTACGGCCGGACAAAATGAATTTCGACCACGGATTCTTGATCAGTGAGTCGAACCAAATCGTTTAAGACCATTTTCATCGAAAAATTCGAAAATTACAGACATTTGGGCAAATTGATAAGCACTCAGTTCCGAGGAACTAGAGCGCCAAAATGTAGTTACTCGGTAACATTCATATTTTTTAACTACCAATGGAAACCTATATTTTGTGTGTAAAAATGCCTCCTTGGATAAATTTCACCGGAATTTTAGTGTCTAAATAGAATCCATTGTATTTCTGAAGTGAAATATCTGCATCACCTCCTTCACAGATGCCGAAATAATAAAATCTAGTCAAATCTGCTCTTAACATCATGTCAAATATTTACAAAGTGATCATGATAGTAATCATTTACATCATTCCCAAATGGTCTACATGAAATTATAATCTAGTCAATGTTTACATTGTGATGTAGCAAATATTTATTGTGCAGTAATTTCTAACTTAATTATAATCGTGGAATGAGTTTCGAATTTGTATTGCACTTTATTATCTTCAGCAATCAGCATCGAGTATCTTCATAAACCATTAGTAATACATAACTAAACTGCTCCACAAGAGTTGGGGATAATCGTTTCAACTAAAATAACTGACATTCTGAAACCTTTGTTTGCGCTGAAAACGTAATTTAATATAGTTTTAGGTTCAAAACTATAAATGCACGTAAGTTTTTTGGTCTGCAATATATACAGGGTGAATAACAAAATAGGGTCAAATTTAAAGACTTTTCTCTTCGGACATTTTATTGTTTTTTTTGTCTTTTTATGCCTTCAATACAAGGTATGGCCACCACGGGTATCAATGACCGCCTGACATCTTCGTTGCATACTGTCAACGAGGGTGTTGAGCATATCTTGAGGAATTTCATTCCATAAACGAGGCAGTAGTGCTTTGAGGTCATTCAATATTTCTGGTGGAGGTTAGTGATCATCTAGTCTTCTTTGTAGCATATCCCATGCATGTTCTATGCAGTATAAGTCTAGCGAATGCGGAGGTATTGGTAAATGTGGAATACCATGCTCGTCTCGCCCATTTTCTACTATTGCTGCACGATGTGGTCTTGCGTTATCGTCAAGAGATTGGAAAGCTTCACCAATGGCTGCATGAAAATTTGGCACTACGTTGCCAATGACATGTTCCCTATAATGTAAAGCAGTCATATTGCCAGGACAAATGTGAAGGTCTGTGCGCCCGTTGTAACATATACCAGCCCATACCATAACAGAGCCTCCTCGAAATGGATGAACCTCTTGCACATGACGGTTATTTCGGGGTATACGCGACATAGTCCATATCCTTATTCTTCGAGAATCTGAAAATCGACCGTATCTGGATTCATCTGTGAAAAGTACACTACGCCGTTGGACGTTCAGATTAACATGCTGCCTGGCCCATTCTAATCTTTGTCGTTTATGCTCACGTGTTAATGGAACACCCCTCAATGGACGTCTAGAAGCCAGGTTAATATCCCCCAAACGACGTCGGATGGTTTCAATGGAAAGTTCAGGACCATTGGCATTTAAAATTAAGTCGATTTCTCAGCATCCTACATGAAGAAAGGGGATATCTCCTCGCCGAAATGGTGACAAAATGGTCTTGTGCGGGTGTTGTTTTTCTTGGTCCACCAACCCTATGTCTTTCCTGCACCGAACCTGTCTCATTGAACCTATTCCAGAGTCGCGATATTACACTTTACGATACTTGAAATGTTTCTGCCACAGCGACTTGAGAGAGGCCACCCTGTAGCATACTGATAGCCCTATTAGCCTCGGCGTTCGTTAATTTACGTCTTGGCATCTTAAGAAGCTCTTGAAATTTACTAAATTCGATATCGCTAAGATACTGACAATAAGTTAACTGCATATTGAAATGCTAAATCTTACGAATAATGTGAAAAACTGCCAAACTCAAGAAAAAAGACGACCAGATGGTGAAAATATGCATTCAAATCGAATTAATAAGTTTTTATTGGCGGTTGATCATGTTTTTGATATTGTCTTTAAAATTTTACGCCCCTCAGAACAACTTGATATGATATCCCTAACTCTTGTGGAGTAGTTTATAACTGTAGTAGCCTAACCCAATCGTCCCAATCCAATACCAACATAACTTTTAGCACGCTAAAAATTAAAATGTCTGTTAAAAAAAAAGCACTGACGTGAAGTCAGTACTCTTTGGCGCGCGTGTTCACGGTGGCTAATTTGAATTGAATGATTCAAAAATTAACAGTGCTGTATCTAAGCTGCCATCAGGATAGAGTAACAAAGTTGGAAAAGAACACAAGTGACTCTCCTTAGTCGCACAAGCTCCTAGAAGATTTGGGAGGGTCAGTATAATCCTAATCATGTTTATAGCACGCGCGCCAAAGCAGATTGACTTTTTACACTTTTTCTTTCATTGTTAAGTCAATCTGCTTTTGCGCGCGTGCTATAAACATGATTAGAATTATACTGACCCTCCCAAATCTTCTAGGAGCTTGTGCGACTAAGGAGAGTCACTTGTGTTCTTTTCCAACTTTGTTACTCTATCCTGATGGCAGCTTAGATACAGCACTGTTAATTTTTGAATCATTCAATTCAAATTAGCCACCGTGAACACGCGCGCCAAAGAGTACTGACTTCACGTCAGTGCTTTTTTTTTTTTTCAAGTTCCTTTAACAAATATAGCTATCAATACAGTTTGGCTGTTAGTTTTACCGTAGATCAGAAAAAAATTCGGTTGTGGGTCCTCCGTTAGGGACGAAATTGCATCTTCTCCAAATCCGAACGCATTTTAATATAGATCTACCGAATATAGTTATTTATAAATTCGCCTCAGGGCCACCTTACAGACCATTCAAATCGGAAACAACGCTATTTCCCCCAAACTGACTTGTGTCCGTGCACTGAATTGACATGAATATTCTTTTAAAACCTCACAATATCGGCTCATTACTCCCAACATAACCCAAACAACCCAAAACCATTCACTTCTCGTCTGCGCAAGCGAAGTATACTCGTGGCTGCAAGACCTCCCAAAATTACACACCTCACAAAAAACTCCGATTCTCCAACACTAGTGGTTCAGGAGATATCGCTTCTTGAATCCACGCATGCGCAGACCCTCACCAGGGGATTCTATAGCGGAAAAGCACCCGCCACCCCAAAACCCCAATCCTCTCTGACGAAAGCACCACCAGTTAAATCACTGATGGTCTGCTCATGCGCATAACGAAAAATGCCCGTAAGGGGTTACATCAATTTCAAAATTAGCCCCAGGGCCACGGTACGGACACTTTTACTCTGAAACAACGCTACATCCCCCAAACTGACTTGTCTTCGCACTGAATTGCTATGAATATTCTTTTAAAACCTCATAATATCGACTCAGCACTCCCAACATAACCCATCCAACCCAAAAACAGTCACTTCTCTTCTGCGCATGCGCAATCTACTCGCGGCTAAAAGTCCTTTCAAAATAACACACCTTACAAAAAACTCCGATTCTCCAACACTAGTGGTTCAGGAGATATCACATCTTTAATCCACGCATGCGCAGACCCTCAACAGGGGATTCTATGGAGGAATAGCATCCGCCACCCTAAAACCCTAATCCTCTCAGACGAAAACACCACCAGTTAAATCACTGATGATCTGCTCATGCGCATAACGAAAAATGCCTGTAAGCGGTAACATCAATTTCAAAATTAGCCCCAGGGCCACGGTACGGACACTTTAACCCGGAAACAACGCTACATCCCCCAAACTGACTTGTCCTTGCACTGAATTGCTATGAATATTCTTTTAAAACCTCATAATATCGACTCAGCCCTCCCAACATAACCCATTCAACCCAAAAACAGTCACTTCTCTTCTGCGCATGCGCAATCTACTCGCGGCTAAAAGTCCTCTCAAAATAACACACCTTACAAAAAACTCCGATTCTCCAACACTAGTGGTTCAGGAGATATCACATCTTTAATCCACGCATGCGCAGACCCTCAACAAGGGATTCTATAGAGGAATAGCATCCGCCACCCCAAAACCCTAATCCTCTCTGATGAAAACACCACCAGTTAAATCACTTATGGTCTGCTCATGCGCATAACGAAAAATGCCTGTAAGGAGTAACATCAATTTCAAAATATGCCCCAGGGCCACGGTACGGACACTTTAACTCGGAAACAACGCTACATCCCCCAAACTGACTTGTCCTTGCACTGAATTGCTATGAATATTCTTTCAAAACCTCATAATATCGACTCAGCACTCCCAACATAACCCATCCAACCCAATAATAGTCACTTCTCTTCTGCGCATGCGCAATCTACTGGCGGCTAAAAGTCCTCTCAAAATAACACACCTTACAAAAAACTCCGATTCTCCAACACTAGTGGTTCGGAAGATATCGCATCTTTAATCTACGCATGCGCAGACCCTCATCAGGGATCTGAATTCTATGGAGGAATAGCATCCGCCACCCCAAAACCCCAATCCTCTCTGACGAAAACTACAGCAGTTAAAGGACTTCTCATCTGCGCATGCGCAATACGGAAAATGCCCGGAAAGGGCAGCATGAACCTCAAAAACATATGTTTCGGCATTAAAAGCAAAGTATTCCGCAAAATAGTAGTAATTTTTTTATTTTTTTCATGTCACGTGATCTTCACGAAATTTTGCAAAACTGTTTGCTTTGGTCTTTTGCATCTATTTACTGAGTTTCAATTTAATCAGATCAGTATTTTTCGAGTTATCGTGAAAACAAAATTTTCAAATTTTCAAAAATTTTTTTTGCCACTTTAGGGCCGTCCGTTCAACACAAAACTTCGCAGGCATATAAAGGTCATGATTCTTCAATCTGATGCCAAATTTCAAAAAGATCGAGTGATCGGTTCCGGAAATATTCATAAAAAACGTTTTTATTAAAAACGGCCTTAACTCCGAAACCGCTCGGTCGATTTCGCCCGTTAACGAACTTGTCCGAGATATTTACGCTACGAAACTACCCTGCAAATTTCAACGCTCTAAGTCGTTCCGTTCGAGAGTTATCGTGCTAACGGCCGGACCGGCCGGCCGGACGGACAGAATTGAATTTGACCTCGAATTCTTCATCAGGGAGTCGAACCCAATCGTTTGAGACCATTTTCGAAAAAAAATTCGAAAAATACAGACATTGTGACGAAATGATAGCACGCTGTTCCTTGCGGAACACGCGCGCAAAAAGATGGGATAGGTATCTACCTTTTCTTTTCCTCTTGAATTTAAGTTAAATGCCTCAGTTTACCATTGTTACTTGAATTTATTGAATGATGTTGGATGTTGTCCTATAAGTATCAAGAGAATAAAATTTCAAATGGATTTTGAAGGTTCTTGCAAAATTTCAACGATATCGGATGGATAGATTCTGAGGTACTTCGAATCTCACAAAATTTTGCAAAAGTCTTCGTTAGTTTTTCAACTAACTACCGTGTTTTAATTCGATCAGATCAGAATTTTTCGAGGTATTCGGAAAACAAAATTTCAGATTGCTATATGTCGGAAACTACTCGACAGATTTTGCCCATTAACGAGCTCAGCCGGCGCATTTGGACTCCAAACCTACTCTGAAAATTTCAACTCTCTAACTCATTGCGTTCGAGTGTTATCGTCCTGACGGCTGGATAGAATCAATTTCTAGGATTCTTCATCAGTAAGTCGAAACTAATCGTTTGAGACCATTCTTGGCCAAAAATTCGAAAATTACAGACATTTGGACGAATTGATAGAGACTCTGTTCAGGTGAACCGCCAAAAACGAATTTCAATGAGTAAATTTCGCCCCCATTATTGACTGAACATAATCCTGTATTTTGGGTTGCGTATGTCAAGGCGAATTCGTTTTCAGAATCACTACGTACTTACCTGCCTATAAAATTAATGAAGAAACAAATATAATATGAGTGAAATATATATATACTGCACCACAAAAGATAAGGTTCAGAAATTTTGTGACTGTTTCGAAAGTTTGCTTTTTTTAACCGATTTTTTTAATATGAGAAGTCTGAATATTACTCACTTATCTAACTCATTCTTTTGCCCATTTATTTATAAGTTTCACAGTTTCAGATGAACATTTATTTTTGGGCGCATGTTCTAGGGGAACATCGTCCTATCATTTCGTCCAAATGTCTGTAATTTTCGAATTTCGAGCTGAAAATTGGCTAATAGACTAATTCGGACTCCCGGAGATCACGAATCCGGTGTCAGATTTTAGGGTGCCGTCCGGCCGGCCGGCCGGCCTTCCGGCCGTAGGCACGATAACAGGAGCACCGAAGGTCCTATCGACTTCAAACTTTCAGGGTAGGTTTCTGATCAAAATGCGACGGTTAAGTTCGTTAACGGGCAAAATCGGCCGGACGGTTTAGAAGTTATAGACATTTCAAATTTTGAGGTTATTTCCCTGATATTTCAGGAACTAAAGAAGATGTTGAATCGAAACTTGGTAGTCAGTTCGAGGATATAAGCGCGCAACTTTTGGCAAAATTCTGTTATGATCGAAATGTTGGTAATTTTTAAAAAAATATTTCTTTTAATTTTTTCGAAAAAAAAATTTTTTTTTCGTGAACTATTCATCAGATTGCAACAAAAACTTGTACTAACGTCAATTGTAGTATTTTACAACATTGTGCAAAATTTTGGCTCTATACGATTTCAATTTCTGGAGATATAAGACAAAATGTGTCAAATTTCCTGGGTCTCTCTCAGTATTTTCATCGATTATTCTATGAACTCTTTGAATTCCACCGAAAACAAATTCAAAGACATAAACATAAAGAATCAAGTCATAGTTTAGACGTCGAAAGAAGGACGATGTTGATCGACTTGAAAAGGTACCTATTTCAAGAAATGCAATAATGAAATGCTTAATTTATGGATATAATATTATCTAAGTATTGTTGGGATCGGGCAGTTGGAAAATTTTTTAATAAAAAAATTTGTACCGACGTTAAATCAAGCATTCTACACGAGTGTGCAAAATTTCAGTTCAGGGCTTGAACCAATTTTTAGTATTTGTAGTGCACAGTTCACACAAAAAATTGATGAAATAAAGTTCAGTAAAGAGTTTGGCCTCCTCGAACATTAATCACAGCCTAGCAACGCCTTCGCATACTTTCGATCAGATTGTTTAAGTAGCCTTGATCAATTTCGATCCAGAGTGGCGGTAAAAACCGTCTGAGTTTTTGAAGTGTATGTGGAGGTGGATGTGATTGATGAGAATCCAAAGCGCTTTATTGCTGATCCCAAGCGTGTAAAATGGGATTGAGGTCTGGCGACTGAGGGTGCAGAGCCAAATGTGGAATACCAATATACCATGGATTTCCAGAGCTTCATCGACAATTCTGGCACGATGAGGTGGCGCGTTATCGTCCAAAAATAAGAAATTTGGTACAATAGCAGCATTAAACAAAGGAATAATATTGTCAATGACTTGCTCTATGTAAATCTGCACATTCATGCATGGTAGCATCAAGCACCAACAATTCTGTACGTTCATTGAAATAAACTGAAGAAGTTATCAAACAAGGAGCAAAAGAACCATTCAGATATAAGAGAGCAAACATTAGATTTCACATAAATGAACATTTGGTGGACAAGAATCGGCAACTTCTGAATACGTCACAAAATTTCTGAACTTCCCTAACTTTTGTGGAGCAGTACCTATAAATCATAATATCAATTTAAACGCTTTTTGAATTGAAGTGATGGAAATTGAAAAAGCAAAATTGAATAGTTCCACGTTGATATTTATACCAAAAACTTAAAATAGTTACCTCTAATCAATAATTATTTGAATTAATGCCTACATCGAGATCCCCATACCTGAGCTTTATCAGAGCAGGTAAATGATTCACTGCAGGAAGCGTAATTAGCACACGTTTTTAAGTTGAAATATGATTCATCATTTTGGAATCAGATAACTCATACCGATATTTTTGATAAACAGCGAACAAACATGATAATAGAGTGAGGATTGCTACCAACCTATTTCCAAATATATTTATTTATGAAATATGTTTCTAATTTTCCATTCTTCAGAGCTACTTTTCGAGTAGGAAGGTGTAGCTCTTAAGAGATCATCAGGGGTCATTATATAATCATATCCATAATATGAATGTAAGTAAGGAGGTAACAAATTTCAGGTATCTAACCCTTTCAGCACAAGTAGGTACGTCTTAGGGACGTTTTAAAAACGTCTACCCTAGACATTTTGCTACTAATCAGGATGTCTTTGGGACATCCTATTGGTTGGAACCGAGGGGTAGACCGCTAGGAATTCTGGTGTACACGAAAGGAGAATTCCATGGAATTCCTATTGAATTCCGAGGAATTCCTATTGAATTCTGAGGAATTCCTATTGAATTCCTGGAATTCCTATTGAATTCCTGGGATTCCTATTGAATTACTGGAATTCCTATTGAATTCCGTGGAATTCCTATTGAATTGCTGAGAATTCCTATTGATGTTAGAGTGCGACACCTATCGGGCAATCATGTATACAGCTCCAACTAGTTGGTTTTAACCGAGGGGTAAGCCGCTAGGAATTCTGGTGTACAAGAATACAGAATTCCAATAGAATTTCAAAAGAATTCCTATTGAATTCCTAATGAATTCCTATTGAATTCCAATGAAATTCCGGTTGAGTTGGAATTCTGGTGTACAAATTTTTGTCAGCGGTTTCTCGCTCGGTTGGAACCTAAAATAGACGTATTGGGGGCATTCAAATCATTACATAGCTATAAGCTTCATCTTTAGAAAGTTATCCTGTTTATACGGAAGGATAAAATCGAATTTCACTACGGATTCTAAATCAGCAAGTCAAATCGAATCTTTTTAGATAATTTTCGACTCAAACTTCGAAAAATGATACTGCCAGATATGGACGGGCCAAATCGGCGGGTCGAGACTGGTCGGCCTCCTAAAATTGATATACTAACTAGAGATTCACGGCTTGACTTGATATTCAAGCTACGTGACTTGGCTTGACGTGAAATCAAGTCAAGTTCGAGTCAAGTATAGTAGTTTTTTAATGTCAAGTCAAGTATTTATTTATCAAGTACTTGAAACATCAAGTAGGTACTTCTATCAACCTACTTGATTTTAACAGTTTTATTGTGTAGTGTGCACATCAATAAATTATGCAAAAAATTCTGTTATTTATTATGCATTTATGCATGAAAGAACCAAAAATATCAACCATTTTTGGAGGGAAACAAAAATTATATCACTATGAAACATAACAAAATAAAAATTGAAATAAATATATATAAGCCAATTTCGTCCGGATTTACTAGGAATCGGCAAATTAAACAAATGTGTTGCTCTGAAAAGACAAAGAATTTATTTTAACATAAGTTTACATTTTTACGCTATGTACAATCACACTAGTTTTAGTATCATACCTGAAAAGACAAAGAAACGACATTTAAAGTAATTTAATTAGTTTGTCGATTCCCTGCATACGTTAAATTTTATAATATTATAGCTTTTCACATAACACTCCATCCATCTTGAAAAAAAATCAAAACATTGACATTAGTAGTTCCGTAGACAGTGGCGCCGTCTTTTCTAAGTGTTGACAGCATATAGGAGGCGCGTTTAGTTCAACAGGAATAAAGGAATGTAATTTCTTTACATATATAGTTTCTTAATATTGAGAAACTTCCAAGCGCTGTTTGATTACATCATTTTCCATCCAGGATCTAAGACACATGAGGCATCTTATAGAATTGTCGCCTAACCTTTGCGTGTTTTTGTAACAGTCAGAGCAGCTCTGGAAAACTATCTCTCAACAGGAGCTGAAGATGCTGGCGTTGATAAAAAATCTTTGGCCATTTTGGCCAAGTTTGGAAGAACGTTTTCGTGCCTCTTCCGCCATTCTAAAATATCCTCAGAACTGCCAGCACGGGGTTCAGACAGGAATTTGTCTATTTCATAACGCCAAGCCATTTCATTTGCTCGATTACAGGATATTTCTTGTATATAAACTTAGGAGATCGATGTCAAATTCACTGTATTCATTCTTTTGAAGATGAAGATAAAGATGATGATATTGTGCTCTGTAGACCTGGCTGAAAATATTTTGTTTTGAACATTTTTTCAAAATTTCTGGCTGCTTCCTTCTCCAAGTCTTTTCCCCAATTTGTATGGAGAATGTTTGCACTTTAAGCCGGGATCTAAGATTAAAACAACACAGCTGAGCTGTGCTGAGCTGAGCTTGGAGCTCAGGGAACCCCCTTATTTTGTCTAAGCACGCACGAGTTTTCAGGAATATATGTACGTATCAAGATGAAGTAATATCAAGTAGCTTGATATCAAGTCAAGTAATAAATATTTCAAATCAAGTCAAATCAAGATCAAGTATGTAATTTGACTCGAGCTTGATTTTCAAGTCAAGTAGTTTGTTAAAACTAATGGGGACGCCCCATTTTCAAATTGACATTCCTCACGAACGGCAGCCATTTTTTATTTGTGACATTGACAGTTGTATTTAATCATGGAAATGAATATGTTACTCTAACTTTACGTGCTTTAACTTCAATTTTTGGTCGTTATAACCGTCCGGATGAAAGAACAACTGAACGTTTAGTGAAGAACTTTGAAACAAATTTTACACTTCATGATGTTACAGTGCCAGTGAGACAAGGAAATGCAATAAGTGAAGAGAATACTGCTGCCGTACGTCAAAGTTTTCGTGAAGACCAAAATTGATCGATTTCTGGTCGTTCACAAGAACTAGGCTTTTCTCAGAGGTCTTTGTGGCGAATTTAACGAAAAGATCTTGGTTTATATCCATACAAATTTGTCCCCAGAACTCAAACCAACTGATCATTTAGAGCGTCGTGTATTCAGTAATTGGTGCTTAGAAAAAAACGGAAATGATGCAGATTTTCAAGAGAAAATCATTCTCAGCAATGAGATTCATTTGTGGTTAAAGGGTTATGTTAACAAGCAGAATTGCCGTATCTGCAGTAGTGATAAACCTGAAGAATATCAAGAACTTCCTTTACATCCTAATAAACTCACTGTTTGATGCGAATTTTATGCTATGTTGGAGTTTTTGGGTCTTATTTTTTTTTCAACGAAGCTCATAAGGCGGTGCCTGTCAATGAAAATCGTTATCGTTCAATGTTGTCTGATTTTTATGGCTTGAATTGGTTCGTCTTGATTTGCAGAACATGTGGTTTCAACATGACGGTGCCACTTGTCATACTGCCAATGATACAATGACTTATTGTGAACAATATTCGGTGATTCAATTATTTCAAGAAATAGACCGCATGGTTGCTGCGATTTAACTCCATTGGACTTCTTTCTTTGGTGTTACATTGAGTCATTATTTTACGGCAATCATCCAGCAAATTTAGACGATTCACAGATCAATATTGAACGAGTAATTGCTATCATACGACCTGATTTGTGTAAGAGAGTCATGGAAAATTGGGTTCAACGACTTAATTCCTGCCAGTGTTTCCGTAGTGGATATTTAAATGATGTTTTGTTTCATAACTAATGGTATCCATTGTACTTTATAATGAAATAAAAATATCAATAATTTTCAAATATAATGTTTTATTTACAAAACAAAGTGGGGCGCTCTTAATGAAATACCCATAATATTGAATTGGGTATAAAGTCAGATCATAGCTAATTGTGACTTTCATCATGGAGTCGAAACTAAACGTTTGAGACCTTTGGGCAAATTGTTAGCCACTCAAGGAAACAAGCGCGTCAAACAAACATGGAATGTAGAATTATATTGTGACACTTAATTGAGTATAATATTACCTTACAAAAGGATATTCGGGTCATTGAGTTAAGACTTTATTAAGTACTGGAACGAAGTACATAAGATACAATATCTGATGGGAAATTCTATAACCTGTGGTATTTTTTGCGGGATTTCCATAACGCGCATGAATATACGATGCCTCCTTAGTCGATAAGGACTAATATCCTTATTACACTATGCCTTTTTCATGTCTATATTTGCGCCTATTTTTATGGCTATTTGTTGGCTCCTTTTCCCCCCAAATGAGTGGCAGAGCTGCAAACATTGAAGAAATTGACATATTTACCTTAAGTTCTTGTTTTGTTCGTATATTTTTAAAACAATACCATAGTGTTTTAGGAACATCTGAAGAAACGTTTAATATGCTACTACATAGAGTGCAAATTCACATACAGAAAAAAGACACTGTAATTCCAGAAAGCATTTCTCCAAAAACGAAATTAATAATTACTTTGCGATACTAGGCTACTGGTGAAAACTTCATATCACTGGGCGATAGCCATCACAGATTATCTGGCCTTCGTAAGTTTAGTTAGTTTACGTCCTCAGAGTAATAAACATAAATTTATCATTGAATTTACGAAGGCTGCGATTCAAAGGATAGAATGAACTAGGATATGTTAAGACGTCAAGTCAGACAGATAAATATTGTGTTGGTAGACATGACATTTCGACAAAAAGGCTTGAAATCCCCATGATTCAGGGGAAACAAATAGAACCAGCTCTATTCATTTTCAAGCCTGAAAAAGTCTACAAAATAGTCCCGACTGCATGCGTATTTCCTCAAAATTTCAGGCGCAGTCAGTGAGGCTGACAAATAGGCACGAAAAAGGCATACTTAGTGTAATAAAGGTATAAGGAACCCCTTTTCAATCTTCCCCAGAGGAGCAAGTCCGGGCCTGGAAGCACTTTCAGCCCACACTTTTACCACCGCGTGGAAAATGTAGCACTTCTGAGCAGAACTGAAACGGTCTAACAATTTTACGGAATCATCTTCTTGTACCAAGCAGTGTTGTAGTTTCATGTAACAAGTGTTGCATTTTCACGTTATCACTCTGATATACTAGACGAAAATCGATGTAAAACGCCGTCTCTGACCTGCGATGTAATCAAAATTTGACCGCAATTAGAAACGGAATCAAAACATCTTTCACCTTGAACGAGACATAAACAACACGTTGAAATTTCTACTATTCGTCATTATATTCCAGAAACATTTCAGTAGGCAACTATTTAAAAATGATTACTTCATCTTCTCGTCATTATCCCACAAGGAACACAATGGTCTTTTAAAATCGAACGTTTGAATTATAAAGTTGTTGTCATTCATCCCACATTGAAAGACTGAATTGTGATATTCTAATTTATAATTTTCCATCGAACCGCTAACGATAAGTTCACAATTGTGTACCGTGAATTGCAGAAGGAGGAGGCTGTACGGTGTACAGGTTGACTCTGTGGGATTACTTACGGCCAAATTCATTTCGCAAGGTCAGGTCCGTGTCATAGCTCTAAAAAGCCCCCATCGCCTAGACAAGAGAGGTTGTGTTTTCCCATCCAAATAATCTACACTTCCCAAGGAAAATCTAATTGATAGTGCAAATAAGTTCAGTGTTTTACTATCGTTAGAGAGATTCGAGACGATCTCTATTTCTGTAAGGTTTTAAATTTAGATCGGTCGGCAGACAATAATATATCGAAAAGATGGATATGGAAACGGAAGACTTGATGTGGAAACAGATCTACAACAAGTTGATGGAGACGAAAAAATCGGAGGAGGATAAGACGGAACACGAAATTAGGTATGTGTAACCAGGAAATCTACATCTATGAATCGACATTATTTGTACATAGCCACTAGGGTTGCCAACCGTCCTTTATTTCAAAGGACAGTCCTTTATTTTAAAACTATGTTTTTGTCCTTTTGAAAGGTGTCAAAGGAAGGCAAATGTCCTTTGAAATCATCCGAAAATATAAATAAAAATATTTTCAAAATAATTTCAAAAAGTTCCACACAACATGATACGCCATCCAAATCATAAATACTATATTTTCTCGCTAAATGTTAGTAAAATGTAAAAAAATATATTCAACCCAGACTATGAGTCTATGACTCACTGATCAAGAATCCGTGGTCGAAATCGATTCTGCCCGTCCGGCCGCCGTTAACACGATTACTCTCGAACGAAAGGAGTTAGAGGATTGAAATTTGCAGGGTAGGTTTGGAGCGTAAATATCTCTGACGATTTCGTTAACGGGCGAAATCCACCAAGCAGTTTCGGAGTTATGGCCGTTTTACTAAAAACGTTTTTTATGAATATTACCGAAACCGATCACTCGATCTATCTGAAATTTAGCATCAAATTGTAGAATCATGACCTTTAGACGCATGGGAAGTTTTGTATTAATCGGGTTACCGTAAAGTTTAAAAAAAAATTTTGAAAATTTTCAAATTTTTTTTCTACAATAACTCTCGAACGGAATGAGCTAGGCAGTTGAAATTTTCAGAGTAGGTTAAGGAGATAAATATCTCGGTTAAGTTCTCTTTTGGCCAAAATAGGCGAGATGGTTTCGGAGTAACGAAAAAAATTTTTTTTTTAACTTACAAATATCAAAATAAATTTTTTTCAAGATGCAGTTTCACCCTTAAAATCCATTGATATCATTTTCAACTCCAACAAGCTAATACTTTCGGAGATATGATTTTTCGAAATTTCAATAATGAATCGTACTTCTATGTTTTCACAGAATGCTATAATTATTCTATCTATGATTTATTATTTGGTCTGTGTTCATACTCGTATATGTCAACCTGTTCTATAAGAGATAGTCAAATTCATTTCAGGTATTTTAATTTGATTTCTTCCATGGTGGAGTTCTCATTCTCAGATTACTCATTTAATCTTGATAAATAAACTATTATTTGAATTGAGTTTCCTTTATGATGCAGTTCTATCATAAGATTACATTGATATCATTCTCAACTCTGAGAAAACAATACTTTCGGAGATATAATTTGTCTGTTTGAACATGAGCGCCAGAAAGCTCCTGTCCACAGGGCTTGAACCAATTTTTGCGCGTATGTTCTGGGGAACATCGCGTTATAGTTTTGCCCAAATGTCTGTAACTTTCGAATTTTTTGACGAAATTGGTCTCAAACGATTCAGTTCGACTCCCCAATGAAGAATTCGAGGTCAAATTTGATTCTGTCCGTCCGGCCGTCCGGCCGTCCGTTGCCACGATAATTTGAGAACGAAAAGAGCTAGCGACTTGAAATTTTCAGGGTGGATGGCGCATCGCAATACGACGGACAAGTTCGTTAATGGGCATAATCGACCCAGTGGTTTCCGAGTAATAATTTTGTTTTCAACCAATATGAATCCGATCGAATTGAAACTTAGTGAGTAGTTGTAGAATATGAACCTAAGCACGTTTGTGAAATTTTGGGCGAATCGTGAGGCTAGAAAATTTAAAAAAAATTATTAAAAAATATTTTTCTTGTCACGATAACCTGAGAACGGAAAGAGATAGCGGCTTGAAAATTTCAGGTTAGGTTGTGCATCTGAATGCGACATTTGAGTGTGTTCATGAGCATAATCGGCAAAACGGTTTTAGAGTTATGGCCATCTGAAATTTTCTGAAATTTGGTGTTTTTTTTTTCCTCATTAACTCGAAAAATACTAAACCGATTGAATTCAAACTTGGTTATTAGTTGTAGAATGCCAACGCGAAAATGTTGGCAAAATTTGGTGAGGATAACATTCGTAGAAAAAATTTTTAATAAATCATTGAAATTAAAAAAAAAAAATTCTATATATCAGTAACTATCGGTTTGAAATTGCTGAAATTTTGCAAGAGCGTTCATAACCTAACTCTACTGCCACGTTTCAAGTTTTAACACAATCGGTTGAATATTGTTGGAGATTCGAGCATTCTTGTGTGAGTTCAGTAAATGGGTGACCGTTGCCTCGATAACTTTCGAACGAAAGAGTATAGGGACATGTAATTTTCAGGGTAGGTTGCGTATCCGAAAAGGAGAGTTGAGTTTGTTTTTGGGCATAATCGGTTTAACGGTTTCCGAGTTATATCCACCTGGAATATTATTTCCTTGATAACTATAAAAATAAAGATTCGATTGAATTGAAGCTTGGTAACTAGTAGTAGAAAATCAGCATAAAGACGTGTTTAAAATTTTGTAAGAACCGTACCCCTAGAAAATTTGATAGAAATGACGAAAAAAAAAAAATTAAGAACCGCACCCCTAGAAAATTAAAAAAAAATCACGAAAAAAAAATTGGTTCAAGCACTGACGTGAAGTCAGAAGCTTTTGCGCGTATGTTCTATTGTCCATTCTTCTGTATTGGACACCCTTAATCGAATTTACCATGGTTAATTATGTTGTCCATTCTCCTGTATTGGACACTTAATTCGAATTTACCATGGTAAATTCGATTAAGGGTGTCCAATACAGAAGAATGGACAATAGAACATACGCGCAAAAGCTTCTGACTTCACGTCAGTGCTTGAACCAATTTTTTCATAAGATATGATTACATTTCGTTCAATTTTTATGACAGACTTAAGTAATGAGAGAATCGTCTTAGATCACAGAATTTTTAATTCTGACATATTCATTCGATCGGAATTGAAATACGTTGAATATTTAATGATATTTCAGATGAGTATAACTCCAAAACCGTTTGGCCGGTTATGCCTACTAACAAACCTGCATGTCGCATTCGGATGCGCAACCTACCCTGAAAATAGCAAGTCGCTAGCTCTATCCGTTCTGAAGTTATCGTGACATACATAATATTTTTTCATATTTTTTTTTAAATTTTCTGTCTAATGGTACGATCCTTGCAAAATTCCACATACGTCTTTATGTCGATATTTTACTACTAGTTACCAAGTTTAAATTCAATCGTAACTGTATTTTTTGAGTTATGGAGAAAATAATATTCCAGATGGGTATAACTCCGAAATCGTTGGGCCGATTATACCCAACAACGCATTCAACTGTCCCATTCAGATGAGCAATAACCTACCCTGAAAATTGCAAGCCCCTATCTCTTTCCGTTCATAAGTTATCGAGGCAACTGTCACCCAGCCTGCTACTGAACACACACAAGACTGCTCGGATGTCCAAAAGTATAGATCCGATCGTGTTCAAACTTGGAACTTATCTGAAGAGTTAGGTTTTGAAGGTTCACGGAAAATTTCAGCGATGACGGACGAACACTTTCTGAGTTTTTATGAGTTATGACACTCTTAATTCGAATTTACCATGGTAAATTCGAATAAAGTGTCCAATACAGGAGAATGGACAACATAATTTAGCATTTAGCGATAAAGGGTGTCCAATGCAGGAGAATGGACAATAGAACATACGCGCAAAAGCTCCTGACTTCACGTCAGTGCTTGAACCATTTTTTTTTTGTAATATTTTTCAAATTTTCTAGGGGTATGTACGGTCCTTACAAAAAATTTTTTTTCGTCATTTTTTTAAATTTTCTAGGGGTAGGTACGGTTCTTACAAAATTTCAAACACGCCTTTATGTTGATTTTCTACTACTAATTACCAAGCTTCAATTCGATCGAATCTTTATTTTTTGAGTTATCGAGGAAATAATATTCCAGGTGGGTATAACTCGGAAACCGTTAGACCGATTATGACCAAAAATGAACTTAGCTCTCCCATTCGGATACGCAACCTACCCTGAAAATTGCAAGTCCCTATTTCCTTTCTTTCGAAAGTTATCGAGGCAACGGTTACCCATCTACTGAACTCGCACAAGGCTGCTCGAATATACCACAAACCACAATATTTAACCGATCGTGTTAAAACTTGAAACTTGGCAGTATAGTTGGGTTCTAAACGCTCTTGCAAAATTTCAGCAATTTCAGACAATAGTTACGAATGATTTCTTAAAAATGTTCTACAAATACTATCCTCACGAAATTTTGCAAGAATTTTCGCGTTAGCATTCTACAACTAATAAACATGTTGGAATTCTATCGGTTTGTATTTTTCGAGTTAATGAAATTTTTGGTCCCTCCCACTACAGATTACATGAGTGTACACTGACTTTATTCAAGTAGCGTCATCTGTTGGAAAACAGCGGAGCCTCTATTCCTGGGTTGAATAGGGAGATAGGGACTTTCAATTCTATGCGATTTTGCGATTATATGGCATTTCTAACCACACTTTATTCTGAGGTCAAGATCAATGACAGAGGACAGATTTATTATTGTGTCAATTTGATAAAATAGATTATTTTATTGTTAAGAATGAGCCCATTTGAATTTCATTGAGTCTCATTCAGTCTCATCTCGGTCGTAAGTTGCTATTCTGCAGGACAAAAATGCTTCTCGGCGTTTTGAAAAATTGTAGGCGTTCAACAATCAATATTGACATGATGAATATATGTTTTAAACGAAATATATCCCATTTACCTCTAATTAAACAACGAGCGTATGTTAACGGAGATTGGGTATGTGCTTCAAACGAAAGAGTATTTACGGTATCGAATCCATCAAATGGAGAAATATTATCTAGCGTTCCAGATATGGACGAGTCAGACATTGAGTTAGCTATTAAAGCAGCTACATCGGCTTTTCAAGAATGGAAGAATAGAACTGCATATGAACGTTCTAAAGTATTAAGAAAATGGTACGACTTAATGGTAAAAAATGAAGAAACAGTTGCTCAAATTATCACTTTGGAATGTGGGAAACCTTATCATGAATCGAAGGCAGAAGTGAATTATGGAAATTCTTATATTGAATATTATGCGGAAGAAGCAAGACGTATAAATGGTGAAATTCTCCAGAGCGCACATCCGTCAAAGAAGTATTTCGTTGAAAAGCATCCTATTGGTGTTGTTGGTTTAATAACTGCTTTCAACTTTCCATTAGCCATGATTACGAGGAAATTAGCTGCAGCTCTAGCTGCTGGGTGCACATGCATCGTAAAACCCGCTACAGATACGCCATTAACAGCACTTGCCATGGCTGAATTAGCACATGAAGCTGGAATTCCAAAGGGTGTCGTTAATATTATAACAAGTTCTCATGCTTCAAACCCAGCAGTAGTAGATTTCATGTGTACAAATCCAGAGCTGAGAGGAATTTCTTTCACAGGATCCGTTCAAGTCGGTAAAATTATAAATGAGAAATGTGCCCGATATGTAAAACGCGTTAGCTTAGAACTAGGGGGAAATGCTCCTTTTATTGTGTATAATTCAGCCGATGTAGGTATCGCTGTCAAAGCGGCTATCGCTGCAAAATTCAGAAACTCCGGACAGACTTGTGTTGCGCCCAACCGATTTTTGATACAGGATGGTATTTATGACTGTTTTGTTGAAAATCTTGTGGAAGAGATGAGGAAACTGAAAATGGGTGATGGATCGCAGATTGGCGTTACCATTGGGCCGATGATAAATGTAGGTCATTTGGAGAAAATTGGTCAGTTGGTAGAGGATGCTATTTCTAAAGGGGCGAATTGTGTTCTTGGTGGAAAGAAGGCGCCACTGGTCGGTAATTTGTACTACGAACCTACAGTTCTGACTGATGTCCGAGACACTATGAAGATGTACGAAGAAGAAATTTTTGGACCTGTCGTCAGCATCATGAAATTCAGAACAGAAGAAGAAAGTTTATTCATTGCCAATCAACCTGATGTCGGTTTGGCCGGATATATATTTTCTAGCGATACCAGTCAGATTTTCAGAGTGAGCAAACTCTTGGAGGTTGGGATGGTAGGTGTGAATGAAGGCATCATATCAGCAGCTGAAGTGCCGTTCGGAGGAGTTAAACAGTCTGGTATCGGCAGAGAAGGCGGTCATCATGGTATTGAAGATTATATTGATTATAAATATATCTGCATAGGGAATTTGAGAATTTAATGAAATTTCGAAGGATATTATGAAGTACAGAACAGTATTTATGATGTTTGTAGATTATATTGTTTTTTTCGCCAGATTCAGGTGATTCTTGATCTGAATATTTCATTATTATGAAAGTTCCTAATTTGATTTCAAGCATTCCATTGACTAAAGTCTAGTAAAATATTAATTTTCTATTTGATGTATATTTTATATTTTAGTTTTCAATAATATTTGAAAAGCTTTATGTCCTTCATCAATTCATATTTCTAAAATATCATGATATATTGGAACACTTACTCGATGTAATCAAAATGCCATTTGGACTAGTTGATGAAACATTGTCTTCCATTTTTTGTGATAATAAAAGACGTCTATATTGAACTAAACCAATAAATCTTGTGCCATATTCCACAAATATAAATTGGTAGACGTATTTGTTGGATGAATATATTCTTGGATTAAATTATATCAATTCAAGTATGTGATTGATTGATATTATGTTTAAATAAATAGTAATAACTAAGTTATATTTTTTAATATTTCAAAAAATATCCTGTTAATATGAATTTCAGATTTTAATATTGGGATATTAGGATTGTGACACTCCTAGGTCTTCTGGGAGTATCCCTCATAAGCTCTCAAGAGCTTGTGCGAGTTAGCAGGAGAATCAATTATTTTCTGTGTAGGCTTTGCTACTGTACCTACCCTTACGCCACCTTACGAGATATAAATCTGAATCAATTTATTTTTATTAAGCGAATTTTCCAGAAATGTTTTATTTCACGTGATTAAACTTTGATATTTTTCGATATCTCGAAACTTCGATATAGGTACCTACTCACAGAAAATATTAGTTTTAATAATTGAAATAAATGGTTCATTTCTGGGTTTTCTCTCCCAAACTCTGAAAAATATCTATGAAATAAAAAATGTTATTATTTTAAAATCGCTTCTTCGTTAGAAACACTAGATAGATATTTGTTAGAAGCAATATATAGAACAATATGTTGCCTGGTATGAAGTAACGAAACAGCATCAGCGATAAAACAACTATTCTGTAACGTTTCGGAGACTAAATCGGACACCAAGTGAAAAAATCATAATATTTGCGTGGTGTCTGATGATGGAAGATGGAATCTGATTTAGTCTTCGAAACGTTGCAGATTAATTGTTTTATCGTTGTTGTCTCGTTACTATTTATCAGGCTAACACTTTTAAAGCTCTCCATTCAACTTATCTAATGCAGAAGCATAATTTCCAAGTAATACAATTTTTTGTTTCATTGATATTTTTCAGAGTTTGGGAAAGAAAATCCAGACAGGAATCATTTAGTGATGAATTTACTTCCCATTCCCAAAATATCCCCTTTAATATTGATTACAGAGTTGTCTTTCCAGAAATATCGTAGTTTGTACACTCAGTCTAGATGGTGCTAGTATGCGCATTTTCTTTTAAGGTTTTAGAACAGGCTCTCACGTCACGTGTTTCTCTATCTTAGACTATAGAACTTCTATAGGTCCGTATCGTGTAAGGAGAGAAATAATAAGAAGCTTTCGAATTCATTCAATTATCCATCAGAAAATTGTCTTTGGTTTTATTGCTATCTTTCTTTTTCCTTCTCGTTGTCCTCGCCCATTTCCTGCAGGCACCTTCAAAATCAAATATTCAAAATCACTTCTTGAACATATCTCAACAATATAAATTTAATATTGTTTTCACGAAAACAAGGAAATTCTCGAGAACCCCTTTGCTTTTACAGATTATCAGTTCTACAGGCAACCTTTATCGTTTCGTTTGTGTTTTACTTTGGAGTAGGGATTCCCCACCCATAGAAGTGAGAGTCAAATCTATAATAGATATAGAACTTGGTCAAAATTTCAGTATTGCTCTCAGAATTCTTCTGACTTGACCAATTTTCCAATTTATGTTGCAAGTGGTGAGCTTTTCTAAATCAAATGTAATAAAAAATTGTCTGCGATCCACCCTGACACAAAACAGATTATCTGGAATCTGGATTAGTTATGATTTCGATAGAACATAATAAGGTTATCGGGATAGTATAAATTCATCAGAAATTATCGAAGAATTTTGCGAAGAAAATTAGTTTGGTTACTAGGTTACTAATTAAATATTCTCAGAATAATGTAATAATTTTGTATATTTTGAAAGAATGATTAATTCGGGTTATTTTGGGTCCCTACATAATTACTCCGTTATTTTTTCTCGCATGTTTTGGGGAACAGCGTACTATCATTTTGCCCAAATGTTTCTAATTTTCGAATTTTGGCCGAAAATGGTCTCAAACGTTCGACTTACTGATGAAGAATTCGAGGTCAAATTTTATTTTATCCGGCTGTGCTTTGCCGCAATAACTTTCGAACGGAAAGAGATAGCTATTTGAAATTTTCAGAATAGGTTGCGCATCTATTTGCGACTGTTGAGTTGGTTAATGAGCATAATCGGCCATACGGTTTCCGAGTTATACCCATCGGAAATATGGTTTGCTCAATAACTCAAAAAATACATATCTGATCGGATTGAAATTTGTTAACTAAATTTTTACAGAATTTCCTGGGGATCGAATAAATAAAATAACAATACAATTTTTTTTTATTTCAGAAGCTATGTGTCAGATTCATCTGAAATTCCACACAAACCATCAAATACGCCATTTTACAATCGAGTACTTGCTTCCAGCTCGTTCGGCTCCGTATTTTTGCGATAATTGTGAAAATAAAATTTCGAACTGAAATATTGTTTCCTCAATAACTCTAAAAATACAGATCCGATCGAATTGCAACTTGGTAGCTAGTTGTAGAATACCGATTCGCAAATTTTACAAAATTTCTTGAGGATAGTATCCTATTTCAGAAACTATCAATCACATTCTACTGAAATTTCGTTCAAACCATCAAATCAAGGGCGTAGCCAGGGGGGGGGGGGTTTTGGGGGTTCAAACCCCCCCCGAAATTAATTCCTGGCTACGCCCTTGCTTCAAATCATCTCAGAATTGTAACAATACGTCGATGGCCGAGTTCACTATTTTATTTATTTCAAAATTTGAATTCAGTTGATGCTCAATGCACTTATCCACGTGATATCATTTAAACCAAAGGCAAAATCCCTTGTTAAACATTCTTATGAAGTATGAGGTGTCAGTGTGGGAGGAGGCAAATATAAGTTCTGCCCAGAGCGGCTAAAAGTTAAATCATTACTTGAATCAGTCCATGATAAGTACAAATGCATTTTGTTGAATTCATCATAGTTGATAATTTCTTTTATTAATATTGGAAAATGACTGATACCGTTGTTAACAAATCAACAATAGCTGATCCTGCCTTCGATCTTGTGGATTACTTTTGTTTGTCTGTCATTGAACGTTCACACTCCACAATCACGAACAGAAAAAATGGGTAAAAGTGTCAAAAGTTGATAGTACCAGAGGCGATACCCCAAAATATGTATTATAACGGATAAGATTATCTTATTTGCTCTTTGTTCATACCTATATTAAGCCAGTGGGCCTCTACTCGTAGTCGGTTCTAGCTTCCTTTGTACCCTTATCAGAAAGAACATTCCATAAATTATGAGAGAAGGGGTTATGTTGAATAAAGTATCAGGTGAACGTATTCGTAAGACCTAGGTCGCTTTATTTTTTTAACTTCAGAATGAATATTCCAGAAGTGTTTATTAATTGTACAATTTTTTCTATAATGATCCAAACTCAGTATTTAATATTCTTCGGCTGATCTGCTCTTACATTTGAATTCTAACTATGGCAATGCCCGTTATAGCAGTAATTATTGTTGTATTTTATGTTCACCACAGGATTCAAGAGATTGACGGTGGTTTCTTCGAAAAATTCGGCTCATTATTCAGAGAAAATGCTGAATTGGCAATATCCCGAGAGGAGGAAGAACAAGAAGATGTGGCAAACGCAGCTGCTCTAGCGATCTGTGCAGTGGAAAGCGATGTTGCTCAGCCAGACACTGATGTGGAAGCCGATAGGATATCTTCCTCATCAGACTCAGATACAAACGAACAAAAGGATCAGTCTGATATCATTTCTGCGGCACTTAACGTAAGTATCATTTAAACATTTCACAGGCCGGTTGCGAATGGCAGTAGTTTTCGAATATTGAGTCAATAATAGTCAGACTTACTGATGCGGAATTCTTGGTTGAATTTAATTGTGTCCATCTGTTAGGCGGTCCGCATATAACGCATCAACTGATAGTCCCTGGTCTGAAGAGAAAACACACCTTTTTTGGTCAAATTTGTTGTTGTTCATCCAATATAGTCTCCTTCAAGAGTGGTACAATCCTTCTAGCGCTGCTATACTCAAAATAGGCTTTGGTTTCGATGATCACCTTCTCATTTGAGCCAAAGAACATTTTTTTTTGGCCCGCCAAAAAGGGAAAGTCGCAAGAGGGCAATTCTGGAGAATACAGTGGATACGGAAGCCATTCGAAGTATAATTCTGGCAATAGACCATAATATTATTTAGGTTTGGCGGGAATTTTGAATTACGATCCAACCGTGGATCCGACCCTTGAATTCCATATGCATTTCTCTGTTTTTATAATGTTTTTCAAATTTTCTAGCGATTCTAATGCCAGTAAATATGTTATAGTCGACGCATTCTAATGAATTGGGGAGAATATTCTCAGAATATAGCATATGATAACTGAATAGTTGAATTTTGAGAATATGGTTCTATGTTCTAAGGTTGAATTGAATAATAACCTGCACTATTAATAGAAGATTCACAATTTCAATGATTTCATAGAATTTTCGTGTTATTTTTTGACTTATATCACAGTTCAGATATCGCTAAAATTTTGCAACAGCCAGGAAAATCTGAAATACTAGATTTAAATGAGGTCGGATCTATATTCTTGGAAATATTGTGAAAATGTTATTTTTTTCTCCTGGAAGCCAAGCAGCATTGGATGAGTTCAGTACCTGGATGGGTGAACGCTCTGGCTATGAATTTTAACAAGCGCATCAAAGCAGACTGACCTTATGTCAGTGCTTCCCCAACTTTTTAAAAGTTGCTTCACTAAAACCACTGTTAGATAAGGATGTTATACGGTCAATATGGCATCAGTTCAATCTGACATCAATCATAGGATTGGTGTCAGATTGATGGGAAACTGATTCTATACGCGTAGATTGATGGACTGATGGTCCGGATTGATGACAAGATTGATCTCAGATTGATGACACATTGATACCAGACCAGATTGACCGTGTGACCTCCGTCTAACTTCTGAACCAAACGTCGGAGCGTCATAAAAATTTGACAGCTACCTTATGTTATATTCTGTATTTGTGGGGGAACTTTCGACAATAATTACTTGAAGACTTTTCTATAGAGAATACTAGAACTTTCTGTGAAATTTGTAGCGTTTTTCCTTTGAAACTTCTATGTTCTTGGGAAATACCATAGAATGTCCGATTCAAGAGAACCTCACGAAAAAATCCACATTTGAAGATGAAATCGCTTCTTTCCATCTCAAAAATGATTGCTAGTCGTCTGCAAATATTCTCAGGGCTAAAATTAGAGATTTAATTGAAAAATGTGATAAAATTTTGCGTAGAGTATATCACGAGTACCCTAAATCCAGGATCTGTTGAAAGCATACTGACGTAACGATCTCTTATATTCTAATTATATCCCGATGGAATGATGATATATTTTCTAATTAATTGAGTCATAATGTTCAGAGCTTTGATTCATTTTCACATTCCTATACGTGATGTGGTATATCAACAAATACTTCGTTCTCGTTGCCTATAATCATTTGAATAACAGAGTGTAAGAACATCAATTTACTGAGAAATCAATATTATGCAAAAATTCTTCAATGATGTAGAATTTTACATAGAAATTCAATTATCGTCCGCCATTGTTTAGTTTGTTTCGACTTTAAATTAAATTAGTTACGCTGTAAAAGATCGTTGTTGCTTCGAAATAGTTCGAATGTTTCATAAGTCAGATATCACTATGAGGCACTGCACTTGGGATATCTTCCATTTTATACCACGTGGCAAGAAGACCTGATTACCCCAAATTATATTTATTTTGTATGAATATTTAGGTGGTTATATCATGTTAATTTAATGATAATATATTGATAAAGGCGTATGCCAGCTGTGCGGGAACAAACGAACCTATTTTTCAGTGGATTCTGACAGATAGCAAGAAATAATTTCGAAACTGGAACTCCGGTTATGCCAATTAAATGAAACTGCCAAAATCGGAAGTGAAACCTACCCTGAAAATTGCAAGTTTCTGTCTCATATTTCCGTTCGAAAGTTAACGTGGCAATGCCGTGCCAGGAGTGCATTTGAACACGAATTCATATTAAGCAAAAAATTGGAAAATTACAAACATTTGGGCAAAATGATACGTTGTTTCCTACAACATATACGCGAAAAATATAATTCACAATAGGTACCTACATGTCATGAAAATGGAAACTCCAAAAATTCACCATTACAAAATCGACAAGAGAATTTAGGTGGGCTCTAAGGTAAAATTTTGCCCATTTTTTGTGCGCATGTTCTGAGGAACATCGCGTTATCATTTTGCCCAAATGTCTGTATTTTTCGAATTTTTGCCACAAATAGTCTCAAACGATTGGGTTCGACTCCCTGATGAAGAAATCGAGTTCAAATTTGATTATGTCCGGCCGGCCGGCTGACCGTATGCCACGATAACTTGAGAACAGAAAGAGCGACTTGTGGCGCGTCCCAATACGACGGACGTTAAGGGGCATAATCGGCCCAACGGTTTCTGAGTAATAATTTTGTTTTCAACCAATACAGATCCGATCGAATTGATACTTGGTGAGTAGTTGTAGAATATAGACTCAAACACGTTTGCAGTTTTGTGAGAATAGTATCACTGGAAAATAAAAAAAAAATTATTAAAAAATATTATTCATCTCACGATACCTTGAGATCGGAAAAAGAAAGCGACTTGTAATTTTTAGGGTGGGTTGTACATCCTAATTCGACATGGGGGTTCGTTAAAAGGCATAATTGGCGAGCGTTATCGACATACGCGCAAAAGCTCCTGACTTCACGTCAGTGCTTGAACCATTTTTTTTTTGTGAAGTCGCTTTTGCGCGTATGTTCCATTGCCCATTCTCCTGTGTTGGACACTCTTAATCGAATTTACCATGGTGAATTCGGCGTGTCCAATACAGGAGAACGGACAATAGAATTCACCATGGTAAATTCGATTAAGAGTGTCCAATAAAGGAGAATGGACAAGAGAACATACGCGCAAAAGCTTCTGACTTCACGTCAGTGCTTAAACCAATTTTTTTTTTCAATGATTTTTTAAAAATTTTCTAGTGCTACGATCCTCACAAAATTTCGAAAGAATTTTCGCGTTGGCATTCTACAACTAATAACCATATTTGAATTGGATCGGATTTGTATTTTTTGAGTTATTGAGGAAATAACAACCAAATTTCAGATTGATATAACTCCAAAACCATTTGGCCGATTATGCTAGTTAATGAACTTAAATGTCGTATCCAGATGCGTAATCTACCCTGAAAACTGCAAGTCGCTATTTATATATCTAGTGGAACGGTCGAACAAAATTTTACACACGTCTTCATGTCGATATTCTACAACTAGTTAGCCAGCTTCAATTCAATCGGGTCTATATTTTTTGAGTTATCGAGAGGAAATAAAATTCAAATGGATATAACTCCGAAACCGCTAGGCCGATTATGGCCAACCGCGAACTCAATTCTCTTATTCAGTTGCGCAACATACCCTTAAAACTGCAAGTCCCTATCTCCTATCGTTCGAGAGTTGTCGAGGCAACGCTCACCCATCCAGCTACTGAACTCAAACAAGGCTGCTCGGATCTCCAATAATATAGATCTGATCATGTTCAAACTTGGAACTTCGTAGTAGAGTTAGGTTCTGAAGGCTTTCGCAAAATTTCAGCGATATCGGACGAATAGTGTCTGATATATAGAATTTTTTTCAATAATTTTCTGTTGTTTTTGAAAAATTTCCTAGGACCCTCACAAAATTCAGCAAGAATTTTCGCGTTGCCATTCTACAACTAATAACCATGTTTGAATTGGTTCGGTTTTGTATTTTTCTAGTTATTGAGAAAATAACAACCAAGTTTCAGATGGGTATAACTCCAAAACGGTTTCGCCTGTTATGCCTATAAACGAGCTCAAATGGCGCATCACGATTCTCAACCTTACCTGAAAATTTCAAGTCGCTATCTCTTTCCGTTCTTAGGTTATCGTAACGTGAATAATATTTTTTAATAATTTTTTTTAAAATTTTCTAGCCATACGATGTTCACAAAATTTCACAAAAGTTCTTAGGTACACATTCTACAACTACTCACCAAGTTTCAATTCGATCGGATCAGTATTGGTTGTAGACAAAATTATTACTCGGAAACCGTTGGGCCGATTATGCCCATTAACGAACTAACGAACTCAATCGATTGAGACCATTTTCGGCGGAAAATTCTAAAATTACAGACATTTGGGCAAAATGATAACGCGATATTCCCCAGAACAGTTTCACTCATTTTAATTAATTTTTCCTTTAAATTTAAATTTAACATTTTTTTTTGGAAATCAGATAAAATTATTAACTTACTTAATTAATGAATCTCATTGCCTGAGACCTATTTAGAGAAATATAATTGTCAAAGATGGTGACCCTAAATGGACACAGGCAATGAAAAGCTGGAATTGATTAATTTTGAGTAGTAGATAATAAGTTTTCGTTCTTTGGTCAATCGAGGGTGGAAATCCCGTTCCAGGTACACAATTTCCCCCAGTTTCGGGTAGGTTAAGGTCATATCGATTTTCCCAGAACGGCGTTGCGTCAGTGGCTCCAAAAATACATCTTGAACCAATCCTCCACACTACGGTGTAGACGTCAATTAACGTGTCCCTGGGTGGGGCGACCAGATGACCCGAATATCGACGATTTTCCACCTTAATCGAATTTTTGTGAAATTCTCTCGACGAAAACAGAATGGCGCAAAATATTCGTCTGATACGATGCTTTACAGGAATAGATTTGGCACCGAATGGATCAGTTTGGTTCAGTCGATCCACCCTGTTGGTGTTGGGACGTGCGAAATGATTACAAATAACTCGTTCATGTCCTGTTCGATTTGAAAAAGTTGGGTTATGCATCTGAATTTCGAATTTCGTGAATGTGGTGGAAGATGTTGAGATCCTGTCTGTCACAGCTCGACGTTCACAGAACAACAAATAATAACAACAATATCAATAAAAATAGTAACAAAAATGGGGCTCCACAGGTTGTACCTAGAACTAGGCGAAAATCTTTGCCTAAAAACTCTTTCAGGGGTGTTAAAAAAGAAGAAATTGAGAGACAAACTAGCATGTACCTAGCATCTATGACAGTGAGTATATGGATGTTGAGTTTTGAACTAACACATTTGATGTTTTGGGCAGTTTCATATGATACAAAACCCTCCATAAATTATTATTAAATGGTTCCTTTCTGGGTTTTCTCTCTCAAACTCTGAAAAATATCTATACAATTGGTTCAAGTACTTACGTAAGTCAGGAGCATTCACGCGCATTTTCTATTGTCTACTCACCTCTATTGGACACTCTTTATTGAATGTAGCATCCATATACAGTGCGCGTCAAAATTATGGAACAAGTTCATTTTCTCGGAAGAAAAATATTTGGCAACAAAATCCTGAAACAGGTCAATTTTTGTTTCACTTTTACCAAATTTTGATGCATTTTTGAAGGATTTTTGTTGCACCCTGTGCCATCCCAATCAACCCTCTAAATTTTTTTAATAGGGAAAGTGGGTCCTGTGGTACTTTTTTGGCAAGTTCATTGTATTTTCTTTATAGGCGTGCAGAAATTTTCAAGTTCAAGAAAATTTTTTTCTTTTTTGAAAAAAAGTTAGTTCAAAGAGTTTTTCAGTATGTGCACTTTGTCATGGCTCATTTACTTTGAGACGATAGTACCTGATGAAATTTGTCACCGAATGAAAGTCGACCATTACAGTTTTGTTCATGTACAACTTTCAACCCCTTTCAACTCCCTCACCTTTTTTTTCTCCATTAAAGGGTTCGTAGGGGTTGAAAGTTGTGCATGAACAAAACTGTAATGGTCGACTTTCATTCGGTGACAAATCGTATTGAAAAATGCCATTTTTCAATATAAATGATCGGATGTTTATTTCATTATAAAGAAGAAGCTATGCCGTTAATAGTGGAAAATAACATCAGGCAAATGACCACACGACCACGCTTACAGGACCATATCCTTTTAATGAAATTTTCCATAACCAAATCGCAAAGTGGCTGTGCCCTATGTCCTCGATAGCTTCACGAATTCCATCTTTGAGGTCTTGAATCGACGCTGGGCTATTGGCGTAGACCTTCTCTTTCACGTGGCCCCAAAGGAAGAAGTCGCAAGGTGTTAAATCACAAGATCTCGGTGGTCAATTGTGATCACCTCTTCGAGAGATAACACGGTCCGGAAACTTTTTCCGCAAAAGATCAATGGTTTCGTTGCTTGTGTGGCACGTAGCGCCGTCTTGTTGAAAATAAACGTTGTCCAGATCAATACCATCCAATTCCGGCCATAAAAAATCATTAAACATCTCTCAATAGCGCAATCCATTCTCTGTAACTGTTGCTCCAGCCTCAATTTCGAAAAAGTAAGGTCCAATGACTCCGCCAGACCATAAACCGCACCAAACAGTCACACGTTGAGGATAGAGAGGCTTTTCAACAATAACTCTTCGGTTTTCCGAGCCCTAGATGCGACAATTTTGCTTGTTGACGAAGCCACCGAGGTGGAAATGGGTCATCACTCAAGATGATTTTTCGATGGAATTCCGGATCATTTTCATGCATTTCAACGACCCAATCAGCAAAGACACGACGTTGTTGCTGATCGGTCGGCTTGAGTTCTTGTGTTAACTGAACTTTATAAGCCTTAAGACCCAAATCTTTATGCAAAATACGGTGTAATGACGTTTGTGGAATGCCTAATTCCAAAGAACGACGAGGAATGGACAAACCTGGATTTTCTTCAACACTTTCGGCTACAGCAGCAATATTCTCGGCTGTTCTTGAGCGACGTGCACGGGTTTTATTGTTCATATAACTAACTTGTCCCAACAACTCGAATTTTTCCACCAATTTCTTTATTGCGGTCCGACAAGGTGCTTCACGACGACCCAAAAATGTTCGAGTTTTAAGAACCGTCTCTGCCAAATTTTCACCATTTTTCTAGTGAATTTTAATAATTTCAAAGCGTTCTTGAAGCGTGCATCGTTCCATTTTTATTAATGGTGTCTTTTCTACTTGTCAAATGTCAAAAAATGACAGCTTCAAAAGTGACATCTACCGAAATAGCGGGCTATTCAAAATAACACTTCTTATTTGAAAGCCCTTTATACAGGGTGAGTCTTTGACCACTGCATTAATTTTAACCAGAGATTCCTCTCATCAAATGAAACACTTTTTTCATTCAACATTTTTCCAAATTCAGCTCAGGTAAAAAGATACAGGCTGTTGAAATTTTGAAACAAAATCAGTTTTTATTTTGTAGCTTTGACATCCTTTTTTCGAATAAAATGAATGTTGGCGTAAAGTTCCCTATAACTATGATACATATTTTCCAAATATTAGTTATTTTCTACTTCTACTGGTTTTCTAGTTATGGACTCGTGGATTCATAAAACTAAACGAAATTAGTATAAAGAAAGCATATAAAGTTTTTCTTGAGTCATTTCAAGAATATTCCATCGTTTTAGAAGATTAAATTATTCTTCATCATTTCTCCTTAAACGCACCGTTTTCGAGATATTCTTCATTGAATGTTTTAAAATGGAAAACTCCAGAAATTTCACTACTTTTATGGATCCGTCCCTGAGCGTTGGAATCCCGAATCCAGCTGTAAACCACGTTACCATGCCTTATTCTCGTCCGCCAACAATGTCATAGATAATTTATATGCGGGAGTGTATTAGCTCATTGTGAAATCTTTAAACGCTTGTAACTTTTTACCTGAGCCGAATCTGGAAAAATGGTAAATGAAAAAAGTGTTTCATTTGATGAGAGGAATCTTTGGTTAAAATTAATGCAGTGGTCAAAGACTCACCCTGTATATGTTTTAATACGTTGGTGTATCTGGAGTCCACTCTAGCATCGTCCATACCTTCTATTAAGGCCCATGTTTCTATAGAATCGAACGATTTATCAGCATCTACAAATGCCAACTGAAAAGGTACGTTATATTCTGTTGTTTTTTCAATAAGCGTCCTAATGGAAAGGAATTTATAGTACTGTAGCCCTTGCGAAATCCCGCTTGCTGCACTGGCTGGTATGCATCAAATTTGTTTGTTAGTACATATATTGGTTATTATTTTAGTGAGCAGCTTATACAAATAGGACAGAAGGCTAATTGGGCGATAATTTTCTATATTGCCACTATCCCCTTTCTTAAATAACAGTACTACTTCTTTGTTTTGCCATGTCTTGGGAATTTTACCTTCTTGCAGACATTTATCAAGGAGAACTTCTTATGGTTCTTCAATAGCCGTTCCACCCATCTTAAGCATTTCGCATGTAATTTTGTCGTCACCTGAGCTTTTTCAGCTTTTTCTGTTTCTCGTTTGTCTGAGGGCAGCGTGCATTTCTTGCTTCGATATTTCTGGGATGTCTTCAGATCCTACATTGCATATAATCGAGCTCGTAGTTCTTGTTTAAGGTTCCGGCCTAGTAGAAGTGTGTACAGATCAGTATAAAAATCTTCAATGAGTTTAACAATTTTTCCCTTCTCTGCAATGAGGTTGCCCTGTTCGTCTTTCATTTTGGTGATTTGATATTTACCTGGGGATAGCTTTGACCTTAATACCCTCATATTTGCGTTGTCCTCTATTGTGTTTTTAATTATCTTATTTTTGTGAGCTCGAATGTCTTTTCTCACTTCTTTATGAATCTTTTTATTTAGTTCTCGATAGGTGGATGTGTCTCTAGAAGATCTTTTTCGTTGTTCCATAATTTGCAATGTATCTCTGTAGTTGTATTTTGGAGTCCTTTTTGCTTTTGGATTTTGAGCAAATCTTTTTCGTCGTGGTGCGGATATCGGTGATGATTTTCTCTTTCAACTCACTTACGTCCATATTAGCAAGAGTTTCAGTTGGTTTCAATCTCTTCTTTAGTTCCTTCTGATATTCTGCTCTTCTATCTTCGAGCTCTTCAGCAGTCGTCGGAAACTTATCTTTGTGTTTAAGTTTGTTTCTTTCAAATTTTGAGTTGAACCTAAGGCATGCTCTTATCAATCTGTGATTTTTCTGTTATTTGATAATATAAAATCCATCTCGTTTTTGGTTTTCCCGTCAGGGCTTTTCCAAGTCCACTTTTTCTGTTTAGATTTTTTGAAGAATGTGTTCAGACAATGAAACTTTTCTTTGTTCAGGTCTCAGGTGATTTACTAGCATATCACCTCTCTGGTTTCTTGTACTCAAACCAAAATTTCCTATGTTATCTAAGAAGTATGACATAGTTGTTTCACTGATTACGAATTTTTGTATTTGATCAGAACAGTATTCTTTGAACAAAATTCAGTTGGCCATAACTCCGAAACCGCTCGGCGGATATTGCCTATTAACGAATTCAACCGGCGCATCTGGGCGTCAAACCTAACCTGCAAATTTAGACTCTCTCACTCAAAATATTTCCAAAAAAATCGGATTTATATGGAAGTTGAGACTGCTGCAAAAACTTAATAGAAAAATGTTCACGGCAAATTTCTACGATTACTATTATTGGCAATCAATTTGGATATCGTATTGAATAATACGGTGGGTTAATGTCATGTGTCTAGTGGCCAACTTCCAACTGGATTCAACGGTCAGGTGGAGACCTATTCTTTTATTTATAGACCAACAGGAAATCGTTTTCAACCTTTTTTTTCGATTTGTGATTTATCGACGAAAATGAAGCAAATTTCATCCGCTTTGTATTTTTGGTAACAACCAGGGCCTATTTTATCAATTCTTTGAACTTACAAAACTTTCTGGTTTTAAGATACGGAGGGGTTACACAATTTAATCATAAAATACTGATGAAAAATATTCATGAAAGATTTTTCCAATAATTTATAACAGGCCAAGACATATCATGTTTCTATTATCATCAATTGTTATTGTTTGGCAATTCATAACTTATTTCATCAACATTGTAAAAGAATATCTTTTCACTATTGGCTTTCTGTATGGAATAAATATATCAATAACTCGAGCTGGTATGTATATTCGGAGTTTAATGATTTATTTTTATAATCAACTAGTTTATCCTGTTGTCAACAATGAGCCGAAGTTTGTTATGTAGTGTAATAATAGAGCTAGAACAATCTGAGCACATTGACTGCCTTGGATGAAATTATTTTGGCAGATAGTTTGATTATTTAATTGCTTGTATATTGGTTGTTATCCTCTTAAATGTTGAACCTTTGGCGAAAAAAAGTGGGAAAGTCCTGTGGACAGGAACTTTGGCGCTCTTCTTCAAACTTTGACAAATCAATTTAGTGCTTCACACGAGACGAGAGTAGGTGACAATATAAAAAATCTCGTCTCGGTCTCGCCAATTCCCAAAACATTTAGTCTCGTTTAAGTCTCGGTCTCGTCTCGTTATCAGTTGTCTCGTCTCATCTCGCTTAATTCTAAATAACGATAATAAAAATTATAATATATAAACGAAATGGTAGATAATTATATTTATTACGCTCTTGTACAAAAATATTTGTTCATGTACATAATTTTTTTAAATTTCAAACACTGTTAATTTCATCTTTTAAATTACTCGATCCCCAGGAATTCAATCATAATCACATTCATCAGTTTGAACAAGAGCGCCAAAGATACTGTCCGCAGTGCTTTCCCACTTTTTCAGTTTGGTTTCTGTGCGTCAATTTTCAAGAATTTTAGTAATTAAATTCAAAACGTAGGTCTATAACTCACCTCATGTTGAATTTACCTACATCAGCAAATTATAATTAGTATAATATTCTATGAAATCATAGAATTGATATCAATTATTGAAATTTTGAAAAATCATATCTCCGAAAATATTAGTTTGTTAGAGTTGAGAATGACGTTAACGGATTCTTATGATGAAACTGCATCTTGAAAAAAATTGAATTTGAAATTTGTAATGTAAAAAATTTTTTTTTTGTTACTCTGAAACCATTTTGCCCAATAACGGACCGTTGAGACCATTTTCAGCCAAAAAATCGAAAATTACAGACATTTGGGCAAATTGATAAGCACTCTGTTCCGAGGAACAAGAGCCTTGATTACATTAATTCATCCTGAAGGTATTCACAAGGTAAATATTTCTCTTCCAGATTGATGAACTATACTCAGAAATATTGTACGAAATAATACACAACATTGGATGCGATTTGAGTTGCGACATTGGACAGACTGCCTTACTTTCTTATGTCCAGGATGCCTTCCATGTATCTAACGAGTATCACCAGGATATGTATAATGCAGCCGAACAAAAAGAAGCTCCATCGATACTTCTCAACGTCGAAATTATAGAAGCAAAGGACTTGGCTCCGAAGGATTCGAATGGACTCAGTGACCCTTTCGTTACTCTTTACCTGACCTCTAGTCCATCGCACAAATATAATTCATCGATGAAAGAAGGTACACTGTGTCCTGTGTGGGAAGAACATTTCGCATTGTAAGTTTATATTAATGTTCTTTTCATTTACTGTTACAATTTTTTTTACTGTTATATCTGCTACTATGTCCCATTCTCCGTATTTCTTGGTCACATTGGTTGCAGAGCAACAACAAACCTTGGTTGGATCTTCTCAAGTTACATAGATAGTTTGTTGCTTTCTACTAGTTGTATGAGAGATGTTTTTAAGTTGGATTAGATAATTAGTAGTTGAATGGCTGCGAAGTACCAATGAGATCTTTCGAGCCAAACTATGTTCCAAGCAGTTTTTCAGGTAGATTGTCTCTTTGGCGAAATATATCATTTCTCTAGGAGACGTGCCTCTGATGTTTGAGTGCACCTTGTTAGTCGATTGGCCAAGAAGTCATCCATTTGGTATACGGATGAATCAAAATTAGATAAGGGTGCAGATATTGGGGTATATCGGCCGAAACTGAGGATCTATGTGCCTCTGGAACTCTATCTTAGAGGCAGATGCACTAGCTGTCTATATTTGCGCTCAAGAGTGCCTGTAAAGGAACCTCAGGGAAGCGCACATCTACATTATAACGGACATTGAGAATCCTGGAGTTACCCATCCATGGTTTCCTATTTTCCTAAGAATGCTGGAATACCATAACGCAAATGGGTAGAGCCAGTAAGCTGACTCTTCTACGGGTGCCAGGGCATTGTGGTATTGCAGGAAATGGGAAAACCGATGAACTTGTGACTTCTGCCGGACCAGAACTTTAATGCGGGCTTGAAATATGCCACTATAGGGCTATGGTCCAATAATGGGAGCTGAATAACCCTAGAGCTCCAGGGCTTGCACAGCCAAAAATATTCAAAAATGCCTTGCGTAATTTATGGACGCCGCCTTAAGTTTGGCCAGGCACTCGCATCATACCATCCTGGAGCTTTAATTGCCGCTTGATTGTCATAGTGGATCGCAATGTCACATCTCGAATATCTCTTTTCTTGGTTGCATTGTACAATTTTTCAACTGGGTGCCTTTCCTCCTAAGAGATGCTAGGTTAGGAGCCTATCGATTCTGAGAGTTGGATCTGGATACACCAGCTCCTGTTCCTGTGGTGGACTGAACACTATTTTACAGTATTTTGGTTGAAAACATGGGTGGTGATACCCTCTCCCTGCTGAAAACTGTAGTGAAGCGTCTATCAAAGGTGAAAGTCTTCATATTTCCATCTCTAAGAAATTTTACTGTTGAGATATAGTTGATGAGATATGCCCAAGCTCTTTGCTTTTTATTATCTCATTGTCCTTCCTTCTCTAGCTATTCTAAGAGTTGCTTCGTGGGGTAATGTCAATCACCAGAGGAAAAAACTGCTTTTTCACTCTCCATACGGTTAGAAGCTGAGTTTTATTCAGGGAATATTACAATTTGTTACGGAATCCTGATTCCATGATATCAACGGCAACTTCGATTAGCACTAGAAAGAAGTGCTTGATTTTCATTCAGGATCAAAAATCGAATTTTAGGTCTGTTTATTACCATTATATTGATATATTTTCAGGCCATGGTCAGAGAATGCAATTGACGATACCTTATGCATCGAAGTATGGGACTTCGACGCTGCTGAGTCAGTCAAAGAGAAGTTCGGCAAAATATTCGATGTGAAAGGAGTGAAGGGTGTGAGGAAGCTTATGAAGGAAATCGCTGTCACTGCTGCGCATGGTCAACATGAAAACGAGCTGATTGGGAAGGCGAGGGTACCTTTAAATGTGAGTGTATAAATAGGAACATGCTAAGTTAACTTAAGAAGTGCAATTCCATCGACTTTTTGTATAGTGGTTCATTAATGACTTCGATACGAGGAATCTCCGTCGTACATCTTTTTCCTGGTGGTATAGATCGTTCTTTTTGGCACCAGGATAGGAACACAACTACGAAGATTTATCTTATCTGCTCAATGGACATTAGTTTATAAATGAAATTTCGTACACCGTAATTGATAGCCTTCAATATAATTGTAGACTATACCAGCGGCAGGACTGACCATGTGGTACAGCTTGGATAAGAAGAATAAAGATACTAGGCAAGGAATCGTCAAAGTTCGGATATCTTTCAGTTCAAAGAAGAACACATTGGTTGCAGAACAAGAACATCGTCATTTGTTACGTATACTTCTATTACACGAGCTGGATTCATCAAAGGTATGATTAATAATTTATTATGTAAATATAACCATTTCCTATCAGCTGAATAGGTTTCGGTTACTTCAAGAATTGATATTTTTCTGAGGCATGATATAGTGGGGTATTCGTTAACAGAGTGTCCTGTTCCTTAATCTTTCAATATAGATTATATTTTTGGTTTAGGTGGCCCCCCACTGGTGGTGTGGATCATTCAGCCAGCAAGGTGAAGCCATAAAAACTCAACACATCATCCAGTCTGGTCTATCCCAGACAGAAGTTGCCATGTGCCAATGGGCAGTTTACATCAAAGTCCATCAAAATCATGCCTTGAGTTTCGTGTTATTCTCCAACTTATTGGATAAACTAATCAAACCTATACAAAGCCATAATACACTTAGTTCAGAGGACTACAAGCTATTTTGGAATTCAACGAGAAAGCTGTTGCCTTACTGCTTCAGCGTCATAAGGAAAATCAAAAGAAAACAGGCTGACAAAAATTTGGTCAAGAGTGTGAACGAAGTGTTGACCATATTATCGAAACTTTCCATGCTGGATCCGCCATCCGATTTCAATTTGTTTCCGAGTACGCTGTATCCGTGGATTCCAGATATCGAGGAATCGAACGATCTAACACTGAAAGATGTCATCTTGAGCGCTATCAAAGTGAGTGCATCGAATTGGTACGACTATATTGTGGAGAACAACAAGAACTCCGACTCCAGCGATGCAGCCAAACTGCAATTGATCAATCAGATTTTCAACCTGGTTAGATGTGACTTACAAAAGGCAATAGAATTTTTCGACAAAACTTTTTATGAGTAAGTACAATAGACATTTACTTAACTAAAATTCTTTAAAATACCTATATTCCACGAAAAAATTACATTCCAAGTTCGAGATCTCACAAAAATAAATATTATGAGTATAGATTAAACATTTCGGCCGAGTCGTGGCTGCTAAGCAGTTGTGTCCAAATTACTAGAGTTGGGCATAATCGAATGATTTCAATAATCGATATATAGGTTCTAGAGATATTTCAATAATCGAATGATCATTCGAGATATTGATCATTCGGTATTCCAGTCAGCTCTCATCGCGTGAGCGGCTTAGGTTATCCCTTATCTTCAATATAATTGCGTCGGCTCCCTACAGTATTAAGTTTCACATTTTATGGCTTCATTTTATTACATTGCTGTTGGTCCTTTGATAATTTATTATTATGGTATTTGGTTTTGGTCCGATATTTGAAAATTTCTTTCCAGCTGTTCGAAAGGGAATGGAGCTATGAAATGAATTATTATGAACCTGAAACATCAGTTCCGTCGAAAAGGGTATTTTCGAAATGTGGACAATTAACCAACATCCGCCGTAATAGATTAGCGCCAAAAAAATGTAATCCAAATAATTTTTCTGAATGGCGAAATGTAATGTCAATGAAATTTGTACTTTTTACTTTATTTCATTCTGTTTTTTGCAAAAACATATTTTTAATCATATATTACACGTCCAGATTGAATTTTCTATGACCTTTTTCATTCCTCCAATTAATTAGTTCCTGAATTATTGAAAATAAAATTGTAGTCAATTCAATAGATGCATGCATAATACCAATTGAACCAATTGAAGCTATCTACAAGCATCAAATGCCACTTATGCAAATATTTAAAAAAATAACGATAAAATACTTGTTGAAGGAACCTCCGGGTCTGAGTTCTTAATTAATAACAAACGGAATATATCTGAATATTTTGAACGAACAGCTACTGAATAAGATACGAATAATTATGAATACCTCAATTTGCAATGGAATAAATAATAAAATCATTAACTGGCTACTATTTCGGCAGCACCCGACCAGAATCCAGATGGCAGCCATAAATTCTATCGATGTTAAAGAAACCTTACATATCTCATACTTATATGCCGCCAAAGGAATTTCGAAATATCAAAACATTCAGAACGTATACGAACGAATTACGAGTACGAGATATCTCATATCTCATTTCATTTCATTCAATTCTTGCTCGAGTCGAGTGATATCTCATCTGGATGCCATATGATAGACGACAGATAATCACTCGAATGAATTCACTCACATTTTTAGAACATCTCGAGATATCTTGAGTTGTTTCAATAATCGAAATGTTCGATTATTTTCACTCGACAGGTCCCATCACTACAAATTACTTCCCCGGCCAATGTTTGAAATTTAACCTTATTTAATTGACATTATTGTTATACAGTGTGGAAAAGCCAAATGAATTCATCATCTTGGTTGCTGTACATATTTATGGAACACGTCAAATTCAAATTTTAGATTGTCATTCTTCTTCGTAAAAATGCAAACCCTAATCACTTGATTCTATTATTTTCTATTTTGATTTCTGCAATAAACAGGAAAGTGATAACATTTCTGAATAGAGAATGATGAGACCTTTCAAACGATCTATCCCAAGCCCATACTTACTATTTGAAAAATTGAGGGTTGTACCTGTCCTTCGAAGGGGATTGAAGGTAGGGTTCGCATTTTTACGAAGAAGAATGGCAATTTAAAATTAAAATTCGACTTGTTTCGGGATTTTCGATTAATATGTCAAGATAATGAATTTATTTTTGACACTTCCACAATGTATACATTTTTTTCGGTGCACTCGTTGGTCCAAAAAATAAAACATATAAACATCCTGTATACTTGAACACCATTTGTGGAGTGAGATTTTTCTCTAAAAAATTTTTCATTTAACAGAAAAGTGGGAATAGCATATGCTAAGGAACTCTACATAATATACCAACAAAAAGTGAGTGAACTCACCGAAGAAGAAGTAATAAATATGTGTAAATCCCTGAAGAAGCTCAATTTCACTGGTAATACCCTGAACGAAGCATCCCATTCAGAAGCTTTGGAGCAAGGAATCAAACTTTTTGAGATCTACCTTGGTATTCAACGATTCGTTGTTTTTGGACAAGGCGTGTGTCCTGTTGACTGTGATAATTTTTATATAAATAATTTTTACAAATGGTTCCATGGAGGTGTGGCCCAGTGGTTGGAGATAGCTGTTTATAAAGCATATCAGAGGATAGAGAAGGCTGTAGAATTGGATAAATTAGTACCAGTAGATAGTTCTGTCAAATATAGTTCTTCTGCTGTTGATACTCTCACGATTTTCTACCAGGTGAGAATCATTTCGATAATTTTTTTCTCTATTTCAGTATCGTAATGAATCCATTCCAGCACTAAAAACAGTGCTGGAATGAACTCATTCCTGCATTGTTATAATACTCGTTGCAGAAGCCAATTCCAACACTCATGCGTTCGAAAACTCGCTCCTTCGTCGCTCGTTTTCGAATTTCGTATTCGTGTTTTAATATGAGTCCATTCTGCAACTTGTTTTAGAATATACTATTCTGCTATACATAGAAATCAAGAAAATATTAGAGTGTATTGGACACAAATACAATCATAGTAATCATACCCATGACTACAAACAGTAGTTCAGCTTAATGTTCACACAGACAAAAAAGTGGATTTATTCATTTACTTACATTAAAAGTACACAAGAGAACGTGCTAGTGTAAAATGGAGAATTTATTACATTTATTATTTGAGAAAATATTGAACCAAAATTCTGTCTGGTTCTCTGTCTAGAGATAAGTATCATTTATCATAAAGAAATGTCATTCAAAATGATTGTGTTCAGAAAGTAAGCATTGATGAAAAAAGTATTGACATTGATGGAGGTCATTACAATATTGCTGATTGTGTAAGATCCGTTCAAGGATGGTTTATTATTAGATTTAGTATTCGACAATTTGAGGAAATATTAAATCAAATATATGCCTCGTTTTCTGTCTGAAGATACGCATGCTAATGAAAAGTAATGACTTTTAATATCATTTCATGAGGTTCGGAAGAAATCATATTATAGTTATTAGTGTTATTACAAAAAGCTTTAGGTATTGTTATTGATGGGGATAATTTGAATATTACTGATCGTTTGAGTATCATTGCAGAATTTTCAATTTATAAGATGTTACTATTTGATAATTGGTTTCAGGTGAAGAATTTCTGGCAGCAACTTAACTGGCCGGATGTTGAAGGTTGCTACACTTTCATCGCTAAAATGATCGATGTAAGTTAGACTCAACAACAAGTGCTAGATTGAAATTAATCTTCTAAACCCTTCTAATTCAGGATATTTGTCGATGTGGAGTGTTCTACGCCCAGAAGATGTCCAGGAGAGTTGCCGGGATGGGCGAAATACAGAATGTTTATGAGAGTAGGTTCGAAGTGACCAACGAATGGTGTTTGTCGATCAACAATATTGAGTATGTGTCACAAGCGCTCAAACCCTTCACTACGGAACTGGGCATGGATGAAGTTGTGAAGAAATTGGCAGATTTGAAGAGTCCTGTAGAGGCGCAGAGGTGTCAACAAACTCTGGATAATGTCATCGATAATTCGGTAGATACCGTGAAGAACGAAATATTCGATTTATTGGAGACGGTCATATCAAAGGTAGGTTCAGATAGTGTTTGATATTATTAACGTATTCATATTAGGTGTTTGCGCTGTAACCCTAGAATCCCGCTTATAAAAAAAGGACTGTGGTCGGTCAATAGCTTCACGCAAACTTCACAAGTATGACCAAATATATCAATTCAAAATTGATGACGGAATTCTGAATATGCATGACTTCATATTCATGTGCCCTCTATATGCTGCCTTCCAACTACGCCGGAGATTCCGACTTTTTCATCAGCGCGTAAGGTAAATGTCCCAATTATCGACAGTGTCCCAATTATCGACAACTTCCGTTTATTTTCCATAAAACAAGACGAAGAAAATTTCCTTACAAATTTTAATTCAACAATTATCTAGTTTATAGTTTCTTGAATGAATTTGTTCACACCATTAATTTCTCTTAAGCATCCTCAGCGAAAAATCAGCTGTTAATTGTCCGAATGTCGGTCTTCGTCGAGTGGGCACTGTTTTCCTTGATATTCTGATAAGTCCTCACTCTTCATTTATGTCTCCCTAGATTCAACGAATGCAGGTGAAATTAAATTTTTTGAAGAATAATATAACTTGAGACAATTAACTGTATTCAGTTCTATAAAAAAAAATTTAATGTGCATCATATTTTATGAGAAATTTGTGTGTCGATAAATGGTACTTCTGAAACATATTGTGTCTCAGATATCGACATCTATATGTCGATATTTGAGTCGCTGAGGATGATTTTTGATTAACTTTCAGAAACGTTAACTCCATTTTCCTGGATACGATTGTTTCGTTATCCTACCCAAAAGATCCACAATTTTCAGTGTACCAATTATCGACACACTGTTTTCCATCGAATTACGTGATAAAAGTACAACAAATTTTGATGTCGATACTACGTTCAACACTATGTCGATAAAAGGTGCAATATTCTGTCGACGGCTGAGACTCATACCATAAGTAAAAATAATCAATTATATGGAGAACTCGTTAAACTATTTTTGTTATCTTTTGATAATCAGCTCATAGAATATTCAAAATTGCTCTCAGTACTGATCGACATTCGATTGTGGTCCATTTTTATGATTTAATCATCCATTTTTTCATGACTGTCGATCATATGCACATTTATGTGGGGATAATTGGTCATATTTAGTTTCCAGATATCTCATGATTACAAAATGTCTAGAAGATTGCAATACACACATGAAAAATACTGTGTCCCGTCGGAAGCAACTTCTGACGCAAATAATAATTTTGAATCGAGTAGAATAGAAATCGCTAACTTTTCCCTGAATTCGTCTCTCTTGGATGTAAGGGAAGAGAATTTGGGTGTAGATTTACTACTGGATTGTTATGACCATGATTACTCCGACACGGATATAAATGTTTGTGGGCTACATCAAGATATGAATGGTAAAAATGGGGGGATTACAGATTATCTTTTTGAAGCCCAAGTTCTTGGTGAAGCAAGCATACAAAATGCAAAATATAGTGAATCAAATGAGAGAGCCCTTGAAAATGACACAAAAGAAAATTGAGTTAGGACAGAGGAGAAACACGTAGAATTACCGAGCCTAAAAAGTTTAATGAACGTGGCTTATAGGAAGTATCTGAAGTGAAAACGTTAATTTCTAAGGATTAACCAATGATCATCAAATATTTTTTCATATTGAGCAGAGAATTTATATATCTCTTGTTTTTTTAATTTTTGTGAACATTTTTAAACTGTTATTTTCACTAAATATATCAATATTTCTTTAAATACAAACATATTATTGATGCCAAAATCTGGATTTCCCAAAGTGTCGATATTTGGTGCACATGTATGTCGATGATTGGTAATTCATATTTTTCCGGTGTCGATAATGGGTACATCTGCGTTGAGACACCATTCATTTTAATTATAATATTTATCCCTTTCAATATGTTCGTTTTTTGTACTTTTATCAAAATAGAGGGTTCAGAGAAGTAGAAGCAGAATATTTCATTCATATAAAATTATTCTTTGAAGTCGAAATTTATTAGACACTTTGAGGAACACGCTATTGTGTCGATAATTGGGACATTTACCTTACGTGGAATCTCCTTACAGCATTCTGTTGCAGGACACCATCCCTACACACAATACCCCACCCCTCCCAGACTAAAACTCCCAGAGTTATAACGTTTTCCGTCATTCTCTTATGCATACACTCATCCGATTGCCCTCTTTACGCCTCCAACTCGACGAATCGGTTCATTGTAGCCAGTAATTCGGCATTTCGATCGAAATGCCTTTCAAATTCTATTCCATGGTCGAGGAAACAATACATGATGTGTGGAGGCACTGGTATAATTTCAAATTTTATACGGAACCTCATGTTACATACGATTTCTCCGTAATATTCGTAACCTTCGTTAAGCCTCTAAATGTGTGTCTCAGGTAATGATAGTTCTCATGAAACAAAGAGTTGAACATCTCCTCTGATTACAATCCAAAAATTATGGAAAACTAATAAGAAAACAAATGGTTGGGCTTGAGCTCAGGCGAATTCGGGAGAAACATAGGGCGGATATATTGTCTTAATTGTGGATTGTGAAAAAGAAATAGGTAGCGTTCCAGATCCTGATTCTCCTTCGTTTTCTTCAGCTCCTCCGCCAAAAGAAATCAGTTAATCTAGCTGGTTCTTTGGTCTCATCAAAAACACGATGTATTAGAATTACCAGCAACTAAGTACTGGTTTTAATCAGTAATTATTGGATGCATCCATGTTACGAACTGGATCTTCTCCAAAATTGAAGAGATTGTTCGTAGAAAACTGAATATTTCAGGCCACACTCAAAAATATCGCTTCTCAAAAAAACTAATACTAAAAACGCTCTTTAGACGTTAGATAAAACAATTCAACTGCACATAGCACTTAATGATAATTAAATTTGAATATATGCTGAAATATTCAATGGATATTGTATTGTATATTATTATACTGATCCTCCTGGGTCTTCCCCAAGGAGACCCCTCATAAGCTCTCGAAGATCTTGAGCGAGTAAGGAGAACCAGTTGTGTTTTGTGTAGGCTTTGTTAATGTGTCCTTACGCCACCTCATCACAGCACTGTTAATTTTTGACCCAACAGTGAATGGTGGCGATTACCGTGACTAGAAAATTTCTATCCTAGCCTCGGGATTGAACTTGAGGCTTCCGCTTGAGAAATCTATGTTTAAAATTAATGTACAACTAAGAGACTCATCGTGTTTACAACACCCTGCTTAGTATTTCTATAGTTTTCCTCTACTGGTGATAGTCATGTTCTCAAATGTTTCAGATGGCACCAGATATGAAAAGACTTCTGATTGAAGGTGCAGAACTTTTCAATCAAGACAGTAACAGTGTAGATAGGCTGATGTTATACGTCGACAACAATCTGAGCACTTTGAACAGAGAACTCAATGGAGAAAATTTCGATAGAACAATTTACATGGTCTGGGAACAAGTAGGCAAAATATTACAGGATATCATTCAAGCAAGTTTGGAGGTAGGATATACAAACATTTCGAACAGTTAATCATTGTAAATTAAATAGTTCTGAAGAATCTGTAATTGATTTTTCTTTGAATATTTCAGAATCGTCGACCACCTTCGTTCTTCTCCAATTTGCACAAAACCTTAAATCTGATGTTAGGCTCTTTCAAAACATCGGACGACTGCGCCAAATGCGATGTTCTGATTGAGGCAGAACAATTATTGAAAGTGTATGGCTTGGAAACTAATGATCTCATTCATCAAGTAAACTTAGATTTGCACGAGGAGTACTTAAACACCACGGAATCATCATACGGAGTTTTGACCTTGAGAACAAAATTCGAAGGGAATGCTTTGTATATTGAAATACTCAACGCTAAGATATTGGTCGCTATGGATTCAAATGGTAAGTTAGTTTCGGACTAACCAGATGCGTGACTCCGCTTTTAGATAGCTTTCGCTCATTTGACCTTGAGATTTACTACGAGAGTTAATTTTATGTATCCAATACTTTATTCGCCCAAAGTTTTGAATTTAAACATCAACCTCAACATTATTTGTTGCTTTGAGAGTGACAAATTTGTTTTGTCCTCATATACAGACACCCAGGAAGTGAAATATGTGTTACCTTGCTAGAAGTCTCAAGCTGTGTCTTTAGCTTTGGTACACAACCATAGCTCCTAGCTTGCTTCTAAGTTCCGCATGCATAGTGTGGTCTTAGCCTTAGCTAGATGCAATAAGAATTTCTCGAAGTGGGAAACTACCTGGTAAATGGGTAGGACATAATAATAATAGATATTGGAGCAACTGGTCCTCTCTTACCAGGTACAATTCATCAGCCAATCTTCCTAGTGACGAAATGATTAAGAATGTAAGCATCGAAAAGAACTTCACTACGACCTCGGTAGGAAAAAAGGAACTGTGGAGGACATTTGGAGGTGATAGAGAGGTCTGAACGGCTCCCTGCGATATCGCAGTACACATCTCAAAATTTTCCCCAGGGTGAGCAGTTTGAGAACTTTCCCATGCGATGTCTCTGAGATGTTACTGGGCTCATCCCCTGTGGCGGACATTTGGAGGTGATAGGGAGGTCTGGGCGACCTCCCTGCGATATCGCAATAAACCTCCCAAAATATTCCCCAGGGTGAGCAGTTTGAGAACTTTCTCATGCGATATCTCAGATATGTTACTGGGCTCATCCCCTGTGGCGGACATTTGGAGGTGATAGGGAGCTTTTAGCGACCTCCCAGCGATATCGCAATAGGCGTCACAATATCCCGGCAAGAGCTCGCCGAGACATCTCTGGGAGGTCCCTGTGTTACCTGGGTGAAGCAGGCATACTCTCGAGATCTCTCCCAGGAATGTATCACTCCGGATATGGACCTCAGTAAGAACACGCTGCACCTCCTCACTGGTTTCCTCAAAGGGCACTACGACCTTAGGGAGCATATGATGAGATTAGGGCTAGCAGAAACTGACGATTGCAGATTCTGTGGGTAGGAGGATGAAACTCCTGATCACCTGATTACGGAATTACTGGCCTTCTCAAACCAACGCCAGGAATGCGTTAGGCAAGAAATCTTCAGGAGTGAAGACGTAGCCTCCTTGAAACCATCCCAGATACTGGAGTTCATCAGAAGTCTGGAACTGGAAGGCGAGCTGTATATAGTGATGTCATCGACATCTCTGACGAGGGGATAGATTAGACCTTAAGGTCCCAGTGCAACGTTACCGCCTACAATAATATACAATACATATAATACAACTCTAAACTTTTGAGAAAGCCCTCAGATGTAAACATTTTCGATTGCGAAACACCCATTGCAATGGTCAGAAGTGGACTTCGTTAATCGATTGGACAAAAAGTCAGATAATGGCACAGGTACTGGGGCACATGCGCACTATGTGCCCCTGGCGCATGAGTCCTCTATCTTGAAGGCAGAGCCACTAACTGTCTATATTTGTACTCAGAGTGTCTGAAAAGGAAGCCTAAAGGAGCGCACATCTACATCATCCATCCAAGGTTCCCTAATGTCCTGGGAATAGAGTTGGACATAACCGAATGATTTCAATAATCGATAGATAGGTTCTCGAGAAGTTTCGATAATCGAATGATCACTCGAGATCAGTCGCTGCTTTCATTATCCCTTATCTCTAATATGGTTGCTTCAGCTCACTTCGACAGTATTCAGTATCATTTAATTGCATTCCACCATTGAAAGAAAAAGCCGGGCTCGATACCATATTTATTTCCTGTTCGAAATGAGGTGTGAAAGTAAGAACCTAAAATTCCCAAGAATAAATTCGGGAATGACAACAATTCGCACCAGATGTCAGTGATGTCACCCATAAATACTATCGACCGTTAAACGAACCTTTCATATCTCGCTCTTCAGGTCTTGAGTCTGAAATGCCGTCAATAGTAATTCTTAATATCGGCCCAACAATGGGAGCTAAATAACAGAACAGCTCTTTGAAGAAATACTCGAGAATGACTTGCACAGGCAACTAGACTCGTGGAATTGTCACCATTCTATATCAGAAAGCAGCTGCCATTAGCTGAGCTTCGGGTACTGGTAGGACTGCCGACAGGGAACTGCCGGTACCACATGGACAAGTTAACAGATGAAACATGCAGGCTCTGTGGATCAATAAAGGAAACAGCCGAATATATATAGTATGCAAATGTCCAGAGCTTAAGAATCTCACCTATGGGTGAGCCAGTACTAAATCTTCACGACGTGATCACCAAGGCTCCTAAGGACGTCATCAGGTTTGTTAAAACCATTGAAAATGTCCGTAGGTTTGCATAAGTAGGGTAATAGAACGAAATATCGTATATCTGTCGGAGTTCTGAAGGGTTGAACCGAGTACCAAGACACATGACCACTTTCTAATAATAATAAAAATAATAGCTGCACTCATATATTAATATCATTTTTTATTTTGATCAATTGCAGGTATGTGCGATTCATTTGTACGCGTTCATCTGATGCCCGAGGACAAATTCAGAAATCACGAGCAGCCAAAGACGAAAACTCATAATAAAACATTGATGCCATTGTTCGACGAGACTTTCGAGATGTAGGTATAATCCAAACGCCTTCGTAGGACAAGTTTTCACATGGTGAATGTTTCAGTAAACTCTCCGATGAACAGAGGTTGATGGAAAATGGACTACTACTGTTCAGTGTGAAAGATAAGGATTTACTCGGGTACAACAATAAGCACATAGGAGAGGCATTTATTCACTTTAGAGATATTACCGATACTGACGAACCACTGTCAGCGCTTCCGCAAACCCATCTTCAACTCTGTAGGCCTTCCAATTTAGGTGAGTAATATTTGGCAACGTTGACCGCCTAGTTGCCATGTTTTTCGTGTTGGTCACAGTTTTCGGCGAATCGCCAATTACAACGAATCGAAGAATTCATCAGTTTTTCTCATACTGATTTGATAATAACTGTGTGAAACAAAAACTCTAGAGTATCATTTGAATTTACAAAAGTTTGATGTTCGCCCTTAGGGCATCATCAGACCAGTCAACAACAACTGTCAGTTACCGAGTTTCAATTCGATAGATCATTATTTATCTTTCGAGGATTAATGCTTGAATATTTTTTCAGATGCTTTGACGATAAAAGCAATGGAACATCGACAAGGAGAAAAACTAGCCAAAGAATTCTTGAAGAAATTCAAACAGAGAATAGGAAGCAATAATCCAAAAGCTGTCAATCAATGAAACCAAGACTGTATTCCTAATGTACATAATGAAAATATAGATTTTAACATAGAGAAACTGAAAATATTTGTTTATATTATTGACTTATTTATTATAAGAAAGCTTTTGATTGTACAGATTTTTGTTTTTTCTCTCCTCTGTCTACATGGATTTAGATTCTAAATAACACAAGTTGAGCCCTGCTTGGTCAAAAAAGAGACACAGTGAAATATTCTTTAATATTAACCATCAACAAATATTCCCAGGGAACCGGGATAGGTCACTCATCGCTCACCCCAAATAAGAAAGCGTCATTCAGGGCTCAATACAAACCGGGTTCATGATTATTACCAATCGACAGCGTAACTTAGCCGCACTCGAAGGAACTTAATTCCATTCGTTGCGAACTGGTAGGGAAAAAATCCCACCAGCGACACCTATGGAAATCCTTATGAACTCCGACGCTCTGCGATGAAGACACCTTGAGCGATGTTCAGTGACATTCATCCTTTTGCAGTAAAGGTGTCAAGCACTGCAAGGCTATCTACCTATATAAGACCATTACGAACTGAAAACGTCCGATTTAGTGTGGTTAGGTTAGATGAACCACAAACCAGTGAACATGTAGCCAATTCGCTAATAAATAAAATAAAACTTTTCCTCTCAACAAATAATTCACAATGACTATATCCAGATTATATTATATTGACAATTGAAGTGTGTTGAAATTTGATAGGATCGAATGTCAGTGGTGATTCCCACAAAACGAAAAATATAACTAGAAACAATGCGGGATAAGTTCATCACAGCACTGTTTTTAGTGCTGTAATGAACTCATTACGAACCTGAAATAGAGAAAAGCTTTTTAAAATGCCGCTCGACAGTGAGAAACAGCTCAAATTGGTACCAGATGGTTTGTTTTATCATCATATACTCCAGTCGGCGAAATTGAAACATCTTGAGAGCTACCCGCTTTGGGATAACGCGCGTTCACATTTTATAACAATTTTTTCAGGAATATTTCAACTCCATTGAAATTTTGATGTTTTTTCTAACTCCTTTGAAATTTTTCCAATTGTGTTAAAAATGTGCCAACTCCTTTCAACATTGCCTGCTGACTAGTTTATTAAAATACAAATGTACAGTTGATGACATCTAGATGAAGGACAATAGGACAAATAAGTGGATTATTATTGAAAATCCCAATGATATTCTCATAACTATATTTTCGCACAAAAAACTCGAATTTGGATTACGTAACATTCATGTTTTTTCCAAAAACTCGACATCAATACATTGTGATGGTTAGTCATTGAGATAAAGAAATTCGAATATTAAAAATACTGCGGTTTGTCTGATTTTTTTTCATATTAACAATTTCCAAATTGAAATTGTAAATTCTACATCAATTTTTTTTTAATAACTAAATTTACAATAACAGGTAGGTGAAGTGTTAGTCAGTCTTCAGCTCTCTTGGTGTCTACTCTACCTGGAGGTAGTTTCTCCACTTGTTACAATTTTATACCAAGAAACTCTTCAACAAAAACTACCTACATTGGTAGAATAATTTTTTTGTATACATAACGTGACCATGTGTCCTGTTTTTCAGGTAAACTGCCCGTTGTTCACTACAGAATTGTCTCTATATCTGCAGTTATTTATTTCCAAAATATTTCTTATTGAGTGGTAGGTGTATTCTTGAAAATCTCTAGACGGTTCCGAATTTTCGTCTTCAGTTAGAACTTGGACAGATAGCTCTTGAGTTACTTTGTGTTATTATTGTTTTATGAGCATCTAATCCAATTTTAATCGTATTACATTTGTGGATTATTCGAAAAATTGCAGAGGAATTGAAGATTTCTGAACAAATAAAATCATTTCAACAGAAGAGGCATTTAAAAATCAAAACTATACTTCTGATTCACCCAGATGAACTCGAATATTTTATCAAACTCAACTCAAGAGGCATATTCAGATAAATCTAGTTATTCTCATAAATATAGTCCTCAACTCCTTTGACAAGAAAAAAAAAATGGGTAAACGAGTGAACAGTGCATTTACAGAGCAACCATATAGTTTCGTCTCTTACTCTATAATATTATTAATAACAAATACCAGAGTATCCTGATGTAATAAATGTATTTTTAAGAACACACATTTGCACAAGTACAGAAACTACCATACTGAACAGGGTATTTTCAGTATACTGGTATAAATATGATGACTATCAGCGAAATATACTTTTGTAACCACGAATTTTTTTTAAATTTTCGGTTACTACAATATTCACATTGTCTAAACTGTCCGCTGTAAATGAATGAGACAAATTAATAATTTTTTTCCGAATATCTCTTTGGAATGCCCCAGTTCTAGTTTTTGATCATGAAATAAATTTTTGTGAAGTAATTAAATGATTTTGTCTACCTCTCGTCTATAAAGTGCGCGTCAAAATTTTGGAATAAATTTATCTTCTCAGAAGAAAAATATTTGGCAACAAAATCCTGAAACAGGTCAATTTTAGTTTCACTTTTACCAAATTTTTATGCATTTTTGAAGGATTTTTGTTGCACCTTTTCCTGTACCATCCCTATCAACCCTCTAAATTTTTTGAATAGGGAAAGTGGGTCATGTGGTACTTTTTTGACAAGGTCTTTGTATCTTCTTTACAGGCGTGCAAAAATTAAAAAAAAAAAAATTTTTTTTTTGAAAAATAGTTAGTTCAAAGAGGTTTTCAGTATGTGCACTTTGTCATGGCTCGTTTACTATGAGACGATGGTATGATAAAATTTGTCACCGCATTAAAGTCGACCATTACAGTTTTGTTCATGCACAACTTTCAACCCCTACGAACCCTTTAATGGAAAAAAAATGTGAGGGGGTTGAAAGGGGTTGCAAGTTGTGCATGAACAAAACAGTAATGGTCGACTTTCATTCAGTGACAAATTTCATCAGGTACCATCGGCTCAAAGTAAATGAGCCATGACAAAGTACACATACTGAAAACTTCTTTGAACTAACTATTTTTCAAAAAAGAAAAATTTTTTCTTGAAAATTTCTGCACGCCTGTAAAGAAGATAAAAAGACCTTGCAAAAAAGTACCACATGACCCACTTTCCCTATTAAAAAAAATTAGAGGGTTGATGGGGATGGCACAGGGTGCAACAAAAATCCTTCAAAATGCATAAAAAATTGGTAAAAGTGAAACAAAAATTGACCTGTTTCAGGATTTTGTTGCCAAATATTTTTCTTCTGAGAGAATGAATTTGTTCCATAATTTGATATTCAAGAAAGAGGTGTTACATTTCGAGGGAAAGAATGGTCACGTTAAGTATACATGTAGTGGTGCATTTATTGATTTTTTGAATTATGTGGGATATCTTGGAATGTAAACTTAATATTTTTGAAATATTACATAAATATGCTAGATGAGAAACACCAAGATGTTACATATCGATGGCATATATACTTAGCTCACATCAATTAACTTGTCATGATAATATTAATAAGGATAATAATATTTAAACAATAATATAATTTAATTTCAGAATAATTATTTATAGATATATCTATGAACATGAAGCAATTAATCACAAGCCACTGGCGATGGTAAAATTATTAAGGAAATAAAAATTAAATAAAAGTTCTCGAGTTCTATCTTACTTTGGTTTCGAAACCTTTCACGTTTCTTCGTCATGTTTTATTCGTTTGTGTTTTTGTTTACGTTTTTGTTTGTTCGAAGTCACCACGCAACTACACCCACTTCGCACACGTATATAGTCCAATGTCCACCTGACCTCCTCGGGCCCTTTGGCCGGAAAGGTAGGGAAATTTTTATTCGAAATTTTTTGGTGATGGTGATGTCTGCTACCGGTGTCTTTCACCAAAGCGTAAGTGTAACTATACTTCTGTACACACCGGGAATGTTCGTGTATTTTTTTGTCCATGAATCGACAGGGTTTGTTCTTGATGTCCTTGTGGCAGGACAGCTCGTAGAACCTCTGTCTGTGGTCGCCATCCCTGTAGAGTTCTACGTATTGGTCATCTTGGTTTTTGCCTCCTTCCGGTTCGATCATTTCTAATACTGATGGGCAGCAGTCGACCGTTGTGCGATTTTTGGTTTCTTGACGGATCAGCTGCTGATTCTCCCGTGGGGTGAGCAGCTTGCCGGGGTTGATGAGTGGTATGTTCTGTTTGTATAATGAGTCAAACCTGCAATGGAGATATCTTTTAAAATATGATTTTTCGAGGAATGAAACACTTCATTTCATTTATTATATCATCTATTAATAGACTTTGCGACTTGACACCAGACAACACTATACATTAGATTATTATTAATTGTGACCTGCATATTCAGGGTCATTCAGGCACCGCCGGATAGCAATTTGCAGACTCGACTATAATATACAGTTTTTCGTCCTTGGTACATAAATAACTATCATTAGTTTCAATATGAATATTAGGTATGCTTTTTGTAATAAAACAATGTTTATTGATGAAGACTTAATTAAGAAATTTTCACATCTTCTTAAAATTTAAAAAATTTATTATTGATTATTAATTATTGATTATTAATTATTCATTATTAATTGTTAATTAGTAATTATTAATCTTTAATTATTAATCATTAATTATTAATTATTAATTAATAATTAATAAGTATTAATTATTCATTATTGATTATTAATTAATAATTAATAATTAATAATTAATAATTAATAATTAATAATTAATAATTAATAATTAATAATTAATAATTAATAATTAATAATTAATAATTAATAATTAATAATTAATACTTATTAATTATTAAGTAATAATTAATAATTATTAATTATTAATTATTACTATTAATTATTAAGTATTAATTATTAATTATTAATTATTAATTATTAATTATTAATTATCAATTGTTCACCCAAATGGCATTACATGTGCATTACTTGATTCGGAATTTTATGATCTATCCATGCAATTCAAAAAACATATCAATACATGATAACGGGAAATGGTAGAAAAACAAGAATGTTCCTTGAACAAAATTAACTTTGACCTATCGAACCCTTTTTCGCTATTTCTTAAAGGAGAGAAAATAAATCCATCATTCCATACTTTTGACGCTCACTGTATAATACGACTTATTACCCGATTTTGGTCGTTTTTCACATTCAGATATACTCACCAATCCTCGTCGTTGGCCAAGCTACTATGCCTACTTCTTATTGACCTCCCAACACGTCTACTACTGTTGCGAGATTCAACTGTATGATTGTCGTAATGAATCTGACAATGAACCGGATGCAATACAGAGGCCAAGCCAAGTACCTGAAAATATATCAATCGTTATTTTTCAACGAACTATGTTTAACAGATTATTTTCAATGAAACAATGAAAAAAATGCTTATATCAAAGGATGGATGTCCCTACAAGCTTTTCGGCATGAACACAGGCAGCAAATCAAAATAAATCGTTTGAGATCATTCACGTTTCAAAATATTTGGGCAAAAAAATTTGGAAATGTTCGATATCTCAGAATCATTATTAAATGATTCTCAATGATGTATCCCAATAAAGTCTATTTTTCGACACACATGACAAAAATTGTACGAATATGGCAGGAAAAACAGCAAGTTGTAATTGACGTTAAAAGAAAAACAACCTGTATGAAGATCTCGGACAAAAAAGTATCCTATGTCCGTCTATGGGTTCTAAGCTACCTCGTCACCAATTTTCAGCCAAATCGGTCCAGCCGTTCACGCGTGATGGCGTGACATAGGGATTAATTTTTGGCGCTCTTGTTCCTCGGATCAGAGTGCTTATCAATTTGCCCAAATGTCTGTAATTTTCGAATTTTTGGCTGAAAATCGTCTCAAACGATTTGGTTCGACTCACTGATCTAGAATCCGTGGTAGGAATCGATTCTGTCCGGCCGGCCGTTAACAGGATAACTCTCGAACGGAATGAGCTAGACAGTTGGAATCATCAGAGTAGGGTTGAGGGATAAATATCTCGGTTGAGTTCGTTATTGGGCAAAATCGGTCTGACAGTTTCGGAGTTACGAAAAAAAAAACAATACAACTTTTGAATTAAATTTTTTTTAAGATGCAATTTCATCATAAGAATCCATTGTTATCATTTTCAACTCTAACAAGCTAATTCTTCCGGAGATATGATGTTTCAAAGTTTCAATATTACATCGTAAGTTCTATGTATTCACAGAATGTGAACACAGAATCTGTCTGTGTGACTATTCATAAATGTCATCTTTTCTAGCTATTAGAGATTGTCAATTCGTATATTTTCTATTGGAAAGCAAGTATTCGATTCTTGAATTTGTGAATATATACAAGACTGTTTTGATGTAGTTTATGGAGGCAATAGGAAAGAAGAACATAATGGAATCGTCAAAAGAAATTACATTTCGTTGACCACTGAGTTTGATATTACCTTTTACTTCCTTAAGTAGTGGTAGTGAGACATGCTCCTATATACAGTATTTTCATAATGTTGCTTGCAAAAGATACTGGAATATGGATCTACATTTGTGTATCATTTTTTCTTTCTTGAGTTAAGGTTGATAATACAGAAAAGAATGTGTTAGTGGTATGAACTATCAAATTTCAAATTATGAAAAGAGGATAGTATTTTATTGATAAATTTTGAACTATTTAAATAGTTTGTTCGTAATCCACTACCTACTCAACCACGAGGTTGAATCATTGCAGATTGCTCCTCAAATCTTGATAAATGAATTTAATGACAATTTTTAAAGCATTGAAGCAGTGTAGATTGCTCTTTTTTTTAAAGATAATTTTTGAAGCAATTTTCTTAAACGACACTTTTTTTTTTTTATTTAATTTCTTTCATGATGCAGTTCTATCATAGGAATCCATTGATATAATTCACAACTGTGAGAAATCAATACTTTCGGAGATATAATCTGTCTGTTTGAACAAGAGCGCCAAAAAGCTCCTGTCCTCAGGGCTTGAACCAATTTTATATATATAGATGCCAATGTACTCCTCGAATTCCACTCAAGTAAACATTTCACTCCTCTATTCCGGCTCATTAACAGTTTAACGTTATTATCTATTTGTCGCAACGGGACTAAACAGCCACTAAATTTCAGAATGAAACAGCAAGTCAATAGGGCAATGGACGTAGAAATCTCGTTAAATGATTTTACGCTCGATTAATAAACGGATCCTTCCGCCATAACTCCGAGATTAAGATGCTGAATAATATCTTGTTGAGGCTTTTCATGAAGAAATACTGCTAATAAATCGCTGGAAAACTGCGATTTAATAATCATAGTTGTAACCGACGTTTTATAGTTAACATAACACTCCACGTTTCTACATGACGTTGTTCATTCAGTTTTTATTCGGAGGTGATGAATTTCATTGAACTTATCAAGTTGTAACAGTCTTTCGTTCTTTCCGCGTTCTTTTGACTATGCAGAAATAGGTCTCTTGCATGTAACACGAAATACCATAAATTTATGTTTTTCTGAATCTATTTCAATACCAGATCATCATGTATGACCTCATCCACTTTCATAATTTATACAATTAGAATATTTCGGTATTGAAAATCGGTAAATAAAGAAGCAAATTCAAATGAGGTGAAACGCTTCTAAATCCTTGCTATGACGGCTGACGTAAACAAAATATACCATCTGCTTGTTACAGCCAATACGGAATACGAGCACCCTTTATAGGGTGATGTGTTTATTTATTTATTCATTTATTTACGAATAGGGGTTAAAAACAGATTTTAGAATCCACAATAGAACCCTCAACTTACATTTAGTGTTACACTGGAATAAAGAGTGAAATGGACACTGAGAAGAGAGTGAGGGTAGATTAGTGGAAAATAACATCAGGCAAATGACCACCACGATCACGCTTACAGGACCATATCCTTTTAATGAAATTTTCCATAACCAAATCGCAAAGTGGCTGCCCTATGTCCTCGATAGCCTCACGAATTCCATATTTGAGGTCTTGAATCGACGCTGGGCTATTGGCGTAGACCTTCTCTTTCACATGGCCCCAAAGGAAGAAGTCGCAAGGTGTTAAATCACAACATCTCGGTGGGCAATTGTGATTACCTCTTCGAGAGATTACACGGTGCGGAAACTTTTCCCGCAAAAGATCAATGGTTTCGTTGCTTGTGTGGCACGTAGCGCCGTCTTGTTGAAAGTAAACGTTGTCCAGATCAATACCATCCAATTCCGGCCATAAAAAATCATTAATCATCTCTCGATAGCACAATCCATTCACCGTAACTGTTGCTCCAGCCTCATTTTCGAAAAAGTAAGGTCCAATGACTCCGCCGGACCATAAATCGCACCAAACAGTCACACGTTGAGGATAGAGAGGCTTTTCAACAATAACTCTTGGGTTTTCCGAGCCCCAGATGCGACAATTTTGCTTGTTGACGAAGCCACCGAGGTGGAAATGGGCCTCATCACTCAAGATGATTTTTCGATGGAATTCCGGATCATTTTCATGCATTTCAACGACCCAATCAGCAAAGACACGACGTTGTTGATGATCGGCCGGCTTGAGTTCTTGTGTTAACTGAACTTTATAAGCCTTAAGACCCAAATCTTTATGCAAAATACGGTGTAATGACGTTTGTGGAATGCCTAATTCCAAAGAACGACGAGGAATGGACAAACCTGGGTTTTCTTCAACACTTTCGGTTACAGCAGCAATATTCTCGGCTGTTCTTGAACGACGTGCACGGGTTTTATTCTTCACATAACTAACTTGTCCCAACAGCTCGAATTTTTCCACCAATTTCTTTATTGCGGTCCGACAAGGTGCTTCACGACGACTCAAAAATGTTCGAGTTTTACGAACCATCTCTGCCAAATTTTCACCATTTTTGCGCGAGTGTTCCGCAAGGAACAGCGTGCTATCATTTCGTCACAATGTCTGTATTTTTATAGTGAATTTTAATAATTTCAATACGTTCTTGAAGCGTGTATCGTTCTATTTTTATTAGTGGCGTAGTTTCTACTTGTCAAATGTCAAAAAATTACAGCTTCAAAAGTGACATCTACCGAAATAGCGGACTATTCAAATAACACCTCTTATTGGAAAACCATTTAGATATACAACACTTTGAACCTTCTCGATAAACGATTCTTTTCTATTTCAGTTCTTTTGTGGGTTGTAACTTTTCCACCTTATTTCCAACATCACATTTGATGTGGGATATCTATTACACCATAAGGATGTGTTTATGGGAGCTCTCCACCCTCTTAATTACAGATCAGATGCTATCGAACATGGGTGGTCAACACTCAATCTTCGAACCAATGTTATCAGTCAATCGTGACATCGTTATAACACCATTAAACCAGTAGGATTTGTGGTTCTTATATCTATTGTACAGCATGTAGAACTATCCTAAATTTCGATTTCGGAATGCACAGACAACCATTTTCTCTGCGTTTGTCAGCGATAAAATCAGAACGCATTGGTTTTAACTTGACACTAAGGGTGTATTCCACAAAAAAAATGTCTAGAATGGAATGAATGCATGCCTGGTTTTGATTCATCCGCAGTATTTTCGAAAGTATTTCCCGAATGTTAATTGGTGTTGTTGGGGTTTTAAAGGCGGAATTTATATCTATTTTTTCGAACATATATTTCAGAATGATCTGTTCCTACAATCTTCGCACATCCTTTCATGTAGTGACCATATCTCCAAATCTTTGTTTCGATTTAATGAATATTCATGCTCGTTTTTAAAAAAATAGAAAATCATGCGGTATTTTCGACTTAGAGGGAAGTGACCTAATTTTGGATAATGGTCTGAACCATTGAATTCATGAAGCATTTACTTTTTAACTTAAGTATCGAAGAAGCATCGCATATTGCTCATTTAATCTTGATAAATAAATTATTAATTGAATTTAATTTCGTTTATGATGCAGTTCTATCATAAGAATCCATTGATATCATTCTCAACTCTAAAAAAACAATACTTTCGGAGATATGAATTGTCAAAGTTTGAACAAGAGCGCCAAAGCTCCTGTTCACAGGGCCTTCCCACTTTTTTGTTTGATTAATTTAATTTTGTATCAGAATCCACAATAGAGCATCCGAGTTATGAATTACTCTGTTAATATAACAAAAATTTTAACTTGTTATCTTTTAATTATTATTATTTTCTACATTTATTTAATGCTAAAATCATTGAAGTGTAACGGTAACTACGTTTTCTTTACGAGAAATGCTTATCTAAAAAAATGTGGGAAAACTCTGTGGACAAGGGCTTTGGCGCTCTTGTCAAACGACTAGCTTGTAATTATTCAAACTTTGACAAATCATATAACCGAAAGTATTGGTTTCTCAGAGTTGGGAATGATATCAATGGATTCTTATGAAAGAATTTTCTCATAAAAAATTAAATTCGAAACGTAGGTCTATGACTTACCTCATATGTTGGATTTACATAATATATCAGGAAATTATATTTAGCGCATTCTATGAAATCATACAAATGAAATTTTGAAAAATCATATCTTCGAAAGTCTTAGAGTTTGTTGGTGTTGAGAATGATATAAATGGATTTTTGTGATGAAACTGCATTTAAAAAAAAAATTAATCTGAAATTGGTGTTGTAAAAAAAAATTATTTTTTGGTACTCCGTAATCACCAGGCCAATTTTACTCAATAATGGATATAACGAAGATATTTATCTCCCAAACTTACTCTATCAATTTCTACTGTCTAGCTCATTCCGTCCGAGAGTTATCGTGTTAACAGCCGGCTGCACGGATTCTTGACCAGTAAGTCGAACCAAAACATTCGAGATCATTCACAGCCAGAAATTAGAAAATTACAGACATTTGGGCAAATTTATAAGCACTCTGTTCCGAGGAACAACATCGTCAAAAATTATAAAAATGCAATGAGTGGTTCAAGTGATAGCCATTTTTGAAAGTGTGTCAAATATTTCGGAGCCAGTTTCCTTTGACTGTTAGCGTACCTTCTATCTGTCTGCCGAGTTGAGTTCCCATATTTACATAATAAACGCAATAAAATTAACCCATCACTCACATTAAAAACTGCCAGAATGGGATTGGATCGTTCGTCTGAATACCAGCAATTATCAAAGCCCCACGTTCTGTTCGCAAGCGAAACATAAAAACAGAAATGGCATGAAATATGGCGTTAAAAGATGGCAATCGCGGCGCAGATTAGCGTTTTATTTAAGACCTGTCTCCGATTCTAACATATTAATCTGTTGCAACACATCCCCGATAATTAAGGTGAGTAGTTTATCTCATGACACTATCAGCTATTTATAATAAAGTCAATGGGGCCGCTCCTCATTGTATATGCCTCTTATTTTTCTCTTGTTATTATGTTTTACACTCCTTAATTGCTGTAGGACTCTTGGAAGGCATTTCACCGAAAGCGAGCACATACATATTATCATTTTAGATCCACTATAAGAAACCACCGTACTGTAAGCCAGGAAAACCTTGAGGAGTCTTCTCGACTTCAAAGTATAGTTCGTCTAGATAGTATCCGGAATATATTGTTTTTCATAATTTTAATATATTTCTTTTTTGTAACATTCCAAGACAAGATAAATGTATAGAATAGGTTTTGCAGATAGTCGGCTATGGCCAAAGTTGCATGACAACACTATTTGTCCAATATTGTAGATTGTCAACAGGTATACAATTTATTAAATAATGTCGCAACAAGAAAAAAGAAAACAGGTAGTATATTTGTATAGAAAAGTTTTCGAAACGTTGAAAAATTAGTGCAATTGACTGAACTCGGAAAAAGTATATGGGACAAAATTGGCCTTAAGACGACACAATCCACGCCTAGAGTTTCGCAAATTGGCTAACAGATACAAAACAACGAAATATAGAAGTATGTCCAGAAACTGTCCGTATTTCACTGAAAAGACAAGTCTACATATCAAGGAAACCAAAAACGAAGGAACGAAGGATATAATTTTGCCAACGTTCTCAAGAAAAGAATTTTAATAAGGTCTTTATATCTGATGGAAGTTGTTTCCGACTTGGGGGAAATCAATTAAAAATACTATCAAAACAACTTGTTACCATTCATATTTCCCAACAAAATAATGGCTTGCGGAACAAAATCCCAGCGTTGTGCTACTATAGTTTGTCTCTCTGTCTAGTTGATGGTACCATTAATAGTGAAAAGTATTGTGTATTTCTCCTTGAAACGGCGCATGCTTTATATCCAGAGAGGTGGCATTTTCAGCAGGATAATGCAAGATCATAGACAAGATATACTATAGATGGGCCACTCTAACCTTATTTCTGTTCCTTGCAACACTAGCGGTGCGGCACTGGGATTATTTGAAGCTCGAATGAGCGGGAAATTCAAATATATCTCCCATATATCCTATATTCTATTATATTGTTTTCCAGAAAACTGCCAAACACCAAGTTCACGATAATTCGTCAAAAACCTGGCATTTGACAATGTTTTTGGAACAATGGTTTTCACTGTAATCGAAAGAAAACAAATGGAATCCCAAAACTCTCTTTAATAAAATTATATCAGATTCATGAATTTAAGTTCAACATTTCATGTGATCTAATGTACATGTATATTAGAAAAAGGAAGAATATAAAAATAAAAAAATACATTTGGCATGAAAATAAAATTTAGTGTGACATCTTTAAAAAAATAATTATACAGCATATGCAGTCAAAACTCTCTTCAATAAAATTATCTTTATATACCTTCAAATTTGAAGGAGCAGTTGAATGAATGGCTGCCTTAATTCCAATATTCATTTACAAGGACAAAACCCAATGTGAAATATCGTACATAAAATGGATATCATTATGCGAGTACAACACAATGTGGAAGTATATTCTACTCCAATATACATTTAGAAGGACAGAATCAAATGAGAAATATAATACAAAAAATGGATATCATTATGCACAACATAATGTGAAAAACATTTTGTACGTGAAAATCACCCAGTGGTTTCTCTATATAGCCTATTTATAGCAGCTACATTTGCAAAACCTTGATCACAAACAAGTGCCACGACATGAGTCCCATGATCTAACAATATCTTCAAGTAATTTCGAAAGATCATCACGTTTCATTCCACCATGATTGAAGAAATATGCTAGGTTTGTTCGTTTGTATTTATGAAAAATTCCCCTAGCCATGAAGACCATAACCTTGTCTGCAATATTAGGAGAACACTTAATCACTTTACTTGTATTCTTAAAGTTTTTTACCGAACATCAAACAGTGATATTCGAAAAAGTTCATTTTACAACACACAGATTTCACCAAAACTATGTAAACTGTAAAAGTAAAAACAAGCAAGCCGGTAGCAAACAGCTGATAAAGCATCACGTGATCCACAAATCGCGAAGGCAGAGACATCCTCAAATTTGTGTGGGATTATTCGAACTGTTCCACGGACGCACAGACCAGTCTTTAGTAAGGAAGTTTCCACCCCATGTGCAAGATGTAATACTTCGGCTTATAGTCAAGCTAGGATGCAAGAACACCAAGTGACAACCATTCCATGGTCATCAGATCTTAGTCCCATTGAAAACATATGGGGATTAATGAAGATTGAAGTTGAACAAGCAGCGGCACGAAATAGAGAAGATTTAATTCAGTCAGTTTTACAGTCCTGGACTACCATCACCGAAAATCATGTAGTTTCGAGTATACCCCGACGCGACGTTTAGTCAAGTGAATTGTTGAATTGAGACCATTGTTAGATAAGTGGTTTAATCAAGTGTTTAGACTCAAATGGAGGTTGTATAAGTAACTAAGATGAATTTCCTAATTCAGGAATTAAAAATATATACTATAGTTGATAAATATAGTTAACTCCAACATTTTTGAGATATCCAGCAAGAAGAACTGGTATTATCAAACTGTCACCATTTACCTTCGAAACAAACAAAAAAATCAAGAAGCAGTGATTTGAAGTCAGGAGTTTTTGCTCAGAATTTCAGCGGAATCTGACACAGAGTATCTGAAATATAAAATTTTAGAAGAAATATTTAAATTTTAATTCCAGTAATACAATGTTCACAAAATTTTGTAAAAATCTGCGCGCTGGCATTCTACAACTAACTACCAAGTTTGAATTCAAGCGTTTCTGTATTTTTTAAGTTATTGTGGAAATAACAAAATTTCAGATGGGTCTAACTCCGAAACCATTCGGCCGATAATGCTCATTAACGTAACCAGCCGTCGGATTCGGATACGCAACCTACCATGAAAATTGCAAGTCGCTATCTTTTTCCATTAGAAAATTATAGTGGCAACGGCCGGCCGGCCGTTGCCACTATAACTATGAATCACTTGAAGAAGAATCGCCTCCGCATGTTTTCAAAGATATTCACTCTTATTCCCATTAATATTTGAATTCAAAATGGAAATTGTCGTTCATGTGAGGCCAGGAGGTCTATTTCAAAACCAGGTCTGGCATTTTGCAGTATTTTTTTAATAACTACAACAATATAATTCTGATGCTCTTGGTACTTGGTGGAGGAATTGAGTTTTGCAAAATTTCAGTGATATCGGACGGATGGTTTCTGAGATACAGAATATTTTTTTTTATATTTTTTTCAACCTCAAGAAATTTCGTATTAGTCTTTGTGTCGGCATTCTACATCTAGTGACCTAGTGTCAATTCGATTGGATCCGTATTGTTTGAACACAAAATTTCAACTCCAAAATTATCGTGACAATGGACGGCTGGCCAGATATAATCGAATTCAACCTCGAATTCAACCTCGAATTCTTCATCAGTATCAAACGGCCAACGGCAGAAAATAGATTTTCCAAATTTCCGAAAGAAACGTTGTTCTCACTAATCGGTTTATGACTAAGGGTATAATGTCAACCCAATGTCAAGTGTAGTAAATGATTGCATGCTTTTGTAACCCTTCGTCTCAAAAGATGGAAACATGGTTTCCGAAACATACGTCGGACGACAAAATTTGTAGAGGACAATAGTTTAGTTACTAGTGTAGTGTGCAAAATAATATTGGTTATGCACATTTCACGTGAGCTTTTTAAGAATACCGAAAATTCCATGATACGAAACCTAATTTTACTGCAAAAATCTTCAAATAATTCTTACTCAACAATAAAATCAAGTTTTTGCTAATTAGCACTGTTTTCTCTTATTCATTTCAAATATGACACAAATGACATAATATTTTTGCCACTTTCGAGCTTTCCCTAATTTCCATAAGAATTTCTTTAATGGCATGAAATATAGTTATTACGATTAGTGTCTTGGTTGTCGACCGAAATTGATTAATATTTCAACGAATAGTGGATTTGATCGAATCATAAGAGCCAGACTAGTTGTTAATAAATTTGTATCAACGGTGTTAGACAGTTTCAATTTATATTTCCCTTATTTGGGCGGATTTTATGATATTTATGAATGTGCTAGGAATAATCCATAACAGTTTAATTTTCCCGATATACTCGATATGCGATTCATAGTGTTATGTGCGATTGGCTCAGTGGTAGAGTAATTGACTTGGGAGCGGAAGCCCCAAGTTCAATTCCGAGGCTAGGAAAGAAATTTTCTAGTCACGGTAATCGCCACCATTCGCTGTTGGGTCAAAAATAAACAGTGCTGTGCCTAAGGTGGCGTAAGGACACAGTAACAAAGCCTACACAGAACACAACTGGTTCTCCTAACTCAGGGCAAGCTCTTAGAGCTTATGAGGGGTCTCCTTGTGGAAGACCCAGGAGGATCAGTATAATAATAATAATAATAATAATAATAATAATACGTGCCCTGATTAACTGAAATTCTATATTCTATTTTGAGTTCACTGTGGACTTATTATGAACACCGCAAAAGTAACCGCACTCTTGTCCACTACAGTTTTTGTCGTCTGACATATTATGTTTCGGTAACAAAGTTTCCATCTTCAAAGACGAAGCGTTACTAAATCATGCTATCAATTTCTACACTCAAGTATGGGTTGACATTATACCCTTAGTTTAGTAGCAAATTCGAAGGGAACCCTCCTGAAGTGGGTTTCCTACATTAGTGTTTTGGTTACAAATTATACATATCAGGAATTGAACGGTGGGAAAGTTGTTATTATTTTCATTTTATTATTTCCTAGTTAGCTTTTTCAAACAATCAGAGAAGAGGATTAATGTAGGAATGTTCTTTCTGAGGAAACAAATTGGTTCAAGCAATGACGTGATGTCAGAAGCTCTTGCGCGCTTGTTATATTGCCTGCTCCCCTCTTTTGGACAAACTACTTCGAATTTAGCATCGATATATAACGTTTTCTCAGCTTTTATAATATATGAATACATTACATACCATTTTAATGACATACTGAATGACGTCTACGATCATTGACGAATTTCCATGCAGAAATGTACCAGTTTCAAGATTGCATTTATTGGTTTAAGCAATAAATAATAAGATGTTCGTACAACTAAATTTTTCTTTCCCACACAGTCTCGTCGTCTGTGTAAGACTATCAGAGATGAATACAAAATGAATATAAACATATTTGATGTAGAATCCTTGCCTCAAAATCTCCTTTCCACTATTTACATATGCTGGAATTTTGCTTTGAAGAATTTCTGGAGCGATAATTGTACATAACGAAAATATCTTCTTTAATCTTTCTTGACGAAATCGCAAAAGGAACATTTAAAAGCATTAGTCTCTGGGTCCCGGAATTACACAGAGTTCCGCATTGCAAATATAAACATTGGATGCCGAACTCTTGAACTATGATAGATTTTAGACTATAACATAGGCAAAAGACACAATTTGAAAAAATTGACAACAACTGGGTATTCATGATTGTGTTGCAATAAATGGAATTTGCATTCTGGACCACAATATTCCGCCAGACATTGTGTCAGTGATTTTAAAAAACTGAGTGATTTTCTCAAAGATATAGATATATTCTGATATACATATATATATACATGTTCTCATCTGAGTTCCAGATTTGTTTCTTAACTTTAGTTATTGTTCCAACGAGGATGTGACATTTTTCAATAAAAAAAAATGTTAAAATACACTGACGTGAAGTCAGGAGCTTTGCGCACATGTTCCATTGTAGAAATAATACACGAAGTTGAGTATGAATAAATGAGACGTTAACCCTTGAAAAAATGCATTGGGTATCAGCTGAATTCAAATTTTAAAATGAAATACTTCCAAAAATACAGTGGAATAAGGTTTCACTGATCCGTAAGAAATAATGTTTAGGAAAAAGAAAACAATCAATGAAATTATTCACAATATTGCGGCTGATGTCAAAGGTGAGTAAAACATTTCAGAAAAATTGGTTCAAGCACTGACGTGAAGTCAGAAGCTTTTGCGCGTATGTTCTATTGTCCATTCTTCTGTATTGGACACCCTTAATCGAATTTACCATGGTTAAAAATGTTGTCCATTCTCCTGTATTGGACACTCTTAATTCAAATTTATTTTTTCGTGATTTTTTTAAAATTTTCTAGGGGTACGATTCTTAAAATTTTTTTTTTCGTCATTTTTTTCAAGTTTTCTAGGGGTACGGTTCACACAAAATTTTAAACACGTCTTTATGTTGATTTTCTACTACTAGTTATCAAGCACCAATTCGATCGTCTATTTATTTTTTGAGTTATCAAGGAAATAATATTCCAGGTGGGTATAACTCGGAAACCGTTCGACCGATTATGCCCAAAAACGAACTCAACTCTCCCTTTCGGATACGCAACCTACCCTGAAAATTGCAAGTCCCAATCTCCTTTCTTTCGAAAGTTATCGAGGCAACGGTCACCCATCTACTGAACTCGCACAAGAATGCTCGAATCTTCAACAATATTTAACCCATCGTATTAAAACTTGAAACTTAGCAGTAGAGTTAGGTTATGAAGGCTCTTGCAAAATTTCAGCAATTTCAAACGAATGGTTACTGATATATAGAATTTTTTTTTTAATTTTCAATGATTTATTAAAAATTTTTTACAAATGCTATCCTCACCAAATTTTGCAAACATTTTTGCGTTGGCATTCTACAACTAATAACCATGTTTGAATTCAATCGGTTCAGTATTTTTTGAGTTAATGAGGAACAAAAAACCACCAAATTTCAGAAAATTTCAGATGGCTATAACTCTAAAACCGTTTGGCCGATTATGCTCATAAACAAACTGAAATGTCGCGTTCTGGTGCACATCCTAACCTGAAAATTTCAAGCCGCTATCTCATTCCGTTCTCAAGTTATCGTGACAACAAAAATATTTTTTAATAATTTTTTTTAAATTTTCTAGCCATACGATTCAAACAAAAATTCACAAACGTGCTTAGGTTCATATTCTACAACTACCCACTAAGTTTCAATTCGATCGGATTTATATTGGTTGAAAACAAAATTATTACTCGGAAACCACTGGGCCGATTATGCCCATTAACGAACTTGTCCGTCGTATTGGGATGCGCCACCTACCCTGAAAATTTCAAGTCGCTAGCTCTTCTCGTTCTCAAGTTATCGTGGCAACGGACGGCCGGACGGCCGGAGGGACAGAATCAAATTTGACCTCGAATTCTTCATTGGGGAGTCGAACTTAATCGTTTGAGACCATTTTCGTCAAAATATTCGAAAGTTACAGACATTTGGGCAAAACTATAACGCGATGTTCCCCAGAACATACGCGCAAAAATCATTCATACATTTTTATCAAACAATACACATATTCGAAATGTGTAGTGATATTATTTAAAATTGAAGGTACTTTGATAATAAAGATGAATTAAATATATTTCGCTATTAAATATTCAAAATCTGACAAATTAGTGAAATATAGAAAAACTGTGGAGAAAAAAAAATCAAAATTAACAGGAAACAAGCACTGAAGTGAAGTCAGGAGCTTTTGCGCGTATGTTCTATTGTATATTGACGCCCCACACATCCTCAAGAAATACTGATGCATGAACTTGAGTATGAATAAAGGAGGCGTTAACAAGTGAAAAAAATACATAAACTGAATTCAAATTTTGAAATAAAATAATCACAAAAATACAGAGATCGACCTGAAATCCGGTAATCTATTGTAAAATGTCTGCTTGAAGGTTTCTTCGGAATTTCAACGGAATCTGGCAATCAATTTCTGAAATATAGAAAAATTTTAATGTTTTTTCAATGAAAATCTGTATATTTTTTTTAGTTATCAGATCCTCACGAAATTTCGCGGGTTGAAATTCTACAACTAATTACTAAGTTTCAATTCGATCGGTTATGTATTTTTTCAGTTATTGAAGAAAGAATATTTCAGATGGTTCAACTCTTAAACCATCAATCATGGATTGATGTCAGATTAACGTGAAACCGATTCTATACGCGTAGACTGATGGATTGATGGCAAGATTGATGTCAGATTGACCGTGTAACCTCCGTGTCTCCCGGTTGGCCATGATTCAGGTTTTTGTAACTAAAACTAAGGCAGCTTGGCACTCCTGAAATATCGTCGATGTCAAAACAATTCTCTGAGATGTTGCCAATTTCTACTCTAAACAATCATCATAATGTTCCATCTTACACAAGATATTTAATGCTTGTGGCTTTTACTTGATGCAAATCCATATTAACTCAATGAAAAATTATATACGATTTACACTTATTTATTCAATATTGTGACGCGTTTCGTCGACACAGCGACTTCATCAGACTACATCATACTGTATACTGTATACCAGTATGATGTAGTCTGATGAAGTCGCTGTGTCGACGAAACGCGTCACAATATTGAATAAATAAGTGTAAATCGTATATAATTTTTCATTGAGTTACACAAGATATTATCACAGATCATTATCTTCGAATAATGAATAACTCTTCGCTTTAAAATTTAAAATGCCGAAAGCAATGTTGAAGAAGCAGAGACAAAGAATCAGGAACTGCTATACAGAACTGAAATCTGGAATAGGAAAACTTCATTCTGTCTTAGGACATGTTGAACTCTCGATTGAAATTACTTACCCCCGGTTTCTGAAAGGCTGATCAACAAAAATGTTAACTAATCAGACATCAATCTCTTGTAAACCCTCATCTAAGTTGCGCAAAGCGCAAAAACTCGGACTGATTGGACATTAACAGTTCTGTTAACTTTGACCAGCCCTTCAGAAACCGGGCGTTAGTTTCCTATCCTATCACTATATTTTATTAAGGTTTAACAGTGACTCGGGTTTCGTAGCACTACTACATTTTGAAACTGGTGTATTTCAAGTTGTGCAACAAGGAATTTAAATGTCTTCTGTAGGCTTATTTCTTGCGAATTTCGAAATTCCGTAGGTAAAGGAAATTACCTATGGTAAATACCATACTTTAACATAGGTAAATAAAACCAAGAGATAATTGTTGATAATAAAGGGTGTCCCCATATTAACCATTGGGCCATTTACCCGACGCGTTATTCTATAAATAACCCAATCCTATGTACATTATGATTCAATAAAAAAATAACGATATAGAGACTAAAAACTGTGCTTTCCATTCAATTCAAATCTTGCGTTAAAGGAATCACCTATGGTAAATACCATAATTTACCATGATAAATTAGAATTAAGAGTGACCAATACAGGAGAATGGACAATTTAATTTACCATGGTAAATTCGATTAAGGGTGTCCAATAGAGGAGAATGGACAATAGAACATACTCGCAAAAGCTCCTGACTTCAAGTCTGTGCTTGAACCAATTTTTCAAATGAAGTTTCACAATGTAACGGACTACTCTATCCATTATTTTTCATTGAACTTTCAGCACTTGGTTCTTGATTTCCGTATACAAGAAAATAGCTTAACTGAATCTTCCAACCAGTTTATATATACGTGAAATATTTCCAGTAACAACACTGGAAAAGTTTTCTTTAACAGTCGCCAGGTCTTTGGAATTGTTGAATTCACATAATATCTTCTCAAATTCATAATTTTACCCAAGAAAATTCACATTGTGAAAAATACCTAATTACTACGACTTCTATGTAGAGAGGACAACGTTGCGTAGTTATCTGACAGGAAAATGAGCATAACCTAACATATTCAAAATAGACACGTTGAAATGCGTCAAAATTTCATGGCCAACCGGGAGACTTTATAAATATGAATGGAACATAGATTTATAAATGTGTGTATAAACCAAAACATCCTCAGGGCAACTTCATCTCGACGTTTTTCTCTCATTTTTCTGAGAAAATAATGAACTTTAGTCTGCGAAGTTTTTTAAATGCATTTTAAATCCAGTCAGCTTCAGATTCGACTATATCCATCCGATTCGACTCGATGGCGTAAAAAAAAGTTGTTAAAAGCTGCCAGTCGGTCTTCTCTTAAATATTTAATTCGAGCTTTCGGTTTCGTGGCATTTAATTTGGGAGCATATTATGCGTTCGATCAAAGTTCAAGAACCGGTCTGTATCTGATTGAAACTTGCATTATTTATTGGGAAATTATCAGTCAAGGTATCGTAGACGGTTAATTGTGTTTATTATGGCGCTTGAGGTGTCATAGGTGTAGTTATTCTTTTTACTCCCCATTTATATGGACTTAATTATTGCTCTACATTTTGAATATTTAATTAACTGAAAGTTCAGTCATAATCAAGGTGACAAGTGTAAAACCTTAATGCATGTAGCTCAGTATTTAAAATCCGAATGTCAGACTGTGATATGAGATTAATCACTTGTAATAATTTGATTCCTTATTATCGAGAATTTTACCAAGTGACTCCGTAGTATAAGTAAAATTTGAGAAGGAAAAACGAATGAGTGAAAAATATTTATGATTTTTTGGCTCCAATGGTATTTCGGGGATTATTTCAAGAACAAAAATAGTAAATTTGGAATACATATTTATTGAACAATTAAAAAAATATTACACAAAACTTATTTCTGAATCAAACTGTAATAGAAATTAAAGCAGTGATAATTGTTGATAATAAAGGATATCCCAATATTAACCATTGGCCATTTAACCGGAGCGTTAAATGTATAAATAACCCTATGTACATTATGATTCAATAAATAAAAGTGGAAAAGCCCTGTGGACAGGAGCTTTGGCGCTCTTGCTCAAACTTTGACAAATCATATCTTCGAAAGTATTGGTAAGAGTTGGGAATTATATCGATGGATTCTTATGATAGAACTTCATCATAGCAGAAATTAAATTCAAATATCATGAAAGAATTTAGATTTAACAAGAGTGCCAAACATTATTAATCCAAAACCAATAGACCAATTCTACCCAACAATGAACTCATTCGAGATATTCATTCCTCAATTCTATGGTGAACGATATATTCTTTCCTCAAATCCATCTGAAAATTGTATTATATCAATTGAAACCTTAGCTAATATTCCAGTTTTGTTTTTACTTGAGATATTCTGAACCAAAAAGTATGATAACATATCATAATTCTCATAATTCTACGATTGCTGATATGAATTTCACATGTCATGTCTCAGGAAAATAAGTTGACATGTATCACAGTTAATAAAAAAATAATTCATAGATATAGTAATTATAACATTCTGTGAAAACATAGAAGTACGATTTATTATTGAAATTTTGAAAAATCATGTCTCCGAAAGTATTAGCTTGTTAGAGTTGAAAATGATATCAATGGATTCTTATGGTTATTTGTACTTAATGTAAAAAAATTTTTTTTGTTACTCCGAAACCGTCTGACCGATTTTGCCCAATAACGAACTTAGCCGAGATATTCATCTCCCAAATATACTCTGAAAATTTCAACTGTCTAGCCCATTTCGTTCGAGAGTTATCGTGTTAATGGCCGGCCGGACAGAATCGATTTCGACCACGTATTCTTGATCAGTGAGTCGAACCAAATCGTTTAAGACCATTTTCAGCCAAAAATTCGAAAATTACAGACATTTGGGCAAATTGATAAGCACTCTGTTCCGAGGAACAAGAGCGCCAAAAAATAACAATATAAAGACTAAAAACTGTGCTTTGTATTCAATTTAAATCTTGTGTTAATTTTGGGATACCGTCTATTTTGATGGCTTTGTGGAATCGTGGAGCTATTGGGATTATTCAGTGATTTTCTGTTGGCGCTCTTGTTTCTCGGAACAGAGTGCTTATCAGTTTGCCCAAATGTCTGTAATTTTCGAACTTTTGGATGAAATTGGTCTTAAACGATTTGTTCGACTTAATAGCCAAGAATCCGTGGTAAAAATCAATTTAGTCCGGTCAGTCCTAGACACGATAACTCTCGAACGGAATGAGCAAGACAGTTGAAATTTTCAGATTAGGTTGGGGAGACAAATATCTCGGTTAGGTTCGTTATCGGGCAAAATTGGCCAAATGGTTTCGGAGTAACGAAAAACCATTTTTTTTACATTACAACTTTCGAATTCAATTGTTTTCAAGATGCATTTTCATCATAAAAATCCATAGATATCTTTTTCAGCTCTAACAAATTAATATTCTAACAAATTAATATTTTCGGAGATATGAATTTTAAAATTTCAATATTAAATCGTAACTCTATGATTTCACAGAATGCTGTATCGAAAATTAACTTCCGTGTCTATGAATGTCATCTGTGTTCATACATTTCATCATTGCCATCTCATCTACAGATAAGAGATATTAGTGTTCTTTGGATAAGAGACATGTCAAACAAAGTATGAGCTCTTGTATAATCCATATGATGATGATAATCCATATGATGATGATGAAAATATATACTTTGGTAAGTTAAACAAGTTGGGTTCAGTGAAAACAAAACTAGAATATTGGCTAAGTTTCAATTGATATAATATAATATTCATAGTAGATTTGAGGAATGAATATCTCGGGTGAGTTGGTTATTGGGTAGAATTGGTCGGTTCGTTTTGGATGAATAATTTTTGGCACTCGTGTTGAATTTGAATTCATTCATGATGTTTGAATTCAATTTCTTTTATGATGAAGTTCTATCATAATAATTGATATCATTCCCAGCTCTGAGAAACCAATACTTTCGGAGATATGATTTGTCAAAGTTTGAACAAGGGCGCCAAAGCTCCTGTCCACAGGGATTTCCCACTTTTTGACTGCTGATTCACGCATTTTTTTATCATATTTTCATGATGTTATGTCTCCATTTGGATATAACTGGATTAAGATTTTGTTCCTTTAGAAACCTTGTTTGTTCCAACGCGGCTGTTACTGTAATCTTTTTCACCTTTTTAAAATGGATTTACTGCCAAAAAGAATCGCTCATTCAAAAGAGTACCCACGCATTTCATTTTACTTCAAGAATGGACATGGTTTCAGCCATTTTGGTTGAAATATCGTCCCATATTACAATTATTTAGCTGTGACAATCAAAATTGTTTCAACTGTGAAACTCTTATATTTTTCGCTGTTCCGCTTGGACAATTTTAAAAAATGGAGGAAATCTTGAAGGCAGCATTATTTTCATGTAATGTATAGTTTAATTCTGCACAAAATGACATAAATTGTTTCCGAGTACACTTTTTACTGTGTTTTCTGGTTCACTTTTCTGAGCATGATGATTTTTTCTTTTCCATAGCAGTTCCGAAACGTTTCAATTTTACGCAATTTTTCAAAAACTGTTGAAATGATGACACCAACTACTATATAATAAGTCATACTGACGGTTGCTTACAGTTACTGAAGATTTTCGCTTGGTGTCCGATGAAGGAGTCTGATTTAGTCTGCAAAACGTTACATAATAGTTATTTTATCGTTGAAGTTGTTTCGTTACTGTTTATTAATTAGGCAGCATTGTTCTATATATTGCTTCTGAAAAATATCTAGTGTTTCTAACGCAGAAGCAATTTCAAAATAATAACATTTTTTATTTCATAGATATTTTTCACAGTTTGGGATAGAACCCAGAAAGGAAGTGATGTCATATGCGGACGGTTGCTACTAGAAAAAGAGTTAAATTATCGCATAAAATCCTCATAAGGTCTTCTGAAACTGACTAAGTAGCATGTTTGAAAATGCTCATAATCCACGCCCCAAAAATGTTTGCTGTGGATATCAGAACTGTTGAAAAATGTTCTGATTTTAACTGAACATTTTAAGACTTTCAGCTTCTATTTTGAACAAGTTTCTAGCTCAGCAGATTCAATGCTCCAAGACTATTCAGATCAAAATCGTTCCGAAATACATAATCTAATGCTTGTGTAATAATCACCCCGTATATTCTAAGCAAAATATCATAAAATACTGTTCTTTAATTCAATCTCTCCGTATTATTACCCGTTTCATTAAAACTTCTTCCATTCACAAGAATGTCATAAGAATCGGACTACTATAATAACGGTTTGGTGTAAACTTAAAATGAATTTCATTGCTTATATCTAACAGCTTCACAAATATCATGAACATTCTTACGGAATCGTAAATAGTTTGTGACAACGCAGAGAGCGGTATTCATGAATTGTGCAATGAAATCTATGAATATATTCTTACATGAGAATGTACCTATCAGCCAATTAAATCTTTTAAAATATTGTTTATTAAGTTGTAGAGCCGTCTCTTACAATCATTTCAGAGACATCCTATTTCGAGGAGAGGGGCATTCGTTTAGAATATTTGAACTATTTGAATTATTTTATTTCCGATCCAAAATGTAAATTTTGTGTTTACTATCGGCTATATTTTCTGGATTTCGTCATAATTTTACATTTATTTTCTTAATTTGTGGACTATTGATCATATTATAATATTGCGGAAAAGAAAACTATGAATTAGGATATATGAGACCTGACTTGTCAGTAAATTTTTTGGCGCGCTTGTTCTGATGAACAGAGTACCTATCAATTTGCCCAAATATCTGTTATTTTCGAATTTTTAGCTCAAAATGGTCTCAAACTTTTAGTTTCGACTCACTGATGAAGAATCCGTGGTCAAACTGAATTATGTCCGTAAATAATAGTAGGATGAAACCCATTATACAACATACTACAAAATTCACCTATATTTACTCTTTTTCCACATAACACAAAATGTATGTGAAAAATTTAAATAATCAAGCTTTTGGTTTTTTATTTTTATCTTTCATAAAAAAATAGTTTTTTCACCACATTTGCTGAAAACTTACTTTTTCATGTCCCAAACACACTGTAATTCTTTTGATTCAAATTATTTATTTTTTCACCTTATTTTGAGTTAATATCGAAAAAGCAGCCTAATTTTCAATCTCCACAACAAAAGGTCTCCTTTTTTGAAAAAGTCAGTGGACCTTTTGTTCGTTGAAATCTATAGTTTTTGATGGACTAAAAAAAATATACTTTACTAGGGTAAATTTTCTCAGAAAATGCTACGAAATAACAGGTTCTGATGAGCTAAAATTCTCCGTAGATCACTCAGGTGTATAAGTTATCTTAAAATAGCAATAAATAGGCATGTACGCATATAATTTAGAGAAGATTATACAACTTTCTCGAAATATTTTAGAATTCTCATCAAATATTAACTTTGTTAGATAACCAACATTTTCTGAGAAAATTTACCACAGTTATATTTATTTTTTTTACACTATCAGAAAGTAGAGATTCCAAAGTACAAAATGCTCACCGAGTTTTTCAAAAAAGCAGATATTTTGACGTGAAAATTTCCGATTGAAAATTAGGCTACTTTTTCGATTAGTCCAAATAAATTTTCACCAAATTTCGTGACAAAAAAATGTTTGTAGAAGATAAAAATAAAAAACCAAAAAACTTGGTTATTTCAATTTTTTACTTGAATTTTGAGGATATGTGAAAAAATTTCAAGTACAAAAGTTGTCTATTATCTACAACTTTGCCACTTAACTTTTTTCGATGGGAAAGCGAGATAAACCGTTTATTTACCTTAGAAACTCACCCCCTTCCACATCCCGACCTCAGATCACCCGTAAATTATTTTCCCTTTCATTTTGTTATAGTCTCTTCCTTTTGCAATGGATTTCATCCTCCTATTTTTTTTGTTTCAAAAATTATCGACCCTGGTCTAATTCTGTATCACAAGGAAGAAACAATAAATTTCGAATAAAATAAAAATCTAGGTGTACCCAAGCTTACAGAAGTTTCTGTATTTATCCCGCGATAACTAATTTATAGAACCTTACATAATGGTGTACCTAGCCTTGATAGAAATTTATGAATCACTAACGAAATTTTAAAACACACGTATAATGATAGAACAAATATTTTGGACTAAATAAATTGCATAATAAAGCGTTTAATAAAAAAAAACAATCAAACTATAAAAATCATGATTCGTTAAATTTAAATAATAATTTTTGACTTTATGAAAAAAATTACCCTACCCTGATTCACACTGTTGGTACTAATATAATGTATATTTTTGGAAATTCAAATAAAGCTACAGTTAAAATTTTTAAGATAGATAGATAGAATTACGGTTATTGCTACATATATTTGTTTGGATGCGTTAAAGATCTAAAATTAAATATAACATAAAATGGAATTAATGTTTCAGTCAAAATGCTTGATGATAAAGAACATAAAATTCCTTTCGTTCATTTGCAGACAAGAGCTGATATTAATAATAAGCATGATATCAGGGAGAGTTTCAGGATTTTTAATAAAATAATATATCTGTTTTTACTCACCGCGATGAAGGCTCGGAAGTGTTGTACTATTTGCATAGTAGACAGCACGGACTTTGTGTGAGATCGAGGATTAAGGGCTTTATCAACCCTCTCACCTCGGTCGCTTCTTCTATTCCACTACCCTCGATTGTGGCTTAGTCGTGGATGGTAAGAAATCATTCTGAGACTTTGGTTGGAATTTCGGAAGAAAATGCTCTTGGTTCCTGTAACAAATTGATTCTTGCTTAGATCCATCGTTTATGTATTCCAGTATCAGATTTTTTCAGGTTACAACTTGACAAGATCTAAAAAGTGATCAGGAGTTGTTCTGGACCTTGTCAAGGCCTTGGTTACAGTGTCTCTGACAAGAGATATCTCTGATTTTCCGTTCACAATTTCTGTACGTAACAGAAAATCGGCCTGATGGTTTCGGGGAACCTACGAATTTGTTTTTTCAAATTGCAAATTCAATTTCTTTTAAGATGCAGTTTCATGATAAGAATCCTTCGATATCATTTTCAACTCTAACAAGCTAATACTTCCGGAGAAAGCACTGATTGAGATCGGTCTGCTTTGGCACGCTTCTTTAAATTAATAGCCAGAGCGGACACCCATCCAGAAACTGAATTCGACCAAGTCTGTTTCGCTTCCAGAAAAAAAAATATTTTCACAATATTTCCAACAATAAAAATCTAATCGAGTTTAAATCTAGAACTTGGATGTATTTTAAGGTTTTGGAGGGTCTTGCAAAATTTCAGTTACCTGTGATGAGTCAAGAAATAACAATAAAATTCTATGAAATCATTGAAGTTGTGAATCTTCTATGAATGGTGTAGGTTATTATTAAAGTTCAAACTCGGAACATAGAACTATATTCTCAGAATTGAACTAATCAGATATTTTCCACTTTCTGAATTGAGAAAACATTCTTTATTTCATAGGTACTGATACATTATGAAGAAATAAACCCTTAGTTACCGTAACTATAAACATGGCTATAACTCCTTTGGAATTTATACTCCCATACTAAGCAGTTCTAGATCTTTAACTGCCTCTAATGTATTCAGAAAAACAAATCGACAATTGCCAAATTTCCAAACAATCAAATTTTTGTCAATTTTTGTTTTCATTCAGTATGGAATAAAATTAATTATCTATCACGTGAGTTATTCGATGTTAACAACCTCGGGAAACTTCACAATCCCTCGGGACTCACGTCCCTTGGGATTGCAATATGTTGCCCTCTGTAGTTAACATCCTCATAACTCCCTTGGTACATAAATAACTATTTCTATTTATCAGATAATGGCCAATAAACCATAGCATTTCGGGTCAGTATTTCGTTAAAATATCGATTTTGAATCAATTTCACAAATAAAACCTTGATCTGAAAATATCTGTTCCAATTCATCAAGATATGAATGGCTACTATAGATATTAATATATCTAAATATTAATTATTCTTTAAGAATTTCTTTTAGATTAAGATCTTTTATACTTTTCATTCTTTGTTGCTTTATATTATATAGAATATTTATGATTCCGGCACCCTATTATATAAGGATACAAATACATATCCTTGAACTTTTAATCGAACTTAAATACAGGGTGAGTCTTAATGTCGTACATTGATTTTAACCATAGATTCCTCTCATTAAATTAAACACTTTTTGCATTTACTATTTTTTCAAATTCAGCTCAGGTAAAAAGTTATAAGCACTCCTGCATATAAATTATCTATGATATTAATCGTGGACGAGAAAAAGGTACGGTAACGTGGTTTACAGCTTGATGCGGGATTCCAAAGCCCAGGGGCGGATCCATAGAAGTAGTGAAATTTATATAGTTTCCGATTTTATAACATTCAATGAAGAATACCTTCGAGGAGAAATGATAAAAAATAAATTAATGTTCTAGAATGATTCAATATTCCTCAAATGACTTTAAAAAACTTGATCTGCTTTCTTTATGCTAATTTCGTTTAGTTTTATGAATCCACGAGTCTATAACTAGAAAACCAGTACAAGTAGGGAAAAACTAATATTTGGAAAATATGTATCATAGCTATAGAAAACTTCACACCAACATTCATTTTAGTCGGAAAAAGGATGTCAAAGCTACAAAATAAAAACTGATTTTTTTTCGAAATTTCAACAGCCTGTATCTTTTTACCTGTACCGAATTTGGAAAAATGATAAATAAAAAAAGTGTTTAATTTGATGATAAGAAGCTATGGTTAAAATGAATGTACAACTTAAAGACTCACCCTGTATATTGGTAAAAGTCCATAAATACAATATTCAACTCGTCTTGACCAGCGATAGGTATTAAATATCGATTTAATATCATCTTTCAAACAAATTGATCATCCCTTAGTTGAATGGAATTACTATAGACATTACATTCCTAATTCTATCAGTTCAAAGTGCATCATGAAATTCTTTCGACTCCGGATATCCTCTGCTATAGCGCGTCAAAAATGAACCACCCTTGAAAATTTTGCTGTTCGACTGGGAAACAGTGGACCAGTACACTGGAATCGTTATAATATTTCGATATTTTGCCAATATTTCCAACAATTTAGATCTGATCGAGGTTAAATGTAGAACTAGGTTTTGAGCGCTCTCGCAAAATTTCGCCGATATCTGACGGATAATTTTTAATGCACACATTTTTTCTGAATATTTTTTTAAAATTTTCTAGCCATACGAACCTCACGAAATTTTACACAAGTCTTTGTGTCGGCAACTACCTATTTTCAATTCGAACCGATCAGTATCTTTCAAGTTAGTCAGGAAACAAAACTTCAGATGGCTATAACTCCGAAACCACTAGGCGGATTTTGCACATGAATAAACTTAACCAGTGCATTTAGACTATTAACCTCCCCTGCAAATGTCAACTATAACTCATTTCGTTCGAGAGTGACTGTGGACGGCCGGACGGACAGAATTGAGTTTGATCTTGGATCCTTCATCAGATATGATGATATTTTTCACGAAAACCTTATAATTTGACTTCAGTTGTTGACGTAACTTCATATACCGGGTGTCCCAGTGTCAGTGTTCCAATGGAATATCTCAACTATTTCAGAACATTGAAATTTGAAATTTTGATTATATTGAATTCGTTAAAGGAACCTCCAATTGAGAAAAACAAAAATTGAAAGTCACTATCGGTTTGACCGGAAGTGACTCTGACGGTTTTTTTTATCTCAAAAGACCCCTGTATATTTTTACAATTTTATTATTATTTCTACTCAAAATTATCTTTCCAACGATGTATCATACTTTATATCTTACATTTGATTTGATGGAGAAAACGTCAATTGAAATTTCAAATATGTACAATTGCAGTAGGCTACGATATTTTGTGTAACCTTGATTTAGACTTCAATAATCGTCATCAATAAAAAAAACCTTACTCGAGTTGAAATCAACTACCTATGTATTTTACCGAACGTTAAACAAAGAATGAATAGTAAAATAAACTAAACAATTCAAAAAAGGGGACAAAAAAATACCCATAATAACTAAAGCATAGCTTATAAGGGCTCTATGCATTCCTTATTTTGTTTTATAAATCTTCCAAATCAATAGGAGGAGTCTGGTACACACGATCTTTCACAAATCCCCAAAGGGAGAAATCTAACGGTTTTAAATCTGGAGATCTTGCAGGCCATCTTATCGCTCCGTGTGTGCCGATCCGTCTATCTTCAAATGGACCGATAAGATAGCCTGCAAGATCTCCAGATTCAACACCGCTAGTATCTTCATTTGGGGATATTTGAAAGATCACGTGTACCAGACTCCTCGTATTGATTTGAAAGATCTAAGAAACAAAATATGAATGCATATAGAGCTCTTAATGCTGAGGTGCAGAGAAGTGTTACTTCACGTGAACTAATCCACCGAGCTGAAAAATGTGTAGAAGCATAGAGGGTCAACATTTCGAACATATGCTTTAGTTATTATAGATATTTCTCAGCCCCCTTTTTTGTAATTTTTTGTTACTATTAATTCTTTGTTTAACGTTCGGTAAAATACATAGTTGATTTCAACTTGAGTAAGGTTTTTTGTATTGATTACGATTATTGTCAAAATCAAGATTACACAAAATAACGTAGCCTACTGCGATTGTTTCAATTTGAAATTTTACTTGTTGTTTCCTCCATCAAATCAGATATAAAATACATCGTTGGAAAGGTAATTTCGAGTAGAATTAAAATATTGCAAAATAGTAATTTACGTAACAAGTCCGGAAAATAGGGTTTTTTTGGACGAATAGACAAAATTCTAGGACGAGCGTAAGCGAGTCCTAGAAGTCTATGAGTCCAAAAAAACCTTTTTCGGGCGTGTTGCGTACAATATTTTTTCGGCAACCGTGTAGAATAACAAATCAATGAGACGACACATTTCTTTTTTATATATTTTGATTCTTATTCAAATTAAACAGAACAGAAAATATCACATGTTAACTAATTTTATATGAACTGTCAGTCGTTTTCTCAGTGCTATGGTAACTTCATTTATCAAAAATATACCTACCAAGATTTTCATATTTACAATGACCAAAACGACGTGATTCTTCCGGCCTAGTCCGGGAAGTACGTACTTCCCGGACTAGGCAGGGAAATGCTTCTTTCTCAAAGAAAAAGCGTCCGGGAAGTGGGCACTTCCCGGACGGTTGCCGAAAAAATATATTTATGGTGCTTTTTGAGATAAAAAGTCAGAGTCACTTCAAATTTTAAAATTTTTATCTATTGAAATGGCTGAGATATTCCATTGAAGCATGTATACTGGGACACCCGGTATATCTTCTTTCTTCAAACATGCAATAAGGGTTGGGAATTGTGCTCACCTAAATGTTTCTTCACAAATGAAAGGATAAGGTATAAATTAGGACGAAAGCACTGAAATTGTCTTAGCCCGAAATGCAGTTAGAAACTGACTAAATTCGCCCTAAATTCAGCTGATATAGTAGAAAATCTCTTGTTGTTTATAAACACCACCTACATCTGACTTTTCCGATTGGCCGGAGATCAAAGACAGGCGGCTCTCCTCTAATTGGCGTTTCTCATCGAAAAATTACTTTCTTGAATGGGTGGCGATCGAATGATAGAACGTTTCCTTCTAGATTTTCGAGAATGGAATTCAGTATGAAATGGAGCGAGGTGTAGAAACATCTGGAAAAATAGGGTTTTATCCTTGGAGGTAGAAAGGAGGAGAGGGAGCATATTATATCCTTTAATTCCCTTGCAATCAACCTGTCACATAAAATCCGCCAAATTGGTATGGGCAAATTCATTGATAAACATGAATTGGTGAGTTGTCTACAGTTGGATTCCCATAGATAGATGAATGGGTCAAACCAATATGTTTGTTGTTTTTATCAGCTGCATGAGATTTTTCCATAGAGATACCTTCTAAATGACGTTCGTTGAAGTGACAGTTCTTTGACATTTGTGTACAGAAAGGGTTACCATTTTAATCATGAACGAAGAACCCAAATTGTGCAGATTTATCAGCTGTCAAATCGCGAAACTTTATGCAGGGTGTTTCACTGGAAAACGGAAATGCGAGAAGAGAACACCAAGGTTCTAGATGTACCATATTTATTGGGTCTGACTGTCTTTGCAATGCTCATTTCGTCTTGGGGTAATAACAAACGAACCATCCTGAATATTCTGTTTATAGTAGGCATACATGTTACTTGTTTAAATCTCAAATGAATCACTTACAGTCATAGATAATTTATATGCAGATATGTATCAGCACAATGTGAAATATTTCAACGCTTGACACTTGTTACCAGTGCCGAATCTGGAAAAATGGTTAAAAAACTTTGACAAATCATATATCCGAAAGTATTGGTTCATCAGAGGTTGAGAATTATATCAATGGATTCTTGTGATAGAACTGCATCATAAAATAAATTAAATTCAATAGTAATCCATTGATATCATTCCCGACTCGGAGAAACCAATACTTTCGGAGTTATGATTTGTTAAAGTTTGAACAAGAGCGCCAAGTCTCCTGTCCACAGTCCTATTCAATTTGGCTTCTATGTGTCAATTTTCAAAGATTTCCGTAATAAAATTCAAAACGTAGGTCTATGACCCATCTGATGTTGGATTTACATACATCAGGAAATTATAATTAGAGTATTCTATGAAATCATATAGAATTGAGAATAATTATTGAAATTTTGAAAAATCATATCTCCGAAAGTATTAGTTTGCTAGAGTTGAGGATGATATCAATGGATTATTATGATGAAACTGCATCTTAAAAAAATTTGGATTTAAAATTCTTAATGTAATTTTTTTTTGTTACTTCGAAACCACCTGGCCAATTTTGCCCAATAACGAATATTTATCTCCCAAACCTACTCTGACAATTTCAACTGTCTAACTCATTCCGTTCGAGAGTTATCGTGTTAACGGCAGACGGACGGACGGCCGGCCGGACAGAATCGATTTTGACCATGGATTCTTGATCAGTGAGTAGAACCAAATCGTTTAAGACCATCTTCAGCCAAAAATTCGAAAATTACAGACATTTGAGCAAATTGATAAGCACTCTGTTCCGAGGAACAAGAGCGCCAGAAACAATGTTCCATTCGATTTGAGGAATCTACTGAAATTAATGTACAAGTTGATGACTCACCTGTATAGATATACAGGATGTGCAGAAATTAAGTTTCCAAAATTGAATGGTATATTCTACCTCGAAAATATGACGAAAACTTTAAATAAACCTACATGCTGAATTTAAGCTCTATCGACTCCGTATAAGGCCTGAATAGACAATGGAACATGCGCGCGCAGAAGCCGTTGACTTTTTGAGACTTTTCTCAAGTACAAATTAATGTGTGGATATAAAATTGGAGATATATTTCGATGTTCTACGACCGTCGTTAGGAGTTAATAAAACAACAGGGGAAATGTAAAAAGATTCGTAGGTATGAACAGGTGATATTAGTAGATTTTAATCAGGAAATGAAACCACTTTTTGCGCGTATGTTCTGGGGAACATCGCGTTATAGTTTTGCCCAAATGTCTGTAACTTTCGAATTTTTTGACGAAAATGGTCTCAAACGATTAATTTCGACTCCCCAATGACGAATTCGAGGTCAAATTTGATTCTGTCCGTCCGGCCGTCCGGCCGTTGCCACGATAACTTGAGAACGAAAAGAGCTAGCGACTTGAAATTTTCAGAGTAGGTGGCGCATCCCAATACGACGGACAAGTTCGTTAATGGGCATAATCGGCCCAGTGGTTTCCGAGAAATAATTTTGTTTTCAACCAATATAAATCCGATCGAATTGAAACTTGGTGGGTAGTTGTAGAATATGAATCTAAGCACGTTTGTGAAATTTTGTGCGAATCGTATGGCTAGAAAATTTTAAAAAAATTATTAAAAAATATTTTTGTTGTCACGATAACTTGAGAACGGAATGAGATAGCGGCTTGAAGTTTTCAGGTTAGGATGTGCACCAGAACGCGACATTTCGGTTTGTTTATGAGCATAATCGGCCAAACGGTTTTAGAGTTATAGCCATCTGAAATTTTCTGAAATTTGGTGTTTTTTTTTACTAATTTAGTCTAGTCAACAAGTGCTTTTTAGGTAAAAATTTTGCGTATTCTCCGAAAATTATGATTGAGGTGTCATTTGATTCGGAATGGCATGTAGATAGTTTTTGAGAAAATGCCTTACCGCTCTCAAAAATTGCAATAGTTATAAACAATTAAGTGAAAAAAAAGACGGAGGTTTAGGTTTATACAATATCTCAAAAACTATTTGAGATAAGTCAGATAAGATAATTCAAATTAGAAGGAAGATTCAAATAGAAGAGGAAATTTCCTAGAAAAAAGTGCCGACTGCCGGAACTGTAGGACCAATATTTATAAATTTCCTAGAGGGTTGAAAATACGCCCGAAAACGGGTACTCCGGTTTGCGCAAGCCTTGCCCCCTTCGTACCTTTGATGAATAAATATTATTTAATGTTATTAAATATGAAAATAAAAAATTGAAAAATAGATCAATGGACAATAATCTTTGGTTCAAAAATATTTATCGCGATTTTTCAATTAGTTATCCATTAGTTAATTAAAAAATGTTTGTTTCAGAAACATTAACATTGCGGGTACGATAATTGTTAAACTATTAGTCTGAGAATTTTTTCCTTTCGTGGAGCTATTTTTCAAAGGCATTAAAATAGAATCCTATTGGAAAATTTTAAAAATTGTTAATTTTCGTTTTGTTATGAACAATTTAATTAAGTGAAACATTATAAAGCTTCAATTTATGATATTACTATTGATCCTTTTTCTTATGATCAGAAACTTCTTAGAAATGAATTTCAATAATTATTATCTCCTATTGTTTAAAAAATTGTTATAGACCAATGCGTTGTTTATGAGATAATATTAAATTTTCTTTTGAAAACATAATTGAAGCTGCATAATTTTTCAATTGAGTAAATTGTTTATAACAAAACGAAAATTTCCAATTTTTCAAATTTTCTAAAAGAAATCCATTCCTAGACCTTTGAAAAATAGCATCACGAAAGGAAAAAAATCTCAGATTAATAGTTTAAGAATTATCGCACTTGCAATGTTAATGTTCGTGCTACAAAAAAATTGTTAATTAGCAAATGGATAACTAATTGAAAACTCGCAATAAATATTTTTTGACCACAGATTATTGTTCATTGATCTATCCTGCAGACGTCTAAATTTTTTAATACTTTTAGTTTAATATTTAATAAGTTTAAATAATATTTATTCATCAAAGGTACGAAGGGGGCAGTGCCCGTTTTCGGGCTTATTTTCAACCCTCTAGGAAAATTATAAATATTGGTCCTACAGTTTCGACAGTCAGGACTTTTAGGAAATTTCCTCTTCTCTTTGAATCTTCTTTCAAATTTGACTTATCTCAAATAGTTTTTGAGATATTGTTGTAAACCTAAACCTCCTTCTGTTTTTTCACTCAATTGTTTATAACTATGGCAATTTTAGCGAGCGGCCTTAGCATTTTCTCAAAAACTATCTACATGCCATTCCGAATCGAATGACACCTCAATCATAATTTTCGGAGAATACGCAAAAATTTTGACCTAAAAAGCACTTGAATTAAAATTAGAAGGACTATTTGTTTTTTTTGTGTCATTTATTATTGTTTAATCAAGCACTCTTGTTCTTATATGTCTTATGGGATTGTTAATTTTTGTGAGTTTATAGGCATTGCCTCAACTCTTATCTGCATGATAATAATAATAATAATAATAATACCGACGTGACTAAAAGATCCATATTTTAGTGTAGGTTTTCACAAGTGTAGCTGTGGGTATGACTGAATTGAAAATTTCCATTTTGGTAATCAGTTTGTTAAACATAAACACGAGATGAAATGGCTTTCGCGGTATATTGAGCGGTATACACAGTTGTTTACATACTGTAACAAATTGGAATTGCGGACATTTACACCATTTTATTGGCTCTTAATCCGCCGCGAATGAAAGATAAAAGCAAAGGTTACTTTCTGCATAAGTGATTTCATTGAGTATTCATATTTGAGTACTCACTGGTGATATGAAACAGTTTCCTATAATTTATAGAGAATGTACCTATCATTTTTCTGAAATTCTGTTAGTTCTTGCTTTTACTCCTACGCAATTGATCCAGCACGATGAATCTTCGATTTCATTTCTAGTAGAATTCGAAACGTAGGTCTATATGACTCACCTCATATGTTGGATTTACGTGCATCAGAAAATTAGAATTAGAGCATTCTATGAAACCATAGAATTACGATTAATTATTGAAATTTAGAAAAATCATATCTCCGAAAGTATTAGTTTGATAGAGTTGAGAATGATATCAGTAGATTCTTAGGATAAAACTGCATCTTAAAAAAAATTTAATTTGAAATTTGTAATGTTACTCCGAAACCACCAGGCCGATTTTGCTCAATAAGGTACTCAACCGAAATATTTATCTCCTAAAAATACTCTAATAATTTCAACTGCCTGGTTCATTCCCTTCGAGAGTTATCGTGTTAACGGACGGCCGGACAGAATCAACTTTGACCACGCATTCTTGATCAGTGAGTCGAACCAAAACGTTTGAGACCATTTTCAGCAGAAATTCGAAAATAACAGACATTTGGACAAATTGATTAGCACCAGAAAGACCCGAATCTGATTGGTACTGACACGCTTATAAAGAAGTCTATCGGACATGATCAATGCGTTAGAAGTGTTAAATCCTGATTTTCAACTTACAATTTTCTACTGCTTCAATACAAAAAAAAAATCATATTGAAAGTATTCAAATGTCAGTTTCAGAGGAGGTTGGAAAACAGTAATTCAGATGCATTTATATCGATATTTGAAACCATTCGTTGGTCAAAGACAATGAAATATGGTATATTAGACGTATTTCAATTAATCAAAACAGATATTTTTACTCAAAGGGATCTACAGGGTGTCCGGGAAATTGTGGGAAATCTCTCGGATTCCGATAAAACATAAAAAAATAAGATGACAAGTTCCTATTATTTTTTTTCCAAGCGGCCCTCCCTACGGAGATACGGCCTCCTAAATGACGCCACTGGAAATCCATTTTACTGGAATAAATATACCTAACTACTTAATAAAATTTAATGAAAATTTGATACGATTAACAGTAGTAAGGACCTCTTTAAATACTGCCCTTAAATTTAAATTAGCTTGTTTAGTTTACCAGGGGCGGACTAGGTTGCACATTTTAATGCTTACATTTTTAACACCCTGTATTATAAGGAATTAAAAAAAAACAAATATGGATACCTTGAACATTAAGCTAAAGAAAAGGTAATCTTGTTCATTGTCGATAAAATGAACCGTTTTCAAGGTATCCAATTTTGTTTTTCCAGGAAATGGAAAAGAATCGAAAGCATTCGGGAGATAGAAGAAACTAGATATGATTTTATCACATTAGCCTACGCTAGTTGTACAAACATGACATTTATAAAACTAGGGTAGGCTAATGAAAATTGCGATAAAATCATATTTCGTTACTTCTATTTCCCGAATGATTTCGATTTCTTTTCATTACCTGCAAAAACAAATTTGGATACCCTGAAGAAGGTTCATTTTATCGACACAGTACACAGTGCTTTTCCAACTAAAGAGTTTTCCAATAAGAGGTGTTATTTTGAATAGCCCGCTTTTTCGGTAGATGTCACTTTTGAAACTGTCATTTTTTGACATTTGACAAGTAGAAACTACGCCATTAATAAAAATGGAACGATACACGCTTCAAGAACGCATTGAAATGATTAAAATTCACTATAAAAATGGTGAAAATTCGGCAGAGACGGTTCGTAAAACTCTAACCTTTTTGGGTCGTTGTGAAGCACCTTGTCGGACCGCAATAAAGAAATTGGTGGAAAAATTCGAGCTGGGACAAGTTAGTTATGTGAAGAATAAAACCCGTGACGTCGAAGAGAATATTGCTGCTGTAGCCGAAAGTGTTGAAGAAAACCCAGGTTTGTCCATTCCTCGTCGTTCTTTGGAATTAGGCATTCCACAAACGTCACTACACCGTATTTTGCATAAAGATTTAGGTCTTAAGGCTTATAAAGTTCAGTTAACACAAGAAATCAAGTCGGCCGATCATCAACAACGTCGTGTCTTTGCTGATTGGTTCGTTGCAATGCATGAAAATGATCCGGAATTCCATGGAAAAATCACCAGTGATGAGGCCCATTTCCACCTCGGTGGCTTCGTCAACGAGCAAAATTGTCGCATCTGGGGCGCGGAAAACCCAAGAGTTATTGTTGAAAAGCCTCTCTTATGGTCCAGCGGAGCCGTTGGACCTTACATTTTCAAAAATGAGGCTGGAGCAACAGTTACGGTGAATCGCTTGCGCTATCGAGAGATGATTAATGATTTTTTATGGCCGGAATTGGATGGTATTGATCTGGACAACGTTAACTCTCAACAAGACGGCGCTACGTGCCACACAAGCAACAAAACCATTGATCTTTTGCGGGAAAAGTTTCCGGACCGTGTTATCTCTCGAAGAGGTGATCACAATTGGCCACCGAGATCTTGTGATTCAACACCTTGCGACTTCTTCCTTTGGGGCCACGTGAAAGAGAAGGTCTACGCCAATAGCCCAGCGTCGATTCAAGACCTCAAAGATGGAATTCGTGAGGCTATCGAGGACATAGGGCAGCCACTTTGCGATTTGGTTATGGAAAATTTCATTAAAATGATATGGTCCTGTATGCGTGGTCGTGGTGGTCATTTGCCTGATGATATTTTCCACTATTAACGGCATAGCTTCTTCATTATAATGAAATAAACATCCGATTATTTATATTGGAAAATGGCATTTTTCTTTGAATATCAAAATAACACCTCTTATTGGAAAACCCTTTAGTTACTAATTATAAACTATCAGCTGTCAAATTATTTCATTTTTAGAGTTTCCAACACTTTACTCCACAAATTGCGGCAAAAACAAATCTTGCGTCAAATTTGGGACACCCTCTATGATATCGAAGCCGCTCCATGGATTTATCACCGAATTAACAAACCATCCGTGTATGGCATTTTTCAATTAAACGTTCGAGACGATTTGGTCTTTCGATTCCTAGACTTAACATTCTTCCTCCAGTTACGGCCTCGTGTTACAAATTTTCACTCACAAATCATCGCGACATAAGAAGGAATGTTCCATTTGAGATAGCATTCCATTCTTGTAATACCGTCGTTCAGAATGGTCATCCCGAGACAGATTGATTCATGGAAATTAATATTCAGTCAGGAACGACTCGACATTACTCATAATAATCCCATCGTCAAAACACATACCTAATGTACGCGCTAGCACTAAGTTTCTACCATTGCAACTGCCTTAGAAGTTATAAATTCCATTTAGTGACTTTTATAATCTTCTAATCGGATTCGGTAAAGCACTTCTGGTTGCTGTTTATTTCCATTTTGACGTGAAAGCCCAAACATAAATTCGTATTTTCGATATTTCATAACCTCGATTTGCATCAGGATAAGAGCGCCAAATCGGAAATCTGCAGACAGTGGAGGCGTGGATTACCTACCTATATATCGCCCGGATCCGAAAGGAGGTCGTCAAAATTGTGAATTTGAGGATGATAGATACATAAAATAGAATCACGTCGTACTTTAATCCGGTCTACAGAAGTGGAAATGTAATAAAATGGATAAAATTTTATCGCATCCTCAGGTTTCGGTATTTAGGGATCGGACTGTTTCACTTGCTATATTTGCCAAATAAGTTGTTAAATCTGCGAGGTTTAGAGTAGAATTTTCAACTTCTGACTGCTCTGAAGACATTCAGACCACTTCATTCGCTCATTGCATCCATAAACAGGTAATATTGCTATCTTCCTATTCTACCTATTATTAGAACGGGGTCATTTGGCTTTGTCCAGTCTAGAGCTTCACGCGAGAGCGAGATTTTTCTCGTCTCGTCTCGTTCTCGTCTCGGAAAAGCGAGACGAGACGAGACGAGACGTTTTCAAAAATATTATAGGCGATATCGAGATCACATACAGCGCAACACGAGAGTCTCGTTTTAGGTCTCGTTAAATTTTTTGTATGAAGTTTCATATACGACTCGACTTTTTTCAACACCCTCAGGGAACAATTGAATGTGAAGAGTTTCCATTTTTTTAGAATATTATTAATTCGTTATGACCTTGCGATAATTGAAAATATTTTTCAAGAAAAAATAGAATTCACAGCCATAAAAACGGATGCCATTATGAATTCAATACTTAACGGACAACTTTTATTGCCCCTTAATCCCAATGCTTTCGTCTCTATCTGAACATCTGGAGAAATTTATTCTCTTTGCTCCTTGTAGTGAAGATGTGAACGATTATTGTATACATCTGTGGAACTACGTATAATAAAACTGGTGAAGAAATGAAGCTATTCAATGTTTCGAAAAGTGTTATGAGGAATACGCCAAGAACACCCTCGATGATCAATCCACTGGGAAGGTATTCTTTGAAAACTATAGCAAATTGTACAATTCTATTAAAAAATGTATCGGCATCGATAGCCTTTCCTTGGTAGTTTCCGAAATGTTGGGAAAACAAAATTTCAGATGGCTATAACTCTGAAACCACAACGTGAATTTTCCCCATTAACGAACATAACTGGTGCATGTGGACACCAAACCTATCTTGCAAATTTCAACTATCTAGCTCATTTCGTTCGAGAGTTATCGTGATTACGGACGGACGGCCCGAATTTAGTTTTACCTCGGATTCGTCATCAGTGAATCGAAATAAAACCATTTTAGGCCAAAAATCCAAAAATAAAGACATTTGGGCAAATGTTCAGGGAAACAAGCACACCAAAAATGAATGGAAATAGCTGGTCCTTCGAATGAAGTGATAGTAATTTCACTGCGCAATGTTTGTGTTTTATTTCGATTTAAATTCCTATAGCACTTAATTGCATCACCCTCTATAACGGTTGATGCGTTCTAAGCGAATGGTAACGAAGTCGTAATGGATAATTTTATTATAGATTATAGATAACAATTTAACACTCTGGATATTATAAGCTGAAAATAACTGCTCATTAAAATGTGGAAGATGCGGTGAAATTATCAATGAATTCAACTACAAACAGTATAATAAACTAAAGTAGCTGTTATTATACCAGACAAATTTGTGCTCTTCTTAAAAGAGGTACTTGCTCTAATGGTGCATGAAATTGATGATTAAAACCCTTACAGATAGTGGAAGAATCTGTTAGAAACATTCAGCCTGCGGTTGATTCCAAAGACTTTCGATTTGGATCTTACTCTAAGATGGATGCTTTCATTTTACATTGTGAAGTTCAACCGATGGTATTTTGAATATCGTTAAGGAATTTTTGCTTTGATGATCTACCGACAAGGTATTACTAATTTAGAGGAAATATTCTAGAGGTCAGTTTCAGGTTGTTTGTTGTTTGTATTTAATAGAAATATGAGTGATTTCTCGATACTTCTGGAATACAGTCGATTTTGCAAACGGGGTATAAAACCGATCAAGATAAAGAAAATATAGTAAATATAATAATATAAATCGTTAAATATCAGCTCAAATTTAGTTAGCGATCAATATTTATGACTGATTGGTAATAAGTAATCATTAAATCTCTGAAAAATATATGAGAAAAAAAAATATTATGTTGAAATTGCTTCTGCTAAAGAAATAATATTTTTCAGAAGCAATATATAGAACAATTTTGCCTAATAAACAGTAACGTAACAACATCAACGATCCAGCAACTATCCTGTAACGTTTCGGGGACTAAATCAGACTTCATCAGCCACCAAGCAAAAATCTTCAGGATTATTTGTTGACAGTTATTATGAAATTTGCACAGTTTCACTTTACATAGAAATTTCCAAGTTGTAACTCTTTGTTCAACAAATTAAAACAAGTATAATCAATTCCACATGAGCTATTTCCAATTCATCATGTGATATCCATTGATTGTACATATATGTTCTGCTATTTTTGATTTTTTAAGCTGCTCCTATGTTCCGACTTTCGTACATCTAATAGTCTCGATGTTTTTCCTGTATACGATTTGCAACAAATACGAGAAATATTATAATATACACTGTGGTGACTCAGAGGATAGATACCTGCACATTGTAGCAATGGCATTCATGGACCATCAATTTTCTCTAGCGACAGGAAATTCCCGGTATCGGAACAAGGGAGAATAACTCTTCTCGTCCGGTAAAAATCATAGCAGGCACAGGTCCATGAACCCATTGGGCAGGTAAAAAGCAGGATCACCAGAGAAGGGTGGTCAGTAACAATTTGGCATGTTACCGTTTGTAACTAAGAACAGGTCTCCTAAAAATAAATGTTTTCGTTTTTGCCAAGTGTTTCAATCATTCCCGTAAACGTAGCACATCAACACAGTTTTTGGATTTTTGTTTTTCATGAATCAAATTTGCCTCAGTCAATAAAGATCCAAGATCATTTTGAATCTTGAAAATGGTTCTTATATTGAACTTATAATCGATTCTCCTGATTTTTTCAGAAAGGCCGCGAACATAAGGGATTGCATTCAATAGATTGGGCTGTTGTTCTTGTTGGTTATTTTAATAATAATAACAATGAGTTAATTGCATTTCTTAAACTACATGTTGTACATGATTGATTGTTATTTGATTAGAAGCTCTTCTTTCTAACTCCATGATAGATCCATTAACGTCAAGACATGTTTGAATGAATTTAATTTCATTATATCGATTTTCAAGAGTAGAACAAATTAGGTGAGCTCTATCTTAAAATGTTTTAATAACACCTCTTTTCACACCGAGTTGATTATTTGAATAGAAATTCAAATACCTATTTGTATGTATCCGAAAGCTGATTATCCTTCTCTATTTCCAAAGTGAATTTTATTGTTGGTTCTTTTGAATTTATGAAATCCAAAAATGTGTCTAACTCTTCTGTACCATGTTACCAAATTACAAATATATCCACATATCGCCACCCATGTTTTGGTTTCAACACAAATTCCACAAATTTTTCTTCGAAATTTTTCATGGATATAATATTACTAATAACAGCTAGGTTAAAAAGGATGACCCATTGCCATTCGAAAATTGTGTCGATCGAAATCATCACCTGGTTGTAAATATGCGGAATATAATTATACATCAAGCATTTCCATAATATCATTAGTATTCAATTTTAATCTTTAATCATTGAGTATTTTTTTTCAAATTTTGCACTCGAGGAGAGTGGTTGGTTGAAAATGCAAATGAGACAAGTAATCATTCGAAATTCAAGTCCCTATTTGAGCTTTTTCCATTCATCTCTTTCTGGGAAATTTTGGACGAATTTTGTATCTCCTCATAGGCAAAAAATTTGTCTTTTCCGACAAAAAAGGTCACATACTGAAACTTCAAAAATTTCAAATTTCTAATCTACCTTGAATGTAACAAACTTCTCACCTACGTAGAATATGTGTCGCAACTCGCTGAAGAATAAATTATTCCGAAAGATAAACTTGAGTAAGAGAAGGACAGTTCTACGTTCAGAAGTAAATGATGTAGAGCCTCCTCATAACTACTTAAAAAAATGAGCATTCCCCGGTAAAATCTATCATCCAGACCAAATAACTTTTTCCACGAAGCATCAGCATGAAGTTATGTCTAAAGAGAGACATTTTTCACTCATACGACATGAAAGAATGCAAAACAGTCGACATGAGCCGAGGTTTTCATAGGATATAGCGGTTATTCAGTCGTTTCGAATAGCGCTGAAAAAATATGTGTCAACAGTTGGTTTTTTCGATCCAGCTCTCCTCCACAGCTGAAAGCTTAGACATGTTAACAAACTAGACGTCGTAAACAACTCGGACTTGTTCGCTACCAGTGGAAGTTGGAAGATACAAGTTACACTGCCCACAAATCATTGAACATCTTTTTTGTTCCAGCGTTGCGTGGTAAATGATATTACCGTTATTTTAATCAGTCACTAGACAATCTGTTAATTTGCACTATCGCCAATTATACGGGTAAGGCAACGACACTGACGTCATCCTTCTTACAGTTCGGTTTTATTGCTCCATTGAGGTATATAACGGGTCCGCCAAATAACTTCTTTTTTGAAAATGCAATAAAAAAAAAGCTACTGAATATTTTCTAAAATTTCTTTTTTTATTTGAAAGTACAATCCTTTCAGTTAATAATGGAAACTAATTTCATTCAAATGGCTGCCTCGGCTGGCCATGCAGTAGCCTACACGATCGGTCCAATTTTTAAGCACATTATCGATTGTGTGCAGCTGTATTTCACCAATGGCTTCACGAATATTGTCCTTTAAAGCGTCAATTGTCTCTGGCTTGTTGGCGTAACACTTATCTTTGATGGCACCCCACAAATAATAGTCCAACGGTGTCAAATCGCAGCTCCGAGGTGGCCAAACGACATCATCTCTGCGGCTGATAATGCGATCTTCAAAAACAGGGCAACTCCTGAACCAATTGGACTTTGTATGGTGTCATACCAAGGTCTTTATGCAAAATTCGTCTCAATGATGTCTCCAAAATATTCAATTCTTGTGAACGACGGTGAATTGATGTTGATGGCGCTTCACGCACACTTTCTCAAACAGTAGCAATATTCTCGGGTGTACGCACTGTTTTTGGCTTCTCACGCTTTGGTTTATCGATGAGGATGCCAGTTTTTTTCACTTTTTTCACAAGATAACGAACATACGGAGCTGACGTTGCTTCTCTTCTTCCAAAATCCGTACGCAATTTTCGCACACATTCTGCAACATTACCATGATTTTCAAAGTAATGTCGCAATATTTCCCAGCGTTGTTCAAGCGTATACACAACCATATATTCGTTCAGCGGAAGGATAAAACTAATTATCTGTCAAATCAGACATGATATAAGTGTTACCATTCACGAAATAAGCACTAGTTGAAAAAAAAAACGTTAAATGGCGGACCCTTTACGTGAAATCCTTGCATGTACGACCGATTTTGGTTCAGTATTTGTCTAACTCTATACTATGTAGTGAAGCGGAAGAGCCAAATGAAATAAATTCATTATCTACATGTATATCTATACTTTACATTTTTATGGAATATCCCGAATAATTGTCATTCTTCTTCGTAAAAATGCGAACTCAACCCCCTTCGAAAGACAGGTACAGCCCCCAAATTTTCAAATGGGAAGTATGGAATTGTGATTCGTCGTTTGAAAGGTCTCATCATTCTCTATTCAGAAATGTTATCACTTTCATTTTTATTGCAAAAATCAAATTAGAAAAAAATAAAATCAAGTGATTAGCTAAATTTGGTACAATGTCAAAAACTAAAATGTAGCAGAACAATTATAAATGTTAATGAAGTAGATGTTCGAATAATGTTTACCGCGAACACCTTGGCAACATCCTATCCTTAAATACAATTTTCCTTTGGGCCTATGATATGGTTTCGTACATTTCCTGTCCATACATTAACCTTTTGAGGGAATTCCATGTATTCCTCTCTCATCCAGTTTTGGGTAGACCAGTAGTAAAAAAAAAAGTAGCAACCATCTGCAATTTTGACGATTAGCATGACCGTTGAGAGAAAAATTGCCCTCATCAGAAAGCATAACGTCTACTAATTGGCTAATATTGTTATCGAACATGTCAATCATTTGTTCACAAATAAAGTTCTCCTATCAAAATCCTCTTTCCAGAGCTCTTGGGTAGGTAACGTTTTATAGGGATGCATTTTATTTTGTTTTTGTTTTAGTATGTTTAGAATCGATGTATGGCTGACATTGAATGTTGTGTATGCATTCTTATTAGATTTATATGAATTCATCAAACACTTGGGCAAAAGGGCCCAACTAACTAACTAAATTCCTCTTTGACTTTCAAAGCCCATTTGGATGGATATTGCCGAGGAGACTTGGTCGAGTTCAGTGACCGTTGCCACGAAAAATTTCGAACGGAAAGAGATAGCGACTTTCAATTTTGAGGGTAGGTTCCGAATACGAGTTTTGTGTGTTAATGGTCATAATCGGCCAAATGGTTTCGGAATTGTACGCATCTGAAATGTAGTTGTTATTTCCTCAATACCTCAAAAAATACAGAACTGATCCAATTTAAACTTATTTAATACTTGTAGAATGCCGACGCACCCATCGTATCGATAGGAAAAAAATTGATTACCTATTTCTTGAAAAAAAAAATGGAAATTCTTTAAAAAAATGTTCACTATTCAGAAAATATTTGTCATATTCCGCTCAAATACCGCACAAACCTTCAAGCTGAAATTTATGCGTCCAAAAGCAATATTTTATGAACAGACAGAACTCATTTTTTCCATAATTCTGAAAATAGAATAATTTCAAGACAGCTGTAACTTTTAAAGGAAATATCAGATTGTCATCAATTTAAACAGCTTTCTTTTGGAGGTCAGTACTTATTGAAGAATTAATTCCTTATATGTGGGGCCATCTGTGCGTCCGACTGGGAACTTATAAGCCGATATAAATTCCACAATTACTCGAGGAGGAATGTCTTGATATTGATAATCATTTAAATGAATCATCTGTCACCAGAAGAGAAAATTACCGGTTGTCCACCTGGAGAACTTATAAAGTGTATATCTTCATCTATTCCTTGGGGGAAAATGATTTATAATTGCCGAAAGCCAGATCTAAGCGCTCACGCATAGTTAAGTAATCCTCATTGTTTTATTTGAATATAATGAATACATAATGTATTCAATAACAACAAAAACTGCATAATGTGGAACCTTCCCATAAGCCTCCATATTGGCAGAAGAGATATGAATGGTATTCATTGCTGTATGATCAGTGCATAGGGGAGAATATTTATTGTTCAGGAACTAGCGCGAAAATTTGAGTTGTTGTTTGTTTATTCCAAATAATGAGCCTTAGTTCTCAAAAATAACTATATTTTTTCGATGGTTGAAATTGATTTATTTCAGTGTAGTAGCCTACTGTACAACTTCAAAATTCCAAGATACCCTTGTTGTCATTATCCATTACAGCACTGAAAACAGTGCTGGAATGAACTCATTCCCGCATTGTTTCTACTTATATATTTCGTTTTGTGGTAGTAAGCACTAACATTCAATCCTATCAAATTTCAACATACGTCAATTATTGTCAATATAAGATAATCTGAATAAGGTGAAATAATTGTTGAGAGGAAAGGTATTATTCTCATCAAAAAATAAGGTACTAGAGATTTCCTTCTTGCTAATTTTGAATCATTCATGATATTAGGAAAATGTTAAATCTGATCTCCATGCTCTACGTACAATTAAAATTCCGTGATCTGTTAAATTTCGTAACAGTCACACCAACTGCCAAGATACAATACAAAAGCACTGTGGAACTCCTGCGCAGTACACTCGCCATAGTTTCAGACTTTCGTCGGTTACAATGTTGGCCAAATCTGGGGAAGGAATAACCCATGTTATGTTATGTAATGTTTAACAACTGCTTCAATTTCCAGAGGTAAATATGGCAACACTGGTTCGGTGACCATACCATAAACTTCTCTCAGATGGAAGTAGAGAATTCGGAGTGCCATATTGTGTCTTTCTATGCATCTATGCATCTATGCATCTATGCAGACAAGATGTGCATAACAGTTTCCTGCTGGCTTTGACATAATCTGCAAGTGTTTGGAGTATGCCCTTATTATTATGATTATATAACTCATGTTATAATGAACCAATAGAATTCCTGAATTTCCCTTAGTAACGTCGTATAGATAACTGAATATACCGCTTGACGACGGTATATAATCGTTTTGGTGATTCGCCTCCAGCCATATTGGAATAATTTCCATAGTGACGATAAATGTCAATGAAATGTCAGTGCATTTTTGAAGATGCATCGTTTTGGTTTGAGTTCAAGTGGTGAAATTGACCAAGAAATTGTTAATTTAACACCAGAAAATACCACGAAGACACATAATTATGTTTGGAAACAGTTCACGGTGTTTTGTGAACATCGAAATTACAAACTTCGTGCTGATATTTCAAATGATGAAGTTACGAATATTTTGAAAGATTGGGCATTCAATATGAAACGTGCAGATGGAAAAGAATATAAAGAAAGTACAGTTAAAACCATTTGGAATATTTCTGCTAAACTCTTACAGAAAAAGTTTCATGAAGACTTCAACAGAGAAATAAATCCATTTAAAGATACAATTTTCGAAAATGCGAGAAAGGCCCGTACAGCCAAGAGGAAAAAATTACAAGCAATCCCCGACAGGAAAAAAGAGAGCTCGGCCGCTCTTAATAAGAATGAAATACTCAAAATTATTTCAAGTTTCGATGAAAATACACCAGATGGTTTGCAAAAAAATTTTTATCAAATTTGTGCTGTGGAATTGGCATGGCGTGGTAATGAAGCAGCCTTTTGCTTAACTGACTATTTCAAAAAGGAGTTCGACAATTACGGTCAAAATACGGGACGAATCGAATACAATCCAGTATTTTCAAAAACAGCACAAGGTGGTGAACAACGTATCACAAATTCTAAATGGTTGGTAACGAATAAAGAGTCCACGAATCAGTGTCCAGTACGTCTCTTGGATAAATTATTGAGCAAAAGGACTCCAAATATCACAACCAATCGTCTTTTTTTAACACCTAATATTGATTGGCAGAAAACAGGAAAATGGTATAAAAATTGCCCTGTAGGTTTAAATCAGTTGAGTAAATGGACACGTACAGCAGCTGAAAGTATCGGACTAGATACGAAAAAAAGGAAAATTACGAATCATTCGAATCGCTCCTCTGCTGTGAGTATCTTGTCACACTCAGGGGCAAACTTGCAAGAAATTACCAAAATAACAGGCCACTCGTCATCGGAATCTCTGAAACCGTATTTGAAACTCACTGCAGAACACCATAGACAAATAATTGAGAAAATGAGAAACATACCTAATCCTTCCACATCCAGTGTCAGCAATAGTACCAACACTACAAATTCCGAAAATAACAATACATCAAATATGTATTATAATAATTGTACTTTCAATATTAATATTAATCAATAAAAGAATTAAAATATTACTCTTCATATAATCGTAACGAATACCAACTCGAGCAAAGACAATATGTTTCGATTATTCACCTCTTCACTAGACGTATTTCGCAAAACATCACTCGAGCTACGCTCTCGTGATGTTTCGCGAAAACGTCACGTGAATCGGTAAATAATCGAATATTGTCTATGCTCTTGTGATATTATAACTGAATATTGACTAAATTATTAGGTATATTATCGGAACTAGAGAATCCAATCTCGCACAAAAATTTCAATCCCGCAAACGCGCGGGATTAAAGACATCAATCCCGCGGATCCGCAAGAATGCGGGATTGTTAACAATATACAGGGTCTCCCGGATAAGATGGGAACCATTTTAATGGGAGTCAGAAAACACCTAGAGGATCCCGAAAAATCCCCATTTGAAGTATCTAGGAGTTCTAGATTCTAATTTACAGGGTGTTTTTCAAATTTGAATGGAAATTATAACCACTGTATCTCCTGAACGGAATCACCGATTTATCCGAAATTTAGAATGAAGATAGCTTTCATGAGGTTCCAGAAATATGCCATCAAATATCATTCGATTTGCAGGACCGTATCACATAATTTTGTACAGTTCTAAGAAGTTTGCGAAATCAACTTGTACAAGGAATTTATTGATTTCTTCGATATCTGCGTAAACGGTAACATTCATTCATTCAATTCGCCAAATAATATCCTATGGCACCATCCAGGTTGCCGAGGACTGATTTTTTTTTCTTGATAGTGACAATAATTTGTTCTCCCGTGTCGATATTTAACATCCTATTCATCTCGTAACGAAGGGATCTTTATGAATTTAATAAATTGAATATACATTATTGAATGTTAATTTCAGTTTTTATTTGATGGAATACATCAGTTTTTTGAAGCATAATTCAAAATAATTGTTAAAGAACCATCCTTGAATTATGCTGTGAAAAATGGTAGTATTCCATCAAATGAAAACTGATATTACCATTCAATAATGTATATTCAATTGATTAAATTCATAAAGTTTTGAAATTTCTTCCGAGATGAATAAGATGTTAAATATCAAGACGAGAGAAAATATTATTTTCACTATAAAAAAAATCGGTCCTCAGCTGGATGGTGTCATACAATATTATTCGGTGAAATTAACGAATTAATGTTAGAGTTTACACATATATCGAAGAAATCATGAAACTCATTATACAGGGTGATTTCACGGACATTTCAGATCTGTCTAAATTATTTATATTCAATTATTTATATTTGATTGCAGTTTTCCAGAACCTCATGAAAGCTATCTTCATTCCAAATTTCGGATAAATCGGTGATTCCGTTCAGGAGATATAGTGGTTAATTTCCATTTAAATTTAAAAAACACCCTGTAACACTGAATCTAGAACTCCTAGATACTACAAATGGGAGTTCTTCGAGATCCTCTAAGTGTTTTCTGTCTCCCATCTTATCCGGGTCACCCTGTATATACTCATTGTACTCAACTCATTAAACATGCTAATAAAAAGTTCCTATGCAATTAAAAACATACTATAGTAGTAGCATAATAGTTATTTATGTACCAAAGACTAAAACTGTATATGACCTCTTTAATCATTTCACAATAGCAAATGACAGTCACATACACCTATCTTTGTATTGAACCGTATGATGCCGTATTCATAGTGACCCCCACAGCGGACGAAAAATGCTTTTTCTTGTTCTGCGACACTCCCAGAATTTCGTCTTTCTAGGATTCCAAGTAACGAAGTAATGTGTTGAATTGAAGCTATGTTTTGCACAGAAAAAGAAGTAAATCAATCAATCACTCGAAAACTGTCAGATATAGGAATTAGGAAGTTGATACAGAGATAATCAGGACTCTACGGCGAATTGGAAAAAATAATATACAGGGTGCTCCATTTAAAACATACAAATTGTTAGTACTTTTGGATATAAGCGGCAACACCGCAGCGCTGAAAATATTTTAGATCGAAGGCGCAGTTGTTCCTAGGCAAGGAAACAAATTTTCAATAAAATCGTACGTCCCGTTCTTCGTAAAAGACCAGGGTACCATCGATCGTGGTCCAGCCTGTATTTCAGCAAGAAAGTAGGTACCGCAGGACATGTCCTGATAATTTGTACGGTCACTCCATACTACATATAATGTAGGTGATCGCTGAAGCGGAAATGCACTTCACGGCATTATCACTGGTTAACTCGCTTACATTCAAAATCATTTGCCTTCAACTGTTATCTGACCATTCGCAGTAACAAATCAGGATTTAGTAAGAAAGAACCAGTCCACACAATTCGCACTAACAAAAATGAATCCAGACATTCCAAACACATTAGAATATTCTAATCCACTCATTGTCCCGCTTACGAACGTACGTACCAGAAGAAATACACCGCAAAAGGCCGTTTCAGGTAATTTCTTCCGATATTATACAATAGTACACACGACCGAACCTATATGGAATCACCCAGTAATTTCGAGAAATAGAATTTGAGAAATAGATTTCGAGTAGTAAAGAGCATTATTAAAAGGTTTCTTTCTGGGGTTTCTCTCCCAAACTCTGAAAAATACCTATAAAATAAAAATTAATTAAGTAATCATTAAAGGATACTGTGGGAGGTATTCATTATTGAAAGGTTTTTTCCTGGGTTTTCTCTCCCAAACTCTGAAAAATATCTATAAAATAAAAATAATTATTTTGTGATTTGCTTCTGCGTAAGAAACACAGGAAGTTCTTAGAAAAAATGCCATTAAATGGTACACAGACGGTTCAAAAACCAATATAAGAGCTGGAGCTGGAGTATAAGGGGCAGGCATCAAATGCTCACTATCGCTAGGCTCCTATCCGAGCGTCTTTCAGGCATAAATACTCGAAATCGAAAGATGCGTGAAAATGAACCTAGAAAGAAACTATCAGAGGTGTGATGTAGTAATCCATTCTGACAGTCAAGCTGCTATTAAAGCTCTCAGATCCCATGTTATAGAGTCTTAGCTAATATAGTAGTGCCGAAGAAAACTTAATGAAGTAGGCAATACAACAGGGTCTCCTTGGTCTGGGTTCCTGGACACTTGAGAATTCAAGGGAATGAGGAGGCCAACACACTTGCCAAGAAAGGAGCACGAACCCCTTTTATTGGCCTGGAAGAAACTGCTAGACATCAACTGGAGATGTATCCCAGGAATGTATCGCTTCAAAAAGTTCCTCCGGATCCTTGGATCTGACGCTGTCCGATCCAAGAATATATGGATCTCAGTAAAAACACGTTGGACCCCCTCACTGGTTTCCCCACAGGGCACTGCTGCAGGAAACAAATGATTATGTGGGGAGTATGATGGAACTCCCGATCACCTGATTACGGAATGCTTCGTCATCTCAAACCAACGCAAGAAATGCTTTGGGCAAGAAATCTGCAGGAGCGAAGACGTAGCCTCCTTGGAGCCATTTCAGGTACTGGAACTGGTATCAGAACTCTGGAACTGATAGGCGAGCTGTAGATGATTATGACATCGACAGCTCGTATAGGAGACACAATAGACCTTAAGGTCGCAGTGCAACCCTACAACAATATACAATATATCTCCTGTCAACAAAGACTCCGAGGCTGAGTGGGGGCCTTCTCTGGTTCACAGACAGTCCTGTGTCAGCTGCGGGTGTCAGCGCTGGAATATATGGAGTGAGACCTACGAAAACCTCGGAGCTGAGCCTGGGGCTGCACGCCACAGCATTTCAGGCAGAAAATATAGCTATAGCGGCGGCGTATGCGAGGGACAATATTATGAAGGGCACCTCTAATCCGCCAATCTATATTCTCTCATTTAGCCAGGTCACCATAAGAGCTTAACAGTCCTATAATATAAGCTCTGAACTCAATAATAAACATAACGGACACAATGAGCTAGAATCACGCGATGTGGTCACATTCATGTGGATGTTAACTGACGAGTAAATAAGAGGAAATAAGAAGGCATATATCCTTGCCAAGGCAGAAGCGGCATCTCCTCTAATAGGCCCTGAACCAGCTTGTGAACTCTCCTTCAGGAAAGGTATTGAAGAATCGATTCAGAGCCATCACCTATTCATCTGTAACGATGCCTCAGGTTCATGTTCATGGCAAGAGGTTGGTGACAGGACCATCTAAACTGCTCGCAACAAGCTTGCTACGCTTGAGCAGAACTTCACTCAGAAATGTGGTTAGCCTCCACTCGGTCACTGTAATCTGAGGAAGCACTTAAAGGTGAAGAGGAAACATCAGCACTCCTCTCAATACAGATTATGTGCCATGGAGGATGAAGCAGCCAGCCATGTCCTCTTCAAATGGGAGGCTTCGTCTGGTATTAGAACTAACATATTCGGATTTGTGACCAAGATGACTTTCCATAGGAGAATTTGATTAACACTACGGTGGAGCTTTCCTCAAACTAATCCTGGGTTAGGGACACTGAACTTCCTTCGGGTATGGAGTGATGGGACTGGCACAGTACGCCAAGTCATAATTTTTTTATTTTTCCGGTACATCAGCTTATCAGCTGATGTAATTACATCAGCTAGATCCCCTTGTGAGGCATTTTATTTTAGTTGTGAATTGCGTTTGGCGTACATCGGAAAATAGATCCATCCTTTTTTAGGTCAACTAAAAATTGAACGCGAAGGTGTAAACATGACCATTATGTCCAGAGATTTTCCTTTGATGTAGACGCGGGATTTAACTGCCAGTTAATTCTGACAGTATTAACTTAAATTGACTAATCCCGACCTATTCCAGGAAAGAACTGAACCGAGCAGAGCGTACGATTATAGACAAATTTATTAGCATGACTACATTATTCATAGATAATGTTGTTCATTATGTATGTAAATTGTCGTTGGATGTTAACTAGCAGAACACGCCTCTCATAGTGGCGATCCGCGGCTGTGATGTTCGGATATGTTAGACAATCCTTTCTTCCCCCAACTGGTAATGAAATATCACTTGCAAATTAACCAAGCCATCTTGGATGAATGCGTTTCCAGGCTATCGGAGAGGTGGTAAATTAATTTAAATGCTCGCTTCATCTGCATAATTGTACGATTCATATTTCTTTCATTTCTGATTCTGTTTTCGGCAACAACAGATTTCTCGTAAATTCGATGTTATGAATTAGAAGAAGATGTTTGGATGAATCTTGAATATCTAATTATGAGATTATGTAACATAGATGGAGTTGAATTGCATAATTGATTAAATGATTAAGAAGTTGATATAACTCCATATAATTGGATTTTTGGCGCTCTTATTCCCCTGGACTCAATCAATTCGCCCAAATGTCTACGATTTACGAATTTTTGGTCGAAAATGTTCTCAAACGTTTAGTTCAACTCACTGATGAAGAGTCTGAGACCAGATTCCATTCCGTCCGGCCGGCAGGACGTCCGCACGATTACATTCAAACGAAAATAGTTTAAATTTGCAGGGTAGTTTTTTATAAATAACCAGGTGCCTTATATAGGAAGGGTATAAAATCCACAATATTTCCTCAGAAATATATTTTTTACAATTTTGAAGCAGAGAGAGTCAGTATAAAGAATTTTATAGTATTTATGCATACAAAATGAATTTCTCGCATAACATGAATGATAAAAATATTGATTGTGAATTCATAATAATAACTATTTCATTCAATGCATTAATGGAATTCTTGAAGAATAATTATATATCTTGGAATAAGGTAACTGATAATTTGAATTAAATGATAACCTGCAGACCTACTACATTCATAGAAGATTCACGGTTTCATTGATTTGATAGCATTTGCTTGTCATCTTTTGACTTTTTTGGATCTCTTGTTCATCGGAACAGAGTGTTTATCAATTTGCGCAAATGTCTGTAATTTTCGAATTTTTGGCTGAAAATGGTCTTAAAAGATTTGGTTCTACTCACTGATCAAGAATCCGTGGTCAAAATCAATTGCATATTGAATAACTTATGTATAAATATTGGGGATGATGTTTCAGAAGATTTGGAATTGGATCATTTTAATGAAGTAATTTATGAAGGCAATAGGAAAGAACAAAATAATAGAATCATCAAAAGAAATTACTGTTCGTTGACTACCGAGGTTAATATTACCTTCTACTTCCTTAAGTAGTGAGACATGTTCCTATATACCGTATGTTCATAATGTTGCTAGCAAAAAAATGCTAAAATATTGATCTACATTATAAAATATTTTTTCTTGAGTTCATAATACAGAATGAATGTTTTAGTGGTATGAACTATTGAATTATGAAAAGATAATTGTATTTTATGAATATATTTTGTCTTATAATGACAAAAGTTGACAAATAAAGAAAAACAAGAATATAAAATAAATATTTAATCTTTCAAACAAATTATATGAACTATTAAAATATTTTGTTCCTCAGATTATACCTATTCAAATATCAGGAATAAATGGACAATCTGCTATGATTGTCTCCAGCCTTGCGCTAAACATTTCTATGATACTTTCATTAAGTATTTTGAGTTGTGAAAACTATGCACCGAGTGTAAGTTGCAACAACCCTTTTCACAGGGTTAAATCATTGGCAGATTGCTCATTTAATCTTAATAAACGGTTCTCTCATAAAAATCCATTGATATAATTCCCAACTCTGAGAAACCAATACTTTCGGAGATGATTTGTCAAAGATTGAACCAGAGCGCCACGGCCCCTGTCCAGGGTCTCTTTTTGTATTTCTACCGACGGAAAAGCTTAGGGAAACGTTATTTCCGTCGACCCGACTGTCACGAAAATCAATTAAGCCTTCAGTTCTAGGACCAACTCGGCGGCAATATAGCTGTAAGCACAATTGGTTGCTCGCTCCTGTTGTGGTTTCACCTATTTTCAGTTTTATTTCCATCTTTTGCCTCGGTTGCCCTGTCCTGAAGAAGCCAACTAGCAGAAACACGTGTCGACAGGTACCAGCAGAATGATTTTTCTCTGCTCCTTTTGCGGAATTACTTATTAAACCTTCCCACTTAGATATACTTCTTCGTATTGTCCATATTTCTATATTAAATAATTAATTTCTTTATCTTCCCACATTCACGATATTTTATTCAAAATTTCCGAACAGAATTATTGCAACATTTAAGGATTTGGAAATATCACAGAATTCGAATAAACTCCGTCTCGACAGCAATCGGCGTTTCGACTTGTGTGGCCATAAAAAGTTCTTTTTGCAGCACACGCTCCTTCAACCTGTCAACCTTTTTTGCTTCGCGGCTCCTCTGAGCCTTTATAATCAGATGCAAATTTCCGATGAAGACGTAACAACTTCGACTGAATTAACGTCGGCCATTTAAATGTAAAAATAAAAATAGTCTTTTTTGGCAGGTAGAAGGGAAGCAGCACTAAAGATACCAATTCTCGAGAATGGTCATATCTGGATGTCTGCATGTGATTGCTGATAAAAGTGATATTCACCCGCCTTACTATATACGTTATTTTGATGTTAAAGTTTCTCGAATTCTGGATCCTTTGGAACTGTAACAATATTTTTTTATAGGGTTATCGAATGAATAATCATTAAAGGATACTGTGGGAGGTATACTCATTATTAAAAGTTTTTTTTCTGGGTTTTCTCTCCCAAACTCTAAAAAATATCTATAAAATAAAAATTAATTATTTTGTGATTTGCAAGAAAATCAAAAAATTGGTTCAAGCCCTGTGGACAGGAGCTATTGGGCGCATGTTCATCTTCCTTGTGGCCCGTACTGACCAGTAAAGAAAAAAAGCAGTATCATGTTGAATACCTTAATATTATTGATTATTATATAATAATCGATGAAAATACTGAGAGAGACCCAGGAAATTTGACACATTTTGTCTTATATCTCCAGAAATTGAAATCGTATAGAGCCAAAATTTTGCACAATGTTGCAAAATACTACAATTGACGTTAGTACAAGTTTTTGTTGCAATCTGATGAATAGTTCACGAAAAAAAATTTTTTTTTTCGAAAAAATTAAAAGAAATATTTTTTTAAAAATTACCAACATTTCGATCATAACAGAATTTTGCCAAAAGTTGCGCGTTTATATCCTCGAACTGACTACCAAGTTTCGATTCAACATCTTCTTTAGTTCCTGAAATATCAGGGAAATAACCTCAAAATTTGAAATGTCTATACCTTCTAAACCGTCCGGCCGATTTTGCCCGTTAACGAACTTAACCGTCGCATTTTGATCAGAAACCTACCCTGAAAGTTTGAAGTCGATAGGACCTTCGGTGCTCCTGTTATCGTGCCTACGGCCGGAAGGCCGGCCGGCCGGCCGGACGGCACCCAAAAATCTGACACCGGATTCCTGATCAGGGAGTCCGAATTAGTCTATTAGCCAATTTTCAGCTCGAAATTCGAAAATTACAGACATTTGGACGAAATGATAGGACGATGTTCCCCTAGAACATGCGCCCAAAAACTGTGTATATAATATTCCTTGTATTTGTGGTAAATGATACACAGGAGAAACATCATGACCACTAGAAGTAAGAAAGTCAGAGCATAAGAATAACTTGAGAAATAGAGACATACAGAAATCAAAAATAGCAGAACATGTATGTCCAATCCAAGGAGATCACATGATGGATTGGAGTAATACAAAGATTCTAATGACAGAAACTGATTATATTAAAAGGACACTTAAGGAGTCAATTTGTATTTTATTGAACAGAGAATGCAATTTTGCAAATTGATCAATTGGTATTGACCATATTTGGCTAAATTTATTGAAAAAGGAGTTGGAACTTGGAAATTTCTATGCAAAGTAAAACTATGTTAGCTATGATTTTCAAATACTGTCAATGTGACAATTCTTGAATTTCACAATAACTATCACCAAAATAATTCTAAAGATTTTCATTAAGCGTCTGACGAAGGAGTCTGATATAGACTCCAAAACGTTACGATACAGTTGTTTCTTCGTTGTTGTTTGTTAGGCAACATTGTTCAATTGATTGCTTCTGACAAATATCTTGTGTTTCTTACGCAGAAGCAAATCACAAAATAATTAATTTTTATTCTATAGATATTTTTCAAAGTTTGGGAGCAGCTTCATCATAAGAATCCATTGATATCATTTTCAATTCTAAAAACCTAATACTTTTGGAGATATGATTTTTCAAATTTTCAATTATTTATTGTACTTCTATATATGTTTGCACAGAATGCTGTAATTATTCTATCTATGAATTATTATATGATCTGTGTTCATACATATCATCTTATTTTCCTATAAGAGACATGTCAAATTTATTCCTGGTTCGTTACTCATGATATAAAATACCCCTCCTGTTCTAGAAAACAAAGTATAATTAAATGTAAAATGACCAATGAAATAACCTCAGCTATCGTAGAATTATGAGGATTATATGATATTATACTTTTTGGGTGATAATATAATGCCCGTGGAAAATCCATATGATGATGGAAATATATACTTTGGTAAGTTATCAAATTGGGTTCAGAATATCTCCGGTAAAAACAAAACTGGAATATTGGCTAAGTTTCAATTCATATAATATCATATTCAGATTTCAGAGTAGATTTGGGGAATGAATATCTCGGATAAGTTCGTTATTGGGCAGAATCGGTCTGGTGGTTTCGAATTAGTAATTTTTGGCACTCTTGATTTTTTTTTAATGACATGTTTTTGAATTTGATTTATTTCATGATGCAGTTGATGATGATGATGATTCCCAACTCTGAGAAACTAATACTTTCGGATATATAATTTGTCAAAGTTTGAATAATTACTCGCTAGTAGTCTGACAAGAGAGACAAAGCTCCTGTCCACAAAGCTTTTCAGTTTCAAAGAAAACGATGGAATATTAAATTATGCGAACATTTGGATAGTAGAATGGTCAAACCTTTTCAATAACATGAAATTCGAATTTAGTATAGTCGAATATTAGAATTATTAGAATAAAACTGCTAGAGCTACTTCAAACTAAATCATGGAATTTTTTTAAAATATAACTAAATATTAAAAAAGTTGTTTGTTATTTTATTTGAAAAGTTGTTCGGTATTTCATTCGAATAGTGATTTAGAATTTTATTCGAATAGACGAATATTCCAACTACCCATAATTTACTAGTAGAATATTCGAATAGTCGAATTATTCCAGCCCTACTAGGAACCACCATCTTCGATGTAATTAATTCATAGAAAGACCTCCTCCAAGGATTAATTCAGGAAAAAGCATGGAAAGACCTCCTACGAGAATTAATTCAGAAAAAAAGCAAGTTAATAATATTGAATATAATATTTTAATATATCAATTTCCTATATTCATTTCATGCACTAAATCCTGTCAACGAACAATACAATTTGTACGGTGTATTCGAATTAGAATAAATAATAGATAAAAATATCAAAACACACCTTCGTAGTACCGTTGAAATATAGAAATGACAGTTATTGAATACCTAACAACAGGTCGCATAGAGACATCAAAATGACTATAAGGGTATGTAGGAAGTTGGTCTAGACAACACATATCGTGTCCTGCTGTGTCTGAAATTGTTACCTTGTCGAAAATATACATTTACACCTCTCGGTCCGGTCGGCTTACCCGTACATATGGCGGACCTTTACATCCCATTATAACAAATTAGGAAAAGCTTACTGAGAGAAGACAGCTCCGATATTTATCTTTGAGTACGCAGCCCGTGTACCGTCTTGATATTCTTTCTTTGCCCGACCCAGTTTCAAGTCGAATTAATAAATAATCTTTAATTAGCCGCCATATGTTCCTCAGTAATAAAATGGATATTCTTGGGGAACTTCTTATTCGAAGAACTTGGCTCGTATTACGTGAGGTCTAAAAAATATTAAATGATTAAGAAAATGTCCACTAAATATCTAATGGGGTCTGTTATTCGATAACTAACAGCTTTTGGATATTGAATTTATGGAATAAAACTTCCCATATATAACACTTTACGCTTAATGTGATACTGCATCAAAGTCAATGTTGAATTATCCCACATCTCCATGAGAACATAATACAGGGTGTCCCAACGAAAATTTGACGCTTGAAGAATCCAAAAATAATTTTCAATTTCTGTATAAGGGATAAAGAATTTCTATGACATTGTTCCGGAAAAAACACATGAGTTTAGCAACAACCCCCAACATGTTTTGAATAGGGAGGAGGTGTTTGATGTGGTTTAGTCAAGAAGTTTTTTCTGTTCCCTAACATCTCAGTTGAAACTTTTTTTATTTAGATAATGGTGGAACAATTTGAATTTTGGAAAGTTTTTACTTCAAAAACATTCGATTTTCTTATCGTTCACGGTCGGAAAATGTGTGAGACAATTCATTACAATATACTATTTTTTTGCAGATTCTTTCTCAAGTGTGTTTCAATTTTTCGTTTCTGTATCATAATTCGGTTTGAGAATTACTTACGTGGGCGAAAATACTCTATTCTATAGAACAAATAATAGAAATTCTCAAATTTTACTATCGGAATGACGAAAATGCTAGATTAACTTCAAGGTATTTTAAAAACAATCATCCAGAAAGAAACATAAGTCACCAATATCTTGATCATTTGATGAATGAAGTCAAAACTCTTAGGTTCTTAAATTCAATTATTACATTATTTCGTTAATAATGGACCAATTTTGACAATTTTAACTGGGTTGTGTACAGAACATGAATTACTTCCAAACTGACCAACACTCGATATCTCTTCCCTATTCAAAAAAAGTTGAGGGTTGATGCCACCTTCATGGGGATGGTTTTATCGGAACAAACTCATGATGGAAGTTCGTCTACCTCAAAATAGAAGTTGACCCGTTTTTTGTAAATCTTCGAAAATTCTTCGTTTCTGAGTTCTAAGGGGAGTTCAAATTTTTGTTGGGACACCCTGTATATGTCCATAAATTGATATACAACAAAAATTATGGATGTCACGTCAGTGCATAAGCGCAGTCTTTGACAAGTCTAGATGATAAACATCACTAAACATTTAAATTGGCAATTCGTTCACAATAAACACATTTATGTCTACAAATTATTTCGAAATGGCGGTATGTTAATTTCACTAAAAGAATAAATTAATTGAAATTTGATTATTGTGCTATTTATTCTAATCGTATACTAATTAATACTCTGTATTAGTATTTATAAATAACCAGGTGTCTCATATAGGAAGAGTATGGAATATCCATAATATTTACATATAAATACATTTTTATACAATTTTGAACCAGAAATACTTAGATATTATCAAGCATTCTGTATAGGTTTACCCGCGTAATTCTCGCATAACATAAAGCCGGAAATCGTATTAATGTTATACTCAATGTAAATAATAAGACTTTTGGGAAATAATTTATACGTCTTGGAATATGATAATTGCGATGTTGAATCAAATAATAACCTTCACCATTCATAGAAAATTCAGGATTTCAATGATTTCATAGAATTTTGTTGTTGATTTTTGTGCTTTTTTGGCGCTCTTGTTCCTCGGAACAGAGTGGTTATCAATTTACCCAAATGTCTGTAATTTTCGATTGTTTGTCTGAAAATGGTCTTAAACGTAATCAATGAATCAGAAATAAATTCAACATATCTCGTATAGGAAAATAAGATGACATGTATGAACACAGATCGTATAATAATTCATAGATAAAATAATTACAGCATTCTGTGAAAACATAAGAGTATAGAAGTTAAAAATAAAAATCAAAAAACTTGGTTATTAGAATTTTTCACATACATTTTGAGGTTATGATAATAAACTGTGATTAGAAAAGTTGTGAATTTTTTTATTACCTACCACTTTGCCTTTCAACTTTTTTGCCTAAGATCTGTAGTTTTGCCGGAAATTGAGATAAACCGTTTTTACCCTTAAAAACTCACCCCCTTACACTTCCCGACCTCAGATCATTGGTAAATTATTTTTCAATTCTTTTTTATTATATTCTCTTCCTTTTCCAATGGGTTTCATCCTACTATGATTTTTTTTTGTTTCTAAAATTATCGACTGATGCTCTGTGTCCCTGCTTTCTTTAAGAAGAAAGATTTTTGGAAAACAATTCTCTTCTTGATCTTATAATATTATAATTTAGAAAATATAAGTCCTTATCAAGACATGATTTGTTATTTCATAGTCTTAAGTAATTTGTGGATATTTTTTTCATGAATTTTTTCTGTTGATGTGCCTAAATTAAATAAATAAATAAATAATTATTTTCTTTTCGTATTTCTCAATCAAAATGCCATTCCGATACACAAATAACGATCAAGGGGTATCAATTTCTGCAATGGTTCAAGATTTCCATTCAGGAAACATCAAAGACTCCATAGAAGTTCCCAGTCAACAATATTTTCGGTTTTCTAATCGCTAACTCCACCCAGAACTTTTCCTCAAATGAAGGCAGTGTATTTCACCGCTGTGAATGTGGGAATGTGCAAATATACCCAAGACTCAGGGTGGTCTGCTTTCACTACATCCGAAATGGCGTCTCTAGGCTGACGTGTTGTTTATTCACACCAAATTGGCTGATAATTTGTATCGATTTGTTTTGACTAGACCATTATTCAGTTGGGTTATTCAAGACGTCCATATGGTCGCATACCAAAATGATTAATTGCTTTTATCTGGTACCCGCCAGACATATTTGGTTATTTATGAGTGGGCAAATTTTGACCCAGCTATTTATTCCCATGTTACACGATTGTGGGTCCTATCCTTTTCGCACGGAAATTGGAGGTTCGAGTTCAGCAATTATGGAAGAGTAACTCTCTTATTGAGAGATACAGACATCAGAAAAGTCTGAAATTGGTACGCCAGGACGGTTGGACCAACTCGATCGCTAATCCATCCGACAGTGTATTGTGACAGTATAAAAATGTAAGAATGTCAACTCGAGCCCAACGCCGACCGATCTGCCTGTGCAAGAAGCATAGAATAACAGGGTGTCGACACTCCCTACTAATGTCCGTTAAAATTTTCGTCCGTAAAACGAAACTAGAATTGTCAAATCTTCTTCTACTTCATTCTGTTAACGATGATGGCGCTAGAGTCGATTTGGCAGATTTTGACAAGCGAAAAAGATTAGAGTCATTCCAGTGACACTGTTACTAGTTCAAAAATTGAAATTAATAGTATATCACGTAAAAGAGTTGTAAGTAGCCCATTATGCACGAAGTGAAAAAAATTCACGAGTGCGTAATGGGCTTACAACTCGCGTATGGTATTATAGTTTCTCTACGCCCACCCATTTTTTTTTATAAATAAAGCGTAATTCGTTTGAGAGAATGTTTGGATACATTTGCTGACATTTGGGGCCATCACTTTCTTAATCCAAATCGCTAATCGCTAATGCTAAAAGTTTTTGCCGCTCTTGTTCCTCGGAACAGAGTGCTTATCAATTTGCCTAAATGTCTGTAATTTTCGAGCTCCTGTCCACAGGGCTTGTTTACTCTTTCAATATGAAAGTTGATTTCTTTCGAAAACGGTCGACTTTATGACCAAGAGTTCTCTTTTTGTGTTTGGCGTTTCAAATGCACGTTTCAAAACCGTACTCTTTCCAGTGGCGTAGAAGTTGGGGAGAAAAACACCCACTACTCCTCAAAACCTTCACCAATTATGAGGACTGAGTAAAAAATGCTGTCAAAACTGTTTTATATAGGACAAACAGTTCCGGAGATATTCGCAAAAAATGAAATTTTTTCTTCGATTTCAATACCGTGTATCTCGAAAATGGTGCATTTTAGAGGGTCAGCTAATATAAACTTTTTTTCATATTTTTGGACGAGCTATCTCATCCTGAAGTCCTGCGCATACATTCTGAAACCCTGTATACACTTTTTTGATGTGTTTTTGAGTCATCTTACGTCTGAAAATATCTTCAATTCCAGTGAATATCACTAGACATTTCCGATGTGTGTATGTGACACGTCCTTAATTTAATCTCTCCAATCTGTTTAGTGTAAAAATACTTAATTATTGAACTAACGTACTGAAATTTTTTTAAAAACTATTTCGACTCGTAAATATTCTAGCTCTACATCCAAAATACAGAAATTCAACGTTCACATAACAGACAGCATAAGAGAGTTGCCAGTTGATCTTTCGAATCGGACACCAAATCAATATCAACTCACAACGCTTTAGGTGCATTTCTTGTTCGCAGTTAATAAAACTTATTTATATCATAGATCATTACCACTAACAAGGGGTAAGTTGCAAGATTGCTTTACAACACCATAAAATTGAAGAAGTGTAATAATATACCCGGGTAGGTACAATTTCCACTCTTTTTATTCGAGTAGGTATTTAAAATCTTTTCTTTGCTTTTTCGAATGGAACAAAACGATGTGAAGTGTTGTCGAAGTCAGATTAGTTTAGCACCCCATAAACTTCATGAATGTCTCCCTAGACGATTGACATGTGCGTGCATGAAGATGTGTGAAACCACATTGGACAAGGTGTGGCAATAAAAATGGAGTTAGTTTACTTTGTTTCGGTCGCAACATATTAAGTTTCAAATACTCACAAACAAACTTGTATGGATTTATCCATACTTACACCAAACGTTTAATGATATTCGGCATTTAGATTTGTCAAATTTGATTACGACGATCAATATAAATGTAAATTCAGATACGTTTCCCTAGATACTTCACGGAAATTCTGTCAATTAAATGAATATTTTGCTGATCGACTAGAAAAGATTAATCCACTGTATTGCTTATAATTTTTCTATATTTCCCCAATTTTTCCAACAATATAGAACCGATCGAGTTTAAATCTAGAACTTGGAAGTAAGATATCGTTTTGAACGCTCTTTCAGCGATGTATGTCGGATAGATTTTGAGATAGAGTATTTTTTAAAATTTTCTATTTATACGATCCTTACGTCTTCTTGTCGGTATTTTTCAACCAGTAGAGTTTCAATTAGATCAGATCATTATTTTCCGAGATATTGGGAAAACAACAGAATTAATTTTGCCTTCGGATTCTTCATCAGTGAGTTGAAATTAAACGTTTGAGAAGATTTTTGGCCAAAAAAATCGAAAATTGCAGGCATTTGGGCAAATTGATAGAAGCTCTGTTAAGGGAAACAAGCATCCCACATATTCAATTGCCATGAGAGAACATGGTTTTTACTCTTTTGTGATTAGAATAAGCTCATCACAAAATATTAGCAGTATTTGCCAGTGTTCAGTTTAGAATCCAAAAATTAACATTGCAGAACTTGCTTATTGTAATATTGGCAAATAATAAGTTAGTAAACAACTAAAAAAAATACAATAATTATGCGATAGGAAAAAAAAATTTCGAGAAGTAGCTTTCGATTTCTGTTAGACCAATGAATTGAAGAATTCGAATATCATAAGCAATACGCGTTCTTGAATATGCACACTACTCTAGGTATATCCATAATTAAGTCATTGCCATCTATATTTATGTCTTCATTCTGAAATGAACTTAGTTCATGAACTGCAACTCTTTCTCATAACTATATCGACATCATATAAATCAATCTTCAGAAGTTATGGTTGGTCATAATGATATCCTGATACTGAAATAAATTTTATCATTGCATTGGAATCGTAAAATGTCAGAGGTGACGCCCAAAACATCTCAGCTTACCTCAAGAATTACAATGGTGGTTTAATCGCCTACATCCTGAAAATTACACTTGAGATTCCGACGAGGGTTAATAAATATCACCAATAAAACGAATGATAGTAAAACCAACTCCCAATCTGTGCAAAAGATATCCAACTTTGCTCATTGCATTCTTGAATGTTAAATTGTTCCTTCCAGTTCGTCGTCTTGCTATACAGGGTGATTCACGAGGACCGTTCATTAGAATATTTCAAAGAAATACTTGAATTGAGATTGGACCTTCTTCTCCCTTCACCCTCGTTTGGGGAACTGGGTCATTGCTCTGTGATGCGTACCTTTGTCTAGTTTGTATATGCATCATAATATAAAAGTGTGATGCCCATGCACAACAGAAATGTTATAATGGGCGAATAACTTATTGTTTATTTAGACGCAATTGTTGAATATTACAAAATGTCCATATTATGTAAACTGTATGCTTTGCTGCTAATAAACATTATTATAGTTGAAATTTTATAGTTAAGCTTTGTTAGGAGAGATAGACTCTTGGAAAAAATTTAAAATTCGTTCGACTTCGTTTTTTCAATGATAATCAGATTACCCATTGAATTCTACATTATTTTAATGTGTCACTTACATATTATTCTCAGAAAATTCGTGTGAGATCTGAAAAAACCCTTTAAATTTTCTCAAATAGTGCTTCATTCCAATGTTAATAACTTGTAGATTTTTGCATAAAATTCCTAATTTTCTAGCTTCTATCAGAAGACATACCAATGCTTCTCCTTCGTTAATTAGAAATTCAATTGAACATACAGGGTGTTTCTATTTAAATGTAGGAGTCAGTCATGACAAAAACCTCAAAACTCATTTTTTTCAAATGAGAATCTTTTTTTTTGGTCATCTGGAATCTACGTAATAAAATAGTGTATTTTTTATAATACATACTACTGCTTCACTTACCGAATATCTCGGGAAATGAGCATTTTAGAGCAGTAGTATGCATCATAGAAAATATACTATTTTTTAACGTATATTCCTGCTAGGAGAACAGACAATAGAATTCACCATGGTTTATTCGATTAAGAGTGTCCAATACAGGAGAATAGACAATAGAACATACGCACAAAAGCTTCTGACTTCACGTCGGTGCTTGAACCAATTCTTTTTCAATAATTTCCTTTTAATTTTCTAGTGATACGATTCTCACAAAACTTCACAAACGTCCTTAGGTTTGTATTCTACAACTAATCACAATGTATCAATTCGATCGGATTTGAATTGATAGAAAACAAAATTATTACTCGGAAACCATTGGGCCGAATATGCCCATTAACGAACTTGTCCGTCGTATTGGGATGCGCCACCTACCCTAAAAATATCAAGTTGCTGTCCGTTTCCGTTTGCAAAATATCGTGGCAACGGTCGGCCGGACAGAATAAAATTTGACCTCGAATTCTTCATCAGGGGGTCGAACCCAATCGGTAGAGACCATTTTTGGCTAAAAATTCGAAAATTACAAACATTTGGGCAAAATGATACCTAACGCAATGTTCCCCAGGAGTCGCAAAAATCAAAAGACCGTAAGAGGAAAACGAACAAATTAAAAATAATACATAACCTTTCAAAAGTCCCCTCTCACAAATATACTCCTCCGTAGCCGCATGAATCTCTTGAAGAAGAATCGCCTCCGCTAGTTTTCAAAGATTTTCACTTTTGTTCATAGAAATCCCTTCAATATTTGATTTCAAAAAGGAAAATGTTGTAGCTCCAAAACCAGGTATGACCAATCCAAACTATGATTATTCAGAACTTCAGATGTTCGAACACCGCTACAGGACCCTAATGTAGGTCTATCATCTCCAATAGATTTGTAATAAAAAAATCGGCACGAAAATTGATTAAGTTCGATATATGTCAGCATGACATTCATGGTTTTGAAGGTTCTCGAAAAATGTCTGCTATTCCCATACAGCTACTGAAATCTCTCAAGGCTGTTCGGATCTCCAACAATATAGATCCGATCGTGTTCAAACTTGGAAATTGGAAGTGGAGTTAGGTTCCGAATGCTCTTGCAAAATTTCAGCGATGTCGGACGAATAGTTTCTGATATATAGTATTTTTTCCATTATTTTCAAAGATTTTTTAAACATTTTCTAGTGATGCGATCCTCACGAAATTTAGCAAGAATTTTCGCGTTGGGATGCTACAACTAATAACCATTTCCGAATTATATCGGTTTTGTATTTTTCGAGTTATTGAGAAAATAACAACCAAATTTCAGATGGGTACAACTTCAAAACCGTTTGGCCGATTATACCTATAGACAAATTCAAATGTCGAACTCAGATGCACAACCTGAAAATTTCAAGCCGCTATCTCTTTCCGTTCTCAGGTTATCTTGACATAAATAATATTTTTTAATAATGTTTTAAAACATTTCTAGCGATACGATTCTCACAAAATTTCGCAGACGTCCTTAGGTTTGTATTCTAGAACTACTCACCAAGTTTCAATCCGATCGGCTTTATATTTGTTTAAAACACAATTACCACTCGGAAACCGTTCGGCCGATTATGCCCATTAACGAACTTGTCCATCGTATATGGATGCACCACCTACCCTGAAAATTTCAAGTCGCTATTTCTTTCTGTTCTAAAGTTATCGTGGCAACGGACGGCCGGCCAGAATTGAATTTGACCTCGAATTCTTGATCAGGGAGTCGAACCCAATCGTTTGAGACCATTTTCGGTGAAAAATTAGAAAATTACAGACATTTGGGCAAAATGATAGCACGATGTTCCCCAGAACATTCGCGCAAAAATACCCAAATATCAATAGATATTCCCTACAAAAAGTAACGGCTTGTTTGAAGGCTTTTTAAAATTCTTATTTCACTACCTCTGTTGTGATACTAATGAGCAACGCTGTATTTACAAAATAACCGATTTCATTCATATATATAAAATTTCAAGCATCCATTACCGACGTGATACGCAATATTTGAGTTACTAGGATGACCTTTCAGGGTCACAGTAATTCAAAAAAAAATTGTGGATACAAACTTCGTACTAGGATACTATGATAATTTTCGAAACCGCGACTGAATTAATAAGCCATCATTGCATCGGAAACGATCTTATATATCAACGATTACTGAAATACGATGACCAGTTTGTTGAATTAAGGAAAGTAACATGCTGCGTTCATTCAGTGCGGAACATTAAATTTCAAAATATTAAATATATAACTTCACTATTCGGTAGAATCGTGAGACGACGAGTGTCTTCCTTGATACTCTAAACTTGAACGTCTGGCATAAAATTGGGAGAAACGATATTAAAATGAAATATACGTGCATCGCCTGACAACGGCGAAAATATTTATTATGATTTACGGGAAAGTTGGAAATAATAATTAATAATCATAGTTGAACACGTCAAAGTTAGGTACTTCTGAATATACTCCATTCAGTTTTATAAAACCTCCCGGTTGGCCATGATTTAGGTCCATCACGTTTTTCAACTTAAACTGAGGCAGGTTGGCACTCCTGAAATATCGTCCATGTCAAAACAATTCTCTGAGACGTTGCCAATTTCTACTCTCAACAATCAACATAATGTTCCATCTTAGACAAGATATTATCACATATCATTATCTTCGAATAATAAAGAACTCTTCGCTTTGGAATTGAAAATGCCAAAAGCAGTTTTGAAGTAGCAGAGACAAAGTATCAGAAAGTGCTATACAGAACTGAAATCTGCAATAAGAAAACTTCATTCTGTCTCTGGACATGTTGAACTCTAGAATGAGTTTTCTATCACTATATTTCATTAAGGTTTAACAGTAACTCGGGTTTCGTAGTACCACTACATTTTGAAACCGGTGTATTTCAAGTTGTGCAACAAGGTATTTAAATGTCTTTTGTATGCTTATTTCTTGAGAATTTCAAAAAGTGGGGTATTCCATAGATACGTCAGTTTTCCTGCCGGGTTATTCAGGTACCTTTATTATTTTTTCAAATGAACAATGTAACGAACTAATCCATCCATTAATTTTCATTAAAATTTCAACACTTGATTCTTGATTTCCGTACAAGAAAATAGCATAACTGAATCTTCCAACCAGTTTATATACGTGAAATATTTCCAGTAACAACAGCGGAAAAATTTTATTCAACAGTCGCCAGGTCTTTGGAATTGTTGAATTCACATTATATCTTCTCAAATTAATTATTTTTCCGAAGTAAATACACATTGTGAAAAATACGTAATTAAAACGACCTCTATGTAGAGAGGACAACGTTGCGTAGTTATCTGACAGGAAAATTACTATAACCTAGCTTTTTCAAAATAATCATGGCGATATGTGTCAAATGAGTTCCAAAATGGTTGTCACAGCGGGATGGGTACAGTTCGCCGCGTCCTGGTTTGGAACTCAAATTCTATATAAGTTTTAAAATAGTGAATAAGGAAGAAGCAAGACTCTCAAATTATATTTGTGAAACGTTATTTGTGTTCTATTTTTGAAGGGTTGCCCGGATAAAATAGAGTCAGTGTTGTGACTGTTGTGTGCACGTGCCAATCCTTGGTGATCGGTTCACCCGAGACTCCCGCAGGTCCCAGGGACACCAAGGATTACTTGAGACTTCACACATGCAAATATTTTCTACTGGATTTTGGGCACATAGCATAACTGCTGAGCCTAAGTCTCCACAACGGTAGTGTGTTGGGGGTCTGCCGATGCTCGTTGTGGAGAATGAGAATTTGAATGAATGAATAAATGTGTCAAACTTTCATGGCAAACCGGGAAACTTTATAAAAGTGAATGGAGTATATCTTACATAAGTGTTTCAGATCTAAGAATATCTCTGTGTTAAGCTAAAAAATCTGCTATTATTCTTGGATAACTGTCCGTTTTTAATCCTGTCAGAAGAAAACATAACCTACAAAAATCTAGTTATTAAGTGTTTACTGCCAAAAGATTTGGTTCTTACGGATTGACGGTAGGATATATTCAAATTTGAGCTCGAATCTTTTATCACACAATAGACCTTAAGGTCGCAGTGCAATGTGACCCCCTACAACAATAAACACTATACATGGTCATTTATTGAATCAGGCTGGACCTTTGGTTAGCCACCATAACTCCCGAACCGTTGAATAAATTATTTTCACATTTTCCAGGCAGTCTCAGGCAGTCAAAACGTTCATTTAAACTATACCAAGAAAGTACATACAAGGACTCAATGAATTGGATTGGATCGGTTTCCAAGATTTCAAATATTATTTCCTCTGGCAGATCAAGATTCTGCCATGAGATCTTCCTGAAATTTAACTAATCGATTAAGAGTAATGGAAAATGTTATCCATCAGATCAAAGTTTTTCGAGTTATTAGGAAAATAAAATTTCAGATGGCTATAACTTCGGAACCGCTTGCTGGATTTTCCCATTAACGAACTCAACCAGCACCCTTGGACTCCAAACCTACCTTGCAAATTTCAACTCTCTAACTAATTTCGTTCGAGAATTATCGTGCTTACGGACAACCATTTTCGGCTAAAAGTTCTGAAATTACAGACAAACTGTATTCGAAGGACAAATCTAAGCAGATGTGCAACCTTATAGACTTCTCCTTCGGAAAACACGAACCAACGCACCACCCCCTCTGCTTAAGTTGAACTGGTTGTAATCGTGGTAAAGACATAATTTAATATGATAATAACAAATGAATGATTTCATGATAATCGTGACAGAAATAAAACCAGAGTAACGTTCAACTGAAATGTTATCATCCTCTAAACAAATTTCCATCTATTCTCTTGAGAAAGATGGAAACGTAAAATATAGAAAAAAGATCAAAAATAGTTCCCGCACAATAAAGTGTCAACACAAAGTACAAAGTACGATAATTGGAAAACAGTTTTGGATTGAAATTTGATCAGAATAAAAATTATTCACTTTAACTTTCACTTCGATATTTCTGCACTTCATTTGGAGCTCATTTTGTCGGTAAAACCTTTTTTTCTCGAATTAAAATGATAAATAATGGTACAGAGATTTACAATCTCAATATTTATCCGCAAACCGCAAAGTTCCCTCATTATCCGTCCATTCTTCACACAAAATGCACTTGCTCGAAGGGATTGAAGCCAAGTTTGCACATGAGCATAAAAATTATAATGCTATTACTCTTTCAGATATATAAATCACTACGCTTCTGGGGCAAGTAATAAATAAAATTTATTGCACAAATTATAATACGCCGAACATTTCATGTTCTTGCATCAATTTTTGTTGTAAGTGGAGTGTAATGTGAGAAATACTGCCATACTGGTATAAAAACGATAATTTAAGTTGTTATGCAAACATACCGACAGATGTTTTTTCGTCAGGTGTAGAATTTATATTCTGAGCTTTTATTTCATCCAATACCCAGGCAATAAAAATCGTAATGGAATGAATCCATTCTAAAATATATGTTGTTGCAGATTGCACGGAATAAGATATCAAATTACTAGCATGTATTTGTATATCTTTTCTGTCAATAAGTGTCAAGTGTTCAGCAGTAAAACTTTTATTCCTCTTTATTTGTTGATATTCGGAATATGCATGGGCTGTCAAAATTTATATTCTTTGATAAGTAACGGATCTTTCAATGGCAACGCTCCATTTTGAAATTGACAATACTCACACACGGAAACCATTTTTTGCGCGTATGTTCTGGGGAACATTTTTCCCAAATGTCTGTAACTTTCGAATTTTTTGACGAAAATGGTCTCAAACGATTTGGTTCGACTCCCTGATGAAGAATTTGAGGTCAAATTTGATTCCGTCCGGCCATCCGGCCGTTGCCACGATGACTTGAGAACGGAAAGAGCTAGCGGCTTGAAATTTTCAAGGTAGGTGGCGCATCCCAATACGACGGACAAGTTCGTTAATAGGTATAATCGGCCCAACTCTTAATCCCCACTATTAATCGAATTTACCATGGTAAATTCGATTAAGAGAGTGTTCAATACAGGAGAACGGACAATAGAATTCACCATGGTAAATTCGATTAAGAGTGTCCAATACAGGAGAATGGACAATAGAACATACTCGCAAAAGCTCCTGACTTCACGTCAGTGCTTGAACCAATTTTTAATGTACCTGTTGATTTCTAGTGCTTCTAGAAGCACTATATTAATGTAATATATAATAAAAAACCAGTAAGAGGGTAGTTGTTATTTCAAAAATTGTTGGTGCAAATAAAGGGTTTTACTTTAATGGATCCAATGTAGGTATAGGTATGTTTTCAGAAATACATATTTGCCGAACTTGTTTATCGATTCTGAGTTTTCTGCTATACCGTAAAAGTGATCGTTTTTGCAAAATTGGATCCAATTTCATACAATTATGAAATTAACACCTCGACTTACCTATAGCGCGCAATCAAGTCTCATCTTTATGCATTACCGACTATAGAGTGTATGTAAATTGGCCATAATTTCACGGCTTCTTTTAGTAGGCAATAAATCAAATTAAATGAAAGGCTTCATCTCGTAAAACTGCAAGTCGTTCTTTATTCGAGATGAGGTTGATCAGTTCATCGAAATTCCTTCTGTTAGTTTAGCATGTATTCTGTTGTGGAAGGAGAGTGTGTGTAAATATAATAGCGAATATATCGAGGATGACAACTTGATTGGATTTTTAACTTGTCTCAATTTTATTAATCATAATTAATAAATTACTGAAACATTTCAGGAGCTTTGGCGCACTCCTATAGTATAAGATATTTGTCCGCTTGTTCCAGGACACTTTCATTTTGTCTAAATTTCAGTAATTGTTTGGCGCTCTTGTTCCTCGGAACAGAGTGCTTATCAATTTGCCCAAATATCTGTCTTTTTCGAAATTTCGGATGAAAATGGTCTTAAACGATTTGGTTCGACCCACTGATCAAGAATTCGTGATCAGAATCGATTCTGTGCGGCCGGTCTGGCCGTTAACACGATAACTCTCGAACGGAATGAGCTAGACAGTTGACATTTTCAGAGTAGGTTTGGGACATAAATATCTCACTTAATTTCGTTATTGGGAAAAATCGACCTGATGGTTTCGGAGTAAAGAAAACAATTTTTTTTTTCATTAAAAACTTCAAATTCAATTTTTTGGATGGAGTTTTACCATAAGAATCCACTGATATCATTTTCAACTCTAGCAAGCTAATAGTTGCGGAGATATGATTTTTCAAAATTTCAATAATACATCGTACTTCTATGTTTAAGAGACATTTCATATTTATTTCTGGTTCGTTACTGTCATCTTGGGTAACTTTGAATTCCACTCTAATTTTGAATAAATTCTTACAAATGATAAATTAATTTTTATCATACGTAAAAGTTAGATGCAAGTCCAAGATACTGTTCAAAACGGAACGTACCAATCTGAAGTTTGCCACATTAAAGAGAACTACTCATCTGTCAAATACTGTGTTACGTTTAACGCTATCTCTGAGTACATTTTTCAGTGGAAGTTGGTTGCTTCCTAATAATTCAAAATTAAGCAGGTTTTGAGCAGGTGAGTTATTGATTTTCCTTTTTTTGAAAGATTTTTTGAAATATTCATACGTAAACCTTAAATTTTTGTTAACATTATTAATTTCTTTTATGGATATAATAATCGATTCCAATATTAAAAAAAAATTCATGCAAGAAACCTATCAGTGTATGCGACGTTGCCATTCTCTGTGCATTAATGTACTTTATTTAAGAGGGCTGTGGTGTAGTGAATTAGGTAAACATACTTCTACAACCATCGAAATTACTCTAATCACTTGACTTCTTTAATTCGGTCTGCTAGGGCCTGGTTTGAGGATTGCCTGGTTTCAGAGGGAAGTCAGAAGCTTTTGCGCGTATGTTCTATTGTCCATTCTTCTGTATTGGACACCCTTAATGGAATTTACCATGGTAAATTATGTTGTCCATTCTTCTGACTTCACGTCAGTGCTTGAACCAATTTTTTTTTTCGTGATTTTTTTGAAATTTTCTAGGGGTGCGGTTCTTAAAATTTTTTTTTTCGTAATTTTTTTCATATTTTCTAGGGGTACGGTTCTCACAAAATTTTAAACACGCCTTTATGATGATTTTCTACTACTAGTTACCAAGCTTCAATTCGGTCGAATATTTATTTTTTGAGTTATCAAGGAAATAATATTCCAGGTGGGTATAGCTCGGAAACCGTTTGACCGATTATGCCCAAAAACGAACTCAACTCTCCCTTTCGGATACGCAACCTACCCTGGAAATTGCAAGTCCTTATCTCCTTTCGTTCGAAAGTTATCGAGGTAACGGTCACCCATCTACTGAACTCACACAAGAATGCTCGAATCTCCAACAATATTCAACCGATCGTGTTAAAACTTGAAACTTGGCAGTAGAGTTAGGTTATAAAGGCTCTTGCAAAATTTCAGCAATTTCAAACGAATAGTTACTGATATATAGAATTTTTTTTTTAAATTTTCAATGATTTTTTAAGAATTTTTTACAAATTCTATCCTCACGAGATTTTGCAAGAATTTTTGCGTTGGCATTCTACAACTAATAACCATGTTTGAATTCAATCGGTTCAGTATTTTTCGAGTTAATGAGGAACAAAAAACAACCAAATTTCAGATGACTATAACTCTAAAACCGTTTGGCCGATTATGCTCATAAACGAACTGAAATGTCGCGTTCTGGTGCACATCCTAACCTGAAAACTTGAAGCCGCTATCTCTTTCCGTTCTCAAGTTATCGTGACAAAAATAATATTTTTTAATAATTTTTTTAAAATTTTCTAGCCGTACGATTCGCACAAAATTTCACAAACGTGCTAAGGTTCATATTCTACAACTACTCACCAAGTTTCAATTTGATCGGATTTATATTGGTTGAAAACAAAATTATTACTCGGAAACCACTGGGCCGATTATGCCCATTAACGAACTTGTCCGTCATATTGAGATGCGCCACCCACCCTGAAAATTTCAAGTCAAGTCAAGCTCTTTTCGTTCTTAAGTTATCGTGGCAACGGCCGGACGGCCGGCCGGAGAGAATCAAATTTGACCTAGAATTCTTCATTGGGGAGTCAAACTAAATCGTTTGAGACCATTTTCGTCAAAAAGTTCGAAAGTTACAGACATTTGGGCAAAACTATAACGCGATGTTCCCCAGAACATTCGCGCAAAAAGATTCTTCCAATATATACGCAATTCTTTTGATTGCAAGGTCTCTGTTCCTCTTGTGAAGGATTCATCTGGAAAGCTGTGCGGTGATTACACTGAGTCGGCTGATGTTCTCGCCGAGACTTTTTCCTCTCACTTCATTGAGTAGCCTAAGTCAGCTTTGCCACCCATGCTCACTTCTCGATGTCTCGGCACCCTCGAAACTATACTTCTATCTGCAAGTATTATTGAGGAATACCTTTCTAAACTCAACGTTTCTTCAGCTCCTGGTAACGATGAAATAACGTGCCTTCTTCTATCCCGCTGTTCCACTGCACTTGCGGAACCACTTTATCGTCTGTTCCAAAGATCTTTGCTTTCATCTTCTCTTACTTCACAGTGGCGTTCGGCAGCTGTGACACCTGTTTTTAAGATTGGCGATAAAACTTCCTCTTCAAACTACCGCCCTATCAGTCATGTCTCCGTGGTCTCCAAAGTCCTTGAAAGAATAATCACCTACCACATCCATAAGTTTGCTGAATCTAATAATTTGATTCCCGATGAGCATGGTTTTCTTCCGGGTCGCTCAACACTGACCAACCTTCTCGTGGCGGTGAATGATTGGACTAAGTTTGTGGATGCTGGTGTCCCTGTTGATGTCATCTACTTAGATTTCGCGAAGGCTTTCGACCGAGTTCCTCACCGTCGTCTCATTCACAAGCTGCAGTATATGGGAATTCGAGGTATTTTACTGTCTTGGATTAGATCATTCCTCAGTGACAGAACTGTCAGGGTCAGGGTTGGCGGAGTTTTCTCTGCACACGAGAGGAAGGTAACCAGCGGAGTACCCCAGGGTTCAGTTCTTGGTCCAGTACTTTTTCTACTTTACACATCGGATCTCCCCCATTTGATCGGCTCAAGATGTCTTCTTTTCGCTGACGATGTTAAACTGTACAGTGTTCCATCCCTTATCTCCAACCAGCTGCAGGCGGACCTGGACTCAGTGGGTCTAGGAATGGTTGTTACCTCCCAACATCGAAAAATGTTGTGTGCTGCACATTGGTAAGGACAATCCAAAGCTTCCGTATTTGCTTGATGGGCGCTCTCTTACTTCAGTCGGGGCCACCGGGATCTTGGTGTGGTCGTCAACGCAGATCTTGACTGGTCTGAGCATATTACGGAGACTTGCAGTAGAGCTAGAGCTGTAGTATACGGACTGCAAAATTGTTATACACAACATATGTGAGACCAATTCTGGAGTATGCGGGTCCAGTTTGGTGGGCCGCTCTAAGATCTGACTAGCAACTTCTTGAGTCTGTTCAAAGTGGTGCACAAGAATCCCATTTTCCTCCTTCTATCGACCTGACTACCAGACAAGGTTGGGCTTATTCGGGCTAACCAGCTTCGATGACCGGCGTACCAGAGGCGACATGATAAAGGGTTTTCCAATAAGAGGTATTATTTTGATATTCAAAGAAAAATGCCATTTTTCAATATAAATGATAGGATGTTTATTTCATTCTAAAGAAGAAGCTATGCCGTTAATAGTGGAAAATACATCAGGCAAATGACCACCACGACCACGCTTACAGGACCATGTCCTTTTAATGAAATTTTCCATAACCAAATCGCAAAGTGGCTGCCCTATGTCCTCGATAGCCTCACGAATTCCATCTTTGAGGTCTTGAATCGACGCTGGGCTATTGGCGTAGACCTTCTCTTTCACGTGACCCCAAAGGAAGAAGTCGCAAGGTGTTAAATCACAAGATCTCGGTGGCCAATTGTGATCACCTCTTCGAGAGATAACACGGTCCGAAAACTTTTCCCGCAAAAGATCAATGGTTTCGTTGCTTGTGTGGCACGTAGCGCCGTCTTTTTGAAAGTAAACGTTGTCCAGATCAATACCATCCAATTCCGGCCATAAAAAATCATTAATCATCTCTCGATAGCGCAATCCATTCACCGTAACTGTTGCTCCAGCCTCATTTTCGAAAAAGTAAGGTCCAATGACTCCGCCGGACCATAAACCGCAGCAAAACGTCACACATTGAGGATAGAGAGGCTTTTCAACAATAACTCTTGGGTTTTCCGAGCACCAGATGCGACAATTTTGCTTGTTGACGAAGCCACCGAGGTGGAAGTGGGCCTCACCACTCAAGATGATTTTTCGATGGAATTCTAGATCATTTTCATGCATTTCAACGACCCAATCAGCAAAGACACGACGTTGTTGATGATCGGCCGGCTTGAGTTCTAGTGTTAACAAAACTTCATAAGCCTTAAGACCCAAATCTTTATGCAAAATACAGTGTAATGACGTTTGTGGAATGCCTAATTCCAAAGAACGACAAGGAATGGACCAACCTGGGTTTTCTTCAACACTTTCGGCTACAGCAGCAATATTCTCGGCTGTTCTTGAGCGACGTACACGGGTTTTATTCTTCACATAACTAACTTGTCCCAACAGCTCGAATTTTTCCACCAATTTCTTTATTGCGGTCCGACAAGGTGCTTCACGACGAACCAAATGTGTTCGAGTTTTCAGACCGTCTCTGCCAAATTTTCACCATTTTTATAGTGAATTTTAATAATTTCAATGCGTTCTTGAAGCGTGTATCGTTCCATTTTTATTAATGGCGTAGTTTCTACTTGACAAATGTCAAAAAATGACAGCTTCAAAAGTGACATCTACCGAAATAGCGGTCTATTCAAAATAACACCTCTTATTGGAAAACCCTTTAGTAGCTTTCCGAGCAATGCATGGATTCTTCGGTATTGACCTTGGACAGTTATTCCTTCCAAATCGGAACAACCTTCGCGCACACGCTTATAAATTGGCCAGTGAACCATTTCGGACCTCCTGCCGAATGAACTTTCTACCCAACAGAATTTTTGAGGTTTGGAATCGTCTCCCAGGTGCAGTGGTGAATGCAACATCCACCAATGGATTCAAGAACTTTTACGACCGATGCGGTCGATTAGTTTCTATTTTTCCTTTAGAATTCTAGCAGAATACTTTTAATTTTGGCTTTTTTGAGTGCATAGGTTTTACCTCCACTCTTATTGTAATTTAATAATAATAAGATGAATCATTACATGAACGAGCGTGCTAAGCTCCCGATCCGCGTCAGGATTCCGAATCCCACTTGGTTGTTTTACGATGAAATTATTCCAGCGCCAATCACGAAGTGAAAATTAACATATCTCTTTCACCGTGTCCCCACTTACATAATTGCAGTATGGGAAACCCGCTCCTTATGTACATAACACCGCATTTCGTCCAAATTAGGAACCGATTCAACAAGTCAAAGAGATGCGAAGGTGATAATTTTATTAGGGTATAATTTATTTTCCTTTCGAATACTTCGGGATTAGTACACGAAAAGCAAATTTGTCCTTTCTGATAAAGATTCCTTCCGATATAGAACCGATAGTTTACGATGGGAATATGTAATTTCAATGCTACCAACGTGAACGACTTTCACATGATTTTCTGAGACGAGAAGACATTCCGATACCTGCCCAGGCGCGACTTAGCTCGTGCGGAATTCGAATGTTCGCGTAACAGGTGATAATATTATTGCGTTGGTAGAATTCTTTTATCACAAGTTTTTTCCGGCTCATTTTTTGCGCTTATGTTCTGGGGAACATCGCGGTATCATTTTGCCCAAATGTCTGTAACTTTAGAATTTTTTGACGAAAATGGTCTTAAGCGATTTAGTTCGACTCTCCAATGAGGAATTCGAGGTCAAATTTTGATTCTGTCCGGCCGGCCGTACGGCTGTTGCCACGATAACTTGAGAACGAACAGAGCTAGCGACTTGAAATTTTCAGGGTAGGTGGTGCATAATAATACGACGGACAAGTTCATTAATGGGCATAATCGGTCCGATGGTTTCCGAGTTATAATTTTGTTTTCAACCAATATAAATCCGATCGAATTGAAACTTGGTGAGTAGTTGTAGAATATGAACCTAAGCACAATCGTGAAATTTTGTCCGAATCGTATGGCTAGAAAATTAAAAAAAAATTATTAAAAATTTTTGTTGTCACGATAACTTGAGAACGGAAAGAGATAGCGGCTTCAAGTTTTCAGGTTAGGATGTGTACCAGAACGCGACATTTCAGTTTATTTATCAGCCTAATCGGCCAAACGGTTTAGAGTTATAGCCATCTGAAATTTTCTGAAATTTGGTGGTTTTTTGTTCCTCATTAACTCGAAAAATACTGAACCGATTGAATTCAAACATGGTTATTAGTTGTAGAGTGCCAACGCGAAAATGTTTGCAAAATTTGGTGAGGATAGCATTTGTAGAATATTTTTAATAAATCATTATAAAAAAAAAATTATATACATATATCAGTAATTATTCGTTTGAAATTGCTGAAATTTTGCAAGAGCCTTCATAACTCAACTCTACTGCCAAGTTTCAAGTTTTAATACGATCGGTTAAATATTGTTGGAGATTCGAGCATTCTTGTGTGAGTTCAGTAGATGGGTTACCGTTGCCTCGATAACTTTCGAACGAAAGGAGATAGGGACTTACAATTTTCAGGGTAGGTTGCGTATCCGAAAGGGAGAGTTGAGTTCGTTTTTGGGCATAATTGGTCTAACGGTTTCCGAGTTATACCAACCTGGAATATTATTTCCTTGATAACTCAAAAAATAAATATTCGATCGAATTGGTGCTTGGTAACTAGTAGTAGAAAATCAACATAAAGACGTGTTTGAAATTTTGTAAGAACCGTACCCCTAGAAAATTTGAAAAAAATGACGAAAAAAAAAATTTAAGAACCGAACCCATAGAAAATTTCAAAAAAATCACGAAAAAAAAAATTGGTTCAAGCACTGACGTGCTTGAACCAATTTTTTTATGTTTAATTGTTAAATTAGAATCCATTTTCTACATATGATACAATAGCACACACACATTTTGATGAAATCAGTTTGTGTATTGTTTCATAATCAAACATAAACTTTCACACCTTAATATCTCATAATCACTCATTTGTGACTTAGGTACTTCTTGCATTGACCCCTTCAAATACAGATTTTCTGCTGAACCTAGTAGGTAAATTGTTCTCGAGATATCTTTGCTTCTAGCATCAATATTAACCCCTAAATGAGAGATGAAACTTAGACTTTTCACATAGGAAGTAGGAAATATATTTCCAGATACATGTCATACTAAATTAACTCCGTTGAGGATTCTTCCTTCACGGACGTTCTGTTTAAACTTGGTGGTCTGAAGGAATCTCAATAAATGTTAACAGGGAGCTAATTTCCGTGAGAAATGCCCATGAAGAATGTTCCAGGTATGTCCACTCCCCATCCCACTCCGAGATATGAGAAAGTAAATAAATTGGATATTATAATTTGAAACTTACCCTTTTCAGGAAATAACCGTACAAATAGTCGGCTACATGGAGAATTGTCAACTGAAAGAAGAAAACATGTAAAAATAATTATCGAAAAAATATCATATTTATTCTGAGAATATAATTATTACAAGATTACAGTAAACTAACTATATTTAGCACATATTTTGCCAGAAATGGTCAGAAACAATTACATTGGACCCAACTTACGAAAAACATTACTTAGCGATGGAATGTTTTCAAAGTAGTCATATGCCCTTCAAAATATTTTTTTTCGAAAAATGAAGGTCCATCCATGTTGGAATCAAGCATTTTTGTATAAAATGGCGATTTAAATCACTAATCACTTCCATTTTTGGCGCTCTTATTCCTCGGATCAGAGGCTTATCAATTTGCCCAAATGTCTGTAATTTTAGAATTTTTGGATGAAAATGGTCTTAAACGATTTGGTTCGACCCACTGATCAAGAATCCATGCTCAAAATCGATTCTGTCTGGCCGGACCTTAACACGATAACTCTCGAACGGAATGAGCTAGACATCAGTTGAAATTTTCAGAGTAGGATTGGAAGACAAATATCTAGGTTTAGTTAGTTATTGGACAAAATATGGTTGCGGAGTAACGAAAAAAAAAATGTTTGTATTAGGTTACAAATTTCAAATTAATTTTTTTTAAGATGCAGTTTCATCATAAAAATCCATCGATATAATTTTCAATATCTTTCTTCAAAAGTTCAATCATAAATCGTAATTCTTTTATTTCACAGAATTCTGTAATCGAAAATTAACGTGCGTATTTGTATCTATGAATTTCATGATCTGTGTTCATACACATTTCATCCTATCTACCGATAAGAGACATAGCATATTTATTTCTGGTTCTATCCAAAATTCGTTATTCATGATATAAAATACCTCCTGTAGGAGAAAACAAAGTTGAATGATTGACTGCAGAATGACCAACGAAAAAACCTCAGCTGTCGTAGGATTATAATTTGTTGGTGATAATATAATGCCCTTGGATAATCCATATGATGATGGAAATATATACTTTGGTAAGTTAATCAAATTAGGTTCAGAATATCTCCAGTAAAAATAAAACTGGCTAAGTTTCAAACGATATAATATAATTTTCAGAATAGATTTGAGGAATGAATATCTCGGATAAGTTCGTTATGGGGTAGAACCGGTCTGGTGGTTTTGGATTAATCATTTTTGGCACTCTTGTTTTTCTTTAAATGACACTTTTTGGCGCTCTATAGTTCCTCGGAACTGAGTGCTTATCAATTTGCTTAAATGTCTGTAATTTTCGAATTTTTCGATGAAAATGGTCTTAAACGATTTGGTTCGACTCACTGATCAAGAATCCGTGGTCGAAATTCATTCTGTCCGGCCGGCCGTAGGCACGATAACTCACGAACGGAATGAGCTAGACAGTTGAAATTTTCAGAGTAGGTTTGGGAGATAAATATCTCGGCTAAGTTTGTTATTGGGCAAAATCAGACAGATAGTTTCGGAGTAACAAAAAAAAATTTTTTTTTTTACAAAACAAATTCCAAATTAATTTTTTTTCAATAAGCAGTTTTATCATAAGAATCCAATGATATCATTTTTAACTCTAACAAGCTATTACTTTCGGAGATATGATTTTTCAAAATTTCAATAATAAATCGTATTTCTACGTTTTCACAGAATTATATAATTATTCTATGTATGAATTGTCATAATGTCAACTTATTTTCCTGAGACATGGCATTGTCTAATTCCTTGCTAATAGTTGGTTCGAGAAACGTCAAAATCGAATTAGAGAGACAAGGATAAAAAACCGTCAAATAAACCCCCATGTGGCGATTTTATGTCGAAAAGTGAAAATTAAGAATATACGAGTATATCCCAGGTAAGTACCGAAGTTTTGTTCTAATACCGGAGATCGACAAGATCGTACGAGGAGCCCGATAGCCGGTTGGTCTAGGCCGTCAGGTTTTCGGTTTCGGAACGAGAGAAGGCAGGCTCAAATCCCGGAAAGGGAATTACACTTTATGGCGCCTCAGTTCCTCGGAACTGAGTTCTTATAAATTTGCCCAAATGTCTGTAATTTTTATTTAAGATGCAGTTTCACCATTAAAACCCATCGATATAATTTTCAATTTCAATAATGAATCGTACGTACTTCTATGTTTTCATAGAATGCTATAATAATTCTATCTAAGCTTTATTATATGATCTGAGTTCATACTCGTACATTATTTGAATTTAATTTCCTTTATGATGCAGTTCTTTCATAAGAATACATTGATTTCATTCCAAACTCTGAGAAACCAACACTTTCGGAGATATAATTTGTCTGTTTGAACTAGAGCGCCAGAAAGCTCCTGTCCACAGGGCTTGAACCCATTTTTTTCAATTTAATTTCTCTTTTGATGCTGTTCTATCCTAAGAATCCATTGATATCATTCCCAATTCTGAGAAATCAATACTTTCAGCTTTCCCACTTTTTTGGCGCTCTAGTTCCTCGGAACTGAGTGCTTATCAATTTGCCCAAATGTCTGTAATTTTCGAATTTTTCGATGAAAATGGTCTTAAACGATTTGGTTCGACTCACTGATCAAGAATTCGTGGTCGAAATTCATTCTGTCCGGCCGGTCCGGCGGGTCCGGCCATCCGGCCGATCCGGCCGGCCGTAGGCACGATACCTCTCGAACGGAATGAGCTAGACAGTTGAAATTTTCAGAGTAGGTTTGGGAGATAAATATCTCGGCTAAGTTCGTTATTGGGCAAAATCGGACAGATGGTTTCGGAGTAACAAAAAAATAATTTTTTTTTACGAAGCAAATTCCAAATTAAATTTTTTTCAATAAGCAGTTTTACCATAAAATTCCAATGATATAATTTTTAACTCTAACAAGCTAATACTTTCGGAGATATGATTTTTCAAAATTTCAATAATAAATCGTATTTCAACGTTGTCACAGAATGATATAATTATTCTATGTATGAATTGTCATAATGTCAACTTATTTTCCTGAGACATGACATTATATAATCTATCGAAGAATTGTGAGCGAAGTGAGAAAAATCTCAGTTGTTTGCTCCGAAATTAGTTTTTCTCAGAAAAGTCTTACATGAAGTAAGAGATCTGAGAGTAGTGAGACTGCTTTTCATCCATAGACATAGATATAACTCTCGAACGGAATGAGGTAGGTAGTTGAAATTTTCAGAGTAGGTTAGGGAGATGAATATCTCGGCAAAGTTCGTTATTGGGCAAAATTGGCCAGATTTAATTTGATTTCTTCCATGGTGCAGTTCTCATTCTCATGATTGCACATTTAATCTTGATAAATAAACTATTATTTGAATTGAATTTCCTTTATGATGCAGTTCTATCATATGAATACATTGATATAATTCCCAACTCTGAGAAACCAATACTTTCGGAGATATAATTTGTCTGTTTGAACTAGAGCACCAGAAAGCTCCTGTCCACAGGGCTTGAACCCATTTTTTGAGTATTAATTCAAGTACACAATTTTCCAAATATTCCACCTGATATCTCATGCCATGTCATTACTTTCGAAATTTTTTCAATACAGCTATTTACTAAATTTTAATTATTATCCTTCGAATTAATTTATGGCTTTAACATTGAAATACAGATTTCACTCGAATATTTTTAAATTTTGTCGTAACTTGTTGTCTTTCTTCTCTTTGGGTTTATATCCATTTTATTTGCTACTGGTTCCTTACATAGAACTAATTATAACATGTTAATAATAAGGGAATATATTATGCATGTAGAAATAAAAATAGCATTGAGGTTATTAATTTGTCAATAAATATGGAAACTATGATTTTTGTGACTTTCAATATGAAAAACATAGAAATGCCTTAATCGTTGATATTTTAATTTATGTATGCATATGAAGTGACAGATATTATACATAGCAATTAACTCATGAGTTAATTATACACCGCCTTCGATCTTTCTTGATATATTCCAATATTCGCTTGATTAGTTTCATCAATAAGAATATGAAGTAACAAATTGTGAAAATGTGAATTGTAATATTTTTTTCGCGAAAATTTTTCATATTCATGACATTGTTCGTTACTTGGAATGTCATTTTTTACAGAGTTCCACCATCTGAATGGTATTCCATGTTTATGAGAATTATTAATGAAGTTGACTCATTAAAATCTGATTGCAGAGACCCCATTTTGAAAATCTTGGAGTACCAAAGTTTGCCATAATTTAGATGAATAATAAGAACAAGCTTTTTTATAGCTTTTCATAAGTTCAGTCAAGAAAAAAAGGGAATCAATATCTTGGTATATTAATTCTACAAAAATTAACCTTAAGAGTTGAGCAGAAGAAATAATTTAGAACCTCTCTTGAAATGAAGAAGTATAGGGCGTCCAATTTGAATACATTCAATTCAATCATCGATGAAAAATAAAGAAAATCCAACGAGAATGTACTTAATAACAACTTCCTTACTAAAACAGTCATAGAATTTTCTCAAAAAATTTCGGATGAAACTGAAAAAAGAATCTTATCAAAGAGATTTAATTTTGCAGTTTCAACAAGAAATTATGGCTTCACACTAGACGAGAGAAGGCGAGAATATAAAAAATCTCGTCCCGGTCTCGCCAATACCCAAAAAATTAAGTCTCCTTTAAGTCACGGTCTCGTCTCGTTATCAGTTGTCTCGTCTCGTCTCGCTTAATTCTGAATAACGATAATAAATATTATAATATATAAACAAAATGATAGATAATAATGAATAATTTCGTAAGGCTATATTTATTAAGCTCTTATACAAAAATATTTATACATGTATGTGTTTTTTTGCCATGATCATACCTGCTGTAGAAAATAATCTTTCAACAGGTACGGATGTGCCACTAACAAATCATCGGCCATCGTGGAAAATGTATGAAGAATTTTTTCATGCACTTTCCTCTACTCTAAAATATATTGATTCCTATTTGCTCTTTTAAACAGCAAATATTCTTCAACCTCAGCTTTCCAATGTTTCAAAGATTTTGTTGATGTTAAAGAGGCTATCGATGTCGATACATTTTTTAATAGAATTGGACAAATTGGTATCGTTTTTAATGAATACCTTCCCAGTGGGTAGATCATTGAGGGTGTTCTTGGAGTATTCCTCATAACACTTTTCGAAACATTGAATACCTTCATTTTTCATTTCTTTACCAGTTTTAATATATGTAGGTACTTCCACAGATGTATACAATAGTAGTACACTACAAGAAGCACAAGAAAAAACAAAAAAAATTCTCCAGATGTACAAATAGAGACGAAATTTTAAAAGCATTGGATTTAGGGACAATAAAAGTTGTCCGTTAAGTATTGAATTCATAATGGGATCAGTTTTTATGGTTGTGAATTCTATTTTTTCTTGAAAAATACTCAATTATCGCAAGGTCATAACAAACATAATAATTAATAAACTTTTAAAAAATTGTGTATTTCTCGAAGGATCGATGTATAATATAGGCAACATATGAATAATAATTATAGTGGAAACGCGATTATTACTCAGTAGTTTATAGACACATATATACTCAACCAAGAGTAAAAAATCGACCTTGAAAAAGACCTAAACCTAAAATATAAAAACCTTATTTTTCGAATTAAAAAAATTTAACGAGACCAAAAACGAGACTCTCGGGTTGCGTTGCATGTGGTCTCGGTAACGCCTATAATATTTTTCAAAACGTCTCGTCTTGTCTTGTTTCGCTTTTCCGAGACGAGAACGAGACGAGAACAGGACGAGAACGAGACGAGAACGAGACGAGAAGAGAAAAATCTCGCTCTCATGTGAAACCCAACAAGAAATGTCCCCATACTAGACATTATTACATCTATTGAGAAAACAGCTCAAAAACTTGGTCAAAATTTTCGAATTTCAGAATAAGTAACATGAAAATATAATATGTACTGAAGATTTTCGTTTGGTGTCTGCGGAAGGAGTCTGATCTGGTCTCCGAAACGTTACGAAATAGTAGTTTTATCGTTGATGTTGTTTCGTTATTGTTTGTTAGGACATTGTGCAATACATTGCTTCTGACAAATATCTTGTCTTTCTAACAATTCACAAAATAATAAATTTTATATATTTTTTTCAGACTTTGGGAGAGAAAACCCAGGAAGGAACCATTTAGTAATGAATATACCTCCCAAGGTAGATATCCATTAATGATTACTGAGGAAATATGTTTACTGATTGTTTAAATACTTAAAAAAGTTTCATGTTCGAAGGTTGAATTGAATAATAACCCGCAAGATTCACGGTTTCATAGAATTTTCTTGACAGTTTTTGACTTATATATCACAGTACAGACATCGCTCTGGCTATGAATTTGAACAAGCACGAAAACGGACTGACTTTACGTCAGTGCTTTCCCAAAATTTGTATTCATCTATATTTCATGGAGGAGTCTACTCAAACATAGGAAATGACGAAACACTCGGAATTTTCCCTTCTAAAACGACCTTTAAAATTAAGAAATACGCACATGACAAAAGTGTGGTTTCATCATCAAATAATACATTTTTTGTGAACAGCAAAAGACGAAATATCATCTCGAGCAAACCTATTTATTTTCTCCACAGCCAACTACACATTTTTCACTCGAGTTAAATTATATTAATATTTGCTATGGGTACGAACGTACAAGTGAAATTTAAACCTCATCAGCCTGAATTCAGCAGCAACTTCAGAAGTAGGTACCTACTTATACCTTCAGAATAAATATTTGTAGTATGAAATCAGAGAAAGCTCGACCCTGTAGGTATATTCTTCAAAAATTTGGTAATTTGCGAATCCTGAGGACTTCGCCAAACATTTTTAGTTTGCTTTGTACCTACATGTAAACAATTCCATCCAGGGCCGTATCTAAGGTACCGCGTAAACTCGAGATAGGAGGGAACATATACGGACGTCAGCTATCGATTACAGCATTCTGTGAAATCATAGAATTACGATTCAATATTGAAAACTCATATCTTCGAAGATATAAGCTTGTTAGAGATTAAAATGATAGTAATGTATTCTCATGATAAAACTACATCTTAAAAAAAAATGAATTTGAAATTTGTAATGTAATAACAATTTTTGTGTTCCTCTCTCCGATACCCAACTTAACCTAGATATTTAGCTCCCAAACCTACTCTGAGAATTTCGACTTTATAGTTCATTCCGTTTGAAAGTTTCGATTTTGACCACGGATTCTTGATCAGTGAGTCGAACCAAATCGTTTAAGACCATTTTCATCCAAAAATTCTAAAATTACAGATATCTGGGCAAATTTATAAGCACTCTTCTCCGAGGAACAAAAGCGCCAAAAATCCGTATCTCAGAAACTATCTGTCCGATATAGGTAGTTGAATTTGGGTCGATTTTTTTGCGCTCTTGTTAATCGGAACATAGTGCTTATCGATTTGCCCAAATGTCTGTAATTTTCGAATTTTTGGCTGAAAATGGTCATGAACGATTTGGTTCGACTCACTGATCAAGAATCCGTGGTCGGAATCGATTCTGTCCGGCCGGCCGTTAACACGATAACTCTCGAACGAAAGGAGTTAGAGGATTGAAATTTTCAGGGTAGTTTTGGAGCCTAAATATCTCGGATGAGTTCGTTAGCGGGCGAAATCTACCAAGCGGTTTCGGAGTTATGGCCATTTTTAGTGAAAACATTTTTTTTACGAATATTTCCGCAACCGATCACTCGACTTGTCTGAAATTTGGCATCAAATTGTAGAATGTAGATGTGACATTCATATGCATGCGAAGTTTTGTATTGATCGGGTTGCCTTAAAGTGTAAAAAAAAAATATAAAGCCAGTGGATAATCGATATGATTATGATGATAGAAATATAATATAATATAATATAATATAATATTAATTCGATTATACAATTGAGGGTAGAACTTTGAGAAGGGTTGTTGAAACTAAAGACTTGGGCGTTTTGTTCGACTGCAGGCTCTCATTCAGTCCCCATATCGAAAACATCATTTGCGGTGCCACTAAGTCTTTGGGTTTTTTTCTGCGCAACTGCAGGGAATTCTCAAGTTTTGGAGCTTTGCAATCGGTTTATTTCTGTCTAGTGCGTAGTAAGCTTGAGTACTGCAGTGTGGTGTGGAATCCGTATCACAGTAAGCATGTCTCAGCGTTGGAATCTGTCCAAAGAAAGTTTTTGAAGTTTTTGTACTTCAAGAAACATAATGTTTATCCCATTCATCCCGACCATCAGTCATTGTTGAGCGAGTTTGGTTTCACTAGTTTGAGGAAAAGAAGAGAAATTGCTGATGCTACTTTTGCATATAAATTGATCCATAATTGTATTGACTCAGCATCGTTACTTTCTCTCCTTGATTTCAACGCGCCTAGACTTGCATCTAGATCTCATTTAATGTTTAGGATTACTGTCCCAAGTTCACAGCACCATTTCCACAGTCCTGTTTTGTCGATGTGTAGAAGCCTAAACAATGTCCCTTCAGTGGATGTTTTTTTTCTGTCTATAAGAGAATTTAAAAGACAGTTGTATTGTCTGATAGAAAATTGATATTGATTTTTTGTTTCTGCCGACGGCGATTCCGTTCAGTATGTTATTGTTTGATAATTTTTCCATGTTACTTACACCTGTAATTGGGCATGTGCCTGTTGGATGTAATAAATTTAAATAAATAAATAAATATATACTTTGGTAAGTAAATTGGGTTCAGGATATCTCCAGTATAAACCAAACTGGAATATTGGCTGAATTTCAATTGATGTAATATAATTTTCATAGTAGATTTGAGGAATGAAAATCTCGGATGAGTTCGTTATTGGGGAGAATCGGTCTGTTTGAATGTAATTTCTTTCATGATGTAGTTCTATCGTAAGAATCCATTTATATCATTCCCAGAGACCAATAATTTCGGAGATGTGATTTATCAAAGTTTGAACAAGAGCGCCAAAGATCCTGTCCACAGGGCTCGAACCAATATTCTCGTTTATTATTAGGTAGACCAAAAATTGTCCCTAGACAATGACATAGGTTTGGCTTATCTTTCAGAAAAATCCTATGTTCAACCGCTATATGAATTTGTGGGCTTGAACTGATCTAAAGTTATTTGATTAATTTTTATTGTCATATTATGAGAGATCATTAATTTGTGTTGACTGACATATGAATACCTCTTATATGCGATACTTTCATAAAGTATCCTTTCAATAACAGTAGTTTAAATACTGATGCAACTCCGTTGAGAGTTTATATTCAGTGTCATAAAAAATCCTGTCATATATTTTCAAGGTGTGCCTAGCGCCGGCGTTACGTCTGTGGAATGTCAACCAGACATCGCTAATTTACAAGTAAATATCGCTAATTGCTGGCACCAGTGATTCACTATGAAACTAGTATCAAGAGGATTTGTCATCTAGATGCACAAACAAATTATTCCCAGTTTCAACATTAAAACATTTTGCTGCAAAAAATTTATTTCTTATTGCCGTGGAAAAAATTGGATACAACACTGCTCCGGATGATGCAGTGTTTCGTTCAATGTTCAAAATATGGGTTCAAGCACTGAAGTAAAGTCAGTAGCTTTTGCGCGTATGTTCTATTGTCCATTCTCCTGTATTGGACAGTCAATCGCATTTAGCCAATTTTTTTTCATAATTTTTGAGAAATTTTCTAGGAGTCAGACTCTAAACAACACACGTCTTCATGTCGACATTCTACAGCTAGTTACCAACCTTCCATTCGATCGAGTCTATATTTTTTGAGTTATCGAGGAAATAATATTCCTGGTGTATTCTCTCTCATTCAGATGCGCAACCTACCCTGAACATTTCAAGTCCCTATTTCCTTTCGTTCGAAAGTTATCGAGGAAACGGTCACCCATCCAGCTACTGAACTCACACAAGGCTGCTTATATCTCCAACAATATAGATCTGATCATGTTCAAACTTGGAACTTGACAGTATAATTAGATTCTGAAGGCTACCGCAAGGTAGCGAGGTTGGACGAATAGTTTCTGATATATAGAATTTTTTTCAATGTTTTTTTTAAATTTTCTAGTAATACGATACTCACCAAATTTCGCAAGGAAATTTCGAGTTGGCATTATACAACTAATAACCATGTTTGAATTGGATCGGTTTTGTATTTTTCGAGTTATTTAGGAAATAACAACCGAAATTCGGATAGGTGTAACTCCAAAACCGTTTGGTCGATTATGCCTACAGACAAACTCAAATTCAGATGCACAACCTAACCTGAAAATTCCAAGTCACTCTCTCTTTCCGTTCTCAGATTATCGTGACATAATATTTTTTTAATATATTTTTTTTTATTTCCTAGTGAAACGATTCTCACAAAATTTGACGCACGTTCTTAGGTTTGTATTCTTCAACTACTCACCAAGTTTCAATTCGATCGAATTTGTTTTGGTTGAAAACAACATTATTATACTCGGAAACCATTATGCCCATTAACAAACTTGTCCTTCGTATTGGGATGCGCCACCTACCCTGAAAATTTCAAGTCGCTTTCTGATCTCAAGTTATCGTGGCAACGGACGGCCAGCCGGACGACCGACCGGACAGAATCAAATTCAAAATTCAAATCAGAAAAATATCCGTTCATATTTAATTTTTTTAAACTACCTACCTTATTATATTCGATTATTTTGTTCAACATTCTTCATTATTTTGTTTTATGTATTGAAATTATTGATAAAGGTAATCGTTATTGTGCATAAATCCAGCTAGGTAAATTCCCTTTGAAATATGTATGATCCTTACATTGATATAATGTTCATAATTATTTATATTTTAACTTCAATATCGACCATTCAGGTGTTCCACACTTTTATATATTATTATATAATTATATCATATAATTACTTTTGTAAATAGTGAATAATATTTATGTGAAATCGTAAGAATTCATTGATTAGAATTCAAATGATGGAACAAATATTGACTTATCGATATATATATATATATTCTTTTGAACTTGAGCATTACAATTAATTTTTCATCTAACTTATCGATAACTATATTCTATGGTCACAGAATTCGAAAAACTTGACGTATATGTTCTTTTAAATGGAAAATCGATTTTTAATATAATAATTATCAATATTTCGACGTCTATTCGACGGATATGACGTCGTTCGCTAGAAACTCCACGGAAAGTCTGTGAAATTTTGTACTTTCTATACAAATTTTGTTGTTGTTGTTTAAAATTATGTTTATTTGGAATATAAATCTGCAATCTATATAAACTGTTGGTTTTTTCTATTACTGTCATTCTTTACCATAGAGCAATAATAATACTTTAATGTACATGAATACCAAACTTACAACACATACATAGAGGTTGATGATTCTCACCACATAACGTGCTATCATCGTTTTGCTGGACTGAAAACAACATGAAAAACTGCTCCACTGTATTTTAGACATATGACCTCATGAAATTTTGTATAACTTTCCATGCCGGTATTTTTCTACTAACTACCTAGTTTTGATTCGAACAGAATCGTTTCACGTTTAATACGGAAAAAAATCAGCGGAAACTACTCAGCTGATTTTTTCATTAACTTAGGAACCCAAACATACCCCGCAAATTTCAACTCTCCAACTAATTTAGTTTGAGAGCACTTACGGCCGGGCGGAAAGAATTAAATCTTACCTCGGATACTTTATCAGTCGAAACTAAACATTTGAGACCATTTTCGGCCAAAAATTCTAAAACTACAGAAATTTGGCCAAATTGATAGGAACTCTGTTCAGGGGAACAAGCGCGCCAAAAATATGAATTGCGGGACGTAAAATATGAAATTTCAAGGAGAGTTAATCAATAAACTCCAAATTTGCCGCTATTTGGTGCCATCGTGAAACACCATTAAAGAATGGTCGCATTCAGCGGACGAAACAGTTGGGCAACCGTTACCAAAACGTCCGGTGGCACATGCCCTACGAACTCAACACGTTGTGGAGCGGAGGCTATTTTATGGAGCACATTTGATTTGTGCTAGGTAGCGGTAGCGTAAAGTGGCTGAGCGCTTCGTCCGCTGAATGCGACCAATGGCTGCGTTCAGCGGACACAACAGTTGTAAAACAGTTGGAAGAATTTTCGCTGAACGATCCTGCTCAGTGAGCGCCTGCTCAACATGTTTAATGAGCGGACGCCATTATTGTGAGCGACATTTAATTCCGCTCACTAAGCAAAACACGTTGTGAAAACTGTCAAAGCATAGTTTTAGAGGTTAGATTTTTTTGAAAGTGTAAACATTTGAAGAGAACACAATAGAATTAGGTTATGTAAATGTCACTTTCGCACCGTTTTAACTTCTAACCGTTCAGAAAACCGCTCTTTGATCACTTTAGGATCTGTGAGCGCTCAGTGAGCAGCTTTGCAACTGCTCTTTCCGCTGAACGCAGCCAATGTCTCCGGTTGTATTGTTTATACTTGTAATGTCTTTATAATAACATATTAATTGTAGAATATTCCTAAGGAAAATAGATATTAGCATTTATATGGTAAATGGATAAATATTGTAATTTATATTACATATATCTGATTGGCTAAGGTGTTAGTTTGATGATATAAATAGATTGATGTAGTGGCCATATTGTGAAGGAATAATGAATGCCACCAAGCGGAATGATTACGCTAACACAAGCTGAAAATTTCACATAACGACTCATTTTATTTGCATCAAAATCTGCCAGAAGTCTATTCCCTACTCGTTTGGAATGACCAATTTGACTTGATTTGAGATTTTCTTGGAAATGAATAGAATAATAGATATTTATGGAATAATAATAATATTTAAAAAAAAACTATATGTGTGAATTGTGATAATTAAATGAACATACCATCTTTGGTAAATTGAGCTTCATCAGTGAAGATTGTCCTGTACGATGTATCTCTGTGATTTTCGATCCAATATGAGAATTTTAATCTTAAAATATTATCGCCAGGTTCTAGAACTAATTTATGATGCAGTTCTATCATAAGAATCGATTGATATAATTCCCAATCCTTACGGTGGGTTTCACAAAGCTTTGACAGCCCAAAGCAAAGCAGTGTGATGTATGTCAATTTCCAGTTCATTGTTGATCCAACCTTCGAATTAAATCCTCAATTAAGCTAATGGAAGCCGAAGCTTCGATAAACCAATGCTCCTGTCCACAGACATCCGAACGTTAACTGTTTTTATTCGAATGTGTTCAATTTCTAATTTAACTGTCCGATTCCCGATCAAGAACTAATAGCTAATAAAGCAAAATGGGAAGCGAAATGGGACGCAAAATTCCGTTACACCAACATAAAACTGTCAAATACAGACAAATGCAGACATTTCGTCTGGTAGTTGCGTGATGCAAAATACTTGAAATATGATCTTGAACTTTCGCATCCGAATGTGAAATACGCATGATATGCAAATTGAGAATAAGTAATGCGTCTGGCCATCTGATGGACGATTATTGCAATACTCAGAAACGGAAGAATATACGGTAGGAATTGCAAGTCCAGTCTTGAACAATATTTTTATGGAAGGAAGAAATGTCAATAAATGGCTTTTTACGCGAATTTATAGCCTTGCGGTTGGAGGGGAAATATTTCGCCATAAAACAGGTGCCGTGTTCAATATCTCATTAAAATCGGATATGTAGTTACGATTTCATCATGGGTATGTGCTAGACTTGAAGAAGTCTGTACAAACTGAATAAACTTGTATGTACCTGAGCTTGACTAAGTTATTCCGGTGTGTCCGCTGGAGTTTGAATCACTGTCCGCACTCTATGGTCTACGAAGGAATCAGCTGTTGGGGGACAAATATGCAATTTTATAGAGATGTTTACTTGCATTTTGATGTAGGCGACAATTTTATATGTTTTGAACTGGCAATGCCATTGTATAGTACGGAAGTTGTTGAACTTAACGTTAAAACATATACATTGCAGTAAATGCAGAGTCACGCAAAATTCTTCATGAAGGTTACTGCCAGTAACCTTCATACTAAGATTTTGATACAGTGCAATGTCAAGTATTGTCAAACCTTATTTCAGAAATTTCTCTGTTCATTATCTTTGTGATATTACATGACTTCTTTCCACTGCACCCTACAAATTTGTAAAGTGTTACTTCACCTTTGGAAAGGTGAAAAAATCAGCATTATTAATAGCAATATACTTGCGTTTTTGGCACTCTTGTTCCTCGGAACAGAGTGCTTATCAATTTGCCCAAATGTCTGTAATCTTCAAATTTTTTGATGAAAATGGTCTTGAACGATTTGGTTCGACTCACTGATCAAGAATCCGTGGTCAAAATCGATTCTGTCCGGCCGGCCCTCCGTTAACACGATAACTCTCGAACGGAATGAGCTAGGCAGTTGAAATTTGCAGAGTAGGTTTAGGGGATAGATATCTCGGTTGAGTTTGTTATTGGGCAGAATCGGTCTGATGGTTTCGGAGCAACGAACACAATTTGTTTTACAGTACATATTTCGAAATAATTTGTTTTCAAGATGCAGTTTTATTATAAGAATCCATCGATATCATTTTCAACTTTAACAAGCAAATACTTTCGGAGATATGATGTTTCAAAATTTCAATAATACATCGTAGTTCTATGTATTCACTGTTCATAAATATCATAAATGTCTGTAAGAAAACAAGTATACGATTCTTGAATTGGTGAATTTATTCAAGACAGTTTTGAAACCGAAAATCTTTATGACTGATTACATATTGAATAATTTATGTATAAATATTGATGATGGGGATGATGTTTCAGAAGATATTCCGCCGTATTCACAAAGCATTCAATCTCCGTTAAGTCCTAAAAATGAGTTAACGCTGTTGAAAATCGTGTCAAAAATGTGAGAAATGGGGACAATATTGCAGCTGAGACAAAGTGGTCAAGATAATCTGTCTCCAAGACGTCGTTTTCAATAATTGAACCTTACATATGGCCAACCTGGAAGATTCTGAAGAAGGATTTAGGTTTGCACCCCTATCAAATTCAACTGATTCAAGGACTAAAGCCAAATGATTGTTGTCGCCATGATTTTGCGGCTCCTGAGATCTAACACAGGACAGAAGATCTTTCATAATTTTTGCTTAAAGAAGATATAATTTTGCAAGTAGGTACATGTAATACGTTGGTGTTTAACTCTTTCATTCTGCAATATCAATTAATCAGTTACTGTGTATTTTAGATATTCAACTACTTTTATTAATCCAGCCCTGAACTAGAATCACAGATAATTATATGTACTAGAATCCTCCTGCCGTACCGTTTTCGAGATCATAGATAGCTTATGCTCACAATATTGACACAGGAAAACGTCGAACGGAGGCATAGATATAGAGACTGCCTAATGATCTTAAAGTGTGATCACTCTCTGGTCGTCCATAGAACAATTAAAATAATAATGAATAATTCTTCCATATGACGTTTTGTGAATTGTGCAAACTCACCTGCAATTTGAACAACCTGACTTGAAGGATATCTTTTGATGAATAGATTTTCCCTGATCTGTATTAATCTATGAATTTTTCTCTATTTACCCTGAATTGGTTGAAAGCTGAAAGCGCCTAGCAGATTCAATTTGAATTGAACTGACACGTCCAGGTGATTTTTAGACAATGTAATTGAACGTGTAGATAATGAATTAACTCATTAAAGTCATAATATCTCCGTTTTTCGCCGAAAGGCATATCCGTCGGCCTTGCAGCCAACCTCTGTTCCCAACACTGGACAAGAAGTCACGCACTGGCTTTACCACACATATCGAGCTCAATTAAGTGCGATCAGAACACGAAACACCCCTTTATCCCGTGAAGAGAGTACCTGTTGATCCATTTCGAATTCATGAAAAATTGGACGTTAATTGAAATTCCTGGCATTTACTCAATTTTTAGTTTCGATGACAAAGCGCAATAACAGAAATTACGTAAAATTTTAATATTTTGCTCCTTCACATTCTAACCTACATTTCTCCCATTGTCAAGGTCGACGGAATTAATGAAATAAATATCAACAGAGAGCTGTCTATATTTTGAGTAATTTCGGAATGATTTTCACTTCAATATTATCTGACATTCAGATATGTTTTGACCTCAGATTTCAAAACTGATCTGGTTCATGCAATGTCCGGAGTTCCACAGTACTCGCACCTTGGGCTCCCATTTACATTTTATGTAAATGTATATCCATATTTCAGTATTTTTTTGCTAGCAACATCATGAAAATACTGTATCAAAAATGTTTCACTACTTAAGGAAGTAAAAGGTAATATTAAACTCAGTGGTCAACGAACAGTAATTTCTTTTGATGATTCCATTATGTTCTTCTTTCCTATTGCCTTCATAAACTACATAATTCAAATGATCCAATTCTAAATCTTCTGAAATATCATACCCAATATTTATACATAAATTATTCAATATGTAATCAGTCAATATTATTTTCGGTTTCGAAACAGTCAAGAATCGGATACTTGTTTTTCAAGTTTTCCATTTTAAAACCACGAATTGACAATCTCTAATAGCTAGAAAAGATGACAGTTATGAACAGTGAACACAGACAGATTCTGTGTTCACACTCTGTGAATACATAGAACTACGATATATTATTGAAAATTTGAAAAATCATATCTCCGAAAGTATAAGCTTGTTAGAGTTGGAAATGATAACAATAGATACTTATGATGAAACTGCATCTTAAAAAAATTTGAATTCAAAAGTTGTAATGTAAAAAAAATATTTTTTTTCGTTACTCCGAAACTATTAGACCGATTTTGCCCACTAACGAAATTAACCGAGATATTTATCCCTCCAACCTACTCTGAAAATTTCAACTGTCTAGCTCATTCCGTTTGAGAGTTATCGTGTTAACGGCCGGACGGCCAGACAGAATCGATATCAACCACAGATTCTTGATCAGTGAGTCAAACCAAATCGTTCAAGGCCATTTTCAGCCAAAATTCGAAAATTACAGACATTTGGGCAAATTGATAAGCAGTCTGTTCCAAGGAACAAGAGCGCCAAAAAGTGTTCTACTTGATGAGAGGAATCTATTGTTAAAATTAAGTTTTAACTTACAGACTCACCCTGTATAAAGGACCTGAAATAGTTCCTTATCGAGTATGTAAAAAAGTAACCTGGCATAAGTATTAATTAATCATTAAAGGATATCGTGGGGGGTATATTCATTATTAAATGGTTTCTTTCTGGGTTTTCTCCCCCAAACTCTGAAAAATAACTATAAAATAAAAAAAAAATTATTTTGTGATTTGTTTCTGCGTAAAAAACACAGATTTGTCAGAATCAATAAATCGAACAATGTTGCCTAACAATAACGAAACAATATCAACGATGAAAATAACTATATCTTAACGTTTCGGAGTCTATATCAGACTTCTTCGTCAGACACCTTCAGAAATCTTCAGAATTATTTTTTGTTGATTGCTATTCTAAAATTCGAGAAATTCTGAAGATTTTCGTTAAGTCTCTGACGAAGGAGCCTGATATAGACTTCGAAACGTTAAGATATAGTTGTTTCATCGTTGATGTTGTTTCGTTATTGTTTGTTAGGCGACATTGTTCGATTGATTGCATCTGACAAATATGCGTTTTTTATACGTAGAAGCAAATCACGAAATAATAATTTTTTTATTTTATAGAAATTTTTCAGAGTTTGGGAGAGAAAACCCAGGAAGGAAGCATTTAATAATAAGTATTAATGTTTCTATTTTTAAAGAGTAACTAGATACCAAAATTATTTCAGATACTTCCTCAAAAAGTAACTCATCTAGCAACTACATTATTTCACGAAGTATCTTCAAGTGTTCCGACAGTGTAATTGGCAATTGGCATCTAGCACCACCAGTGTTGCAAGTTCCGGATACATTAGTATCCACCTGACGTACCTGAATACTAATTCGAAAGCCAAATGACAAGTCTTTCGGTTAATGAGATTGGAGAAAATTAACTCGAAGTGAGTTATCTTCGTGTACCGTATTGGACCAAACATCGCATTCCAATCGGACAATCATCTCCCATTATTAATATTCGGTAATAAAGAGGAGCTCGAAAGCTGAACGGTATGCTGGTCGTGAATCAAGAAAGCAATTCTCTCATAGACATATCCACTCGAACGACAATGTAGACATTTTCAAGTACCAAGAACTATCACTTGACAAGTCAATGGATTCAATATGTTGTGGGAACTTTGGAAATGTTGGTTTAACAGGCATGATGATTATCGATTGGCGCCATCCTGAGCGAAGTTAGAATGGTACGGCACGCGACTTCAGCGATTTATCCAACGGATTAACACATAAAATAGAAATAAATAAAATCGTAAAATTACTGACGTACCCGGTGTCATCACGAGCTTGGAAGGGAGCGTTGATTTGATGGATACAAATTGGATTTCTAATAGAGACATTGAAATTTTTAGAAAACCTACCAATTCTGAAATGTATTTGCATTTCATCAGATTCAGTTGCACATAAAAGTCAGATAAGTCACATAAAACGGCCTGCTTACATTTCCTCATAAACTGGTTTTTGCGCGTATGTTCTGGGGAACATCGCGTTATAGTTTTGCCCAAATGTCTGTAACTTTCGAATTTTTTGACAAAAATGGTCTCAAACGATTAAGTTCGACTCCCCAATGAAGAATTCGAGGTCAAATTTGATTCTGTCCGTCCGGCCGTTGCCACGATAACTTGAGAACGAAAAGAGCTAGCGACTTGAAATTTTCAGGGTAGGTGGCGCATCCAAATACGACGGACAAGTTCGTTAATGGGCATAATCGGCCCAGTGGTTTCCGAGTAATAATTTTGTTTTCAACCAATATAAATCGGATCGAACTGAAACTTGGTGGGTGGTTGTAGAATATGAACCTAAGCACGTTTGTGAAATTTTGTGCGAATCGTATGTCTAGAAAATTTTAAAAAAATTATTAAAAAATATTTTTGTTGTCACTATAACTTGAGAACGGAATGAGATAGCGGCTTGAAATTTTCAGGTTAGGATGTGCACCACAACGCGACATTTCAGTTTGTTCATGAGCATAATCGGCCAAACGGTTTTAGAGTTATAGCCATCTGAAATTTTCTGAAATTTGGTGGTTTTTTGTTCCTCATTAACTCGAAAAATACTGAACCGATTGAATTCAAACATGGTTATTAGTTGTAGAATGCCAACGCAAAAATGTTTGCAAAATTTGGTGAGGATAGTATCTGTAGAAAATTTTTAATAAATCATTGAAAATAAAAAAAAAATATTCTATATATTAGTAACTATTCGTTTGAAATTGCTGAAATTTTGCAATAGCCTTCATAACCTAACTCTACTGCCAGGTTTCAAGTTTTAATACGATCGGTTAAATATTGTTGAAGATTCGAGCATTCTTGTGTGAGTTCAGTAGATGGGTGACCGTTGCCTCGATAACTTTCGAACGAAAGGAGATAGGGACTTGCAATTTTCAGGGTAGGTTGCGTATCCGAAAGGGAGAGTTGAGTTCGTTTTTGGGCATAATCGGTCTAACGGTTTCCGAGTTATACCCACCTGGAATATTATTTCCTTGATAACTCAAAAAATAAATATTCGATCGAATTGAAGCTTGGTAACTAGTAGTAGAAAATCAACATAAAGACGTGTTTTAATTTTGTAAGAACCGTGCCCCTGGAAAATTTGAAAAAAATGACGAAAAAAAAAATTTTAAGAACCGTAGGTACCCCTAGAAAATTTTAAAAAAATCACGAAAAAAAAAATTGGTTCAAGCACTGTCGTGAAGTCAGAAGCTTTTGCGCGTATGTTCTATTGTCCATTCTTCTGTATTGGACACCCTTAATCGAATTTACCATGGTAAATTATGTTGTCCATTCTCCTGTATTGGACACTTAATTCGAATTTACCATGGTAAATTCAAATTAAGAGTGTCCAATACAGGAGAATGGACAACATAATTGACCATGGTAAATTCGATTAAGGGTGTCCAATACAGAAGAATGGACAATAGAACATACGCGCAAAAGCTTCTGACTTCACGTCAGTGCTTGAACCAATTTTTTTAATATTCTGCTAGGCAATGTAAACTTCAAGAAAAATGATTTTCCAAATTGCTGAAATAAACTTTTCAGTAACTTAACCATAACAAAAGAAATAAAAACAGGAAGGTTTCCAAGTTTTCACGTTCCATCCGAAAACGAACAACAAACTCCAGAATATTTTCAAAAAGGTTAATATAAATCAGACTTTAATAATCATCACTTGGACTGGTCAGACCTGGTTTTGAATGAGACCCTCCTGGCCTTACGAGCAACAATTTCCTTTTTGAATTCAAATATTGCAGGGATTTCTAAGATCAATATCTTTGAGAACTAGCGGAGGCGATTCTTCTCCAAGAGATCCCATGCGCCTATAGAAGAGTATATTTGTGAGAGGAGACTTTTGAAAGGTTATGTATTATTTTTAGTTTGTTCGTTCTTCTCCTCTTGTCTTTTCATTTGTCAGGTTGAGTTTCGGGTACCTTGGAGAAGCCTCTCCGTTTTTTTTTTATGAAAGAGTCCATATTGAAGAAATAAATGCCTATCAATATTTTTAAATTTCAGCAAATTTTGTGAACAATAGCTACAAATCACAACACTCACGGGGAGACAGGGTTTTTTGCTGAGGTTTTTCCCTAAGCTCTTGTATCATACGCAGAATTGTATGGTACCCCGTTACACCAACCTCTGCTAACACATATAAAACTTTCAGCCAAAAGAATATATATATATATATATATATATATATATATATATAAAGTATTTAATATAAGGGATGTCGACCATATAATAAAAAATTAGATGTTTAGTACTCTTTATTCATAGTCAAGCTTTCGAAACACTCTGCTTCTTCCTCAGGACAACTGTAATAACAAATAGTAATATGAAATTTATGTAAAAATTGAACAATTATACGTACTGAATTTTGAGGTTAAAATAAACGAACAAATAACATAATTAAACGGCAGAGTTTTAGAAACAATCCAACTGAATCTGCCACGAATTCAACTTATTTCGTCAAGAACTTCACCATAAAAAACACAAAATATCTTTCAAAATACATAAATCAATTAATCGAGTTAAAAATTCAACGCGTCGAATGTCTAAAGAATGTCAAAATAAAAAAAAAAAGGTAAACCTCTCTTTATTGGGCTCGGCGCTTGCCATGTACCCAGATCAACGTAGTTATATGAATTATTTTCACATTCATACCGGACAATCACAACCACCATCCATGCCCTGAGCGGGATTCGAACCCGCGACCTCCGGCACCACAGCAGGTCTTTATACCCACTGGACCACCGGAGCCGGCACGAATGTCAAAATATTCTCTTCTTAGCATCACAGATGACATTCGTTCGTATCTACTCATCCACCGGTCCGTCGAAAAATGGTGTACGGGAGAACTCTAACAAATATGAATAGACAGGGCTCAAATTTTGTGTGTCAGTTTTCTTGTTTATTTGTTGCATTGTTGTTAGAGTTCTCCCGTACACCATTTTTCGACGGACCGGTGGATGAGTAGATACGAACGAATGTCATCTGTGATGCTAAGAAGAGAATATTTTGACATTCTTTAGACATTCGACGCGTTGAATTTTTAACTCGATTAATTGATTTATGTATTTTGAAAGATATTTTGTGTTTTTAATGGTGAAGTTCTTGACGAAATAAGTTGAATTCGTGGCAGATTCAGTTGGATTGTTTCTAAAACTCTGCCGTTTAATTATGTATTTGTTCGTTTATTTTAACCTCAAAATTCAGTACGTATAATTGTTCAATTTTTACATAAATTTCATATTACTATTTGTTATTACAGTTGTCCTGAGGAAGAAGCAGAGTGTTTCGAAAGCTTGACTATGAATAAAGAGTACTAAACATCAAATTTTTTATTATATGGTCGACATCCCTTATATTAAATACTTCATAGATACAACGACCGTTAATTATAGATTGCTATATATATATATATATATATATGATTTAGGTCTATCACGTTTTTGTAACTAAAACACAGGCAGGTTGGCACTGCTGAAATATCGTCAAGGTCAAAACAATTCGCCGAGAAGTTGCCAATTTCTACTCTCAACATAGTCATAACATAATCTTCAATTTCAGACCATTATCTTCGAATAATGACGAACTCTTCACTTTGAAATTGAAAATGCCGAAAGTAGTTTTGAAGAAGCAGAAGTGCTCTACAGAACCGAAATATGCAATAGGAAATCTTATTCTGCCTCAGGACATGTTGAATTCTCGAATGAAATTACTTAGTTTCCTATCATTATATTTTATTGAGGTAGAAGAATGACTCGGGTTTCGTAGTACTACTACATTTTGAAACTGGTGTATTTCAAGTTGTGCAACAAGGTATTCAAATGTCTTCTTGAGAAAAGTGGGGAATTCCATAGGTACCCCTATTCGTTTAGAAGTCTTTCAGGTACTTTTATTCTTTTTTCAAATGAACTATCACAAAGTAACGGACTACTCTATCCATTATTTTTCAATAAAATTCCAACACTTGGTTCTTGATTTTCAAAATCGAGCATAATTGAATATTCCAACCAGTTTATATACGTGAATTATTTCTACAGTCGTCAGGATTGCGGTATTATTGAATTCACATAATATCTTCTCAAATTACTTATTTTTCCGAAGTAAATTCACGTTTCAAAAATACGTAATTACTACGACTTCTTTGTAGAGAGGACAACACGTTGCGTAGTTATCTGACAGGAAAATGACTATAACCTAACATTTTCAAAATATACATGGTGAAATGTGTCAAATTTTCATGGCCAACCGGGAGACTTTATAAAAGTGTATGGAGTACAGGAAGTGCATTCGATAAAACTCTGGTCATATAATGTTAACCCGTACTGGAATGTAGAAGTTGATTACATGCTTCAGTAACGCTTCTTCTTCGAAGATGGAAACTTTGTTTCCGAAACATATGTCAGACGACAAAAAATGTAGTGAACAAGAGTGTGGCTACTTTTATAGTGTTCATAATAAGTCCACAGTGAACTCAAAATAGAATATGCAACAAGTGGTATGTTGGGAAAATAACCAGAAACATTCTCAAACGCTATAGGCTGGTTTTCCTGTCACGCTGACGGTCAGCGCTGATCGTACAGCTCGGATCGTTTTAGTATCACGCTGATCGCATAAAGAAATAGAAGGATGCTATTGTCTCTGGCTCACTGAATGTGGAGGCTTGTCGGCCCCAGCTAGTCAGCGGCGCCGACGCGCCGGCGCGTACGTGCACGTATATAGCTCAGCGCTGACGGCCGTCAGCGCTGCGTGACTCGAAAACGCTACCTATAGCTACATACATATTGACACATCAGCGCCGACCGTCAGCGTGACAGGAAAACCAGCCATACAGAGCATACGGGACACATTCGGAGCAACAACACCGATAAATCTGCTGTTGAAAATCCCGTTTTAAGAACCGGCCACTCAATTTTAGAAAATTCCGTCAAATTGTTGAGAAATTCCAATAAACTGTACCTAGGAACACTTTAAGGTATCGAAATGTATAAGAGAAAATATGTCGTAGTCTATAATTATCCAACCCCTATTAACACCTCATTATTCTCACTAATCAATTTATGAATCAGGGTATAATATCAACTCATATTTGATTGTAGACATTGATACCACCTCAACCCGAGTATCAAATATAGAGGATAGTGCGGAGAAGTATATTAAAATGGGAAATTTTAACGGATAATTCCCCAAAAGGAGCAGAGAAAAATCTTTGTCATTATTCTCCTCTGCTTAAAGTTTTATTTGATTCGATTCACCAGGATATGAGAATATGATACCAAATATACAGTTCCACAAAAGTTGCGGAAGTTCAGAAATTTTGAGACTGTTTCAAAAGTTTCACCAATTTTTTGAATATGAGAAATGTATGTTTACCCACTTATCTCATTCTCATTCTTTTGGCCATTTCTTATAATGAGTTTCACAGTTTCATGTGAAAATTTAATTTCGGTATTTGTAGTGCAAAATCAATTCACCCAAAAAATTGAAAAATAAAGTTCAGTAAAGAGTATGGCCTCCTCGAACATCAATCACAGCCTGACAACGCCTTTGCATACGTTCGATCAGATTGCTGAAGTAGCCTTGATCGATTTCTCTCCGGAGTTGCGGTGAAAGCCGTCTGAGTTCTTGAAGTGTATGTGGAGGTGATTGATGAGGATCCAATGCTATTTGTAGCTGATCCCAAGCGTGTTCAATGGCATTGAGGTCTGGCGACCGAGGAGGCAGGTCAAAAGTGGAATACCATGAATTTTCAGAGCTTCATCGACAATTCTGCCACGATGGGGTGGCGTATTATCATCCAAAAATAAGAAATTTGTTTCAATAGCAGCACGAAACAAACGGTAACTGTACCACCTTTGAACGGATGAACTTCCTGAACCGATCAGCGATTTCTGTGCACCAGAGGATGCGTCCATACCCGAACACGCCGACTATCCGAAAAACGTACATATCTCGACTCATCTGTGAACAATACAGACCTCCATTGATCGTTTCAATTCACGTTCTCATTGGGCCATTCCAATCGAAGTCGCATTTGATTTTGATTCAGTGAAATCCTTGTCAAAAGTCGTCTAGAATGTAGATTAAAGTCTCGAAGTCTTCGACGAACTGTTTCAATCGATACCAAAACACCAGTAGCGTTCAAAAGGCAATGTTGCTTAATTCGACTGGTAGACAGTAAAGAGTTTTCCAATAGGAGGTGGTATTTTGATATTCAAAGAAAAATGCCATTGTTCAATATAAATGATCGGATGTTTATTTCATTATAAAGAGGAAGCTATGCCATTAATAGTGGAAAATAACATCAGGCAATTGAACACCACGACCACGCTTACAGGACCATATCCTTTTAATGAAATTTTCCATAACCAAATCGCAAAGTCGCTGCCCTATGTCCTCGATAGCCTCACGAATTCCATCTTTGAGGTCTTGAATCGACGCTGAGCTATTGGCGTAGACCTTCTCTTTCACGTGGCCCCAAAGGAAGAAGTCGCAAGGTGTTAAATCACAAGATCTCGGTGGCCAATTGTGATCACCTCTTCGAGAGATAACACGGTCCGGAAACTTTTCCACCAAAAGATCAATGGTTTCGTTGCTTGTGTGGCACGTAGTGCCGTCTAGTAAACGTGGAAGTAAACGTTGTCCAGATCAATAGCATCCAATTCCGGCCATAAAATATCATTAATCATCTCTCGATAGCGCAATCGATTCACCGTAACTGTTACTCCAGCCTCATTTTTGAAAAAGTAAGGTCCAGTGACTACGCCGAACCATAAACCGCACAAAACAGTCACACGTTGAGGATAGAGAGGCTTTTCAACAATAACTCTTAGGTTTTCCGATCCCCAGATGCGACAGTTTTGCTTGTTGATGAAGCCATCGAGGTGAAAATGGGCCTCATCACTCAAGATGATCTTTCGATGGAATTCCGGATCATTTTCATGCATTTCAACAACCCAATCAGCAAAGACACGACGTTGTTAATGATCGGCCGGCTTGAGTTCTTGTGTTAACTGAACTTTATAAGCCTTAAGACCCAAATCTTTATGCAAAATACGGTGCAATGACGTTTGTGGAATGCCTAATTCCAAAGAACGACGAGGAATGGACAAACCTGGGTTTTCTTCAACACTTGCGGCTACAGCAGCAATATTCTCGGCAGTTCTTGAGCGACGTGCACGGGTTTTATTCTTCACATAACTTACTTGCCCCAACAGCTCGAATTTTTCCACCAATTTCTTTATTGCGGTCCGACAAGGTGCTTCACGACGACCCAAAAATGTTCGAGTTTTACGAACCGTCTCTGCCAAATTTTCACCATTTTTATAGTGAATTTTAATAATTTCAAAGCGTTCTTGAAGCGTGTATCGTTCCATTTTTATTAATGGGTTAGTTTCTACTTGTCAAATGTCAAAAAATGACAGCTTTAAAAGTGACATCTACCGAAATAGCGGGCTATTCGAAATAGTACCTCTTATTGGAAAACCCTTTTTATAGACACAGTCAGAAACCGATCTTGTGCAGGAGTGGTAGATCTTGGACGTCCACTTCTCGGTCTTTCGGTCACGTTTCCAGTTTCTCGATAAGGATGGAGTAGCCGGGAAACTATACGCCTTCACTAACTTGAAAGAAATTCACAATATCTCTCTGATTAGGTCCCACCTCGATCATACCAGTAGCCCTATTGGCTTCATCCGCACTAAGTTTACGTTTAGGCATTATTACAAAACAAATGTTCAGATTTTGCATCAAAGTTTATTGTAAGAACGTAAAGCAATAACTGACCCAAAATGCAAACGACAATAACTTGACTGAAACTGAAAAAGTTATCAAACGAGGAGCAAACAAATCATTCCGATATAAGAGGGCAAACATTTGATTTCCCATAAATGAACATTTGATGTACAAGAATCGGCATCTATTGAAACGATCACAAAATTCTGGACCTTAACTTTTGTGGAGCAGTATACAGGGAGGCCAACCACAGACGCGGATTTCGGTTTCAGGGAGTAAATGAAGATAATTTTGAATTTTTTTTTTGTGATGTGTGTAGGGTGTTGCAGAGGACAATTTAAAATTATTTTCATATATACAGGGTGTTCGGAAATAAAGGTATAGACCTAAGTTAATTTTTTTTAATTATAATACCCTGTATTTGACCTCAAAAATCGAATGGCAAGCTCAAATAATGATGAGGTTTGTCAGATCACTTTATACCTTAGAAGAACCATTTACGAGAAAATGATGAAAAATTTAAAATAATGAGTTTCTTTAAATAGGAATTAATGAAGAAACCAGTTACACCTGCGATACAGAGAGTATATTTTTGAATAGACATATTAGCTACTCCTATACAGAAAATAAAAAATTAACTCTGGAATATACAGAGTGATCATAATTAATTTTCAAACATCAACTACAAATAATGGTCGAAAATTGCTGAGAAAACTATCAGGTTTAGGTGTAGGAAAAACTCTCGAAGATAGTTTCGAATTTATTTTTACCGTTAAACGAGATATCAAAATACCGGGTGTTCCATTTGAAATGAAAAAGTTTTCGACAATTATTTGTAGTTGATGTTTGAAAATTAATTATGATCACTCTGTATATTACAGAATTAATTTTTTATTTTCTGTATAGGAGTAGCTACTATGTCTATTCAAAAAAATACTGTCTGTATCGCGGGCATAACGGGTTTTTTCATTAATTGCTATTTAAAAAAAACTCCATATTTTCAATTTTTCGCCATTTTCTCGTAAATGGTACTTCTAAGGTATAAAGCGATCTGAAGAAACTCATCATAATTTGAGCTTGTCATTCCACTTTTTAGGTCAAATACAGGGTGTTACGATTAAAAAAATTCAACTTTGTTCTATATCTTTGTTTTCGAACACCCTGTATATATGAAAATAATTTTAAATTGTGCTTTAGAACACCCTACACACATCACAAAAAAATATTCTCAAAATATCTTCATTCACTCTCTCAAAACGAGATCCGCGTCTGTGGTGGGCCACCCGGTATATGTTGTCATCTAGTGCAATTCACATCACAGATCTAGCGCTCGACCAGTATCGAATAATACGTTTTATCTCGACTCGATCTTTCCTCGACAGAGCTTTGTTTAAGATATGTTTTCTGTGTTCTTTAATACCCTATCCTGATAAACATCTTATGGTTGCCTCCACCGAATATACGGATCAAGTTTCCTCCTTTAATGAGGTGTTGCTTGGAATCGCTTGAGTATATTAAACGACGCGGAGGAAAATCCAGTATGCCAGGTGGTGGTAATGATATAGCTTCTGGGGAGCGGATTGTTGCATATTGTATCCGCCAATGTCTTCGTGAACTATGTAGATTCAGCATGTGATACTCACAATGGGGCACAATCATAATGAGATATCGGGCGGTATTAATTTGTGTTGCACGAAGGCTGAATGAGGTTATTGTGTGTACCCAATCGAAATATACTGATCTGATCGAATTGAAACTTGGTATTTCGTTGAAAAATGCAGACACGTAGACTTATGCCTAATTTCGTAAGGATTGTACTACAAGTAATTTCCGAAACAAGAGCGCCAAAAATTATTTTAAAAAATTCTCCATCACAGGAACTATATGTCAGATATCGCTGACATTTTGCAAGATCCTTCAGAACTTTATATTACCGCCAAGTTCTAGATTTGAACTCAACCAGATATACCGGGTGGCCCACCACAGACCCGGATCTCGTTTTGAGGGAGTAAATGAAGATATTTTGAGAATATTTTTTTGTTGATGTGTTTAGGGTGTTCAAATTCATAATTTAGAATTATAATCTTGTATACAGGGTGTTCGAAATCAAAGATATAGACCAAAGTTACATTTTTTTTAAATGTAACACGCTGTATTTGACCTCAAAAATGGAATGGCAAGCTCAAATTATGATGAGTTTTCGAGATCACTTTATACCTTAGATGCACCGTTTACGATAAAATGGCGAAAAATTGACAATATGGAGTTTTTTTATATAGCAATTAATGAAGAAACCAGCTACGCCAGTGATACAGACAGTATTTTTTCGAGTAGACGTATTGGCTACTCCTATACAGAAGAAAAAAATTATCTCTGGAATATACACAGTGATCATAATTAATTTTCAAACATCAACTACAAATAATGGTCAAAAACTTTCTTATTTCAAATGGCACACCCGGTATTTCTATATCTCGTTGAGCGTGAATATTAATTTCGAAACTATCTTCATAAGGTTTTCCTACACCTAAATCTGATATTTTCTCAGCAATTTTTGACCATTATTTGTAGTTGTAGTTGTAGAAAATTAATTATGATCACTCTGTATATTCCAGAGTAAATTTTTATTTTGTATAGGAGTAGCCGATATGTCTATTCGAAAAAATACTATCTGTATTGCTGGCGTAATTGGTTTCTTCATGAATGGCTATTTAAAAACACCCCATATTTACAATTTTTCGCCATTTTTTCGTAAATGGTGCTTCTAAGGTATAAAGTGATCTGAAGAAACTCATCATAATTTGAGCTTGCCATTCCATTTTCTAGGTCAAATATAGGGTGTTATATTAAAAAAATTTAACTTTGGTCTAGGAATGTTTGTTTTCGAACACCTATATATATATATGAAAATAATTTCAAATTGTGCTTTGGAACACCCTACACACATCACAAAAAAGATTTCCGCTATATTGTTGGAAATATTGGGAAATTAATAATTTTGCTTTATAGGTAACAGTATGCTATCATTTTGCCCAAATACCAGCCACGATAACTTTTTAAAGGAAAGAGATAGTGAATTTTACTGGTAGGTTGCGCATCCGGATGCGACGGTCAAGTTCTTTAACGAAAATAATCGGCCAAGCGGTTTTGGAGTTACACCCATCTGAAATATTGTTTCCATCATAACTCAAAAAATGGGTTCAAGCCCTGTGGACAGGAGCTTTCTGGCTCTCTAGTTCAAACAGACAAATTATATCTCTGAAAGTATTGGTTTCTCAAAGTTGGGAATTATATCAATGTATTCTTATGATAGAACTGTATCATAAAGGAAATTCAATTCAAATAATACATAGTTTATTTATCAAGATTAAATGAGCAATCTGAGAATGAGAACTGCACCATGGAAGAAATCAAATTAAAATAGCTGAACTGAATTTGACTCTCTCTTATAGAACAGGATAAAATGTACGAGTATGAACACAGATCATATAATAAAGCTTAGATGGAATAATCATAGCATTCTGTGAAAACAGAAGTACGATTCATTATTGAAATTTAAAAAAATCATATCTCCGAAAGTCTTAGCTTGTTGGAGTTGAAAATGATATCGATGGATTTTAATGGTGAAACTGCATCTTAAATAATATTGAATTTGAAATTTGTTCCTTAAAAAAAAATTTTTTTTTTCGTTTCTCCGAAATCATCTGGCCTATTTTGCCCAATAACGAACTTAACCGAGATATTCATCTCCCAAACCTACTCTGAAAATTTCAACTGCCTAGCTCATTCCGTTCTAGAGTTATTGTAGAAAAATTTTTCTAAAATTTTGAAAATTTTTTTTGACACTTTGTGGTAACCTTGTCAATACAAAAATTCACATGCGTATAAAGGTCATGATTCTACAATTTGATGCTAAATTTCAGATAGATCGAGTGATCGGTATCGGAAATATTCATGCTGTTTCATGTGTTTTACTAAAATCGGCCATAACTCCGAAACCGCTTGATGAATTTCGCCCATTAACGAACTCGTCTGAGATATTTACGCTCCAAACCCACCTTGCAAATTTCAATCCTCTAACTCCTTTCGTTCGAGTGTTATCGTGCCTACGGCCGGCCGGACAGAATCGATTTCGACCTCGGATTCTTGATCAGTGGGTCGAACCAAATCGTTTGAGACCATTTTCAGCCAAAAATTCGAAAATTACAGACATTTGAGCAAATTGATAAGCACTCAGTTCCGAGGAACTAGAGCGCCAAAAATGGTGATATAATAAAATTGAAACTTGGTAATTAGTTGTATAATACCGACGAGCCAATTTTTTGCGAAATTTGGTGTGGATCATCTCAATAGAAAAAAAAATTAAATTAATCAAAATCAAACTTCAGGTTCTCAACTATCCATTATTTAAGCGTTATAGCTTTGTGCCAATCATGTATTTCAAAGTGAAATTTGTATATTCTTTCCTCAAAGTTAGTGAATCATTCAGGTAGCTGTTCCCCAAATCTCTTGAAATACTTCCGAAGAAATGTGGCCACAACAATGAAAGGATTTATTCTGCGGAATGCATAAATGTGTTGAATATTTAACAATCGAATAGAATCATTTTTCAGTAAACCTTTGAAAATTTTCATTCCACTGCGATTGTGGATTTCAAGGGAAATAAATCGTTTTAGATTCCAATTTTTATTGTTTTTCTTTTCAAAACTAAAGCTGTGGAATTTTGTATATTCTAAAACAAGTTGCAGAATGGGCTCCTATTCAAACACGAATGCGAAATTCTAAAACGAGCGACGAAGGAGCGAGTTTTCGAACGCATGAGTGTTGGAATTGCCTTCTGCAACGAGTATTAGACGATATTTTCTCTATTTCAGGCAAGTTTTGCAATATACTGTTGAAATTTAATGAACAATTCGGATTATACATCCTAGTGACTTTTGTATTGTATCTTGGCAGTTGGTGTGACTGTTACGAAAGTTGACAGATTACAGAGTTTGAATTTGAATCGTACATAGGGCATGGAGATCAGATTTGAAATAGTTTCCTAATAGCATGAATGATTCAAAATTAGCAAGAAGGAGATCTCTAGTACCTTATTTTTTAATGAAAATAAATCTTTTCCTCTCAACAATTATTTCACTATATCCAGATTATATTATATCGTCAATTGACATGTGTCTAAATTTCATAGAATGGAATGTCAATGCTGACTACATCAAAACGAAAAATATTACTAGAAACAATGCGGGAATGAGTTCATTCCAGCACTGTTTTTAGTGCTGGAATAAACTCATTATGATACTGAAATAGAGAAAATGTTTTTTAATCCCACCATTCTTGATCAGGTAGGTAGAATATCAAGGGTTTTACAATAGTTTGAACAGATGTTAAATTTAAACGTCAATAATTTTGGCACGCTTGTTCGGAACGGATCGCCTATCGTTTTTCCCAAATGTCTGAGTTTAAACATTTTGGACAAAAATGGTTATACCTACCCATCCGAAAATGAGTTCTCCAATAACACGAAAAATACTGATCTCAACGAATGAAACTCGGTAGTTAGTTGAAAAATACAGAATACCAAGACAGATACAAAATTTCGTGAGAAACGTATGACTAGAAAATTTTGAAAAAATATACAATTTTTTCACATTAATTTATTCATGTTAACAAAGCTAATCAAAGACTATTTTGCATTTTGCAAATACCAGATATGTCCTAATATATTTTCAAATATAATATAAAATGCTTTTCTACAAAAGTAATTGAATACAAAATTTCTAATACTAAGTAGTATTTCAAAAATGTCTAGGATGGACATAAACATAGGTGCTACCGGAAATCTTCGAGCTTTCTCAACTGCATTTCATCCATTCCAATGTGCAGAAACAGAAGTATGCTAGGCTTTTTTGAAGTAGCTGAGTGTCGACGTAATGCAAGAGAACATGCGGCAGTTATCAAATACGTTTATAGTAACATTTTCCACATACTCAAGAAGTGCAGTAATTAAAATAACACGTATTGAATGCAAGGAGAAGAAATGTCTGCTTGTAGCGTTTTGTTATTGAACACGCACGATCATCTCTGAACAGTCGAACGGACATATTTATTTAAAGTTTGCGAAATGCGCCACACAGGGCGATTGAATAATGACACTCAACATACCTTGTTAAACGATTTCTATTCATGTAAAAGGAATTAACGCATAGGTGAGAGAGAATATTTAAATCGTCATCTCTTCATCATAAGAGAATTCAACTCTGTACATTGAATGGTTTCCTTAATAATTTTAATTAAATATGTTAGAGTGCAATTTTAAAATTACTATACAGGGTGAGTCTTTGACCACTGCATCAATTTTAACCAAAGATTCCTCTCATCAAATGAAACACTTTTTTCATTTACCATTTTTCCAGATTCGGCTCAGGTAAAAAGTTACAAGCGTTTAAAGATTTCACAATGTGCTAATACACTCCCGCATATAAATTATCCATGACATTGTTGGCGGACGAGAATAAGGCATGGTAACGTTGTTTACAGCTTGATTCGGGATTCCAACGCTCAGGGACGGATCCATAAAAGTAGTGAAATTTCTGGAGTTTTCCATTTTAAAACATTCAATGAAGAATATCTCGAAAACGGTGCGTTTAAGGAGAAATGATGAGGAATAATATAATGTTCTAAAACGATGGAATATTCTTGAAATGACTCAAGAAAAACTTTATATGCTTTCTTTATGCTAATTTCGTTTAGTTTTATGAATCCACGAGTCTATAACTAGAAAACCAGTAGAAGTAGAAAATAACTAATATTTGGAAAATATGTATCATAGTTATAGGAAACTTTATGCCAACATTCATTTTATTCGAAAAAAGGATGTCAAAGCTACAAAATAAAAACTGATTTTTTTTCAAAATTTCAACAGCCTGTATCTTTTTACCTGAGCTGAATTTGGAAAAATGTTAAATGAAAAAAGTGTTTCATTTGATGAAAGGAATCTTTGGTTAACATTAATGCAGTGGTCAAAGACTCACCCTGTATATTACGCGAAAAATGATTGCGTTCAAATGGTTCAGTGGATTTTCGTATTTATCATAATGCCTAGTTTAAACAATTTCCAGAATATTCCACTTTGAAATTTTGTGTTCTTGATCAAACAGATCTATTTATTAGCCATCAATTGAACAAGCGCGCTAAAGATCCAGAGGTTAGGTGTAGGCTGCTAAAAAAAATTTTAATGGAAATTTCCAAACTTTGGAGCATATTCATTTACATGGTCAGGATATTCTCGTTTTTCATATATTTGGGAATCAGCTTAACTTAATTTCATATTATATTCTGTCATTTGAAACTTAATTTGCATATGTTGTTGGCATGATTATTTCGCTAATTTAATGTTTGTCGATATATAATGATGACCATCAATCATTCCATAAATACTTCGAATAATGTCACCAAACTAGATCAGAAATGATTATGGCGCAAGATAAAATTATAAATCAGTGGTAACTTATACATAACTTACGATATTTCAAGACTTTGGTGTTCTACATAAAATTATTTAATTCCTTCGAAAAATACTACTAATGAGATAAGATAAGTATTCGAATAATCGGTTATGATTGATAGTATTTTTTGGTAGTCCGATCTGATCTGATATTTTTTATGTTGGTACAAATATCCAGAGGAATATATAAAATTTTTCTGGAGATATCATATTCGATAAAAGTAATTTTTCTATACTTCTATTGGTATTATATTTAAAAAATTGGCGCCCACTTTCAAATCGCAAATTAAGTAAATTCAGAGCCTCATCGATGTGAATAAGGGTACCGATAGCGAATTAGTATAATTTTCGAAATCATTTTGTTCAACTCACGTTATGTAAAATTGAATATAATTCAATTAAATATACTCGTTCAGATGATTTTACTTTTATTAATTTTTTTCAAATAAATATTATAAAATTACAATAGAAGAAGTGCCAACCAAATATACTGTGAAATAATTCAAATAAAGTAATAATACTAATAATATAAAGTAAATGTTCACCTTGACTAAATCCAACAAGGTAATCCGAATGAAATCTTCCAAAAAAATCCGTATAGGATAACTAAACAAAACTGCACACCGAACAAACTACTAACAGTTATCAACAGAGCACAAAATAGTGTAAAATGCGATAAGAACAACGACCGGTACCAGCTATTAAACTACTGGTCCATCCGCTCTACGATAGCCGTGCTATGGACGACACTTGAGTAACAACTGACTGCAAAGTACTGAGGGATATGCATCCTTTTTTTTTAGACCTAAAGGTTTCAGTCCTGCCGGAACTGATTTGAGACTTTTTAGTTGACAAGATAGCATGTTTACGATGTTGACCGTTACAAATGAAGAATCTGTCATACATGTCAAGTGTTTGGATAAGTGAGTAGGTAAAAAAAAATCACAATATAGAATATATTAGTGGTTATATATTGAAGAATGGAAATAATAATTTTCGTCCATAAATATATTATAATTTTTACATGGAGCGTACTATTCAAATAAAGTATTTCAAATATTTTATGTTATTTGAATTCAACAAAGTTATATATGAAAAAGTTTCGAAATTTTCAGGTGCACATTCGACTTGGATTCAAATTGGATTGAGCAATATTATTTCCAAATATTTATATGAATAACTAGGATTCTCGATCTTGAGTATGTTTTTTTGGATGAAAGCTTCCACTAAAAAAATATGATAACAATATCTACATAACTTTGTGAAAATATAACTAATATTTTTAATCTTCGAATCTTCGGTACAATGACTTTTTCTCTAATTCCTAGTACTTCTCCAGTAATCAATACTTATATAATGAAGAGATAATAATACTTTATTTTCAAGCATTTCGACATGATAATCTTCATAATGAATAAGCTCCTTCGATTTTGGTATTATTATAAATTCTGATATAATATTTAATTTCAAGAGCTGGAATATTTCACGATTCGTACAGATTAATTGATACTGATCTTTAGATTTTTGTTTCATTCTCTTAAATATAAAATTTCACTCAACCAAATATTTAATATTAATATAATTTAATATTAATAAGTTATGACGTCAAGATTTTTCATACTGATTTCGTCAATTTTTATGTCAAAAAAGGGAGAAAGCCCTGTGGCAGGAGCATTGGCGCTCTTGATCAATTTTTGACAAACCATATCTCCGAAAGTATTGGTTTCTCAGAGTTGGGAATAATATCAATGGATTCTTATGATAGAACTGCACCATAAAAAAATGAATTCAAATAATAGTATTTATCAAAATTAAATGAGCAATCTGCAATGATTTAACCTCTTGGAATGGGTTGTTGAAACTTATACTCGGTGCATAGTTTTCACAACTCGAAATACCTAAGGAAAGTATCATCGAAATGTCTAGAGCAAGGCTATAGAATATCATAGCAGATTGTATTATTCCTGATATATGAATAGGTATATGCTCACGAACAAATTATTTTAATTGTCAAAGTATATTAATAAAATATATACCACTAACACATTCGTTCTGTATTATGAAACTTAACTCAAGAAAGAATATTTGAAACACAAATGTAGGTCAATATTTCAGCATGTTTTTGCTAGCGACGTTATGAAACTACTGTATATAGGAACATGTCTCACTACCTCAGGAAGTAAAAGGTAATATTAACCTCAGTGGTCAACGAACATTAATTTCTTTTCATGATTCCATTATGGTGTTCTTTCCTATTTCCTTCATAAACTACATCATTAAAATGATCCAATTATAAATCTTCTGAAACATCATCCCCAAATTTGCATATAAATTATTCAATAGGTATGCAAAAAATCAATATTATTTTTGGTATCAAAACAGTCTTGTATATATTCACAAATTAAAGATTCGGAACCTTGTTTTCCAACACAAAATATTTTCAAAGTACGAATTATATAAACAAACTAGAACAGAAATAAATATGACGTCTGTTATAGGTAGATAAGATGACATGAATAAACAGTGAACACAGAAATATAGAATTTGCATTCTGTGAAAATACAGAAGTACGATGTATTAATGAAATTTTGAAAAATCATATCTCCGAAAGTATTAGCTTGTAAGAGTTGAAATTGACATCAACGGATTCTTATTATAGAACTGCATCTCAAGACAAACATTGGATTTGAAATTTATAATGTAAAACAAATTTTTTTTTTCGTTACTCCGAAACCGATTTTGCGCAATAACGAACTTAACGAGATATTTATCTCCCAAACCTACTCTGAAAATTTGAACTGTAATGTAAACAAACTAAATGACAAATGACGCTCAAACTCCACGTGAGCGTAGAGGATTTGTGCCAACGAAGCGACAATCGTCAATACTTCTAAGTGGACTTTTTAAAATGATCATGACTGTTACTTCCTTGACAGTATATAAATGATCGAAAATAGGTCCTCACGAGTAATACCCTTATTACACTATGCCTTTTTCGTGCCTATTTGTCAGCCTGACTGACTGCGCCTGAAATTTTGGAGAAATACGCCTGCGCCTGGGACTATTTTGTAGGCTGTTTCAGGCTTGAAAATAAATAGAACTGGCTCTATTTGTTCCCCCTGAATCGTGGGGATTTCAAGCCTTTTTGTCGAAATGTCATGTCTACCAACACAATATTTATCCGTTTGACTTGAAGTCTTAACATAACCTAGTTTATTCTATCCTTTGAATCGCAGCCTTCGTAAATTCAATAATAAATATATGTTTATTACTCTGAGGACGTAAACTAACTAAACTTACGAAGGTCAGATAATATGTGATGGCTATCCCCGAGTGATATGAAGTTTTCACCAGTAGCCTAGTATCGCAAAGTAATTATTAATTTCGTTTTTGGAGGAATGCTTTCTGGAATTACAGTGTCTTTTTTCTGTATGTGAATTTGCACTCTATGTAGTTGTATATTAAACGTTTCTTCAGGCATTCCTAAAACACTTTGGTATTGTTTTAAAAATATACGAACAAAACAAGAACTTGAGGTTACTATGGCAATATCTTCAATGTTTGCAGCTCTGAAATTAGTGCCTGAAACAAGCTTGAAAAAAGCGCGGTGTAATAGAGCCACTCATTTGAGGGGAAATTCAACCAAAAAATAGCCATGAAAATAGGCGCAGATATAGACATGAAAAAGGCATAATGTAATAAGGGTATAACTTCTGCAAAGCTGAAATTTTATTGAAATGTTTGAATGAACAAAATTCAAACCTTAAATCTTTAGGCATAGCGTTCAAGGTCTCATAGATCGCCAAAATCAGAAGACGCCATTTGAAGGTTGGTAGATAAAGGGTTTAAGTATCCTTCAATGATTACTTAAAGGTTTCTTTTCGCAGAATCTTCGAAAACATACTCAAAAACAAATAAATCTCAAGTACTGGTCAGTTTGTGTTTTAGATGATGCCTACTCTATTTTTTCCAATTCGTCGTGGTGTTAATTTCAAGAAATTGGACTTAGTTTATGAAGGGTACTCTAACAGTTTTCTAATCTAGTAGAGATTTATGTGCAAAGTTTGTCAAGTTGTTTTCAGTGTCAAGCAATAAAAATTCTGCACCTCACCAATGACCTTATCGCAGGTACTCACACACAATGAAGAAATGGATTACTTGCTACTTTCTACGCTTGAATAAAGACGATCGTAAATAGCTGTGTGCACCACCGTAACTATTAGATAGGTCCTCTAGTTCTTTCTCTTAAGATGTCCTCGACGAATATGTAAATAAAAATATATATGGATTAAATTAAATGAGAAATTGCACGACAGAAGTAAATGAAGTGCCATTTCAACGATAAAAGGTTTATACTGAAACAATATTGTTTATTGTGTAGTTTTCCGAATACCACTAAAGCTGAAATGACATGGTGAATGCCAAATTAGAAGGGCTAGTATAATAACTTTTGAGTTCTTTTTGTTATATCGTTCGCTTGTTAATATTTAATGATTTTAATTATTTGACCAGATAAGAATGCAACAGTTCCCTGAGATTACTGCAATGATTCCTGGAATTAGCATAATTTTTTTCGCAACAGTTATGGAGATCGAAATGATCGACTAAGACAGTAACCGCAAGAAAGTGCAGTTTGATACAATTATATCTTTATATAAAAGAAATTGTCACAATTTTCGACTTTCAGAATAACTATCATAAAAAAAATTATTCTCAAGATTTTCGTTTAGTACCTGACGAAGGAGTCTGATATATACTCTGAAACGAAACGTTACGAAATAATTATTTTATCGTTGATGTTTTTTCGTTATTTTTTGTTAGGCAACATTATTCGATAGATTGCTTCTGACAAATATCTTGTGTTTATAATGCAGAAGCAATTCACTACTTAATATTTTTTTATTTTATAGATATTTTGGGAGTTAGGAGAGAAAACTCAAGGTATCATTCAATAATGTTTATCAATTTGCCCAAATGTCTGTCATTTTCGATTTTTGGCTGGAAATCGCCTTAAACGTTTTGGTTCGACTCAGTGATCAAGAATCCGTGGTCAAAATCGATATTGTTCGGCCGTCCGGCCAGCGGGTCGTTAACACGATAACCCTCGAACGGAAAGAGCTCGACAGTTGAAATTTTCAGAGTAGGTTTGGGAGATAAATCAGCCAAGTTCGTTATTGGTCAAAATCGGGCTAGTCGTTTCAGGGTTAACGAAAAAAAAAAATTTTTTTACATTACAAATTTCAAATTCATTTTTTTTAAGATGCAGTTCCATGATAAGAAACCATTGATATAATTCTAAAATCTAATAAGGTAATACTTTTTTCAAAATTTCAATAATCAATCGTAATTTTATGATTTCATAGAATGCTCTATGAAGGAGGTTACACGGTCAATTGACGGAAAACTGATTGTATACGCGTAGACTGATGGTCCGAATCGATGGCAAGTCTGATGTCAGGTTGATGCCAGATTGATACCAGATTGACCGTGTAACATCCGCCTAATTATAAATTTGCTGATGTATGTAAATCCAACATATGAGGTAAGTCATAGACCTACGTTTTGAATTTAATTTCTTATGATGCAGTTCTATCATAAGAATCCATTGATATCATTCCCAACTCTCGGAAACCAATACTTTCGGAGATATGATTTGTCAAAATTTGAATAATCACTCGCTAGTACTTTGACAAGAGCACCAAAGCTCCTGTCCACAGAGCTTTCCCACTTTTTTTGCACTCGAGTTCGTCGGAACAGAGTGCTTATCATTTTATCCAAATGTCTGTAATTTTCGAATATTTGACTGAAAATAGTCTCAAACGTTTTGGTTCGACTCACTGATCAAGAATCCGTGGTCAAAATCGATTCTGTCCGGCCGTCCGTTAACACTATAACTCTCAAACGGAATGAGCTAGACACATGAAATTTTTTTCAAATTACAAATTTCAAATTTTCAAGATGCAGTTTCATCATAAGAACATAAGAATCCATTATTATCAATCTCAACTCTAACAAACTAATATTTTGGGAGATATGATTTCTCAAAGTTTGAACAAGAGCGCCAAAGCTCTTGTACACAGGGCTTTGCCACTTTTTTTTATATTCAACTTGTATGTTTCTTACAACATAATCATATATAGTATAAAGAATTTTTTTTCCATTTAGGTTTACAAAAATTCATTTTTCGGGGAAATAATAATAAACTTAAACATTATTATATACAGTAATTTCCAACAGACCATTAAACTTTTTCAGTTTTGGGTTCATATAAGACGTATAAAATTGGATCAAAATTATATAAGATACTCCGTCTAATTTAATGTAACCTTCACAACAAATTTTACACAAAATATCGAGCTATTGTATCGAACAAGATCAACAGATATTGTGACTCGTGACTGTTACAACCAAAACATGCTTTGAACATATTCTCGGAAACTCCGTCATAGATTTCGGTAACGCCTTTGCATTAGTTGTTGTCAGATTTACCGTGACCAAATTTGGGTATTCCTTTGACAATAAACTAATCCTATTCATATTGCGCACTTGTACCTCCTCTGTAAATGGAAAAGCGGAGATACAGACAGGACCTTTCACTATGTTCAAGCTGGCACTCTGGGGACAGTGGTGGATAATTTAAATTTGAATATACAGTGTGTTCCAAAAAAAGGTGGCGCCGTCGCTAGGAGAGGTAGAACACTGAAACATAGGTGGGGTTTGCTTAGTAAACAAATTTCGTAACGGCATCCGTATTCAAGATATAGGGTGTTACAAAAAAACTTTTCATACATATTGTACCTATATCATGAGGGTATGATTAAAAGAATGAGAGTTTTATATATATATATATATATGTTTTTGTTTGATTATATTATAAACTTTGGTAAATAAGTATATTATTATTAATATTATAGATTCGTTTCCCAAAACTTTGTCACTATTCCTTTCTGACTGAAACATTTTTCATGAAATGAGATCACAAGTGTTAGGTTCTATAAATCAGTGAAAATTATTTATTCAATGAACGAAGGCGCCGAAGATTAAGACTCCTCGTCAGTGCTTACTCAGTTATATACCAATCTGAATGAACGCTGTGTAAGAGAAAGGATAGATATCACAGAAGGGTGAGTTAGAGGTACTGCGGTAAAAAAAACACTTAATAAAATTCCAAGATGACGCAGAACAGGAAGAAAATATGTTGGAAAGGTATACGGATTATTTCTACGTCATCCAGAAATTCTTAACAGTGTCTCGTATGATAAAAATTGATACGATTCTCTATTCTAAAATTTGAGGTTAATACAGAGATAATGAAAGTAATATCTATGTTTGACGTACCTTCCCCTAAAATCGACCGATAAAAAAGATGACAAGTTTATATCGATGGTGACGTCTATACACTTAAAACCAAAAGGTTATCGAAGAACACCGGATATAATTCAAATTGGCAAATCTTGTCAATTCATTTCAAAGATAAGAGTCCCGAATAAACCATTCAACTTGCCATAATACATTCCATCGACTACTTAGCTGTTGAAATTTATGACGATCATTTGATATGTGTACCATACATGAATACATAAATACAAGCTCTAACTCTAACAAAGAGTTTAACATCTTGACATTGAATATGACCAAAAAAAACTAAAATAAAATTGGCGCTCTAGTTCAAACAGACAAATTATATCTCCGAAAGTATTGGTTCCTCAGAGTTGGGAATTATATCAATGGATTCCTATGATAGAACTGCATGATGAAAGAAATTAAATTTGAAAGAAGTGTCGTTTAAAAAAAATGCTTCAAAAATTATCTTTAAAAAAAAAAGAGGAATCTACAGTGCTTCAATGCTTTAATGCTTCGAAAATTGTCATTAAATTTATTTATCAAGTTTAAATGAGCCATCTGCAATGATTGAACCTCGTGGAATGGGTTGTTGCAACTTGCACTCGGTGCATAGTTTTCACAACTCGAAATACCTAAGGAAAGTATCATCGAAATTTCTAGAGCAAGGCTGGAGACAATCATAGCAGATTGTCCATTTATTCCTGATATTTGAGTAGGTTGTGGATTACGAACAAATTATTTTAATAGTTCAAAGAATATTAATAAAATACTATCCTCTTTTCATAATTCAAAATTAAATAGTTCATACCACTAACACATTATTTTCTGTATTATGAACCTTAACTCAAGAAAAAATGTTTGATACACAAATGTAGATCCATATTTCAGTATTTTTTTGCTAGAAATATTATAAAATACTGTATTTAGAAACATGTCTCACTACTTAAGGAAGTAAAAGGTGTTGTTAACCTCAGTGGTCAACGAACAGTAATTTCTTTTGATGATTCCATTATGTTCCTTTCCTATTGCCTCCATAAACTACATCATAACAGTCTTGTATATATTCACAAATTCAAGCATGGAATTTCCAAGAGAAAATATTTTCAAACTACGAATTGGCAATCTCTGATAGCTAGAAAAGATGACATTAATGAATAGTGAACAGAGACAGATTATGTGTTCACATTCTGTGAATACATAGAACTTACGATGTATTATTGAAACTTTGAAACATCATATCTCCGAAAGTATTAGCTTGTTAAAGTTGACGATAATATCAGTGGATTCTTATGATGAAACTGCATCTTAAAAAATATTGGTTTCAAAACCCTACTCTGAAAATTTCAACTGTCTAGCTCTTTCCGTTCGAGAGTTATCGTGTTAACGGACGGCCGGACAGAATCGATCTCGACCACGGATTCATGATCAGTGAGTCGAACCAAATTGTTTAAGACCATTTTCAGTCAAAAATTCTAAAATTACAGACATTTTTGCAAATTCATAAGCACTCTGTTCCAAAGAACAAGAGCGCCAAAAATAGTCAACCCATTTTAAATGACCTGTAAATATCGGTTGTGTATATTTCATTGGAAGGTTATCATGTGCACAATCAAGGATCACAAAATTTCGGCTAAATATTTGCAAAAATCTGACATTTTGAGTCATTAACAGCACTATATTAGGAGCATAGCAGTAGTTTGTACTCTGGCCATAAAAAAAGAATTTCTGTCGGAATAGCAAACTTGTATGATGATTATTCGAGTTGTCCTTCTGGTACCAACTCTGCTATTCCCATGTTCAACGTTCAAGATTAATGGTAAATCCCCGAGGTCGATATTTTCTTGTTGAACACCGTGAAGAATCTTTGCAACTCATGCCGCACGACATGCCGAATCCCGGAAGATATATTTCATCCTTGGGAATCCGTAGCTGACATGTTTACCTAAATCTTTCAAAACGGACTCCTTCTATCGCCAACAAACAGAAGAGCAATAAATTCAATTAGAACATTTAGACAAATTGATGTTTATTTATTTGTCCTATGTGAATAACAGCAGGTATTCACGTTATACACTGGACGGAAAGGTTAATATCGATGGGAAAATGATGGTGTTGGAGCATTCTTCTCCGTTTGTTTAAGCTACTCAATTGATGACACATAACCCTTGAATTTTCGGGAATTTCCAAGAAATTTTGTCTGAAACTTGCTCGGATTCGTGTGTTCTGATTTGATATTAAATTAGGTTTCTAGAGACTTCATGAATCTAATTTTGAAGGATTTGAATTAGGTTAATCTTTCAAATGTATAAAACAAATATCATAAGGAAAATATACAGGCCCTCCTGTATTGGACACTTTACCATGGTAAATTCGTATTAAGTGTCCAATACAGGAGAATGGACAACATAATATACCATGGTATATTCGATTAAGGGTGTCCAATACAGAAGAATGGACAATAGAACATACTCGCAAAAGCTTCTGACTTCACGTCAGTGCTTGAACCAATTTTTTGAATCTATTCATATGAAGCATAGGCTTTTCAAATAAATGAATATTTCAATTTGTATTCACATCCCTGCCATTTAATATCTATGCTGAATAATGGCCAAGATAGAGTTATCTATAACTTTGTTGTGTAGCCTTCCAGGATTTACAATTTTATTTAATATTTTATCGTATTCTAATTGTATCTATTTTGTAGGAATACTGACAAATGTCTGCGCCATTTTATATCATCCACCACCTTCCAGAACTTTTGATAAGTAATATTCCTACCACAAAGTAAACTAGAGTGGAAAGAATGATTGTTCTTGAAATAGACAAAAACATCACCCACAAAGAATTATTGGCTTTCTTGTCGTATCAGATTTATTTCGTTTCAAAGCATGTATATCCTAAACATTCGTTCCAAAATGATACTCATGAGATGCCATTGTTGAATATCTTCATCAAGAATATCTGACTAAGATGATGAAGAACAATCTATTGTTCTGAACTCGAATTAATTGCTTGGGTGTGTCACATAGGTGTACACAAAATTTATTTTGGCCTACAACCATTATGAAAATGTCTTCCTTATTCAAACAGTAAATTTGTCAGGAAGAAAATATACAAAAGAAATATTACCACTACATATATGTAACGTATGGTATGAGTCGTAGGTTCCATAGTGAATCAGTAGAACTCTATCAAAACGAACGTCCATTAACTCCCACACTTCAGTCATTATCTTAAATCACAACTGATTCTTGAATCCGCATAGGTTCAGTTGTAAAATAAACAAATAAAAATCCATGGCAAAATACTGAGACGTTTATTGCTTCACGCTTGCAATTGTGTACTTTCAACAATCAATTTTATTTTCTACTTGGGTTTCAATAGAACGAAGGAACAATAATATAGTTGAACCTACAAGAATTCTTCAACCATAGACCACACTACCTGTATATAGCATTGAGGAACATTAGTTTTCGATTGGTTATATGTATTTCCACTGTAACAATAAAAATGCCAAATACTCGTGTATCACAAACGCCTAAAAATTAGCGTGAGAAATAAAAGAAACGAAAACAATTCAAACGATAGCTATCAGTCATTTAAGTGACCACAGATAGGGATCTCGGACCACCGAAGGTGTCGGCATCATATATACTGAATAATATACTAGATAACACCAACCACCCTTGTGTTTCATCTTTTCGTGTTTATTGTTATTCTTTTACTGATTTAAAAATTTGAATTTTAAAAACATTATTTTGTCTGTCGTGGATAATTCTTTTCGCTTGTTAATTCATCAAGGAGTGCATTTCTATGTTAATAGTTCAAATAAATCAAATGTCATTGCATATCTCTACTAATTTATGTTGCTGGCTTGGATATTGAGAAATTCACCTTTTGAAATGTGACGTAATAATTGCGTACATCTTTTACTGTTTGTTGTCATTTTGGCGCGCTTGTTCCCTTAATGTGTGTAAAATTCGAATTTTTGGCCCTCTTGTTCCTTGGAACAGAGTGCTTATCAATTTGCCCAATTAACTATAAAATTTCAACTGTTTATCTCGAGTTTTCCTTTGAAACATTCTAACGAATGGTTTTCGTGAATCACCCTGTATATTATTGATAGTTATTCGGTACTTTATCCTTGGCCAAACTTCTTCTTCAAGTAATCGAAACCGACATCTATTGAGCTATTCCGCATATATCTATTTCCTGAACAATCCAACCCTTGCGCTGAATGCCATTGACAATGATTCATTTTGATTAATGAATGACAATGAATCTAGTCACTATTCATCGCAACACAATCAGACCTGATTGAGGCACTTAATCTGAGGAATAACATATAATAAATTGGTTTATAATACTACTATTTACGATACGTTTTATTGGGCGTAGTACAATTTATCTGAACGCTAAACAATGGCTTTGAAATATTAATTTTATTGAAATGTTGATGCGTATAAAGGGATGTCTAGACGTTCGATATTATTGCCATACGTTTCAATGATTTCGATTGGTTCATATGAAAATGGTGTTTATCGTGTTTTGCAAACCTTGCTGCGTTTCGTAAGAAGTAATAATAATGTTCATGACATATAAATATGTCTCGTGTTGAATACAATCTTCAGAACTCTGTAAAAGAAACTTAAAAATGCAATTTGTCCTCTTCACGCAGATGAAGGCAGTGGGGATAGATAGAATTTATGTTTGCCCTGGTTTCTCAGAGTTGGGAATTATATCAATGGATTCTTATGATAGAACTGCATCATGAAAGAAATAAAATTTAAAAAAAGTTTTCTTTTAAAAAAAATGTTTCAAAAATTATAAATTAAACAAAAGCGCCAAAAAAAGAGTAATCTACAATGCTCCAAAAATTGTCATTAAATTTATTTATCAAGATTAAATGAGCAATCTGCAATGATTTAACCTCGTGGAATGAGTTTTTGCAACTTACACTCGGTGCATAGTTTTCACAACTCGAAATATCTAAGGAAAATATCATCGAAATGTCTAGAGCAAGGTTGGAGACAATCATAGCCGATTGTCCATTTATTCTTGATATTTGAGTAGGTCGAGGCTTACGAAGAAATTATTTTAATAGTTCAAAATATATTAACTAGCAAAATTATGAAAATACTGTATATAGGAACTTGTCTTACTACTTAAGGAAGTAAAATGCAATATTAACCTCAGTGCCCAACGAACAGAAATTGTTTTTATGATTCCATTATGTTCTTCTTTCCTATTGCCTTCATAAACTACATCATTAAAATGATCCAATTCTAAATCTGCTGAAACATCATCCCGAAATTATACGTAAATTATTCAATATGCAACCAGTCAATATTATATTCGGTTTCAAAACAGTCTTGTATATATTCACAAATTCAAGAATCGGATACTTGTTTTTTTCAAAATACGAACTGACATTACTCTAATAGCTCGATAATATGACATTTATGACATTCACAGACAGTGAATGCATAGAACTACGATGTATTATTGAAATTTTGAAGAATCATATCTGCGAAAGTATTAGTTTGTTAGAGCTGAAAATGATCGTCATTGGATTCTTATGATAAAATTGCATCTTAAAAAAATTGAATTCAACAGTTGTAATGTAAAAAAAAATATTTTTTCGTTACTCCGAAACCATCAGGCCATAATATTTTTTTAACCATAAATGTGTACAGTAACCAAGATAATGAATACATTCCATTAGGCTTTTCCACACTGTATATTTTAAGCGTTAACTTCTAATACACTAATAAATGGATACGTAACTTGTATGTATGGTGATACCCTATTTAAATTTAGCGAAATACGTATTGCCGGAAACGTAAATATGTAAATATTTCTAATGACGCGACACATGCACCAATTAAATTCAAATTTTTCTCATTTCAAATGAAAATTTCTAAGTAAACCAACTGTCACTAAACGGAACTTATGATGGCGTTTTATGCACCTCGCAGTCTTGGTTTGCGTAAATGACTTGCACATGCAGTAATGTAATCAGCATAAACAAGAGTGTGTCAAAAATTCATGAATATTACATGTTCTGGGTATAAACAATCTACATAACAAAGTGAATTATCGGAGTCATATCTCTTTGCTTTATTTTCAATCTTAAACGGCACCCTGCTGTTTGAGTGATGTAAGTTAGTGATCATCGTGAACTTAATGTCTACATTTTATATTAGGTTATTACAAGTACACTTCAATTTGATATATCTACATTTCCTACGCGAATAAAAATAGTAATATATCTGACGGGAACATACAAAACAACAAAATGGTTTCAACACTGAGAATGAAACGGACTTATTGGTTCTCTCACGCCTACGACTATTGCGTTGTTTTTTAGCGACCCCTAGGGGAGATTACGGGAAACAATATATGAGGTAGATCTGTTCAAGATTGTGAAAATCCAATAACAGATCAAACTGGTTGGAAAGGCACTGAGACCACGAGTTTTGGAGCGCTTTTTCAAACTACTAGCTAGAGCGGTCACCCATCCAGGTTCTGAACCCAAGGTAGCTTGGCTTCCAGGAAAAAATCTTAAAAATTGGTTCAAGCACAGAAGTATGTTCTATTGTCCATTCTCCTGTATTGAACACTCTTAATCGAATTTACCATGGTGAATTCTATTGTCTGTTCTTCTATATTCAACACTCTTAATCGAATTTACATTGGTAAATTCGATTGAGAGTGTCCAATATAGGAGAACAGACAATAGAATTCACCATGGTAAATTCGATTAAGAGTGTCCAATGCAGGAGAATGGACAATAAAACATACGTGCAAAAGCTTCTGACTTCACGTCAGTGCTTGAACCAATTTTTTTTTTCAGAAGTCAGAAGCTTTTGCGCGTATGTTCTATTCTAAGATTTGTGATAAAAAAATCGGTACGAAAATTGATTAGTTCAATATATGTCAGCATGACATTCATGGTTTTGAAGGTTCTCGAAAAATGTCTGCGATTCCCATACAGCTACTGAAATCACAAAAGGCTGTTCGGATCTCCAAAAATATGGATCCGATCGTGTTCAAACTTGGAACTTGTCAGTAGATTTAGTTTCTGAATGCTCTTGCAAAATTTCAGCGATGTCGGATGTCCATTATTTTCAAAGATTTTTTTTAAATTTTCTAGTGATGCGATCCGATGTTATGTTGACATAACTAATATTTTTTAATAATTTTTTTAAAAATTTCCAGCAATACGATTCCCACAAAATTTTGCAGACGTTCTTATAGGTTTGTATTCTAGAACTACTCACCAAGTCTCAATCCAATCGGCTTTGTATTTGTTTAAAACGAAATTACCACTCGGAAACCGTTGGGCCGATTATGCCCATTAACGAACTTGTCCGTCGTATTGGAATGCGCCACCTACCCAGAAAATTTCAAGTCGATATCTCTTTCCGTTCTAAAGTTATCGTGGCAACGGACGGCCGGCCGGACAGAATTGAATTTGACCGCGAATTCTTGATCAGGGAGTCGAACCCAATCGTTTGATACCATTTCCGGCGAAAAATTCGAAAATTACAGAAATTTGGGCAAAATGATAGCACGATGTTCCCCAGAACATATGCGCAAAAAGCACTGAAGTGAAACCAGGAGCGTTTGCGCACATTTTCGTTTGTCTATTCACGCCTCACACAACTTCACGAAATACTGCATGAACCTTCAAACCGTCTTTTTGGCGCTCTTGTTCATCGGAACAGAGTGCTTATCAATTTGCCCAAATGTCTGTAATTTTCGAATTTTTGCTGAAAATGGTCTTGAATCTGGTTCGACTCACTGATCAAGAATCCGTAATCGAAATCGATTCTGTCCGGCTGTCTGGCCGTTAACACGATAACTCGCGAACGGAATGAGTTGAAATTTTCAGAATCTGGACAAACCACTCCCGCTAATTGCGTAATTTTTATAGAGGAATCTGGTAATGGTCGAATAAATGTAGCTTTGTGCAACCCACGGTAGGTCTATGACTCAACTCATATGTTGGATTTACATACATTAGCAAATTATAACTAGAGCATTCTATGAAATAATGAAATTACGAGTAATTATTGAAATTTGAAAAATCATATCTCCGAAAGTACTTGTTTGTTAGAGTTGAAAATGATATCAATGGATTCTTATGATAGAACTGTATCACAGAAAAAATTAGTTTGAAATTTGTAATGTAAAACATTTTTTTTTCGTTACTGGGCAAAATCAACCAGGTGCTTTTGGAGTAACATAAAAAAATGTTTAACATTACAAATTTTAAATTAAATTTTTTTCAAGATGCAGTTTCATGATGAGAATCCATTGATATAATTCTCAACTCTGACAAACTCATACTTTCGGATATATAATTTTCCAAAATTCAATTATTATTTTCAATTCAACATGATTTCATAGAATACTCTAATTATAATTTGCTGATGTATGTAAATCCAACATGAGTTGGATCTGAGGTGGTTTTGAATATAATTACGAAAATTAGTGAAAATTGACTCACAGAAGCCAAATTGAAAAAGTGGGAAAGCTTTGGCGCTCTTGTTCAAACTTGGACAAATCATATCTCCGAAAGTATACTTTCGGAGATATCGACTCACCGTCAATTTTCAAGAATATTGGTTGATAACGATATCAATGGATTCTTATTTAATTTAATTTCTTTTATGATGCAGTTTTATCATAAGAATCCATTAATATCATTTGTAACTCTGAGAAACCAATACTTTCGGAGATATGATTTGTCGAAGTTTTTTAAATAATTTTCTAGTCATACCATCCTCATAATTTTTCGTGTCGGTATTCTACAACTATCCAACGACAACGCAATTTTTGAGATAAGAGAAAACAAAATTTCGGGAAAATGTAGCTATAGCTAATATAATTAGTGAACAAACTAATAAATACACAGATGAAAAAAAAATTCAACATAGTGTGTGGTCGGAAACATGCAAGAGATTTCAGGTGTAACGAATTCACTTAATAATGATATATCATAGGGTCTCGACGATAAATTTCGATTATTTACGGATCTTCAATCGTGAGATTAGAAAAATTCGAATATAAATAAGCGAGAAATATTCAGAAAATTGGTTGTGGACATATCGAAATTTCAACGACCTCAATTTGAATAAATGAAACATTAACCTAAAATACAGGTGATCGTATCATCCCAGGAGGCTTAGCGTGTAGACTGTAGATATTCGAGAATCCACATGGAATCGAGTTTTATTTCATTTCTCTATTTTCTCATATCGATTGGTATTAGTTTCTATGATTTGTTGGCTCCTTCCGAATAAATTGACTTAACTTAATTCTGAAAATGATTGTTCGTGACGAAAATCTGATATATTTAGCGGTGATTCACTGGTTTTAATCGAGCTCATTGTAAATCCTATAATCTTATAATTCCGATTATGTATGCAACACATTTCTTGGCGATGAATTTGTTCTTGATTCACATTGTCCAACAAGTTTAATTTATCGAACGATCTTGATTTGATTGAGAGAAAACAGATAATTGTACGTTATACAGGTTATTTTCTAAACATGCGTCAGAAATTGACGTATGTACGTATACGTACATACGTCAATTTTTTGAACGATTTTTTGAAATTTTTAGTGCTAAGATCCTCACGAAATTTCGTAAAAATTTGTGCGACGGCAACTAATTACCATGTTTGAATTAGATCGGATCCGTATTTTTTGAGTTATTGAGGAAATAACCACAAAACTTTAGATGGGTATAAGTACAAAACCGTTTGGCCGATTATTCCTATTAAAGAACTCAAATGTCACATTTGAATGCGAAACCTAACCTGAAAATTGAAAGTTGGTATATCTTTCCGTGTTATCGTGAGTTACAAAATATTCCTTAATAATTTTTTTTTACTAATACGATACTCACGAAATTTTACATAAGTCTTTGTTTTTGTATTCTACAACTAGATAGCAAGTTTAAATTCGATCAGATCTGTAGAAACAAAATTAGTACCCGGAAATCGTTGGGCCGATTATGCCCATTAACGAACTTAAGGCCGAATCATATTATTTCGTTTCAGCTCAGGCGCGCCAAAATATTTTTCAATGGGTTTTTAGATAAGTTCGTAGACGGATGATGTGAATAGTGCATTTAAATTCCATTGAAACATATTTTGACGGGGCAGAGCTGAGTCGATCGGGACGTATAATATGAATCTGCCTTTAATCGTCGCAATTGGATGCGCAACCTACCCTGAAAATTTCAAGTCGATATCTCTTTCTTTTCGAAAGTTATCGTTGGAATAGCCGGCCGGTCGGACATAATCAAATTTGACATCGAATTCTTCATCAGTGAGTCGAACCTGAGCGTTTGAGAATATTTTCGGCAAAAAATTAAAAAATTTCAGACATTCGGGCACAATGGTTACCAAAAAAAAAGTTCATATAATCATTAGAGGAAAACGGCGTTCTGATGAAGCTACGCCCCTGAATATGGTTTTCCTCGATATTTTCGAAATCGTTCGCACTAAAATTATGAAATTTGATACACTGCATAAACTTTTTACGCTGGAATCGAATCTTAGCCCAGAAATTCAAAATTTTGATCAGAAATGCACCGAACTGGCGGGGTAAAGGGTAAAAAATCCCTAATTTTTTTAATAGTAGTTTGTTTGACATTTTCACTCTGGAGTATGTTAGCTGAAGGAAAAGTATCTCTTGGTTTATATTTATATCGATAGAGCAATCAGAGAAAATGCCAAATTTCTACATCAATGCCTGTCATGTCGTTATTCGTTATTCATAGTTCTACTTTCGTGGCTATTGCTTATCTAAAGACATTGTAAATTCGACCAAATAATAATGCTAATGACATGTTATAAGTTTCCGTACTAATGTGGTCCGATCCACTTGCTAATTTAAAGATAAGTCGTTAATTTTTAGCACTTTGTAGCAAGCTTGTGATACCGTTTTAAAGACATCGTTGTGACACAAAATATTAACATTTCGCAGGTATATCTTTCAATCCAGAACTCATTTTCATTTTTGGAAAGATTGAAGATGAAGATTGTAGCAATTTACTTCCAGGATCAAGGAAGTAACCAAAGGGGTGTTGCGCAGGATTACTTTTTACCAATGGCTCAGCAAACATTGTCGAGCAATATTCCAGATGGGAATAACTCGATTTTGACCTCGAATTCTTCATCAGTAGTAGAATCATAATAATATTAATTGATCCTCTAGATTGAAAGTAAAATATGGGACAGATCACAGAGAGTCATTTGAGACCATTTTCGGCAAAAACTGTTAAAATGACGTTTGGGTAAAAAGTGGTAGCACGATGTTCTCTAGAAATCACAAAAAGAGTTGTATTTGATGAGAGGAATTGGTAAACATGAGCAAGTGCGCCAAAGAGGACCCACCTCACTTGAGTGCTTCTCCAATTTCATTTCTTCAAACTCTCGATAGGAAGATATAGCACAGAATGTGCGAAAATTATCTGATCTAGTGTTAAAAATTAATATTTCCAGATTAAATATGCACATGCTAAATAAATATAATTTTCATTCAGAATACAATTAGGACTTCAAAACGGATTAGTCCTCCTGTAAGTTGACCGTTCTGGTTGTCAGGGTTGTTTGTATTCGAATATTAACTCCGTAGAGTAATATTTACTCCATTGCGTTCGAGAACTGAAAGGTTGGGTAAATTTTACTCCATGACTGTCGTTCGAAAAGTCAGAGTATTCGACTCCGAGTTCATTTTACTCCTGTTAAAATTGACATAACTCATGGGACGGAAAATCTAGTATCTTTGTCTCACTGTTTTATGAATGTTCTGTGAGGTAATTTAATAGTTTTAATACTGCTCACAATATATATTTATGATTAAAGTAACATATATGTGAAGAAAACAATAATAATAGGTTCTTTCTTAAACCAACATAACCTATTTTCCGATTTTGGCACCTTCTGTCACTGTCAGTGTCAGTGTCAGAGTAAACTCCAGAGTAAATCTGCGAAACCTTCAAAAACCCTACTCTACACCGTGGAGTTAATTAACTATTAACTATATTACTGGCTCCGAAGAATCACTTATTTCATGGGAGTCGTTACAGACCTCCCTCGTTTCACTTAAAAATTCGATGCAGTACTTTGTCTCTTTATCCTTTACATCATCAATCTTTATTTCAACTACGAGTCTGCCGCAATGTAAAATATCAACAGAAAATGACCTGTTCTCAATGTAATTTTGTCGCAATGGTCCCCGAAGTGAAATATGCAATTGTTTCTCTGAAACCATTTGCGATGTTCAGAGAACGAAATTATGAAAAGACCCAGACTTATTGATTGTTATTTAGGGCGCCAAATATTCCATTAAATTAGTTGATACACCATAAGGATATACTGGGTGTCCTAACAGTGCTTATAACTTGATGCAAAATATGTTACTCCGGCGAAAATTAGAGGAATCTTATATTTTTTTTTGCATTAAAAATTTCAAATTCAATTTCTTAATATCCAGTTTCATCTTTAGAATCCATTGGTTCTATATTCAACTGTAACAAGCAAATATTTTCGGAGATATGATTTTTCGAAATTTCAATAATAAATTGTAATTCTATATGATTTCACAGAATGCTGTGATCGAAAATTAACATCCGCGTTTGAATCTATGAATTTCAGGATCTGTGTTCATACATGTCATCTTATCTTTCATTAAGAGAAATGTAATATTTATTTCTGGTTAGTTACTCATGATGTAAAATACCTCCTGTTCTAGAAAACAAAGTATGATTGAATGCAAATTGACCAATGAAATAACCTCAGCTATCGTAGATTTATGAGGATTATAGGATATTATAATTTTTGGGTGAAAATATAATGCCCTTGGATAATCCGTATGATGAAGGAAATACATACTTTGGTAAGTTAATCAAATTGGGTTCAGATATTCTCCAGTAAAAACTAAACTAGAATATTGGCTAAGTTTCAATTGATATAATATAATTTCCAGAGTAGATTTGAGGAATGAATATCTCGGATTAGTTCGTTATTGGGTAGAATTTGTCTTGGGGTTTCGGATTAATAATTTTGGGCACTCTTATTTTTGGCGCTCTAGTTCCTCTGAACTGAGTGCTTATCAATTTGCCCAAAAGTCTGTAATTTGAGAATTTTTCGATGAAAATGGTCTCAAACGATTTGGTTCGACTCACTGATCAAGAATCCGTGGTCGAAATTCATTCTGTCCGGCCAGTCCGGCCGTCCGGCCGGCCGTAGGCACGATAACTCTCGAACGGAATGAGCTAGAGAGTTGAAATTTTCAGAGTAGGTTTGGGGGATAAATATCTCGGCTAAGTTCATTACTGGGCAAAATCAGACTCATGGTTTCGGAGTAACAAAAAAAAAATTTTTTTTTTACGAAGCAAATTCCAAATTAAATTTTTTCAATAAGCAGTTTTACCATAAGAATCCATTCATATCATTTTTAACTCTAACAAGCTAATACTTTCGGAGATATGATTTTTCAAAATTTCAATGTAAATCGTATTTCTACGTTTTCACAGAATTATATAATTATTCTATGTATGAATTGTTATAATGTCAACTTATTTTCCTGAGACATGACGTTGTCTCATTGTCATACATTCCAGCAATCGTATAAATATGAGAATGAGAATATAATATCATACTTTTTGTTGGTTGATATTTTCATGCCGATGGTCAATCCATATGATGATGGGAATGGTAATGGTAAGTTAATAATATTGAGTTCAGAATATCTCCACTAAAAACAAAACTGGAATATTGGTGTATTGGAGTAGATTTGAGGAAAGATATATATTATCGTTCATCATAGAATTGAGGAATGAATATCTCGGATGAGTTCGTTGTTGGGTAGAATTCGTCTATTGGTTTTGGATTGATAATTTTTGGCAGTCTTGTTGAATTTAAATTCTCCAAAGCCGTGGCGATCTAATCGGAAAACTTTAGATTTTCGTATGGGTTAGATACTAGAGAAAACTTTTTGCCGGATTCACTTATTTCCTAATATTTTCCGAACGGATAGAGATACATAGGAAATAGATACATAAATCTAAACGTCGTCCACCGACAAATAATCGTACAAACTTCGTTTATCGATATGTGAAAATTATAGATTTCGGACGGGAAAGAAGAATTTTCCTTCGATTCTGGATCAAAAATATTTGACCCAAAAAATTTTTTTCATGGTATATCGATACGGAGCTCGTTTCTAATTAAATTGAGGTCGCTGATCACGAATATGTAATTAGTTTTTCCCTAAGTGGCGTACTTTGGGATCATTTTCACTTAGAGTGAAAAAATTTACGAAAATAGGCCAATTTTGAAAGTTTACACCGCCCAAAAAAATCGGAGTAGGGTGTTGTTGATTTTTGCCGTCATATATGGATCCCTTATCTACTGAATAATCCACACAGAAAATGTCCAGGCCGTACTATTCGGAAATTATGATTTTTTTCCCGAGGGTCTGGTTTTCGGAAAATTCATTTCGCGGTATTTCCGCGGAAAATTCTCTAATGAAAAATCCGATCATATATTCGTAATCTACGGCCCTGAATTAGTAAATGACGTAACTTGCATCGAAATCGGAGACCGGTCGAATTTTGGCAATTTTTTAATACAATTGCCTTAAAAATTTCCCATTTTTCGAGAAAAATTTTTTGACGCAAAACTATGAAGCGGGTACTTATTCTTATAGATTCGGGGCCGTAGATTCCGAATCTACGATCAGATATTTATTATAAAAATTTCCCGAGGAAATATCGCGGAAAGAATTTTCCGAAAAATAGACCCTCGGGAAAAAAAACATAATTTCCGAAGCGTACGACCTGGACATTTATTGTTCGGATTATTCGATAGACAAAGGATCCAAATATGACGTAAATAATCAGGAATACTTTACTCCGATTTTTTTGGGCAGTGGAAAGTTCCAAAATTGACCTATTTTTGTCAATTTTTTCACTTTAAGTGAAAATTTTCCCAAAGTACGCCACTTAGGGAAAAACTAGTTACATATTCGTGATCAGCGACCTCGATTTAATTATACACGAGCCCCGTATCGATATACCATGAAAAAAATATTTTGGGTCAGCACTTGAAAATATTTTTGACCCGGAATCGGAGGAAAATTCTTCTTTCCCTTCCCAAATCTATGATTTTCACATCCTAATAAACGAATTTTCCCCGATTATTGGTCGGTGGACGACGTTTAGATTTATGTATCAATATTTTCTGTATCTCTATCCGTTCGGAAAATATTAGGAAATGAGCGAATCCGTCAAACGGCAAAAAGTTTTCTCTAGTATCCAACACATACGTAAATCTACAATTTTCCGATTAGATCGACGCGGCCTTGGTTATTCACGAAATCGGGCACGCCGATCACGAATCTGCAATTAGATTTTCCATATCTCGATTAGTTTCGGAGCAATGACGAAAAAAGTCGGAATTTCTGGCCCCATCTCCGGATTATGGATTAATTAGTCGTTTTTTCGCCATATTTCCAAAATTAATCGAGATACGGAAAAACTAATAATTACAGATTCGGAATCTACGCCCTCGATCTAGTGAATAGCCAAAGCCGTGGCGATCTAATCGGAAAACTTTAGATTTTCGGGGCCCGTATCGATATACCATGTAAAAAATATTTTGGGTCGGCACTTAGAAAAATTCTTCTATGATGTTTGAATTCAATTTCTGCTTTGATGAAGTTCTAAATTTCAATAATGAATCGTACTGCTATGTTTTCACAGAATGCTATAATTATTCTATCTAAGCTTTATTATATGATCTGTGTTTATACTCGTACATTTCATCCTGTTCCATAAGAGAGAGTCAAATTCATTTCAGTTATTTTAATTTGGTTTCTTCCATGGTGCAGTTCTCATTCTCAGATTGCTCATTTAATCTTGATAAATAAACTATTATTTGAATTGAATTTCCCTTATGATGCAGTTCTATCATAAGAATCCATTGATATAATTCCCAACTCTGAGAAACCAATATTTTCGGAGATATAATTTGTCTGTTTGAACTAGAGCGCCAGAAAGCTCCTGTCCACAGGGCTTGAACCCAATTTTTTTATAATGACACTTCTTTGAACTTAATAAATCATTCCAGATTGCTCATTCAATCTTGATAAATAAACTATTATTTGATTCATTTCTTTTATGGTGCAGTTCTATCATAATAATCCATTGATATAATTCCCAACTCTGAGAAACCAACACTTTCGGAGAGAAAATTTGTCATAGTTCGAACAAGAGCGCCAAAGGCCCTGTCCATAGGGCTTTCCCACATTTTTTAAGAAAATCTTCTATATGGAAAAATATAGGATCAGCTAACGCTAATCAAATATCACTGTTAGACAGTTCTTTCAATTCTGTCGCATTTCATCATGAATAATCGGTTTCGGAGTAATACTCATCTGAACTATTGTTTTCTCAATAATTTGAAACAGACCTGCTCGAATTGAAACTTAGTTGTAGAATGCCAACGGGCAAATTTCTGCAAAATTTCGAGATCATTAAAAAAAAAATTCTTCCAAACTTTTCATTTTACAGTAAACGTCAGTCAGATTCCGCCGAAATTTTGCATAAACCATCGAGGCGCCGTTTTACAATAGGGTGCCGGTTTTCATCTCGATCGGCTTTGTATTTAAGCAATTATGTGTGAAACTAAAACTAGTATTCTTTGAAATATTGCTTTCTCAATAACTCAAATAGTACAGTTCCGATCGAATTGAATCTTGGTAATTAGTGTTAGAATGCCGATTCGCAAATCTTTGCAGGATTTCTTGAGTATCGTATGGCTAGAAAAAAAAAATGTTGAGAAAAAAAAATAATTCTGGAAGAATCTGTCAGAGACCGTTGAAATTCCGTACAAGGGGGACCAATTATAAAAAGGCTCGAAAGAAATTAGGAGACCCCAATTTTTACCAGGAGGTCTCCCTCTCTGTAACACCTCTTGGTGTTACAGTTGCATTAATTTCGGGACACCCTATATAAGTACTATATCGAATTCGCGGATATCGTTTTTCCCGTTAACTCATCGAGTGAGCTTGAGTTCAGTGAGGTCCGATCAAGATTTAATGGGACAGGTGAAACCCAACATCAAATGGAACCTGTCGATCAACTCATAACAAGAAGCATTGTGATCAGGTCATATCTCTGGATCGCCCTATATGAGGCCTCTATTTACACATGCCGACGTCACGATGCAGCATTCAAAACATAGCTCCTGTTAAAACGGATACTTAACATTCTTCCGAAGACATGATTGTTGAGGATGCAGGTCCGGAACAATTTCGGTTCATTATTTCTCGACAATGAACTGTTAGTTTACGAGCGAAAATGGTGGATTCCTCCCCCGTAATTTACCAGATTTAATTTCAAAGTCGGTATAATTATTAATGGCCCATTGGCTGAGAATTTCCTTTTTGGCGCTCTAGTTCCTCGGAACTGAGTGCTTATTAATTTGCCCAAATGTCTGTAATTTTCGAATTTTTGACTGAAAATGGTCTCAAACGATTTGGCCTGAATCTGAACTGATCAAGAATCCGAGGTCGAAATCGATTCTGTCCGGCCGGTCCAGCCGGCCGGCCGTAGGCACGATAACTCTCGAACGAAAGGAGTGAGAGGATTGAAATTTGTAAGGTGTGTTTGGAGCGTAAATATCTCGGACAAATTCGTTAATGGGCGAAATCCATTAAGCGGTTTCGGTGTTATGGCTGATTTTAGTAAAACACATTTTTTATGAATATTTCCGAAACCGATCACTCGATCTATCTGAAATTTAGCATCAAATTGTAGAATCATGACCTTTATACGCATGTGAAGTTTTGTATTGACCAGGTTACCGCAAAGTGTAAAAAAAAAATTTTGAAAAATTAAAAAAAAAAATTTCTACAATAACTCTTGAACGGAATGAGCTAGGCAGTTGAAATTTTCAGAGTAGGTTAGGGAGATGAATATCTCAGTTAAATTCGTTATTGGGAAAAATAGGCCAGATGGTTTCGGAGTAACGAAGAATTCAAGAACAAGAATTTTATTATCCGGCCAGCCGTTTCCACAATAACTTGAGAACGGAAAGAGACTGCATTTTGAAATTTTCAGGGTAGGTAGCGCGTTCAAATAGAACGGACAAGTTCGTTAATGGCCATAATCGGCCATACGGTTTCCTAGTCATAATTTTGCCATTAACCAATACAAATCCGATCGAATCGAAACGTGGTAGCTAGTTCTAGAATATTACCACAAAAACGTTTGTGAATTTTTGTGAGAATCCTAGAAAATTTAAAAAAGTATATTAAAAAATATTATTCATGTCACGATAACCTGAGAACAGAAAGAGATAGCGACTTGAAATTTTTAGGGTAGGTTGAGCATCTGAATATGACATTTCAATCTGTTAATAGGCATAAACGGCCAAACCGTTCTGGAGTTACACCCATCTGGATATTTGTGGTTATTTCCTCAATACCTCAAAAAATACAAATCCAATCCAATTCATACATGGCCATTAAATGCAGAATGCCGGGGCAAATTCACTATCACTATAAAATTTTAAAAAAATTCCATATATCAGAAACTATTCGTCTGACATAACTGAAATTTTGCAAGAACCTTCAAAACATAACTCTACTGCACACATCCAAGTTTGAACACGATCCGATCTATATTGTTGGAAATCCGAGCAGCCTTGGGTGCGTTCAATAGTTGGATAGGTGACCGTTGCCTCGATAACTTTCAAACGAAAAGAGATAGCGACTTGCAATTTTCAGGGTAGGTTGCGCAGCCGAATGCGACATTTAATTTATTCGATTGGCATAATCATCCAAATAGTTTCGGAGTTATACCCATTTGAAGTTTTGTTGTTTTTTCCTCTATAACTCAAAATATACAAATCGGATCCAATTAAAACTCAGTGATTACTTGTAGATTGCCGATCCAGTAATTTTCGAGGAATTTCATGAATATCGTATCCTCGAGTTACTTCAGGAGTAAGTTTTTTCATATTTCAATTTCAATAGGATACATATGACAGAATTAAAAATTTTGTGATAATAGATTCACTCGTTACTGAAGTATGTCATTAAAATGGTATTAAATGTAGTAATATATTAAAAAAGCTGAGAAAAACGTTATATATCGATGCTACATTCGATAAAGAGTGTCCAATAGAGGTGAGTAGATAATAGAACATGCGCGCAAAAGCTCCTGACTTCACCAATTTTTAAAAATTTTCCTGTCATGCGAACCTTACTGAAAAAGTGTTCGTGTCGGTAATTTTCAACTAACTCATTGCGTTCGAGAGTAATCGTGCTCACGGACGGACAGAATTTAATTTAAGCTCGGATTTTTCATCCGTGAGTGCAAACCAATCATTTGAGACCATTTTCGGCCAAAAATTCCGAAAATAACGGCCATTTGGGCAAATTGGCAGACGCTCTGTTAACGCGAACAAGCCCAACAATAACATCGTTTTTTATATCGTGAATGTCATCAATAACATTCAAACAGGCGTGCCTTAAGTATCCTCTTTGTACAACAACAATGCACCCTTTTCTTACTGAAAGAAATATTGAAAAGTTCATAGGTATAAATACATGTCTGGTTCCTCAGAATTGAAGCACAATAAATGCAATGAAAGTCAGGAATCCGGGAATAAAATCATGAAGTGATGTATTCAAGGAAAGTCTATGAATCCATCATCGATTCCATTGAACGACAAAGAATTTATTGAAGAGCGTGCCTTTCATGCTGGAAAGATATTTCCGATTTCATAAAGAAATAGAAATACATCAACCTGACATTAATGTAGGAAGACATTTAACGACCATTAAATCATTAATTCATCTTCCGCCGTATTCACAAAGCATTGTTAAGTGTTTCAATCTCCGTTAAGTCCTAACGGAGGACCTCAGTTAAGGATAAATATGAATCGCAACCTCAATTAAAGTATTTAACGGTGGTGAGACAGGCCTGTTTCACGTTAATTTACACGTTAACTGAGGTTGTGATTCTTATTTATGCTTAACTGAGGACCTCAGTTAGGACTTAACGGTGATTGAAAGGTTTGTGAATACGGTGGTTTGAGTTGTTTCCTTGGTGTGTATTGAGTCTTGAGAATGTGACATGGAATTGAGAAGATTATCGAAACTATGTGAACGTCTTAATATTATGCTGGTACGTATAAATTTATTCAAGTTAAATGAAGAACATTTTTGTAATAACTCGCGACGGACCTACTATACAAAATTATTCAAATGATTGGCACATTAGCAGGTTCAGAGTTTTCAAACTCGACTTACGGCCATATTTTCATTATAATAAAATCCCACTTTCGGTTGTACCAGAGGTGGCCATCAACTTTGGAATTTTCGGTTTAAATACCTCAAAATTTATTTGAAAAATTCAATTTTTTTTTCTCGAAAATAGGTGAGAACTTACCTGTTTATGTCCCAAACACACTGCAATTGTTTTGATTTGAAATATTCATTTTTGCGCGTATGTTCTGGGGAACATCGCGTTATAGTTTTGCCCAAATGTATGTAACTTTCGAATTTTTGACGAAAATGGTCTCAAACGATTTAGTTCGACTTCCCAATGAAGAATTCGAGGTCAAATTTGATTCTGTCCGGCGGGCCGTCCGGCCGTTGCCACGATAACGAGAACGAAAAGAGCTAGCGACTTGAAATTGTTAGGGTGGGTGGCGTATCCCAATACGACGGACAAGTTCGTTAATGGGCATAATCGGCCTAGTGGTTTCCGAGCAATAATTTTGTTTTCAACCAATATAAATCCGATCGAATTGAAACTTGGTGAGTAGTTGTAGAATATGAAGCTAAGCACGTTTCTGAAATTTTGTGCGAATCGTATGGCCAGAAAATTTTAAAAAAATTATAAAAAAATATTTTTGTTGTCACGATAACTTGAGAACGAAAAGAGATAGCGGCTTGTAGTTTTCAAGGTTAGGATGTGCACCAGAACGCGACATTTCAGTTCGTTTATGAGCATAATCGGCCAAACGGTTTTAGAGTTATAGCCATCTGAAATTTGGTTGTTTTTTGTTCCTCATTAACTCGAAAAATACTTAACCGATTGAATTCAACCATGGTAATTAGTTGTAGAATGCGAACGCGAAAATTCTTGCAAAATTTCGTGAGGATAGTATTTGTGAAAAATTTTTAAAAAATCAATGAATATTGAAAAAAAAAATCTATATATCAGTAACTATTCGTTTGAAATTGCTGAAATTTTGCAAGAGCCTTCATAACCTAACTCTACTGCCAAGTTTCAAGTTTTAACACGATCGGTTGAATATTGTTGGAGATTCGAGCATTCTTGTGTGAGTTCAGTAGATGGGTGACCGTTGCCTCGATAACTTTCGAACGAAAGGAGATAGGGACTTGCTATTTTCAGGGTAGGTTGCGTATCTGAAAGGGAGAGTTGAGTTCGTTTTTGGGCATAATCGGTCTAACGGTTTCCGAGTTATACCCACCTGGAATATTATTTCCTTGATAACTCAAAAAATAAATATTCGATCGAATTGAAGCTTGGTAACTAGTAGTAGAAAATCATCATAAAGACGTGTTTAAAATTTTGTAAGAACCGTACCCCTAGAAAATTTGAAAAAAATGACGGAAAAAAATAATTTAAGAACCGCACCCATAGAAAATTTCGAAAAAATCACGAAAAAAAAATTGGTTCTAGTACTGACGTGAAGTTAGAAGCTTTTGCGCGTATGTTCTATTGTCCATTCTTCTGTATTGGACACCCTTAATCGAATGGTAAATTCGATTAAGGGTGTCCAATACAGAAGAATGGACAATAGAATATACGTGCAAAAGCTTCTGACTTCACGTCAGTGCTTGAACCAATTTTTTCATCTCATTTGAACTCAATATCGAAAAAGCAGCTTAATTTAGGATCGAAAATTCTCACGTTAAAATAGCAACTTTAAAAAAAAAATCGGTGGGTTTTTTGTTCTTCGAAATCTCTGCAAAAAATATACATTACTATGGTAATTGTTCTCAGAAAATGCTAATAAAGTTAATATTTAATAAGACATCTTCATTATTTTGGGTCGTAAAATCTTCTCTAAATTATATATGCGTAGATGCCTATTTATTGCTATTTTAATATAGCTCATATACCTGAGTGACCCACGGAAAATTTTAGACTATAAAAAGGTATTTCATAGAGAAGTGAGGAAGGGGCTAGTAGGGTCTGGGCCTTACTATCTGTTATATCGCATTTTCTGAGAAAATTTACCATAGTAATGTATATTTTTTTACCATCAGGAAGTAGCGATTTCTATAAATAAAAAGCCCACCGACTTTTTCGAAAAAGCAGATATTTTAACATGAGAATTTTCAATTTTTCGATATTAAGTCAAATTAAGGTGAAAAAATAAATATTTAAAATAAAAAAATTACAGTGTGTTTGGACATAAAAAGGTAAGTCACCAAATTTCAGAGAAAAAATTCTTTCTAAAAGATAATACATAATACACCCTGAAAAAAGTGTCTATCAATTTGCCCAAATATCTATAATTTTTGGTCGTAAATGGTCTTAAACGATCAGTTTCGACTCACTGATGAAGAACCCGAGGTCAAACTTAATTCTGTCCGTCCATCCGCCTGTATGACTACTCTCGAATGGTATGAGTTAGAGTTCAAATCTGCAGGGTAAGTTTGAAGCCCCAAGACACTGGTTAGGTTCGTTTATGTACAAAATTCGCCAAGTGGTATCGAAGTTATAGCGCTCTGAAATTCTGTTTTTCCAATAACCTAAAAAATACTGATTTGATCGAATTGAAACTCGACACAAAAACTTGTTAAAACGTTAAAAAATAGTGTATTTTCTATAATACATACTACTGCTCTAAAAAGTTCATTTCCCAAGTTGAGGTAAGTAAAGCAGTAGTATCTATTATAAAAAATACAGTATTTTTAACGTAGATTCCAGCTGGCCAATAAAAAAATGGGTTCTCATTTGAAAAAATGAGTTTTGAGGTTTTTCTCATGAGTGACTTTGACATTGAAATAGAAACACCCTGGTTGTTCAATTAAATTTGTAATTAACGAAGAAGAAGCATTCTTATGTCTTCTGATAGATATCGAATGAAGCCTTACTTGATGAAATTTTGAGTTTTTCCAGATTTCACACGGATTATTTGACAGTAATAATGTGACACATTAAAACAATGTAGAATTCAATGGGTAATCTGATTAACAATGAAAAAACTAGGTATTACATTTAAAAAAAACGAAAGTTGTAATCATTTCCGGTGAAACCGGAAGCCGAATCTGAAATTTTTTCAAAGAATTCATATCCCCTAACAAAGTTCAACTATAAAATTACAATCGTTTTTCTCGAGGCACCCTGTATAAAATCGCGAAGAAAATTTTTGAATTATAATAATTCAGTGAAAATTTCGCAGTAAGCTACATAAATATTCTCTCTGCATCATACAAAAGATTATTATTTGACAAAATAAAAATCCAAAGTTTTTAGTCTTGAAAATTATGCATAATAAATAATTGAAGTACATATTTAATTGTTTATATTTTCCCATAATTTTTTAAAACACTATCTATAAGTATGCTATGGATGGAAAATTATACCTATTCAAGAATGTTATTGGAAATAATCGACTTCGAATAACAACACCAAATTGTGTGAAGATATGACTCCAATTTAACCATTCACATAATGCACATAATTCACTTGAGCTTCAATATGCCAATATCCGATTCAATATGCATATTATCAAGAAAAAATATTATTGGCCGTTAACTGTCTAAGAAAATAACTAATAAACTTCAAGTGATAATCACTTCTGCCTAATTACGTTTCTTACAATTCACAACAGGAACAACAATATAGGTAATTGCAATACGTTCATAAATTACACAGCAATCAATAAACAAACGTGCCCTATCACTTATCCCATGGAGAAATAATTTCGAAACATATTACTGCCTACTCTATTATAGTCCTGAAATTATGTTCAGACAGTATAGAACGGAATTAACAGCAAATATGTCGATTGTTCGATTAATTTATTTTATGCATTCATTCGGGTTTTATCGAACTTCAGTCAATAAACAATAATAACAATGATACATTTATAGGGTGCTTGATCGGATCCATTATTTCATTCCATATTTATGACGTTTATTATAGAAATGAAACTATCATTATTTTTATTGCGCTTTACTTAATTTGCAGAAAGACATATACTGGGTGTTGCCCATCTAACAGGCAATAAATCTCATTTCTTGGGTCCGCACCTGCGTTCAATCCTACGAAGTGTGTGTGTGTGCCGAAGCCAAAGTATAGCCATCTGTATATACAAGCCCGGAACATGATTAAATGGCAACCTGCTAGAGACACACGGTTTATGTTAGTCCGTAAATAAACAGTCGGTTTGTCGATTTGTTTACTAGTACCAGTTGAATTATATTATATTTCGTGAATTAGTGCAATATGCTGATATCTATTCTGTGATTAAATAGTGTTTGTGAATAAAATAATATGTAGTGAATTTTCCTTTTGATTGTTTTCTATCGTCGAGAAGTTTCGAATTTATAGCCATCTGAAATGTTGTTTTCCCAGTAACTCGAAATAAAATAAGATAAAAACATATATTTCAACTATCTCAGAAACTATCTGTCCGATATCGTTGAAATTCTGCGAGAACCTTATTTTTCAGTAAAGTAGTAGTAGTAAGTATTCATATAAAACGAAGATAGAAATACCTTTCTGTGAGGATCTATCAAATTCTTAGAATATGTTCTTAAGTATTTCTGAATAGTTCAAATTAATCTGTTTCTCTTTTTTTCGGCTCCACAGTAAAAACATTTAATAGGCTAGCCCTGAGTGGGTCCTCTTCTCTCAGAAGTGTGAGGCTCCAGTTCTTGATTGGTTACTCACTAAAAAGCTCTCGCACGTTCCTTGGATGAGTTCTTCGTCCTGCCCTTACAGCGTCCCTTAAGATTAGCTGCAAGCGGCCTTCATAGTTGATGGGACCTGATGACTCGAAGTGATCCGAGCAACACCGCCTTCTGCATTCTGTGCGCCAAAACATATACCTATTCAATCTTAAGCAACATTTTGAGATAATCGTATTTTGCAGAGACCGATGTATAGATTGACTGGATAATATTAAACGAGATTCTCTGTTGGAAAACGTTACAAGATCAAATTAAAAAATTGTGAGCGAAAGTTATGCAGTGAAATTGACCATAATAAGCAGTACAACATAACACGCCGCCAACACTATGATGAATTCGTATTCGATAATATACCGAATCGAACTGCTGCCAAATACGAACAAGCACCGTCTATACACGGCAGTCATGCATAAATGTCCGTTCTGGACATATGAATTGATTCATTCGCCTAATTCCATCACATATTTTATACAACTTATATCTATCCTGCCTTCCGGATGCAATTTCACATGACCGCCGCCTTCCGTCGAACAGGACTTGAAGATGATTTGTGGCAAGACGCCTCCGAATGAGACTGCATAATATGAATGTACTAGAAACCTCATGCGTTCATTATTAATAGCTTCATCATTCAAATTGTGCGCGAAATCATGACGGGAATACGAAACCTCTGAAACGCACATATTAATTTGACGTTAACGTCTAATGTGTTACAGGATTAGTTTCCAGAAGGTGAATGTTGGTGACACCGTGTTTGTTAGAGAAACCATAGAAAAGGCGATTTGACAGTGTGAATCATACTGTCATAATCATATGTTTCCCATATATTATGGGTTTATAACCGTTTTAGAGTAGTCTTACTCAAGAATGATAGAAACCGTAATGTCATACGTCAGTAAATATGTCGGTCACTGAAAGCCGTTCACTTTTTTGCGCGCAGATAGCAAAAGCGTGCTATCATTTTGACCAAAAGTTTGTAGTTTTCCTCAAACGGTTAAAGAGAGACATATATTTGCATGAACTATTACCTGATCATCAACTGGGATTCAGGGAAAACCATTCAACAACACACCAAATTAATCGCATAGTCAACACAATTTCCACTAGCCTAGAAAATAAATTCTTTTCGGCAGTATTTCTGGACTCGTCCCAGGCGTTCGATAAGTTATGACCACATAAATTCAAAAAATTGGTTCAAGCTCTGTGGACAAGAGCTTTTTGGCGCTCTTGTTCGAACAGACAAATTATATCTCCGAAAGTATTGGTTTCTCAGAGTTGGGAATTATATCATCGGATTCCTATGATTGAAATGCATCATGAAAGAAATTAAATTTCTAAAAAGGGTCGTTTAAAAAAAATGCTCCAAAAATTATCTTAAAAAAAGAGCAATCTACAATTCTTCAATGCCTTAATGCTTCAAAAATTGTCTTTAAATTTATTTATCAAGATTAAATGAGCAATCTGCAATGATTCAACAACGGTGCATAGTTTTCACAACTCGAAACACCTAAGGAAAGTATCATCGAAATGTCTAGAGCAAGGCTGGAGACAATCATTGCAGACTGTCCATTTATTCCTGATATTTGAGTAGGTAGTGGATTACGAACAAATTATTTTAATAATTCAAAATATATTAATAAAATACTATACTCTTTTCATAATTTAAAATTTAATAGTTCATACCACTAACGCATTCTTTTCTGTATTATGCACATTAACTCAAGAAAAAATGATTGATGCACAAATGTAGATCCATATTTCAGTATTTTTCTGCTAGCAATATTATGGAAATACTGTATATAGGAACATGTCTCACTACTTAAGGAAGTAAAAGGTAATATTAACCTCAGTGGTCAACGAACAGTTACTTTTGATGATTCCATTATGATCTTATTTCCTATTGCCTCCATAAAGTACATCAAAACAGTCTTGTATATATTCACAAATTCAAGAATCGAATACTTGCTCTCCAAGAGAAAATAACAACTATGAATTGACAATCTCTAATAGCTAGAAAAGATGACATTTATGAATAGTGATCACAGACAGATTCTGTGTTCACATTCTGTGAATACATAGCACTTACGATGTATTATTGAAACTTTGAAACATCATATCTCCGAAAGTATTAGCTTGTGAGATTTGAAAATGATAAGAATGGATTCTTATGATGAAACTGCATCTTAAAAAAAATTGAAATCGAAAAAAAATAATATTTTTTTTCCTTACTCTGAAACTATCAGACCGATTTTGCCCAATAACGAACTTAACCGAGATATTTATCCCTCCAACCTACTCTGAAAATTTCAACTGTCTAGCTCATTCCGTTCGAGAGTTATCGTGTTAACGATCAGAATCGATTTCGACCACGGATTCTTGATCAGTGAGTCAAACCAAATCGTTCAAGACCATTTTCAGCCAAAAGTTCGAAAATTACAGACATTTGGGCAAATTGATGAGCACTCCGAGGAACATGAGCACTAAAGAGACGGAATAAATGTGCGGTGTCTCTATTTTTATAGCTCTGTATCATATGTATTCATATTTCCATATGCGCAATGATGGACATAGAGTTCAATAAAATATAACGTTATATCTAGAAACAACCTGTTCTGAAGTCGGCCATATGTGATCATCACTAAAACACATTTCGCAATATCTGTAAATGTCATTATAAAGGTGATAGTTATCGTGGGAATCAATTATCTAACATTTCTCCAATGGATATCATGAATTATTGAAAACGAGCATACCTACTCGTTTATGCGCAGTTTCTTTTCTTTGGGAAAATGGTGAAGGGTTTTAAGTAGCATACATCAAAGCTCTTAAATATCGTCACGGTTTCTAGTATTTATGTAAACGTGATATAACAGTCATTAATGCTGTGCCAAAGATTTGAATGGAAGCATTAGTTAATGTCTTGGCACTGAACAATTATTTATAAGTTCCAATTAATATTGAGCATGCGACATTCAAACTTATTAATGTCGCAGCGAATAGCATTCCAGATGATGTTTATTGGTTCTTACTGAAGAAAATGTTCCGAGAATCATTGGAGCATAATCCTTTAATGAGTATAACCTTGAAGACATGATTATAATATTAATCAGAATGACGCGGCTTTCAGATCACAGCTCGAATTGAAAGTTCAAGAAGAGAATCCCTTAGGATGTTCGGATTGAAAGATGTCTTTGCATACGCATATCAACAAATGCAACGTGCAGTATACAGTGTGTGGATAAATTTACCACCTTATGACATAAAAATTTTACTTCTGACTTAATTCATCTTTACAGTGTGACAGGGTCATAATTTCTTTCTAAATTACCACCCTATGTTTTTCGCTGCTTTATTAGTCGGTAACTTACCTAAATGATGGTGTAAAATATTGCTACTCTAAATAAGAATTTTGTTCAGAAAATATCACATTTACTGTAATAAATACAAATTGAAACTTTCATGGAAGAAAATCTTTATTCAATACAAAAATAAATTAAATTCATTGCCAATGTTCAAATTGCTCTCCGGCGTCAACCATTTGAAACTGACCGATATAAGTGTAACCGCTTCGTAACAAAGACTACATGTTGTTGTACTAATTATCGTATGTGACATCTGTATCTTATTTGGCGGATGAAGCAAAAGAATATACTTACTCTTATATTTCACTTCTTTAAAACAACACTTGAGTAATTGCAGTGAGAGTGTGAGAGAGTCATAACTAAATTTTAAAAGCGAATTATATTTGATGTTAAACAAAGTGGTAAAGCCCTGTGGACAGGAGTTTTGGTGCTCTTGTTCAAACTTTGACAGATCATATCTCCGAAATCATGGGTTTCTGGGAATGATAATGGATTCTTACGATAGAACTGCATCATGAAAGAAATTAAATTCAAACAGACCGATTCTCCCCAATAACGAACTTATTCGAGATATTCATTCCCCAAATATACTCTGAAAATTATATTATATCAATTAAAACTTATAATATAATAATAACAATATTGCAGTTTTGTTTTTACTGGAGATATTCTGAACCCAATTTGATTATGTATCTTACCAAAGTAATATTTCCATCATCATATGGATTGTTCACGGGTTTTATATTATCACCTCAAAAGTTTAATATGATATCATTCTCATAATTCTACGATATCTGAGGCTATTTCATTGATCATTTTGTATTCAATCATACTTTGTTTTCTAGAACAGGAGGGGTATTTATATCAAGAATAACGAACCAGAAATAATTTTGACATATCTCCCATAGGAAAATAAGATGGCATGTAAGAACACGGATCCTATAATAATTCATAGATAGAGTAATTAAGTACAGCATTCTGTGGAAACATAGAAGTACGATTCATTATTGAAATTTTGAAAAAACATATCTCCGAAAGTATCAGCTTGTTAGAGTTGAAAATGATATCAATGGATTCTTATGGTGAAATTGCATCTTAAAAAAATTTAATTTGAAATTTCAAATGAAAAAAAAAATTCCGTTACTCCGATACTATTACCCCGATTTTGCCCAATAACGAACCTAACCGAGATATCTATCTCCTAAAACTACTTTGAAAATTACTGTCTATCTCATTCTGTTCAAGAGTTATCGTGTTAACGGAGCACCGGACATAATCGATTTTGACGACGGATTCTTGATCAGTGAGTCGAACCAAAGCGTTTAAGACCATTTTCATAAAAAAATTCAATAATTACAGATATTTGGGCAAATTGACAAGCACTCTATTCAGAGAAACAAGAGCGCCAAACATGGCACGTTTAACAGAACGGGAACGATTAGAAATTTTAATAATGGTTGGATATTGTGATAAGCTAAGAACACATGAGGAAGCGTATGAATTATTCACCCAAGAACATCCTGACAGATTGCCTATTGCAAGAGCCACAGAGAGTAAAATGTTTGCTAAATTTACTGAAACAGGATCTGTCCATGATTTGCCTCCTCAAGATCGACCTCGGCTAAACGAAGAAACCAGATTAAATGTGTCAGTTGAACTGAAGAAAATCCTCACATTTCTATAAGATAACTAGCCCTAACTCTTAAAGAGGACATTTTTTGTCGCAAAATTGTTCAAGAATTAAACGAGGATGATCTAAACCGTCGTTTGCAGTTTTCCGAAGAAATAATGTTACGCTGTGATGAAGATCCCAATTTTTGGGCGCATGTTCTAGGGGAACATCGTCCTATCATTTCGTCCAAATGTCTGTAATTTTCGAATTTCGAGCTGAAAATTGGCTAATAGACTAATTCGGACTCCCTGATCACGAATCCGGTGTCAGATTTTTGGGTGCCGTACGGCCGGCCGGCCGTACTTCCGGCCGTAGGCACGATAACAGGAGCACCGAAGGTCCTATCGACTTCAAACTTTCAGGGTAGGTTTCTGATCAAAATGCGACGGTTAAGTTCGTTAACGGGCAAAATCGGCCGGACGGTTTAGGAGTTATAGACATTTAAAATTTTGAGGTTATTTCCCTGATATTTCAGGAACTAAAGAAGATGTTGAATCGAAACTTGGTAGTCAGTTCGAGGATATAAACGCGCAACTTTTGGCAAAATTCTGTTATGATCGAAATGTTGGTAATTTTTAAAAAAATATTTCTTTTAATTTTTTCGAAAAAAAAATTTTTTTTTCGTGAACTGTTCATCAGATTGCAACAAAAACTTGTACTAACGTCAATTGTAGTATTTTGCAACATTGTGCAAAATTTTGGCTCTATACGATTTCAATTTCTGGAGATATAAGACAAAATGTGTCAAATTTCCTGGGTCTCTCTCAGTATTTTCATCGATTATTCTATGAACTCTTTGAATTCCACCGAAAACAAATTCAAAGACATAAACATAAAGAATCAAGTCATAGTTTAGACGTCGAAAGAAGGACGATGTTTATCGACTTGAAAAGGTACCTATTTCAAGAAATGCAATAATGAAATGCTTAATTTATGGATATAATATTATCTAAGTATTGTTGGGATCGGGCAGTTAAATCAAGCATTCTACACGAGTGTGCAAAATTTCAGTTCGATACGATCTCAATTCCAGAAGATATTGCTTAAAATTCACATTCCAGCGTGTTTTGACGTTCTATGGTCACAGAAAATCGTCACAAAAATCTATTTACCTCATTTGACGGCTGTTTGTCAAATCAATTAATTCCAATAATTGATGTCAGATTTCCTACATACCAAGTTCAAACACATTTTATTATATGGAAAACACTTATTATGATCACGTTCTACAGGAATTGATACTAAATAGAAGCTAGATGAAGATTATTGTAATGGAAAATTTGTGTTCCAGAATAATATTAAGGTATTCAACATGATACTGCTTTTTTTCTTTACTGGTCAGTACGGGCCACAAGGAAGATGAACATGCGCCCAAAAGCTCCTGTCCACAGGGCTTGAACCAATTTTTTAAATAATATCGTATTTTCTGACGAAGCTACATTATGCCTGAATGGGACATTAAGAGCCCCCGCAGACTGCAAACTTTTTATCGGCCGATAGTTTGATCGGGCTGTTGATAAGCATGAACAATGAACATGTATGAAAGTGCGCATATTAGACCGATTACAAAACGCTTAAAGCTCGACCCGATCAAACTATCGGCAGATAAAAAAGTCTGCAGTCTGCGGGGGCTCTAAATCGTCACAATTGCAGGTATTGGTAAACAGAAAATTCTCACAGGACTTAAGAGTGTCACAGTAAACGGAGCGAGAAATTGAATGTTTACATTTCATTTTTGGGCGCATGTTCTAGGGGAACATCGTCCTATCATTTCGTCCAAATGTCTGTAATTTTCGAATTTCGAGCTGAAAATTGGCTAATAGACTAATTCGGACTCCCTGATCACGAATCCGGTGTCAGATTTTTGGGTGCCGTCCGGCCGGCCGGCTGGCCGGCCGTACTTCCGGCCGTAGGCACGATAACAGGAGCACCGAAGGTCCTATCGACTTCAAACTTTCAGGGTAGGTTTCTGATCAAAATGCGACGGTTAAGTTCGTTAACGGGCAAAATCGGCCGGACGGTTTAGCAGTTATAGACATTTAAAATTTTGAGGTTATTTCCATGATATTTCAGGAACTAAAGAAGATGTTGAATCGAAACTTGGTAGTCAGTTCGAGGATATAAACGCGCAACTTTTGGCAAAATTCTGTTATGATCGAAATGTTGGTAATTTTTTAAAAAATATTTCTTTTAATTTTTTCGGAAAAAAAATTTTTTTTTCGTGAACTATTCATCAGATTGCAACAAAAACTTGTACTAACGTCAATTGTAGTATTTTGCAACATTGTGCAAAATTTTGGCTCTATACGATTTCAATTTCTGGAGATATAAGACAAAATGTGTCAAATTTCCTGGGTCTCTCTCAGTATTTTCATCGATTATTATATAATAATCAATAATATTAAGGTATTCAACATGATACTGCTTTTTTTCTTTACTGGTCAGTACGGGCCACAAGGAAGATGAACATGCGCCCAATAGCTCCTGTCCACAGGGCTTGAACCAATTTTTATTTCTTACAGTAAATGTTTTTTTTTCTCACAAAAATTGTTATCTAGGATAACAATTTAAACCATCATTTAGGTAAGTGCAACAAAGTAGCAAAAAAAAATTACTTAAAAAAAATCAAAATCTGTTGACAATTTGTTTGTATGAATGTAAAAACAGTGGACCAGTACATCCCGATCGTTGGAATATTTCGAAATTTCGGCAATATCTCCACCAATATAGATCTGATCGAGCACAAATCTAGAACATTACTGCAAAATATCGTAGAATTTCAACGACATCTGACGTATATTTTCTGAGATGCAGAATATTTTTTAAAATAATTGTTTTAATTCTGCAGTCATGCGATCCTCACGAAATTTTGCATAAGTCTTCGTGTCAGTATTTTTCAACTAATTACTGTGCTTTGATTCGATCAGATTAGTATTTTTCGAGTTATTGGGAAAACAAAATTTCAAATGGCTATAATTCCGAACCAATCGGTGGATTGTGCCCATTAACGAACTTAGCCAGAGGATTTGGACTACAAACCTACACTGAAAATTTCAACTCTCTAACTCATTGTGTTCGAGCGTCATCGTACTGACAGCCGGCTGGTCGGCCGGACAGAATCAATTTTGACATCGGATTATTGTTCAGTGAGTCGAAACTAATCGTTTAAGACCATTCTCTGCCAAATATTCGAAAATTACAGACATTTGGACGAATTGTTCACTGTGTGGCTCTGTGGACAAATTGTTCACTCTATTCAGGTGAACAGCGCGTCAAAAATTATGACGTTACTCTGTAAAAATGAAGGATGTCATAAGTAAAATTTGTATGCCATAAGGTAACATTCAATAACGCAGTCATGAATTTTGTTCCTAACTTTTTGGCGCTCTAGTTCCTCGGAAATGAGTGCTTATCAATTTGCCCAAATGTCTGTAATTTCAGAATTTTTGGCTGGAAATGGTCTCAAACGATTTGGTTCTACTCACTGATCAAGAATCCGAGGTCGAAATCGATTTCGTATGCACGATAACTCTCGAAAGAAAGGAGTTAGAGGATTGAAATTTGCAAGGTGGGTTTGGAGCGTAAATATCTCGGACAAGTTCGTTAATGGCGACATCCATCAAGCGGTTTCGGAGTTATGGCCGATTCTAGTAAAACACATTTTTTATGAATATTTCCGAAACCGATCACTCGATCTATCTGAAATTTAGCATCAAATTGTAGAATCATGGCCTTTATACGCATGTAAAGTATTGTATTGACCAGGTTACCGCAAAGTGTAAAAAAAAAGTTTTCTAAATTTTGAAAAATTTTTTCTACAATAACTCTCGAACGGAATGAGCTAGGCACTTGAAATTTTCAGAGTAGGTTAGGGAGATGAATATCTCGGTTAAGTTCGTTATTGGGCAAAATAGGCCAGATGGTTTCGGAGTAACGAAACAAAAATTTTTTTTTAACCAACAAATTTCAAATTCAATTTTATTTAAGATGCAGTTTCACCATTAAAATCCATCGATATCATTTTCAACTCCGACAAGCTAATACTTTCGGAGATATGATTTTTCTAAATTTCAATATTGAATCGTACTTCTATGTTGTCACAGAATGCTATAATTATTCTATCTAAGCTTTATTATATGATCTATGTTCATACTCGTACATTTCATCCTGTTCTATAAGAGAGAGTCAAATTCAGTTCAGCTATTTTAATTTGATTTCTTCCATGGTGCAGTTCCCATTCTCAGATTGCTCATATAATCTTGATAAATAAACTATTATTTGAATTGAATTTCCTATATGATGCAGTTCTATCATAAGAATACATTGATATAATTCCCAACTTTGAGAAACCAATACTTTCGGAGATATAATTTGTCTATTTGAACTAGAGCGCCAGAAGCTCCTGTCCAAAGGGCTTGAACCCATTTTTTTCCACACACTTTATGTGGACATGGTACGATGAGGATAGGACAAAATAAGAAAAATAGCATAATAATATCACTAAATGTGGTGACCAGTTTATCCTTCAATAACACTTACGAGACTTTCAAACGTTGAACGGACGACAGCTCAGAGAAACGAGCATATCTCATTGTCTACTATCAATTATTATTAATTCGATAAAAAGGCCCTAATGAATTAGCATGTCTACAATCACTTGAACATTAAACAAACCATGTCCGCGACTCATTTATTAAATTCTCATCAGTTTTATGGGCATAATTGTCTGGAATTAATCAGACATCAACACTTGGAACTCGGGATAATTTATCACTGGGAATAGAAGCGGCTCCTGCTGTGATACAATAAGTTGGACGCGATGGCTCTCTAATTTATGGACTTATCGTAATTGACAGGGGAGAAGGATTGACATAATCGCGGTTGGAGGTGTAGGCGTTTGCTCCTTCACCTGAAGCAGGAGTGTGTTTATGGATTGATGTGGGATTTTTTCATGCTCTAAAATATACCTAGAAATTCTAATAAGATATTTAAAAAATCCTAAAAAGCACTTTTTCTTCGATCGTGGGAAAAGTGACACTATATTGACGGTTTTCTATGCGCAAAGCTCAACATTCTAGAATAGTGGGCAGTTGCTAAGCAATCAGAAAATAACAGTGCGGTAATATTCTTTCTCTATTTCAGTATCGTAATGAGTCCATTCCAGCACTGAAAACAGTGCTGGAATGAACTCATTCCCGCATTGTTTCTAGTTATATTTTTCGTTTTGTGGTAGTCAGCACTCACATTATCAAATTTCAACACATGTCAATTGACAATACAATATAATCTAGATATAGTGAAATAATTGTTGAGGAAATGCTTTATTTTCATTAAAAAATATGGTACTAGAGATTTCCTCCTGGATAATTTTGAATCATTCATGCTATTAGGAAACTGTTTTAAATCTGATCTCCATGCCCTACGTACGTTTCAAATTCAAATTCCTTAATCTGTCAACTTTCGTAACAGTCACACCAACTACCAAGATACAATACAAAAGTCACTAGGATGTATAATCCGAATTTTTCATTAAATTTCAACAGTATTTTACAAGACTTGCCTGAATTAGAGAAAATATCGCTCCTTCGTCGCTCGTTTTCGAATTTCGCATTCGTGTTTTAATAGGAGCCCATTCTGCAACTTGTTTTAGAATATACTATACCGCACTGCTGTAGCGTGCGGTACAAATGGATTATTACAATAAAATGAAACAAAGTATGGGTTTAATTTTTATATTGATAAAGTTGTTATAAAAGAAATAAATGAAACATCTAATTTATAACGATATTCTTGAACACAAATTAATTTTTGTTAATATTCACATTTATTGTACAGTTTGTACAATTTGTAAATTGTACTGGAGGGCAACGAGAATTTATAGACGTTGAAACTGCATGGCTAATTGTTTGGTTTATCTCGTTTCGATCATTTTCATTTGAAGTAGAGGCAGGGTCGTTGAATATTTTATTATTCTACTTTATTATTAAGTATATATTCTACCGCCACATTGGAAGATTTCCATGCTCCGTGGCTTCTACCAAATGTGTTGCCGATGATCTTCGGAAACAATGTCCTGTATATTCTGTCGGATTTGGCAACTGTAAATAACTTGCAACAATTTGCGATATTTTTGGGCGTATGTTCTAGGGGAACATCGTCCTATCATTTCGTCCAAATGTCTGTAATTTTCGAATTTCGAGCTGAAAATTGGCTAATAGACTAATTCGGACTCCCTGATCACGAATCCGGTGTCAGATCTTAGGGTGCCGTCCGGCCGGCCGGCCGGCCGGCCGGCAGGCCGGCCGGTTGTCCGGCCGTGTGCACGATAACAGGAGCACCGAAGGTCCTATCGACTTCAAACTTTCAGGGTAGGTTTCTGATCAAAATGCGACGGTTAAGTTCGTTAACGGGCAAAATCGGCCGGACGGTTTAGGAGTTATAGACATTTAAAATTTTGAGGTTATTTCCCTGATATTTCAGGAACTAAAGAAGATGTTGAATCGAAACTTTGTAGTCAGTTCGAGGATATAAACGCGCAACTTTTGGCAAAATTCTGTTATGATCGAAATGTTGGTAATTTTTAAAAAAATATTTCTTTTAATTTTTTCGAAAAAAAAATTTTTTATTCGTGAACTATTCATCAGATTGCAACAAAAACTTGTACTAACGTCAATTGTAGTATTTTGCAACATTGTGCAAAATTTTGGCTCTATACGATTTCAATTTCTGGAGATATAAGACAAAATGTGTCAAATTTCCTGGGTCTCTCTCAGTATTTTCATCGATTATTCTATGAACTCTTTGAATTCCACCGAAAACAAATTCAAAGACATAAACATAAAGAATCAAGTCATAGTTTAGACGTCGAAAGAAGGACGATGTTGATCGACTTGAAAAGGTACCTATTTCAAGAAATGCAATAATGAAATGCTTAATTTTTTTTATGGTCACAGAAAATCGTCACAAAAATCTATTTACCTCATTTGACGGCTGTTTTTCAAATCAATTAATTCCAATGATTGATGTCAGATTTCCTACATACCAAGTTCAAACACATTTTATTATATGGAAAACACTTATTATGATCACGTTCTACAGGAATTGATACTAAATAGAAGCTAGATGAAGATTATTGTAATGGAAAATTTGTGTTCCAGAATAATATTAAGGTATTCAACATGATACTGCTTTTTTTCTTTACTGGTCAGTACGGGCCACAAGGAACATGCGCCCAAAAGCTCCTGTCCACAGGGCTTGAACCCATTTTTCCAAATTGATTTATTCCAATGACTGTCTTCCATCCTTTTCCGTTGTTGAATTAAAAAAAAAATCTAGGATTTTCAAAATCATTAGGCCTAAATGATACGTACTTTCTATAAACATTTAAATAGGTTTCGTTAATGATAAATGATCTAGGTTTATTTGTTTTTGTTTCTGGTCTTTTACCAGTTTTTTTGAACAGAAATCTTGTATATACTGAACTTTCATTCGGACAAGCTCATCTCGTCGACGGGCTCCTGCTATTCCAAATATTAGAGCTACCTAAAAGATAATCAAAAAATGTATATTTCGTTGTTGTTTTTCTGCAAAAATCCATGAAGCGTTGGTACGCAAGTTCATACTTCTCTCTGGATTTCGCCGGAAGTAAATTAAGTGAGGCCGCGTTCGCGGCTTCCACTAGTTCAGGAGGCGTGCAAGGTAACAAATAATCCAGATCAGTGTTCATGTTTATTAATTCTTTTTCAATTCCTTATAAAATATAACGAATCAAACAAAACCAGCTTGACAATTATTTGACTTTTGTCATAACAAAGTAATTTCCATGGTTACTTCTATATTTCAATATGAACATAGAGGAACCTATTTAAACTTACTCGATTACATCTTGCATGAAATATTTTTTAATTAATTTTTAAATGTAAATCAACGATCGAAGAATAAATAGTATGTATAATTCGTGGGAAAAGCATATTCCCACACTCCTGTGTTACCAGACTCGTCGCTATACGCTCCTCGTCTGGTAATTATCACAGTCGTTTGGGAATATTATGCTTTTCCACTAATTATACAATATACTATTCTATTCACGCCTCATACGTCATACGCCTCATTCTGAAACTCAGTACTCGATTGTAACATGGTGGCTCGGAGGTATGTGCTAAATTTGAGTGGATTCTGACGAACAGTTTCTGAAATATAAATTTTTTTAACAAATAATTTTTTTTTCTAGTGTTACGAAATTTTGCGGAAATAAGCGCGTCGGCGTTCTACAAGTAATTACGAAGTTTCAATCGAATCGGATTTGTATACTTTGAGTTATTGGGGAAATAACAACAAAATTTAAGATTACGTTTGATACCATTTTCGGCAAAAAATTCGAATATTACAGACATTTGGGCATAATGATAACGCGATCTTACCCAGAACATGCGCGCAAAAAAGAGGACTGTATTTTCGAATAGACCGAAAAGCGTAAGTTTTGGCGATTGCTGAAAGTAGCACCTTGTGAATCTCCATTCAACAAATGCACTGACAGATTGAACTAATAAACTAGACATTTTAATATTTGTGAACGCTTCAGATGATTCTTATCATCTCGAAAGCTTGATGTATATATTTATTTTTGTCGAATACAATTCTTTTTTGGTCCTGGATCTTTTGAGAGATGCAAAAAATATTTTTCACTAAAAAACACAAATACAGAACGTTATATTGTTTGTAAAATAATTTTCATTCATACTAATATTAACTTATAATTCATTCTTTATTAAGAAACTATGTAGTATTCATCAATATATGTGCACTTTATCCATATTTTTGTATTTTTCAATTAGGGGCGTCAAACGGCGTTTCTCTCCACCCCCCCCCCCCTCGGAAAAGCTCTTAGCTACGGCCCTGACTGATTCTAATTTGCAACAACCCAATCTTAGAGTTTCTTTCATTGCATATTGCTAATTTATTCGCGATATTTGAACAGATATCGGTCATAGCTTGATTTCTTCTATCAATAAGAAGACCTTTCTAGTTTTTTCCAATATAAGAGATGTTACGTGGGTAATCCAAATGATAATATTCGAGTAAAAGATTCAGCTGTGGCTATGTCTATGGTTTAATATTTATATTATCTAAGTTTCCTGAAAAATATGCATTTTTGGTTCTGCTAGGTATAATGAATAATACTTACACTTCAAACGCACAATTAAGTCCTATGGAGGAATGAGTAGATCCATCTGAAATAAAACAAAAGAATGAAACATTCATTGGGAAAATCAGACTCATGAATTATTTGTGCAGTAGATTACGTTTACAGTTCCGGTACATTTGACGTTTTCCATCGAGCGTGTCATTTGTATTTTCGTTTAAATTGGCGATTTTTCCTGTTTTAGTTTCATTTCTTTTGAAATAGAAGTATGTAGATATATGTAATTATCTTCAAATGAGATCCCATTTTTTTTATTGGTCAGCTGGAATCTACGTTAAAAAATAGTGTATTTATGATACTTATTACTGCTCTAAAATGCTTATATTCCGAAATATTCGGTAAATAAAGCAGTAGTATGAATCATAAAAAATACACTATTTTTTAACGCATATTCCAGCCAATCAATAAAAACTGGGTTCTCATTGAAAAAAATTGTTTTGAGGTTTTTGTCATGACTGACTTTGACATTGAAATAAAAACACCATCTATGTTCAATTGAGTTTTTAATTGAAAATGGGTTCAAGCCCTGTGGACATGAGCTTTGTGGCGCTCTTATTCAAACAGACAAATTATATCTCCGAAAGTATTGGTTTCTCAGAGTTGGGAATTATATCAATGGATTTCTATGATAGAACTGCATCATGAAGGAAATTAAATTTAAAAAAAGTGTCGCTTAAAGAAAAATGCTTCAAAAATTATCATTTAAAAAAAAGAGCAATCTGCAATGCTTCAAAAATGTTCATTAAATTTATTTATTAAGATCAAATGAGCAATATGCAATGATTCAACCTCGTGGAATGGGTTGTTGCAACTTACACTCGTTACATAGTTTTCACAACTCGAACTTCCTAAGGAAAATATCATCGAAATGTCTAGAGCAAGCCTGGAGACAATCATAGCAGATTGTCCATTTATTCCTGATATATGAGTAGGTAGAGACTGACGAACAAATTATTTTAATAGTTCAAAATATATTAATAAAATACTATCCTCTTTTCATAATTTAAAATTGAATAGTTCATACCACTTACGCATTCTTTTCTGTATTATGGACCTTAACTCAAAAAAAAAATGTTTAATACACAAATGTCGATCCATATTTCAGCATTTTTTTGCTAGCAACATCATGAAAATACTTCATATAGGAACATGTCTCACAACTTAAGGAAGTAAAAGGTAATATTAACCTCAGTGGTCAACGAACAGTAATTTCTTTTGATGATTCCATTATGCTCTTCTTTCCTATTGCCTTCATAAACTACATCGTTAAAATAATCCAATTCTAAATCTTCTAAAACATCAGCCCCAATATTTATACATAAATTATTCAATATGTAATCAGTCATAATGATTTTCGGTTTCAAAACAGTCTTGTATATATTCACAAATTCAAGAATCGTATACTTGTTTTCCAACAGATATTTATGAACAGTGAACACAGACAGATTCTGTAGTATTTACTTGTTAGGGTAGTAGTATTTGCTTGTTAGGGTTGAAAATGATATCGATGGATTCCTATGATAAAACTGCATCTTAAAAAAAAATTATTTCGAAATTTGTAATGTAAAAAAAATTGTTTCCGTTGCTCCGAAACCATCAGACCGATTCGGCCCAATAACGAACTTAACCGAGATATTTATCCCCTAAACCTACTAAATTTCAACTGCCTAGCTCATTCCGTTCGAGGGTTAACGGAGGGCCGGCTGGACCGACCGGACAGAATCGATTTTAACCAAGGATTCTTGATCAGTGAGTCGAACCAAATCGTTCAAGACCATTTTCATCAAAAAATTCGAAAATTACAGACATTTGGGCATCTGTTTCCGAGGGACAAGAGCGCCAAAAAGGAAGAAGCATTGGTATGTTTTCCGATAGGAGCTAGAAAATAAGGAACTCTCATGCAAAAATCTACAAGTTATTAACATTGGAATGAAGCCCTATTTGAGAAAATTTAAAGGGTTTTTTCAGATTTCACACGAATTTTCTGTAGTATGTAAGTGAGACATTTAAACAATTTAGAATTCAATGGGTAATCTGATTATCAATGAAAAAATTGGGTATTACATTTAAAAAACGAAAGTTGGTATCATTTCCGGTGAAACCGGGAGTCGAACGAATCTGAAATTTTTTCCAAGAATTAATCTCTCCTAACAAAGCTTAACTGTAAAATTTCAATTCTTCATCTCGAGTCTTTCTTTGAAATATTTCAACGAACGGTCGTCGTGAATCACCCAGTATAGTGTTAAAAATCAGTGAAGTGTATCAGTTTCTTCAGCATATATCCCACTTCTTGGCCAAAATGTACTAATAGGATCAGGTCAAAAAACTGATCATAAATACTGGTTAATTTGGTTGAAGCCCGTTGGCATGTTATAAATTAATCATATTTCTGACCAAGCGCCGCTCCAATTTACGGTTGATTTATACCAACCAACTAACGAAATTCCCTAAGAATAATTTCCAGATGTGCGATATAATGTATTCAGTCCAGAGTTTATCTACGGACATCTAAATGGAACGGGGCATCTTAATATCGGTCCATTACCGACATATTCATGAAAATAGCAAAATAATCAAGAAATGTCAACAACTTGTCTGGTTCATGTTTGAATGACACGGATAAGTTTTTATTCGGACCGCTTTTATAATTAGTATGTAACGTAAAAGGACATATATGCCGCCTTAGCCGCATACATATCTTGATACACGTGTCAGCTATAAAAATGAAAAACACGAGAAAGCCTTTTGTTTGAAAGCCTCTACTTTGTAAAATATCATTTTGAACAGTTAGAAAATAACCAACGTCAAGCTGTATACAGGGTCCGAGGCCACCACAGCGACACGGGCAAAGAGGTGATGGGGCACCATTAGGGTGTCACACTTCCTCTTGTTAAACACTCCTCCGGGTCTTCCGAAGTTAGGGACAGTTTAACCTTTCCACTCCGGGACTCAGGAAGTTACGTCTTTATCGAAGGGGGGTGCATTTGTGCCCCACGAAAAACGAGTGCCGTGTTTAGTGTCCGACCGAAACTGGTATTTCTGCCGAAACCGAAACCGAACTTTCGGCCAGGGTCTCAGTTTCGGCCGAAACCGAAACTGAAACTTTATATTTCATACTGAACTCTACTGTATTTTTTACAATTTTATTCGCATATACATTAAAATAGTTAAGGAGTGTTAAATAAAATAAAAAGACTTTTTATTGAGATCTTTATTTATTATTGGGGTATTACCAAGTTTTCAAAATAATCAGTCGAAGTATACAGGGTGATTCCAAATCAGACGTGAACCTTAGAGGAGGTGTTAGTATGGATCATTTGCTGTGGTTTGAGCAATTTTTATTGATGACCAAAAATCAACGGTTTCCGAGATATTTGAGGAATGGTTCTGTTGAAAAAGAATTAGTATGATTTGAAAGGGGATATGAGAAGCAAAAAGAGGAAAATAACGAAATCAATATTTTTTAGTTGCAACTAAGCTCGAAATTACATTAGAAAATGTATTCATAAATTATGTTCCACCATTCCATAGGCTAGCACGTGCCGCCTTTCTGATGTCTTCAGTTGTTATTTTCCACCTGAAATTTACTCACGATGTCTTTTAATACACATTCACTATTTTAAATGATAAATTTTAAATTTAATTACACATTCAAAAGGTTGCTTATAAAAAATCTGCTGAAATGAAACTAGTTAAGCAATCTAACGAAATCTTTTAGAGAATGAACAAGGAATTTGGCAAGTTTTTAAAATAATTTTGGCATACAAAATTGTGAAATTCGAAAGTTGCAGACAAATTGATATTAGAAATTGATTTTTCATTTATTCATACACCACATTTCAAATCATACTAATTCTTTTTCAACCTCTTATACAGCATAGTTTTACTTTTTTCGTACATATCAAATTCTTTTCTGATGAAAATAAACCAAAAGTATCACAAAATTTGGTCAACGTAGAAAAAATTGACGAAATATGTACTATAAGTCCAGAAATCATTTAAAAATCACCCGAACTCCAAAACCGTTGATTTTCGGTTATTAATAAATATGGATTAAACAACAGTTAATGAATCATACTCAAAGTTTCACGTCTTATTTGAAATCACCTTATGTAATCTAATGAATAATCATTAAATTGAATTCTCATGAATGCTCAGTGATAACAAAGATAGATCACAATAACTCGTACGACAATTATGTATACCTACTTATAACTCCTGGACAAACGACCAGGATAATTCACGAACATTCAAGTTTCGGCCCGGCCGAAAGTTTCGGCCATTTTGGGCCGAAACCGAAACTAAGGCCGAAACTAGATTTCTTGGCCGAAACTGGCCGAAACCAAAACCGAAACCGAACTTTCGGTCGGTCACTACGTGTATTGCTTTAAATTTATTTCACATTTCAAATAAAACGAGAAAAAGCTTTGAAATGTTTTATTCATTACTAGCTGCCCGTCCCGGCTTCGCACGGTTGAAATGCTGATACTAAATATACTACAGAATTTCTTTATATACAACGTTCACAGCATTTTTGTCGTTAGACAATACACACATGTTTTCTTTAGAGGTTACTCTTGAAAGAGCGTCATATAATTGGCCATGTGAAACACACTCAACGCACAAATATAAGCCTGTAGCGTTGAAAGTTGGATACTGCGATTTATTAAAGTTCATTGCAAAATATATCTTTACCGGAAATTATAGGCGTTTAAATTGGATCAGTAAATCCGATGGTATCAGAGGAATTCGGCGAATCAATACATCTATCCTGGCTGAGGCGAGCCTCACGCTCTACAGATGATTCTCTGGCTCTCTATATTCGATTTTTATCCCTATCCTGGCTGTGCCGGCCCCCCGGTCGGTACCACTGCAACCGCTATATCCCTGTATTTTAAATCTGCAATATCTTCGAAAATATTCATTTAAATTGCATGCTCTAAAGGGCCATAATGATCAATATTAAATGCACAATGCATTTAAGGTATCTAATTGGATAAGGATCAATGCTGTAATGCTTAAAATAGCTTCGTAATCAAGCCATTATTTCTCGTAGAATGTAAAGGATAAAAAATGGTTATTGTGGGTTATCCTTAAGAGATAGACATGTACCATCGTGGACTTTTTTGTAGACCTTTTTAAGGTGTACCATACTGTACCACAATATTTTGATCTCGTAGGGTTCAGCCAGCGTAGTTTGAACCATATGAAGTTTTCCACTATTCTATACACAGGGTAATATTACTTATGATTTCTGAAGATATTGGAAAAATACAGTCCAGTCCTGGACATTGATAATCTTTTCCCCCAGGTGAAATGGGATCAATGAAGTACTCCTATATATATAAAATTTAATGAATTGGTAATAATTCGTTTGTCAAATACAGTATTTTGACAATATGACTCACAATCGGGAATCACCCTATATATTAGAACAATACAGGGCATATTATAATAATACAGGGCATTCAGCGTATTTTGAATAATACATGTCTTGTACAATTTCTGATAACTTATTTTTTCTGCTAATCAAATTTGTTAGTTAATTACTGCACGTACCCTATTTAAGATTGGAATGTGTATAATAACCCGTGAAATACTGATTGTATAACATTGGGGTAAAATATATTACAACGGTCCTATGGATATGTTGATAATTTCTGAAATTTCCAGGATCATCCCAGGGTACTACTCGATTTTTTTACCAGGACTTATGTATTTCCCTCCAATAGATCAGGAGAAAAACTTTAGATTTCAAGACATATTCTTTCGGTCTACGTTATCAAGAGGAAAATGGTAAAAAGTGTTGAACTAACTTAATATGTTCTAATCGTCAGCAGGATAGTCCTTAAAATATAAATTAGGCGACCGCATATAGGATATAGTGGAAAGGAATAAATTGATGAATTATGTCGAAATCATCCAGTAAAAAACCAACTTTCGACAGTGTGAGTTGTGGTAAGCAGATAAAAAATATGTATTATCGTTATTTTCCAACTGATACATTCCATCGTATATGAAAATGTTATCCCAATATTTCGAGAACATTCTCAGGGAATCTTTCTTAAACTGTAAAAGTAACATTTTATATAGGTACCTTTTATATACAGGATATTTTCTAATGTAACCTCAATATTCAAGTAGAATATACAATGCATGATTATATGTAAAAATGTACACATAAACGAGGGTCCATTATCAATTCATTTTTAATTTAAAAGGTGTTGAAATTTATTTAAATAAATTTTGCTTATCAAATCATTTCGAAAATATATCTATTAGATATTGTTCTAAAACTTTGTGGGTATAAAATATGTGCAAATTAAATTTTTATCAGTTGCACTCCGAGTAATATGGCAAATAAAATTAAAATGAATGAATATCTTCAATAGAAAAAATGATATATTACTGCTTTAAAAAATTATATTTTCTCAGTGGTCTCACCTCGAGTTAAAAAAAAATTTTTATTTTCGTTGTATAAACAATATTTATCTGATTAAGTTTCCAAAACGTTACAGAACAGTTTTATCATTGATGTATTTTCTTTACCGTTAATTAGGTAACATTGTTCTATACCGGGTGGGTCACCACAGACGCGTAGCTCGTTTTGGGGGAGTAAATGAAGATGTTTTGAGAATCTTTTTTTGTGATGTGTGTAGGGTGTTCAAAAGCACACTTTAAAATCATTTTCATATATACAGGGTGTTCGAAAACGAAGATATAGACCAAAGTTACATTTTTTTAGATGTAACACCCTGTATTTGACCTCAAAAATGGAATGGCAAGCTCAAATTATGATGAGTTTCCTCAGACCACTTCATACCTTGGAAGCACCATTTATGAGAAAATGGCGAAAAATTGAAAATAGGGAAATTTTTTAAATTGCAATTAATGAGCAAACTAGTTGCGCCAGCGATACAGACAGTATTTTTTCAAGTAGACATATTGGCTACTCCTATACAGGAAATAAAATAATTCTGGAATATACAGAGTGATCATAATTAATTTTCAAACATCAACTACAAATAATGGTCAAAAACTTTTTTATTTCAAATGGCACACCCAGTATTTCTATAGCTCGTTGAACGTAAAAATTAATTTCAAAACTATCTTCATAAAGTTCTCCTACACCTATAACTGATTGTTTTTCAGCAATTTTCGACCATTTTTTGTTTGATGTTTGGAAATTACTTATGATCACTCTGTATATTCCAGAGTTACATTTTGTTTCTGTACTGATGCAGCTAATATTATGTCTAATCAAAAAAATACTGTCTGTATTGCTGGCGTAAATGGTTTCTTCATTAATTGCCTTTCAAAAAAAACTTCTCGTTAATGGTGCTTCTAAGGTATAAAATGATCTGAAGAAACTCATTATAATTTGAGCTTGCCATTGTACTTACATTAGAAAAAATGTAACTTTGGTCCATATCTTTGTTTCTGGAAACCCTGTATATATGAAAATAATTTTAAATTATGCTTTTGAACACCCTACATACATCAGAAAAAAAGATTCTCAAAATATCTTCATTTACTCCCTTAAACGAGCTCCGCTACTGTGGTGGGCCACCCGGTATATTGCTTCTGACAAATATCTAGTGTTTCCAACGCAGAAGCAATTTCAAAATAATGAAATTTTTCATTTCATATGTAGTTTTCAAAAAAAACCCCAGAAAGGAAGCATTTATTGATGAATAAAAAAAAAAAATCTTTTAATGAATACTTATAAGGATTTTAGATTATCCGATAAGAACCACATACTCGTATTCTTTACTAGCTGCCCGCCCCGGCTTCGCACGGTTGACCTGCTGATACTAAATATACTACAGAATTCCTTTATATACAAAGTTCACAGCATTTTTGTCGTTAGACAATACAAACATGTTTTCTTTAGAGATCACTCTTGAAAGAGCGATATATAATTGGCCATGTGAAAAACACTCAACGCTCAAATATAAGCCTGTAGCGTTGAAAGTTGGACCCTGCGATTCATTTATGGTCATTTCAAAATATATCTTTACTGGAAATTGTAGGCGTTTAAATTGGATCAGTAAATCCGATGATATCAGAGGAATTCGGGGAATCAATACATCTATCCTGGCTGAGGCGAGCCTCACGCTCTACAGATGATTCTCTGGCTCTCTGTATTCGATTTCTATCCCTATCCTGGCTGTGCCGGTCCCCCGTCGGTACCACAGCAACCGCTATGTCTCTGTATTTTAAATCTGCAATATCTTCGAAAATATTCATTTAAATTACATGCTGTAAAGGGCCATATTGATAAATATTAAATGCACAATGCATTTAATGTACTAAATTGGATAAGGATCAATGCTGTATTGCTTGAAATCGCTTCGTAATCAAGCCATTATTCCTCGTAGAATGTAAAGGATAAAAGATGGTTATTGTGGGTTATCCTCAAGAGATAGACATATACCATCTGGACTTTTTTGTAGACCTTTTTAAGGTGTACCATACTGTACCACATTATTTTGATCTATCTCGTAGGGTTCAGCCAGCGTTTGCAATGTAAGCGCAAAAAAATGTGTTTATTTACGACATCACATTAGAAACCTCTGAAATTATCAGTGTTTCTCTAATATATTATGCATGTATTAAATATATAAACCTTCCTATTGAATCACTTTATCTACTAAAAAAAAAACCGCATCAAAATCCTTCACGTAGTTTTAAAGATCTAAGCAAACATAGGGACAGACAGACAGCGGGAAGCGACTTTGTTTTATACTATGTAAGGATGAAGCGCTAAACTATGCTGCATGAAAATTAAAGTTGAAATATTTTGATTCTCTGCTTAATTTTTGATGTTGATTATTGTATATACCTAATCAGTATTGGACATAAACTTCCTTCTAATAAAAAATGATTGCATGTTATATTTTTATCCAATATGCCTCGGAAAATTATGAATATTGATTAAATAATTCACGGAGAAGCTACAAATATTATGACCAGTATTTTGTTGATAACCACAACTTATCTGATTATATTCAGAAGCGTACAATTCCTTCTATTTTGCTTTCAGAACATGAACAGATAAGTTTCAGCTACTGATTATACCAGAATGATACATAATCCCATGATGAAATTGATAGTATTCATCCTGTTTATCAATGCCTTAGTAAAAAGTCAACCCTTAACGCCAGCAGGTGAGTTCTATTTTTTATCTAAGAAACAAACCAATTGTTAATACACCACTAACAAAGATCCTTCAGTTCTGAAGAAAACTTTATTGGGTGAATGATTGGAGCTAATTTTCATTCTTTTCCATTGCTTCATCTCACCAATTTCAATAATACACGATATACTGAATATAGTCTCTCGTAAACTCTAAATATTTCAGGGGGCTACAAAAATTAGCTGCACGATTTCGTAGGTGTTTTATTTGAGAAAATAAGAAACCATGAATCTGTCCGACCGCGAATTTTCTTAATATATCGAGCTTATGTGACTTTGCCATTGAAATTTAGAATTTAACTTTGTTTGTAATAGTCTAGCCGACAAGTGCTTTTTAGGTCAGAATTTTTGCGTATTCTCCGAAAATTGTGATTGAGTTGTCATTCGATTCGGAATGGCATGTAGATAGTTTTTGAGAAAACGCTAAGGCCACTCGCAAAAATTGCAATAGTTATAAACAATTGAGTAAAAAATGGGGCTTTCGTTTTTCTCCAATATCTCAAAAACTATCTGAGGTAATTCAAATTCGAAAAAAGATTCAGGAAGAGGAGGAAATTTCCTAGAAAAGGTCTGAACTCCCAGAACTAGCAACAATATTTATTATTTTTCCAGAGGGTGGAAAATACTCCCGAAAACGGGTACTCCGGCTTGCGTACACCTCGCCCCCTTCGGACCTTTCATGAATAAATATTATTTAAACATATTAAATATGAAAATAAAAAATTTTAAAATTCATGCGCCTGCAGAATAGATCAATGGACAATAATATTTGCTCCAAAAATATTTATCGTGACTTTTCAATTAGTTATCTATTGGTTAAAAAAAAAATGGTCTCACGAACATTAACATTGCAAGTACGATGATTGTTAAACTATTAATCTGGGAACTTTTTCCTTTCGTGAAGCTATTTTTCGAAGGTCTTGGAATATATTCCCGTTGAACTTTGAAAAATTGTTAATTTTCGTTTTGTTATTAACAATTTACTTGAGTGAAAAATTATTAAGCTTCAATTATGTTTAAAAAAAAAAATTCCCATAATCTCATAAACAACGCATTGGTTTATAACAATTTTTTAAAAAATAGGAGATAATAATTATTAAAAATCATTTTTGAGTAGTTTCTGATCATAAGAAAACAGACCAATAGTAATACTATAAATTGAAGCTTTATAATTTTTCACTTAAGTAAATTGTTTATAACAAAGCGAAAATTAACAATTTTTAAAATTTTCCTACAGGAATCTATTCTAAGACCTTTGAAGAATAGTTCCACGAAAGGAAAAAATTCACAGGTTAATAGTTTAACAATTATCGTTCTTGCAAAGTTAATGTTAGTGCTCTAAAAAAATTTCAATTAACTAATAGATAATTAATTGAAAAATCGCGATAAACATTTTTGGACCAGTGTTTATTGTTCATTGATCTATCCTGCAGGCACCTGAATTTTTTCAATTTTTTAGTCATTTTATTTCAAGTCTGAATAATATTTATTCATCAAAGGTACGAAGTTTGGCCTTTTTTTTTAGGAAATTTCCTTTTATATTTGAACCTTTTTTCAAATTTGAATTATCTCAAATAGTTTCACTTAATTGTTTGTAGCTATTGCAACTGTCTGCATGCCATTCCGAATCGAATGACACCTCAATCATAATTTTCGGAGAATACGCAAAAATGTTGACCTAAAAAGCACTTGTTGACTAGACTATAAAAGAAGATGATATTCAATTTGTCAATTTTTACATTATAGGTAAACAGACGACTGCTGTCAAATCTTCCCCAACGAACCCCTTTGCACCTAATTCAGCGATATTTAAGATTCCAGGTAAAATCCACTGTCAATACTTTAATTAATATTTAATATACAGGGTATCACCAACATTTTCCGAACATAATTCTGTTAAAAAAAGCCTAATGTTTGAAAATATTCGGTATTGATTTCATCAATGAGTTTAATTTTCTTTACAGTTTTCAAGACAATCAATTTAGACTTCACGAATGCCAACAATGCAAGAATTCAATCAGAATTACTCAGAGTGTTGAAAGACTCACTGCAAAAGAAAGAATTGAAACAGGAGAAAATAATAATCAATGTAAAACCTCCTAAAGGCTCTAACTCCTCTTTCACTAAAAGATTCACATCACTATTAAGGAGTGACACGATCCATGTAGTTCCTGGTGCAGTAGTGGGAGCAAAATCGACAGTTTTCAAGAAGAAAAATGGAGAAATAATAAAACTACGTCTAACACTGTACGTTATTCGAGAAAAAAAGCCAATTCCTATTCGTAAACCACTCAAAATAGCTTCGCTTCAAAGTAATACTACCAAAACATCAACAGAAAAGGCTTATATCAATACCACTCAATTGGAAAATATCACAGCAACTGTAGAAACAGTTTTGAAACAACTCTATGAAAATTCAACCGAAAATGGAGAGACGAATAGAACCGATATATTTCTGAGATTGATATCATCCACAAATTTCACTACAAGCAAGATAAACAATCTGAAGAAATCCATAAAGCAAATCTCGGAGAATCTTTATCCAAATTCCACAATTTCCATAAAAACGAGTTTGTTATATGGAAGGAAGACTGGTACTTCGAAGGTCGAGTTTGAAATAGATATCCAACCACGATTATCAGAATCTAGTTTAAAACCACCACCAACTAAATTTAAACATGTAGATAATACTAAGGAGGCTAGGAAAGTACCAAAGAATGAATCGAAGTCGGTAGGAAACATTAAAGAAGCTGATTGGAAACGACCGAAGAATGAATTGAATACTAAAGAACCTTCAATTAATTCGATCAACTTGACAATAAAATCATGGTATTACAATGGAACCAAACCGACAATTAGATATGGTTCTATAAATGGCACAAAATCAGTTGGCAACACCACGGCATCTATTGAATATCTTTTAAAAACAAAATTTGAGAATATAACTGGAAAAGACGTTAACAGTACTTATATTAACCTGAATATTATCCCTGCAAGGAACTTATCAACAAACCATAGGATGAAAACGGAGCAATCGATCGATCAACTTATACATAAAGTTTTTGCCCAGTCCGCAATTTCCTCCCAAACAAGGTTACAGTATGATCAAAATCGAAACATTTCGTTCCTCAATTTTACAGTTTTTCTGACGCCTAAATATCAACCTAAGAAAATCCAAGAAGCTACGAGGCAAAAACTTAATTTAACAGTGATATCAACAAATAAAGAAACTCCCCAATCATTACTTCATACTCTGAACACGCTCAAAAAAGATCTTCAGAAGCTTATTCCAGATTCTCAGCTCCTTATTCAAGCCAGAAAAGAAATTTCTGAGGATTTGGGTCTATTAACCAAAGAGTTACAGTACCGTGAGAAAGAACCCAATAGGGTGAACATTTTAATGGACTTGACCAAGACTGGCGCAAATTTTGACACTGAATTCGATAAAGTATTACCACATTTGCTGGAAACAGTGAACGCAAGTTCGAAGTCAGTTGTTTTAGCGTTCAGGATAGCTATACCAAAGGACCCTGAACGAAGCTCTATTAGTTCTGATGTATGTTCCCTCCTCAAGAAATTAACGAGCAAATTTCCAGAGAAAACACGTTTTGGAGACTTGGATATAGAACTGACCATTTTACCTGATTCTAGAGAGCATCTACAGACCAAGCACAGCAATTTTGCACCAGTATTAGCCAATATCAAACCTCCATTGAAATCTGCATCGAGTACATCTCCCAATTTACCAAATATAATCTTGCAGAACCCTTTGAATCTAACTGAACCAGGAATCAACATAACACACACGATCAAAGCTACATTAGCTGAACACGTGAGACAGATTCCATTTAGCAAGAGTTCAGATAATCAGTTTAATATTTCCTTGATTATACCACAAAATCAAACAAACCTTTTTGTAGAAAATATCCTGAATATTATGAAGCAGGATCTAAAAATTCTTCTCCCCTATTCTCAAATATTAATTCAAGATCAAGATTTGATTGCAAAGGATTTACATATTTTGAAGCTATCTATTGGACCGCTTCATGATATAGACAGGCGACAAGAGAAAAACACCCAAGTAATCCAAATAGATTTGTCGGAATTAGGACAAAATGTTCCTAAAGAATTGGACGACCTTCTAGAACCCTTATGGTCAAACATTGCGAAGGAAAGACCTAGTGTTTTCGATTTGAAACTGAGACCAGTTAACGACATAGACAGGAGACGTTTGGGAAACGACATATGTTCAATTGTTGATGTTTTAACTGAATCACTACCCGAAGAAATATCTTTGAATAATATCATACTGCAAACAACAATTTTGCCTGATAAAAGTGTAGAAGTAACCTCTGAACACTTAAAAGAACAGGAGATTCCAACAAAATTATTGGAACTTACGGACTCAGGTGAAAAGAATGCAAAAAGGATGCATATATCTCTGAGAGAATTCGTCAAAGAGTTGGAAAATTTTGAGAATCCGAGTCCACCAACGAAAAATGTAAGTTTGGTCCTTCAACTTTCAGGAAATGGAACTCGTGAAAACATTGAAGAAACGATAAGGATTATCAAGGATGATCTCTTAAAACTTGTTCCATATTCAGACGTTCTCACCAAGACACGAAAGAGTATAAAGGATGAACTACATAAGTTGGAACTGACAATCAATCAGGCCTTCAAAAAACCTATTAAAGAGTTTAAAATTGAGCTCAACAAATTTGGTGAGACCTTGCCTGAACAAGTCGACGAAGTTGTTTATGATATAAGACACCTTGATAAACCTTTTAGTTTCGATTTAAATATGGTTTTACCAGAGGATGTTGATCTTGAAACAGCCAGTTCTGAAATTTGTTCTGTAAGTAACGTTGTTATTAATAATATTGCGAAGCAATCATATCTGACTGGAACTATCTTAAGAGTAATTGTTTCACCTGAGGAGAGTTCAAACAGTATTCAGAAAGAGCTTAAACCTATTGAAAATATCAAGAAGATCAAACCATTGAAGAATCAATTAAGAAATGAAAAAACCTCTCCTCACTCATCTCAAATAGTAGACTTTCTTCCTACAGAAGGCCAGCCTCAGAAAAGAAAGTTAGCTGATGATAAGGAAGAATCTATTTCTGATTATTCTGAAGAACAAAAAAAGATTTCAGATGATTCCGAGGAAGAAATAAAGATTCCAACGAAGACTCCAAAGCGAATTATAAATAGTAAAACTTCGTATTTACCCAATATAAACAAATATCTTACTTCTTCAGGTTTCAGTCCTCCCTACCCTAAAGTTTCAGGTGAGAAATCATATCCCAAACCTTCACCAGTGCCAAAAACCAATGAGAAACCGGCTCAACAAAAAACAACCAAGTCTATCCAAGAAGGAACTGAAGTATTTCCAGTTCCCAAAACAGTTAAACCAATTACTCCGAGTACTGAAAACAGTGGATCAAATTATGAAGTAAATTCTGAATTTCAACCATCATCTACAGGCATATACGAGGGAGCAACATCAAATTGTGTGATCCCAGAATTTAATCTGGAGAACCTATCTTCAACATCAGAAAATGTAATTTCAGGAGAAGAGGCAACGAATGCACAGCCTAGAATTAGAAATCAAAAGATATCCGAAACAGAAGCACCAGAGGAAGAAGACAAATCCGAAGAAGAGAAACCGAACTATATAACTACAGAAGAGAACAGGTTGGACATTGAAACTGAATTAACACCGACAAAGAAAGAATCTGGAATTTCAAAAAGAATTCAAGGAATTAATGAAAGTATATTGAAAGGGATAGGTACCATATCTTCTGCAATAAAGTCAATAGTACAAGGTAGATCAACTGAGAATCCTGTTTCAAGAGAACTGCTATCGATTAGTACACCACCAACAAAAATCGTTAATAGTCTGAAAAAAAGAATATCTCACCCTGTGAGTGTACCAAAGACTGCAGAAACGAAAAATTCTCATTTAACAAACACGAGCCCAGATATCACAAATGACGTAGAGAGCTTCTTGAAGAAGATTATTTCTCCTCCTAGAAATATACCACAGATCAAATCAGTAACTGAAAATATTCCTTTAATAAAGTTGTACCCAGAAAATGCCCATAAAATAAAAAGCTTCTTGCAGAGGAGAGTAAGCCATTCTACGATCAAACCAACTGAAAATATTGCATTAGCAAAACCGTACTCAGAAAACACTGATGAAATAAAAGAGTTTACAAGCTTACCACCAAAAAAATCGAAAACTCGAAGATATAGGACCAAAAGTAACAAGAGAAAGGATGACGATAAAGCTTCCACTCCAAAATTTGATGAGGGAAAAATAAAAACAATCCCAATAAGAGCATTCAGTAATGACGAAGATAATATATTACAATATATTGAGAACCTCGACCTATCAAAGTCGGGAACGAATGTTGATGAATCTATCCGGAATTTAGCAACTTCTATCATCCAAATTATACCAAGAAACGATCAGACCCTTGAGTTGATACTGAACATAAAACCACCACGTAATACAACCGTTGATTCTTTGAAGAACATCACCAATTCAGTGCTTTCTTCTTTAGTATCTTCACTTCCAAATGATATAGTGAACATCGGGACAAAAGTCACCAAAAATGAGGATAACGTGCTCATACGTGCACAGATGAAAATAACAATCAGTAATAACGATGATATAATAAAGCAAATCAAAGATCAAGAACACTTGAAAAATAAATTCGAAAACGAATCGCGAATGATTCAGAATTTATCACAAATATTGCAAGCATTGACAAAAGACGTTAAACAGGAGTTGAACGTACAAAATCAACTGGAAAATACGTCGGAAAACAAAACAGAAAAAACGTCCATCGAAGACATCGAATCATTTTTGAAAGAAAGTTTGCATTCTATTGTATCGGAAATTTTATTAACTATTGGAAATAGCTCTGAACCACAAGACCTTAACTTAACTTACTCACTGAATGCCCCCGCAGTACTTAACCAAAATTTTGCTGATCATTTCGGAGATCTACTGAAGGCAATATTGTTCAAGGCCTTACCATTCGAGGATGTCTCAACTGAAGCAAAATCTTTGAAGAACGATACTAATTCTGCTTTAGTGGTACTTGTAAACTTAGAGCCAAGAACAGTATTCACCACTTCACCAATTGATTTGGACGATCTGAATATTCTAGATGTAGAATCGGTCTTGACAAAAATAATATCGAATTATATTACTGGATTGGGAAATGCTAATGTCTACAAAAACAGGATAGTTATAAACTTCATATTCGAAACTAGTCGTATAAGCTCGTTGAATTTAGAGAACATTGAGTCCGCAATAGATGATGTATTCACTGCATTGAACCTCAAAGGTGTACTGATCACTAAAGACATCAAACTAGGTCTAACGAAGAAAAACGAAATCATTATAAATCTGCCCTACGTGATATCCACATTGAATTTCAAAGAAAGATCATCACCTGACGAGAACCAAGAAGTAAAAACACCGAAGCCTTTGGAGATGATTTCGGATTTGATTTTACCAATATAGATTGTAAAATTTTTGTATTGATATTTAATGAAAAAATTGTTGTATTATATAAATTGATAATTATATTTATGTGTAGTCATCCTATCCTTATTATTATGATTACTGATTAAGGGGTAAGAGTGCAGTAAGACCTGGAAACAATGGCTGTCAGAAACCTAGCTGAGATCGGGTGGGTCCCGAGGTACACAGTGGCAGTGGGGATGTTACATGAGACTCATGTAATGTCGGCGGTGCAGTAATTAGCTCAGCTGATAGGAGACCGACCAAGGTGCAATAAGCCTTTCAAGGCTGCAGCAAGAGCTACTCGCTCGATCAGAATCGGTCTAACACAAACAAACAAGCAGTAAGACCTGTGGAATCAATACAGTTCTCCTCGAGAAAAATATACATTTAGCATTTGGGCCATCCTAAGGGGCAGAATTATTCAGGCAGTGCCGTTGGGGTGGGCCAGGGGTGTCAGGGTGTTTGTCTCCTTTCCTGTGGAACCTAATGATGGATGACCACTTCAAGGGTCTGCATCAGCAGGGCCTGTATACCCGAGGATAAGGTAATGATGACCTTGTCGTAGTGTTCTAAGGGAAACACATGAATATCTGTACGGGCCTTATGCAGTCCTCCCCAAATTCATCCAACTATGATGTCAGCTTGAGAACCTTATCTTGAGGATCTTCAGGACAATTCTTCTCGAAGATCAGTTCCGCTATTCATCGAATTAATAATCTTCGACATAATTTCATCTTATCATCGCCAAATCGTATTTATCGTCGAGCATCAAGTAGGAAATAATCACAGATTACGAAAGTGATATATTTGTGAATGAGTTCTCAAGAGAGAACAATCGTCATCATCTCCTGTGGAAAAGGAAATGACTATCAGGAAGTGATTATATCCGAAATCCTCTGCCGTCAATCCTTCTAATCAAATTTCGTCACCGAAATCATCAGCTGTATCAATCATCTAGTTCATCGAAATATACAACAGTCATCCATCGAGGTGACACCAACAATATTCAGTTTCTTGATCTCTCATCTATTTATTTCATTCAAATAATTATCATCTAACGTGGTGTTATTTTCCTTACCGGTTGGCACGTGTAACAAGTTATTCGCGATAAATATAAAAAATTTAGAATTAGGGAATTGACACAGAATGGAGAGAATTGAAAACATATTGATGAGAAAATAGTAGCCTTGCTGTATAATTTGCAGCGTTTTTGCTAGAGGAAACGAGTCTTAATTATTTCTAAAGCAAATAATAGGTGACTGTTCAAGGAATATAATAATAGATACCTTCAGATCGCATAACTGAATCAAGAATTACAACAGGGTAAATAAGACTAGCCATCATGTAAAGGATTAATTGGATAATAATATTGAATTTTCGAGTAATATGATGATAGAAGCAAATTAGAGATGAAATTAATTTCCAACATTAATCACTTATCGAAGTTAATCATCTTAAACACCAGTTTCACTAGCTGTACCTTATTATTATCTTATTAATTACTAGTGTTTTTGATTTATAGCGCCGCGTAAAACTAGGATTAGCCGCCAGTAACAATTGATATTGAATCAGTGTCTGGGCTTCCAATTACCTTCTATGAAATACAACGAAATGACAAAATATCTCATTGAGTCCAATACTGGTGTTGTTAGTACAAGCCTCAAATGTTGATATGTAATCGTTAAACCAAACACAAGAGAAACGGGTTATATAATAAATGTAATATTTATCGTACGTTTCGTTTTTTATAACTTCATCATAATCATTATATCTCGTAGACTTGTCTCACACGATATTAAAATAGATTGGGTTCAACTTGTTAGTATGGACAATTCCAGACATGCGTAGACATGAACAAACCTGACCACAAATATAAATGATTAACTTCATTCAAATATGAAGTTGGAGATAAAACTATCTTAAATTGTTTGTATAAAGGTTAAAAAAATCATAACAGAGGACTGTTTTTGCGCTGGGGAACATCGCGTTATCATTTTACCCAAATGTCTGCGATTTTCGCCGAAAATGGTCTCAAACGATTGGGTTCGACTCCCTGATGAAGAATTCGAGGTCAAATTTGATTCTGTCCGACCGGCCGTCTGACCGTCCGGCTGTTGCCATGATACCTTGAGAACGGACAAGTTCGTTAATGGGCATAATCGACCCAACGGTTTCTGAGTACTAATTTTTGTTTCAACCAATACAAACTCAAAGACGTATCTCCCCCCTCAAAAAATTTCAACCAATTATATTAACGCATATGATACAAATCACTTAGCAACGAACCAATATTTTTGAATATCAATGCAGCATGAAAATATCCGGGTAGTCGTACGTGTGCTTTAGGTGAATATTTTTGTGACGTTTTAACACCATGGAAAACATTGCGTTATCATTTTGCCCAAATGCCTGTAAATTTCGAATTTTTTGCCGAAAATAGTCTCAGACGATTGGGTTCGACTCCCTGATGAAGAATTCGACGACAAATTTGATTCTGTCCGGCCAGCGGGCCGTCCTTTGCCGCGATAACTTGAGAACGGAAAGAGATTGAAAAATTCAGGGTAGGTAAATTTGTTTTCAACTAATACAAATCCGATCAAATAGAAACTTGGTGAGTAGTTGTAGAATTCAAATCCAAAGACATTTGTGAAATTTTGTGAAAATCATATAACTCTAGAAAATTTCGAAAAAATCATTGAAAAATAATATTTTTATCACGATAACCTGAGAACAGAGAGAGATAGCTACTTGCAATTTTTAGGTTCGGTTTTGCATCTGAATGCGACATTTGAGTTTCTTAGTAGGCATAATTGGCCAAACGGTTTTGGAGTTATTCCCATCCAAAACTTGATTGTTATTTCCTCAATAACTCGAAAAATACTAAACCTATTCAATTCAAACGTGGTAATTAGTTCTAAAATGCTAACGCAATAATTCATGCCTAATTTCGAGAGGATCGTATCACTAGAAAATTTTCAAAAAATCATGTAAAGAGTTCTATATATCAGAAGCTATTCGTCGCACATCGAGAAAATTTTGCTAGAGCCTTCAGAACCTAACTCTACTGCGAAGATTCAAGTTTTGATACGATCGGATCTATATTGTCGGAGATGTGAGCAGCCTTGTGTGAGTTCAGTTGCTGGATGGGTGACCGTTGCCTCGATAACTTTCGAACGAAAGGAGATAGGGACTTGCAATTTTCAGGATAGGTTGCGCATCCGAATGGGAGAGTTAAGTTCGTTTTTGGTCATAATCGGCAAAACAGTTTCGGAGTTAGATACACCTGGAATATTATTTCCTCTATAAGTCAAAAAATATAGACTCGATCGAATTGAAGCTTGGTAACTAGTTGTAGAATATGTGTAAATTTTTGTGAGAACCGTACCCCTAGAAAATTTTAAAAAAGTTGCGAAAAAAAAAATTGATTCAAGCACTGACGTGCTTGATGCTCAGGAGCTTTTGCGAGTACCAATTTAATGAACGAAGGAGAAGCATTGGTATGTCATTTTTTCGACCAAAACGTCATAAAATACTAACATTTGGATAAAAATATCGCTGAAAATCATTATTCACAACCTGCCTTAACATTGCTCCTTCCGTATTCCATCTTGGGTGGTTGCAAATATTAATTTCATTGTTGATTAGTGATTCGATTCTTCAGAAGAACATGTTCAAGTAGCCCTGAAAATGATGAATAATAACACAGGAGCTTTCATTACATGTCTCATTATGCATTCCGGTGTTTAATGGTTGTGTCTATTAAATTTATGTTGGAATTAATATTTGTACAACCGACAAACATTTTTAGTTTTCCGATGAATGCCGCGTTTCGTTCTTTACAAAAAAAAACTGGAAATAATTTATGTTCCTGTTGGAGTACGTTTATGAAATCTTATTAACATTAATAGTCAATTTAATATTTGAAAGGTGTTGTACTCAGTCGAGACCTCGGGAATTGAAAATGGTAATTCACTATGAATTGTGCTCATTGATGAAGTGTCAGATTGGGAAGATGGAAGAAGTCTCTGTGACAGACAGTGGAACTGTCATCTTTTTTTCGGTATGAAGAATAGTATCTTATTTTATGCGAAGGAGAATTGTGTGCTTTCATGCCGCACCTGAGTTTACCCGCCGAAAGGAGTTAGGCGGGTAATAGAAGGCACGAAAAGTCACATTTACTCCAAATGAAAAATGCTGTTTATTTTTTTAAAGTTTTAATAGTATATTATTTCATGAGGAGGAGAAGTGTCAATTTTCATAGCGAGCTTGAGTTGAATTGAAAGTGAGCCATGAAAAGTCACTTCTACTCCGAATGAAATATGTTATTTTATTTTCAAACGTTTTGAAATTCATAAAAATCTGAATATCCACTTTTGGATTGATTTACATTTACGCACACAATTCTATCCATTTACGATCGTTATAATTGAGTGAATTATGGAACATATGCCTAGTTACGGTTGCCACGCAAAATTAATTCTGACAGATATAAAGTAAAATATTTTATAGTTATCATTTGCAAGCTGGTGGGAAATGGTTGAACATTAAAATGTCTTCAGAATTGAGGTTTTGGCGAATGAAGCAGTCTCTTCCCTTGTAGCATCGAAGTCTATTGAAAAATATTCTGCAGCTTATGATCACCTCGTGAATTGGTGCAATTCGAAAAGTGTGACAGTTTACCAAGAGAATGTGCCTCTAGCATATAAACTATGACCAGTGTACTGCTCAGGAGTTTTATACACTTGTCAGAGTCTCACGTTGCATAAAATGATCACCCGTTTCTGAAATATTCATAAAAATTTTCTCTAACATCAACAATTATGTCAGTTTGACATTTCCGTGCCTCAAAATAGTTTTTCCACACGATGCGGAAAAGTGTTACTTTGGCAACCCAAATGCGAGCGGAAAAGTATTACTTTGCGCACGCTCGTAGGAAAATTTAGTTTTTGAAAGCTCAATCGTTTCTGAGATACTACTACAAGAAATTACCAAGTTTTAATTCGATGAAATATCTATGTTTTGGTTTATTGAGGAAACAATATTTCAGATCTTGTTCAAACTTTGACAAATCATATCTCCAAAACTCTGAAAAACCAATACTTTCGGAGTTCAAAGTTTGAACAAGAGCGCCAAAGCTCCTGTCCACAGGGCTCTCCCACTTTTTCAATTTGGCTTCTGAGCGTCAGTTTTCAAGAATTTTCGTAATTATATTCAAAAATGGGTTCAAGCCCTGTGGGCAGGAGCTTTCTGGCGCTCTAGTTCAAACTGACAAATTATATCTCCGAAAGTATTGGTTTCTCAGAGTTGGGTATTATATCAAGTTATTGTTATGATAGAACTGCATCATAAAGGAAATTCAATTCAAATAATAGTTTATTTATCAAGATTAAATGAGCAATCTGAGAATGAGAATTGCACCATGGAAGATATCAAATTAAAATAGCTGAAATGAATTTGACTCTCTCTTATAGAACAGGATGGCATGTACGAGTATGAACACAGATCATATAATAAAGCTTAGATAGAATAATTATAACATTCTGTGAAAACATAGAAGTGGGATTCATTATTGAAATTTCGAAAAATCATATCTCCGAAAATATTAGCTTGTTTGAGTTGAAAATGATATCAATGGATATTTATGGTGAAACTGCATCTTCAATAAAAATTGGATTTGAAATTTGTTACTTAAAAAAAAAATATTTTTTTCGTTACTCCGTAACCATCTGGCCTATTTTGCCCAATAACGAACTTAACCGAGATATTCATCTCCCTAACCTACTCTGAAAATTTCAACTGCCTAGCTCAATCTGTTCAAGAGTTACTGTAGAAATTTTTTTTTTAATTTTCAACATTTTGTTTTACACTTTTCGGTATATTTGTCAATACAAAACTTCACATGCGTATAAAGGTCATGATTCTACAATTTGATGCTAAATTTCAGATAGATCGAGTGATCGGTTTCGGAAATATTCATAAAAAATGTGTTTACTAAAATTGGCCATAACTCCGAAACCGCTTTATGGATTTCGCCCATTAACGAACTGTCCGAGATATTTACGCTCCAAACCCACCTTGCAAATTTCAATCCTCTAACTAATTTCGTTCGAGAGTTATCGTGCCTACGGCCGGCCGGCCGGACAGAATCGATTTCGACCTCAGATTCTTGATCCGTGAGTCGAACCAAATCTTTTGAGACCATTTTCAGCCAAAAATTCGAAAATTACAGACATTTGGGCAAATTGATAAGCCCTCAGTTCCGAGGAACTAGAGCGCCAAAAAGTAGGTCTATGAATCATCTCATGTTGGATTTACATACATCAGCGAAGTAAAATTAGAGTGTTCTATGAAATCATATAGAATTATGGAGAATAATTATCGAAATTATGAAAAATCATATCTCCGAAAGTATTAGTTTGTTAGAGTTGAGAATGATATCAATGGATTCTTGTGAACTGCACCTAAAAAAAATGTATAAATTTAATTTAAAATTTGTAATGTAAAAAAAAAAACATTTCAGTTACTCCGAAACCATCTGGCCGATTTTGCCCAATAACAAACTCTCATTCCGTTCGAGAGTTATCGTGTTAACGACCGGACGGACGGCCGGACAGAATCGATTTTGACCATGGACTCTTGATCAGTGAGTCGAACCAAATGGTTCAAGACCATTCTCAGCCAAAAATTCGAAAATTACAGGATAATTGGGCAAATTGATAAGCACTCTCTTTCGAGGAACAACAGCGGCAATGAACTCTACCGTCGTATTCGCTACCCACCCTGAAAATTTCAAATAGCGGAAACGGACGGCCGGACATGATTGATTTTGATCTCAAATTCTACATCAGTGAAACGAACCTACTAGTGACCGACCGAAAGTTCGGTTTCGGTTTCGGCCAGTTTCGGCCAAGAAATCTAGTTTCGGCCTTAGTTTCGGTTTCGGCCCAAAATGGCCGAAACTTTCGGCCGGGCCGAAACTTGAATGTTCGTGAATTATCCTGGTCGTTTGTTCAGGAGTTATAAGTAGGTATACATAATTGTCGTACGAGTTATTGTGATCTATCTTTGTTATCACTGAGAATTCATGAGAATTCACTTTAATGATTATTAATTAGATTACATAGAGTGATTCCAAATAAGACGTGAAACTTGGAGTATGACTCATTAGCTGTTGTTTAATCCATTTTTATTAATAACCGAAAAAAAACGGTTTTGAAGTTCGGATGATTTTTAAAAGATTTCCGAACTTATAGTAGGTACATATTTCGTCAATTTTTTCTACGTTGATCAAATTTGGTGATAATTTTGGTTTATTTTCATCAGAAAAGAATATGATATGTACGAAAAAAGCAAAACTATGCTGTATAAGAGGTTGAAAAACAATTAGTATGATTTGAGATGTGGTGTATGAATAAATGAAAAATCAATTTCTAATATCAATTTGTCTGCAACTTTCGAATTTCACAATTTTGTATGCCATAATTATTTTAAAAACTTGCCAAATTCCTTCTTCATTCTCTAAAAGATTTCGTTAGATTGCTTAACTAGTTTCGTTTCAGCAGATTTTTTTTAAGCAGCCTTTTGAATGTCCGGCATTTAAAATAGTGAATGTGTATCAAAAGACAGCGTGAGTAAATTTTAGGCGGAAAATAACAACTGAAGACATCAGAAAGACGGCACGTGCTAGCCTATGGAATGGTGGAACATAATTTATGAATACATTTTCTAATGTAATTTCGAGCTTAGTTGCAACAAAAAAATATTGAATTCGTTATTTTCCTCTTTTTGCTTCTTATATCCCCTTTCAAATCATACTAATTCTTTTTCAACAGAACCAGCCCTCAAATATCTCGGAAACCGTTGATTTTTGGTCATCAATAAAAATGGCTCAAACCACAGAAAATGATCCATACGAACACCTCCTCTAAGGTTCACGTCTGATTTGGAATCACCCTGTATAATTCGACTGATTATTTTGAAAACTTGGTAATACCCCAATAATAAATAAAGATCTAAAAAAAATGTACATAATGGTTTGAGACCATTTTCGTGAAAAAATTCGAAAATTACAGACATACGGACAACATGATAATGTGATAATATAATCACTACCATTACGCATAGTAAAATTTCAGATTAGCACTTCCTCGACCACTCCACAGCAATTTTCCCCGTTATCCCAGAAGTTACAACTACTTGAAGATGCCTGTTGTGTCTCGTTATCCTTTTCATTCATATTCCCATTGTAATGGTCTCTACATGCACCGTATGTAATGACTGCGGACGCCTTGTTAATAAGTTGATGATTTTTATTTACGATTTTTTCCGTCTCCGTTTGGCCGCCGGGTGGCGCCTCAAAATCCTTTTCATATTCCTATTCGATTCGCATAATCACACCTATTGTTGGTGGTATTTTTAGCGACCGAAGAGTTATCTATAGATCCAGGATGTGGTATTTGCAATTGAAAATAATTGGCTCTGTTGACTGGAGCATTGACATTGGCCTTCTTGTGCTTAGTAGACAGGAATAAAGTCTAGAGTGTTGATCGATATTTTATCGATGTACATTAAGCTTTCGTTACCTCGAGTTTATTCATTGCTGGTTCGTTCAAGATCCCACTGACAGATATGAGTGCTTTTATTGGAATTTGATATTAGCAATATTCATCGGGAACTTCCAGACTTGTTGAAGTCTTGGTTGCCAACTACATATTTTAGATGAAACATCAAATTTCACAGAAAGGTTTATCATATCTTTGTCAAAATACAGCGTGCCAAAAAAGTTACGCTACTCGTCAATAATTCTTGTACGAAGAGTTATTAAGGAAAATCCTCGAGCTCGTCGATTTTCAATTTCAAAAGCAATTTATTGTATGCTTTTTTGAATTCGATATTTCTCATCCCCTAAGCCCCTTTATTTTTGGCGCTCTAGTTCCTCGGAACTGAGTGCTTGTCAATTTGCCCAAATGTCTGTAATTTTCGAATATTTCGATGAAAATGGTCTTAAACGATTTGGTTCGACTCACTGATCAAGAATCCGTGGTCGAAATTCATTCTGTCCGGCCGGCCGGCCGTCCGGCCGTAGGCACGATAACTCTCGAACGGAATGAGCTAGACAGTTGAAATTTTCAGAGTAGGTTTGGGGGATGAATATCTCGGCTAAGATCGTTACTGGGCAAAATCGGACAGAAGGTTTCGGAGTAATAAAAAAAATTTTTTTTTTTACAAAACAAATTCCAAATTAAATTTATTTTAATAGGCAGTTTTATCATAAGAATCCATTCATATCATTTTTAACTCTAACAAGCTAATACTTTCAGAGATATGATTTTTCAAAATTTCAATGTAAATCGTATTTCACAGATTGATATAATTATTCTATGTATATTCTATGTATGAATTGTCATAAAGTCAACTTGACAGAAGGGAATATTGTAACTTCAAGAATATTGGGGTTGAAATACTCGTATTTTAGCGATGCAACGGGGACCTCACCCGAAAATGTTTGAAAATATTACGTAAATATTGAAAGCATAATTCTGTAGTTCGAGAGAGGAGACAATTTTGTGAACGTAGATCAGGAAATTTTTGATCGATTATAAGGTAATTTATTATTTTATACATGTTTTATGGAATACCTACTATTTGTAGGTACTTTAAACTTGTTTTGGGCAATTGTCATACGAAACTTGTTTTTTTGGCGCTCTAGTTCCTCGGAACAGATTGCTTATCAATTTGCCCAAGTGTCTGTAATTTTGGAATTTTTGGCTGAAAATGGTCTCAAATGATTTGGTTCGACTCACTGATCAAGAATCCGAGTGCGAAATCGATTCTGTCCGGCCGGCCGACCGGCCGTAGGCACGATAACTCTCGAACGAAAGGAGTTAGCGGATTGAAAATTGCAAGGTGGTTTTGGAGCGTAAATATCTCGGACAAGTTTGTTAATGGGCGAAAACCATCAAGGGGTTTCGGAGTTATGGCCGATTTTAGTAAAAATATTTTTTATGAATATTTCCCAAACAGATCACTCGATCTATCTGAAATTTAGCACCAAATTGTAGAATCATGACCTTTATACGCATGTGAAGTTTTGTATTGACCAGATTACCGCAAAGTGTCAAAAAAAAAATTTGAAAATGTGGTGCAGTTCTCATTCTCATGATTGCTCATTTAATCTTGATAAATAAACTATTATTTGAATTGAATTTCCTTTTTGTTTCAAATGGATCGTGATACATCAAATGAAAGGTAATTTGATTACCTACTCAACACTGCGAATGAAAGGAAGATTGTTTGTGCAGTTTTTTTTTCAATACAAAATTAGAATATAATCAATTTGGTGTGGTTACTCGCTTTTTGAAACCGACGAGTTTCCTATTCAAGGATGGAAAATAATTTTCTCTATTTCTGTATCGTAATGAGTCCATTCCAGCACTAAAAACAGTGCTGGAATGAACTCATTTCCGCATTGTTTCTAGTTATATTTTTCGTTTTATGGTAGTAAGCACTGACATCCGATCCTGTCAAATTTCAACACACGTCAATTATTGTCAATATAATATAATCTGGATATAGTGAAATAATTGTTGAGAGGAAAAGTTTTATTTTCATGAAACAATAAAGGACCAGAGATTTCCTTCTTGATAATTTTGAATCATTCATGCTATTAGGAAACTGTTTTAAATCTGATCTCCATGCCCTACGTACGATTCAAATTCAAATTCCGTAATCTGTCAAATTTCGTAATAGTCACACCAACTGCCAAGATACAATACAAAAGTCACTAGGATATATAATCCGAATATCTCATTAAAATTCAACGGTATTTTATAAAACTTGCCTGAAATAGAGAAAATATCGTCAATTACTCGTTGCAGAAGGCAATTCCAACACTCATGCGTTCGAAAACTCGCTCCTTCGTCGCTTGTTTTCGAATTTCGCATTCGTGTTTGAATAGGAGCCCATTCTGCAACTTGTTTTAGAATATACTATTAATGTATTAAATATTCGAATTGAGCATCGTTGACTGCTTGACAATATGCAAGCCGTTCTTCGAAACTCCTCAATGAATTATTCTACGCATCAACATGTATTCTTCCGATTTCTCTCTGAATTTTAAGTCGCAGGTCTTCCAAATTACCTGGCCGATTTTGGTGAACAGTACTGTTCAAATGGCCCTACAGAATATAGTCTAGAGGGTTCAAATCTGGAGATCGGGGTGGCCATTAAACTGATCCTTTCCTACCAATCCATTTCTCAGGAAATATGCCATCAAGATACCTCCTCGCTTAACTTCTATAATGCGGAAGCGCACCATCTTGTTGGAACCAAATATTATCAGCTGCTTGTCGACCATTCACACCGGGAAAGAGATCACTTTGCTGTGGACAAGAAGCGACAATTATGTCGATGGACAGACCCCTTCAAGTAAAATGTAGCTTCATCCGTATAAAAAGAATTCTCGATGAAAAGGTATCATCCTCATTGCATCTCTCCTGCATTACTTCACAAAACTGCGCTCGTTGGTCCAACTGACTGCTTACTCACATCGAATTCATCGGCCAGTTTTCGTGTAGATTGTTTCGGATTCTCTTCTATGGAAAGTAATATATCGAGGGCCTTATCGCCACTTGTCGTAGTTGAAGGTCTACCATATTTTGGAGAGTTATTAACATTTCCAATTTGTTCCAAATGTTTAACCACCGGACAAACAGTAGTTTTACTTATAGGATTTCTGTCTTGATAAAGCTAATTAAAAGTTTCGCACACTTGTTCATAGGTCCGCTTGCGATCCCCATGTCCCAGAAATATCAAGATTTCTATTCGCTGCTTTTCTCAAATGATTCATATCGAATGTAAAATTCTCGAGAAATATGATATTATTCGCCTTATAGAGAGATCAGTTAGCAAATAAAACGATACCATACATTTTGTCATCTTTTGTTGATCTGCTAGATTGACGAATGAGATTTTTCAGCAATTTTTCAACAAAAAGTGAAGTTTTTTTTGACCTCCTCACTTTGTTTCGAGAACACCTCCATGTGTGTGGATGCGACACCACCATCCTTATATGTTTATTGTTTTATTTGCGATCTAAAATATTAATTAGCAGCTGTTTTCAAATTGTGTACACCTTTTTCTTTCCATCCTAACATTTGTATTGCAAGAATTCTAAGGTGAAATTTTATTTTCGTTCACATAACTGAATTGGGCATCGAATGACTTTTGATGAGATATATCACAAGCAATATTCTTCCAATAGAAAGTTGTTGAGTGTTAAGGGTATAAACCCCCAACTTCAAAACTGCATGCATTTCTCGAACTCAAACGAAAATAGAAATAGGCGGGTAGGAGGATATTTCTCAATATTTATTATTTCAAGAATAAGAACCTGACACCAATCACAAATAGTTAGTTTTGTAATAACAAAATAGCTTAACAAATTCTTTTTTCAGTCACACCGCTCAATGTGCAATCGAATGTCCTTCCATTTGATATATCACAATCCATATATGTATTCCTATTTCAAAAAAACAGTAGAGGGGTGTGGAGCGTAAAGGGTGAGAGATTTCAAATTCAAGAAAGCATAGAGACACGCTTTCAAATTACAAATCCATGGATTCATGGATTTCCCTTGATAATAATTAGTAAAAGAATAGTGGTCTGATTGCAGTATTGTCCAATAATAAATAAATAATTAATAAATTTTTCTCATATTTCTTTCATCTTTTCCTCCATCAACAACGTAGTGATAATGTCCAATAGTTTGGACAGATGATACATTTTAACAGAGCTTTAACGACAATAATTGTTTTTGAGTACATGTCTTGGAAACAGCGTGTTATCATTTTGCCCAAAAGTCTGTAATTTGAGCATTTTTTCCCGAAAATGGTCTCAAACGATTAGATTCGAGTTACTGATGAAGAATTCCTCCTTTGAGCTTGTGCGAGTTTGGGGAGTCAGTTGTGTTCTGTGTAGGATTTGTTACTGTATCCTTACTACAGATTAGGCACAGCACTGTTGATTTTTTAAATTTTTCCAATGAGCTTGAAACACTCATCATTCAATTCAAATTGGTTAACGCGAAAAAGCCCACCAAAGACTACTGACTTCACGTAAGTGCTTTTTTATATTTTTTTAATGTCAATCCGCCACACTTCCGTATTGCTAACGCACTCAACATTACAGTCATTTTCGACCTGAATACTGAACGATCATTATTATGATTGAAGGCGATAAAATTAAATGCAAGTACATATAGAATAATAATATTTCTTGTACGTTTCCTAGATTTGTAATGAGTGTCTGGAGCCTAGCTACATTTAGATATAGAAAGCAGAAAGAAATACGGCTGCATTCATTTGAATTTTTTGAGTTTTTACGATTCCAACGAGCGACAATATCTAGACTTTTACGTCTCGTGCAGACCTGCAATGTTTTTTGTGCTTTTGAAAGCACTTGATGCGTTTTCGTGCCCCCGAGCACTTTTTAAAATCTGTGCTTATTGCCTAGTTACTCAAGCACTTCATGTAATGGCTTAGTGCTTAGTAATCCCTTAAGTGCTCCCAATCACTTTCGAGGCTTACTAAGGCTTGTTTCACATGCATAAGGTTCCATTCGGTTCGGTTCGTTTTCGGTTCCTATTCGGTCGCCAGCGACAAGTGTGAAACGATGCTCCGGTTAAGATTCGGTACCGAATGAAACCGTACAGCACCGAATATTCCCTCTACACGAATAAGTTTCATACGGTTTCAATCTGGTCTGAATTCGTGGGCTGGGAAAACAGATCGACCGATGAATTCCCACAACTACGGTTTAGTTTCGGTTTTAACCATAAGATATATATTTACATATGCGTTCTGTGGTTCTAATCTCAAAGTGAGATTATATTTCAATCTTTCCAAGTTGTTTAAATATATTGAAAGGTTTTTTTCTGGGTTTTCTCTCCCAAACTCTGGAAAATATCTATAAAATAAAATTTAATTATTTTGTGATATGCTTCTGCGTAAGAAACACAAGATATTTGTCAGAAGCAATCAATTGCACAATGTTGCCTGAAAAGCAACAACGAAACAACATCAACGTTTCTTCATTGATGTTGTTTCATTGTTGTTTGTTAAGGAGTATACCTCCCACAGTATCCTTCAATGATTGTTTAAATATAGATAATATAAACATAAATAGGTACATATTTTCGGGATTTGTTGCTATCTCAGTATGTAAACTAACCTTAGCCTGATGTTATCCTTTTTGGCGCTCTAGTTCCTCGGAACTGAGTACTTATCAATTTGCCCAAAAGTCTGTAATTTTCGAATTTTTGGCTGGAAATGGTCTCAAACGATTTGGTTCGACTCACTAATCAAGAATCCGAGGTCGAAATCTATTCTGTCGGCCGGCCGTAGGCACGATAACTCTCGAACGAAACGAGTTAGAGGATTGAAATTTGCAAGGTGAGTTTGGAGCGTAAATATCTCAGACAAGTTCGTTAATGAGCGAAATCCATAAAGCGGTTTCGGAGTTATGGCCAATTTTAGTGAAAACAGTTTTTATGAATATTTCCGAAACCGATCACTCGATCTATCTGAAATTCAGCATAAGATTGTAGAATCATGACCTTTATACGCATGTGGAGTTTTGTATTAACCAGGTTACCGCAAAGTGTAAAAAAAATTCTGAAAATAAAAAAAAAATTTCTACAATAACTCTCGAACGGAATGAGCTAGGCAGTTGAAATTTTCTAGAGATGAATATCTCGGTTGAGTTTGTTATTGGGCAAAATAGGCCAGATGGTTTCGGAGTAACGAAAAAAAAAATTTTTTAAGTAACAAATTTCAAATTCAATTTTTATTTAAGATGCAGTTTCACCATAAAAATCCTTCAATATCATTTTCAACTCCAACAAGCTAATAATTTCGGAGATATGATTTTTCGAAATTTCAATAATGAAGCGTACTTCTATGTTTTCACAGTATGCTATAATTATTCTATCTATACTTCATTATATGATCTGTGTCCATACTCGTACATGTTATCCTGTTCTATAAGAGAGAGTCAAATTCATTTGAGCTATTTTAATTTGATTTCTTCAATGGTGCAGTTCTCATTTAATCATGATAAATAAACTATTATTTGAATTGAATTTCCTCTATGATGCAGTTCTATCATAAAAATACATTGATATAATTCCACAGGGCTTGAACCCATTTTTAAACTGAATAATGAAATATGCTGTTGGATCTGTAGTTTTTGAGCTATTGGGAAATAACGAAAACATTTCAGATAGCGATAACTTTGGAACCGTTCGGCCGATTATACCCTTTAACGATTTCAACCATCTCATTCGAATGCTTAACGTCCCCTAAAAGTTCCAAGTCCCTATCTCTTTCCGTTCGAAAAATAGCAGAACATGTATGTACAATCAGTGGAGACCACATGCTGGATTGGAGTAAAACAAGAGTGCCAAATAGTATTAATCCGAAACCACCAAACCGATTCTACTCAATAACAAACTTACCCGAGATATTCAATCCTCAAATCTACTCTGAAAATGATATTATATCAACTGAAACTGAGCCAATATGCCAGTTTTGTTTTTACTGGAGATATTCTGAACCCAATTTGATTTACTGACTAAAGTATATATTTCCATCATCATATGATTATCCAAGGGCATTATATTATCACCCAAGAATTATAATATCGTATAATCCTCATAATTCTACGATAGCTGAGGTTGTTTCATTGGCCATTTTGCATTCAATCATACTTTGTTTTCTAGAACAGGAGGTATTATATCATGAGTTATGAGCAACGAATTTTGAATAGAACCAAAAATAAATTTACATGTCTCTTATCGGTCGATAGTATGACATGTATGAACAGAAATCATGAAATTCATAGATAAGGGCATTCATTTTCGACTAAAAGGAAACTTAAGGAGTCGACTTGTATTTTGTTAAACAGGAAAACAATTTTGCAAATTGATCGATTGGAATCGACCATATTTGGTTGAATTTGTTGAAGAAAGAGTTAGAACATGGACATTTCTATTCTTTAACAAAGAAGCAATTTCAAAATAATAAATAATAGTTTTTGTTTCATAGATATGTATCAGAAATCATTAAAGGATACTGTGGGAGGTATATTATTCATCATTCAATGGTTTATTTCTGGGTTTTCTCTCCCAAACTCTGAAAAATATCTATAAAATAAAAAATTAATTATTTTGTGATTTGCTTCTGCGTAAGAAATACAAGACATTTGTCAGAAGCAATCAATCAAACAATGTTGCCTAACAAATAACAACGAAACAACATCAACGAAGAAACAACTATATCGAAACGTTTCGGAGTCTATATCAAACTCCTTCGTCAGACGCTTAACGAAAAAATCTTCAGAGTTATTTTGTTGATTGTTATTCTGAGATACGAGAATTGTCACCAGAAAGAAACCATTCAATATGTATCAGAGTTTGGGAGAGAAAACCCAGCAAGGGACCATTTAGTGAAGATATTATTGTGAAACTTGACCAAGTTGTTTTGTCCACTTTTTCACCAAGTGATTTGCAAGTTCTAAATATCAACAAATTCTAGAAAAAAATCGCAGCTATCTATCTCAAATTATTAAAAGACAAATTAAGAAGTAATGATTCCACTCGAAATCGACTAATAAATTCCTCCAGTGATAAAATCTTTTCAGCACGCAATCCATATTCATGAAACTCCTCATTATCGCGTTGATTCTCTGATTTTTAAATCTAATGAAGTGATCTTGGCATTCCTGAAACAAGTAGATATTCTGCGTCCAACCTAATAGCTCAAGGCAGTCTTTATCCAACACTTGATTGCATCGTTATTTCGACATAAAATATTATTTTGCGCTTTCCTGTAAACATATATTTACATGCGTATCAGGCTCTGCAAATCGATATTGAGAACAATGCTGCAGGTGGTAGTTATTTGTTAGGAATTATTCAACTGGAATATATAGAATCCGTATATTTTGAATATAAAAATTTGTGCAAAATTTGCAGTGTTTCCTTATTTGTATAATCATTAAATCATAATCTTCAGAAAATTGGAAGAATTATACAAAAAATTCTCACATACAGAAAAAAGTCCCTCTTTCATGTGCAGATGCAGAGACAATAAAATAATTCCCAAGTTCCTATGAGAATTAAATTACGTTTTGATAGTAATGGTTGCCGAAATATTAGGAATAGATTTGGTCATGCTCTTGTCAAAGAAAGAGTAAGTTTCCTCAGACAAAATAAGCTAAGACTAAATCAAGATATTATAGGGTTGGAAGAAGAACTTTCGAATAATTTGACAAAAAGTGATGCTGATCCTCTCTTTTATTATGTTGATATTTCATATAAAAATTGGTTCAAGCACTGATGTAAAGTCAGGAGCTTTTGCGCGCATATTCTACTGTCCATTCTCCTGTATTAGACACTCTCGAATTTACCATTGTAAATTCGATTAAGAGTGTCCAATACAGGAGAATGGACAATAGAACACACGCGCATAAGCTTCTGACTTCACGTCAGTGCTTGAACCAATTTTTTCTCGTAATTTTTTAAAAATATTCTAGGCGTACGGTTCTCATAAAATTTCACACACAACATCTGTCGATATTCTACAACTAGATACCAAGCTTCAATTCGAACGAGTGTATATTTGTTGAGTTATCGAGGAAATAATATTCCAAATGTTCCATCTGTTTGCGGTTGCTGTCGTTTGGTCCAGTTTGAAAGATAAACGTCATTAATATCAAACGCAACTGAAAGTGTATTTCTGGAGAGTTTGGTTGATGTAAGCATGTAAACAATTTGTTTTTTGGTTAGTGAGTCGGAAATGAATGATGCAAGGAAATCGAGCATAATTAACGAGTCATACAATAATTATGGAAGATTTAGAACGAGATTTCCAACTAATGTACAAGTAGTTATTCCTTAATAGTAACACTATTTAAGATTTCCGATATAAGTATTCTGGTTTGAGTTGTCTCTGGACTGATTACATTAGATTTGTTTCATAAATAAAACTGGCTATTTCATTTACTCAATTTCTCAGAATGACTCCTGATAGTTTTGAAATACTTGTAGCCAAAAATCGGCCACCATATAAAGTTAAGATACAAAGGGATTTTGAATTCTTTCATGATGTAGTTCTATCATAAAAATCCATTGATATCATTCCCAACTCTGAGAAAGCAATACTTTCGGAGATGTGAGTTGTCAAAGATTGGACAAGAGTACCCAAGCTCCTGTCCACAGGACTTTCCCACTTTTTGGCGCTCTTGTTCCTCGGAACAGAGTGCTTATCAATTTGCCCAAAAGTCTGTAATATTCGAATTTTTTCTGAAAATGGTCTTAAACGATTTGGTTCGACTCACTGATCAAGAATCCATGGTCAAAACCGATCCTGTCCGGCCTTCCGGCCGTTAACACGATAACTCTCGAACGGAATGAGCTAGACAGTTGAAATTTTCAGAGTAGGTTTAGGAGTTAAATATCTCTGTTAAGTTCGTTATTGGTTAAAATCGGCCAAGTGGTTTCGGAGTAAAAAAAAATTTTTTTGACATTACATTATTTTCATAGAACTCTAATTATATTTTCCTGATGTACCTATATAAATCCAACATGAGATGAGTCATAGACCTAACTTTTGAATTTAATTACGAAAATTCTTGAGAATTGACGCACAGAAGCCAAATTGAAAAAGTGGGAAAGCCCTGTGGACAGGAGCTTTGGCGCTTTTGTTCAAACTTTGACGAATCATAACTCCGAAAGTATTGGTTTCTCAGAGTTGGGAATGGTATAACTGGATTCTTATCTAATTTATTTTATTTTATGATGCAGTTATATCACAAGATTCCATTGAAATCATTCCCAACTCTGAGAAAATAATACTTTCGGAGATATACTTTGTCAAAGTTTCAAGAAAACGATCTCGCAAATTTGCTAGTAGATTTGGTATAGAATAGTATGTGGTATAAGCACGATGGAGTAATGATGCAAATGCTCGAAAATTGTGATCAAAAATTGGCCATAACTTCTGTTTTTCAAATTAGAACCCTATTTTTGGCGCTCTAGTTCCTCGGAACTGAGTGCTTATCAATTTGCCCAAATGTCTGTAATTTTCGAATATTTCGATGAAAATGGTCTTAAACGATTTGGTTCGACTCACTGATCAAGAATCCGTGGTCGAAATTCATTCTGTCCGGCCGGTCCGGCCGGCCGTAGGCACGATTACTCTCGAACGGAATGAGCTAGAGAGTTGAAATTTTCAGAGTAGGTTTGGGGGATAAATATCTCGGCTAAGTTCGTTATTGGGCAAAATCGGACAGATGGTTTCGGAGTAACAAAAAAAAAAATTTTTTTTTACGAAACAAATTCCAAATTAAATTTTTTTTAATAAGAAGTTTTATCATAAGAATCCATTCATATCATTTTTAACTCTAACAAGCTAATACTTTCGGAGATATGATTTTTCAAAATTTCAATAATAAATCGTATTTCAACGTTGTCACAGAATGATATTATTCTATGTATGAATATGAATTGTCATAATGTCAAATGATGTTCCTGAGACATTATCTAATCAATCGAAGAATTGTGAGCGAAGTGAGAATAATCTCAGTTGTTTGCTCCGAAATTAGTTTTTCTCAGAAAATTCTTACTTTTCGGAACTGAACATGAAGTAAGAGATCTGAGAGTAGTGAGACTGCTTTTCATCCATAGACATAGATATAACTCTCGAACGGAATGAGGTAGGTAGTTGAAATTTTCAGAGTAGTTTAGGGAGATGAATATCTCGGTTAAGTTCGTTGGCAAAATTGGCCAGATTTAATTTGATTTCTTCCATGGTGCTTTTCTCATTCTCATGATTGCTCATTTAATCTTGATAAATAAACTATTATTTGAATTGAATTTCCTTTAGGATGCAGTTCTATCATATGAATACATTGATATAATTCCCAACTCTGAGAAACCAATACTTTCGGAGATATAATTTGTCTGTTTGAACTAGAGCGCCAGAAAGCTCCTGTCCACAGGGCTTGAACCCATTTTTTTTATTGCGTTGGATTCTGCGGGTGAAAAATAATGATAGTTTTCTTACATGATTATGCTCCTAAATAAATAATTTCAGAGTTTTTTTTTTAATTCAGAAGCATAATCATGTTAGAAAACTATCATTATTTGTCACAGCAGAATCCAACGCAATCATAAAAAAATAGGGTTCTAATTTGAAAAACAGAAGTTATGGCCAATTTTTTATCACAATTTTCGACACATAATTTGAAACACCCTGTGATGATATTTCTGAAATTCAAAAGATGCATGACCTTTCCACATCCTTTCTCTTCGTTGTTCTAAAAACGGTTCACGCTCAGGATGTTTAAAACAAGAATAATAAACATATTTCACTTTTTTTCCGTTTTTTTTTTCGATATTTTGAAAACTATTCGAATGAATACAATGGTTTTAACAGAAATGTATTCAGCATTGAATACTTGATCATACCAGGGATGCAAAACTTGAAAACAATTTTTCATCAAATTTATTTTCACTGCCTGTATAACCGGAATTGATTGGGCTTCGAAAATATTTTAGCTCTGTAGAGAATTTCAAACATTATTATAATCCCAATTTTCAGATTTTGAATATGTCCAGTTCTCCAGAAACGTCTAATAGGCACTCGAACTTGGGACACCCTCTATTATGGTGTTAAGTTGAAAATTGATAACATACAGAATCTTTGATGTCTAATATCTCGGAAACAAAGCCATATCCAGAAATTTTATCTTACATTTTTTATCAAGAATATCAGCCTGTATAGGTTCCTAAATTTCGCGTTTTGATTCACTCTGTATTGGTCCACTATTGATACTAGATTTTCCAGCGTTCTATTTACATTTTTCGCAATTGATAATTTCTATCATTTTGGGTAGATATTGTTATCGGAAATTGTAAACCAATTCGAGTATACGTTAAATGTTCAATTTTGGCGCTCTTGTTCGTCGGAACATAGTGCTTATCAATTTGCCATAATGTCTGTAATTTTCGAATTTTTAATGAAAATGGTCTTGAACGATTGGATTCGACTCACTGATCAAGAATCCATGGTCGAAATCGTTTCCATCCGGCCGTCCGTTAACATGATAACTCTCGAACAGAATAAGCTAAATAGTTGAAAATTTCAGAGTAGGTTTGGGACATAAATATCTCGGTTAAGTTCGATATTGAGCAAAATCAGCCGGATGGTTTCGGAGTAACGAAAAAAAATTTACATTAGGTACAAATTTCGTATTCAATTTTTTTTTAAGATACAGTTTCATCATGTGAATCCACTGATATCATCTTAAACTCTAAAAAGCTAATACTTTTGGAGATATGATTTTTAAAAATTTCAATAATACATCGTACTTCTAATTGTTCTATTTCTATTGGTCCACTATTGATACTAGATTTTCACGCGTTCTATAAATTTTTCGTAATTGATCATTTCTATCATTTTTGGTAGATATTGTTATCGGAAATTGTTAACCAATTCGAGTATACGTCAAATATTCATTTTCTCTGCGTGGGTCACTGCAACGGGTGTATGTGGGAGTACCTCATTACTTTGATTGGTCGCAGTAGAACATAATAAATCAATAATAATGACATCATCGTGAAAGATTCAAGTTATAGCGTTACTCACAAATAAGATATATCATATACATATCTGTCTTTATTCTGATTGCAAGCTTTTCCATTTTCATCTTTATTGCTCCACAAAAAATATACAATTATCCAATAACTCCGCAATAATCATAATTACAGCTAGCAATCACACAGCGAATACTCTATTTATGAATTAATCTGAATGTAATTGCGCTCATAAATTACTCAGAACGAAACAGCTCGTTAACTATAAAATAATGGAATAATTGGTTTAATATGGGAAAATAACTGCAATTATGGAATGAAAATCACTAAATGTATTAAATTAATTAATTCTGTCCCACTCAAAGAAGTCAATAGAGATAAACATTGTATTAAACATTGCATCTCTTTGCGTTCGGGATTTTGGTGTCTGGTGAAACTATGAGAGACAGAACTTTGAAAAGGTTCAGAGTAAGATGACGTACAGGTAACACTTTTTGTGACATATCTCCAAAACGGCTTCACCTTAAGAGTTGAAAGTTTACACATTGGCTAATATCAAAAATACGCGAATGGTTCGAGTTCATTTTTTGCATGTCAAACATAAGCGTATTATTTTGGGGGGGCGAAGGGTACTTTTATTGAAACTCTTTTATCTTTCATTATTTTACATGTTATACATAAAATTCATAAATCTGATAGAGTCGTACCGGTTTTCAAAAAAAAATTGGTTCAAACCATGTGGACCGGAGCTTTTTGGCGCTCTTGTTCAAACAGACAAATTATATCTTCGAAAGTATTGGTTTCTCAGAGTTGGGAATTATATCAATGGATTCCTATGATAGAAATGCATCATGAAAAAAATTAAATTTAAGAAAAGTGTGGTTTGAAAAAAATGCTTCAAAAATTGTCATTATATTTATTTATCAAGATTAAATGAGCAATCTGCAATGATTCAACCTCGTGGAATGGGTTGTAGCAACTTACACTCGGTGCATAGTTTTCACAACTCGAAATACCTAAGGAAAGTATCATCGAAATGTCTAGACTCTAGAGCAAGGCTGGAGACAATCATAGCAGATTGTCCATTTACTCCTGATATTTGAGTAGGTAGTGGATTACGAACAAATTATTTTAATAGTTCAAAATATTAATAAAATACTGTCCTCTTTTCATAATTTAAAATTTAATAGTTCATACCACTAACACATTCCTTTATGTATTATGAACCTTGTTGTTGAATGTAGATCCATATTTCAGTATTTTTTTTGCTAGCAATATTATGAAAATACTGTATAAAGGAACATATCCCACTACTTAAGGAAGTAAAATCTAATATTAACGTCAGTGGTCAACGAACAGTAATTTCTTTTGATGATTCCATTATGATCTTCTTTCCTATTGCCTCCACAAACTACATCAAATCAGTCTTGCATATATTCACAAATTCAAGAGTCGAATTTTGCTTTCCAAGAGAAAATAACAACTATGATTTCACAATCTCTTATAGCTAGAAAAGATGACATTTATGAATAGTGATCACAGACAGATTCTGTGTTCACATTCTCTGAATACATAGAACATATTTATCCCCCAATCATACTCTGAAAATTTCAACTATCTAGCTCATTCCGTTCAAGAGTTATCGTGTTAACGGCCGGATAGAATCGATTTCGACCACGGATTCTTGATCAGTGAGTCGAACCAAATCGTTTAAGACCATTTCCAGCCAAAAATTCGAAAATTACAGACATTTGGGCAAATTGATAAGCACTCTGTTCCGAGGAACAAGAGCGCCGAAAATGATTTGAAATTTTCTCTCCGTTCACTACTCAATGCTCGTTTTCTAAAGAATCATAATAAAGTAAGTTGAATATCAATTTCTTGTACTTGATTTATATTTTTCATAAAAGCTTCACCTTATAAAACAATTAATGCGAAATCAAAAAGTGTTGCCTGGACGTCATCTTCAGAGGGGTCAAGCTCCTTAACGAAGCATTTTTGCACTATATGATTTGGCTGGAAAGTGTCTAAAATAATGTCTAGAACATCCACTAGAAGCCTGTCGGTATAATTATGGAACATCCCAAGGGCGTAGCCAGGAACTAATTTCGGGGGGGGTTTTGAGATAGGAATACATTTCGGGGGGGGTTTTGGGGGTGTAAGGATCACTTTCTGCAGCAAAAATTTTTTTTTTAACAGAAAAAATTATATTTCGGAGGGGGTTTGAACCCCCAAAACCCCCCCCCCTGGCTACGCCCTTGGAACATCCTGTATGTTCTCCGGATATTGTATAATTAATTGTTATATTATTCGTGAAATTACGGTGTATTCTGAAATATACTGCTTAAATTTTGGCAGACCTAGAGGTTTGAATTTCAATATTCCGCTAAGAAGAAATTTTGTTAAAGGATGCGAATATCACAAAATGAAATATATAGAACCTAGTAGTATCTAGCTCCAATACAAATTTTAGCTAACTCATCAGGTTTGATATTCGAATATTTCATCAATTTGTACAACTGCATACTTGACATGTGGCATGTGGCCCATCAACAATTATTATAGCAGATGATTAAATGCAGTCAAGAATGTGTAGATAATCAAGAAATATTTTGTAAATTATAATTACAGTTGGTCTAATAATAATCCATCATTTCAAATCCTATAAAAACAGACAACATATCAGCCAAATATTGCACATGGTGGGAAAAGCATTGATTGTGAAGAAAGTGGAAAATCAATTAAACAAATTATTTCTCGCTATTTTGGGCAAAACAGTTGCCCCGGGTGAGGATCGAACTCACGACCTTAAGATTATGAGACTTACGCGCTGCCATCTGCGCTACCGAGGCTATATATAATGGTGTTGGTTATGAACTTTATGGGCAAATGTATTTAAAATATTTGATATTTGATAGAACACAGGTATGTATTATCATACTTTGTTTTCTATAATATGATGTATTTTATATCAAGAATTTTAAATATAACTAGAAAAATTGGTTCAAGCACTGACGTGAAGTCAGGAGCTTTTGCGCGTATGTTCTATTGTCCATTCTCCTGTATTGAACACTCTTAATCGAATTTACCATGGTGAATTCTATTAAGAGTGTCCAATACAGGAGAATGGACAATAGAACATACGCGCAAAAGCTCCTGACTTCACGTCAGTGCTTGAACCAATTTTTTTTTCGTGAAGTCAGGATAGAAAGCAATGAAGAAAAAATTAACACATTATTGTCTACCTTCAATTCTTCTTTAGGAGAAGAATACATAATTATTCTTGAAAAATATTACTGGAATTAATGTCATATTTAAATAATCAAAGTAAAGAAAATTATAAGTTTAGTTACTAACATATTGAATGAAATTCAATTCAAAGTAATATTCAATTACTTATTCTTAACCAATAAATGTCCATTGATAGATCTAAAGGTGATGAGGTTAAACATAAAGATATATTCTCATTAGTGATAGAGAAACTGGCCTAAAATTCCTCTCTACCCATCACGAGATTTAATATCCACAAATGAGCCTCTCACCTTACAAGATCAGAAGCCTTCAACAAAATTTCAGCGATATCATATTAAAAATAATACATAACCTTTCAAAAGTCCCCTCTCACAAATATACTCCTCTGAAGGCACATGGATCTCTTGAAGAAGAGTCGTCTTCTCTATTTCTCAAAGATATTCACTCTTGTTCATAGAAATCCCTTCAATATTTAGTTGACTCCTCCTAAGGAGGATCTCTTTCAAAACCAGGTCTGACCACTAATGTAGGGCTATCATCTCCCATAGATTTGTGATGAAATAACACGATTTTCCCATAACATACGCGTAAAAGATATGTCATCATGACATTCATATTTTTATTTTTGAAGGTTCTCGCAAAAATACGACCATAGACAACATATCATACGACGATTCGCATCCGCTACCGGCGCTACCGCTTCGCTACCGAACTCACAAAAGGCTGCGCGGTTCTCCAACAATATAGATCCGATCGTGTTCAAACTTGGAATTCTGCAGTAGAGATAGGTTCTGAAGGCTTTTCCAAAATTTCAGCCATGCCGGACGAATAGTTTATGATATATAGATTTTTTTTCAATAATTTTTAATTATTATTTTTTTAATTTTCTAGTTATACCATCCTCACGAAATTCTGCAAGAATTTTCGCGTTGGCATTCTAAAACTAATAACCATGTTTGAATTCAATCGGTTTTGTATTCTTCGAGTTAATGAGGAACAAAAAACAACCAAATTTCAGAAAATTTCAGATGGCTATAACTCTAAAACCGTTTGGACGATTATGCTCATAAACAAACTCAACTGTCGCATTCAGGAGCACAACCTAACCTGAAATTTTCAAGCCGCTATCTCTTTCCATCCTCAGGTTATCGTGACAACAAAAGTATTTTTTAATAATTTTTTAATAATTTTCTAGCGATACGATTCTCACAAAATTTCACAAACGTGCTCAGGTCTATATTCTACAACTATTCACCAAGTTTAAATTCGATCGGATTTATTTTGGTCGAAAACAAAATTATTACTCGGAAACCATTGGGCCGATTATACCCATTAACGAACTTGTCCGTCGTATTGGGATGCGCCACCTACTCCGAAAATTTCAAGTTGCTAGCTCTTTCCGTTCTCAAGATATCGTGGCAACGGACGGCCGGACGGCACCACAGAATTAAATTTCACATTTGGGCAAAACTATAACGCGATGTTCCCCAGAACATACGCGCAAAAAAAATGACATGTTCCTTATCTGTAGGTAAGATGACATGTATGAGCACAGACAAGGGCGTAGCCAGGAAGTAATTTCGGGGGGGGTTTCGAAATAGGAATTAATTTCGGTGGGGGGGGGGGGGGGGTTTGCGGGTGTACGGGTCACTTTTTGCAGCAATAAATTTTTTTTTTAAGAGAAAAATAACATTTCGGGGGGGGGTTTTGAGCCCCCAAAACCCCCCCCTGGCTACGCCCTTGAGCTCAGATCATTGATACAGTGCTTCCCAACAACTCCGCACCAGGAAGTACTTTTCTTTCGTATTAATATTTGCAAATTTTATTTATTACAAAAAGTTGGTGCAACAAAAATGATAGAAAACTCAGCCAACTGAGACTTCCGGTTTGGGCGGAAATCGCCATTTTCAAATAAAAATGTCCAATATCTCGAAAAATTCAAACTTTTTTTCGAAACGCTTTAAGTAAACTTGATTGAAATTAAAATTTAGATCCGTGTGCTAAATTTTAGGTCGAAAAAACATTAAAAATATTTATTCTTTTTTTGCTCATAATGGATTTTCTTTCAGTGGCTACGGCTAGACGACATTAGTGTCAGGATGAATATGATTGTAACTTGTAAATTTTATTTGAACTTGGTTTTTCGACATTTGTTCGAATTTTGCCTCAAAAGTCGTTTCATTCTGGTGAAAAGTTGCTCCTATTCGTATTTTCACCATTGAAATTTTTCAATTAGGTACACATTCAATTCACGTCCAAGAATCCCAAGAATGCAAATCTGGCTGCAAATGGCCAATTTATAGGTAGATTTTCCATTGAGATAGAATTTTGTCCTGAATATCCATCGTTAGTTCAATTTCCATGCCAGTTAATTATTTTCTATCGTCACAGGTTTGTGGAAATTCGAATAAATGTCACAAAACTAAGTTCAAACTAAATTTTCTATACATTGATCTGAATTGTAATTTCGAACAAGTTTACTTAGAGTGTTTCATACAAAAAGTTCGCTTTCTCCGATATAGTCGACATTTTTCTTTCAAAATGGCGATTTCCGCTCGAACCGGAAGTTGTAGTTGGCGGACTCATATATTATTTTTAATCATTTTTGAGGCACCAACTTTGTGTACAAAATAAAATTTGGAAATATTAATATAAAAGAAAAGTCCGTCTTGGTGCGGAGTTGCTGGGAAGCACTGTATATATATTCATAGAAATAAATACGGACAATTTCCAATTACAGCACTCTGTGAAATCATAGAATTTCGATTTAATTTCGAAATTTTGAAAAATTATTATTATAGTATTAGCTGGTTAGAGTTTAAATTGACATCAGTGGATTCTCGTGGCCAAACTGTATCTTAAAAAAAATGGAATTTGAAATTAGTAACATAAAAAAAATGGGTTCAAGCCCTGTGGCCAGGAGCTTTCTGGCGCTCTAGTTCAAACAGACAAATTATATCTCCGAAAGTATTGGTTTCTCAGAGTTGGGAATTATATCAATGTATTCATATGATAGAACTGCATCATAAAGGAAATTCAATTCAAATAATAGTTTATTTATCAAGATTAAATAAGCAATCATGAGAATGAGAACTGCACCATGGCAGAAATCAAATTAAATCTGGCCAATTTGGCCCAATAACGAACTTAACCGAGATATTCATTTCCCTAACCTACTCTGAAAATTTCAACTACCTACCTCATTCCGTTCGAGAGTTATATCTATGTCTATGGATGAAAAGCAGTCTCACTACTCTCAGATCTTTTACTTCATGTTCCGTTTCGAAATGTGAGACTTTTCTGAGAAAAACTAATTTCGGAGCAAACAACTGAGATTTTTCTCACTTCGCTCACAATTCTTCGATTGATTAGATAATGTCATGTCTCAGGAAAATAAGTTGACATTATGACAATTCATACATAGAATAATTATATCATTCTGTGACAACGTTGAAATACGATTTATTATTGAAATTTTGAAAAATCATATCTCCGAAAGTATTAGCTTGTTAGAGTTGAAAATGATATCATTGGATTCTTATGGTAAAACTGCTTATTGCGGCTAGCGAACCTAGCCGAGATATTTATTTCCCCAAATCTACTCTGAAAATTTCAACTGTCTAGCTCATTACGTTCGAGAGTTATCGTGTCTACGGCCGGCCGGATCGGACGGCCAGACAGAATGAATTTCGACCACGGATTCTTGATCAGTGAGTAGAACCAAATCGTTTAAGACCATTTTCATCGAAAAATTCGAAAATTACAGACATTTGGGCAAATTGATAAGCACTCAGTTCCGAGGAACTAGAGCGCCATAAATGGGTTTTTCGTTACTCCGAAACCACATGTCCAATTTTGCCCAATAACGAACTTAACCAAGATATTTATTTCCCAAATATACTCTGAAAATTTCAACTGTCTAGCTGATTCCGAGAGAGAGTTATCGAAGTAACGGACAGACGGACAGCCGGCTAAAAATAAAGATTTACTCAAAAACCGGTTGGACAGAATTGAATTATACCACGAATTATTCATCAATGAGTCGAACCAAAATAAAGTTATCGTGTTAACGGACGGCCGGACAGAATCGATATTGACCACGTATTATTGATCAGTGAGTCGAACCAAAACGTTTTGAGACCATTCTCAGTCAAAAACTCGAAAATTACAGGCATTTGGGCAAATTGATAAGCACCCTGTTCTGAGGAACAAGAGCGCTAAAAATTATGAGATCACTCTGTAAAAGTAAATGAAGTCATAAGTAAAATGTGTAAGCCATAGGGTGGTTAACTCGGTGGTTAATTTAGAACTAAAATTGACCTGTCCGAGCATTTTGCTTGAAAACATTCGATAACGCAGTTATGAATTTTGTTCCTTGCTTTATCCACAAACTGTACATACTTAAATACACTCGAAAAACATAACTAATCGTGAACCATAAGGAAACACACCTTGACAATCAGGAAGCAGGCCTGACATCGAAATCTTCCGGAATTGAAATTAATTCTCGATAAGCACTAGCAGACATTTATCGCATATAAGAATTCCGAGTAATAACTCAAATCAAATCGATTACTTATTGGAGAATACGACAAAGAAGAATGTGGTCATTTCAATTCCACTTATCTAAATGCGTTTTTCGGTGCTGTTTCTCGCTTCAAACTGATTAAAATTCAGCTTACCAGATTTAAATTCGGCAGTAGTTATCAGAATTGGTTCCAGTTATCTGTTGAGGTATAATCGGGACCTGATAGCGATATTATTCGTGCGATGGACCACCCAGAAATTTCATGAAAATTTTCGTAGTTTCATGAAAGAAGTTTTAATGTGATATAACATAACAGACTCTGAGGCGAACACAAGTTGTGTCTTGTACTTGTTGAATGTATCTGTGCACTTAATCGTGTTTAAAATACAAATAATTCTTATATCGATTTTACGAGCAAATTTCAAATGATTTGGTGTTTTTTCTTAATAAAAATGGGTTCAAGCCCTGTGGACAGGAGCTTTCTGGCGCTCTAGTTCAAACAGACAAATTATATCTCCGAAAGTATTGGTTTCTCTGAGTTGGGAATTATATCAATGTATACATATGATAGAGCTGCATCATAAAGGAAATTCAATTCAAATAATAGTTTATTTATCAAGATTAAATGAGCAATCATGAGAATGAGAACTGCACCATGGAAGAAATCGAATTTACGTAATATTTTCAAACATTTTCGGGTGAGGTCCCCGTTGCATCGCTAAAATACGACCGGTGTGAAGAGAGCAGATAAAGATAGCGGATGAAATCTCCGGAAACACCCGAACGGCGCAACCAGTGGCGCACCGATCGATTCAGTCATAATCATATAGAACCAATATATTCTGGCATGAATTGAAGAAAATCGAAGTTCTGCGATAAAATAAATACACAACAACTTGAACTGATGGTTTCTTCGAGAGATGAACTTAATTTGGAACTTATTTTGTGAGTCCGATCAAGCTCTTGTTGAATATTGATAGATTTATCAATGCTGGGGCATGAATGTTATTTTGACATGGGAAGATTTTGGCAAGATAATGGTAATGCAGATTCGGTTCTTTACTGAAAAAAGTATCCGCATTGGATGAGACCCTGGGGTTGAAATTTCAACCCTTAACACAAAAAACCCGGGTTTTCATCCGTTTTTTCCCAGAAGGAAGAGTTTTTTCATCAACAGATTTTGAGAACATTTAGACAACGACGATATCGATATTCAGTAAAAAAATGGTCCACTTCGGATGGGGCCCTGGGGTTGAAATTTCAACCCTTAACACAAAATCTCGGTTTTTCCGGTTTTTTTCATAGAAGGAAAAGTTTTTTCATCAACAAATTTTGAGAACATCTTGACTACGATGATACCGATATTCAGTAAAAGAATGGTCGACTTCGGATGGGGCCCTGGGGTTGAAATTTCAACCCTTAACACAAAATCTCGGTTTTTCCTGTTTTTTTTCATAGAAGGAAAAGTTTTTTCATCAACAGATTTTGAGAACATCTTGACTACGACGATACCGATATTAGGTAAAAAAAATGGTCCACTTCGGATGGGGCCCTGGGGTTGAAATTTCAACCCTTAACGCAAAAATCTAGGTTTTTCGTCGTTTTTTCCCAGAAGGAAAGGTTTTTTCATCAACAGATTTTGAGCACATCTTAACTATGAAGATATCGATATTCAGTAGAAAAATTGTCCACTTCGGATGGGGCTCTGGGGTTGAAATTTCAACCCTTAACACAAAAGCTCGGTTTTTCCTGTTTTTTTCATAGAAGGAAAAGTTTTTTCATCAACAGATTTTGAGAACATCTTGACTAGGACGATACCGATATTAGGTAATAAAATGGTCCACTTCGGATGGGGCTCAGGGGTTGAAATTTCAACCCTTATCAGAAAATCTCGGTTTTTCCTGTTTTTTTCATAGAAGGAAAAGTTTTTTCATCAACAGATTTTGAGAACATCTTGACTACGACGATACCAATATTCAGTAAAAAAATTGTCCACTTCGGATGGGGCTCTGGGGTTGAAATTTCAAACCTTATCAGAAAATCTCGGTTTTTCCTGTTTTTTTCATAGAAGGAAACATTTTTTCATCAACAGATTTTGAGAACATCTTGACTACGACGATACCGAAATTCAGTAAAAAAATGGTCCACTTCGGATGGGGCCCTGGGGTTGAAATTTCTACCCTTAACACACAATCTCGGTTTTTCTTGGTTTTTTCATAGAAGGAAAAGTTTTTTCATCAACAGATTTTGAGAACATCTTGACCAGGACGATACCGATATTAGGTAATAATATGGTCCACTTCGGTTGGGGCTCTGGGGTTGAAATTTCAACCCTTAACAGAAAATCTCGGTTTTTCCTGTTTTTTTCATAGAACGAAAAGTTTTTTCATCAACAGATTTTGAGAACATCTTGACTAGGACGATACCGATAGTAGGTAATAAAATGGTCCACTTCGGATGGGGCTCTGGGGTTGAAATTTCAACCCTTAAGACAAAATCTCGGTTTTTCCTGTTTTTTTCATAGAAGGAAAAGTTTTTTCATCAACAGATTTTGAGAACATCTTGACTAGGACGATACCGATAATAGGTAATAAAATGGTCCACTTCGGATGGGGCTCTGGGGTTGAAATTTCAACCCTTAAGACAAAATCTCGGTTTTTCCTGTAATTTTTAATAAAAGGAAAAGTTTTTTCATCAACAGATTTTGAGCACATCTTAACTATGACAGAGTCGATATTAAGTAAAAAAATGGTTCACTTCGGATGGGGCCCTGGGGTTGAACTTTCAACCCTTATCACAAAATCTCGGATTTTCCTGGTTTTTTCATAGAAGGAAAAGTTTTTTCATCAACAAATTTTGAGAACATCTTGATTACGACGATACCGATATTCAGTAAAAAAATGGTCCACTTCGGATGGGGCCCTGGGGTTGAAATTTCAACCCTTATCTCAAAAATCTCGATTTTTCGTCGTTTCTTCCCAGAAGGAGAAGTTTTTTCATCAACAGATTTTGAGAATATCTTGACTACGACGATACCGATATTAGGTAAAAAAAAGGGTCCACTTCGGATGGGGCCCTAGGGTTGAAATTTCAACCCTTAACGCAAAAATCTCGGTTTTTCGTCGTTTTTTCCCAGAAGGAAAAGTTTTTTCATCAACAGATTTTGAGCACATCTTAACTATGACGATATCGATATTCAGTAAAAAAATTGTCCACTTCAGATGGGGCCCTGGGGTTGAAATTTCAACCCTTAACAGAAAATCTCGGTTTTTCCTGTTTTTTTCATAGAAGGAAAATTTTTCTCATCAACAGATTTTGAGGAAATCTTGACTACGACGATACTCATATTCAGTAAAAGAATGGTCCACTTCGGATGGGGCCCTGGGGTTGAGATTTCAACCCTTAAGACAACATCTCGGTTTTTCCTGTTTTTTTCATAGAAGGAAAAGTTTTTTCATCAACAGATTTTGAGCACATCTTAACTATGACGATATCGATATTCAGTAAAAAAATTGTCCACTTCGGATGTGGCTCTGGGGTTGAAATTTCAACCCTTAAGACAAAATCTCGGTTTTTCCTGTTTTTTTCATAGAAGGAAAAGTTTTTTCATCAACAGATTTTGAGGAAATCTTGACTACGACGATAATCATATTCAGTAAAAGAATGGACTCTTTGGATGGGGCCCTGGGGTTGAGATTTCAACCCTTAAGACAAAATCTCGGTTTTTCCTGTTTTTTTCATAGAAGGAAAAGTTTTTTCATCAACAGATTTTGAGCACATCTGAACTATGACGATATCGATATTCAGTAAAAAAATTGTCCACTTCGGATGGGGCTCTGGGGTTGAAATTTCAACCCTTAACAGAAAATCTCGGTTTTTCCTGTTTTTTTTCATAGAAGGAAAAGTTTTTTCATCAACAAATTTTGATAACATCTTGACTACGACGATACCGATATTCCGTTGAAAAATTGTCCACTTCGGATGGGGCTCTGGGGTTGAAATTTCAACCCCTTAAGACAAAATCAGGTTTTTTCCGTTTTTTTCATAGAAGGAAAAGTTTTTTCATCAACAGATTTTGAGCACATCTTAACTATGACGATATCGATATTCAGTAAAAAAATTGTCCACTTCGGATGGTGCTCTGGGGTTGTAATTTCAACCCTTAACAGAAAATCTCGGTTTTTCCTGTTTTTTTCATAGAAGAAACAGTTTTTTCATCAACAGATTTTGAGAACATCTTGACTAGGACGATACCGATATTAGGTAATAAAATGGTCCACTTCGGATGGGGCTCAGGGGTTTAAATTTCAACCCTTAACAGAAAATCTCGGTTTTTCCTGTTTTTTTCATAGAAGGAAAAGTTTTTTCATCAACAGATTTTGAGAACATCTTGACTAGGACGATACCGATATTAGGTTATAAAATGGTCCACTTCAGATGGGGCTCAGGGGTTGAAATTTCATCCCTTAACAGAAAATCTCGGTTTTTCCTGTTTTTTTCATAGAAGGAAAAGTTTTTTCATCAACAGATTTTGAGAACATCTTGACTAGGACGATACCGATATTAGGTAATGAAATGGTCCACTTCGGATGGGGCTCTGGGGTTGAAATTTCAACCCTTAAGACAAAATCTCGGTTTTTCCTGTTTTTTTCATAGAAGGAAAAGTTTTTTCATCAACAGATTTTGAGAACATCTTGACTACGACGATACCAATATTCAGTAAAAAAATTGTCCACTTCGGATGGGGCTCTGGGGTTGAAATTTCAACCCTTAACAGAAAATCTCGGTTTTTCCTGTTTTTTTCATAGAAGGAAAAGTTTTTTCATCAACAGATTTTGAGAACATCTTGACTACGACGGTACCAATATTCAGTAAAAAATTGTCCACTTCGAATGGGGCTCTGGGGTTGAAATTTCAACCCTTAAGTTAAAATCTCGGTTTTTCCTGTTTTTTTCATAGAAGAAAAAGTTTTTTCATCAACAGATTTTGAAAACATCTTGACTACGACGATACCGAAATTCAGTAAAAAAATGGTCCACTTCTGATGGGGCCCTGGGGTTGAAATTTCTACCCTAAACACACAATCTCGGTTTTTCTTGGTTTTTTCATAGAAGGAAAAGTTTTTTCATCAACAGATTTTGAGAACATCTTGACTAGGACGATATCGATATTCAGTAAAAAAGTGGTCCACTTCGGATGGGGAACTGGGGTTGAAATTTCAACCCTTAAGACAAAATCTCGGTTTTTCCTGTTTTTTTCATAGACGGAAAAGTTTTTTCATCAACAGATTTTGAGAACATCTTGACTACGACGATACCGAAATTCAGTAAAAAAATGGTCCACTTCGGATGGGGCCCTGGGGTTGAAATTTCTACACTAAACACACAATCTCGGTTTTTCTTGGTTTTTTCATAGAAGGAAAAGTTTTTTCATCAACAGATTTTGAGAACATCTTGACTAGGACGATATCGATATTCAGTAAAAAAGTGGTCCACTTCGGATGGGGTACTGGGTTTGAAATTTCAACCCTTAAGACAAAATCTCGGTTTTTCCTGTTTTTTTCATAGACGGAAAAGTTTTTTTCATCAACAGATTTTGAGAACATCTTGACTACGACGATACCGAAATTCAGTAAAAAAATGGTCCACTTCGGATGGGGCCCTGGGGTTGAAATTTCTACACTAAACACACAATCTCGGTTTTTCTTGGTTTTTTCATAGAAGGAAAAGTTTTTTTCATCAACAGATTTTGAGAACATCTTGACTAGGACGATATCGATATTCAGTAAAAAAATGGTCCACTTCGGATAGGGCTCTGGGGTTGAAATTTCAACCCTTAAGACAAAATCCCGGTTTTTCCTGTTTTTTTCATAGAAGGAAAAGTTTTTGCATCAACAGATTTTGAGCACATCTTAACTATGACGGAGTCGATATTCAGTAAAAAAAATGGTCCACTTCGGATGGGGCTCTGGGGTTGAAATTTCAACCCTTAACAGAAAATCTCGGTTTTTCCTGTTTTTTTCATAGAACGAAAAGTTTTTTCATCAATCAACGATCTTCAGCTGACGTTTTTTTATTGAATATCGGTATCGTCATACTTAAGATGAGCTCAAAGTGTGTTGATGAAAAAACTTTTCCTTCTGGGAAAAAAACTACGAAAAACCGAGATTTTTGAGATAAGGGTTGAAATTTCAACCCCAGGGTCCCATCCGAAGTGGACCATTCTTTTACTGAATATGAGTATCGTCGTAGTCAAGATTTCCTCAAAATCTGTTGATGAAAAAACTTTTCCTTCTGTGAAAAAAACGACGAAAAATCGAGATTTTTGAGTTAAGGGTTGAAATTTCAACCCTAGGGCCCCATCCGAAGTGGACCATTTTTTTACTGAATATCGATATCGTCCTAGTCAAGATGTTCTCAAAATCTGTTGATGAAAAAACTTTTCCTTCTATGAAAAAAACAGGAAAAACCGAGATTTTGTCTTAAGGGTTGAAATTTCAACCCCAGAGCCCCATCCGAAGTGGACCATTTTATTACCTAATATCGGTATCGTCCTAGGCAAGATGTTCTCAAAATCTGTTGATGAAAAAACTTTTCCTTCTATGAAAAAACAGGAAAAATCGAGATTTTCTGTTAAGGGTTGAAATTTCAACCCCTGAGCCCCATCCGAAGTGGACCATTTTATTACCTAATATCGATATCGTCCTAGTCAAGATGTTCTCAAAATCTGTTGATGAAAAAACTTTTCCTTCTATGAAAAAAACAGGAAAAACCTTGATTTTGTCTTAAGGGTTGAAATTTCAACCCCAGAGCCCCATCCGAAGTGGACCATTTCATTACCTAATATCGGTATCGTCCTAGTCAAGATGTTCTCAAAATCTGTTGATGAAAAAACTTTTCCTTCTATGAAAAAAACAGGAAAAACCGAGATTTTCTGTTAAGGGTAGAAATTTCAACCCCTGAGCCCCATCTGAAGTGGACCATTTTATTACCTAATATCGGTATCGTCCTAGTCAAGATGTTCTCAAAATCTGTTGATGAAAAAACTTTTCCTTCTATGAAAAAAACAGGAAAAACCGAGATTTTCTGTTAAGGGTTGAAATTTCAACCCCTGAGCCCCATCCGAAGTGGACCATTTTATTACCTAATATCGGTATCGTCCTAGTCAAGATGTTCTCAAAATCTGTTGATGAAAAAACTGTTCCTTCTATGAAAAAAACAGGAAAAACCGAGATTTTCTGTTAAGGGTTGAAATTTCAACCCCAGAGCCCCATCCGAAGTGGACAATTTTTTTACTGAATATCGATATCGTCCTAGTCAAGATGTTCTCAAAATCTGTTGATGAAAAAACTTTTCCTTCTATGAAAAAAACAGGAAAAACCGAGATTTTGTCTTAAGGGTTGAAATTTCAACCCCAGAGCCCCATCCGAAGTGGACCATTTCATTACCTAATATCGGTATCGTCCTAGTCAAGATGTTCTCAAAATCTGTTGATGAAAAAACTTTTCCTTCTATGAAAAAAACAGGAAAAACCTTGATTTTGTCTTAAGGGTTGAAATTTCAACCCCAGAGCCCCATCCGAAGTGGACCATTTCATTACCTAATATCGGTATCGTCCTAGTCAAGATGTTCTCAAAATCTGTTGATGAAAAAACTTTTCCTTCTATGAAAAAAACAGGAAAAACCGAGATTTTCTGTTAAGGGTAGAAATTTCAACCCCTGAGCCCCATCTGAAGTGGACCATTTTATTACCTAATATCGGTATCGTCCTAGTCAAGATGTTCTCAAAATCTGTTGAAGAAAAAACTTTTCCTTCTATGAAAAAAACAGGAAAAACCGAGATTTTCTGTTAAGGGTTGAAATTTCAACCCCTGAGCCCCATCCGAAGTGGACCATTTTATTACCTAATATCAGTATCGTCCTAGTCAAGATGTTCTCAAAATCTGTTGATGAAAAAACTGTTTCTTCTATGAAAAAAACAGGAAAAACCGAGATTTTCTGTTAAGGGTTGAAATTACAATCCCAGAGCCCCATCCGAAGTGGACAATTTTTTTACTGAATATCGATATCGTCATAGTTAAGATGTGCTCAAAATCTGTTGATGAAAAAACTTTTCCTTCTATGAAAAAAACGGAAAAAACCTGATTTTGTCTTAAGGGGTTGAAATTTCAACCCCAGAGCCCCATCCGAAGTGGACAATTTTTTAACGGAATATCGGTATCGTCGTAGTCAAGATGTTATCAAAATTTGTTGATGAAAAAACTTTTCCTTCTATGAAAAAAACAGGAAAAACCGAGATTTTCTGTTAAGGGTTGAAATTTCAACCCCAGAGCCCCATCCGAAGTGGACAATTTTTTTACTGAATATCGATATCGTCATAGTTCAGATGTGCTCAAAATCTGTTGATGAAAAAACTTTTCCTTCTATGAAAAAAACAGGAAAAACCGAGATTTTGTCTTAAGGGTTGAAATCTCAACCCCAGGGCCCCATCCAAAGTGGACCATTCTTTTACTGAATATGATTATCGTCGTAGTCAAGATTTCCTTAAAATCTGTTGATGAAAGAACTTTTCCTTCTATGAAAAAAACAGGAAAAACCGAGATTTTGTCTTAAGGGTTGAAATTTCAACCCCAGAGCCACATCCGAAGTGGACAATTTTTTTACTGAATATCGATATCGTCATAGTTAAGGTGTGCTCAAAATCTGTTGATGAAAAAACTTTTCCTTCTATGAAAAAAACAGGAAAAACCGAGATGTTGTCTTAAGGGTTGAAATCTCAACCCCAGGGCCCCATCCGAAGTGGACCATTCTTTTACTGAATATGAGTATCGTCGTAGTCAAGATTTCCTCAAAATCTGTTGATGAGAAAAATTTTCCTTCTATGAAAAAAACAGGAAAAACCGAGATTTTGTGCTAAGGGTTGAAATTTCAACCCCAGAGCCCCATCCGAAGTGGACAATTTTTTTACTGAATATCGATATCGTCATAGTTAAGATGTGCTCAAAATCTGTTGATGAAAAAACTTTTCCTTCTATGAAAAAAACAGGAAAAACCGAGATTTTGTCTTAAGGGTTGAAATTTCAACCCCTGAGCCCCATCCGAAGTGGACCGTTTCATTACCTAATATCGGTATCGTCCTAGTCAAGATGTTCTCAAAATCTGTTGATGAAAAAACTTTTCCTTCTATGAAAAAAACAGGAAAAACCGAGATTTTCTGTTAAGGGTTGAAATTTCAACCCCTGAGCCCCATCCGAAGTGGACCATTTTATTACCTAATATCGGTATCGTCCTAGTCAAGATGTTCTCAAAATCTGTTGATGAAAAAACTTTTCCTTCTATGAAAAAAACAGGAAAAACCGAGATTTTCTGTTAAGGGTTGAAATTTCAACCCCAGAGCCCCATCCGAAGTGGACAATTTTTTTACTGAATATCGATATCGTCAGAGTTAAGATGTGCTCAAAATCTATTGATGAAAAAACTTTTCCTTCTATGAAAAAAACGGGAAAAACCTGATTTTGTCTTAAGGGTTGAAATTTCAACCCCAGAGCCCCATCCGAAGTGGACAATTTTTTAACTGAATATCGGTATCGTCGTAGTCAAGATGTTATCAAAACTTGTTTTTGAAAAAACTTTTCCTTCTATGAAAAAAACAGGAAAAACCGAGATTTTCTGTTATGGGTTGAAATTTCAACCCCAGAGCCCCATCTGAAGTGGACAATTTTTTTACTGAATATCGATATCGTCATAGTTAAGATGTGCTCAAAATCTGTTGATGAAAAAACTTTTCCTTCTGGGAAAAAACGACGAAAAACCGAGATTTTTGCGTTAAGGGTTGAAATTTCAACCCCAGGGCCCCATCCGAAGTGGACCCTTTTTTTTACCTAATATCGGTATCGTCGTAGTCAAGATATTCTCAAAATCTGTTGATGAAAAAACTTCTCCTTCTGGGAAGAAACGACGAAAAATCGAGATTTTTGAGATAAGGGTTGAAATTTCAACCCCAGGGCCCCATCCGAAGTGGACCATTTTTTTACTGAATATCGGTATCGTCGTAATCAAGATGTTCTCAAAATTTGTTGATGAAAAAACTTTTCCTTCTATGAAAAAACTTTTCCTTCTATGAAAAAACCAGGAAAATCCGAGATTTTGTCTTAAGGGTTGAAATTTCAACCCCAGAGCCCCATCCGAAGTGGACCATTTTATTACCTAATATCGGTATCGTCCTAGTCAAGATGTTCTCAAAATCTGTTGATGAAAAAACTTTTCCTTCTATGAAAAAAACAGGAAAAACCGAGATTTTACTTAAGGGTTGAAATTTCAACCCCAGAGTCCCATCCGAAGTGGACCATTTTATTACCTACTATCGGTATCGTCCTAGTCAAGATGTTCTCAAAATCTGTTGATGAAAAAACTTTTCGTTCTATGAAAAAAACAGGAAAAACCGAGATTTTCTGTTAAGGGTTGAAATTTCAACCCCAGAGCCCCAACCGAAGTGGACCATATTATTACCTAATATCGGTATCGTCCTGGTCAAGATGTTCTCAAAATCTGTTGATGAAAAAACTTTTCCTTCTATGAAAAAACCAAGAAAAACCGAGATTGTGTGTTAAGGGTAGAAATTTCAACCCCAGGGCCCCATCCGAAGTGGACCATTTTTTTACTGAATTTCGGTATCGTCGTAGTCAAGATGTTCTCAAAATCTGTTGATGAAAAAATTTTTCCTTCTATGAAAAAAACAGGAAAAACCGAGATTTTCTGATAAGGGTTGAAATTTCAACCCCAGAGCCCCATCCGAAGTGGACAATTTTTTTACTGAATATTGGTATCGTCGTAGTCAAGATGTTCTCAAAATCTGTTGATGAAAAAACTTTTCCTTCTATGAAAAAAACAGGAAAAACCGAGATTTTGTCTTAAGGGTTGAAATTTCAACCCCAGAGCCCCATCCGAAGTGGACCATTTTATTACCTAATATCGGTATCGTCCTAGTCAAGATGTTCTCAAAATCTGTTGATGAAAAAACTTTTCCTTCTATGAAAAAAACAGGAAAAACCGAGATTTTCTGGTAAGGGTTGAAATTTCAACCCCTGAGCCCCATCCGAAGTGGACCATTTTATTACCTAATATCGGTATCGTCCTAGTCAAGATGTTCTCAAAATCTGTTGATGAAAAAACTTTTCCTTCTATGAAAAAAACAGGAAAAACCGAGATTTTGTGTTAAGGGTTGAAATTTCAACCCCAGAGCCCCATCCGAAGTGGACAATTTTTTTACTGAATATCGATATCTTCATAGTTAAGATGTGCTCAAAATCTGTTGATGAAAAAACCTTTCCTTCTGGGAAAAAACGACGAAAAACCTAGATTTTTGCGTTAAGGGTTGAAATTTCAACCCCAGGGCCCCATCCGAAGTGGACCATTTTTTTTACCTAATATCGGTATCGTCGTAGTCAAGATGTTCTCAAAATCTGTTGATGAAAAAACTTTTCCTTCTATGAAAAAAAACAGGAAAAACCGAGATTTTGTGTTAAGGGTTGAAATTTCAACCCCAGGGCCCCATCCGAAGTCGACCATTCTTTTACTGAATATCGGTATCGTCGTAGTCAAGATGTTCTCAAAATTTGTTGATGAAAAAACTTTTCCTTGTATGAAAAAAACCGGAAAAACCGAGATTTTGTGTTAAGGGTTGAAATTTCAACCCCAGGGCCCCATCCGAAGTGGACCATTTTTTTACTGAATATCGATATCGTCGTTGTCTAAATGTTCTCAAAATCTGTTGATGAAAAAACTCTTCCTTCTGGGAAAAACGGATGAAAACCCGGGTTTTTTGTGTTAAGGGTTGAAATTTCAACCCCAGGGTCTCATCCAATGCGGATACTTTTTTCAGTAAAGAACCGAATCTGCATTACCATTATCTTGCCAAAATCTTCCCATGCCAAAATAACATTCATGCCCCAGCATTGATAAATCTATCAATATTCAACAAGAGCTTGATCGGACTCACAAAATAAGTTCCAAATTAAGTTCATCTCTCGAAGAAACCATCAGTTCAAGTTGTTGTGTATTTATTTTATCGCAGAACTTCGATTTTCTTCAATTCATGCCAGAATATATTGGTTCTATATGATTATGACTGAATCGATCGGTGCGCCACTGGTTGCGCCGTTCGGGTGTTTCCGGAGATTTCATCCGCTATCTTTATCTGCTCTCTTCACACCGGTTAAAATACGAGTATTTCAACCCCAATATTTTTGAAGTTACAATATTCCCTTCTGTCAAGTTGACATTATGACAATTCATACATAGAATAATTATATCAATGTGTGAAATACGATTTACATTGAAATTTTGAAGAATCATATCTCCGAAAGTATTAGCTTGTTAGAATTAAAAATGTTGTTTCGTAAAAAAAAAATTTTTTTTTTGTTACTCCGAAACCATCTGTCTGATTTTGCCCAATAACGAACTTAGCCGAGATATTTATCCCCCAAACCTACTCTGAAAATTTCAATTCTCTAGCTCATTCCGTTCGAGAGTTATCGTGCCTACGGCCGGCCGGATCGGCCGGACAGAATGAATTTCGACCACGGATTCTTGATCAGTGAGTCGAACCAAATCGTTTAAGACCATTTTCATCGAAATATTCGAAAATTACAGACATTTGGGCAAATTGATAAGCACTCAGTTCAGAGGAACTAGAGCGCCAAAAATATACCGAAATATACCGGGTGGCCCACCACAGACGCGGATCTCGGTTTGAGGGAGTAAATGAATATAATTTGGAAATTTTTGTTTTGTGATGTGTGTAGGGTGTAGAGCACAATTTAAAATTATTTTCATATATACAGGGTGTTCGAAAACAAAGATATAGACCAAAATAAATTTTTTTTCATTGTAACACCCTGTATTTGACCTCAAAAATGAAATGGCAAACTCAAATTATGATGAGTTTTGCAGATCACTTTATACCTTAGGAGGACCATTTACGAGTAAATGACGAAAAATTGAAAAGATACAGTTTTTTTAAATAGGAATTAATGAAGAAACCAGTTACGCCCGCGATACAGACAGTAGTTTTTTGAATAGACATATTGGCTACTCCTATACAGAAAATGAAAAATTAACTCTGGAATATACAGAGTGATCATAAATAATTTTCAAACATCAACTACAAATAATGGTCGACAATTGCTGAGAAAACTATCAGGTTTAGGTGTAGGAAAACCTTGTGAAGATAGTTTCGAAATTATTTTTTACGTTCAACGTGATATAGAAATACCGGGTGTGCCATTTGAAATAAGAAAGTTTATAAATAATTTGAATTAATTTTGTTGATTCAAATTATTCGAATCATTTATTAGCAGAAGGACATAAGTTTAACCCGGATTTCAAAATTCTACACAATTTGAATAAAGGTGCGCAACTCAATTACTGGGAAATGGTCGAAATAAATAGGGAAAAACATACGGGTAATTCAGTTAATGAACAATTAGATCTAAATTCTTCACCGTTACTCAATCTATTCAAATAGAGAATCAATTTGTAAAAGCATTAGGAATGAATTATTGTTAATGTGTACAAAGAAACCAGCAGTGAAATCTCATGTAATTAGTTTTAAATAAGTCTATTATGTAATCTGTTTTAAACAAGTTTCTCATGTAATTAGTTTTAAATGATTCTGTGTCCATGTCATCTAGGTGTAGGGAGATAATAACTTGTTAAAAATTTAGTATGATGTAGTCTGATGATGTCGCAGTGTCGACGAAACGCGCCACAATAGTCAATAAATAAGTGTAAATCGTATATAATTTTTCATTGAGTTGATATTCCAATTTTTGTTGATTCTTGATTTCTACGTATTGTAAAACGTATATACAACTAAGATTCCAAAAAACCCTTTAGTTTCGACATCCTCATAAGGAAAGGTAAGAATACCAATATTTTGTTCAATGTTTCTAGGAGATGTAGACTATACCGTAAATTCAACAAAATAAATCATGAGACATAATTTTAGGCGTGTGAGGAAGTAAAGAAAACATATCGCTTGGGCCACATAGATAATTATTGAACTATAAGAATAGACGAACAGTCGTAAAAATAATTATTTACTCAAATTTTCACACCTTGTTATTTTGAATGAGTGTTAACATTCCTGTCATACATACATGAGATGAAGTCCCTGGAGTAATTCGTATACATAGATCACTTTACAGATATTCAAACTGAGAAATTTTGTAGAATGAATTCATATGTAGGTTAATTATGGAATTGAAATAAGAACTCGAACAAATATTTTGTTAAATGTGACCGTTCTGTATTTATAGACCAGAGTCGATAGTTTTTGAAACAACAAAAAATATTAGTAGGATGAAACCCATTGGAAAAGGAACAGAATATAACAAAAATTTAAGGAAAAATAATTCACGGGCGATGGAAAAATTTTGTGTTGTCAAATATAAAAATTAGAAACCATAAACTTGGTTATTTGAATTTTTCACATAAATTTTGGGGTTATGTGAAAAAAATAAGCATACAAAAGTTGTAGATCTTTTTATTACCTACAACTTTGTCCCTTAACTTTTTTCCATAGAACTTGTAGTTTTGCCGGAAATCGAGATAAACCGTTTTTTGCCCTTAAAAACTCACCCTCTTTCCACGTCCTCTGTCCCGTCCTCAGATCACCCGTAAATAATTTTTCCTTAAATTTTTGTTATATTCTCTTCCTTTTCCAATTTTTTTCATGCACTTTCCACCACTGTAAAATATAATTTCGATTCCTATTTGCTCTTTCTAAAAGCAAATGTTCTACAAACTCAGCTTTCCAATGTTTCGAAGGTTTTTGTTGATGTTTTAAAGAAGCTATCGATGTCGACACATTTTTGGACAAATTGGTATCGTTTTCAATTAATACCTTCCCAGTGAATAGATTGTTGAGGATGTTCTTGGCGTATTTCTCACTTTTCGAAACATTGTAGCTTAATTTTTCATTTCTTTACCAGTTTTATTATATGTACTTCCACATATGTATACAATAATTGTTCACATCTTCACTACAAGAAGCACAATAAAAAACAATAAACTCCAGATTTTCAAATAGAGACGAAATTCTGAAAGCATTGGGATTTAGGGGCAATAAAAGTGTTCCGTTAAGTATTCAATTCATAACGAGATCGGTTCTTATGGTTATGAATTCTATTTTTTCTCGAAAAATAATCCCAATTGTCGCAAGGTCTTTAAAAGACTGTGTATTTCTAGAACGATCGATGTATAATATAGAGAATATATATTGGTAATTATAGTGGAAACTCTTCATATTCAAATATTTTCTGTGGGTGTTGAAAAAGGTAGAGTCGTATATAAGAAAAGTTTACTGTATATATTTGTAGTAAATAAGACGATTTTCCCGGTAGAAATTTTCGAGGCAAAGGAACTCTTTCAATAGTATTTATAGACACATATACTCAACCGAGAGTAAAAAATTGGTTCAAGCACTGAAGTGAAGTCAGAAGCTTTTGCGCGTATGTTCTATTGAAAAAAAATTTAAGAACCGTACCCCTAGAAAATTTCAAAGAAATCACGAAAAAAAAAATTGGTTCAAGCACTGACGTGAAGTCAGAAGCTTTTGCGCGTATGTTCTATTGTCCATTCTTCTGTATTGGACACCCTTAATCGATTTTACCATGGTAAATTATGTTGTCCATTCTCCTGTATTGGACACTTAATTCGAATTTACCATGGTTAATTCGAATTAAGAGTGTCCAATACAGCAGAAAGGACAACATAATTTACCATTGTAAATTCGATTAAGGGTGTCCAATACAGAAGAATGGACAATAGAACATACTCGCAAAAGCCTCTGACTTCACGTCAGTGCTTGAACCAATTTTTTTTTTTCGTGATTTTTTTGGAATTTTCTAGGGGTACGGTTCTTACAAAGTTTTAAACACGTCTTTATGTTGATTTTCTACTACTAGTTACCAAGCTTCAATTCGATCGAATATTTATTTTTTGTGTTAACAAGGAAATAATATTCCAGGTGGGTATAACTCGGAAACCGTTAAACCGATTATGCCCAAAAACGAACTCAACTCTCCCTTTCGGATACGCAACCTACCCTGAAAATTGCAAGGCCCTATCTCCTTTCGTTCGAAAGTTATCGAGGCAACGGTCATTCATCTACTGAACTCACACAAGAATGGTCGAATCTCCAACAATAATTAACCGATCGTATTAAAACTTGAAACTTGGCAGTGGAGTTAGGTTATGAAGGCTCTTACAAAATTTCAGTAATTTCAAACAAATAGTTACTGATATATAGAATTTGTTTTTCAATTTTCAATGATTTTTCAAAATTTTTCTACAAATACTATCCTCACGGAATTTTGCAAGAATTTTCGCGGCGTTGGCATTCTACAACTAAATACCATGTTTGAATTCAATCGGTTTAGTATATTTCGAGTTAATGAGGAACAAAGAACAACCAAATTTCAGATGGCTATAACTCTAAAACCATTTGACCGATTATGCTCATAAACAAACTGAAATGTCGCGTTCTGGTGCACATCCTAACCTGAAAACTTCAAGCCGCTATCTCCTTCCGTTCTCAAGTTATCGTGGCAACAAAAATATTTTTTTATAATTTTTTAATAATTTTCTAGCCATTCGATTCGCACAAAATTCCACAAACGTGCTTAGGTTCATATTTTACAACTACTCACCAATTTTCAATTCGATCGGATTTATATTGGTTGAAAACAAAATTATTACTCGGAAACCACTGGGCCGATTATGCCCATTCACGAACTTGTCCGTCGTATTGGGATGCGCCACCCACCCTGAAAATTTCAAGTCGCTAGCTTTTTTCGTTCTCAAGTTATCGTGGCAACGGCCGGTCAGCCGGACTGCCGGACGGCCGTACAGAATCAAATTTGACCTCGAATTCTTCAATGGGGAGTCGAACCAAATCGTTTGAGACCATCTTCGTAAGAAAATTCGAAGGTTACAGACATTTGGGCAAAATGATCCCCAGAACATAAGCGCAAAATTCGATCTTGAGAATAACACATTCAAACCTTTTCCGAGACGAGAACGAGACGAGACGAGAAAAATCTCGCTCACGTGTGAAGCCCTAATCAATCTCTTGTTAACCATGATTTGAGTTGCGTAAATCGCAAAAACTCGGACTGATTTGACATTAACAGTTCTGTTAATTCATCAACACTTTGACCGGCCTTTCAGAAACTGGGTGATTATCTTGTACACTTAATTTTAATAGCTCAACTAATATATTTCATTGAAAAAATTTCCATTTTTCTAAATCACCGATTATTGAATAAAGTTTAACATCGAACCTTCTCATTTATAGCACCCTTTAGCATAAATAAATCTCAAAGATTCCTTGAAATAGTTTAAATATTCATTCTTAAGATAGTTTAATTATCTGACAACGTGTGACCTTAATGCGGCCATAACTCAAACATTTCGGTAGATCCTCTGAAATAAAAAAAGTTATGGCTGATATCAACAAATGAATGCTTAATTCGAAATTACGACATTTCGATTTAAAATTCCCGTTTCTGACCGGAATCGTAGACATAAATTATCATTAGTGATGGCAAAAAGGCCATAACTCGTAGATAAGAGAAGCACTCTTGAAACAAAGGTGTTATCGGAATAATTCATTACGATTTTATGGTGTTACTTATTACCTTTCGTGACCAGAAGAAATAGAAATGGTGAAATCGGTTGAATGTATTGAATTCTGTCTTGATCTTCATTAACATTCCATCTCCTTCCGAAAATCTTCATTCGTGAGAGATTCTGGTATCGCAGACGACATGACATTAATTTCTATAGATAGTGACCTCTGAAATGGGTCCTCAACATCGATGGCCATCAGCAAGTTTCAAAATTTGACCTGAATAAAATATCGGAAAACTACTGATTCGAGGTACTTTTGGCGAAACTGAGCTGAATTTAAAAATTTGAAACAAGCACTGACGTGAAGTCAAGAGCTTTTGCGCGTATGTTCTATTGTCCATACTCCTGTAATGAACACTCTTCTTAATCGAATTTACCATGATGAATTCTATTGTCTATTCTCCTGTATTGGACACTCTTCTCAATCGAATTCGAATTCGATTGAGAAGAGTGTCCAATACAGGAGAATAGACAATAGAATTCATCATGGTAAATTCGATTAAGAAGAGTGTTCATTACAGGAGTATGGACAATAGAACATACGCGCAAAAGCTCTTGACTTCACGTCAGTGCTTGAACCAATTATTTTTTCGATTAAAAGGGTCCAATCAGGAGAACGGACAATAGAATTCATCATGGTAAATTCGATTAAGAAGAGCAAAAGCTCCTGATTCACGTCAGTGCTTGAACCAATTTTTTTTTTCGTTTAAGAGTGTCCAATACAGGAGAATGGACAATAGAACATACGCGCAAAAGCTCCTGACTTCACGTCAGTGCTTGAACAAATTTTTATATTAGCCATCAAACCTTTTTAATTCTTCATAATCATTACAAGAATGTCTGCCGATATGGAATATGGTAATAATTTGACATTTGAACACATCGTTTAATGCATAATCAATTTCAATACTTTTGTCACTCGTTGATGAGATGAGATATCTGAAATTATAGATAAACACTAAATATTCCATTCAATATTGAAATATTAAAATTAAATTTCCACTTATTCATTTGTATTTCAAGATAAGCTAATGATTCATGTAAATTGTCTGTGAAAATTTGTTTTCATGGGTTAGGGGAAAAGAGTTATTGTGAAAATAAGATTCATTTATTTAGATACCAATCTATATATTATTTTATACTATCTACTAAGGGCCGATTTATTCAACCTCTCCGTAAAGTATTCGTCAACTATGTGCTCGTTGAATTTACTGATCCCCTTTAAAGTGAACATTTACAGATTACTCTCCTTTCGGTAAGGCTACTTGACAGTTTACAGGTCGTAAAATATATCAGCCCTCAGTGAACAAAAAAATTGTATACCTCACTGAAGCCGTAATACAAACAAAGGAAATAATTTCGAATAAAACTCTATTAACATATTCGATTATTTACTTCAAGAGAGATCAAGAATAACATTCATTTTGAAAATTCAATACTACATCAAGCAGCATGCAATGCATTTTTTCGAGTTTGGACCACTGCTGCCCACATAATCATGGAGGATTCGTGAAACACTGCAGGGAGGATAAATACTTGTATATAGATTATTATTAAAATATGATAACTGACTTTCTCCATTTCTTCATATACTACTTCTCGTTGTAAAATATACTTGGATTTTCCTCCGCAACACTAGGATACATCATTTTCAAAGTTAGCGTTGAATTATCAAGCCATTCTATTATAATATTAGTAAAATCTGTTCTTCAGAGGTATTCATTGTTAAGCATGCTAAGCAACAAGCGTTTAAGAAACATATACCTGAAGTTCCACGGGAAAACAATATACATAATATATACCTACACACATGTTATATTGCATCACCTTATACTCCTATATTTTAAAATATTCTGCAATTAGAAAAATTAAAATGTTTCGTTAAAAATGCCTATTATATAGGTACACGCTGGCATCCAAACACCCTGATGATGGATCGTAAGAGACCCATGATGTCAGGAAAACAGATTTGTTTGAATAGAAACACTAGATTTTCTTCTTGGCTATTCCACTTTTGAACTTTAAAAATTTTAGTGTTCATGTCATCTTGGTTGCCTCTTATCAATATTAAATTTTCTCATGAGATATACTTAAGCTTCACAAATATTCAATCGACTAAGTTCCATATACCTTGTTTTTAAGAATTCTATCTGCAGTAACTCCAAGAGTAACTCATGCATTCTATTTGTCGAAAAGCATTACTTTTTTGCTCTATACGTCAACTGGACCTTAATTCATTCCAACCTGAAAGGAAATATTAAGACTTGGATTTCTCTGAGTAAAGTAATTCATTCAATTCACTTCTATTACTTACTGCTGATTTTTAGCCAGAAATCCTGAAGGACATATACCAGATATCTTCTTTATGAACAACTTTTCCACAGTTCTCCATAATTTGGAATTTCTTTCACATACGTAAACAATATTTCTAGATTCCTCCAATCTTCAAATACAAGGTAATCTCGATTATTTTCAACGGAAGGAATACTCGTTCGTACTTCATGGATTGAGAATATTTTGTTTACGTTTTGTATTTGTGTTATGTGTTTTGATCAGATGTTGAGGTTAAAACGGGGCGCATGCGATGTAGGGCTATCATCTCCCATAGATTTGTGATGAAATAACACAATTTTCCCATAACATACGCGTAAAAGATATGTCATCATGACATTCATATTTTTATTTTTGAAGCTTCTCGCAAAAATACGACCATAGACAACATATCATACGACGATTCACATCCGCTACCGAACTCACAAAAGGCTGCGCGTTTCTCCAACAATATAGATCCGATCGTGTTCAAACTTTGAATTCTGCAGTAGAGTTAGGTTCTGCAGGCTCTCCCAAAATTTCAGCCATGCCGGACGAATAGTTTATGATATATAGAATTTTTTTCAATTATTTTTAATTATTTTTTTTTTAATTTTCTAGTTATACCATCCTCACGAAATTCTGCAAAAATTTTCGTGTTGGCATTCTACAACTAATAACCATGTTTGAATCCAATCGGTTTTGTATTCTTCGAGTTAATGAGGAACAAAAAACATCCAAATTTCAGAAAATTTCAGATGGCTATAACTCTGAAACCGTTTGGACGATTATGCTCATAAACAAACTCAAATGTCGCATTCAGATGCACAACCTAACCTGAAATTTTCAAGCCGCTGTCTCTTTCCGTTCTCAGGTTATCATGACAACAAAAATATTTTTTAATAATTTTTTATTAATTTTCTAGCGATACGATTCTCACAAAATTTCATAAACGTGCTTAGGTCTATATTCTACAACTATTCAACAAGTTTAAATTCGATCGGATTTATTTTGGTTGAAAACAAAATTATTACTCGGAAACCATTGGGCCGATTATACCCATTAACGAACTTGTCCGTCGTATTGGGATGCGCCACCTACCCTGAAAATTTCAAGTGGCTAGCTCTTTCCGTTCTCAAGTTATCGTGGCAACGGACGGCACCACAGAAAATTTCACATTTGGGCAAAATTATAACGCGTATGTTCCCCAGAACATACGCGCAAAAATTCTTCAAAAGCACCAATATGAAGTCGGGAGCTCTTGCGCACATGTTCTATTGTCTATTCACGCCTCGAACACCATCACAAAATACTGCATGAAGTTGAGTTGAATTTCTACGAAATCTGACGGATAGTTTTTGGAATATGAAATTTTTTAATTGATACGATCCCCACAAAATTGCGTACATATGAGCTGGTCGGCATTCTACAACTAATTACAAAGTTTACATTTGATCGCATTTATATTTTTTGAGTAATTGAGGAAACAAAAATCCGGCCGTTAACACGATAACTGTCGAACGGAATGAGCTAGACAGTTGAAATTTTCAGAAGTTTAGGACATAAATATCTCGGTTGAGTTCGTTATTGGGAAAATCGGCCCAAAATGAGATGGTTTTGGACTCGGTTTCGGAGTAACGAAAACATTTTTTTTTTGCATTACAAATTTCAAATTCATTTTTTTTAATGCAGTTTCGCCATAATAATCCATTGATATAATTTATAACTCTAACAAGCTAACGCTTTCGGAGATATGAATTTTCAAAATTTCAATAATACATTGTACCATGTTTTCACAGTATGCGAATTATATCTGTCTGTGTTCTATCTGTGCTCAAAGGCTAGCTTGTGTGTGCATCACGGGAGCTATGAGAACGTGTCCAACCAGGGCACTTGAGATCATCACAGATCTCTCACCTCTGCATCTAGTGATTGAGAGGTTAGCCCATGAGGCCACCCTCAGAATATCTAAGGAAGGTACAGGAACTGAGAGGATTAAATGTCAGAGAGCCTGGACCTCTCTGACTAAGTACATCCCATCAGTGAACCTTCCTAGTGATGCAATGGTCAAAAAAGTAAGCATTGAGAAGAACTTCACCACGATGATAGGTAGAAAGGAAGAATGGGAAAGGGAGTTCACCACCCAGACTTTCAAAGAAAATACCATAAAATGCTACACAGATGGCTCAAAAACCACGACGGGAGCTGGCGCTGGGGTATATGGGACAGGCACCAAGTGCGCACTGTCGGTAGGCTCCCGTTTGAGTATCTTCCAGGCAGAATTACTCGCAATCGAAAGATGTGCAGATATTAACCTAGAAAGAAAATATCAGAAATGCGACATAGCAATCCATTCGGATAGTCAATCTGTTATCAAAGCACTGAGCTCCCATGCCATCGATTCAAAGTTGATATGGGAGTGCCGAAGAAAACTAAATGAAATTGGCAAGAATAATAAGGTCTTTTTAGTCTGGGTCCCCGGTCACTCGGGAGTCAAGGGGAACGAAGAGGCCGATACACTTGCCAGAAAGGCAGCACGAACTCCTTTTATCGGCCCAGAACCTTTCTGCGGTATAGGAAAATGCACCTACAAGAAAGAGTTTCTGGAGAAGGAGGAAACCAAAAGAGAGACACTCTGGCGGAATCTTCCAGGTTTGGTTCATTCCAAAAAGTTCCTTAGGAACTTTAAAGAAGTGAGATCCAAAAGGTATCTGGATCTCTGCAAGAATAAGTTACACCTGGTCACTGGCTTCCTCACAGGACACTGTCGCCTCAGGAAGCATTTGATGAGAATAGGTTTATCAGATACTGACGAGTGCAGATTCTGTGGGGAGGAGGAAGAAACTCCTCTTCACCTTGTTACAGAATGCCTCGCCATTGCAAGTCAGCGAAAGGAATGCTTTGGACAGGAAACTTGTAGGAGTGAAGACATAATATCCTTGAAGCCTTCCCAGATATTGAGGTTCATTTATACTCTGGAACTGGAGGGCGAGCTGTAGATGGCGAAATGGTGAGAACAGCTCTGTTGGGGGGCACAATAGATCTCAAGGTCGCGGTGCAACGTAACCCCCTTATCAATAATAATAATAATAATAAATCTGTGCTCACTGTTCATACATGTCATCTCATCTACCTATGAGAGACATGTCAAATTTATTTATGTTCCAGAAAACAAAGTATGATTGTATGCAAAATTACCAATCATTTATAATCATATTTATATGGATAAGTCAGTTTATTTTGATTGCAATACGAAAATATTCAGAGTGATTATTTTTTTATTTTCTGGTGAAAGTGAATACATATTATTGAAGTAGATCCTATAGAATCAAATACTGTACGTTGATGTCTCACTCCATCCCAATAGTAGTGTTTAGATTTCAGGTATAGCTGAAACTAAGGGCCAGTTTTTCAGTTGCGAGGTAACTCAAGGTTGCGAGTAATCATACATAAAGATAGCTAGAAACTTGCGTAACTCGTTACCTCGAATTAACTTGCAATTGGGAAACCGACCCTAAGCTTGTCGTACACTTTGGAATATCTCAAATCTTTCAAGCCTGGTTTTGCGCGTATGTTCTGGGGAAAATCGCGTTATCATTTTGCCCAAATGTCTGTAATTTTCGAATTTTTCGCCGAAAATGGTGTCAAACGATTGGGTTTGACTACCTGATGAAGAATTCAAGGTCAAATTTGAACTTGAGAACGGAAAGAGCTAGCGACTTGAAATTTTCAGGGTAGGTGGCGCATCCCAATAAGACGGACAAGTTCGTTAGTGAGCATAATCGGCCCAATGGTTTCCGAGTAATAATTTTATTTTCAACCAACATGAATCCGATCGAATTGAAACTTGGTAAATAGTTGTAGAATATAAACCTAAGAAAATTTCTGAAATTTTGTGAGAATCTTATCACTAGAGAATTTTAAAAAAATTATTAAAAAATATTTTGTAAGTCTCGATAATCTGAGAACGGAAAGAGATAGCGACTTGAAATTTTCAGGTTAGGTTGTGCATCTGAATGTGACATTTGAGTTTGTTTACAAGCGTAATTGGCCCAACGGTTTCGGAGTTATACCCATCTGAAATTTGGTTTGTTCCTTAATAACTCGAAAAATACTGAACCGATTCAATTTAAATATGGTTATTAGTTGAAGAATGCCAACACGGAAATTCCTACAAAATTTTGTGAGGATCATATCACTAGAAATTTTTTCAAAAATCATTGAAATTCATTGAAAAAATTGGTTCAAGCACTGACGTGAAGTCAGGAGCTTATGTTCTATTGTCCATTTTCCTGTATTGGACACTCTTAATCAAATATACCAATTCGATTAAGAGTGTCCTATACAGGAGAACGGCTAATAGAATTCACCATGGTATATTTGATAAAGAGTGTCCAATACAGGAAAATGGACAATAGAACATACGCGCAAAAGCTCCTGACTTCACGTCAGTGCTTGTTTTCGAATTTTTTTATTTTTATTTTAACCATTAAGCTAAACCGGTGGAATTGTCCAAAAAAATAACACTTAAATGCGCAGGGCATTACTGAATTTATTCAACACTTTGTTTCGGTAATCATTAAAGGATACTTTGGGGGGTATATTCATTATTAAATGGTTCCTTTCTGAGTTTTCTCTGCAAACTCTAGAAATATTTATATTTATCAGAAGCCATGTATAGAACAATGTTACCTAACAAACGATAACGAAACAACATAAACGACAAAACAACTATGTATTTCGTAACGGTTTGGAGACTAGATAAGACTCCTTCGTCAGACACCAGGCAAAAATCTTCAAAATAATTTTTTTTTTGAGAGAGAAAACCCAGAAATGAATTATTTAATTGCTTTATTTGGGTCTTGATAAATAACAAATATAATCTTGATCTTCACATTAACATCCTTACAGGACCAAGTTGGTTCAAGAAGTGAAGCCTAATCGGCTCACAATCAATTGGAAGTGATCAGGTTTTTTAACATAAAATTTCATTTAGTGACGAGGCACATTTCTGGTCAAATGGTTATATGTCAAGCAAAATTGCCGTATATGGACCGCGACCAATCCGAACCATTAAATTTGATTGTTTGATGTGGAATAAACACCAACGCTAACGATCAATACAAATCTTTTCTCAGATATAAAGGTTGCAATTATTCTTCAACTTGGTGATAAATTTACGATAGATCGAATGAGTAGTTTTGGAAATATTGAGAAAAACTAAATTATTTTGATTTTGGACATCCATCGTTTGATTTCTGTACAGAAATATCTAAAAATAAAAAAAGTAGAAAATGTGAAAATAAATTGTGATACAGAAATAATTATTATGTAGGTATTGAATCTGATACATGAAATATGGAGGACAATTAAAATTAAGATGATTTCTGTGATAAAAATTGACAATTAAAATAATAGTATAAGAATAAAAGCTGTGTACTGCACGATGTTTCGGTCAGTAATGTATCTCCGGCAATTTTCAAGTAAATACTGATGATTTATCAGTATTCACGTGCCGAAGGTATAAAACATTTATTATTATTTTAATTTAATTGTTGGATAATTTCTGTCAACGAAATCATATTTGACCAATTTAATTTTCCTTAATATTCCTGGTTTCAGATTATCATTTTTGGCGCTCTTGTTCCTTGGAACAGAGTGCTTATCAATTTGCCCAAATGACTGTAATTTTCGAATTTTTGGCTGAAAATGGTCTTGAACGATTTGGTTTGACTCACTGATCAAGAATCCGTGGTCGAAATCGATTTTGTCCAGCCGTCCGTCTGTCCGGCCGTTAACACGATAACTCTCGAACGGTTCGAGCTAGACAGTTGAAATCTTCAGAGTAGGTTTGAGGGATAAATATCTCCGTTAAATTTCTTATTGGGCAAAATCGGTGCAATAGTTTCGGAGTACCGAACAAAAATATTTTTTTTTTCATTAACTTTTGAATTCAAATTTCAGTTTCATGAAAAGAATCCATTGTTATCATTTTCAACTCTAACAAGCTAATACTTTCGGAGATATGATGTTTCAAAGTTTCAATAATACATCGTAAGTTCTATGTATTCACAGAATGTGAACACAGAATCTATATGTGATCACTATTCATAAATGTCATCTTTTCTAGCTATTAGAGATGGTCAATTCATAGTTGTTATTTTCTCTTGGGAAGCAAGTATTCGGTTCTTGAATTTGTGAATATATACAAGACTGTTTTAATGTTTATGGAGGCAATAGGAAAGAAGAGCATAATGGAATCATTAAAAGAAATTACTGTTCGTTGGCCACTGAGGTTAATATTAACTTTTACTTCCTCAAGTAGTGAGACATGTTCCTATATACAGTATTTTCATTGCTAGCAAAAAAATACTGAAATATGGATCTACATTTGTGTATCAATCATTTTTTCTTGAGTTAAGGTTCATAATACAGAAAAGAATGTGTTAGTGGTATGAACTATTAAATTTTAAATTATGAAAAGAGGATAGTATTTTATTAATATACCTTGAACTATTAAAATAATTTGTTCTTAATCCACTACCTACTCAAATATCAGGAATAAATGTACAATATGCTATGATTGTCTCCAGCCTTGCTCTAGACATTTCGATGATACTTTCCTTAGGTATTTCGAGTTGTGAAAACTATGCACCGAGTGTAAGTTGCAACAACCCATTCCACGAGGTTGAATCATTGCAGATTGCTCATTTAATCTTGATAAATAAATATAATGACAATTTTTGAAGCTTTTTTTTTAAACGACACTTTTTTTTAATTTAATTTCTTTCATGATGCATTTCTATCATAGGAATCCATTGATATAATTCCCAACTCTGAGAAACCAATACTTTCGGAGATATAATTTGTCTGTTTGAACAAGAGCGCCAAAAAGCTCCTGTCCACAGGGCTTGAACCAATTTTTTTAGCAATTTTTGGATGTTGCATTTCCTTGTTCATCTTTTCAACTATTTCTCTTGATCAGAACAAATTTACCGCGTCGTCAGTAGAAATGTCCGCTATAGTATCACCATCAAAAATTCATAGAGCAATAGTTTTGCCGTTCGATACACAGATACACCCCATCTCATGTAATTTTTCGTCTCGCTTATTTTAATCTGCGGTAAACATTAAACGCGACTCAATATTAATGTAATCAATTAGTCGGATAGGGAATTCATATCAGCAAGAACTTTTAGTCTGATTGATGGCATATAAATGTTAATGACCTTGTTTATCGTTGACAGTAATTAAAGTACTCCGGGGCATCCACGTGAGATAGCTGCATAGAATATGAATTATGATGAAATTGTTTGATCGCAGAAGCTGCGGAATTCGTTCGTATTCTGTGCAGTAGGGAATTTGCAAAACATTTTAAGTCTTTCTGTTCTTATTATAGGTGGAAAATATTATCCCAAATAAGATAATTATATTAATTTGTTATCAAAATGCATTTACCTATTGGGTGTTTTTTAGCTGCATGAGGATAATTCTCGAATGACGTTTGTCAAAGTGACAATTTTTGGCGCTCTTGTTCCTCGGAACAGAGTGCTTATCAATTTGCCCAAATGTCTGTAATTTTCGAATTTTTGGCTGAAAATGGTCTTAAACGATTTGGTTGGGCTCAGTGATCAAAAAACCATTGTCGAAATCGATTCTGTCCGTCCGGCCGTTAACACGATAACTCTCGAACGGAATGAGCTAGACAGTTGAACTTTTCAGAGTAGGTTTAGGAGATAAATATCTCGATTAAGTTCGTTATTGGGCAAAATCGGCCAAGTAGTTTAGGAGTACCAACAATTTTTTTTTTACATTACAAATTTTAAATTTTTTTTTAAGATGCAGCTTCATCACAAGAATCCATTAATGGAATTTTCAACTATGACAAACTAATACTTTCGGAGATATAATTTTTCAAAATTTCAATAATTATTCTCAATTCTATATGATTTCATAGAATACTCTAATTATAATGTCCTGATGTATATAAATCTAATACGAGATGATCATAGACCTACATTTTGAACTAAATTACGAAATTTCTTGAGAATTTATGCATAGAAGCCGAATTGAAAATTTGGGAAAGCCCTGTGGACAGGATATCTGGCGCTCTTGTTCAAACTTTGACAAATCATAATCCGAAAGTATTAGTTTCTCCGAGTTGGGAATGATATCAATGGATTCTCATTTAATTTATTTCATTTCATGATGCAGTTCTATCATAAGATTCCATTGGTATCATTCCCAACTCTGAGAAACTAATACTTTCGGAGATATAATTTGTCAAAGTTTAAACAAGAGCGCCAAAGCTCCTGTCTACAGGGCTTGAACGAATTTTTTAAATTGTGATTCAGAAATATTTGTAAAATTGTTTTTAAATGTAAAGGTATATTTTTTAGCGCAGATTCTTATTCGTCATAAAAAACAGTAACTTTTGTTTGAAACTTTTTTTTATCAGATTGCAAAAATTGAACTGAATTATATTAGTTAGTTCGATTTTGAATCTATGGTCATGAAGATATGGCGATATTGCAACTTTTTGGAAATTTTCTGCTTTGTTATCGAAAATAATTAATTTTGTAAAAACTACTTGACTGTAAATATTCAATGAATTTTTTTTTTTGAAGCTGAAGAGATTGTTATCATTTCATGCGGAAAAGTATTCACTAAATATTATATCATCATCTGCTTTCCTCATATAATCTTGATGAAACAATTTAGAATTACTCGAAAAAACTATTATGAACTGTGTGAACAAATGTGAACAAATTCTGGAAAAAACTTCCTTGTATCATTAGCATTTCCAAAAGGTACATATGTCAATAATTCCTTCATGAAATCGAAAAATATGGCCGGAAACCCGCTCCAATGAGGCGTATTTTATTCCAGGGATACAACCCATAACACAATGAACTATCGGCATGTTTTCTTATGAAACTAATTATTCTCAAATTGAAATTCATTAGGGCTACTCTGAGTTAATTGAAGATAATCTCAATTTTCATTCGAGAAATACTGTGAATTTGTTTTTATTCGTACTAGTCCTACTCGTAAGAAGCAACTTATAATCACAAGTAAAGTAGGAGATAAGGGGGATAAGCAATTAAAAAAGTATGTTACTTGCTCGGATTTTCGGCCAAACTTCCGAGGGAAAATTCATTACTTATGTTCCTTTTTGGAAAGTTTACCAACCAAGGAAGTTTTTCCACTTATTTGTATGCAAAGTTAATTGAAATTTTTTCGAGAAATACGCAATTGTTTCATGAAAATTTAATGGGAAGAACAATTGATGCCACTTCAGACTCTTTATTTTTCAGGGTATTCAAATTTTTGGTGAATAATTTTTTCTGGAAATGATTCTTATCTCATCAGCTTTCAAAAAAAACTTACTTCTATATTCAGTGTTGAGTAGTTTCTACAAAATTGATTGTTTTCGATGGTAAGTCGAAAAACTTTCAAGAAGTCGAAATATCATTCTATCTCAGTAACCATAGACTTTTGGGCCATGGTTCACTGGACTGAAATCGTTGCAAATGATGTCTAGTATAACCCCGTCAAAGGATCACGTCGCCTTACCGAACACCCTGTATTATTGAAAATTTTTTTGCAGCCTTGGGCGAGTTCAGTAGGTAGAGTAAAATATGCACAACTTTTCGATTTCGAACGCAATATAGTAATTAATACTCTACTGACTTAATATTCGAACGCAACCCTGTAAGAAAAATAAACATAAACAGAATTATTAAAATTATTATTATGTTTGAATTTCTCTTAAAAAATTGTTTCAAGCCCTGTGGACAGGAGCTTTGGCGCTCTTGTTCAAACTTTGACAAATCATATCTTCGAAAGTAATGGTAAGAGTTGAGACTTAAATCAATGGATTCTTATGATAGAACTTCATAGTAGCAGAAATTAAATTCAAACATCATAAGAAAATTTAAATTCAACAAGAGTGCCAAAAATTATCAATCCAAAACCAATAGACCAATTCTACCCAACAACGAACTCATCCGAGATATTCGTTCCTCAATTCTATGAAGAATGATATATTTTTTCCTTAAATCCACTCTGAAAATTATATTATATCAATTGAAACTTAGCCAATATTTCAGTTTTGTTTTTACTCTAGACATTCTGAACACAATATTATTAACTTACCATTACCACTCCCATCATCATATGTATTAACCATGGGCATTAAATATCAAAATTTGCCATATCATGTCTCAGGAAAATGAGTTGAGATGTATCAACACAGATCATATTATAATAATTTATAGATAGAACAATTATCGCATTCTGTGAAAACACAGAATTACGATTTATTATGGAAATTTTGAAAAATCATATCTCCGAAACTATTAGCTTGTTAGAGTAGAAAATGACATCAATGGATTCCTATGGTGAAACTGTTCTTGAGAAAAACTTATTTTGAAAATTGTAATGAAAAAAAAATTTTTTTTTGTTACTCCGAAACCATCTGACCGATTTTGCCCAATAACGAACTTATTCGAGATATTTATGTCCCAAACCTACTCGAATCGATTCCGACTACGGATTCTTGATCAGTGCGTCGAACCAAATCGTTTCAGACCATTTTCAACCAAAAATTCGAAAATACAGACATTTGGACAAATTGATAAGCACTCTGTTCCGAGGAACAAGAGCGCCAAAAAAAATTCCGCTTTAATTGATACAATCATTACCGCAAATGGATTAAATAGTTCGATACCATTTTCAGCTCAAAATTCGAAAATTAGGGACATTTGGACCAAATAATAGCGCTCTGGTCGGACGCGCAAAAATCAAAAGATTTTACGAAGCATTTATTTATATTTCCGTTTGATCCGCGATTTCCACTGATATATCACGACGCATTATCGAAACTCTACTTAATATTTCATCTGATTAAATAGAAAAATAATTGCGTGGAAATTTTCCTGAATCGTTTGAACTCTCAGCAGTGGAATTTTTCACTGTCTAAATCTAAAAATTATAGTTCATTCTATTTTAGTTTCACGTAAGTGGGATCGACTAGACGGCATCATTCATTTGGAATCATCAACAAAAAGGATGGCGTAGCACGATTGAGAAGATCTATTGACAAACGAAATAATACACCTAACAATCTTGGAGATAAATTCATAAAACTTTTTAATACTGAGTTAGAAATATATTACGAGAAATGAAGGAAAAAGGTAGGTATATTCATATATTTTTATTTTCAATTCAGTTCTGAAATATAAGTATATAAATTAATTTAATACTTCTCAATTCCTGATCATTGTTTCCACCTTGGCAAGGAGAACATTCCTGACATGCACATGAAAAGGATATTTAAATTCTTAAATTTAAAATGTTGTTTTTATTTGTTTTTAAAGTCAATAACTAAAACTCGAAGAAAATTGGAGTTGACCGGTTTTGCACAGAGCCCTTCAATTTATCTCGATGCTGTTTTCTTTTCGACAAATTTCATATTTAGATTTCAATTTTATTTAATGAGGATATGACACTCCAGTTAAATAGATTCTTACTTAATTAACTTTCTATAATGGATAATATTGACAAAATCAATGAAATAGTTCAAACTCCTACAGTAATTTTCTTCTGGAGGATAGACATACTGTATTTACTGCCTCTGATGTTAACAGATTATGCAGTCAGTTGAATGAAAAACCATGACCAATCGCTGTACAGTAAATATTTTAAATAAGATGTTCTTATCTTCTGGACAAATTTCTGCACGTTACAAAATTCTACTTATAACGCATAGGTAGATACATAGATTTTTTATAATGGTTCACTAATTGAAAATTGTCGAATAGATTCATCAAATTATTTCAAACTTTAGGTTAGACCAGGGGTTGTGTTAGAAGAGCCAAAAATTACAATTTACAAAATTTCAAAGTTTTTGAAGAGCCAGAAAAATTATTCTTGCCAGCAATAAATAGTACTTTCATAAATAAAGTTTCTTGATAATAAAACTAATCTATTTATTCATAAGAATAAATATATATATTCTTTTGAACTTGAGCATTACAATTAGTTTTTCATCTAACAATAAAGCATGTGTATGAAAAACGTGTTAGCAGAGGTTAGTGTAACGGGGTACCATATAATTTGATATATGATACTAGAGCTTAGGGAAAAAACCTCAGCAAAAAAACCCTATCTCCCCGTTAGTGTTGTGATTTATGAAAATTGAAATTGTTAACAAAATATGCTGAAATATTAAATATTGAAGGGCATCTTTTTCTTCATTATCGCTTCTTCCTTCAACAATCAGAATAAATAATATTTGCGTATGGAACTAAAGAGCGGCAGATTCCGCTTTGCGGACGTAGGCTCAATGAAACAACTTATCTCTCATCCAGCCCAACTACAGACGAAGACGAACGATATAGGAGATTTCACGTTCGGCGAATCAGGAGTAAGTGGGCGTCATGTTCGATGGAGTAAACCTTCGATGCAGTGAACTTCCGATGCAGTGAACTTTCGATGGAATGAGTCTTCGATGGAGTGAGGCGCACCCCACAAAACGAAAAATATAACTAGAAACAATGCGGGAATGAGTTCATTACAGCACTGTTTTTAGTGCTGTAATCAACTCATTACGATACTGAAATAGAGAAAATATTTTAGGAATTTCCTTTGTATAGTTAAGGAGAAAACCGTCCAGGCGTATAAGAAAATTTTTTAATCGATAATTATTTAATCGAAACGTGAAATTTTCAGAGAATACATATACAGGGTGAGTCTTTGACCCCTGCATTAATTTTAACCAAAGATTCCTCTCATCAAACGAAACACTTTTTTCATTTAACATTTTTCCAAATCAGCTCAGGTAAAAAGATACAGGCTGTTTTTCGAATAAAATGAATGTTGGCGAAAAGTTTCCTATAACTATGATACATATTTTCCAAATATCAGTTATTTTCTACTTCTACTGGTTTTCTAGTTATGTACTCGTGGATTCATAAAACTAAACGAAATTAGCATAAAGAAAGCATATAAGGTTTTTCTTGGGTCATTTCAAGAATATTCCATCGTTTTAGAACATTATATTATTCGTCATCATTTCTCCTTAAACGCACCGTTTTCGGGATATTCTTCATTGAATGTTTTAAAATGGAAAACTCCAGAAATTTCACTACTTTTATGGATCCGTCCCTGAGCGTTGGAATCCCGAATCAAGCTGTAAACCACGTTACCATGCCTTATTCTCGTCCGCCAACAATGTCATAGATAATTTATATGCGGGAGTGTATTAGCACATTGTGAAATCTTTGGTTAAAATTAATGCAGTGGTCAAAGACTCACCCTGTATATATCCAAAGGTTCGTTACACGATAAAATAATAAACGGAAACACCCAACGTTTTCGCGTTAGCGGCAACATTTCGCGATCTATTACCGTCTGCGTCCCGTATAAATCTGTTTTCCGCTATTCCAGACATCCGCAATAAATAAGAGACGAATAAAAGAATCCGATTCGTACCAATTAATTCTAATTCTCGAAAAATCTATTTTGACTTCCTATCGAAATCACACCGGCCTCCTAAATTACCTCAACAGGCAGTAGACGACTGCTTAGGTGGCGATCATTAATATTTTCAGGAGGTCCCCGCTTATTTATCGCCTCCTGAACTTGTGCCGACATCGCAGGCAAATTTATACCAGAATCAAAACATAGAAATCGCGTCCTGGGGAGGTTGATCATTCAATTAAAATATAAAAATAAAACTAACAGACGAATAAATTGAAACAGGTTCTTGATGTGGAAAACACGTTGTGGATTACAAAATTTATTGCAAAATCGGTTATTTTTGTTGAAGTCGAAGCCAGAATTCCGGATATGATAAAGTTCCAACACTGGGTTCATTATTTTCCCAAATAATGTACTTTTGGGATAGTACGATAATAGTTATTTTTCTTCGATCGTGGGAAAAGTGACCCTATTTTGACCTGTTTTCTATGCGCAAGGCTCAACATTCCAGAATAGTGGGCAGTTGCTAAGCAATTAGAAAATAACAGTGCGGTAATATTCTTACCGCACGCTACAGCAGTGCGTTACAAATGGATTATTAGAATAAAATGACACAAAGCATGGTTTTAATTTTTATATTGATAAAATTGTTATAAAAGAAATAAAAGAAACATCTAATTTATAACGATATTCTTGAACACAAATTAATTGTTGTTAATATTTACATATATTGTACAGTTTGTTCAATTTGTAAATTGTACTGGAGGGCAACGAGAATTTATAGACGTTGAAGCTGCATGGCTAATTGTTTGGTTTATCTCGTTTCGATCATTTTCATTTGAAGTAGAGGCAGGGGTGTTGAATATTTTATTAACCACTTCTACTTTATTATTAAGTGATTCGTCAATATATTCTTCCGCCACAAAGGAAGATTTCCATCCTCCGTGGCGCTTTAAAGAAAGAATATCAGCTCCAGCATCTACCAAATGTGTTGCCGATGATCTTCGGAAACAATGTCCTGTATATTCTGTCGGATTTGGCAACTGTAAATAACAATTTGCGGCATTTTTCCAAATTGATTTATTCCAATGACTGTCTTCCATCCTTTTCCCTTGTTGAATTAAAAAAAAAGGATTTTCAAAATCATTAGGCCTAAATGGCACGTACTTTCTATAAACATTTAAATAGGTTTCGCTAAGGATAAATGATCTAGGTTTATTTGTTTTTGTTTCTGGTATTTTTACCAGTATTTTTGAACTGAAATCTTCTATATCCTGAACTTTCATTCGGACAAGCTTATCTCGTCGACAGGCTCCTGCTATTCCAAATATTAGGGCTACCTAAAAGGTAATCAAAAATTGTATATTTCGTATATTATGTATATTGAGTAATACTATTTTATCTATATCTACTTACCTTGGTCGATAAAAATATGTCATCTGGGGCCTCTAAAATGAATTTCTGAACTTATTCCTGGGTTAAAATTTTGTTTTTTTTCGGTTTGTATCCTGTAGCTTGACGTTTTGAAAATGCTCTCAGTTTTTGGTACTGGGCAATATTAATAATATTTTCCCAGGAGAAAGTTAATCGAAGCCTGGAATAATGTGCCCACAACGTCGAAGATTTCATTGTTTTAGCCAATTCAGCAACATACGCCATCAGTACATTCTCAGAAAATGATACACTGTTGTTTTTTCTGCAAAAATCCATGAAGCGTTGGTACGCAAGTTCATACTTCTCTCTGGATTTCACCGGAAGTAAATTAAGCGAAGCCGCGTTCGCTCCTTCTACTAGTTCAGGAGGCGTGCAAGGTAACAAATAATCACTATCAGTATTCATGTTTATTAATTATTTTTTAATTGCTTATAAAATACAACGAATCAAACAAAACCAGCTTGAAAATTATTTCACTTTTGTCATAATAAAGTAATTTTCATGGTAACCACTTCTATATTTCAATATGAACATAGGGAAACCTATTCAAACTTACTTATTACATCTTGAATGAAATATTTTTTAATTATTTTTTTAATGTAAATCAACGATCGAAGAAGAAAGGGTATGTATAATTCGTGGAAAAAGCATATCCTAAGCTCCTGTGTTACCAGACTCGTCGCTACGCTCCTCGTCTGGTAATTATCACAGTCATTTGGGAATATTATGCTTTTCCCACTAATTATACAATATACTATTGTGAAACTAATGCGAAAAGTGTTCATTTGTTGCACCATGCATGAAACGGCTTCGTTTTGTGTTGCAATCATGCTGAATATAATAAATATTCATTTTGCACATGTTGCACAAAAAAATATTTTCATTTTTGTTTGTGGATGCCTCTGGTTTTTACCTTAAAGCACTTTTACGGATTGTTCTGAAGTTTCTGGTACTGCTTCTTGGTTTAGTGTTAATAACGGATCTTTCATTAAGAGCACCTCATTTTGTTTTGTAAATAAAACACATTATTTATTCTAAAATTATTGAAATTATTTCACTATAAAATACAATGGATACCATTAGTTATGGAACGAAACATCATTTAAATATCCACCACGGAAACGCTGTCACGAATGAAGTCGTTGAACACAATTTTTCATGACTCTCTCTCACACAAAACGAGTCGTTTGTTAGCAATTACTCATTCAATATTGATCTTGAGTACGCCTAAATTTGCTGGATGATTGCTGTAAACCAATGAATCAATATAACCCCAAAGAAAGAAGTCCAATGAAGTTTAATCGCAGGAACGAGGCGGATAATTAATCTGTCCATTTCTTGAAATAATCGAATCACCAAATTCCTCGATAAAGTCATTGCGTCATTGGCAGTATGACAAGTGGCACCGTCTTGTTGAGACCACATGTGCAAATCAAGATGAACCAATTCAGTACATAAAAAATCAGTCAACATTGAACGATTTCCATTGAACACCCTACACACATCACAAAAAAAAATTCCTAAAATATCTTCATTTACTCCCTCAAAACGAGCTCCGCGTCTATGGTGGGCCACCCGGTATATACCGTGGCGATCAAATTGGAAAATTCTAGATTTTTGTATGGGTTAGATACTAGAAAAAAATTGGTTCAAGCACTGACGTGAATCAGGAGCTTTTGCTCTTCTTAATCGAATTTACCATGATGAATTCTATTGTCCGTTCTCCTGATTGGACCCTTTTAGTCGAAAAAAAAATTGGTTCAAGCACTGACGTGAAGTCAGGAGCTTTTGCGCGTATGTTCTATTGTCCATACTCCTGTAATGAACACTCTTCTTAATCGAATTTACCATGATGAATTCTATTGTCTATTCTCCTGTATTGGACACTCTTCTCAATCGAATTCACCATGATGAATTCTATTGTCCATTGTCCTGTATTGGAGACTCTTCTTAATCGAATTTACCAAGATGAATTCTATTGTCCATTCTGGACAATAGAATTCATCTTGGTAAATTCGATTAAGAAGAGTCTCCAATACAGGACAATGGACAATAGAATTCATCATGGTGAATTCGATTGAGAAGAGTGTCCAATACAGGAGAATAGACAATAGAATTCATCATGGTAAATTCGATTAAGAAGAGTGTTCATTACAGGAGTATGGACAATAGAACATACGCGCAAAAGCTCCTGACTTCACGTCAGTGCTTGAACCAATTTTTTTTTCGACTAAAAGGGTCCAATCAGGAGAACGGACAATAGAATTCATCATGGTAAATTCGATTAAGAAGAGCAAAAGCTCCTGATTCACGTCAGTGCTTGAACCAATTTTTTTTGCGCGTATGTTCTGGGGAACATACGCGTTATAGTTTTGCCCAAATGTGAAATTTAATTCTGTGGTGCCGTCCGGCCGTCCGGCCGTCCGGCCGTTGCCACGATAACTTGAGAACGAAAAGAGCCAGCGACTTGAAATTTTCAGGGTGGGTTGCGCATCCCAATACGACGGACAAGTTCGTTAATGGGTATAATCGGCCCAATGGTTTCCGAGTAATAATTTTGTTTTCAACCAAAATGAATCCGATCGAATTTAAACTTGGTGAATAGTTGTAGAATATAGACCTAAGCACGTTCGTGAAATTTTGTGAGAATCGTATAGCTAGAAAATTATTAAAAAATTATTGAAAAATATTTTTGTTGTCACGATAACCTGAGAACGGAAAGAGATAGCGGCTTGAAAATTTGAGGTTTGGTTGTGAATCTGAATGCGACATTTGAGTTCGTTTATGAGCATAATTTTCCAAACGGTTTTAGAGTTATAGCCATCTGAAATTTTCTGAAATTTGGATGTTTTTTGTTCCTCATTAACTCGAAGAATACAAAACCGATTGGATTCAAACATGGTTATTAGTTGTAGAATGCCAACGCGAAAATTTTTGCAGAATTTCGTGAGGATGGTATAACTAGAAAATTAAAAAAAAAAATAATTAAAAATAATTGAAAAAAATTCTATATATCATAAACTATTCGTCCGGCATGGCTGAAATTTTGGGAGAGCCTGCAGAACCTAACTCTACTGCAGAATTCCAAGTTTGAACACGATCGGATCTATATTGTTGGAGAAACGCGCAGCCTTTTGTGAGTTCGGTAGCGAATGTGAATCGTCGTATGATATGTTGTCTATGGTCGTATTTTTGCGAGAAGCTTCAAAAATAAAAATATGAATGTCATGATGACATATCTTTTACGCGTATGTTATGGGAAAATTGTGTTATTTCATCACAAATCTATGGGAGATGATAGCCCTACATCGCATGTGCCCCGTTTTAACCTCAACATCTGATCAAAACACATAGCACAAATACAAAACGTAAACAAAATATTCTCAATCCACGAAGTACGAACGAGTATTCCTTCCGTTGAAAATAATCGAGATTACCTTGTATTTGAAGATTGGAGGAATCTAGAAATATTGTTTACGTATGTGAAAGAAATTCCAAATTATGGAGAACTGTGGAAAAGTTGTTCATAAAAAGATATCTGGTATATGTCCTTCAGGATTTCTGGCTAAAAATCAGCAGTAAGTAATAGAAGTGAAATGAATGAATTACTTTACTCAGAGAAATCCAAGTCTTAATATTTCCTTTCAGGTTGGAATGAATTAAGGTCCAGTTGACGTAGAGCAAAAAAGTAATGCTTTTCGACAAATAGAATGCATGAGTTACTCTTGGAGTTACTGCAGATAGAATTCTTAAAAACAAGGTATATGAAACTTAGTCGATTGAATATTTGTGAAGCTTAAGTATATCTCATGAGAAAATTTAATATTGATAAGAGGCAACCAAGATGACATGAACACTAAAATTTTTAAAGTTCAAAAGTGGAATAGCCAAGAAGAAAATCCAGTGTTTCTATTCAAACAAATCTGTTTTCCTGATATCATGGGTCTCTTACGATCCATCATCAGGGTGTTTGGATGCCAGCGTGTACCTATATAATAGGCATTTTTAACGAAACATTTTAATTTTTCTAATTGCAGAATATTTTAAAATATAGGAGTAGAAGGTGATGCAATATAACATGTGTGTAGGTATATATTATGTATATTGTTTTCCCGTGGAACTTCAGGTATATGTTTCTTAAATGCTTGTTGCTTAGCATGCTTAACAATGAATACCTCTGAAGAACAGATTTTACTAATATTATAATAGAATGGCTTGATAATTCAACGCTAACTTTGAAAATGATGTATCCTAGTGTTGCGGAGGAAAATCCAAGTATATTTTACAACGAGAAGTAGTATATGAAGAAATGGAGAAAGTCAGTTATCATATTTTAATAATAATCTATATACAAGTATTTATCCTCCCTGCAGTGTTTCACGAATCCTCCATGATTATGTGGGCAGCAGTGGTCCAAACTCGAAAAATTGCTTTGCATGCTGCTTGATGTAGTATTGAATTTTCAAAATGAATGTTATTCTTGATCTCTCTTGAAGTAAATAATCGAATATGTTAATAGAGTTTTATTCGAAATTATTTCCTTTGTTTGTATTACGGCTTCAGTGAGGTATACAATTTTTTTGTTCACTGAGGGCTGATATATTTTACGACCTGTAAACTGTCAAGTAGCCTTACCGAAAGGAGAGTAATCTGTAAATGTTCACTTTAAAGGGGATCAGTAAATTCAACGAGCACATAGTTGACGAATACTTTACGGAGAGGTTGAATAAATCGGCCCTTAGTAGATAGTATAAAACAATATATAGATTGGTATCTAAATAAATGAATCTTATTTTCACAATAACTCTTTTCCCCTAACCCATGAAAACAAATTTTCACAGACAATTTACATGAATCATTAGCTTATCTTGAAATACAAATGAATAAGTGGAAATTTAGTTTTAATATTTCAATATTGAATGGAATATTTAGAGTTTATCTATAATTTCAGATATCTCATCTCATCAACGAGTGACAAAAGTATTGAAATTGATTATGCATTAAACGATGTGTTCAAATGTCAAATTATTACCATATTCCATATCGGCAGACATTCTTGTAATGATTATGAAGAATTAAAAAGGTTTGATGGCTAATATAAAAATTTGTTCAAGCACTGACGTGAAGTCAGGAGCTTTTGCGCGTATGTTCTATTGTCCATTCTCCTGTATTGGACACTCTTAATCGAAAAAAAAAATTGGTTCAAGCACTGACGTGAATCAGGAGCTTTTGCTCTTCTTAATCGAATTTACCATGATGAATTCTATTGTCCGTTCTCCTGATTGGACCCTTTTAGTCGAAAAAAAAATTGGTTCAAGCACTGACGTGAAGTCAGGAGCTTTTGCGCGTATGTTCTATTGTCCATACTCCTGTAATGAACACTCTTCTTAATCGAATTTACCATGATGAATTCTATTGTCTATTCTCCTGTATTGGACACTCTTCTCAATCGAATTCACCATGATGAATTCTATTGTCCATTGTCCTGTATTGGAGACTCTTCTTAATCGAATTTACCAAGATGAATTCTATTGTCCAGAATGGACAATAGAATAGAATAGAATAGAATAGAATATAGACAACATATCATACGACGATTCACATTCGCTACCGAACTCACAAAAGGCTGCGCGTTTCTCCAACAATATAGATCCGATCGTGTTCAAACTTGGAATTCTGCAGTAGAGTTAGGTTCTGCAGGCTCTCCCAAAATTTCAGCCATGCCGGACGAATAGTTTATGATATATAGAATTTTTTTCAATTATTTTTAATTATTTTTTTTTTTAATTTTCTAGTTATACCATCCTCACGAAATTCTGCAAAAATTTTCGCGTTGGCATTCTACAACTAATAACCATGTTTGAATCCAATCGGTTTTGTATTCTTCGAGTTAATGAGGAACAAAAAACATCCAAATTTCAGAAAATTTCAGATGGCTATAACTCTAAAACCGTTTGGAAAATTATGCTCATAAACGAACTCAAATGTCGCATTCAGATTCACAACCAAACCTCAAATTTTCAAGCCGCTATCTCTTTCCGTTCTCAGGTTATCGTGACAACAAAAATATTTTTCAATAATTTTTTAATAATTTTCTAGCTATACGATTCTCACAAAATTTCACGAACGTGCTTAGGTCTATATTCTACAACTATTCACCAAGTTTAAATTCGATCGGATTCATTTTGGTTGAAAACAAAATTATTACTCGGAAACCATTAGGCCGATTATACCCATTAACGAACTTGTCCGTCGTATTGGGATGCGCAACCCACCCTGAAAATTTCAAGTCGCTGGCTCTTTTCGTTCTCAAGTTATCGTGGCAACGGCCGGACGGCCGGACGGCCGGACGGCACCACAGAATTAAATTTCACATTTGGGCAAAACTATAACGCGTATGTTCCCCAGAACATACGCGCAAAAAACGTTTTGGCGTTTGACGGATTTACTCATTTCCTTATATTTTCCGAACGGATAGAGATACAGAGGAAATAGATGCATAAATCTAATCGTCGTCCACCGACCAATCATCGGGGATCAAATATCATTTGGATATCGAGATGTGAAAATCATAGATTTCGGACGGGAAAGAAGAATTTTCCTTCGATTCCGGGTCAAAAATATTTCTAAGTGCTGACCTAAAAAATTTTTTTCATGGTATATCGATACGGTGCTCGTGTCTAATTAAATCGAGGTCGCTGATCACGAATAAGTTTTTCCCTAAGTGGCATACTTTGGGAAAATTTTCACTTAGAGTGAAAAAATGGACGAAAATAGGTCAATTTTGGATGCTCACACCGCCCAAAAAAATCGGAGTAGGGTGTTGTTGATTTTTGCCGTCATATATGGATCCTTTATCTACTGAATAATCCAAACAGAAAATGTCCAGGCCGTACTATTCGTAAATTATTATTTTTTTCCCAAAGGTCTGTTTTTCAGAAAATTCATTTCGCGGTATTTCCGCGGAAAATTCTCTAATGAAAAATCCGATCATATATTCGTAATCTACGGCCCAGAATTAGTAAATGGCGTAATTTTCATTGAAATCGGAGACCGGTCGAATTTTGGCAATTTTTTAATACATTAGCCTTAAAAAAATCCCATTTTTCGAGAAAAATTTTTTGACGCAAAACTATGAAACGAGTACTTATTCTTATAGATTCGGGGCCGTAGATGCCGAATCTACCATCAGATATTTATTACAAAAATTTTCCGAGAAAATATCGCGGAAAGAATTTTCCGAAAAATAAACCCTCGGGAAAAAAATCATAATTTCCGAAGCGTACGACCTGGACATTTATTGTTCGGATTATTCGATAGATAAAGGATCCAAATATGACGTTAAAAATCAGCAACACCCTACTCCGATTTTTTTGGGCGGTGGAAAGTTCCAAAATTGACCTATTTTCGTCAATTTTTTCACTTTAAGTGGAAATTTTCCCAAAGTACGCCACTTAGGGAAAAACTACTTGCATATTCGTGATCAGCGACCTCGATTTAATTAGACACGAGCACCGTATCGATATACCATGAAAAATTTTTTAGATCCGGAATCGAAGGAAAATTCTTCTTTCCCGTCCGAAATCTATGATTTTCACATCTCGATATCCAAATTTTCAGATTTATGTATCTATTTCCTCTGTATCTCTATCCGTTCGGAAAATATTAGGAAATGAGTAAATCCGTCAAACGCCAAAAAGTTTTCTCTAGTAGGTATCCAACACATACAAAAATCTACAATTTTCCGATTAGGTCGACGCGGCTTTGGTTATTCACTGAATCGGGGACGCAGATCACGAATCTGTAATTAGATTTTCCGTATCTCGATTAGTTTCGGAGCAATGACGAAAAAAGTCGCAAGAGGCTCTACCTCCGGAAAATGAACTAATCAGTCGGATTTTTCGCCATATTACCAAAATTAATCGAGATACGGAAAAACTAATTACAGATTCGGAATCTTATTATTATTCCATTCGAAAAGTGCTCCTTGATCCTTAAAACCTGTGTCCCAAATTTATTAGAAATATTTCAAAAAGTGTAAAAGTTATTAATAAAAAACATTTCTTTTCTATAATTTTAACACCCTGTATCTCGGAGAGGAAGCATTTCTCGACATATGTTTGTATGACAAACTAGGACTTATTTTTTACGAAGAATACGTGGTTAAAATTTCTTGGTCAAGATCTGGACCACCCTGTATATATTCTTTTGATTCAGAGCATTATAAGTGTTAGCATAGGTTAGTGCAACGGGGTAAGTTGATCAGATTAATACTCTTTCTGAACACTTCCAAATAATTCTTCCACATCTTAGCATATTTTCGGTCAGAACTGTATTGACAATCATTATATACTGTGTCATTACGCAACATTGGACAATTAGTCATCTGGAAACATGAAGTACATTGAGAACAACTCAAACGTACCTACGTCGTATGATACAAATCACGTTTAATAATAATAATTTATTAGGGCGTTACGAACGATACGGCAGTACTGAACTCAATCTTTTCCCTCATACATTTCCTTCTGATTATTCGACGACATAGCACTTTCTCCTCATTCAGGTCCATAATTCCAAGATTCATAGAGTAGTGAAACGTAATCTAAAAGATATAATGGCGATTTCATTCATAACTTACAACATGCCACCGACCGAATGAATAAAATATAAATTGAGTGGAAAACCTGAGTTCTGAAGTTCCGAAACTGGTTTCGAAAGCAGGATTCGGCATCGACTCTATGTTAAGTGCATCATTTCCCAAATTAGGATTACAAAATTTGCTTTGCCGCATTTTTCATATTCACTGTTGGAGTTTTGGGGGTCGATATTAATTTTTAGTCGCGATTTAAATTTATGTGCAATTTTGATTAGGCGTTCTGAGCATACCGCAGGAGGTACTTTATTTCTTGTTTTGTTCATTTTTGGCGCGCTGTTCACGTGAACAGAGTGCCTATCAATTCGTCCAAATGTCTTTAATTTTTGCATATTTAGCCGACAATGGACTCAAACTATTACTTTCGACGCACCGATCAAGAATCCGAGCCCAACTTTGATTCTGTCCGGCTGGCCGGCCTGTTGTCAGCACTATTACGCTTGAACGCAATCGGAAATTTTCAGAGTGGGTTTGGAGTCGGCTAAGTTCGTTAATGGGCACAATCCACCAATTCGTTCCAATGTTATAGCCATCTGAAAATTGGTTTTCCCCATAACTCGAAAAATACTGATCTGATGGAATTAATGCGTGGTAGTTAGTTGAAAAATACACGAAGACTTATGTAGAATTTTGTGTATTTATAAAACTTGTGTATCTCAGAAACTATCCGTCAGATGTCGTTGAAATTCTGCGAGTACTGGTCGACTTTTATGATGATATAATTACAAATGTCGAATCTGTATGGTCATGTTATTTGTTTAAAAGATGATTTTAAATCGATATTATTCAATACCTATATAATATAAAACAACAAACTATGAAGAAGCGTTAGTAACCTAATATAATCTTTAAGTTTTTTCCCAATTACCACAATTTTTTCCAATACGAAGGAATCATCATTTCGATCTGGTATAACAGTGTTCATGCGCAAAAAAAAGGTAGAACTATTAGATCTACACCTATTCATTGGTTACCAGTTCCTTCAAACATTATCCTGCCCCACATTCAC